>CP139502.1:210444150-211771471 GCA_021014915.2 Artemisia tridentata subsp. tridentata
ACAGCTAGGATAGGAGTACTACACCATTCCTACTGTAAGGACTTAAACGCTTCTTCTTCGTTTTCTCCCCAATTTCACTTCACATTCTCCGAGTCAATTTGGTTAGGGCCTTGCTGTCTTGGAAAGCCTTCGACCAATCTCCGGTAATATCCTGCAAGTCCTAAGAATAAACGTATCTCCGTCGGAGTTGTAAGGGTAGTTCAATCCTTATTGGGCTCAATCTTGGCGGGATTTATGTAAATACAATTCACATGGCTAAGAAACCACATAGTCAAAATTCAACATTCAAACTCAGAGGATTTGGCGCACAACTGTTCCTTCCCAAGCAGCCCTAAGGTTAATCCCAGGTATTACTCATGTTCCTCCTTACTCTTCCGAGTAGTTTAGGACATCATCATTGGATACTATTACAACTTGTCTAAATTTGAGTTTACACCCGCGATTCAGGTGGTCCATTAAGGCGGCTGGGTTGTCCGCTAATCGCAGGCATGACTTAACATTCATAATGGTCACAACAAGTTTAAACACGGTCTTCGTGATTTTCTATTTCGAACTCTCCATTGGTGGCATCGATTTCTCCTAACAGTTGACCAGTCTCATTGATACACTTAGTTCTTAATGCGGCGGGTAATTATCCTGGCGAATAGTGTTGTTTGCTACTAGCAATTGATTAGTCAAATTTACAATGTTCCTGATGAACACAAATAAGTACATATTATTACTATCATTTATCCTATTAATTTGACTTGTTTTATTGTATTATGTATGAGGATTGATACTTAATCGTTTACTTTTGTAATTCTCAGTTGAAAACAAGCATTTGGTGAAACTTGGCGATTTTGGACTAATTATGGAGCAAAACATGCAAGAAGTTAAGAGTCTACTGAAATATACAAGATCAAGACTATTCTGCTCCAGATGCGCCGCATCTCACTTATGACATGCGCCGCATCACTATCAATATTTCACCAGATACGATCCAAGATACAAGAGGACATGCGCCGCATCTAATTATGAAGTTACGCCGCATCTTCTGGCGGTGTACGAATATTCCTGAATATTATAATCTTGGACCCCACGCGAAGTTAAGTCAATGCGCCGCATCTACCTACTAGATGCGCCGCATCTTACCCTCAGACAGAAACTATAAATACCCCAAGACCAGACGAATTTCGTGTGACACATATATTATATCCGAAGACCGAAGACCAGAAACCTAGAACGAATTCAGTCAAGGCAGCAGCACAAGACACACCCAAATCAAAGATACAAGAGCTGTAAGAAGGTGTTGCATGTGTTTAATTCATTAAGTAGTTTTGTTTTATTATGTTAGTAAACTTTAATTCATCAAGATTGGTGGCTTGTGTAATGTGACAACGGAAAGATTGCACTCCCTTAAAACTGCTTTCTCATTAATTAAAGTTCATATGTTGATGTCATTGGTGACTTTTATTAGTGCATTGATAACCTCTGTGTCTAGCTGAGCGTTGATCGGGTCGCCATGCCTCTGCCCTCGCCTGTTTATTAGATCGCCTATGCATTCTATGGTCTGTAGAAAAGTAGGAGAAAGATAAACGGGATAGTCATAAGTAATCATTAAGGGTTTACTCGCCGATAAGATTAGAACCAACGAGAAAGGACTTAATCTCGGTGCGTTGCATCGAACTATACACTTCATATAACACTAGCAATAAAACAAGTGACAAACTACTTATCATAAGGACAGCACTCTTATTGTCTCGAGTATTTATCTGTGTACGTGTGTGCTACTTGCTGATTCGTGCCTATTGGTTTAGTTTATTATTTAATTGCAACCAAATCGTGCCAGTCTCTCAGGCTGAACCCCCTTGCGTTAGAATAGGTTGTATAGCTAACTTAATATATTAAAATACTGATTAGAATAACGAGATAATACGTTCCACTCTTAGTGATCGACACTCTACTTACCATTATATTCATACTGACCGGGTACACTGCTCGTTAAGTGTGTGTGTTATTGATAAGTCGGCTAAATATAAATTTAAAACTTGAGTAGGCATTAAAACTGCTAAACCGCAACGACACACGCTACGCATCAAGTTTTTGGCGCCGCCGCCGGGGAGTGAATTGTTATTATCTGTTAATTTGATTAGTATTTTAATTAGGTTTTTAATTTTTTTTTTCTAACCGCTAATTTTGTTGTGTATTAGATTAATTTGCATTCATTGTATTATTTTGCATATTTTCTGTTTTTGTGTGTTATTTGTTTGCTTTTGTTTGTGTTTATTTTCGTGTGTTTTTATTTGTTTTAATTTTTCGTATTTTTTTTGTGTTCTGCTATCGTTGTACTGAGCTAAATCAAACGATACGGCGCATCTGATTTCTCAGATACGGCGTATTGCGTTTAATTTTTATAAAATACAACGCGTTTAAATAATTCGATACGACGCATCTTTTCCCCAAGATACGGCGTATCTGTTTTTGATAAAAAAAATTTCTAAACGATAACGCCATACGACGCATCTGCTTCAGCAGATACGGCGTATCTATTATTTTAATTAAAAACAGTTTTCGAATTATTAAACAGATACGGCGCATCGATTTTTATCGATACGGCGTATCTTCTGAATCAAAAATCTCGTATTTTGAAACATAACGAAAATACGGCGCATTAACATTTGTTAATACGACGAATATAATTTGATAAATATAGTTGATTTTTTATATTTACTTTGATCGGTCCGCTACTCTCGTGTGCAAGTTGTTTATTTTCAGGATAAAGGATGATTCAAGCATCACCATAAAAGATTACATTCTGAACCAAACCGAGAGAAGCTAGCTGGAGTGATCAAACGTAACCTCTTCGATTATTCAACCAGCCCAAAGGGAAGTTCTCTACAATATAATCTCAATTTTATTATCCATATTATACATCTGATTCAAATTGTAATCTTAATTTTGTACGCTTTAAAACGATATTTGTTCCTAACCTCGGAATAAATCCTTATCCTCTAAACAATAAGATTACAATTGTTAATAAAACGTTTATACCTATTGCTCTTATTTTGAATTCAATTATATCATATGGTATAACCGTTTTACCCCAAGTTTGATATATAAAGAATCGTGTTGCGGAGGCCAAGGTACGTTCCTCATTTAAATTTCGTTCACTAACATAGCGATACGGCGGATCTAAATATCCAAAGCGCCGTATCTCTGACCATTTTAATCTCGTTGACTAGTCAATTCGTTTATATGATTAATTCGATTTGTGCTTAAATGATAAAGAGATATGATTAGGACTTGTAATAGATGATCTTCCCCGTATTTAACTTGCGTAAATAATCGAATTTCTGGCCTAGTTTGATTTGAACGAAAATTTGGGGTTTATAATTCGATTTTGAATATTTGGTGGGAAATGGATTAGTAGTGGTATATTGAGCTATTAGAACTGATATAAGGAGTATATGATACTGTGATATTTAGTGTTAGTTTACGTCACGGATACGGATTCTTGAAAAGCCTACCTGATCCCCTTTATTTATACTGATATGCTTTTAGATGCGGCGCATCTAGGTTGATTGATGCGGCGTAACGACCTATTTCCAAATTAATAAAATTCTAGATACGCCGTATTGCTTAATCTAGATACGACGCATCTACATACGCCGTATCTCATCTCTTGCTCCGCATCTCTTATATTTCGTGCAGATACGCCGCACTGATTAAATCAGATGCGCCGTATCCTCCTAATTTGCAGACTGATTACTAACTTTGAAAATTTATTTCAGATGGCACTACCAGAAGTTGAACAAAGACATCAGTGGTTACGCTTCGAGAACATGGGGCTAACCCCTGGCACTTTGGAGGACTACTTACGGAGACTTGAGTCGATTTACTTTAGGAGGATATTCAGGGTACAGGTTTTGGATTTTGATGATGTGGGATTGATTGGGGCTGGACATGCTGCTGAGAGTTTACAGCATAGGATGGAGATGATAGTTACTGGAGATGATGAGGAGGTGGTGTTCAGATCTAGTGCTTGGGAGAGACTGTTCAGGATCGACGAGCCCTTGGTACGGGAGCTCATGATGGAGTTTTTCAGTACAGTCTACTATAGAGAGACGGACATTGGGTTAGATATTGCTGACACCCTTGTGTTTAGACTGGGTGGGGTGTCGAGGCAGATGTCTATGAGACAGTTCATTTTGGCCATGGGATTGCATACGGTTGAGGAGCTTGAGTCAGATGGGTTTGCTAGGTATTGGGATGATAGTTTGAGAGTGGTCCCTGACAGAGGATTGTTCAGTGATTACTGGGACAGGATTTCTTCGGGGGGTGATATCACTACTTCCACCCCCTCTTACACTTTGATCAGGGAGCCGATGAGGAGGCTGTGCCACCGTTTGATAGCACTTACTATTGCTGGGAGGGGTCAGTCACCTGAGAAGGTGACCACTCTGGACCTCTTCCTCCTTAGGAGCATGGATGAGGGGTTGTCGGTGAACATCCCCCACTTTTTGGCACACTACCTCCACCGGTCGGCCGCAGGGAGAGATCAGAAGAGCCATATGACTGGCGGGCATTTTGTTTCTAGGCTGGCCCGCCATTTTGGAGTAATTGGAGCGGAGATTCCAGCGGGGCTGGAGGTTGTGGTGACCAGTCTCCCAGTTATTGACAGGGATTATTTGGTTAGACTTGGGATATGCCAGTTGGCCATGGGAGAGTACGTTTGGGTAGCATTAGGGCCCGCCAGAGCTGCAGGACCAGAGGCGGAGCAGGGAGGCCCTCAGGGACCTCCGGCTGCTGCTCCAGCCCATCAGGAGGAGCCGCAGGCACCAGTACCCCCACCAGTCCCTGTACGCACCATGGGTCAGAGAGTTGACGCAGTCGAGGGAGAGTTGAGAGCCTTGAGAGGCATTGTAGATGGCATGAGGAGGGACTCAGAGTGGTTGGTTATGAGTGTGAGCAGACTTTTAGAGCAGCAGGGTATTACCCACACCCGTTCAGATGGTACTCATGTTGCGGGAGTGACACGTGCATACGCTCGCAGAGTCCGGCCTAGGACTGACGATGCCAGCACCTCAGGGACCCACCCACACGACCAGACTGACCCTTGATCTCTCGATTCCACGTGTTTATTGACATTATTCCATGCACATTATTCTTTTTGGATTGTACTAATCTATATTCTCATTTATGTATTTGATGTTTCAGTTTATATTTCTTGATATGCTTGACAAAGACTGGCATTAAGTTCAGCATGAGAGTATGAGAGGATGTGAGAGATGAACCATGGAATGTGCCATTTTACAACAGACTGTTAACAGTCTGTCTGGTGAACACATGCGCCGCATCTGGGGAACAGATGCGACGCATCCTATCCTTTATTTCGTTTTATTTTTGTTTCAGGCCGCAGAGGATACGGCGCATCTCAATTCTGAGATGCGACGCATCTCCTGCAATGGTCATATCTTTATTTTTCCGCATATTTTTATTTTCGAATTTAAAACTTTTTATCAGTTTATTTTAATGCGGCGCATCCCTGGTTAAGGATGCGGCGCATCTTCTATTCTGATCCGTATTTATTCCAGGCTCGATACGGCGTATCTTTTTCCATAAGATACGGCGCATCGACTGACCTGATGATTTCCATTTTTAATTTTTATGTTTTATTTTTACCTAACTACTAATGTGTTATGCAAGTTGAACCTTTCTTATCTTAGGTGTGTTTTAAAGCCTTGGTGGTATTATAGATTCCTGCATTTCCTGTGGATACATCGAATATGAAGCTTAAACGTTCTAATCCACAAGAAAGATGATTTTTGCTCTTATACTAATGGAGGATCATACCGAGCAAATCTCAGGGGAGTTTTTCTGTTCTAATTCTTTTATTTTCCAGTTTTTAACCTTTTATACAAACAACGAGGACGTTGTTTAACTTAAGTGGGGGGATTGGAGAATTAGAACACTTAACACTTACTTGTCCTAAACTTTTCAAAATATGCTTAAAATGTGCTTAATATATCAAAATTTAAAATTTTTAGCATGTTTTTGTTTAAAGTCTAAGTTGCATAGCTGCACACATGACGTTATTTTTAAAATTGTGATTTTTCAAAATTCACAAATCTATGAGTGTGCCGGTGACTTGTAAACTTTAGAACTTGGCTTGTATACTATTCGAGACCACCATAATAAGTATTATTTATATAATTGGAATGACTTGTCTAAATTGGTAAATTCTAGGATTACACCCAAATAGCCTTATATGTTATGTGATATTAGCTAACTACACTGGTTAGTTAACCCCCGTATAACCCTTTTGTTACTCTCATTTTTAGAGTAAGATACCCCTAGAAAAACACTCAGAGCCATTCCTTTCGTTTCTTACACCTTTGTTAAAATGTTTCGTTATACCTTACACCTTAGCCTACCCTGTAGATTAAAATCCGTGGTTGGTTAATTGCTATAGGCAAAGTGTGTTTCCTTACATTACCTGTGTTCGCGTGCGTAATTCATTATCTATGGTTAGGTCGGGAAATTGCACAATGCAATTGGAGTGAAAGTAAATATTGTATATCTTCGAGTTTATTTTTCGTGTGTTTACTACTTTCACTATTACCATTATTTCTGAAGTTATGAAAAATATGGAAAAATTATCCAGAATTATCATTATAGTGATGTGGTGAAATTTTACACATCTATGTTTATGCTCAAAAAAAAAAAAAAAAAAAAAAAAAAAAAAAAAAAAAAATCGAAAAAATGAGAAAAGAAAAAGAAAAAAAGAAGAAAGTTGGATGTTTGTTTTAACCAACGATGTAAAGTTATGTAAGTGGTCGATATCACCACTATTCGTTGTATATTATATCTATGGATTGAATGGGAGTTGACAGTTATGGGAACGTCAACTAAGGTTTATTCTTTGATTAAGATCTTGTTGAGTATAATTCGTGTCTACCTAAAGCGTGTGTTTCAAGTGTTAAAGCGTGAGTTATTCAATGATATGAGTCTTATTCATGGGATGGTTGGGATAGTGATTAACCACACTTAGGATTTTAATTTATTTGTTTTGTTTTATTTTTTCGTTTTACACCAATTTATATCCCAAATATTATCCATGCCCTTTATTATTCTTTATCCAACCAAACCTTTGATTTATTGAGATTAGGGATTTGAGCAATCTTAAGTATCGTAGTCGTGGATTCGGCTATGTATTTATGATTTTGTCGCCCTTTTTGATATATTATTATTGGTGAAGTTTGGACCTATCTTTAGCCTATTCGAGTTAAGGATTTGAGCAATTGCAAGTATCGTGTTCGTGGATTCGATCATGTATTTGTGATTTTGTCGCCTTTTCTGGAATTTGAGATCGATAGTGATTAAGAATAATTAACCCTTAAGCCTAAAAACCCTTTTTACCGCTTTAGACTTGTTATTCCTTGGCTTTAGTGGGGGAGATGTGTATACTTGCCAAGCTTATGATAGAATATTCGTCGCGACTGGACAGTTAAACGAATAGATTTGCTTTTATCGAAATATTTTTATTCTACTTCTAATTCGTTAAGTGTTTAGTTGTATGATTATGACAAAAACGAATACATGCTTAAATATAAAAATAAATCCTAATATCTTTTAGGATACATTTTCATAAGATTAATTCTAAGGTTTACTTGGGGACAAGTAAAGTTCAAGTGGGGGGATATTTGATGAACTCAAATAAGTACATATTATTACTATCATTTATCCTATTAATTTGACTTGTTTTATTGTATTATGTATGAGGATTGATACTTAATCGTTTACTTTTGTAATTCTCAGTTGAAAACAAGCATTTGGTGAAACTTGGCGATTTTGGACTAATTATGGAGCAAAACATGCAAGAAGTTAAGAGTCTACTGAAATATACAAGATCAAGACTATTCTGCTCCAGATGCGCCGCATCTCACTTATGACATGCGCCGCATCACTATCAATATTTCACCAGATACGATCCAAGATACAAGAGGACATGCGCCGCATCTAATTATGGAGTTACGCCGCATCTTCTGGCGGTGTACGAATATTCCTGAATATTATAATCTTGGACCCCACGCGAAGTTAAGTCAATGCGCCGCATCTACCTACTAGATGCGCCGCATCTTACCCTCAGACAGAAACTATAAATACCCCAAGACCAGACGAATTTCGTGTGACACATATATTATATCCGAAGACCGAAGACCAGAAACCTAGGACGAATTCAGTCAAGGCAGCAGCAGCACAAGACACACCCAAATCAAAGATACAAGAGCTGTAAGAAGGTGCTACATGTGTTTAATTCATTAAGTAGTTTTTTTTTATTGTGTTAGTAAACTTTAATTCATCAAGATTGGTGGCTTGTGTAATGTGACAACGGAAAGATTGCACTCCCTTAAAACTGCTTTCTCATTAATTAAAGTTTATATGTTGATGTCATTGGTGACTTTTATTAGTGCATTGATAACCTCTGTGTTTAGCTGAGCGTTGATCGGGTCGCCATGCCTCTGCCCTCGCCTGTTTATTAGATCTCCTATGCATTCTATGGTCTGTAGAAAAGTAGGAGAAAGATAAACGGGATAGTCATAAGTAATCATTAAGGGTTTACTCGCCGATAAGATTAGAACCAACGAGAAAGGACTTAATCTCGGTGCGTTGCATCGAACTATACACTTCATATAACACTAGCAATAAAACAAGTGACAAACTACTTATCATAAGGACAGCCCTCTTATTGTCTCGAGTATTTATCTGTGTACGTGTGTGCTACTTGCTGATTCGTGCCTATTGGTTTAGTTTATTATTTAATTGCAACCAAATCGTGGCAGTCTCTCAGGCTGAACCCCCTTGCGTTAGAATAGGTTGTATAGCTAACTTAATATATTAAAATACTGATTAGAATAACGAGATAATACGTTCCACTCTTAGTGATCGACACTCTACTTACCATTATATTCATACTGACCGGGTACACTGCTCGTTAAGTGTGTGTGTTATTGATAAGTCGGCTAAATATAAATTTAAAACTTGAGTAGGCATTAAAACTGCAAAACCGCAACGACACACGCTACGCATCAAGTTTTTGGCGCCGCTGCCGGGGAGTGAATTGTTATTATCTGTTAATTTGATTAGTATTTTAATTAGGTTTTTAATTTTTTTTTCCTAACCGCTAATTTTGTTGTGTATTAGATTAATTTGCATTCATTGTATTATTTTGTATATTTTCTGTTTTTGTGTGTTATTTGTTTGCTTTTGTTTGTGTTTATTTTCGTGTGTTTTTATTTGTTTTAATTTTTCGTATTTTTTTTGTGTTCTGCTATCGTTGTACTGAGCTAAATCAAACGATACGGCGCATCTGATTTCTCAGATACGGCGTATTGCGTTTAATTTTTATAAAATACAACGCGTTTAAATAATTCGATACGACGCATCTTTTCCCCAAGATACGGCGTATCTGTTTTTGATAAAAAAATTTTCTAAACGATAACGCCATACGACGCATCTGCTTCAGCAGATACGGCGTATCTATTATTTTAATTAAAAACAGTTTTCGAATTATTAAACAGATACGGCGCATCGATTTTTATCGATACGGCGTATCTTCTGAATCAAAAATCTCGTATTTTGAAACATAACGAAAATACGGCGCATTAACATTTGTTAATACGACGAATATAATGTGATAAATATAGTTGATTTTTGATATTTACTTTGATCGGTCCGCTACTCTCGTGTGCAAGTTGTTTATTTTCAGGATAAAGGATGATTCAAGCATCACCATAAAAGATTACATTCTGAACCAACGATAAAGGACTTAATCTCGGTGCGTTGCATCGAACTATACACTTCATATAACACTAGCAATAAAACAAGTGACAAACTACTTATCATAAGGACAGCCCTCTTATTGTCTCGAGTATTTATCTGTGTACGTGTGTGCTACTTGCTGATTCGTGCCTATTGGTTTAGTTTATTATTTAATTGCAACCAAATCGTGGCAGTCTCTCAGGCTGAACCCCCTTTCGTTAGAATAGGTTGTATAGCTAACTTAATATATTAAAATACTGATTAGAATAACGAGATAATACGTTCCACTCTTAGTGATCGACACTCTACTTACCATTATATTCATACTGACCGGATACACTGCTCGTTAAGTGTGTGTGTTATTGATAAGTCGGCTAAATATAAATTTAAAACTTGAGTAGGCATTAAAACTGCTAAACCGCAACGACACACGCTACGCATCAGTTCCTAACGTCCAACACAAATATCATGACTTCGATTAGGGTCCTGAATATAACCGTCATAGTGCTTGGCACATTTGCTATAAGCAAGTTTACATCTCAGCCGTACATGAGGTTATGAGTAACGCGAAATTCTGTGTGGCGAAATCTTTCTATGACGGTAGGTGACGTAATGTATCCCTTCGGATTATATCATGACGCGAGATAAGGCTAGAATTATGGGGCAGAAGCGGAGTAGAATACGTCTAAACACCGTGTCTACTGGTTGGAACGTTCAACAGTTTCACTTATTTGTGTACTCACACGTGTTCATGATCCTTTAAAAAGGCACAAGGGGTTCGATTCAGGTGGGAGTTTAGAGCAACCATCCCCAGCATAGCATGATTCCTACCTGGATTATACATAGGTGGCCAGTCTTTGTATAATTAAGGTCCAATAATGCAATGCCGAGTTTAGTCTCGCGAAAACATAGGTTCGTTTCTTTGTGGGTGGAGATCAACGCAATGGTTAATTCGTAACAAGATAGCAACGTAGGGGACTGGCTGGTGATCAAAGTACAAACAGTCGGAAGATGATACCAAATGGTACGTTAGGCAACAATGAAAATAAAAGTGCAATAGGTAGAGGAATACATCTAATAACCACAAGATTGTGGGTACTCGAGAATTAAACAAGTTTACATCTCGAAACTGCATACACCAACATCCATACGATTACAAGGTTCTTAGGAAAATACTTAAGAATTCTTACACAATCCTAACTTACGGAAATTTAAACTTAGGTCTCTTAAAATAAAATAGCCATCCTTGACGTCACATCTTTATTCTGGGTTTTCCTTCTGTTTCTTGGTTCCTTTGATGATTCCTATTCCTCTAGTACTTCTGGTTCCCACGGTTCTCAGCACTCATTCTTATAGTGTCCCTTCATCCCATAACCAAAGCAGGTGATATTTGCCTTTTGACTTGCCCCAGCGGTTGTCCGAGCCCCTGCACGGGTCTCTGATCTACAGTTCTTAGTCAAGTGCCCAACCTTTTGGCATTTGCAACACTTCACATTACACTGCCCATGATGATGAAGTGTACACTGGTTGCACCACGGTATCTTCCCAAACAGGACTCCCTTCTCTCTCGTCCCAATTGTATAACCCTTTGTGACCTTTTGTCGTTTATTCTGGTTGTCATTTCCCCTAAGGTGGTCTTCCCACTTTCTCTTAATTTTTATCATCTTCTCGACAGCATTTCCCATCATTGGGTTCATACGAGCATAGGCCACTGTTATGGTATCAGGGAGGCTAGTTGTTTCTATAGCGGCTACATCGCTCCTGATGAATGGGGGTAACCCTCCAATGTAGCGTTCGATCTTATGAGCCTCACTTTTAACCATTCCAAGGCACAACTGTACCAACTCTAGGAAGCAGTTTGTGTAGGCTTGAAGATCAGAGCCCTTCACCTTATGTCCCCAGAATTCAGCTTTCAAGTTCTTGTCCTCATTATCAGGGCCATACCTCTCAAGCATCATCTCTTTGAACTCTCCCCAAGTGGTGGCATAGGCTCTGTCAGCCCCAACTGCCCTAAGGTAGTTACACCACCAAACCCATGCTCCGCTTTGCAATGTGGAGGTGGCGAAATCCACTTTGGAGCTCTCATCACAACAACACTTCCCAAAGGCGACTTCCAACTCCCTCAGCTAGCATGCTACGGAAACCGCTCCTCCGGTACCGTCAAAGTGAGTCGACATTAACTTACTGAACTCCCCAAAAGTACAACCACCGTTTTCCTCGTCGTTGAACCCTAGGTTCGAAGTAGAGGTGTTCGAACGATTTGCCTTAGCTAGTTCCTCTGCTATTCGAGCGAGCTGAGAGTTCAGTGCTTGAAAGTCCGTAGAAGCAACGGGTAGAGGTTGCTCGATAACAGTCAGATTATTGGTAGCTTGAACAGGAGTGGCAGAGGGTGGACCACGACGACTCGCATTTGCAGCAGCAGCAGCACATTGGGCTCGTGTGGTCCCGTTTGAGTTTCATTTCGGAGCCATTGATCTGGATCGTAAACATAAGAAAATGGTAAGATTCCGGATAAAAGGGGTCACATCACGCGAGAATATGAACATCATAAGTAGAACATCGAATTAAACATCAACTACCATAACAGGAATACTATTCCGTACAACAATAAAGGCGGTCCGGCTCAGTATAGAACTCAGGGATTCGGGTTCACCAAAAACATCAAGCTTCGATACAAACTTTCAAAAGTACCAATAGGATAATAGATGATTGCCGTTGGCGATAACGATAAACAACACAATCAGCGTGAAAGTGGGGGTTCCAATTTGACCTAATCGGGCCGAGTCGATACAATGTCCTTGGAAGTTTCAACTACGATGAATGGGAACAGCGGATAATCACGGTAGATGACGAAGAAACTAAGGTCTCTAACTGAGAACCTCTCGGTTTTAGAGTATACCACAGGCAAATGCAATGACTAGTCATGCCCTCGACGTGGTAGTTTCCACAGTAACTTCCAGGTCTACTAGGTTTCGTGTTCCTTCAGAATACAAACGCGGGAGTGGGACATGTGGAGAACATGTCCCAAGTCTACCGGTTTCAAGGCGGGTTCCATGTGACGCTAGATCAGGCATTTCGGAATGGTTGGGACGATTTGTCCAAACCTCAGAGTTTAATGGTGGGTGGCGACTTTATAGGAGCGAGGCAAGATGCTGTGACAGGCATTGGGTAGGTTTAAGTGCACTACGGTGATCAGACGCATAGTGCAACACTATATTAAAATATTCTTCTCAAAAATCCATATTATCCCAAATAAATGGTAGGTCGTAAGGATGAGTCACACGCTAATAATGATCTCCAACACACTTATTGGGTTCGTCAACTCAATAAGTCCGATAACTGTGTCGGTCGGGTCTATTAACATTAGACCGATCTGTAACCCCGTCATAACGTAAAATCTTTCAAAACAGCAATCAGAAGCTCCGCATTAAACCCAACAGTATACTCAAACAATTACCACATAATTCCAAATATATTACCAAGCAGTTACCGCATGACTCTAAGCATATCCCCAAGTCAAATATCGTATAACAATCATTCTAGTTCCCAATATTCAAATCTCATATTAAATAGTTCATCAACTCATCCTGTCGATACTAGAGGCTTCGGCTTGGCAGGCGGGCACGCGTCGGGCATGGGATCAATTTTTGAAAATTAATTATAGTCTAGGTTTTTTATAAGTACACATTTCTCCATAACTTGAGCTCTGATACTAATCTGTAACACCCCCAAAATTTGGTACAGTGGAAGACTTATCAAAGCTTCGGGGTGCTACGGGGATTGGTACACAACACAAGCATAAGAAAACGGAATAGCATCATCCGTTAAATAAAACATTTCAAACCAAATATTTCATGTGTATATTTATTCAAAAGTATGTAATAAGCCCAAAACATAACAAAAAGTAGGTCCCCAAATAAGTTATCAGAGTCTTAATTGATCATTTAACCATGTCGCTTGCCAAGCCTCCAATTACTAGTTAATCCTATGCAAACATCAATCATTACCTGAGAAAACATGCTAAAAGGTCAGCTAACGCTGGTGAGTTCATAGGTTTAACATAAAGTATAACATTGGACCAAATAACATATGTTTGCTAAACTGGACTAAGGCTAAACATCAATACATATAACATGTACAAGGAGCACCCTAATATAAGCAACGGGCACAGGAGCCCCAAATAATAATTAGCAGGCACAAGGAGCCCCCAACTAATAATAAACAGGCACCAAAGCCCCAGATGGTAATCAACATGCACAGGAGCCCTAGATAATAATAATAACCTTAGCCAGTCTACGTACAGTCATAGCAAACTCACAATTAAACTTTGGTCCATTCAAAACAGTTTTGCATGTTTTCTCACCCCAGAGCTTAAATAAAACAGTATAAGTGTAAAAGTGGGGCTATGAAACTCACCTCAATCAAGCAAAGCACAACACAACAAGTCAAGGGTAGTACAACAGCAGCTAAAACGTCACAGCATTATGGACTCGGCATGACCTAATAATATAAGGTTTCGTCTCAATACCTATCTTATAAAATAAACTAAATGCGCAAAAGTTTCTAAAGGTTAAGCATTTCCATTTCTAAAATAATCTCGTTTTAACCTTTTGAAAACGTTTGGTATCATCATTTGTGCAACGGTAGGAAAACACGACTCAAAAGTACACATGCCAAAAGGAGAGTAAACAACTGAGTTGCCACGAAAGATGAGATAAGAAGTCTAGAAGAGATGACGGAGATAACCCAAAGTAATCACACATAGCAAACATACCAAATAAGATGGACAGATTGGTAGTTGTCGGTCATAATCCCATTAAGTCTCATACATGTTTTATGTACTTAAACAAAAAAAATCACCAGGACTCGTTCGTTCGTAGAACGTTCCAAGTCGCGGGGCTTTATTAATTTCCAAATACGTTTTAGTTAACATGAGATTATAAATATTATTGTTTGTAAGACCTTATTTTCATATTGTTCATTCGTTACGGCTCAAATACATTAAATTCATCATGATTCTAATGTACTGTAGTCGTTTCGTGTTCCAATAGTCGAATATGTCCAAAGTCCGATAATATTCCAAATCCAATATATATAACAAGTTCGGTGTTGCAAATTCCCAATTAATCAGACTACCAATCAAATCATCACGTCAAATAGTCAAGGTTAAGCGATTAAGCTTAAAATCTTAATAAGGTATCCGGACGAATTGTTGGCTCCTTATCGAATTTGTCAACTCGGTAAGTCCGATAATTCCTTCGTCTCGCTTATTAATCCAAAGCCAAACCTACACATTACAAATGAATAGTAAGTCATAAGGATAAGTTACGCACTAATAAATACCTTCAGTACACTTACCGGGCTCTTATTGGGCTTGTCAACCCAATAAGTCCGATAACCGTACCAGTCAGGTCTATTAATGCTAAACCAATCTGTAACTTCGCAATAATCAAAATTCTCATTTAGGTATACTAGATATGTGTGCCTCGAAATGAATAATAACTCTCGCGTCTATCCTATTTTTATTTCCAAAAACCTTACATTCTTTCTTTTATAAAGAATACTTAACCAATTAATTTTTATAAGTTGTTGTTTCTAATAAGTATTTATTCACTTATTCCTTTTCATTTTCCTTATTGTTTTAAAATTATATGAGCTATATCTTTCGTCTCGAGTCACAAGTCCATATCACATCCTCGGTTATAAACCAGGTTAAATAGTCAATCAAGTCAGCATGTCTAAATATAAGCATCAATAGTCTATCTTTAGGCTATCATGGTTACACCGAGTCCATGAGTTCTCGGCTAACCACGACGAGGCCGAAACATCACAATATCAAACCAAAGTTCAAGCTATAATCTTACAAATAAAACCACTCGGCCACGACTAATCCTACGGCTCGAGTTTCAAAGCAAATCATCTACCACAAATATCAAACCCATTAGGACCATGTTACACTTACCTCGATGAGACCACGACGTCTCGGCTTCGAGCCATGTCATGAACCACACAACCAACGGACAAGAATATCAATCCACACCTTCCCAAAAGTAGTTCTAGCCAAACCTCACGTCAAAACCCATGAGTGGTGGGGTACTCGTGACCACATCGAACCAAGACCAAACCAATAATTCAGAACTCGAAACAAAACTAGACCAAATAACTTCAAGGGCTTATTAACAAGCTCATTAGAGCTTATCCGAACCAACAAATCAATAACTAAGCTCGAGTGAGCGTTTCTTCCTCGGTACTGTGCATCCCAACTCGACAGAAACACAAAAACAAACACGAAAAACAACACAATAATGATGATACCACGTTTTTATTAAGTTTTTAACAAGTTTCAACCTGTTTCTCTTCATTTCATAACACCCCCACCAATTCACAAGAGCTCATGAATCAGTGGTAACCTTACCTATTCGCTAGATCCGGTACCTCACACTTACCTAAACGCGAAGACAACGAGCTAGGAGGCGGCGGTGTGGTGCTTGTGGAGTTTATACGACGCGTGATGGTGAGAAATGTACTCACCATGGTGATATAAGGGTGGGGTTGTGAGGGTTTTGTTGTTGGAGGTGGCGGTGCGATAGTGGTGGTGGTGGCAGTGTATGGTGGCAGCGGCAATGATAAGAAGAGAAGGAGAGGGAGAATATTATTAGTGTGTTAGGGTTAGGAAACGGGTGGTTAGGGTTTTTATAGGTGGGTTGGGCCGGTTGTGTCAAAGCACAAATTAGGATGGCGCGAGTGAAATATTAGCACAAGGGTCAAAGGCGCAACTTCGCTATTCTTTTAACGTTTTAACTCTCTGACTCAGTTAGGTTAATAAAATTTTCCGTGAGACTTTTTAACTTGCGCCAAACTTTATAAAATCATTTTTCCAATAAAAATGGCTATTCATACGCCTATAAAAATGGCTATTCGTGCCGCCCGCATTGTGCTTAACTCAAAATCTATGGGGAAACTTCAGGTACCACATAACAATAACCCAAATAACATTCCCAATATACCAAAACAATTTCCCAAAACATTCCAAAATGGTTCTCAAACATTAAACATTTGATTTTAAACATAATGCGATATTAAAAAGGCTCCCAACAATTATCGGTTGTCACAGTTAGCATTAAACATCCCATGCATTTGTTGCATTTGACTTGGATGTTGAAGAGGTGAGTAGAATCCCAAAGGTATGAAATTATTATTCCATGCTATGGGATACATGTTTGGATGATTTTGTTTTCTAGGTTGTCTTGATCTAGCTTGTCTTTGAGAAAGATTTATTTTTCTAGGTGGTGGAGTTTTTGATCTAGTCATTGGTTTATTAAATCCTACTCCAGGTTTTAATGATGGTTTATAGGAACGTTTAACTTCTCTTAAACTAGCAATAGGTACCTTAGTGTTCATAACAGTTAAATGTTTTGGTGCAGGACCTAAAGTTGATTTTGGCAAAGTGACAGACTTCTCCACTGTGGACGAAACTTTAATTGTGGGACGGTCCTTATATTTAAGGGACCGTCTGTCAGTATTTGGGGACCATCACCAGTGGACTCGACAACCTGGGGTTTCACAAATTTGACTTGTTTTGTCCCGCTTGTTGATGCTTCAGAGAAATTATAGCCTAGACCCGTTTTATTATCTGAGAATTTTTGAGCGTTTATCATTTCTTTAAGGGAATGAGTACTCTTTTCAAATTTGGTTAGTTTTGAGGCTTCCTCTTTGAGTCTCACATTTTCGATTTTAAGGTTTTGACAAGATTTACACTCAACATCAATTTCTTTTCCTTTCTCGCGTCTAGATAGTTATCTTTTAACTCCAAAACTTCTTTCTCTAGTTTAGATTTAATAGATTTTAGAGATTTATTTTTGATAATTATCTTTTGACTCATTTTGCAAATGCGATCATACTCTATCTAATTCAAGCGAATCTAAAGAGGATGTGTCATCATTATAGTGTTCGGTTTCGAAAAGTACCTCTTTTGAAGTTCCGGCCATTAGACATGTTTCGTCTTTGGTCTCTTCATCACTATCGCTCCAAGCACCACTGATGTATGCCTTTTGGTTGTTGAGGACATTCTCCTACTAGGTGTCTTAGATCACCACATCTAAAGCATCTTCTCTCGCCTTTGCCATATTTATCATCTAGACTCTTTTGAGAGGTTTTCTTTTCATCTCATGGTTGTCTCACGTATCTACCTCTTCGTTTAAAGAACTTCTTGAAGTCTCTAACCGCCATGGCATACTCTTCGTCTTCACTTTCCGAACTTGAGCTTTCATTATCACTAGATTCCTTTTTAGCCTTTAGAGCAAGAGATCTCCTTTCTACTTTGCTTTTGACTATTTCGGAATCATTCTTGATAATTAGCTTGTGACCTTTTAGGTTTCCCATGAGCTCATCAAGTGATAGTGAAGCTAAGTCTTTGGACTCTTCTATTGCCGTGACCTTTGCTCTCCACTTTGGATATAAATCCCTGAGAAATTTTCTAACACAACTCTTGACAAAAACACCCTCATCAATATAAAGCTTTCATTATCACTAGATTCCTTTTTAGCCTTTAGAGCAAGAGATCTCCATTCTACTTTGCCTTTTGACTATTTCGGAATCATTCTTGATAATTAGCTTGTGACCTTTTAGGTTTCCCATGAGCTCATCAAGTGATAGTGAAGCTAAGTCTTTGGACTCTTCTATTGCCGTGACCTTTGCTCTCCACTTTGGATATAAATCCCTGAGAAATTTTCTAACACAACTCTTGACAAAAACACCCTCATCAAGTGCTTTTAGACTAGTAATAATAGTATTAAATCTTGCAAAAGCACTATCTATAGATTCGTCTTTAGGAATGACGAATTGTTCATATTGTTGAACAAGAAGATCGATCTTGTTATCTTTGACTTGATTATTACCTTGATGAGTGACTAGCAAAGTTTTCCAAATATCTTTAGCCGTATTACACATGAAAATTCTTTGAAATTCCTTTTTAGATTCGTCTTTAGGAATGACGAGTTGTTCATATTGTTGAACAAGAAGATCGATCTTGTTATCTTTAACTTGATTATTACCTTGATGAGTGACTAGCAAAGTTCATATTGTTGAACAAGAAGATCGATCTTGTTATCTTTGACTTGATTATTACCTTGATGAGTGACTAGCAAAGTTTTCCAAATATCTTTAGCCGTATTACACATGAAAATTCTTTGAAATTCCTTTTTAGGTAAAGCATTATAAATAACCATTTTTGCTTCATCATTTTTAGATATTTTTTAAGATTTTCACTTTGTTTTTCATAGGGAACTATTTCATCTCTTTTAGTTTCCGGATTTTGTTCAATAGGTTGAAAGTCACCTTTAGTAATAACATGCCAAAGATCAAGATATTTTGATTTCACATAAGTTTCGAATCTTGTTTTCCAATAAATGAAGCAATCAGCTTTGAAAAGTGGTGGTCTTTGCATAGATTGCCCTTCTTGATATTTGCCAAAATCCATTGATCGATTCAAGTTTTTAAAATACAGTATACTTTAAAAAATCTTGGTTGACCTGCTTTGAAGGGGGGTTGAATTGTTTCACAGTTTTAATTACGTTTTTAAAACCTTTTTCAAATTTCTTTTCAAAGACTTTTAGATTCGAAGTTTATGTGATATCAACACAACAATATATGAATACAAAGAATATAACAATACTAACAAAGTAAGAAGTATAGAAGAGTAAAGAGAAGAAACGATCAAACCAAGGCACAGAGATTTATAGTGGTTCGGCTACGAAGCTCTATCTTTGCCCTACTCCACTCCTCGAGTATCACACTCGAGAGTTTCACAAACACTATATCAACAAGCTCCCTTATGGCGGAGAAAACCGTGCACTAGAACCAATCTACACACGATAGCAACCACTACACACAACACAATGCGGACCAACACCAAATCCTAATCAACACAATCACCTTACGGACCAACACCAAGTCCGAATCTACACACAGCACAATTCCGAACTTAGACACTAGTCGGATCTACCCAATTACACAAGAATCAAGATATAGAGAATTTAGATTGAGGAGAGAAATGTAACAAGGGTTACAAGGTGAATGCCTATTCTTCAACACTTCGTTTCTTGACGATACGAGCATTCTTCTCTTGAACTTTGAGATAGGATGGATGTGATCACTTGTAAACAACTTACAACACGTTAATGTGATCAAAGAATAGAGTTTTTAAAGATTTAGGAAGACAAAAAGTTTCAGTGCTCAAGAGGTGAATTTTTCTATTGGAATAGTGCAGTATTTATAGGCACCAGGAGGAGCGGGGGACGATCCCTTAAACATGGACGGTCCCCAATATATAAGGGACCGTCACCCCTTTAAGGGACCGTCCCTCAGAACGCTCCTATTTTTGTCTTGATGTGGTGAAATGTTTTTCTGGTAAAGATGACATCTCCTTGGGCGGGAAAAATAGCTGTTGGAGATTTCAAATTCAAAATTTTTTTTTTTATTAAAACATTTCTTTTACAAATACAAAAATGTTTTGTCACATAAAAATGTGAGGTTTAAGGAAAAAAAATAACTTCTTTGATCACTTAACTAAATTGGTATATTGTTTGTTCATACCTTAAGTGTTGTTGTAGTCGAAACGAACTTTCTCGATTAAAAACTTATCAAGTATATTTTTACGTAACGTGTTTTTACATTTTGTGATTATCAAAACTTATAGAGATCGAAAAATGCAAATGACGTTTTTGACATTATTTGTATTAACAACTAAGGTTATTAAGAGTATTTATAGGGATAACGGAGGTCTAGGTGGTGTTAGGGGGTGGGGGCGTGAAGGGTGGAGGGTTATGGCGTGAAATTATTAAGATAGGTGAAGAACTAGGGGAGTTAGGCAGAGAGTTCTCTTTGTCCTTTGTTGCTAAGGTGGTGGATGGTAGTGATATAAGGTTTTGGGTAGATAGGTGCGTTGGTGATATAAAATTATGTGATAGTTTTCCTAGATTGTATCACTTAGATAGGAGAAAGGAGGGTAGGGTAGCAGATAAAAGGAAATGGGTGGATAATGTCTGGCAATGGGAAAGAGATTGGGTTAGAAGTCTTAGAGGAAGGGTGTGCAAGGATTTTGAAGATTTATTAATTGCTTTACAAATTGTTGTGGTTTCTAATGATTGTAGGGATAAATAGAGATGGGTGCTTCAAAAAAAAATGGCAAGTTTACGGTCAAAGCGCTAACGAAAATGGTGGAGGAGCGAATGTTGAGGTTCGAAAGTGATGACCAAGAAACAATATGGAACAAATGGATTCCTAAGAAGGTCAACATCTTCGTTTGGAGAGCATTGAAAGGTAGAATTCCAGTTCGCGTGGAGCTCGACAAAAGAGGCATCGATTCGGATACTACTCTTTGTCCGTGTTGTGATAGTGTGGTAGAATCATGTGATCATAGTTTAGTTATGTGCAACTTTGCTATGAGTGTTTTGGAAAAGGTTTTTAGATGGTGGAAGATTGGTGATGCCAATGCCTTCTCTATTGGTGAAATTCATTCTGCAAATGGGAACGTTGTTATCCCTAATCACTCCACCGGCCTGTGGCAAGCGGTTAGATGGACGCGCGGTTATTATATTTGGAAAGAGAAAAATAACCGTGTCTTCAAAGGAAAACTCTCATGTGTAAACAAAATTGTTCAACATATTCAATTAAAGAGCTACGAGTGGATTACAAGAAGATCTAAAAAGAAAGCCAATTTAAATTGGCAACATTGGCTTTTTGATCCGTTAAAATGTAGGATTGTAAAGGGTTAAAGTCTCCTTTGAGTCTGTTGCAAGTCTGCTGATGAAATGGTTCTGCAAGTTGTCTGTTGTGGAAATTCTAAGGTTGCTGTGCAAGAAAGGTTTGAGTTCCAGTGATCGTTAGAGTCGTTTTTACTGTGATATCAGTAAGTTTGTGTTTCTTCACTGTTTCTGCAATTCTTATTTATTGCAGTTTTATGTGAGGTCTGATAGTGTATGCCTTGTGCCATCTGCTGGTCTTGTCCCTTCCTAATTTTGTTTTTCATTTAATGTGGGCCTTGGTCACTGGTTGGTTCATTCATATAGTGTCTAGTCATATTGGGGCAGTTGTTCTAATGCATTATTTTTTTCATGTGCTCCTACTTTAGTTAAGTTGTTTGTTTTGTTGTATGCACATTTTGGTGCCAGTTTTTTTTGTCTATGGTCCTTTCCTTTTTAATTTTCTTGTTAAGGATAAGGGATGTTTTTTCTTTTGTATGTTGGCTGTTTGCTATATATATTAATATATAGTGTTGCCTTTCAAAAAAATAGAAAAATAAAAAAAAGGGGTTTGTCCGGGCTGAGTAGTAGTGGCGGGTGGTGCTGGTGTGGTATGAGTGGGTGAGGTGGGTGGTGCTGGTAGAGTCTGGGTAGGTGGGGGAAGTGTGGTCTAAGTCAGTGATAACTCAACCTCCTCGTCCTCAGACAAGTCCTCTGGGTTCTACTCTCTTTCAGCAGGCTCCTTATCCTCAAAGGGCTCAGACTCAGTGTCGGTAATGAGACATAATCATGTGATCCCAGTACGTAATCGGGTGAGGGTGATGCTGGTACGGTGGTAGATGAGGCGGTGTTCTCGATCTCTGAGTCTGACGAAATCAAGATGGGAGAGGTAGAGGTAGAGGTAGACATACTATATATATATATATATATATATATATATATATATATATATATATATATATATATATATATATATATATATATATATATATCTCATATAAAGCAAGTAAAGACATGTATAATGATTATGCGTGCGGAATGTTATGATGTAATGTCATGATGCAACGGTTATAGTCTAGCTCCTAATGATGCAACCTACTTCTCTATAACCTTGGCTCTGGTACCTGTAAAACCCCAAAATTAATATAATCTGAAATGACAAAAATGCCCTCAAATTTAAAATTTTGAGAACTTATGAAAATCATATAAGTAACACTAAGTGTACTTAACCTAGGATGATTATAACCTAAGCTAACTAATGAATTAAGCTCTAATAAAACCTTACACTATAATGTAAATGTCACAAAATAAATAATCCCCTACACTTAAGTTAAACTAGGCGACATTTGTGCTATATACATCAAGAAAATTTCGGCCAAGGATCACTAAGGAGGATAAGTATGCATTTAAATTGAATAATACCATAATCCCACTAATTTAGTCCCTTCCTTATTAAGCCCAATCAAAAAAACACGGCTTCCCTTTTAATTCTTATAACCGAACATCTCCAAAAACCCTAAACTCTCTCTACAAAAAAATTTCTTGGCTGCCTTTTTCCTTGCTGCTGCTGTCGATCCAAAACAACCACAAAGGAGGCTTAATCTTTGCTCATATTAGTTAAGGTAATCATGTAACACAACATAATCTTAATCTATTTGAAATTATGAAGAAAACCTAATCAATCCATTCCTTTTTTCTTGTTTGTCGTGCGTACCAAAGAAGAGGAAGGAGGAAGAACTTTTGGTGATTTGATCTTGTGACATTCGTGTTCTTCGTTTGGTCTTCAAGGGTATTTTGTATCATCCCTTCTCGTTAATCTTGTCATATTCGGTTCACTTTTGATGTTCTTGTAGAGCAATGATCACATAAAATAATAGATACAAGATTCACATGAAATCATAAAGTGTTAACATAAAATAATGAATAATAAACCCTAATATGAATCGACTTGTGTATGGATCTGAATTTAAGCGATGTGAATATGTTAAGATCACATATAATCGACCTATGGATGTTTTGATGTCAATAATATTTGTTTTGTATCAAGTAATAAAGGTTGGATTATGAAAACCTTAAAAGATTACATGATATAATAAAACTGCTACTGATCTGAAAATTTGTCCAACTTTAATCGGCTGTATTTAAATGATGTGAACATGTATTTAGGTGTTTTTGGAGTCTAAAATTAAATTCAATGAAAGATCTTTCTGGGAAAATTAATCTTGTAATTTTTAGAGGTAGGGAAGGCAACCTTTCAATTTTTAGAAAATCTAGTGTCAAATCGAATTCGTATGTCTGGAAAAACAGTCCGAGTCTATGATTTTTAATTTTCAAACCGTGTCGAATTAGAAGATGCCCTTTGAGCAGAGTCATATTTCATATATCTAGTAATGACTGGAATTTTTGTAGATTTTTATGAATTTATCTAAAGGGGTAACAAAGTAGAAACTTTTCGAGTATTTCATCATATACGATTCTGGAACATGTTATGGAAATTGATTTTTCATTTGTACCTATACAATCTAGTTCAGCAAGGTCCATAGGGTGAGCTCGCTTGAAGCTGGGGCGCGTCTGGTGGTATCGTATATAAGATCACACGGCTGCTTTTAGTTCATTTGTACCTATACTACTTAATAAAATCTGAAAAAATTAGGTAAAATACTTAAGACATTGAAGTATCTCTGGGAATGTTTGGGAATTTTATTTCGGAATTCTTATATTTTTCATAAATTATTTAAAACGTGTCCAGATCATATACAAAAGCTGTTAAGGGTTTAGAAAACTAAAAAGGTGTTATGTGTATACTTTTCTAAACTAAAGGGTTTAAATTATCATTCTTTTAAACTAAAGGACCTAATTTGTGAAAACATGTAATTTATAATATTTACATTTTAAACCTTAATCTTACAAGAGTTGCATACTAATCCCTAAACTTGTGATAATTACATAATGAACCCTAAACTTATGAAAACTACATTATGAACCCTAAACCTATATAAATGGCATTATGAACATTAAACTTCTAATACGGTCACCTTTAATACTTTAAATGGATTAAATGATAAACTCGAATGTTTATAACTAATATTTCTAAATATAGAAACTTGCTATTTTTGGAAAGTTACTAAATATGGAAACTTGCTATTTTTGGAAAGTTACTAAATAAGAAAACTTGCTATTTTTGGAAAGTTGCTAAATATGGAAAGTGACCTAAAATGGAAAGAAAACTCAAATGAAACCTTATGATTATGAGACTATAAAACTTATAAGAAAACTTATGATTATGTAGATTGGGCCAAGAAGGAGTGATCTTCTGCTTCCGTTTCATTTCTTTGCTTGATTTGTGTGCTGTGTTAAGGTACAGATATTCTTTCCCTTTTCAGTAGGGATAATTCTATTTGATCCTAAGCCTGATATGATTCCCTTTATTTGATTCATGACTTTTATTGTATGATTGTCATTCCTATATGATCCCTACTGACATTTATTTAAATGTCTCTGCTATGTTATGATTATGCTTTGCCATGCTTATTTAGAGTTACTATATCGTTTCTCTTGCTATGCTAGATTATGATTTGTTATATGATATGATTGATCCGTGCCTGAGCTGACCTAGTTCTAGAGGTACTAGGACCATGTCTTTGATGGCACCTTAGGCATGACACTCCCATAGAGGTGTGATAGATCTACGGCGTTCCCCCCTTATGTATATGTATTATAACGCGTTTACTATTGGCCAACCTTATGTGTGATCAGTCTAGTACTGACATACATACTTTTGTTAAGGAGCATATGGATGCATCCTAGGATTTATGTGTTTGTGATTATGGTCACCAGGTGGTGTGTGCCTTACACTCCTTCTCACACTTTTACTTTTGCTTACTTAGAGGTCTCCCTCTTCGTATACTTATATTGATTATGATATGCTATGTATGATTTGACGGATTTTGATATGCAGTTCTTATGGCACATCCTTATATTTACCCTCCTTTATTTTCATTGTTTCTCTTGATTCATTTCTTATTCAGTTCTCATGCACTCTTGCTTTTCAGTTATCTTTATGATTCGTATGACTTTCATGATTATGCTTTTCGTTTTGCCTTCTTATTCCTTCGTTTCTTATGCTTATTTACCTTTATGTTATGCTTTGTATCTATATCTGTTCACTGGGCTTTTTAAGCTCAGCCGCATGTTTTCTTTCTTATGCGGCAGGTAATAAGCGAGGCGATTGGCTGGGGAATGAGAGAGTGTAGGACTTAGAGACCTATTATTTATCATTTTCGTTGTCCATTGTTTCGGACTTTCATTTATTACAGTACTTTGAATATTATTCCTTTACTATGGTTTGTTTGGTTTACCCACTATGCATTTGGGATTATCTTTTGATACTAGTCTTGATGTTCGAGACTTAGTTATTTTATTTAAAAGACTTCCGCTTGCGTTATGTATGCTTTGTATGACACCATACTGTGATATCTTGACCGTGTCGGGTCGGGGTGTTACAGTACCAATCTGTCACACCCCCAAAATATCGCAGCGAAAAGGTAACTGAGGCTTGACGTTCATAGCACAAAGTCAAGAATATAAAGATCAACCTCTATATAAGTCATTTAAAAAGAAATGATATGTAGTCCAACTAGAAAATCCATGAAGATGAGACCGCATGATGTGACTCTATGAGCGATTTCCCAATGCATACCAAGCTAGAAAGATCAAGAACCTGAGAAATATATGCTAAAATGTCAACAATAATGTTGGTGAGTTCATAGGTTTATGTAAAAGTAAATGTAAGTGCGGACCACAAGATTTTCGTGTATGAACATTATAACAAATACAATGACATATGAAAAGTAATACTATTGCCTTAAGCTCATGACCCGAAGCCTTAATGTAATCTATATGTAATTTGCACATATATATGAATGCCCCTGTAGGTGTTTGCCAAGCACCAAATGTATTCCAAATGATATGCGTCCGTTTACTCAGTTGGTGCGGCCAACCCAGACGGGGGTGTCAAGCCAATAGATCTATTTACAACATTCGTGCTTACGAATAATTAATGGTTCATGTAATGGCTAATGTGGTAACTTAGGCAATATGTAAATGTTTTATGCACGTGTGTCCATATGTAAAAGTAAGCAATGTATTCTCACACCGAGCATTTCAAAATAAGTATAAACATGTAAAAACTCACCTCAAGTAATCAAAGTATGCGAAATAGTATAATTTTTGCAACATTGACGTAGAGTAACGGCGGGGAATCCTAAACGCGACCTAGAATAATAAGTCATTTTAGGGAAAATGCAACACGTACTAAATGCATATGAGTTTTACAAATTTTTATCACCCTTATATACATGTAGTGAGGTTTTACAAAGTCACGTAAGTCGATCATTTAAGAAAAATAGTCAAAATGCGTTTTTAAACTCTAAAAAACCCTGGAAATCAAGTGTTTTAATTATTAAGTAGATCCTGACTTCAAGTGAACGTATCAAATTCGTTTTAAGCCCATTTTTCTTCGTTAAACTCTCTAAACGTAGGTGAACATGTCTACTTTCATTATTTCATTGCCTCGGAAATATGATTTGGGTGTCGGTTTATACTAAATCAAACTTGGACCTGCTGTTACCCTTTTTTGGAAAATTTCCGAAAACACATAAGTATGTCAAAGCTGTCCAAAATCAAAAAACATAACTCATCTTGTCGGGGCCGTATCTCCTTTATTAGTTAACATCACGACTCTATCCAAATTTCCGTGGTTAGATTTAGGAGCCCTCTACAATAGTTATGCTTACCATTTTTACTCATCTAGTGTTTAAAGTGGTCGTTTTACAAAATACAAACGGAACTCAGTTTCTTGCTGTTTTAAACTAACAGTTGCATATTATTTTATTAAAAATAGTAAATAAACTCAAAAAATTACGAAATTCGATGTCAAACATCCTAATACATCTAAATGTGTGTAAATTGGATTGGCCTAGAAAAAGTTTTAGATGGTTTCCTATAGTGATGTTTACGGCTATAAATCTGGGACAGAAAGTATGTGTTCTAAACTTAACTTTAAATCAAATTTCCAACACAAACAAGTGTACATAGGTGATATAAATGAACATGGCATGCTATATAAGTGTAAAAATACGTATGTAAATGAGTTTAGATGCTTACTTAATGATGGTGAGTGATTAGTTCAAAACCCTAACTTTCACCCGAACCCTTAACCAATACTTGAACTAACTAATTAACCAAGATTCTTGTACCCCTTTTTCGTTGTGGTTTCAGCCGAACGCAAGAGAGAACAAGAGTGTGGTTGTGCTTTGTTTTTGTGAGAAATATGTGGTTAGGTATGTTGGTATATATTGGGGTATTTGTGGTAAGCTTTGCATCTCATTTTGCCATGTATAGTGTTATCTTAACTAATTAAGGATTTGTGTTTCTTGGTTCCTCCCCTTGCCATGTTTAAGAGCCCAAGAGAGGGGTAGGTGCAAGCTTGTGAGTGGAATCAAGGTTTTCTAGAAATCCTATGTTAGCATAAGAACTTGTTAATCACAAATATGGCATTGTAAGGATGAAGGATGTTGATATTCTTCTTTTCGGTTTAGGGGTGGAAAAGGTATTTGGGGGGGGTGGGGGGGAGGAAGTGAATTTGAAATTTTGTATTAAGGTTGATTATGAGTGTAAGTAAGTATAGAAAAAGGGTGGTGATGTATAATGTATGCATGCGCGTACACAAAAGTGAAATGTAAGCGTTTCACGTAAAACTTATAAAATAAACATGAACTCATAAAACATGCTCGTAAAAGTCATATGAAACATTTTTTACGTACACTAAACTTAGTCTAATGTTGGTTTACGTTTAAAGTCATTCTCCGGTTTACGCGATTTAACATAACGGTTATACGTAAAAGTAAATATTTAAACGTTCAAAGTAAATAGTTTTGAGTTTATAGACAAATAATGACCTGGAAAATACGAGTTGCTACAAGGTATGTTTTCTTCGCCTTTGAAAAATCATAATTTTTTGAAAAAATTTGGGTTCGACTTCATTACGGCATAGGGGTAGTCCCTATATTACGCCGTAAATGCCGTTGTGACAAACCCCCCATGGTCAGTGCTTACCTACGCCGTAGAACTACTCCTTGTACTACGGCGTAGACATATTATTTTTCCAATTTTATATAAAAAAAAGAGTAAACTACACCGTTCGTCCTTGTGGTTTGCGTTGACCGACGAGTTTCATCCTTTGACCAAAAATATGCACCATCCGTCCTTAAATGCGAAACGTTATGTATCGTTAGTCCTTCACTTTAATGACTGTTAAATCCCCCATGTGCCTTGCACATGAGGGTAAAAATGTCTATTTCCCTTCCCCTTTTTCTTTCCTAAATGATTAAATAAATAAAAATAATTAACACACACTCTCTCTCCCATTTTCTGCTTCTCTCTCTAACATTTCAGTTTCTCTCTCTAACAAAACAAGAAGATCAACCCAACACATTTTCATCACCCTCGTCTTCATCTTCAACCATAGCCCATCTTCTTTCATCTTCATTTTTATCAAATTCTAAAATTCTAATTCCCCAGATTCAAACACCTCAAATTCAACCTTTTCAAAAACTTTACACAACCACCACATCACCATATTTTAAAACTTTAAAAATGAGCAAAACTGCTATATTATATGACGATTAAATATAATACACCCTGTTGCAAGCAATTGATCCAAAACCTTAAAAATTAAAATTATGTCGCAAATAAAAATGACGTAAACCCTTCACCCACACCCATTATAACCATCATCATCGTCATCTTCATACCAACTCGTCCGTGCCTCGCCAGCCACCCTCGCCTCCGCCATCTTTCTGCTACCATCATTATTCCATTAATACAAATTTCCCACATTGTTGCTCCATTCCATTAAAGACCTACAACACCTAATCTACAACACCTCCACTCATCATCTTCCTCTCTATCTTCACATTACCACCCTAACCACTTTATGACCAAATAACCACAATGACCCGAACCACAAATTTCCACACCCAAATCACTTCGCAAAAATTCCAAACCACTTAAAATTTAACCACGACCCAAATCATTTGGTAACAAATCCAAACCAAACCGCGACTGAAACCATCTCCACCATAAAACCTATAAATTATTTAAACATAACCCCGAATAAAACACATAAAATCGAATAGATCAAAAAAAATCAAATAGATCCACAAGCCACCACTATAAAACCGAATGTGATTTGATATGTTTGTTTTTTCAGTCAATATACTGGGTGATTTTGATTTGATTAATGTTGAAATGTTTTATGTTTAAATTTATGAGTATTTTATATTGTTAAGTTTGTAGTGATGCTTATTTGGTTTTGACTTTTGAGAACGTAGGTGGTGTACATGTGTTAGGAAAAGGCAGAAAAATAAGATGAAAATGATAGAATCAAATGTCTAAATTGTTTTGTAGGTGGGAGAGGGTAGGTAGCATTTTAATGAAATGATTTTGTATTTTAGAATCTGGGGAATTAGGGTGTGATTTTGGATAAGTGATTTTGGTGGTGATGGGTGAAAATGAAAAATTAGTCAAAAAGAAGGAAATTATTTGGATTGGTGGTGGGTAGTTATGGTTGAAGATTAAGAAGTATAAATAAAGAAGATGAAGTTAATATGACAGGGAAAATGAACAAAATACCCTCACATGGGTATCACGTGTTGTCACATAACGAGAGTTAGTGGTCCGTTAGAGTGACGGATCAACAATACATAACGTTTCGCACTTAGGGACGGATGGTGCATTTTTTTTTGTCAAAGGACAAAACTCGTCGGTTAACACAAACCAAAAGGACTAATGGTGTAGTTTACACTATTAAAAAAAAAAAAAAAAAAAAAATCGTTTTTGATGCGTGGTTTTGCGACCTTACAACAGGTTTTACCTCTCGAGGGATCTCAAGAGGCTTACAACCCCACCAGGCAGTGTACCTGACCGATGTAGTATAGTGTAGTGGTAAGTACGGGGGATTGATCGTTCTCCACAGGGAATAGTGTCGTTAGGATTGAAAAACTACTCTAATAGGTCTAAGGGTGAGGGAAGATTCTTTTTGTATTTTTATATTTTTATGAAAGCAAGTAAAATCTCGGGTTTGAAAGAGTGGGCGGAATTAGTTGCTAGTCAACTAACCCAAATTACTACAAATGCAAATAAAATAAAATAACTGAAAATGAAAAGGTTGTGAAACTTATGTGGAGAGAAATGTGTTTACTTAGATTTCCTTACTCCCTAACTATCTTTTACCGGTTGATTAGTGTGTATTAATTGCGTGGATGACGGGTGTATTCCTTAATACCAATCGTGGGGTGGCGTACGTACTTCCCCAACTCTACAAGCTCCTACTTCACTCCTATGTCGAGCCGGCTAAGAAGCTCCTAACATGGGATCACTAGAATTCGCTCATGCATTAAATACAACCATAATAACCTTAGTACACATTGGTTCATGTTTCTTAAGACGTTCAAGCAAGTTACCGAATAGGAAGTTAGCCAGTTTTCTTAAGCCTAACATCGATAAACAATCATCCAATACAATAAATAACACACTAATAACCAATAATCAATAGCTAGGTTTCATTAGATCTAAGCAAACACAAGATAAATCTAGCCTAGCATGTTAATTAAAAGACAAGAACAAGATATAATCAAACAACACATAGACATATTGATTGATTAAATAACTACTTATCTTCAATTAAACATGGGAGATCCAAGGGTATGAAAACCCTTAAAAATGGCAGAAATTCGTCTTAGGGTTTCTCCTCACAAAGTTGCACACTATGAATAAAAATTGCAAAACTATATATAGAACTTAGTGGCTGACGGCGTCACGTTATAGATCTTGACGCCGTCACCTCGCCGTGTCTAGGGTTCCCGGATGGCCTTCTTGACGCCGTCCCTCTTTAGTGCTCCAAAATCCGCTCTGGCTTATCAAAGGTTGACGCCGTCAGAAATGGGCTTGACGCCGTCTCTCTTTAACTTAAACCGTGATGGCCTTGATCACCTTAAAGGGTGACGCCGTCAGACTTCCTTTGTAAAATTCCCTGGCTTATCATGTGTATTTTTCATATCCACCTCTTTTGCCAAGCCATGACGCCGTCTGGAACAATCCCTGACGCCGTCAAAGGTACTTTTCCAGCCGATTTTGAGACTTTGTCGTTTTCTTCACTTTTATGCTCCAAAAACGTCCAAAATGCTTCCTTTTCCAGATTTCTTCTCCAAAGTACCTAAAATGACAAAAGGAACGATTTAGGGCAATATTTGATCAAATAAATACGATTTAGGGCTTAAATGACCCCCTAAAAGCGGTACACTTTTCGCTTTATCAAATACCCTTACACTTGAGATTTGCTTGTCCTCAAGCAAATGCGCTTTTATTCTAATCAAAATACAAGATAGGGGTCATTTAATGCTAATATAAAAGTAATTACAACAAATAGTCGTTCCACTTTAATCATAATAAGCACGGAGATTACAAACTAGCACCTCACAAGTAGTGTTTAGATACTCACATCTCTCAGGTGTCATCAAATTAAATCTCAGAAATGAAAATGGATAATATCTCTCACTACCTGTCATAGCAAATAGATTACCATAGGCTTGGGAAAGGATCAAAAACCTCCTCCACTAGGCGTAAGCACCTAAGATAAACTATCAAAGAGGGCTTTTAAATGGGTTATAACGTGAGGTGTAGGGATATGATAAACACGGATTTGTTGGATAAGGGATATTTTACTGGTGGCGAGTTAAAGATCTTGATTAATTACATGTACAATATGGCGTTGCTAAGCCAAGACTAGACTCGACTTAAGCTAAAAACAAAATAACAAAAACATAAAATAAACATAAAATGAAACGGGATGGTAGTCCGTATGTTTTTTCTACTTTTCTTTTTCTCATTTTTTTGTATTTTTCTTGATTTTTTTTTTTTTTTTTTTTTTTTTGATTTTTTTTTTTTTTCATACACTCTTGCCCTACCATCCAAAATAATACATCATAGGGGCGTTGCATTCCCCTTACACTTGAACTTTTACATAACTTTACAAATAACTATTCTAATGACTCGAATTAAGATAATCGAAACACTTGGAGTACTTTTAAAATATTTAGCACATATGGGGGTAATAATGTTCTTCTTCCCCATTACTCCGTTACACTAGTACTTTACCCATGAGTCCCAATCGTCCCAAAACAATATGTACAAGGATATGACTCGACTTAGCAACCATGTAATCAATTAGATAATTAACTAAGGGTTTAAACAAATGTTGTCACAATAATGCACTAAAAATGAGTGCATACAAGGTAGGCTAAGGCGATTTGGGTGTACATTTAAGTGGGGTGTAACAAATTCTTCCTTTAAGTAAAATGCTTAAAGGTCGAAACGAAAAGATAGGCTCTGAGGGGTGTACTAGGGGTATCGTGTACTAAAAATGAGTACAACGCAAAGGGTGTGGGAGAATTACTTGACCAATGTAGCCAATGTAATTATAACAAAAACACAGGTGTAAAACAATAGGTTAATCCTAATGCCTCTTATCATGTAGTAAATCTAACTACACGAATGTAGTCTCACTTGTGGCCTCGGAATGGTCCTAACGCAAGTTCTAGAATCTAAGTGTTACCGGTACACACATCATAGCATAAATGCTTTTCCTACCAATTCTAGGGGCGAACCTCACATATTTAGGGGTGGAAAAATTTTTTAGTGGTACGGTTTTTGTGCTAGTCATATAACTCCTATCCGTGAGACGCTCATTAAGATCAAAGTTTCACTCCTATATGTTGTAAAAAAATTTAGATTTGGCACTAAAATTGCCTTAACAGGTATTTCTCTCAGTTTTATTACACATTTACCATTAAACAAACAAAAATCAAGCGTAAAAGCATTCTCTAAAGTATCGTACTTTACCCCCCCCCCCTTACACTTAAGATGAACATTGTCCCCAATGTTCAAATAACAAGATGTAAAAGTAAAAGATAAAAAATGAAATCAAATACTCCCCTGATCCGTTTGGTGGATAAAGAGGTAACATGGTTAGATCTTCTTCCAAGAGAAAGTAGAGGCTCCAAGACTAATGCATCCCCATAAGCTTGATTCCACATACATTTCCTTGTCCAAAATAACCTGTTAAACCTGAGAAAACAAACACGAAAACCTGCATAACATCGGCGGGATACATCTATATATAAGGATATAATGCTTGTGGAATGATTATTTTGCAAATTCCTGGAGATTATAAGTTAGAGATTTAATAAAAACTTTTTATGAAAACAAAACTTTCAAAAATTTCAGAATATTAACACCTGACGCCGTCAGGTTGTAAAGCCTGACGCCGTCAGAAATGATCTGACAGAATTTTCATGTTAAGTTTCCGGAAAATTTTTGGAAAAACCTATACCTTACTTCCTGGAAATCCTGCAAAACATCATTATGACTCGATACAAGCATTTGACTCAAACAAATACGAATATGTATGTTAATTTATTATTATTACGATTCATGTTCATTTGTGTTCTAATAAACCGATTTGGATTTCCCTTACACTTAACTTTTGCAAAATACCTTTATATGTAGTTAAGACGAAGTTAAAAACAAGATAAAGCATTTTCACAATTTAGTTTTGAACATGAATCAATAATAATAAAAATTAAGCATACATACGGAAGCAAATAAAATCAAACAAACAAATAAATAAACACACAAAGCAAATAAAGCTTGGGTTGCCTCCCAAGAAGCGCTTTTCTTTATTAACGAGTCTTGTAGCTAGACTCAAAGTCCTTCTACCCTATGTAAGTGAGCTCGTCATCGAGGACGTCTTTAGGGTTAAGCTTGGATTGAAGTTTCCTATTGGTCCGCTTAGTACAATATATCTTTTCAAACTTCTCTCCATCCGGGTCATACAATGTCATCCTAATATGCCATGACCCATCTCCATCTTTGGGTGGTTTGTCCCATTCCCACTTATGATCATCGTCCTCACAAGTCCACTTATTCATCCCTAGGTTAATTGGCAAATCTCCTAGGAAATCAATCATCTTCCTAAAAACTAGAGGGTCTTCAAATGGATCCAATTCGGTGTCCTTAGCCAAGAGTTGTTCTACCGTATGTGTTCGGTTCACAAAGTCCTCTTCTAGGTAAAATGGGCGTTGGGGTCCTATGAAGTCTCTATCGATCCAAGGTCCATATCTAGATGGTCTCCTATTTAATTCTAACCAATGGGGTGTTGGTTCATCACTAGTATCATAAGCATGTTTCTTCACATCATAGACTGACCAAGTATCTCCTTCTCCTACCGCTATCTTAGATTCCTTACAATCAATCATAGCACTAGCGGTCGCCAAAAATCCTCTACCTATCAACAAGGGGCATGTAGGGTCGCTAACCATATCAAGGACGTGGAAATCGGCTAAAATGGTTAGTTTTCCTATGTGTACTAGCACGTCCTTGACTACTCCAACCGGGTAAGCAACACTCCCATCCGCTAAGCCTATTATCACCTCGGTTTCTTCAAGTTTTCCTAGTTTTAGAGAGGTGTAGAGAGGTAACGGAAGTAGGTTAAGGCTTGATCCAAGATCGGCTAATGTGTCATAAGCCTCCGAATTACCGATCTTGCAAGGTAGAACAAATAAGCCCGGATCATCTAACTTCTTAGGTAGCTTGTTTTGAACAAAGGCGGTCCCTTTTTCGCCTAACTTGAGCTTCTTCTCATCCAACACATCAATAACCGGACTTTCAAGGTGGAGCTCCTTGAATTTATTGTCAAGGTTTTGAGTGGGAGGTGTTTCAACTATGTTGTTGACCAATTTGGATATCATAACTTCTTGGTCATTTTGAACGACTTGGGTTTGTTTGAAACACGTGCTCATAGAATTGACCGAATAATATTGTGGACAAGAACTAGGAGACGAAACTGACGAGATGGCGTTGACGTTTAGTTTCGGGTTCTTGACTGTGTTGCTAGGGAGTGCTCCCATTTCTCGGTCATTGAGGGCTTTCAACAGAGTGTCAATCTTATTGGTCATCTCGCTTTGTTTTTGTTTGAAATCGGCTTCAAACTTGGCCAAACGAGCTTCTTGAGATGCCATAAATTGGGACATCAATCCTTCAAAGTTATTGGTACTACCATTGCTGGAAGGATTGTTGTTGAAAGTACGGTTCGAGTTGGAACCGCTTGATTGGAAACGATCAGGTGGGTTGGAAGAATTGGTTTGTTGTGCGTGTTGGTTTTGTTTCCACCTAAGGTTTGGGTGATTTTTCCATGAGGGGTTGTATGAATCACCGTAGGGGTTTGGCTCGGGTTTGAAAGTGTACCACTTGTCTCCAGCTCCGTCGGTACGCGAGGATGCGTAGTCCGCAAAAGCTTGTTCGGGGAGTTCCATGCAATCACGAGTGTCGTGGGGACCACTACATAATTCACATGAAGAAGTGATTTTGTTCACTTGGCTTGAAGGTTTAGGAGCCTCGTAGGATTTCATAAGAAACTTGACTTGGTCTTCAAGTTCTATGATCCTACGGTCGGAAGTGCTTGAATTGTTCGAAGGCAAAGATATTGCCTTGACCGTTTTATTCAAATCACGGGGATCACTCCAACTTTCGTTGTCATAAAGAGCAAGATCTTCTAGGAAAGCCCATGATTGTTCCACACTTAGATCACGTAGCTTACCACTGGCCGATTGGTCAATGGTTTGCCTCGTGGAGAGATTGATATGGTCATAGAAGATTTGGACTTGGAGCCAAAGTTCTATGCCATGGTGACGGACTTTTTGGAGTAAGTCCTTGAATCGAGTCCATGCCTCGTAGAGGATTTCGCCTTGACGTTGTTGGAACATCAAGATATCATTCCTTAGCTTGGTAGTTCTTCCGGGTGGGAAAAACTGAGCAAGGAAACGAGTGGTGAGATCATCCCAAGAGGTGATGGATCCTGCGGGTAGACGCTCTAGCCATTGACTAGCTTGGTCCCGCAGAGAGAATTGAAAGAGACGCAGTCGGGTCGTCTCTCGAGTAGCAACATCAAGGTCTACAGAATCAACGATTTTGAGAAAGTCCTTGAGATGTTGACTAGGATCTTCAGAACGAAGTCCATGGAATGCGCATCCGCTTTGCACCAACTGGATGGTGTCGGATCGCAAGGGTGTGACATTGGCTCCTTGAGTGAGCTCAATGGTGTTTCGATAGCCATGGTGGCTAGGACGGGAGTAGTCTCCTAAGGTACGGGCTCTAGGAGGTGGGTGTTGTTGTGGTGGTGGGTTGTTGGGATCAAGGATATTACCAGCTTCCATGATGTAGGATGGTAATGGTTACGAACAAAGAAACGAAGAAAAAAGATAGACTAAAGAAAACCTAGAAAAAGAAAATAAAAATCTCACTAGAAAGGAATCTAGTGAGTAGACCTAATAAAATAAAAATTCAACCTAAACAATAACTATTCCCCGGCAGCGGCGCCAAAAACTTGATGCATGGTTTTGCGACCTTACAACAGGTTTTACCTCTCGAGGGATCTCAAGAGGCTTACAACCCCACCAGGCAGTGTACCTGACCGATGTAGTATAGTGTAGTGGTAAGTACGGGGGATTGATCGTTCTCCACAGGGAATAGTGTCGTTAGGATTGAAAAACTACTCTAATAGGTCTAAGGGTGAGGGAAGATTCTTTTTGTATTTTTATATTTTTATGAAAGCAAGTAAAATCTCGGGTTTGAAAGAGTGGGCGGAATTAGTTGCTAGTCAACTAACCCAAATTACTACAAATGCAAATAAAATAAAATAACTGAAAATGAAAAGGTTGTGAAACTTATTTGGAGAGAAATGTGTTTACTTAGATTTCCTTACTCCCTAACTATCTTTTACCGGTTGATTAGTGTGTATTAATTGCGTGGATGACGGGTGTATTCCTTAATACCAATCGTGGGGTGGCGTACGTACTTCCCCAACTCTACAAGCTCCTACTTCACTCCTATGTCGAGCCGGCTAAGAAGCTCCTAACATGGGATCACTAGAATTCGCTCATGCATTAAATACAACCATAATAACCTTAGTACGCATTGGTTTATGTTTCTTAAGACGTTCAAGCAAGTTACCGAATAGGAAGTTAGCTAGTTTTCTTAAGCCTAACATCGATAAACAATCATCCAATACAATAAATAACACACTAATAACCAATAATCAATAGCTAGGTTTCATTAGATCTAAGCAAACACAAGATAAATCTAGCCTAGCGTGTTAATTAAAAGACAAGAACAAGATATAATCAAACAACACATAGACATATTGATTGATTAAATAACTACTTATCTTCAATTAAACATGGGAGATCCAAGGGTATGAAAACCCTTAAAAATGGCAGAAATTCGTCTTAGGGTTTCTCCTCACAAAGTTGCACACTATGAATAAAAATTGCAAAACTATATATAGAACTTAGTGGCTGACGGCGTCACGTTATAGATCTTGACGCCGTCACCTCGCCGTGTCTAGGGTTCCCGGATGGCCTTCTTGACGCCGTCCCTCTTTAGTGCTCCAAAATCCGCTCTGGCTTATCAAAGGTTGACGCCGTCAGAAATGGGCTTGACGCCGTCTCTCTTTAACTTAAACCGTGATGGCCTTGATCACTTTAAAGGGTGACGCCGTCAGACTTCCTTTGTAAAATTCCCTGGCTTATCATGTGTATTTTTCATATCCACCTCTTTTGCCAAGCCATGACGCCGTCTGGAACAATCCCTGACGCCGTCAAAGGTACTTTTCCAGCCGATTTTGAGACTTTGTCGTTTTCTTCACTTTTATGCTCCAAAAACGTCCAAAATGCTTCCTTTTCCAGATTTCTTCTCCAAAGTACCTAAAATGACAAAAGGAACGATTTAGGGCAATATTTGATCAAATAAATACGATTTAGGGCTTAAATGACCCCCTAAAAGCGGTACACTTTTTGCTTCATCAGTTTTCATCATGACGTAGGGGTATTATTCCCATTACACCGTATACACCGATGTATTCAGGTTTTGAAATAAAAGTTTCTTTTACCATTGAACCGTTTTTCTTTTCGAACTTTTTGGGTTTGTTCACTGGAAAGCCTCACGAGACTATAACTCGTGCACTCAGGATACCGAGGGGTTTAAAAGCTTGGTGCATACACTAAATGCAACCATGATTCCTATGAAAGTGAGTTAGGATTTTTTATTTTATTTTGTACATATTGTGTTATCTTGCTTTATCCGGATTTATGCTTTGGTTTTCAGTTTCTCTTGTAGATCTACAAGTTATTGCAACATGGAGTTTTACCTTGAAGATATGTGGCTACAAGAGGTATTTCAGTCCGGATTAGTTGATTGCTATACCGAGGAAGATGATGGCTATTGTGGATGTTGTTTGATGAAGTATGGCATGATGCATACTTGGGGCATGTCTTAGAACATGCTACATTTTGATCATACCGAGCAAATCCCAGGGGAGTCATTCTGTTCCATTTCTATTTCTTCTTCCTTTATTTTTATATACTTAGTACACCTTGAGTCTGTGTGGTTATGTGTGTGTTTTTTTAGGAAGATGAAGTGTATGGTGGTATGGGTGTTTCTGTCGAAGGGCGGCAAGAAGGACGGAAGATGAGATATATAATTTTTTTTTATCCTTTTATTGTCTAAAAGTTTTAACTGATACTGCTAACTATTAAAAAGTTTGTTTAAGTGGGTTAAATTTATGTAGATTTTTTTTTCTTAATTTTATTTTAATTTTGATATAATTTGTGTTTTTATTTTAATGAATAAAGAATTAGTTGGTTTGAAAAAAATGAAAAAGAAAATAAAATGATGAATCTCAAAAAATATGTTTTGACTTCAATGATAAGTGATGGAGTATTTTGATGTGTTAGAGAGGAAGGTACATATGGGTTTTGAGGTGGCGCCGTCCCAAAACGCCAACCCCATGGTGCCAAACCCACATCGTGGGTGGTGTTTTCGAGCTTCGCCTCTTCCCTACCAGCCAAACGGTCCCGTATATTTCCTTTTTATTTATTTTTTATTTTTTTATTTTTATTTGTGTTTTAATAGGTTATGTATGATTGGTGTCTCATGGCACCAGAAATAGGAGAGAGATGTGTTGTGTGTAGTGTGATAGATTATGGTATTATGAAGAAAAAAAATTGCTGGGGTGTTAATACTTTTCTCACGGCACCACATGACGGCACCAATGAGTACCTAATGCTCTTAGTGATAAGAGAAGTGAAAATGGAAAAAAACTTAGGTGCGTTTTTAGCTTGAGCCGCCGCACCTTGCTCTCTAAAACTACTCTCAATAGTTACACCACTTCACCTTCCACCTCAGCGACACACCAATTTTCTCTCTCCTCACTCTCTCCCACTTTCACTCCCAATAACTCACACCACCTTATTTTTCAACCACTTTCATTAAAATACTTGCTTTTATAAATACACCACACATATGCATGTTTAAGGGGCCCACATATGCACGTTTAATAGACCACACACACTTAGAAAACAAATAATAAATAATAAAAACATTTGAGGGGCCCACATATGCACATTTCCATATAAGGTGGTCGGCTCACCTCTCGTCTCCAAAAATCACCTCCCTCACGCAGGCACCATCTTCTTACCCAGCAAGCCTCACACGTGAGCCATGCACCTCACGGAGCTTGCCGCTCCTTGCTGAGAGCAGTCTAGGGGGTGTTTACTTTTTTCATTATTTCCTCTTAATAAAATAAATATAGGCCCAAAACCTTTACTATACTTTAATTGAAAGACTTAGGGTGCGTTTTGTATCCCGGAATGGGAATAAGGGAATGAATTTCATTCCAATCATGTGTTTGTTTAAGATGCAAATATTTCAAATATGGGAATGAATGATATATATATGTTTCATACTCCATATACCTAACAAAGGCAATGTATGGATCTTTCATACCGAGGGGGCACCACTACTATTAAACTCATACTCATTGTGATTCATTGACGGCATACCAAATGCACCCTTATTAAAGCTACACTCTCCTTAATAAGTGTAACACCCCGAAAATCGAAATGAAGCAGCGAAAGTCTAATTGGGGTATTACATCTCAGATCATAGTCACAATTATAGAAAACGACTCGAAAGAGACGTTTTGAGAAAATTTAGTTATCATTCATCAAATAAAATCAGAGTTTGCAACAACGGTTCCATAACATTTAATAGTACATAATGAAAATGTTTAAGTTAAAATGAATGATGACATTATTTTGGACGTCGTCCAAAAAGGGGCCCTAATCCACTCCGTGCCATTTATGCTTCTTAGATACCTGAGATAAAACATGCTAAAAGGGTCAACACAAAGGTTGAGTGAATCCATAGTGTTTTATTTGTAATAGTTTGAACACAAGTCAGATAGTAGTAAAATTAATGATATCGTAGTGTAATATATTGCCCTAAGCCTCATGACACGCAAACCTTAACATCGGGTGATATCATAAATGATATAAATAGCCCACATCATAAAATGATGTAGGTGATAGTGCCCTCATCGTAGGAGTTTTCCAAACTCTTAGTTAATTCGAATAAAGTGCATTTGGTTACCATCCCAGGCTAACTTCAAATGGGGCGTCAACTTCTAATAAATCTATTCACTAAATTCACGTTCACTCGAAAGTGATTAATGGTTCATGATATGAGGGACTTTTGGCAAGGGTGGTAACTTAGGCAATATTAACTTAGCAATATCAATCAGAATAGCATACAAAAAATACTTGTGTTCAGATTTATAGCATGTATCTCCCCACGGGATTTGAAAACATAGTAAAAAGTGGGACTATGAACTCACCTCAGTGTAGTAGTAGTCTGAAATGCAATAGAGTCAAATGGTAGGTGGTAGTTCCGACGCGTGACCTAGATTAGTAAAGTTGTTTTAGTTCACAGACTAAGTTTAAGACTTAAGTTCAAAAGTTTTAGTGGGTTTATGTTATTGTTGCTGGTGTGGCAGCATTTAAGTTTAAAAGTCTTTTCTAAGTTATCTGAAAATATTGGCTCTTGAGAGTACGCACGAATTACAAGAATGGAAAATTCTTAGTTTGAAAATAACTAAGGATTACGGAAGGAACGAATAATAGTACGACTTGGGTGACATGACGGAGAATGTTATAATCGTGTATACGTGAATTTTACAAAGTGTGTGTGTGTATGAAAGATAAAATAAAAGTTATGTGTGTATGTTTATATACATATATGTATATATGAGTTATATTATGGTTTGAAAGTAACTTTTTTTAATAGACCGAAAATTTTTTAAAATGAATTTGAAAATCCTTGCTTTTTAAATTTATTAGAAGTGTTGATAAAACATATCATTTGCTAGGTATATATTGTTACGTTTATGAAAATAAGTTTGTATTTTTATAATTGTGACATATATATAAATAACGGCTTTTTCCAAATTTCTATATTTGTGAAAATAACTTATGTTTTCAATAAGAAATGTGCGAGTAAGTTTATATATGTATAATAATGACGTTGACAAATTCTTACAGCAATGTGTAATAATATATCGAGTAGTATTATTATTATGTCACGTTATTAATTTAAGTTACACATAGAGTTGCTGGAAATATAGATGTGTCGTGTTGACGAGTAGTGGCGATGGCGAAATTTTTATGGAACGAGTATCGTATACGAGTTTGTGTCGCAAGTGGGTTGTGGCCCAATAGGTTCGAATGGGCTAAAACATGACAGCCCTTCATGTGATTAGATTTGTGGGTTAAGCAATGTATAAAGGATTTAGAAGTTGGGTTGGCCTGGTGGGCTGTGGCCCAACCAAGGATTGCTTAGACCAGTAATCCACAAGCCAAGAGGAAAGCAAAAGAAAACTTTATACTCGTGGTATCTGTTGACGCAGAGTACAGGGGAAAACAAAAAGGAATTTTCCAATTCACTCCAAGTCTAATAGCTCTTGGACTTACAAGGTTGTTTACCACATGACCTCTTTGGTTTCCAGTTCATATCGACACAATGATAAGTTGTGACTTAGGCCTCACTTAACGCAGGTTAAGGGGGTCTTTAAGACTCGGAAGCAAGACAGTTGGTAGGGATTTTAGGTTACAAATGACAAGGTTTTATGAAGGTAATACAGGACTCACAAGAATGTCGAGCACTAGTATACAACGAGGAGCCCTTTTTGGAAACATATAACCGATCAATGGGACACCCAACGGGGTGGTTTTACCATAATTTGACATCAAAACGACTCCACATATACATAATTCATTCTATCCTTTTTTTTATCAAAGATTTTGACTCGGACCAAGCTAGTCATTAGATCAAAGGGTTGAACTATACACTTGCCATAAAGGCTCGAATGCTTGAGTGTTCCAACTCAAACCTCCCAATTCGAGCTCAATAAGCCTAAACCAAGTTCTTGAGCACAACTCAAGCTTGGGACTTCATTCGGCAAACGCAAACTTTAGTCTCGACACAAGATTATCACTTAACCGAATCTATACTTCATCACAACAAATTTAGACTCGAGGGGTTTGTACGAATTAAGATCAATAACGACGAGACCAAACATCATCAAGACCGAGCCAAGATTATTCTTTAGTGTAGTTTTTCATTAACATTACCACACCAACAATAAAAAAATTCAATTTCTAATTCCATTCTTTAAACTCATTCGACAGCAGCACATTTCACAATTTAACAAAATCAACAAAATCATAACCTTAATATCTTCAGTCGAAGGATACAATCAACAACTACTAAAAACATGACTACAATCGAAAAGATAAAAATCAAGGTTTTGAGGATCCTTACAACACAAGGTTTGATCGAGAGAGAGAGAGTAACGAAACTTTCGAATGCAAATTGAACCAAATCCGATCCAAGCAAGCAAATCCCACCACTGTTAACCCTTTGGTTTTTCGAGTGAAGTTTTTGGGATGTGGGTTTGCTCGTGGACCGAATGATATTTAAAACACATAACAAAGGAGGTTTGACTCTTCCTTTCTTGTTCACAGTTGATCTATAGCCGAAAAAAGGATTACTGTCCTTCTTAGCTTCATCACCTCTTTTGGTTGGACTAGTTGACTCTCGGATCCGACAGAGAGGATACAGACGCTCCTTTTGGATAGAAGGAAGAGGTTAACTCGGTTTGTCTCATGTATAGCGTCACTTCTTTGGATTAGTGTGGATCAGGGAAAGAGTTAATCGAAGAGGCGATGGTTTATCAGGAAAAGGGAATGAGAGAGAAGAGAGAGGTGGGAAAGTTGTTTATCTCTTTCTCTCTCTTTTTTTTTTTTTTTTTTTTTTGGTTTTTGTTTATTTTATTTGTGCACACATGTGAGTGGGTGGGTGGATAATTATGAGATTTGTTTTATGTGTGTATTAGTGTACCCCGTGTCCCGTCGAATCCCGGTGTAATTGTGGTACCTCGGTTCGGTAAAAACGTGACAACTAAAATTTTGGAGACGTTTTTATAAAATTGTCATAATATAAAATTTATTGACTCCAATAATGAATTACAGGATTAAACCTTTACTAAGGTGGTGTCGGTACGCGTGCGGTTCCAGTAAAAATAGAACGTGAGTTTTGCCACGTTGTTCGTTTGGCAATATCATTTGTTGTTTCTCAGTTTAAACAGAGAAAAACTTTAAATGCGAAGATGAATAAAATGACTTGAATAAAACTTCATAATTGATTACTTCGAGTTTACAGGAAATTAATAACTTGAAAAATTACGGGTTATTACAGTACCTACCCCTAATTCTGAATTCCGTCCCGGAATTCTTAGTCCGTGGTAGTGGTCGGTGTTGTCTCGGCGAAAAGGTGTGGATATTTGGCACGAATTCGGTCTTCACGTTCCCATGTGTACTCTGGCCCTCTATTAGAGTTCCATCGAACCTTGACGATGGGAATGCGGCTTAGTTTTAATTGCTTCACATCCCGGTCCATGATTTCTACTGGCTCTTCTATAAAGTTGAGCTTCTCATCGAGCCGAAGTTCTTTGAATGGAATGATAAGGGTTTCATCTGATAGGCACTTCTTCAGGTTTGATACGTGAAAGGTATTGTGTACTCTACTGAGCTCCTCAGGGAGTTCAAGTTTGTACGCCACTGGGCCAACCCTTTCTAGGATCTTGAATGGTCCGACGTATCTAGGATTTAACTTTCCACGCTTCCCAAATCTAATCATTCCTTTCCAAGGGGATACCTTCAACATGACTCTATCCCCAACTTGAAACTCCATGGGTTTTCGTCTCACATCGGCATAGCTCTTTTGTCGGTCACGGGCAGCTTGCAAGCATTGCCTGATTTGTACAATTTTCTCGGTTGTTTCGTGGATAAGCTCGGGTCCTGAGAGCTGAACATCTCCAACCTCTGCCCAACAAACCAGTGATCGGCACTTCCGACCATAAAGTGCTTCAAATGGCGCTGCCTTGATGCTAGCATGATAATTGTTGTTGTAAGAAAACTCTGCTAATGGTAAGTGCTTATCCCAACCTTTCCCGAAATCGATCACACATGCTCGTAGCATGTCCTCCAAGGTTTGGATAGTTCTCTCACTCTGGCCATCAGTCTGCGGGTGGTATGCGGTGCTCATATCTAACCGGGTGTCCAAAGCTTTCTGCAATGACTGCCAGAAATTTGACGTGAAATGGCTATCTCGATCCAAGATGATGGAAATCGGCACTCCATGCCGTGAGACTATTTCCTTCAAATATAATCGTGCAAGGGTACTCATACTGTCAGTTTCTTTGATTGCCAAGAAGTGCGCGGATTTAGTGAGACGATCAACAATAACCCAAATGGTGTCAAATCCACCCGATGTCTTAGGTAGGTTTGTGATGAAGTCCATTGTAATCCTTTCCCATTTCCACATTGGAAGCTCGGGTTGTATCAACAAACCGGTTGGCTTTTGACACTCAGTTTTTACCCTTGAACATGTCAAACATTTCCCGACATACTCAGCGATGTTGGCTTTCATGTTTGGCCACTAGTAAAGTTTCTTGAGATCCTGATACATCTTATCAGAACCCGGGTGAATAGAATATTTAGATTTGTGAGATTCGTGCATGATGAGATCACGTATTCCTCCATAGAGTGGAATCCAACTTCGGTCCTTGAAAAACAATCTCCCGTCTGATTTCCTCACGAAGCCATTCTCACTTTCCGGCATACCATCGATCTTCTCTTTTGGTCTGTTTTCTTCCTTAAGAGCTTCGGTCTGAGCTTCAAGGATCTTCGATGGAAGTGGTGATCTAATTGTCATTCCCAGAGATCTAACTCTAAGGGGTTTAATTCGTTCCTTTCGACTTAAGGCGTCTGCCACGACATTTGCCTTTCCAGGATGATAGCGAATTTCACAATCATAGTCACTGAGTAACTCCAACCATCGGCATTGTCTCATGTTCAATTCCTTCTGATCTAGAATGTGTTGGAGACTTTTGTGATCTGTAAACACCGTACACTTGGTGCCATACAAGTAGTGTCTCCACATCTTGAGAGCAAATACTACTGCTCCCAATTCAAGATCATGGGTAGTGTAGTTCTTTTCATGAGTTTTGAGCTGTCGGGAAGCATATGCGATAACTTTACTCCTTTGCATTAACACAGCGCCTAAGCCCTGGTACGATGCATCGCAGTATACCACGAAGTCTTCACTTCCTTCGGGTAGTGCTAAGATCGGAGTTTCGCAAAGCTTCTATTTCAAAAGTTGGAATGACGTCTCTTGCTCTTCTCCCCAGTCAAACTTCTTCTTTTGCGTCAATTCCGTCAAAGGTTTGGCGATCTTAGAGAAACCCTCGATGAATCTTCGGTAGTACCCAGCAAGACCTAAAAATTGACGTATCTCCGTGGGGTTTGTAGGAGATGCCCAATTCTTAACATCTTCGATTTTTGCGGGGTCCACGTGAATACCTTTGCTATCGATCACATGCCCAAGAAATTGCACTTTCTCAATCCAAAAATCACACTTGGAAAATTTGGCATACAATTTCTCCTCTTTGAGTAGTTCCAGGATATTTCTCAAGTGTTTTGCGTGTTCTTCTTTATTACGGGAGTAGATGAGGATATCATCGATGAACACAATTACGAACTTGTCCAGATAAGGCTTACACACTCGGTTCATTAAGTCCATAAACACAGCTGGTGCGTTAGTTAGACCGAATGGCATTACTTGGAATTCGTAGTGGCCATATCGTGTCCTGAAAGCTGTCTTAGGAATGTCTTCTTCCTTAACTCTCAGTTGATGATAACCTGACCTTAGATCAATTTTCGAGTAGACACTCAATCCTTGCAGTTGGTCGAACAGGTCGTCGATTCTAGGTAATGGATATCGATTCTTCACTGTAAGTTTGTTCAACTTACGGTAATCAATACACATCCGAAAAGACCCGTCTTTCTTCTTAACAAACAACACCGGAGCTCCCCAAGGCGAAGAACTCGGACGAATGAATCCTTTATCTGATAATTCTTGTAGTTGCTCAGATAATTCTTTCATTTCGGATGGCGCCAACCTATATGGTGCTCGCGCCACGGGTGCTGCTCCCGGCACTAATTCAATCTGGAATTCCACTTGGCGGACTGGTGGAAGGCCAGGCAACTCCTCGGGAAATACTTCAGGAAAGTTCTTAACTACTGGCACATCTTCAAGTTGCTTCTCCTCCGACTTCTTTTCTGTCACTTGTGCCAAAAAGGCGTGACATCCTCTATCGATATACTTCACAGTTTTAACGTACGATATGATGCTAAGCCGAGTCTTACTTCGTTCACCACGTATGATCAGGGTTTCACCTTGAAAAGGGATGCAAACAACTTTCTCGTCACAGATGATTCTAGCATGGTTCTTGGATAGCCAATCCATGCCGATGACCACGTCGAAGCTACCAAGCTTAATAGGCATGAGGTCTATGTCGAATGGTTGGTCGAGTAAGAGTATGGTGCAACTTCGAATTATGGTGTTAGTGCCTACAAGTTTGCCGTCGGCTAGTTCGATTTCGTAAGTAGTGTCTAGTTTGGTTGGGGTGATGTCAAGTAGAGACGCAAATGAAGTAGACACAAAACTTTTGTCGGCTCCCGAATCAAATAAAACTTTAGCAAGATGGTTGTTAAGTGGAAACGTACCCGTGACTACGTCTGGGTCTTGCTAATCATTCCCTTCTCCCATCACATAAACTCGCCCACGAGCATTGCTGTTCTGGTTGGCAGTCTGGTTTGGGCACTGGTTCTTGTAGTGTCCCTTTTTACTACATCCATGGCACACCACGGCCACTGGTTGCAAGTTGGCGCCGGTGGCCTTGCAGTCTTGAGTCTTGTGGCCAGTTTTCTGGCATTTCCCACATTTAGCAAAGCAGGGCCCATTGTGATGCATCCTACATCTGTTACACATAGGAGCAGGTCCAGCATAGCCCCCAGTTCCAGCGGGTGTGGCAATGTAAGCCCTTGCGGCTTCCTGCCGACGGTTCTGCTGGTTGTGATGGTGGTTTCGGTTTTGTTGATAGTTTTGATTGTTGTTGCGGTTGTAGTTGTGATTGTTGTTGTTGTGATGAGAGTTGTTGTTGTGATTGCCCCTGCGATCATCAAATTTTTGTTTGTTATCGTTGCTTCCTTGAGTCTGACTGCATTTGATCTCCCTCTCCAATAACCTCTGAGCAATTTCGATAGCCTCTTCTAGTGTCTGAGGTTTGGATGCAGTGACATTTCCTTCTATGCTCTTAGGCAACCCTTCAACATACCTCTCTAGCGTTTTCTCAAGGTCTGGCACTTTGGCTGGGCATAGCAGAGCAAGTTCTTGGAACCTTCGATCATAAGTCCTAATATCATTTCCTTTCACTACTATGTGATAAAACTCATCCTCCAGCTTCCTGATTTCAGTACGTGGGCAATATTTCTTCAACATTCTTCGTTTAAAGTCAGCCCAAGTGATTTGGTAAGCTTCCTCTATGCCCATATTCTGAGCGGTAGAGTTCCACCAAGATAAAACATCTTCCAGTAGAGTCCCTGTAGCAAACGAGACCTTGCAGTTATCAGAACATCCGCTTCTCGTGAACACAGTCTCAGAACGCTCAAACCATGGAGCAAGTTCAGTCACTCCTTCAGTACCCTTAAAGTAGGTTGGCTTGCAAGCCATGAAATCTTTGTAAGTGCACTTGCGAGCCACAGATGTCTCGCCTTCTCCAGTTGGCCTGTTGATGCTACTGGAACGTGCCATAGCCGCCGCTTGCTCTTCCAGTGCTGCAGCAACACTATCGGCGATCAACTTTCGGATAGCAGCTGGGGTCATGGTGGTTGCGGGGGTTGTTGTCGTTGTTGTTTTTCTTCGAGGAGCCATATTTCTATAAATATCACAATTGCACACTTTAGAAATCATGATCAACATAACCAAGTGAGATATCGTAACCAACTTCATAATAGTCGAACACATACATCATCATAAGCAAAACCATATCAATCATAAATAATCATCACGACATGTCTGAATACAATCACAACACACATGGAATTTATAATGAATCCTAATATGGCGATGTATAAGAGAGAATCACAGCACACAAACGAAAGAAAGCAACCAATACAAGATTATTAATGCCACGCAGGGCAAGCTAAGATGTCACTACTACAATAGCACATGGATAGTCTATGAAGTACCAGGTGCATCCCCTGGTCCGCGCTGTAGTCCTCTGACTATCTCGGTCAGCTCCTCCATCCTCTGATCCCTGATCCTCTCTCTAGCCTGCATCTCTCCAATCGTACCCCTGAGGGTGTGGATGGTACTGTTGGCTGCTGCCAACCTCTCAGTCTGGTGCTCGAGCATCTGCTGCATCATCACTACAGTATCCCTCAGCTGCTGTGACTCGTAACTCTGTGCATCCAGTCGATGTCCAAGCTCAGTAATGATCTCCCTATCCTCCTCCAACTGTGTACCCAACAAATCGAATACCTCCTCCATAGCTAAACTGCCCACTACGAGGTTCTGAACCTCCTCCTGGATATTCTCGACCCGCTTGAGAGATATCCAATCTATCAAACTCATAAGCTCATCGATACGATCCTCATGTCGGACAAGCCTGGCGACTAGTAGTGGGATGGTATGGTGAATGGGCTCCCTTGTAACCGGAAGGACGGCTGACGAACTCTCTCCTAGCTCTGAAGCTCTAGGGGCTCCCTCCTCAATTCCCCAGCGGCGAATACAATCCAATAGGAACGACCACCTACGAGCATCAACTCTCCTATGAAGTCTAGGATAGGCTGCAGCCTCAGTAGCAGCCTGAACATATGGGTCAGATGGTGAAGGACTCAAGTGATGTGCTCTCTCAGGAGAGGGCAAGGGAACACTCTGAGCACGAATGGGTGAAGGAGCAGGAGATGGAATGAAGGATAATAGGGGAACAGTGGTGGTCTGGGTGTAAAACACAGTATGTGGTGGTATGGGGGATGGTGAATCCTCTGGTGAGAGTGGTGATGTGAAGGTCAGGAGCATGTAAGGGTGGGGTTGTGGTACTGATGGTGATGGCTCAGGAGAAATGGGTGGTGGTGTAGGTATGAGAGCTGGTGGTGGTGGTACTAGGGCTGGTGGCGTACGTACTCGTTTCCGAGCAGTGTAAATATAGGTGCGACCATTAGGGCAGTACTTAAATCTCTTCCGAAAAGGGGTTGGCTCATATGGCTGAAGGACTCTGACTCGCTTGCGCCGGCGGACCGGTGCAGGCGGGGGTGGTGGTGGAATGGATGTAGCTGAATCAGAAGAGTCTGAGTTGGATGACTCATCATCAGCCTCTGACCCAGAGGAGTAGTGAGGGGCCGGTATGACTGGAAGTGGTGGTGAAGGAACATCATCAGCAGATAGGAACTGCTGGGACTCCATGTACTGGTCATAGAGCAGCCACTGATCATAAGTTATGGGACCATAGGTAGGGGAAGATGAAGGTGGGGTGGTAGGTGAGACAACTGGTGTCGGGGCGACTTCTCCTTCCTCAAAGGGTTCCGTCTCCCCTAAGGCCACCTCAGATGGGGCAAGGGCTGGAACAATGGGTGAAACAGGTAAGGTGTCATCGGTGTCAATGTCAGATAAGATAATAGTGGGAATAGAGGATGATGCTGGTAGGGCGTCATCACTGTCAGATAAAATAATGATAGGGGGCGACATGGTACTGCAATATCCCAATAGTAAATATAAGTCATTTAATTCGAATAATGTTAAATATTTACTATATTTACTAGTCATGATGTCTAAAAATTATGCATCATCTGCTAAGCAAATCTCAATGCATGATGTTTGGTAAAATGTTGGCAGGGAGGGCATAAGGTAGTAAAGTGTAAATAATTCATTTTTGAAAATGTTAGTCCAGTGTTTTGATAATCACTTGGTTCTCTATAACCATGGCTCTGATGCCAATCTGTAACACCTCGAAAATCAAAATGAAGCAGCGGAAGTCTAATTGGGGTATTACATCTCAGATCATAGTCACAATTATAGAAAACGACTCGAAAGAGACGTTTTGAGAAAATTTAGTTATCATTCATCAAATAAAATCAGAGTTTGCAACAACGGTTCCATAACATTTAATAGTACATAATGAAAATGTTTAAATTAAAATGAATGATGACATTATTTTGGACGTCGTCCAAAAAGGGGCCCTAATCCACTCCGTGCCATTTATGCTTCTTAATCATTGCCTTAGGATATGTAACCACTGTGAAAAATCCCTATTTAAATAAACTATCTCTCGGAATATTTATCCTTTTCTACGTGTGAAATTTTTTTTTTTATTATTTTGATTGTGAGTATTATCTTATGTGACGGAGATCACATCTCGAATAACCGTGCTTGCAACTGATTTCGTATTCAAGTAAGTAAACATGTTAATCTAAAATATTATGAGATTCCACTTTACGTTATTTCGTTAATATACATTTAAAAATTGAACATTCCTTAACTAATAAAATTTTATAAAACCCTAAACTACCATAATAATAATTATAACAACAAAACCTTAGAAATATTAAAGTACAAATTATCTGATTAACATACAAGTATTTAAAGCATAAAAACCCTAAATCCATAATAACTCCCGATAAAACCCTAATTTCACATAAGTGTTATTTTATGCATACATTTCATAAACCCTAATTTATTTATACAATATTTTTACAAAATAATATATTTACAAGTTATTTAAACTAGTGTACAAGTCATTTATGCACAAAACCATTTATTTACAAAAATCTTATAAAAATCCCTTTTATATTTATTTTCAAGCATAAAATACAAACCATTCATGCATAACTTTTACAAATTATATTTTCTAAACTCCTTAAATGTTTTTACAAGTCTTTAAACCTAAAGTACAAGTACCTAATGCATATACACTAAAAATTTCATTTAACTTAACAAAACTTAACATATAATTTTTATAACTTAATAAATTATAAAAATTACATTTTTCTCATATTCTAAATTATTGTACAACTAAAATAAGTCAAGGTACAAGTCCTTTAAGCATGACATCTAAATAGTAATAAAAATCTTATAAACACTTAAATACTTATTTAAATAACATTCCATGTAACATTTTCACATCATAAATTATAAAAATAATTTATTTATTTATTTAACATATGTACAACTCCATAAACTTAAGGTACAACTCCCTAATGCATAAAATCATAAAAACACAATAATATATATATAAACCTTAATAAAGACATAATATGTAATAATTTCACATACTAATTATTAAAATGAGTTTATCTATTTATAAAATAAGTGTACAAATTCTTAAACTCAATGTACAACCCTTTAATGCACAAGATCATAAAAACTCATTTAATTGTATTTAAACCTTAATAAAAATTACATAAAAATTATAGAAAATTAAGAAATAATTAAAAATATATTTTTCTTATTTTTCTTACATAAGTACAAGTCTTCTAAGCCTAGAGTACAATCACCTAAAGCACAAAATTTATTTTCTCACCCATATATAGAATTCGATACACATTATGTTATGCCATACAAATCTAAAAATCATTTTTAGCCAAACCTTAGAATTAGAAACCCTAGAGTAACCCTAAACCCTAGTTTACAAGATCACAAAGCCATAGTACTACCCCTTTAAGCATAAAACCGAACCCTAACTAGTTTAGTTACACATCCTAGTTCAAATTAAACCATAACCAACTAAATATCCAGAAATTTTAAACCTTAAACAACCCACATGTATGGAGAAGAAGAGAGACACATAGCCTTTCTTCTAGAAATGGCTTATGTGTGTGATATGTGTACTTACACATCACCTAAACCTTCCCCCTCCTCATGTGGCACCACCTTAGCCTTACACCTCACCTCACACCTGTCCAAACCTGACAAATAAGCCCCATGAAACCCTAGATATCCCTCTATAAATAGCAACCAACTTTTGAAACCCTAAATCACCATCAAACCCACGATCCACTACAAACAGCCATCAACCTTCACACCACTGATTCCCTTAGTCCAAATTAAGTTTAAATAGACCAAAGGAAGCAGTAGAAGCAAGCTAGGTCCAGTAGGAGAGCTAGTTCGAACCCTAACCCCAAAACTATGCCCTAGTCGACCATATTGAGCAAAGTGAGTTCTAGTTCTTTTCCTTTGATTTCTTATAGTTCTTTTATGTTTAAATGAAGTATAAGATAGATCTTAATAGGTGTTGTAACCCAGAAATCACTAAAACGAATTTTGCTTAAACTTTTATTTCTATCGAGCAACACATAAATATAAATTTCGAAATAATGAACCAATGAATCTAGAATGTTAAAAGTAGTTTAGAAACACTTTAAACATGTTATAATAACTAGACAAATCATAAAAACCCTAGGTCTAAAAATCGGATTTCACAAAAACAAGATTTTTCTTTTCTTTTTGCTTCTGTCGAACAGCAGCAGGTCTGCTGCTTTGGTGCTCGATTTACCCTATCAAACGAATCTTAAAAATTCTAGTTTTCGACATGGTTAAAGTACTTTTAAAGGGCTAAAAGTAGGAAAAAGAATCAATGTTTTTCGTTGAGAAACGAGGGAGAACGGGACGTTTGAAGTTGGGTAAACTTTCTGTGTCGAGATACACGTATACTCGACTTTCTGTTTTAAATATTGAATTCGTGAGTTCGAATCTGGCCCCGAGACTTTTCAAAAATACTTTTTAAATAATTATAAACATTTTAGAAAAGGTTTAGCAAAAGGTCTCGGCTTGAATCACTAAAAATAAATTGTTTTTGAACAAGGGATGTCGAGTGAAAAGATTTAGAGACATAGGGACTGTTTTTGCCAAAACTCTATAATATTTTCTGGTTTGGACTAAGTTTGAGATCGGGGAATCCCTAAGGGGTAAAAACAGTATATTTTGAAACTAAAAAGTATTAAGTGTCAATTTATAAAAGGTCAAGGGTAAAAGTTGTCAATTTCTTAAAGTTTAGGGGTAAAGTATGTAAACCCTAGAAACCTCAGGGTAGAAAATGTAAATATACTAATATAATTTAATATTATTAATATTTTAATAATACTCTTATTATTATTAATTTTACGAATTTAAGAACTAAGATACATTTTTGATTGTAACTAATTAAAGAAGTATCCTTTTAACGAACAGACGAAACCAAAACTTACAAATAAAAATATCAGATAAAATATTACTTTTGAAACTACATATTGGCTCAATTAAGTATTTAATCAACAAACCAAATAACGAAACGAATAATAAATATAATAAGAAACAATAACTGAGAAACTTGATATAACCAATTCAGGTTGCAAGCCGGAGACGTTTATCAACTGTATTTCATTTGTTTTCCATCCAGATTGTCCAGGTGAGTTTATAGTCCCACTTTTCTTATATGTTTTCCAAACTTGTGGGGAGATACATGCTATTAAACCGAACACAAGTATTTTCCTGATTATTATTGCAATAAGTTAACTGTTGCCTATTTATTTTAAAAGACCCTGTTATCATGCACCATTAATCACCTGCGGGTGAGCGCGAATATAGTGAATAGATCTATTGGCAGTTGACGTCCCATTTGTGTTGCTGGTTAAGTAACCAAATGCATTATATTTGAGTTTAATAAAGAGTTTCAGGCAGACTCCTACCCGGGGCAAGGTTACCTACATTTAATTATGGGGTAATTGTTAACCTGTTAACGCTTTGTGTGTCATGAGGCTTAGTGCAATATTCCGAACTGTGATATAACTAATTTCTCTTATTTGGCTTGTGTTCAAACTGATTATAACTTTAAACGCTATGGATTCACTCAACCTTTGTGTTGACTTTTTAAGCATGTTTATCTCAGGTATTTAGAAGTATGGATATTGGCACGGAGCGGCGGTGGACTTTCTTCTTAAAATAAAAGAGTGTCCACTTTGTTATCATTCAATGAATAATGTAATTTTTATCATGTATTTCTGAACCTCCCTCTGGGACCTATCTTTTGTACTCTGATATTAAATAAATGAATGATAACAATTTTTATTTAAAAACGTCTCTTTTCGAGTCGTTTTCTATTCCCATGACTGTGAACCATGAAGTAGCACCCCAAGCTTATATTCCGCTGCGTAATCCGAAAATGGGGGTGTTACAGATTGGTATCAGAGCTTGTGGTTATAGAGAACCAAATGTTTTCGAACATTGGACTATAACCGGTTTTCACAAAAACTTAACCAAAGTCCTCCGTGCCACGCCGTTACTGAAACGTTATCTGTAAGTAAGTTATTATTAATTGTTTAAACTGCATAAATGAAATGTTTATAACTATAAAGTGGTTACAGAATCCTGATTTCCCTATTCAATTTATCCCACTCATGTCTAGGCTAGGACATCAAGATGAAACCCTACTTAGAGCCTTATCCATTTAGGATCCCTTATACTAAACTTCGTATTTCACCTTTAGTTTCCTTCCCAAATGTTATTAGTAATAATTTCTTATAATTATTATTTGCAAATTATTACAGTACCATGTCTCCTGAAACCCCTAAAGATAACCAAATCACCCCAAACCCTACTCTAGATAACAGTTCCTTCTCACAAATTTCAACCATAGACAACCACCCAACTAATAACATGATAGGTAACGGAAACTAGGACCACTATTGAAAACAAGGAACCCAAGTATCCATATTAGAGACAAAAAAATTCTTAACCTACCATATGTTGTATTAATAAGAGACGTTGCATTAATTGTTTTGGTGAAACAATTAATCAAGTTATTAATATCATGCCATAACCCAACATACCAAGACATACCTAGACTAGGCTATGACTGTAGAAATTTCCCTCTAGGATAAATTTCGGAAGAGAACTTGGTGAATGAAGAGAAAGTCGCTAAACCTTAGTTTTTATTAGTTTGTTCCTTACCCAGAATAAATATACATCCTCATCAGTATGATTGTCAAACTGAAAAGTTAACTCGGAAGAGTTTCTGGTACCCACTAAATCAGATTTATACCTATCAACTTCTGTACAATGTCTTGGCCACAAGATATGTTGCATAAAGATGACGCTTGTACTAATTTGTTATATATAACAAAATTAACAAGCTATTTATGACTATATGTGGTCTTGATTTTGTTTTGCTGCGTATGGTATCGGTTGATGTGGGCCAGTGATGATCACCTTACCTACACATATGATATTTGGATATGTTATGATTATCATAAGTTTTACCTTGATAATCTAACATGAACAAAACATATGTAAAACGTAGAAAGAATAACCAAACCTACCATAAACCATACCCTAGGAATTAAACAAAATAGCCAAAAGCGAAAACTCAATGAAAGAAAAACCATTACCTTAACTTAAGGATTCCCGACCTAGAAATTAAAATAAGGAATTACTCCTAAAAGACAAAATTTGATGATAGGACAACTCTAAAACCGATAGGAAAACTAAGATTGGTGTAAAGAAAAACGAGAACTCAATAGGAATCCCCACCATATCCTAGAATGACTTTAGAATTTAAACAGAAGATAAATCCCTGTAAGAAATAAATAAATTGAGGTTTAGAAACACTCTAAGTTGTAATCCCTTTCAAATCTTACTTGGGTTACGATGGATGTGACCTAAGTAAAACAGCTACTTTCCTGCTATATAAACCCTCATTTTGTAATAAAACTCCATAATAAATTCAGCTTCTATTCCATCTATTCTACCCATAGGTATTTCGTAGCCATCCACTATTATACCATTAGAAATTAGGTTTATTCCTAACCAATCAATAGACGAATCTATCCTGTAGGATTCTTAGACAAACCTTAAGATTTATTTTGGGGATTACCTTAGTATCACCATAGAAACTCTTGACCTACCACCGCAGTATGAATAAAAATCTTCTTAATCTTTTGAAAAACATTTATGAAGTCATTTTATAAAAACAAAACGTTGAACACCATTTAAAACAATTTGCCACCACAACTGAACCAAATATCACATCATTCAGTTCCAATCTGCGTTTAGCTTCATTATCTATTCTATTCCTCCTTACCCCATTCATAGGCGCTACCTACCTAGAACCTAGTATACCTTTAGGAAATAGGTAAAATATTATTTTGAAGAAACAATAGATTATCCCTAACTCATAGGAACTCTAGAAGAACCCTAAGATTTAAATTTGAAGATACTCCATTATTACCATAGGAAAAGCCTTAAACTCATTATTGTAGTATGGACTAAAATTTTCCCATTCTTTTGAAAAATAAATTATGATACTATTTCCTGAAAATACCACGTTGAACACCATCTAAAGCTTTTTGAAAAGAAATAAATACCATACGGCTGAGTCAAAACATCACATCATTTGATCCTCGATTATACATAGCCTGATCAACTATGTATAATTAGGAAGAATCATGTAATGAATTGGACAGTTATTTTCTCAAGACTTTCTACTAATTTTTATTCAACAGCAAAAATATCTAAAACAAAAATCTTTTCATAACCTATCACTTTTGATATAATAAAGTCCACTACTACTACACATTTTCTCTAAAACAGGAAATTCAACAAAAATTGAGGATAGAAAAACCATAGGAATTCACAAACCCAAATTTTATTAGGAATCTTGGAAGATAGTACATAGAAACATAGTTAGCAACCAAAGTGCTAATATTACAAGGATTACATAAGTTTTATTTAATTTGAGGATTACATAGGAAAGACAACAAGAACCATAACCCTAGCGCAAGACTTATTTTTCCCATGACTCATGCACGATAAAGGATGCAATAGTAAGCGGTATGACGAACCATAGGATCAAGCACAAGCCTTCATGATTTTCTTCCGGATTACACACCATATAGGTAACAATCGCAACAACGAAAACAATCGCTATAAGTGTAATAAAATGCGGCATCTTGAGGTTTTTAGAAGAGAATTTGATGGTGAAAGAATGAGGATTAGAAATGAGGTATTTATGGGGAATATGTAACCGTTATTTTTGAATGTTGGAGTTACTATTCACCCACTCAAAAACTTGACCGTTGCATAGTGGTAATTTAGGTGGCAAAACATTCAAATTTAATTTATCCAGTAGGAAAAAGACTGACCAAACTACGTTCCCTTAGGTATCAAATAGAAATTCCTAGACAACTCTATTAAGCCAAAACTATAATTAAGGATTTAGCAGTGAAATAATATTTTGAGGGACATAGGACGTAAGAATAAAATAATATCGTATTATTTTATTTTTAACCTGAGGCATTTTAAGCATATCAAACTCCTATCGCAACCTATTCTCAAATTCCCTATGTAAGTTAGAAATCTAGGCTTGACTATTCCTATACTTCGTTTTCCCAATTTCCACACCCAACGTAAACTGAATCTCGGGACGAGATTCCCTTGACGGTGGGTGACTGTAACCACTGTGAAAAATCCCTATTTAAATAAACTATCTCTCGGAATATTTATCCTTTTCTACGTGTGAAATTTTTTTTTTTTATTATTTTGATTGTGAGTATTATCTTATGTGACGGAGATCACATCTCGAATAACCGTGCTTGCAACTGATTTCGTATTCAAGTAAGTAAACATGTTAATCTAAAATATTATGAGATTCCACTTTACGTTATTTCGTTAATATACATTTAAAAATTGAACATTCCTTAACTAATAAAATTTTATAAAACCCTAAACTACCATAATAATAATTATAACAACAAAACCTTAGAAATATTAAAGTACAAATTATCTGATTAACATACAAGTATTTAAAGCATAAAAACCCTAAATCCATAATAACTCCCGATAAAACCCTAATTTCACATAAGTGTTATTTTATGCATACATTTCATAAACCCTAATTTATTTATACAATATTTTTACAAAATAATATATTTACAAGTTATTTAAACTAGTGTACAAGTCATTTATGCACAAAACCATTTATTTACAAAAATCTTATAAAAATCCCTTTTATATTTATTTTCAAGCATAAAATACAAACCATTCATGCATAACTTTTACAAATTATATTTTCTAAACTCCTTAAATGTTTTTACAAGTCTTTAAACCTAAAGTACAAGTACCTAATGCATATACACTAAAAATTTCATTTAACTTAACAAAACTTAACATATAATTTTTATAACTTAATAAATTATAAAAATTACATTTTTCTCATATTCTAAATTATTGTACAACTAAAATAAGTCAAGGTACAAGTCCTTTAAGCATGACATCTAAATAGTAATAAAAATCTTATAAACACTTAAATACTTATTTAAATAACATTCCATGTAACATTTTCACATCATAAATTATAAAAATAATTTATTTATTTATTTAACATATGTACAACTCCATAAACTTAAGGTACAACTCCCTAATGCATAAAATCATAAAAACACAATAATATATATATAAACCTTAATAAAGACATAATATGTAATAATTTCACATACTAATTATTAAAATGAGTTTATCTATTTATAAAATAAGTGTACAAATTCTTAAACTCAATGTACAACCCTTTAATGCACAAGATCATAAAAACTCATTTAATTGTATTTAAACCTTAATAAAAATTACATAAAAATTATAGAAAATTAAGAAATAATTAAAAATATATTTTTCTTATTTTTCTTACATAAGTACAAGTCTTCTAAGCCTAGAGTACAATCACCTAAAGCACAAAATTTATTTTCTCACCCATATATAGAATTCGATACACATTATGTTATGCCATACAAATCTAAAAATCATTTTTAGCCAAACCTTAGAATTAGAAACCCTAGAGTAACCCTAAACCCTAGTTTACAAGATCACAAAGCCATAGTACTACCCCTTTAAGCATAAAACCGAACCCTAACTAGTTTAGTTACACATCCTAGTTCAAATTAAACCATAACCAACTAAATATCCAGAAATTTTAAACCTTAAACAACCCACATGTATGGAGAAGAAGAGAGACACATAGCCTTTCTTCTAGAAATGGCTTATGTGTGTGATATGTGTACTTACACATCACCTAAACCTTCCCCCTCCTCATGTGGCACCACCTTAGCCTTACACCTCACCTCACACCTGTCCAAACCTGACAAATAAGCCCCATGAAACCCTAGATATCCCTCTATAAATAGCAACCAACTTTTGAAACCCTAAATCACCATCAAACCCACGATCCACTACAAACAGCCATCAACCTTCACACCACTGATTCCCTTAGTCCAAATTAAGTTTAAATAGACCAAAGGAAGCAGTAGAAGCAAGCTAGGTCCAGTAGGAGAGCTAGTTCGAACCCTAACCCCAAAACTATGCCCTAGTCGACCATATTGAGCAAAGTGAGTTCTAGTTCTTTTCCTTTGATTTCTTATAGTTCTTTTATGTTTAAATGAAGTATAAGATAGATCTTAATAGGTGTTGTAACCCAGAAATCACTAAAACGAATTTTGCTTAAACTTTTATTTCTATCGAGCAACACATAAATATAAATTTCGAAATAATGAACCAATGAATCTAGAATGTTAAAAGTAGTTTAGAAACACTTTAAACATGTTATAATAACTAGACAAATCATAAAAACCCTAGGTCTAAAAATCGGATTTCACAAAAACAAGATTTTTCTTTTCTTTTTGCTTCTGTCGAACAGCAGCAGGTCTGCTGCTTTGGTGCTCGATTTACCCTATCAAACGAATCTTAAAAATTCTAGTTTTCGACATGGTTAAAGTACTTTTAAAGGGCTAAAAGTAGGAAAAAGAATCAATGTTTTTCGTTGAGAAACGAGGGAGAACGGGACGTTTGAAGTTGGGTAAACTTTCTGTGTCGAGATACACGTATACTCGACTTTCTGTTTTAAATATTGAATTCGTGAGTTCGAATCTGGCCCCGAGACTTTTCAAAAATACTTTTTAAATAATTATAAACATTTTAGAAAAGGTTTAGCAAAAGGTCTCGGCTTGAATCACTAAAAATAAATTGTTTTTGAACAAGGGATGTCGAGTGAAAAGATTTAGAGACATAGGGACTGTTTTTGCCAAAACTCTATAATATTTTCTGGTTTGGACTAAGTTTGAGATCGGGGAATCCCTAAGGGGTAAAAACAGTATATTTTGAAACTAAAAAGTATTAAGTGTCAATTTATAAAAGGTCAAGGGTAAAAGTTGTCAATTTCTTAAAGTTTAGGGGTAAAGTATGTAAACCCTAGAAACCTCAGGGTAGAAAATGTAAATATACTAATATAATTTAATATTATTAATATTTTAATAATACTCTTATTATTATTAATTTTACGAATTTAAGAACTAAGATACATTTTTGATTGTAACTAATTAAAGAAGTATCCTTTTAACGAACAGACGAAACCAAAACTTACAAATAAAAAGATCAGATAAAATATTACTTTTGAAACTACATATTGGCTCAATTAAGTATTTAATCAACAAACCAAATAACGAAACGAATAATAAATATAATAAGAAACAATAACTGAGAAACTTGATATAACCAATTCAGGTTGCAAGCCGGAGACGTTTATCAACTGTATTTCATTTGTTTTCCATCCAGATTGTCCAGGTGAGTTTATAGTCCCACTTTTCTTATATGTTTTCCAAACTTGTGGGGAGATACATGCTATTAAACCGAACACAAGTATTTTCCTGATTGTTATTGCAATAAGTTAACTGTTGCCTATTTATTTTAAAAGACCCTGTTATCATGCACCATTAATCACCTGCGGGTGAGCGCGAATATAGTGAATAGATCTATTGGCAGTTGACGTCCCATTTGTGTTGCTGGTTAAGTAACCAAATGCATTATATTTGAGTTTAATAAAGAGTTTCAGGCAGACTCCTACCCGGGGCAAGGTTACCTACATTTAATTATGGGGTAATTGTTAACCTGTTAACGCTTTGTGTGTCATGAGGCTTAGTGCAATATTCCGAACTGTGATATAACTAATTTCTCTTATTTGGCTTGTGTTCAAACTGATTATAACTTTAAACGCTATGGATTCACTCAACCTTTGTGTTGACTTTTTAAGCATGTTTATCTCAGGTATTTAGAAGTATGGATATTGGCACGGAGCGGCGGTGGACTTTCTTCTTAAAATAAAAGAGTGTCCACTTTGTTATCATTCAATGAATAATGTAATTTTTATCATGTATTTCTGAACCTCCCTCTGGGACCTATCTTTTGTACTCTGATATTAAATAAATGAATGATAACAATTTTTATTTAAAAACGTCTCTTTTCGAGTCGTTTTCTTTTTCCCATGACTGTGAACCATGAAGTAGCCCCCCAAGCTTATATTCCGCTGCGTAATCCGAAAATGGGGGTGTTACAAGATACCTGAGATAAAACATGCTAAAAGGGTCAACACAAAGGTTGAGTAAATCCATAGTGTTTTATTTGTAATAGTTTGAACACAAGTCAGATAGTAGTAAAATTAATGATATCGTAGTGTAATATATTGCCCTAAGCCTCATGACACGCAAACCTTAACATCGGGTGATATCATAAATGATATAAATAGCCCACATCATAAAATGATGTAGGTGATAGTGCCCTCGTCGTAGGAGTTTGCCAAACTCTTAGTTAATTCGAATAAAGTGCATTTGGTTACCATCTCATGCTAACTTCAAATGGGGCGTCAACTTCCAATAGATCTATTCACTAAATTCGCGTTCACTCGCAAGTGATTAATGGTTCATGATATGAGAGACTTTTGGCAAGGGTGGTAACTTAGGCAATATTAACTTAGCAATATCAATCAGGATAGCATACAGAAAATACTTGTGTTCAGATTTATAGCATGTATCTCCCCACGGGATTTGAAAACATAGTATAAAGTGGGACTATGAACTCACCTTAGTGTAGTAGTAGTCTGAAATGCAATAGAGTCAAATGGTAGGTGGTAGTTCCGACGCGTGACCTAGATTAGTAAAGTTGTTTTAGTTCACAGACTAAGTTTAAGACTTAAGTTCAAAAGTTTTAGTGAGTTTATGTTATTGTTGCTGGTGTGGCAGCATTTAAGTTTAAAAGTCTTTTCTAAGTTATCTGAAAATATTGGCTCTTGAGAGTACGCACGAATTACAAGAATGGAAAATTCTTAGTTTGAAAATAACTAAGGATTACGGAAGGAACGAATAATAGTACGACTTGGGTGACATGACGGAGAATGTTATAATCGTGTATATGTGAATTTTACAAAGTGTGTATGTGTATGAAAGATAAAATAAAAGTTATGTGTGTATGTTTATATACATATATGTATATATGAGTTATATTATGGTTTGAAAGTAACATGTTTTAATAGACCGAAAAATTTATAAAAGGAATTTGAAAATCATTGCTTTTTAAATTTATTAGAAGTGTTGATAAAACATGTCATTTGCTAGGTATATATTGTTACGTTTATGAAAATGAGTTTGTATTTTTATAATTGCGACATATATATAAATAACGGCTTTTTCCAAATTTCTATATTTGTGAAAATAACTTATGTTTTTCAATATGAAATGTACGAGTAAGTTTATATATGTATAAATATGACGTTGACAAATTCTTATAGCAATGTGTAATAATATATCGAGTAGTATTATTATTATGTCACGTTATTAATTTAAGTTACACATAGAGTTGTTGGAAATATAGATGTGTCGTGTTGACGAGTAGTGGCGATGGCGAAATTTTTACGGAACGAGTATCGTATACGAGTTTGTGTCGCAAGTGGGCTGTGGCCCAATAGGTTCGAATGGGCTAAAACATGACAGCCCTTCATGTGATTAGATTTGTAGGTTAAGCAATGTATAAAGGATTTAGAAGTTGGGTTGGCCTGGTGGGCTGTGGCCCAACCAAGGATTGCTTAGACCAGTAATCCACAAGCCAAGAGGAAAGCAAAAGAAAACTTTATACTCGTGGTATCTGTTGACGCAGAGTACAGGGGAAAACAAAAAGGAATTTTCCAATTCACTCCAAGTCTAATACCAAGCTCTTGGACTTACAAGGTTGTTTACCACATGACCTCTTTGGTTTCCAGTTCATATCGACACAATGATAAGTTGTGACTTAGGCCTCACTTAACGAAGCAAGACAGTTGGTAGGGATTTTAGGTTACAAATGACAAGGTTTTGTGAAGGTAATACAAGACTTAAAAGAATTCCGAGCATTAGTATACAACGAGGAGTCTTTTAGAGGCTCATATAACCGAACAATGAGATACCCAACGGGGTGGTTTTACCACAATTTGACATCAAAACGACTCCACATATACACAATTCATTCTATCCTTTTTTTTATCAAAGATTTTGACTCGGACCAAGCTAGTCATTAGATCAAAGGGTTGAACTATACACTTGCCATAAAGGCTCGAATGCTTGAGTGTTCCAACTCAAACCTCCCAATTCGAGCTCAATAAGCCTAAACCAAGTTCTTGAGCACAACTCAAGCTTGGGACTTCATTCGGCAAACGCAAACTTTAGTCTCGACACAAGATTATCACTTAACCGAATCTATACTTCATCACAACAATTTAGACTCGAGGGGTTTGTACGAATTAAGATCAATAACGACGAGACCAAACATCATCAAGACCGAGCCAAGATTATTCTTTAGTGTAGTTTTTCATTAACATTACCACACCAACAATAATAAAATCCAATTTCTAATCCCATTCCTTAAACTCATTCGAAAGTAGCACATTTCAAGATTTAACAAAATCAACAAAATCATAACCTTAATATCTTCAGTCGAAGGATACAATCAACAACAACTAAAAACATGACTACAATCGAAAAGATAAAAATCAAGGTTTTGAGGATCCTTACAACACAAGGTTTGATCGAGAGAGAGAGTAACGAAACTTTCGAATGCAAATTGAACCAAATCCGATCCAAGCAAGCAAATCCCACCACTGTTAACCCTTTGGTTTTTCGAGTGAAGTTTTTGGGATGTGGGTTTGCTCGTGGACCGAATGACATTTAAAACACATAACAAAGGAGGTTTGACTCTTCCTTTCTTGTTCACAGTTGATCTATAGCCGAAAAAGGATTACTGTCCTTCTTAGCTTCATCACCTCTTTTGGTTGGACTAATTGACTCTCGGATCCGACAGAGAGGATACAGACGCTCCTTTTGGACAGAAGGAAGAGGTTAACTCGGTTTGTCTCATGTATAGCATCACTTCTTTGGATTAGTGTGGATCAGGGAAAGAGTTAATCGAAGAGGCGATGGTTTATCAGGAAAAGGGAATGAGAGAGAAGAGAGAGGTGGGAAAGTTGTTTATCTCTTTCTATCTTTTTTTTTTTTTTTTTTTGGTTTTTGTTTATTTTATTTGTGCACACATGTGGGTGGGTGGATAATTACGAGATTTGTTTTATGTGTGTATTAGTGTACCCCGTGTCCCGTCGAATCCCGGTGTAATTGTGGTACCTCGGTTCGGTAAAAACGTGACAACTAAAATTTTGGAGACGTTTTTATAAAATTGTCATAATATAAAATTTATTGACTCCAATAATGAATTACAGGATTAAACCTTTACTAAGGTGGTGTCGGTACGCGTGCGGTTCCAGTAAAAATGGAACGTGAGTTTTGCCACGTTGTTCATTTGGCAATATCATTTGTTGTTTCTCAGTTTAAACAGAGCAAAACTTTAAATGCGAAGATGAATAAAATGACTTGAATAAAACTTCATAATTGATTACTTCGAGTTTACAGGAAATTAATAACTTGAAAAATTACGGGTTATTACAATAAGTGGCTAATTAAAACATTTATATGTAACCACTTAATTTATTTTAATTTATTAAACGGGGCGAGTTATTTGAACCCACTTATAAAGAGGGTTTTCTGCATGCATTTTCGATTTGTACCGGGTGCATCACGGATTGTATCAAACCTATAGTGAGGGATCGTATACATTTTGACATTAAAACATGAAAAATACAAGAACAAGAAGAAGAGGGTCACACACAGTCTCTCTCTTCCCATTTTCATCTTCTTTTTGACAACCATTTTTAGATTCCTTCACAATTTAGTCTTCCTTTTTCTTCTTCCATTAAAATTATATTTCCTTCTTCATGTTCTTATAATAAAATAAAATAAATATAAAACCCATCTTTAATCTACCATTTTCTTGCTATTTTGTTACGTTTCTTATTCTTTTCATCCTTAAAAATAAAGTCATTTTTTTTATAGGTTATTACAAAATATGTTCTGAGTTAATGTAAGTATCTATAAATAAAAATAAAAAAAAGGTACTTGTTGTGTTGTTGTTGTTGTTGTTGCAGATATTAGTTAATTTTTTCTATTTACATCTTTTATTGTAAATTATAAGAAAGAAATTTAAAAAAAAAAGATTTATATTGAGATATGGGAAAGAAAGGACCTTGCTATCATTGTGGTGTTACAAGTGAGTTGTTTCTTAGGATATTGAATTTTTGGTTTGACTTTTTGATGTGATTAAAAAGATTGAATCTTTTTTTTGATATTTCCTTGAGCTATATGTTGTGTTTTTATGCTCAGATTAGCTGTTTAAATAATGTTTCATAATATCCTTATCATGGTTTGGTGCAAAATTGAAGGAAAATATGTGGTTTATTGTTTGTTCTAGAAATTTAATTAATTTTTTTCTTGAATTTGGATCTTTGACTTGGTAAACTTCATGAAATTGAGGAGTTGCCTCTTTTGAACTCTGTTTTGATTTGCAAGATGTGTCTGTGGCTTAATTTGACTTAAATTTTGAGAACTATTTAGGGTGTTCTTCCTTTTAAAAATTATTTACTTCATAAATTACCGATTTCGTTATTTGCCAGTCCTGCATTTTATACGTATCCGGCTCAAATCTATGTGGTTGTATAACTTTCTTCAACTCAGAATACATGGAACCTGTTCTACAAACATTGTGCATTGCATCAAACTTGTGTAGACATTGAACTTCTGTTCCTATGCAATTATACTGGTACCAATGTAGAGAATCCAGTTAAAGCTCTCTGGCTATGAGTCTATGAAGGCTTGCTTGAAAGTAGTTCTACGATGGTTGACATTATTATTTTGTTCTGTTTGTTTTTGTTGCTAAAGAATGTTCCTCAATTACAATGTTAAAAGTAATATTAATATCCTATGTTGCAAAACATAACACAAAATTTGGATTGTGACGCCATATCTTTATCTTGCGTCATATGTTGCTAGATTCATTCCATATGATCTGATCACTTTCTCCTCATTGAGTACAATTGATTTGACCATAACATACAAACGACAAATATGTATGACAATCCTTGCACATTGATTCACAAAGAACCAACTTTGCCCTTCTTTATGATAGATACATGTGCTCAAAAGCTATACTTTATTTGTTTTCTGCACGTTTCATTACTTATGTTGTAACGGTAGTATATTGTCGTTGGTACTTATGGAAATTTGAATAATGACTACAGGTACCCCCCTTTGGCGAAATGGGCCCCCGGACAAGCCTGTGTTGTGCAATGCCTGTGGTTCTCGTTGGAGAACTAAAGGATCACTTGTTAACTACTTCCCTCTTCAATCTAGATCAGAACGAGAGATTTTTGAGGATCGTCGTGTTTCAAAAGTGAAAACAATATCTCTTAAGAACAAAGAGGCAAAATTACTAAAGAGAAAAGGCAGCTTTGAAAATGTTGTAGGAGGAAGCAGTAGCATGCTTGGCTGTGGCAGCGGTGGTGTGCTTACTCCTAGCCACCACCACCACCACCACCCAAGCATTTTTATGGGACTTGATGAGGATACCAGTAATAGATCAAGTTCGGGCTCTGCTATCTCCAATTCCGATAGCTGTATGCAGCTTGGAAGTGCAGACGCTAGTGATCTAACAGGTTAAAAACATTCAATAGTTTAGGTTTTATCTTTTAGCAAACCTGTGTTCCAATTTGCATTTCACCTTGCATAGCATTACCATTTATGGGAGTGTTTGGATTTGCATTTTGTAACTGATTTTTATCTTATTATTGGTTGTGATCTGTCTATTATTTAGAGTAAGCATATTCGTTTTCTAAACCTAATTTGAAAGACACTTACATTTCACCGAAGGTCAAATCATTTTGTTAAAAATGTCATTTTTGTTCATTTTATCTTTGAAGTGCGTAAGTAATCATGAATTGTCAAATATTCATACATCTGGTTTGATAATTACATTTCAAATTGTAGACACATCCAAACACTATTTTCTATACCCCATTCTATTACTGCCGATTATATAACTCAAGTTACGGAGTAATAAACAAAGCGGATTAAGTTTCAATTTGCATTGCCAAACACCCCCTAAGGTTGTGTCGAATTTAAGTTTATATTGACTTTGGGCATACTTTAATGTTTCAGGTCCATCTCAATCATCTGTTGTGTGGGATACAATGGTACCTTCAAGGAAGAGGACATGTTTTGACAAGCCAAAACAATCTCCAGTTGAAAAGCTTACTAGAGATTTATATACAATCTTACATGAACAGCAATCTTACTTTTCGGGATCATCTGAGGAGTTGATTTTCGAGAGTGAAACACCAATGGTATCTGTTGAGATAGGACATGGGAGCGTGCTTATTCGTCATCCAAATTCAGCAGCCCGAGAAGAGGAATCTGAAGCTAGTTCACTATCTTTTGATACCAAAAACGAGGCTTATTCCACCAACAAAAGTGGAAATTTTTCAAGCCGCGGGAATGACAAATCTAAAATGTAAGTGAATCAAGACCAATTTAACAAGTAATTCGAATATATAACGATGTCTTTTTTATTCGTCATACTTAGAAAGTCATTAAATAATCAAAATTTGCCAAACATTATTAAAACTTCAAAAAGTAGAAGAACATCCAACTATGATCTTCTGCAGCCTGTTTTGTTACAGCTAATTTATGATTCTGATCATTCCGGATCACATAAAAACTTTTAAATGCCATTCACAATACTCTAGTAGTCCTGTATCCAATTTTCTGGAAAGGGAATTTGTTTTCTTTCATTAGGGCAACTTTTTCCAGATAAAACTGACATCTTAATGTTGTCAATTACAGGGATGATGAAGAAAAGTTACCGATACTTGTGAATCATAATTCACAACTGTGCAAAATAGATTTAAAAGTAAGTTAATTTCATCTTTTAATGAAATAATTTTCATCTTGGTCTTGTGGGTCATTGGCATTCAGGTACTAACTTATGCTTTTGAACATACTATTTTGCAGGATATTATCAACTTTGAGAAGTTTACAAGTCAAATGACAAATGATGAAAAGCAGCAGTTGGTTCAGTATTTACCTCCTACTGATAATGTTCAATCACCAGATAGGTTTGTAATAAATCCCTCTGTTATAAAACTCTTGTCACGTTCATAAGGAATATAAATATAAACAAAAACTAAAGTATTATCTTTTAAAAGAATAGGACAAATCTAATAAGCCTTTATGCTCGTTTCTACAGCATCAAAAGCATGTTTGATAGTCCTCAGTTTGAGGAGAGCTTACTTGCGTTCCAGAAACTTCTTACAGAAGGAAATTTTGATCCCTCTGCACCTGCAATGAAAAGTGAAGAAAGTAAAACATTAAAGAAGCTTGCACTTTGTAATATGACGAAATGCAAGTGGGTGGAACAATATAATCTGATTCAGGTTTGAACAAATAAATGTTACTCCTTACATCTAATGAAAACTGCTAGCACCTCATTATCAATTTTTGTTCTTTTTGCGCTTTTAGGATGCAAAGTGCAAAAAGGATAACAGAAGGTCTGTAGTTACTGGAGGAGCTAATACCATATCACCTAACTGTTCGGTGAATGTACAAAAATCAAACCAGATTAACTCCATTCCAGGTCAGCCCCTTTATGTGGCTGTACCACCTGTATCCTGCATTTGAATTCTGCTTATAAGCCATGTAACAAGATTCCCATTTTTTTTTCTACATTTTGAATCCATTTAATTCTTGCAGGAATGAAGAATACATGTAAGAGCTCCAAGGGAGCATTTAAGAAAGCAAGCAAGGAACACAAGGAGCTTGTCGATAATGATGGCAATGCATTCAGCCCAAGAAGCCTATTCACCTTGCCACCTGATAATAGCGGCATTATGCTTGATTACACTAAATATGCGGATGAAAATTCTGACCAGGATCTTTTGCTGGATGTCCCATCAAACACATCTTTCCCTCAGGCAGAACTTCTCCCAACTTCTTCTATGACAAACTAGTAGAAACTTTTATAAAATTTTGTAGATGACTCTTCTACTATGCCCCATCCCAAGCCATTGCTATGTAGCCTTCAGTTAACTTCTAAGCAATGAGCTAGTTACTATATACATTTTGTTGGCTTTCTTGGTTATTTTGACATGTTTGGTACTTTATGATTCGGGTGTCACATTTGCAAAACCTCATGAATTTGGTTTGTAGCATATTTGCATCTTGGACATAATACTGCAAACTAAAGGCTTGTTGGTTGTTTTATGGCTTCTTTTTTCGTGGTCAATGATTACAGCATCCAAATTCCTCCAAGGAGAAATATGATGGTCCTTTTTGTATAGGTTGACAAAAGATTGTAGTATAAAAAGGTTAAAATGCAAGAAGTGTTTACTACTTGCTGATTTTTTTTTTTTTTTTTTTTAATGTTATTTCTCTTATCTTTATAGAGCATAATGGAAAAAATGTAATTGTGTGAATGTTTTTGACGATGTGGGATGCATGTGAAGTAGGTCGAAGGATAGTGGTGTATTTTATGCCTTGTGGAAGCATTATACAAAACCTGTTTGGCGGATGCATTATTAACAGTGATGAGATCTGCACCTCAAACAATACATGCTTGATCAAAGGAGGGTAGAGCACAATACATGCTTGTCATTCTATTAATCAATAAATTATATTATATAATCATCTAAGAGTTATTCTAGAACGAAGTAAATATGAGCTAAGCCTACAAACTAATACTAAAACCCATATTACAAAATAACATCTAACACTCCCTCGCAGTTTGAGCGGAAAATGACCGAACACTCAAGCTGGTACGCAACTCATCAAACAACGCAGTTGGTAAGCCCTTAAGATATCCGCAAACTGATAACGTGAAGACACATGAAGAACCCGAACCTGACCAGTAGCAACCAAATCACGAACAAAGTGAATATCAATCTCAATATGCTTCATACGTTGATGCTGAACAGGGTTGGAGCACATGTAAACCGCACTAATATTATCACAATAGACTAATGTAGCCGAGAACAACGGTGTATGAAGCTCCCGTAACAAATTTCGTAACCTACAAATCTCAGCAATAGCATTAGCAACACCCTTATACTCAGCCTCGACACTAAACCAGGAAAGAGTAACCTACCGCTTGGAAGACCATGAAAGTAAATTGTTGCCAAGAAACACACAAAATCCCCAAGTCGAACGACGATTCGTAGGGCAACCCGCCCGGTCCGCATCTGAGTATGCAACTAAAATTTGGTCGACGGGGTGTATAACTGTAATCCATACTCTAAAATACCCCGAACATACCGCAAAATCCTCTTGAGATCAGAAAAATGAGGCTCCCTCGGATTATGCATATATAAACAAACCTACTACATAGCATAAGATAGATCATGACGAGTAAAAGTAAGGTACTGAAAAGCCCCCGCAAGGCTATGAAATGAAGTCGGATCGAAAACTGCATCGCCATCTGCCCCCAACTTAGATACAGTATTAACAGGAGTCCGACATAGATTGCAACGAACCATATGAGACCGCTCAAGAATCTCAGCTGCATACTTACGCTGAGACATAAACATCCCAGACGTGTTACGTGTCACAGAAATGCCCAGAAAATAATTAAGAGATCCAAGGTCAGTCATAAAAAAACTCCTGAGAAGTAATAATCCGTTGTAATAAAACTGTAGAAGGAGTAGTCAAGACAATGTCGTCAACATAGATAAGCAAATAAGCAATGTCAGTCCCATGTTTGTATATAAATAAAGATGAGTCACAACGACAATGACAAAACCAACACGTGTAATATAAGAAGCAAAACGTTGAAACCAAGCCCGAGGAGCCTGCTTAAGACCATAAAGAGATCGTTGCAATAAACAAACATGATTAGGACGTTGTGGTTCTCGAAATCCTGGAGGCTGATGCATATAAACCGTCTCTGATAAGTCTCCATGTAAAAATGCATTCTTAACATCAAGCTGATAAACATGTCAATGTCGAGAAACTGCAAGGCTAAGAACAGTCTGAATAGTGGCCGGTTTAACAACCGGACTAAAGGTCTCATCAACATCAATACCAAAAACTTGTGTGCCGCCATTCGCCACAAGATGAGCCTTGTGACGACTGAAAGTACCATCTGCCAAATATTGTTTGATAATGAATTCCCCGTGGGTGTTATCGTTTTATTGATACTATATATAGAGGCAAATAAATAATGAAACTCTAATTGACCCAAACCCATAAAAGGGCTTGAGATATATATCCTTTAATACCCTCCCGCAGTCCGAGCTGCGAAATCGCGAAAGCTCGGCCTAGAGTAGTGTAAAAAAATAATTAACGCAATAAAAAAATAGTTTGTTGATGAAGAATTCTGGCAGCAACCGTGTAAACACCCCCAAAATCATAATATTGCGGAAGCATACACTTTGGGTGCTACTGGACTGATAATCACAACATAAGCTTTAGCGAGCGGATTAAAAATCCGTTTTAAAATATTTTACATAAGTCAAGTCATGTAGCAATACATAAAAACCATTTCAGGTGAAAATGAAGCCCATTTAAATTAAAAAGGTCCAATTGTCAGAGTAAACGCATTAAAAACATTTCCATCATTTATTGTGACCGACGCCATGCTCTGCACCCGGCTAAACGCACCTCAGTTTCCTGAGAAAAACATGCTAAAAGTCAGCTAACGCTGGTGAGTTCATAGGTTTAAATAAATAGCACATATGGACCAATAGCAATATCTCAAAAACAATTCAGCAGATACACACTATCCGTTATGCAAACACTAAGCCTCATCCTACCGATCTATGACATGCAGCACGACTAGCGTTAGCAAATAAATAAGGGTGCCCGCGAGTGTTAATCCCCAGACACTCGGACTATTATTCGATTTGGTATACGTTCGCCTTGGCTATGCCGAGCCAACCGAACGGGGACGTCACTCCCAATAGATCTATTTATAACAAACGGCTTCCCAAACAGAAATTAACGGCAGATGATAGTGGGCACAAAATGGGATTCAGCAAACTTAGGTTTCTGCATACTAGTGTGATCTCAAAAGCAAATTCATTTCTGGTCCATGAAAACAGTTTTGCATGTTTCTCACCCCAAGCTTATAAAGCAAAAATCGTATAAAATATGGGGCTATAAACTCACCTTTCAATAACAGCAAATCAGCAAATAAATCAAAATAATGCAACCGCGCCGATCAGCACCCTAAATCAGTACGGTAAGTCTTAGCAAAATATTCGTGTCTCATGTGTCTTTATTTTATCTGAAAAGTTTACGTTTGACCAGTGCTCGTGTATTTCTTGCTTGCTGTGTGGTAAAATATATTTCGAAATGATTTATTACTGTAACTCTTGGTGGTGGCTCATGGTGAAAGTGCATGGTGGGAATACGTAACGGAACATCCGTGCTAGTATTCGCGGTTTAAATACGCAAATGTTATATATATGTACTCATACATTATATATGTATATATATTTATTAAATTAATTACTCACGTATTTAATTAATTAAAATAAAAATTAATTAAATAAGCTTTTGAAAAATGATCAAGATAATAATGTTGGTGAAGAATTATTATATTAGAAACATCGTTTATTATTTCTGTTGCAACCTTTATTATGAGAAAACAAGTTTTGTTAAGTAATTCCATAAAGTTTACTTAAGTTAAGTATTTTCACAAAAATATTCTAAGTGTTGGATTTTTAGAAAATTTGGGCATGACCCATTCGTTTATACAACGTTTCCATTTTATCTCACGTGTTGCAAACTTTACTCAAACATTTCACTAACTAGTTTCGAGTGCAAAAATACTTTCGTGATAATATATTAAGTGTCGTGAATACTTTCGTAGTTATATTATTCGTTAACTTCATTTTTAAGTAATAACATTTGGTTTTGACGTAAAGTCAATATTTTGTCAAAAGTCAACAAAAATAAGTCTCAAAATCAATTTAGTAAAAATTGTCACTTTTTACCATTTCGGAGACTAAACGTCTCAAAACAAGTCCAAAATAGTTATCGTTATATTTTTCGCTTCGTTAAACATTTATGACTACGGCGAGTCGGAAAATATTCCAAAAATCAAATTTATCATTTTTATGGCTCATTGGGCCGAAAACTATTGAAAAAGCCCAATAACCAATTTTAGCCCAAAACACATTTTTAGTTATAACGTATATATCGACGCGTTACTAAAAATCATTTTACTTGCTCAATAGGTTCGTTTGGTCAAAAAGTCAAAACTACATATTTCTCCATGGGCTTCGGCCCAACAGTAAAACCATGGGCTTTTTGGCCCAAAAATTAGTTTGGTCCAATTTGTTAATATTTGTTACTTATTAGTTATTTTTAGTTACCAAACAAACTTTATACTTATCAAATAAGCTCTAATAAATAAGCTACTTAGTCAAAAAGTCAAACTTGACTATTTTTAGGCCTATTCGACCCATATGATATGTTTCAACTTATTTTCACCTTTTTACTAGTTATTCTTAGTAGCTTATAACTCATTAATTAAGCTAATCCAAATAAGCACTTCACTTTACTTTTCCACCTTTTCACCATTTGAGCCAAAATTTTATGTTTTTCAAAACCCCAATAATCTCATATTTTTATATATAGCCGATCCATACATAACCCTTAAAAATCATCATAGTGCTTAAATTAGTGTAAAAACCATAACTAATGTTTGTATTATCAAATAGGCACTATATGTAACAATATTTACCACACAAGCAAGAAATCTACAAACTAACTCATATACTTTCAAAAATGTCGAGCATAATGAAATATAGATCAAACCCTAGCTTAAATCATATTATCAAAACATACACATTTAACACTTTTAAACATCACTATACACCAAATAAACAAGAGATTAACAAATTTAGAAAAGTTTTAAGAATCCTTACAATGTTGAGAAGTGGTACGTGTGATAGGAACCAAAGAACACCCAAAACCTTGCTAATTTTACCCAAATCTAACTCCAAATTACCCAAAACCTTATGTAAACCCTTTGTGATCTTGATCTTTGAAGTGAAAATTTTTGTAAGTATTGTTTGTGTGTGTTATTGTTGGCGTCAAAATGAAGTAGAAAAAGATGATCAAAATTTATTTTAGGAAGTAATAAAAGATAAGGTCTTGAAAATCCTAAAAGTAGTATACCATATTAAGCAAAAATTAGATTACATTAAAGATAGAATTTGATTTATCCCATGTGATGTTTGGTGTGGCCTAGGTGGCCGGTTGGGATTAATTAGGGGAGGGCAAAAATAGTTTTTATCCCGCTTTGGTGTATAGTGTGTCGGTTTGAGTTAAAAAGTTACCGTAAAGTCCCGGTTTGACGTTTTTGGACCCGATAACGTAAAATAAAGTTTTTAACCACGTTTTCGTCAGAAATATAATAAAATGTCATTACTGACTCAAAAATATATTTTTATGACTTTTACCATATGTACTGTGCTGTCGGTACGCGCGTGCGGTTGTTTTTCAGAAAATGCGAGAAAGCTCTCAGTAAATTATAATACTTGTCAGTAACTATCAGAAATGTGGTAATTTAACTTTACTGACAAAAATATACTTTTTCTGCAGTGACTGTAAGCTACAGTATGCTGGGACAGCTCCCGAAAATGCTTAAAAATACTCAGAAACATGCAAATGCGCATAGAAATGCTTAGCTTAAAAATAATTAATACTCATATAATATTAATTAACAACGTGAAAATTACCATTGGTCACAAACCGGAAGCAATTCTTCAAGCAGCACTAAAAGCAAATAACATATTTGTTGATAAAGACATCCAACAGCAACCGGAGATTAATCATAAAGGAGGCAGCTCAACTTAGACACCTAGGTATAAGGATCAGACCCACTCCGATACCATATATATATATATATATATATATATATATATATATATATATATTTTATATATATATATATATATATATATATATATATATATATATATATATATATATATATATATATATATTGGTTCTTGGAAAAAATCCACTTTGGTGGAAAAGTAAGAAAATAGTGCAAATCACCCTCTCCTTCCCCTCCCTTTTTTCACACCAAACTACAGGGACCTTATTGTATTTTCCTACATTCTTTAAGGGAGGTTTTGTACATTCGCACCCTACCCCCCCCCCCCCCACCCCCCCCCCCCGGGAAAAAACAAATTCCCCCCAAAAAAAAAAATTTTTTTTAGGCAAAAAAAAAATTTTTTTTTCAGGCAAAAAATTTTCCCGCCAAAATTTTATAACTGTGATGCACCTTTTTATTTTGGTGCATCACAGTTATAAAATTTAGTTATAACTATGATGGACCAAATTTTATAACTGTGATGCACCAAAATAAAAATGTGTTTTTTGGGGTCCAAAAAAAAAATTTTTTTTTTTCCAGGCCAAAATTTTATAACTATGATGCACCTTTTTATTTTGGTGCATCATAGTTATAACTAAAATTTATAACTGTGATGCACTAAAATAAAAAGGTGCATCATAGTTATAAAATTTTGGCGGGAAAATTTTTAGCCTGGAAAAAAAAAAATTTTGCGGGAAAAAAATTTTTTTCAAAGGGGGGAGGGTAGGGGTGGGGGTGGTTTCATAACTTACCCTGAAGTTTGGGATGTTTCAAATCCTACCCTATAACTTTTTTTCTCACTTTTCTATCTAATTACACTTTTCCCTAGAACCGGACCCTATATATATATACATAATGAAACTCTAATAGACCCAAACCCATAAATGGGCTTGGGCTATATATCCTCTAATACCTCGTGCGTGTTATCGTTTTATTGAGAATGAATTTCCCGTGGGCAGGAGCGGAGGGGATGGGGTGACTAGCGGGTGCTAGGCCCCTCCCAACTAGCCCACTAAATACAAATGGTAAAACCTAAAAGCCTATTTTTTTTTAAGGATATTAATGATCGGCCCCTCTTAATCCCATCTATTCAAATAAGATGAAACATAATTAAGGTGTAAAAGTAGAAGACACACATTCCCAACAAAACAAACTGACAATTGCCATAATCATCACATAATGTTTTGAATGCTTTAATTGTCTATATTTTCAAAGGTTTATTATTTTGATACAAAGTGTATTATTTGAATATACTTTTTATTGTGTAATTATGGTACAAATTTTTTTATTTTAGATTGGCTCATAGGTCAGAATAGAACAAGTGATTCTTAATATGATTCATTAAGGCTTGTTTGTTACTTTAAGCTTCCTAGATTCATTAGATATTTAGATATGTGTATATTTTTCTAGATTAACTGTGTTATATATGTTCGGACTGGCGTTATCATTTTATTAGTTAAGTTCGGCCCCCCAAGGTTGTAAAAATCGGTCAACGGTACCGTGGCGGTCAACCCCTTTCAAGCGCCATATCGGTGTTGGCGGCGATATATCGGTTTCTCAACGGGTACCATAAATTATAAAGGAATTTGTTTAATAAAATATATATATTAGCAATATCCAAACAAAATTTTGGTTGTTAATGTCCGAAAATATTTTAAATTTTGGTTGTTAATATCCAAACACAAGAATAATCCATTTCAGAATAGTCCATTTCAGCCCAATTAACTATTAACAACCAAAATTTTCAAACATGAATAAGGCCAAAGTGAAATAATTCAAGTCCAGTCCAAATATATAACAACCCTAATATTTAGGGTTAACGAGTGTATAAAAGACAGAATCCCCACACTTTATCACTCCCAACCCTAAATATACTCCTTCCTAAAGCACCCGCAACCACAAACAACATACATCAACAGATTCGTCCCTTGTTCTTAGATCTAAGCCGAATAACAAAACAATCCTTTAATCTTTTAGTTTAATCCAACCAAACTTTTTTCTTGTGTTTCTCTTGTTACAATCGATGCTCCAAACTCTTCGCCGAAAAAATGGATCCGATTTTGACGGATTTTGACCATGACCTTTAAATTAGACCAATATGTGAAATGGCGTGGCGGTGGACCGCCAACCGCCATTGCACCGCCATATCGGCCGCCATGACCGATTTTTATAACACTGCGGCCTCCCTTAACTTGAAATACTGGCTCCGCACCTGCCCGTGGGTGTTATCGTTTTATTGATACCATATATATAGAGGCAAATACTTAATGAAACTCTAATGGACCCAAACTCACAAACGGGCTTGGTCCATGTATCCTCTAATAAATACTTGTGCCAAAATATTTTGTATACTATGTGCAATGAGTGGCCAACTTAAATAGGTGTCATATGAGACACTGGAAATCAATGATGAGTTGGTCCAGTGGTAGGATCTTGGCTTGGTGACCGTGAGGTCTCAAGTTCAAACCCCACTCAGGCCATCTTTGAGATATTAGGAAGTCTCTCTATGAGGGCTTGGCTTGGGAATACTCAGGTCAAGTCTGAGGGGGCAGGGTTTACCCCTATTAATCGTCGTGCCTTCGGGCGGATTAGGTGGGGGTTCTCCTCCCATCGGGTATTTGAACAAGGCTTTCCACTTCGAGGGAGCTCTCTAGCGCGGGCCCGGTTAAAACAACGTAAGCTAGACCTCCCGCTGTCGAATCGCGAAACGAAGTCTCAAAGAAATTCACCTTTCAAAAAAAAAAATATGAGACACTGGAATCTTACAGCTAAGTATAATACTACAGTAAATTTTGTCAAATATCGTATACGAAATACGATTGACATTAATTGTTTACTATCGTTATCTTAATTTCATGACAACCAAATTATGGAAGGTGTTGGTGGTGATGTCCATATCCAAACACTCCCATTAAGTAAATATTTCATTTCAAAACAGAAATATGATGATGGAAACAAAGAATGTGAATTATCATCATATATCAGGGATATTTGCTTTAATAAAATCAAATTGAATACTCAACTAAACAAAATATATTAGATGTTAAAAACACTCGGTTTTTTTATATCAATATGTTTTTTTATCTCGCAAGTCTCATCATCCTAATATCAAGACTATAGACGTAACAATAATCAATTTTATGAACATAAGAAACATAAAAAAAACACTTATAAGACCACTCACATCGGTTGGGTTAAAGCCACGTTAAGGGCTTGAATTTTTGCCTTAACGCACGTTAACATGGCGTTAACCGATGGGAGAGGCTGCGTTAACGTGGTGTTAAAGGGCTGCGTTAGCCCCTTAACGTCACATTAAGGGTGTTTTTTGTAAAAAAAAAAAAAGAAAAAAAATTTACACTTTCGGCCCTTGTCCTTTGTATACGAAAAGTTTTGTTTTTTTTCAATTTTGCCCCCTGTGTTTTAGATTTGTGTTTTATATACTAAATGTTTTTATATAAATTACATGAAACTCTAGATTAGGAAATTAGAATACAATAAACATCAACTACAAATACATTAAACGTCAAATATAAATTACATTAAACTCATTAACGTAAATTAAAAACCAAACTACAACGATTAATGAAAAGTATCATCTGAATCTGGGTAACCATCTTCAGATGATTCGGAAGGTGTGAAAATACCACACTCCCACCTTTCCCTGCGTTCTTCAGCCTCTTTTGCTTCCCGCTCCAAACGAGCCCTTTCCTCTTCTCTTTCATTATATTCCATTTCCAAAGACCTGTATGTCTTGATCCATTAGGCGAAGTTGTTCATCAGTTAACCCATACGGATTTGGGTCTTGATCTATTTGGCGAAGTTCTTCATCAGTTAACCCAAACGGTTCATTTTCTGGTGGATTGTTCACCGGAAAATTTTCCGGTCGGAAAACCGGAAAGGTATGCTCTGGGGGAGTATGGAATTCTTCATTATCGCGAGGTGGACTTGGAAACTGTTGTCCAAAATCCTTTTTGCGAGGTGGGCTTGGAAATTGTTGCCCGAAATCTTTTCTGGAAGACATTATGAATTAGAGATGTTTGGATCTAGAGTATTTGAGAAGTTTGGAATGTGTTTTTGTGTGACATGTGCTTCAGAAGCATGGGTATTTATAGGGTACAAATGCACACGTTTTATTAACGTGACTTTGAATTTTAATTGTTGTGACTAAGATGCGTTAACGCAGCGTTATTATGGTGTACTTTAGTTTACGTTTGAATTTGAATAATACTCAGCGTTAACGCTACTTTAACGACTACTTTAACGGCTACTTTAACGGCTAATTTCCACTATAAAAACCATCTTCACAAGACTTCATTTTCTCACACTAATTTAAAGACAAACACAATGGCTAACGAACCAGCAGAGGTGCAAAGGGCTATCCTCAACCGATTACGAACAGAACATGAAAAAGAACTCAAACTTATTAAGTATTAACAGTTTGTTTGGCGAGATAACTCGTATTATGCTACAAATGCATAATCGTGCTCCAGAGATCGAAAGGCTGCGTGAGTTGCCTCAAGACCATCCAGCTATCAGGGTCGGTCTAGAAACTCTACAAAGAACTAATGAAACAGATCTAGAACTTCATGTCGCATTGAAGATGGTTAGGGAGCAGGTGTTACAAGTGTGGGAGGAGAAATCTGATCTTATCGACAATTACAACTCTATATAAAATTTCGTATCGTATTTTAATTTTTTTTTTTTTTTAATTTCGTTGTAATTTTATTTTATTAAGTATGTAATGTTATGTTTTTAATGGATGTTATGTTTTAATGAATGTTATGTTGTTAAAAAATGAAGTAATTTATAAGTTAGGGGTTGAATTTGAAAATTTGTGTGTAAAGTTGAGTTAATGTGTGTTAAAGCTGAGTTATTGTTGTGTGAGTTAAAGCTGAGTTAAGTTAAGGGGTGAAAAAGCTGACGTGGCATGCCTTAAAATTTAAGGCTGAGTTAACTGTTGTGAGTGGCCTTATAAGAGTATAGTGGCGGAGCTATGTGGGGTAAGGTGGGCCATGACCCACCCATAAAGCCCTAAAATTTGTACATATGTATTATGTAAAGTATAACTAATATTGTTTTCCTGGCCCACCTTATCTACTGATAAAGTACATGTAGAAATACTAATTATTGTACAACTGATCCATCGCCCTTTATCAATTCTTCTATAAATACTTTACAAAACTTGATTGGCTAAATAAATAAATATTCCTTAACAATTTAGATTCACTTTTTGATGATTTTAATGATGCGAATGAGCGACGTGTGCAACTAAGCACTAAATTAACAAATTTGTTGCAACATTTTACATGGTTATATATTATGATATTTTTTAGCACTTGCTAACGTCCTTTAATTTTTATTTTTTTTGCCCACCCCCCCCCCCCCCCTCCCAAATTTTTTTTTCTGGCTACGCCCCTAAGAGCATCGGGTATGGTAACACAGCAATGCCGGCATTGCAAACGCCGTTGGATGATGCGTTGCTCCACCAACGTGCGGTGTTTTTTATTTTTTTTATTTTTTTTATTTTTTTTTTAATTGTATTGTAAAATGAGATGTGGGCTACGGTAAAATGGGCTGGTCCAATTTAAAGTTAAGTGTAAATTTATTATTATTATTATTATTATTATTATTAATTTTAGTTTTGTAGCTTTTCTTAAATATTATTTGTATTTTTATTTTGTATGAAAAATTAGTTTGTTATTGTAATTTTATTTGAATTAATGAAATTTTATTTTGTTTGAAAAATGAAATATAAAATAAAATGGTGGGTCCTCAAAAAAGGGGTGTTAACATGTTAATGAATGTTATGAGGGACGGGTGTTTTTGGGTGTTGGTATTAAAAGTGAGGATGCTGATGCGGTGCTGATATTGCTGCACACTTTGGGTGTTAACATGTTAATATTACACTAGATGCTCTAAAAGGATTTCTGTTTGCCATATTTTGGGCACATGACTTAGGGCCCGCTTAGTTCAATTTAAGGGGAATGCAAAGGAAATGCAAAAGGAATGCAATGCAATGCATTAATCAATCCCCCCAATTTAGTGGGTAATGCCCTATTACCCACTACTGGGTAATGGGTCATTGCATTCCCCCACACCAGCCACCTTCATTCATTACCTTTCCCTTTGATTAGCTCATATTACCCTACACCAAGCGCCCCCTTATTTGTTGGTCAAAACTATTCACTTTAATACTGTGGCATAATTTGGTAACACAGTATTTCAAGTTTGTACCATGCAAGATCAGTTTCTCCAAATACTTTGCTTCCCTATAAACACTTGAACAGCTAAAAGAACCACCAGGCTATAACTAAGATAATCGTATTTTAAAACCTATATTGTGCCTCGTTTCTAATTAAGTACTAGTAATTTCCATAAACTTCAATTCTTTGTATCAATTCTAAGTTCCTATAATCTTTGGTTCATTCTCTAATTTCCTAGCATTCTGTAATGCTTCCGAATCCATATCTTCCTTTGCTATCCTGAGTTGAACAATAAGTGAGACAAAATTACTTTTACTAAATCAACGTTTTATGTAGCAAAATCTAAAGAAACATTAAACAATTTGACCTGCCTTCATATAGGTTTCACAACAAAATCATTATGGAACATGTTTGCTAGTGTTTTTTGTCAAATGAAATTCAAACACTTCATAAATTATAACGATGCTGCGGGTTTAGGTGGTTAGTATTTAAGCCTTAACATCCACGTGGCTAAGTCAGTAGCACAATTATAATTCCACTCAGCACAAGCATTGTAATGCACTAATTCTAGGGGTGGCAATCGAGTCGTGTTCGTGTTAACCTATTCGGGTTCGCGTATTGGCGGGTTAGTATAACCTCAATCCAAACACGCCCATTTATTAATCGTGTCAAGAAACTCAACCCTAACCCAGAACTGCATAACACGTGTAACCCGTTTGTGACCCGTTTAACCCATTTAAGTAAATAGGTCAAGCAATGAATAAGGATAGTGGTTTGTTGATTTAACTAGTTTAAATGCAAAAATGATATAAGGATCTAAAATATGATAAAAATAACATACAAATAAATATACAACAATTTTCTGACGTCAATTTCAATAATATGTGAGGTATAATCGTAATTCATTCATATTAAGTATATATCAAAATACATTTAATCCGCACCCAACATAAAAACCAGGTTATATATTTTATTTTTAGAGTTTATATACTTAAACGGGTTCACGGTTGACCTGTTTAATACTTACTCAACCCAAACACGACCCGTTTATTAAACGGGTTAGACGGGTTGACCTGTTTTTGACCCAAACCTGTTTAACTTCGTGTCGGGTTCGTGTCATGTCGATAATTGCCGCCCCTAATTGTAATGCACTAATTCAAGAGCCTCATAAACAGTCATCATAGTCAATTTGTATTTGTTATACTACATCAGACAGTTTCATTCATATGGTCAAACCAAACATCCAAAATGACCAAATGGCGAAGTCATCCATTTTAACTCAGAGAGCTAAGAAGATGATGAATTCATACATGTTCATTCAACATTGACAAACATTTCTATTTATAGCGATCCATACTAAAGAATCAACCATAAATAGTACTCGTAACAACCTAGACTATGTATCAACCGATCATCAAAGCATCACTAGCCAAAAGACATTAAAGTTACATAGCTATCATCACAAACTTTGTTACCATTTTTTGATGTATAATCTATCATCAAATAATGTTAACATAGCAATTACAAAATAAGTTACAATCGGGCGGAGCAGAGCCGTATATGAGGGTGTGTGAGGTGTGCAATAGCACAGGACCTCCAAATTTTATGGGCCTCAAAATATATATCCTTTTGTATATTTTGGGCGTCAAAATTCACTTCAAACATCAAAATGTTAACGACATATGAAATAATATTCTAAAAATTTGTTAAACTCTACTTCAAGTCGGCAAGAGTCACAAATTAACTCATAAAAAACTATAAAGAGATCGTTACAATATACATTTATCGTCAAGTTTACTTATCATATAAATTTCTGCACAGGGCCTCGTCACTGGGGCGGAGCTACATAGAGCCGAGCGGGTTCAACTGAACCCACTAAATAAGAAATTGTTTTATCATCTTAGTGCAACTTTAGTACGATTTAACATTAATTTTCATTTTAAACCCACTAATATATTACTGTATATATAAACGTTAGTAATTTTCATTGACAAAAAGTCGGGCTTCGTTGGCTACAGTAAACTGCAACAACCTAGACTGAACTTGATATACTGACCTATCCTCGAGCATCACTAGCAAAAGGATACTCAAGTGACATTACATAACTATTATAACAAAATATGTTACCGTTACTAAACGCATATTTATAAACCTTTCATGTTTCAGGCGACCGCCATCAAGGGAAAGTCAAACCCCGCTTCTTCGCAGTCTCGAGAAAATCAACATCATCATCATCATCATCTTTACCACCACCAGTTTTTAGCTCCAAACCCAACATCTTAGCAGCTTTATTAATCACTACTAAAAACGCGTCATGTTAGCATATATATCCTCCTCCTCCTTGTCACCAGTACTAGTTTCCTCTTGCTTCATCATTTGTGACCAGGGGCGGAGCCAGGACTAAAGTTCAGGGGTAGCGGAAAAAAAAAGTTAACCATAATTTTTTTTTAAAAGAAACCAATGCCAGGAACCACCCCTATAGTAAGTCGATATATGACACAAGCAGTGGCGGATCTTGAAGGAAATTATAGGGGGGGCCGGAAATTTTTTTGTCCTTCGGTTAGTATATTAGGGTCATCTAATTCGGGTCGGGTCAAACAAAAATAACGCTAAAAATCTAAATTTTGTTCGATCATTTAAATTATCCTTCTTACACATAAAAAGTAAATAGTTTCCGCATAAGCAGCCACACACCTTTTGTTCCCAAAAGAAAACAGCAATGCAGCATGACTATTTTACAAAGTCATTACACCTATGTTATCACATATGCTCAGGTACTAAATACTCAATCTTGTTGACTTTAAAACATTCAAACCTGCAACATTTCAAGTTCAAATTCGAATGGATGCTTTTGACTTTCAGCTCTAAAAATGTTACTAAGTATTTTTATATTTGTTTCGTTCACTCATACTAAAAAGGATACCCAATTTAGTTTTCTTATTCCTTAGGCAGAAAAAAAGTCATTTTGCAGATTGTAAAAAAAAACAGAAAAAAAAAAAAAAAAAAAAAAAAAAAAAAAAAAAAAAAAAAGGAATAAACTAAATTAGGGCAAAAATAATTAACTTAGCAATAATCTAAATTAGGGCAAAACACAATTAAATTAGCAATAAATTAAATTAGGGCAAAAACAAAATTAAACAAACCTGGTGAGTGGTGAATCAGTGACTGGTCGTGATGGACTGGTGTGGAAGACTGAAAGCGGTCATGGACTGGTGGTGGTGGTATACTGGTACGGAGAAGAAGGCTTCTTTTCTTTCTTTGTTTTTGTTCGTGTTCTTTTCTCTTTCTTTTCTTTATGTCTTCCTTTCTCTATCTTTTATTTATGTTCTAATTTTTTTCCCGCTTGTATCTAAAAGCAGGCAGGTGCAAGTGCTAAATTCTCTTTCTTTTCTTTTTCTTTTCTCTTCTTCTTTATGTTCTATTTTTTCTCCCTTTATCTAAAAGCACTGCGTTTCAAAAAAAAAATCTAAAAGCACTAAAGCAGGTAGGGCCAACTGCTAAATGCATTAAATAATTTAAGTGTTTTTATGTTTATTTATTTATTTATTATTATTTTTTTAAACATTTAGTGGGTTTGGGCCTTCGAGTTTTTTTTTAAAGAATGATATGAGCCTTTGAAAATTTGTTTAGGGGTAGCGAAAATTTATTTTAGGGGTAAAATACATTCATAACCAAAAAGTTTAGATTCTATATACCAACGTTAATACCAAAAGCTACTTCACCCAGAAATTAAAGTTCGCGTATACCAATAACTAAATTGCTTCACTCCACTTCATTTTCACACCCGCAGGCAGATCCAACCTGATCCGGATGAACACTTGGCACTCTTTGCATTACTACAAAATCAAAAGGCCACAATAAATGTCCTATTAATGTAATCGCAACGCGCGGAGCCTTTGAAACTGCGTGTGTAAATATTTGATAATTTAAATATGATTTCTTTTTTTTTAATCCTCTCGGTCGTGTTTTTTTTTTTTTTTTTTTTTTTTTTTTTTTTTTTTTTTTTTTTTTTTTTTTTGTTAACTTTGTTTAACTTTTTAATATAGAAACATGCATATTAAAGAAGTCGAACCATTTTATTGACCATCTTCACTATATCTATCATCTAAGTGATATATACAGACATATAACACACACGATAAGACTTAGAGTTAACTATATTTTTGGTCCTCGTGGTTTACCGGGTATAACGATTTTGGTCCAATAGTTTCATTTGTAACGGATCTTGTCCTATATCCGACGACCCGTGACACTTTTGGTCCAAATTTCGTTGACTGTTAGTTTGACTAGTTAAAAAAACGTGAAATGACTAAAATACCCTCGAATGATTATGTACAATGACAAAAGTGCCCTTCCTTCATCAACATCTACCCCACCACATAAACAAACCTAGATCCTATCTATCTAACAACAAAAAAAGTAGCAGCAGTATGGTAAATCCCCTTAAAGATTCAATCTTACAACAACAACATTAATCAACAAAAGATTCAATCTTACAACAACAACATTAATCAACAAAAGATGTCCAAAATCTTACAACCAAAAGTACAACAACAACAACATTAATCAACAAAAGATTCAATCTTGTTCTTCATCTTCACAATTATTTCCTAAGCTGGGTTCCTCTTCATTGGCCTCCTCCATTTACCACATCCAGGTGCGGCTTCACATTTTGGGTTGTCGATTTTGGGTGCCTCCCATTCACCATCTTCCTCATCGTCCCAATCCTCGGGTTTCACTGCCTCAGGGTCATCAACTTCTTCTGGCTCGTCTTCCAACCATCCTTCGGGCATCTCAGCTTCCTCATCTAAGATTTCCATAGGTGCTTCCTCATCCCAATCCTCAGGTTTCTTTGCTTCTGGATCGGGGATCTTAGCCCTCAAAACCAAACGCCCCATCTTCACCCTTAAAGTTCTGTTATTCACAGATCATAGCTACAGTGTCTCGACTCATAATCCTCATAGCAATATGGTAAATCCCCTTAAAGCAGCCATATTTTCACATAGCCAAAAATCTAAATAATCAACTCGGTACTGCTACTACCATTCATCTTTACACTTTATACCACCAAGTCAAGATCTAAATAATCATTACGGAACACAATTTCTTCACAAATCTTAAACAAACTCACCATCAATCCCTTCGGTTTCTTCACAAATCATTAACAAACCCACCAAGCCAACTCGGTACTGCTACTACCATTCAATCCCTTCGGTTTCATTACTAAGGTAGAGCTATCAAAGCCCCAACCCCATAATATCTAACCAACTACAAAAATCTTAAACAAACTCAAATCGAGCTCACAAATCAATCAAAACCAACAACAATTATCCTAATAACTAGACATAACCAAGACCCTCACCATCACTCTTACAACCACCGTAACCCATAGTTGGAGTTGTTCTTAATTCGTCATGGCTATCGCCATAGTTATCGCAAACACAAATCTAAATTCGTCATGGCTATCGCCATAGTTATCGCCATAGTGAGTCGGTTTCTTGTGTTCGCCGGTTTGACTCACCGGATTTGGATTTTGTGTTTAGATCGAGGATTTGGAAGATAAGTGGGTGGTGGATTTTGTGTTTAGATCAAGGATTTGGATTTTGTGTGGTGTTGGATAGGATTATGTGAGTTTGGAAGATAAAATGAAGAGAGGTTGAAGTTTATGTTTAGATCAAATGAAGATAAGTGGTCTGGTGAAGAAGATAGGTTTTTAATTTTAGTGGGTGGGGGATGAAAAGACGAATATATCCTCATTTTTAACGGTCAACAAAAGTCAAACTGACGGCATTAGTAAAAATGGACCAAAAGTGTTACGGGACATCGGATATAGGACAAGATCCGTTACAAATGAAACTATTGGACCAAAATCGTTATACCCGGTAAACCACGAGGACCAAATGTAACACCCCAACCCAACAAGGGTAAAGGTGTCACATCACGGTGACAAATCAGAGCATACATAAACACACAGCGGAAGTCTTATTAAATAATTCAAAAGAAAAGTCAAGTCAAACACGACTTGAATATAACATAAGTTCAAGGAAAGGAAAAATCCAAAGATACGAATACAAACGAAATCCAAGATCAAAACAAAGTCATAAGATAAAGGTGGTTATCTAAGGTCAAAGCTTCATCTAACTCTCATCCCATCCAAAGCATAATCCAAAAGCTCCTAGCTTAGATACCTGCCGTACACGAAAAGAAAAACGTGCGGCTGAGCTTAAAAAGCCCAGTGAACAGATATATATGATAAACGGAAATGAACAAACGAAGCATAATGAAAGAGATATAAATAAGGTACAAGAGTAAAGGTTAGGACAGTCATCCACCACGAGCCCACATATATCACATCACATAAGCCTGCATAATCTAGAGGGGATACCTCTTAGTAACCAGATAATATGAGGGGTGACCTCATGTATCAAACAAATATATATGGAGTGATCAGCCCCCAGAACATGAAAGACGTGGATTGCACCCACCGTCAGTCACCAGAAATCAGATCATATCATAACATATCATATCATAACAGAACAAATCTAGGATGCATCCATTCGCCCCCCAGAACAGATCGGCCATAATAAATCATATAGTGTGCATGCATAATCAAAATCAGAATGGGGACGGTGTAACCAAATCACTAGGGCTACACACTAGTCATGCCAGTGGTGCATCACAGACACGGCCATGTTACCTTCATGGCTAGGGAACACATTTGGCTCGGGTATCAAACTGGGAGTCAAAGGTCAAAGGTCAAAGTTCAAAGGTTCATATCAAAATCAGTGTGTCATATTAGAATGTTCAATATCAGAAGGGCAAATATCCCAGGTCAATATCCAAAAGGGTCAAAGTATCAGATAGTCAAATCTTCAAAAGGTTCAATATCAAAAATACTTTTCAAAAAGGTTTTCTCTTAAGGTTCAATTAAAACAATCATTCAAAATAGTTTTCATAAATGATCTTTCAAATAGTTTTCATAAAACGAACTTCAAAAATAGTTTTCTTTAAGTCAATATATGTCCCAAAATCAGAGATCAAAGGTCGAAGCAAAGGTATCATAGCAAAGGATCGTAACAGAGTATCAAATAAGAGATTTTAACAGATCAGAAAAGAATCATAGGAAACCTTACAGAGAAGGTCAGAATATCTGTACCTTATTCCAAAGCAAACGCAAACTCAGAAATGGATGACACAAGGTGGATCAGGACCTCTCTTTCTTCACACCTAGAGGGGGTAGACAAGAATTACAAACCCTTTCATTTTAAGTAACTTTCCAATTTAGCTTTTAGATTCATCAAGTTACTCTTTTAGTCCTTTAGGTTTCATAATTTACATTTTATACTCTTATATTCCAGAAGTTACACATTAAGCCCTTAATTTATCAAAATTACACAATGGACACTTATTTCATTATGTTATACAAATTTACTCTTAAGTATTCATAATTTACACATCAAGTCCCTCAAGTTATCAAAGTTACATATTTAACCCTTAATTTACATTTTCAACTTTTAATTATTAATAATTACATATTAAACCATTAAATTACCAAAATTACACATAACCCCCTGAATATATTTTATTACTCCATTCGACCCCAACTTTCCAGAATTTACATGATTAGTCCCTTCATTTTAATTATTTACAATTCAAACCCTAATTAATTAATAAATACATTTTAATCTTTTAAAACATGGAAATTACACTTTATACCTCCAACTTATATTTTATTCGAACAATAGGCAGTCCAAAATAAGTTCTAAAAATAACCTTCAAGTTTCAAAAGTTACAAAACACCCCCTAACATTTTAAATACAAAATCGCATAACATTTTAATATCAAAATACTAGCCCTAAAAATAGCAATCATTCACCAATCATTAGACCAACCTTAAAACATCATTTAATTAATCAAGACAGCCCTAAAACATAAACCCTAAATCGAATTACATTTTATTTCTTTTTCTTATTCATTTTCTTTAATTCCGGTAAATAAAATAAATCAAAAATAATTATATTAGGCCTTAACAAATCGAAGTAGCATTTTTCTCAGGTTAATATAATTATGTAGAGTCCAAATAAAATAGATATGAAGCCCCAAAAATTCGGATTGAATTATTTATGTTTTATACACGTTTTTGAGATTTAATTCACAAATAATTCATAAGGTGTGCATGGATCAAATTAAGCATTTTATATGAGTTATATGAGACCAAAGGATCATAGGAAAAATACCAAACCAAGGATTGAACGTGTGGATATGGCTGGGCGAATTTAGTTACACGCGTATGAGGTAAATCGAACACTAATTCTCCTTGACTCCAAGAGCTACTCCACGACCCTTTCAATATTTTTCACAGAGTATATGTGATATAAGGATCACAAGAAAAATGATAAACGAATTTTAAAAGGCTCACACGAATTGATTTGAGAATTACCTTGAAAACTATGGCGCGACAAAGGATTTTTCACTCGGATCGAATCCAGCCACAAACAACTTCAACACTATTTTTCTAACCTTATAATGGTGACCAAGAACACAGGAAAAATGATCTAAGCCTTGGGAAAATTCGGATGTGAGAGTGACGAATTTCTTTGTGTTTTAGGGTTTATTCAAAGGATCGGTTTTTGTTTTAGAGAAAAAGTGGGATGAGGATGGATTAAATGGATGATTGCCGAATTATAGGGGGGGAAATCAATAAGGAGCGGCCCAAAATAAATGGGATAGTCAATCACATTGATTTGGCATTAATTTCCATTTAATTTGTAACTTAATTACACTTAAATACTTTTTAAAATAAAATAAGTATATACTTAATTATTTTGGACTTATTTGTGTGTAAATATAATTTTTATAGCTTGCACAAATATTTTATGATGCTCTCTAATTATTCCATATCATACTTGGTGCATTTCATAATTTTTGAAATTAATTTACAAGTTATATAAGCCTTTATTTAATTTTCAAAGTTGTAGGGGCATTTTGGTCTTTTTACACATTTTAGATTTTAGGGTTTTACAACTCTTCCCCTCTAAACGAAAAAAATTTCGTCCTCGAAATTTGCAAAGAAGTAGAAATGAAACGGAACGGAAACAAAATAGAAACATACCAGACGCCTTATCAGTACTCGAATAATCGCGACCAGAATTCGGAGGAGGAGGAAGATAATTCACAACAGGCGCCGGATCAGGACAATCCCTAACTCTATGCTCAGACGATCCGCATCTAAAACAAATACCCGAAGCCCTACGACAAGCTCCATAATGACTTTTCCCGCACGTAACACAAATAGGAGTAGGATACGAGTACTCAGATGATCTTCCCCGAGAATTCGATCCAGAACCCCGGCTCTGCTGGTAACTCCAAGGAGACTGATCTCTCCACTGTCCCTGACTGTCGCTGCGCCCCCGACGATCTTTATCCTGCCTAGGAGCTGACCTCGAATCCCTACCTTGCTGATCACGATCACGATCCGCCCGATCTCGTGGCTCCAAACTCCTGGAAGACACACGGTTACCGTCCCTATCACGCTTATTGAAACCATCACCATCACTTTGTAACATCTCAATGTTGCGAGCATCGTTCGCAACCGAAGCCACATCATAATGAGGCGTATTCACGATACGGTCCAATATCCATTTCTTCAACGCCCACTTGAATTGCTTGGCTTGACGGTAAGCATCCCCTGTAACCTCCGGCCCAACAAAACTGGCTAGTCTCATAAATCGCTGCATAAACTCTCCAGTCGTTTCTCGGTCTCCCTGACGAATGTTCCCATACTCCCGCTCATATCGCTGCTGTTCAGCCACTGGAATGTACTGCTTATAAAAGATACCCATAAAATCCTCCCAAGTACAAGTCTCCTCAAAACCCTGCTCCTGAGACTGAGCATAAGCTGTCCACCAGCTCTGTGCAGCACCTTCAAACTTAAATGCAGCCAGTCTCGCCTTAAACTCATCTGGACATCCCAAAACCTTAAACATCTTTTCCATGTGGATAATCCAGTCTTCTGCCTCAGTGGGGACGGCAGCTGACCGGAAAGAGAGGGGTTTGAGCTTGTTAAACCTCTCAATCCAGACATGGATACCAACTGGTCCACCACCACCTGGACCTGAACCTGCACCACCACCACCTCCGGAAGAACCTGCCCCATTCTGAATATTGTTGGTAACCTGAGTCACCAAGTTAGGAAGAGCGTTGGCCAAAGCTTCTGCTATCATGGCCTTAAAGTCAGGGGTCCCTCCATTATATTCCTGATGTCGAGTATTCACCATTTGAATGATTTCGAAAACGATTAGTGGTATGTGCGTATTCACATACCTTTATTTGACCAAAACCGGACCAAAAAGACCAAAAACCCGACCATAATGCCAAAATATATAGTGTTTTTGTGTTTTGTCTATGCAGGGATGGATATCGCGAAAAACCCGACAAAAAGACAAGAAAATCAAGAAAACGAGCACGGGATACGGAAAAGACTCAGAACCGGAACCGGGAACAAAGAAAATGGTCAAAAAGGCATCCATGGTCCTCCAACTATCAAAGATTGTCAACTCCAACCCTTAGATCATCTTTTAAAATATGGCAGCCTCAGTCCCTAGAATTTCAGCAATTTACACATCTAGTCCCTATAAGTAAAACCTTTAAACCTTAATTATACTTCTACCCGGAACCTCAATTTTAAATCCAGCCCACTCACCTCAATATTAAACCTAGCCCAACCTAATCCACTAAGCTAAACCCGGTCCAACACTTATACCCGATCCAACCCCAAAAAAACCACCCGGTCAACTCAAGTTAAAATAAAATAAAAAAAAATTTTACTCCCTCTTACACTAAAAAACCCGCCCAGTTCTTCCCCCTTTCACCTAGTTACTATTCCCTCAAACCCTAGAAATTACCGTATGTTTTTTACAACAATTAAGGGAAAAAGGGGCAATCATTGGCCCGTCTAGAAGTTCCTGACAAAGAGAATGACGCGTGGCAGGCAATGATTGGTCCGAACACCTCATCCAACTTGATCCAATGGCTGTGGATGGTGAAGGAATGATCTAAGGGTGATTAGGTGATGTGGACGCACGAGGATTGCCAAGCTGGACTGCCTAGATCCTTCCCTGGAATGCTATAAATAAAGCCCTCCTCTACAGAGATAATCGTCCAATTTTTTCATGTATTTAGAAAATTGTTACCAATTTAATTTCCTGTCATTTAATGTTTCTCGTAGTGTAATTTTTAAAATTAAGTTGTAATTTTCAAATTTCCATTTGTAATTTCAATTTTAGTTAATGAAATATTAGATTATCTTTGTTTCAAATTCGTGTCTCTTAAATTCTCATTAAAGTTTTTACTGCTTATTCAGTTTATTTTACATCGTCTCATCATTCTCATTTGTGTTGGTTTACTGTTTTTTTTATTGTTCACTTGTTACTGATTTATCTTAGTTTGATCGTTTTCAAAAATGTTGTTTGAATTTCTAAATCCAGCTTGCAATCAAGCTTTTTAGTGCAGATACTATCTTATTTCAGCTTTTTAGCTTTAGTGAGTTTGTTTAAATTTCATTTCGAATCAATTCTTCAATTGCTCTATCTCGGTCAACTCTGGTCAAATGGTGTGGTAATGATGATTATGGGGTGAATTTGGTATGCTAATCAGTGAAATGGAAGTGATTAGCCTATCTAAAGATAGGCTTTGTTGAAGGTTTTCCCTCTGTTCAGCTGAGGGGTTAAATTGTAAGTTGTTTATTTCATCTTTAAGCTTAATTTTCTGCTCTAGCTATTTCAGCGTTGCTTATTGTTCTTTGTTTATTAGTTGTTAATTTGAATAAGTAGTCATAGATTAGTAATAGTTAAAGCTTATTTTAGTTTGTTGTTAGTTGTTATAATGCAAGCAGTTGGTTAGAAATAGCCAAAATAGGGTCTGATTTTTAGCTCATGTTTAAGCATTGTTCATTGGTAATTGTTTGAGTTTGGTTGATTATTGTTGAGGTTCTTGTGGCCGTTAAGATTAGATGTTAATGATATTATAGTGAGTTGAGGATTTTTGATCTTTAGTAAGAAGTTAGCTGCCGTTATAAGCTCTTTATAAGCTAGCATTGATCTGAGTTGATTAGTGGTGTTTTTTTTTAGTTAGAATAAAGTTTCAAGTAGTGTTCAAGTATTAGTTTAGTGTATACAAGGTTTGCGCAAAATTACCTGGTCTGCTGCATTAGAAAAACATGTGCAGGGCAGTCATAAGCCTGCTGTTCTAGCTTAATTTGTGGCTTATCCATCTGAGCATAGGTTTTGATTTTTGGTTTTCAAGTAATTTTCATAACTAGCTACTAGTAGAACATCTGGTATTCTAGTTAAGTGCTTAATTATCTGCTTTTTCTTGGTCAGCAAAATTGCCCAAAACCTGGACTAATCTGACCATTGCAGCAGATTTGTGTTTCTAGCAGCTGATCTAGGCATCAATTAGTGCTCAATTGGCTTTTAATGTATGGGGCTTTTGTGGTTTCTAGGTAGCCAGTAGTATAAGCTTCTTTTTGCCCCCTTAAGTTTCAGCTTTAGAGCTTTTTAGACTACTTATTTTAGTGCTGCAAGTTGGGCCAAAACCTTGATAATCTGTTTTACAAAATAAGCTGTGCAGCAAGATTTTAGCTTATTCCTGTGGCTTATTTGGATTTTCTGAGTTGGTTTAAGCTTAATTTAGTCTATTGCATGATTCCTGAGATTTTTATAATTTTTGGCTTATGTTGGCTTATTCTTAGCTTATTTCATACTGCTTATTTGCCCTGTTCTGCTTATTAGGCCTTAGTCAGTTTCTGAATTTAATTTTCTTAAATCAGAAATTTAATATTAAAATTACTCAAATTTTTCCAGATTTTTCTCACTTGTTTTACTATTTTTAAATCATTTAAATAGTTTTAATTAGTTTTAAATTCATAAAAAATTATTAAAAAGTCAAAAAAATATTTTTCTTTTTCCAAAAATTTTCTTTTATCAATTTTAATATAGGAAAATTATTTTTATATTTTTAGGTCTTAACTTTTAGAAAATCACTTTTATCTACGTTTTTAAATTCGTCGTATAACGTTTTTAAATTCCGGTTTTTAGTTTTAAATTCTCGTGCTTAGATTACTTATAGCTTTATTAGTAGTTTTTATTTGTTATTTCATTATTTGTAGTGTAGAAATCAAAATCACTCTCTTATTCTCATTCACTACACGAATCACGTTCCGGGAACACAAATTCCATTCGATCTTCATCGGGACAAACGACTCGGGTTTTGCATATTTCCTGTGCAATTCCTTGGACTATAATTGACATGAATCAATTTTTGGCACCGCTGCCGGGGAAGATTGAAGTGAGTTCGTAATTTCGTTCGTCGAATCGTGTTTTGAAGACCCTTCCTCGGAAGTTATCGTTTTCATAAAAAAAAAAAAAAAAATACAAACACAAATAATTAAAAAACACTTTTCCTAAAGTGTTTTCACCATTAATAATAAATCCTCGGTCTTCCGTTGAAGGAGGGCGGTTGTAAACCATTCCGAATAAACAACAAAAGAGATCGTGTAGTTAAACGTTGATTGGATTATTTCTTTACTACAACCTATACACGGGGTTTAAGGAGGTCTTGACATTAAATTGTAGACCGAAGAGAGATCCATTTTTCTCTCCCGCCACGCTGCGCGTAGTTTTGAAAGAAACAAGGACGGTTGATTAACGATCACCAAAAAGATAATAAATCTATTTTTTTATTAAATATAAAAACCCAAAAATATTTTCTTTTTCAATTTAATTTTTGTTTTTATGTTTGAAAAACCAAAAAAGAATCTCCGTTATCCTCTTCATGTTTGATTCTCTTCTTTTACCCTCTATACCGTTTGATTCTTGATCTTCTTACCCTCTAAAGTTTGATTCTTCTTCTCACACCCTCTTATGTTTAATTCTTATGGATCCTATTTGTTTTAAGTGTGGAGAACCCTTCTTCGGAGGGTTGTGTGTTTGGTGTACGTGCGAACAATGTGGTGGTGATATTCATGACGGAGTTTGTTGGAATTGTAATTCTAACACGTATGTTCAAAGGTCGTTCAACAATCTTTCAAACATTCCCGATTACCCTCCACCGCCGCCTCCATTCACTTGTTTTAATTGTGGAAATCCCTCCGAAGAAGGAGTACCTTGTGGACAGTGTTTTTGTAATCAATGTGGATACACCAATTGTATGTGCTACGCCCCGAGTAATGAAACGTCTTACGCTTATGATACGAGCTTTGATAATTATCCTCAAAACGGATTTTCCCCTCAAAATTTTTATGAACAAGAACCGTGTTTCAATAATGATTCATCAACTTTTGAATATTGTGAGGAAACGTTTAAGAATGATTATTATGCGCCGAATCCGTTACAAAACTACGAAGAAAGCGGTGAAGACGAATCTTTGAAAGAAGAAAACGAAATTAATTCTTCGAGTGGCAATCCCACTCCGTCTTGTGAACCTTTAAATGATGAAAATTTTGCTATGGCATCTCTTGACGACGATTTCTTTAAACTTAGGGCTTTTAAGATAAAAATGGAACAACTTTACGCCTTGTCAAAAATTTCGAAATGTCGTGTTGATTATGATGGACCTTCGATTCCTACTCCCTCTCCGGTGAGGGAAATGGAACGAGAAACCGAGGTGACAAAGGACCCGGTACTTTCCACTAACAATGGAAGTACTAAATACGTCCAACCTACGGTTGTCCAAGAATCAATGGTTCCTCCTAAACCGTCAAGATTTGATCCGAGCCTTTCACAAATTACTGTTAAGAGTGTGTCAAGTTTACGTGCTGAGCTTAAAAGGAGAAATTTACCTAATCTAGAACAAGAACCGGAGTCCATAACGGAAGTGGTGGAAATTCCTAGCTCTCAGAGCACACCACTTGTCCAACCTCCGGATTCTTCGAGATGTTCTTCGCGACTTGAAAGTCATGTTGATTTTGTTGATTCTTTGAATAATAATTTTGTTGAGCCGAATTTTGAGAATCATGTTTTTAATGAACTTTCTTTTCCTCCCGTAGAACCCGAGGACTCTCTAAAAATGGGGGACGAGCATCTAAACACTATTCCGGCAACGGAATCGAACGAATTCAAAAAGTCTAGTGTTGAGAACCTCGTCCCAATCCAAAGTGAGTCCGGGGAAAATTCTAACGGTGATTGTGAAATTGTTAAAGATGATCGTCTTGATAATCACGTTGATACGAATGATAAGCCGTTTGATGATATGTACGTTGAAAAAAACGAAGATGAGATGTTCTCCGATTCCGACAATGATGATTCTTTATCTTGTGGAGACATCGACTATGTGGAGGAGTCACCTTCTGAGCTCGTCAGCTTAGAAGAAGAGAATGATGAAGAAACTGAAATCCAAGATGATGCTCTTCGCGAGAAATTATTAAATATCAATCTTCTCATTTCTAGGATCGAGGCATTAAATGATCCTCCGACTTCTTCTTCTCCTATCCCCGATATGGATAGTGATTTCTTACCCGAGCTTGAAATTTTTCGATTTGAAGAGACGAGTAGTGGCAATCCCATTATTCATGATATCTCTCTTCCGGATTATGAGCGTTTTGATTTTAAAATCGACTCTGAACTTAATAATCTCTCCGATAATCCGTCACGTGACTCTCTTTTAGAGGATATCGATCTGTTTCTTGCTACGGATGACTCAATACCATCGGGTATTGAGAATGACGAGAATGGTCTTATTGAAGATAATGATTTACTTGCTGATGTTGACTCATTTCTCTTCAATTTACCGTCTTCTCGTCCACCCGCGAAACCACCGGATGTAGATCTTGGATCCGGTGTGAATGAAGTAATTGATGGAGTGGTGGACGAGACTTATGATATTAATGATCCCGTGCTTGATATTTTACCCACCCAACCCACCCGTGATTCCAATGATGTTTATGCTTTCACCATCCGAGTGTTTCACCCTTTCTTTTCTTATCCCCTCATTTCTCCATCTTTCCACTCCTCCGGGAGTGAGGATACCGTCTTCGACCCCGGCATCTCCGTTCTTCGTGCCGGGTGTCCGTTACTTGCTCCCCCAAGGACAAATTAATTCGGGGTCGAGTCAAGCTCATGTGACTCGGTTAACAAAAACAAGCGCTTCGTGGGAGGCACCCTATGCTTATCCATCTATCTTCTTATCTATTTTCTAATAAAGTAAGTGAGGAGGGCTACCTTTTCCATATCTTGTGTTTCGTGTTTTCTGTGATGTGTCCAGGAATGCTGATGATGAAGACTCTCGTGCTCGTAGTTTCCTTCACGCTACTCGAGTTTCATCATCAGCTGCTTATCCGATATCCTAAATCTTATCGTTTTGCATCTATCTTTTGGCATAATTAATAAACGGCCTTAGATTTATGTAGGAGAACCCTTACCTTTAAGACATTGAGGACAATGTCTCGTTTTAGTCTGGGGGGGTAATCTGTCGATTTGATTTTTGCCTTGCATTTTTGCTATTTTCTCATGCAACCCCGTTCTTTCCTCCAAAATTTGAAAAATCCAAAAAAATGAGAAAAATTTTAAAATTTTTGCAAAAAAATAATAAATTTTGACATTTTTGTTGATTTTCCGCTGGTGAGAGTAGGAATAAAATTCTGACTTGACCGGGCGTGTTGAGCCCTAGCTTGTCTCCTTAACCGTTTATAATCTATAAGCTCGTGCTAGTCTTTTACACAAGGAGCTAGAAAACGCGAATTCTTTTTAAGAGTTTGCAAGTTCCCGTATTCGACTTTATATATGCATGGCTTGATTATAAGGCTAAGCATTCGCGGATCTTATTATTTAAGATTTTAAATTTGCGAAGAACGAAAAATGATAGAGTTGTTTATAAGTTAGATTGCTAAACGTGGAGTAGTTGGATCTCTTTAAAGCTCATCGAAGTTATTTGTGGCTTTTTGTTCCCATTAGCTCGTTTCACTCAAAAATAGAAATATAGGAATAATTAAAGCTATTTTGGTTTTGGCGATGATTAGTTTTTATTTCTTCCTTAGAGAATCCTTGCTTATGAAAGTTGGGTACACATCAAGGTACTGTCAGTGTTACGGTGTAATAGACTATTCCATCTTGCCGGCTCACAACCGATGTTGGGATTGTTATAAAAGCCGTAGGACTCGGGATTTGGCAAAATATATAATGAATAATAAATAATAATAATAATCCAAAGCCATAAAAAGTTTTCTGCATCTTGCCGGTTCGCAGCCGATGTTGTAGACTTCTAATAAAGGCAGAGGAAAAATTCCAAGGTCATAATAGACTATCACATCTTGCCGGTTCGCAGCCGATGTTGTGATTGTTATAAAGGGCCAAGGATCAATAATAATATGTGCTTAATAATGTTAAAAATGCCAAATTTCGACTCCGAGGTATCCTAATAAAGGCTTCCGTCTCTGGACTCGTAGATGAGTTGTTTCGGTCGCAAATAAAAGGGATATTCTCAAAATCGTGTTAAATCAGAGACCTTGATGTGGACCTCATTTTTGTATGCAACGGTTTTCGAGGGAAGGTTTGGAAACTACTTAGCGTCTAAACTAGGTATCTTTATCGGACTAAAAATTATCGAAATGAGAATTTGAAGAAATTCATTTCTCACCAAAAATAAAATAAATAGAGGAAAATAGGAATTTGGGAACAAGGAGTCCACAATTAGCTTTCTGAGTAGTGTTGGCAATCTAACTTGTAGATGACAATGATTTCGTTTTTAAGCTTAGTTTGGGGACTTGTGAAAAATCGGGGACGACGAATTTTATCCGTATGGTCACTTCTTCATGAGTCGTGTTTCCTACTCGAAGACCCTAAAAATTATCGTAAGATAATGATTGTCAACAAAAGCCGTCGCATGAATAATGAGAAAAATATAAAAATACAAAAATAGAATAAAAGGAAAAACGTGTTCTTATAACATTGCATGAGGGCATTGCAATAGCTCAGTCTGGGGGAATTTGGTATGTGCGTATTCACATACCTTTATTTGACCAAAACCGGACCAAAAAGACCAAAAACCCGACCATAATGCCAAAATATATAGTGTTTTTGTGTTTTGTCTATGCAGGGATGGATATCGCGAAAAACCCGACAAAAAGACAAGAAAATCAAGAAAACGAGCACGGGATACGGAAAAGACTCAGAACCGAAACCGGGAACAAAGAAAATGGTCAAAAAGGCATCCATGGTCCTCCAACTATCAAAGATTGTCAACTCCAACCCTTAGATCATCTTTTAAAATATGGCAGCCACAGTCCCTAGAATTTCAACAATTTACACATCTAGTCCCTATAAGTAAAACCTTTAAACCTTAATTATACTTCTACCCGGAACCTCAATTTTAAATCCAGCCCACTCACCTCAATATTAAACCTAGCCCAACCTAATCCACTAAGCTAAACCCGGTCCAACACTTATACCCGATCCAACCCCAAAAAAACCACCCGGTCAACTCAAGTTAAAATAAAATAAAAAAAAATTTTACTCCCTCTTACACTAAAAAACCCGCCCAGTTCTTCCCCCTTTCACCTAGTTACTATTCCCTCAAACCCTAGAAATTACCGTATGTTTTTTACAACAATTAAGGGCAAAAGGGGCAATCATTGGCCCGTCTAGAAGTTCCTGACAAAGAGAATGACGCGTGGCAGGCAATGATTGGTCCGAACACCTCATCCAACTTGATCCAATGGCTGTGGATGGTGAAGGAATGATCTAAGGGTGATTAGGTGATGTGGACGCACGAGGATTGCCAAGCTGGACTGCCTAGATCCTTCCCTGGAATGCTATAAATAAAGCCCTCCTCTACAGAGATAATCGTCCAATTTTTCATGTATTTAGAAAATTGTTACCAATTTAATTTCCTGTCATTTAATGTTTCTCGTAGTGTAATTTTTAAAATTAAGTTGTAATTTTCAAATTTCCATTTGTAATTTCAATTTTAGTTAATGAAATATTAGATTATCTTTGTTTCAAATTCGTGTCTCTTAAATTCTCATTAAAGTTTTTACTGCTTATTCAGTTTATTTTACATCGTCTCATCATTCTCATTTGTGTTGGTTTACTGTTTTTTTTATTGTTCACTTGTTACTGATTTATCTTAGTTTGATCGTTTTCAAAAATGTTGTTTGAATTTCTAAATCCAGCTTGCAATCAAGCTTTTTAGTGCAGATACTATCTTATTTCAGCTTTTTAGCTTTAGTGAGTTTGTTTAAATTTCATTTCGAATCAATTCTTCAATTGCTCTATCTCGGTCAACTCTGGTCAAATGGTGTGGTAATGATGATTATGGGGTGAATTTGGTATGCTAATCAGTGAAATGGAAGTGATTAGCCTATCTAAAGATAGGCTTTGTTGAAGGTTTTCCCTCTGTTCAGCTGAGGGGTTAAATTGTAAGTTGTTTATTTCATCTTTAAGCTTAATTTTCTGCTCTAGCTATTTCAGCGTTGCTTATTGTTCTTTGTTTATTAGTTGTTAATTTGAATAAGTAGTCATAGATTAGTAATAGTTAAAGCTTATTTTAGTTTGTTGTTAGTTGTTATAATGCAAGCAGTTGGTTAGAAATAGCCAAAATAGGGTCTGATTTTTAGCTCATGTTTAAGCATTGTTCATTGGTAATTGTTTGAGTTTGGTTGATTATTGTTGAGGTTCTTGTGGCCGTTAAGATTAGATGTTAATGATATTATAGTGAGTTGAGGATTTTTGATCTTTAGTAAGAAGTTAGCTGCCGTTATAAGCTCTTTATAAGCTAGCATTGATCTGAGTTGATTAGTGGTGTTTTTTTTTAGTTAGAATAAAGTTTCAAGTAGTGTTCAAGTATTAGTTTAGTGTATACAAGGTTTGCGCAAAATTACCAGGTCTGCTGCATTAGAAAAACATGTGCAGGGCAGTCATAAGCCTGCTGTTCTAGCTTAATTTGTGGCTTATCCATCTGAGCATAGGTTTTGATTTTTGGTTTTCAAGTAATTTTCATAACTAGCTACTAGTAGAACATCTGGTATTCTAGTTAAGTGCTTAATTATCTGCTTTTTCTTGGTCAGCAAAATTGCCCAAAACCTGGACTAATCTGACCATTGCAGCAGATTTGTGTTTCTAGCAGCTGATCTAGGCATCAATTAGTGCTCAATTGGCTTTTAATGTATGGGGCTTTTGTGGTTTCTAGGTAGCCAGTAGTATAAGCTTCTTTTTGCCCCCTTAAGTTTCAGCTTTAGAGCTTTTTAGACTACTTATTTTAGTGCTGCAAGTTGGGCCAAAACCTTGATAATCTGTTTTACAAAATAAGCTGTGCAGCAAGATTTTAGCTTATTCCTGTGGCTTATTTGGATTTTCTGAGTTGGTTTAAGCTTAATTTAGTCTATTGCATGATTCCTGAGATTTTTATAATTTTTGGCTTATGTTGGCTTATTCTTAGCTTATTTCATACTGCTTATTTGCCCTGTTCTGCTTATTAGGCCTTAGTCAGTTTCTGAATTTAATTTTCTTAGATTAGAAATTTAATTTTAAAATTACTCAAAAATTTCCAGATTTTTCCTACTTGTTTTACTATTTTTAAATCATTTAAATAGTTTTAATTAGTTTTAAATTCATAAAAAATTATTAAAAAGTCAAAAAAATATTTTTCTTTTTCCAAAAATTTTCTTTTATCAATTTTAATATAGGAAAATTATTTTTATATTTTTAGGTCTTAACTTTTAGAAAATCACTTTTATCTACGTTTTTAAATTCGTCGTATAACGTTTTTAAATTCCGGTTTTTAGTTTTAAATTCTCGTGCTTAGATTACTTATAGCTTTATTAGTAGTTTTTATTTGTTATTTCATTATTTGTAGTGTAGAAATCACAATCACTCTCTTATTCTCATTCACTACACGAATCACGTTCCGGGAACACAAATTCCATTCGATCTTCATCGGGACAAACGACTCGGGTTTTGCATATTTCCTGTGCAATTCCTTGGACTATAATTGACATGAATCAATTAGCAACAATATAAGAGATTAAGCACGAAATGGAAGACGAAACAGAACCTATGACTACCCAAAACCTCACCAGTCAAAACTTAAGCCTTAAGGGTCAAATCCTAGGGTCCATAAGACTCACAGGCCATGCTTATGTACTACAGGTCGCAACCTGGTCTCTGATACCATAATTGTAACACCCCAACCCAACAAGGGTAAAGGTGTCACATCACGGTGACAAATCAGAGCATACATAAACACACAGCGGAAGTCTTATTAAATAATTCAAAAGAAAAGTCAAGTCAAACACGACTTGAATATAACATAAGTTCAAGGAAAGGAAAAATTCAAAGATACGAATACAAACGAAATCCAAGATCAAAACAAAGTCATAAGATAAAGGTGGTTATCTAAGGTCAAAGCTTCATCTAACTCTCATCCCATCCAAAGCATAATCCAAAAGCTCCTAGCTTAGATACCTGCCGTACACGAAAAGAAAAACATGCGGCTGAGCTTAAAAAGCCCAGTGAACAGATATATATGATAAACGGAAACGAACAAACGAAGCATAATGAAAGAGATATAAATAAGGTACAAGAGTAAAGGTTAGGACAGTCATCCACCACGAGCCCACATATATCACATCACATAAGCCTGCATAATCTAGAGGGGATACCTCTTAGTAACCAGATAATATGAGGGGTGACCTCATGTATCAAACAAATATATATGGAGTGATCAGCCCCCAGAACATGAAAGACGTGGATTGCACCCACCGTCAGTCACCAGAAATCAGATCATATCATAACATATCATATCATAACAGAACAAATCTAGGATGCATCCATTCGCCCCCCAGAACAGATCGGCCATAATAAATCATATAGTGTGCATGCATAATCAAAATCAGAATGGGGACGGTGTAACCAAATCACTAGGGCTACACACTAGTCATGCCAGTGGTGCATCACAGACACGGCCATGTTACCTTCATGGCTAGGGAACACATTTGGCTCGGGTATCAAACTGGGAGTCAAAGGTCAAAGGTCAAAGTTCAAAGGTTCATATCAAAATCAGTGTGTCATATTAGAATGTTCAATATCAGAAGGGCAAATATCCCAGGTCAATATCCAAAAGGGTCAAAGTATCAGATAGTCAAATCTTCAAAAGGTTCAATATCAAAAATACTTTTCAAAAAGGTTTTCTCTTAAGGTTCAATTAAAACAATCATTCAAAATAGTTTTCATAAATGATCTTTCAAATAGTTTTCATAAAACGAACTTCAAAAATAGTTTTCTTTAAGTCAATATATGTCCCAAAATCAGAGATCAAAGGTCGAAGCAAAGGTATCATAGCAAAGGATCGTAACAGAGTATCAAATAAGAGATTTTAACAGATCATAAAAGAATCATAGGAAACCTTACAGAGAAGGTCAGAATATCTGTACCTTATTCCAAAGCAAACGCAAACTCAGAAATGGATGACACAAGGTGGATCAGGACCTCTCTTTCTTCACACCTAGAGGGGGTAGACAAGAATTACAAACCCTTTCATTTTAAGTAACTTTCCAATTTAGCTTTTAGATTCATCAAGTTACTCTTTTAGTCCTTTAGGTTTCATAATTTACATTTTATACTCTTATATTCCAGAAGTTACACATTAAGCCCTTAATTTATCAAAATTACACAATGGACACTTATTTCATTATGTTATACAAATTTACTCTTAAGTATTCATAATTTACACATCAAGTCCCTCAAGTTATCAAAGTTACATATTTAACCCTTAATTTACATTTTCAACTTTTAATTATTAATAATTACATATTAAACCATTAAATTACCAAAATTACACATAACCCCCTGAATATATTTTATTACTCCATTCGACCCCAACTTTCCAGAATTTACATGATTAGTCCCTTCATTTTAATTATTTACAATTCAAACCCTAATTAATTAATAAATACATTTTAATCTTTTAAAACATGGAAATTACACTTTATACCTCCAACTTATATTTTATTCGAACAATAGGCAGTCCAAAATAAGTTCTAAAAATAACCTTCAAGTTTCAAAAGTTACAAAACACCCCCTAACATTTTAAATACAAAATCGCATAACATTTTAATATCAAAATACTAGCCCTAAAAATAGCAATCATTCACCAATCATTAGACCAACCTTAAAACATCATTTAATTAATCAAGACAGCCCTAAAACATAAACCCTAAATCGAATTACATTTTATTTCTTTTTCTTATTCATTTTCTTTAATTCCGGTAAATAAAATAAATCAAAAATAATTATATTAGGCCTTAAAAAATCGAAGTAGCATTTTTATCAGGTTAATATAATTATGTAGAGTCCAAATAAAATAGATATGAAGCCCCAAAAATTCGGATTGAATTATTTATGTTTTATACACGTTTTTGAGATTTAATTCACAAATAACTCATAAGGTGTGCATGGATCAAATTAAGCATTTTATATGAGTTATATGAGACCAAAGGATCATAGGAAAAATACCAAACCAAGGATTGAACGTGTGGATATGGCTGGGCGAATTTAGTTACACGCGTATGAGGTAAATCGAACACTAATTCTCCTTGACTCCAAGAGCTACTCCACGACCCTTTCAATATTTTTCACAGAGTATATGTGATATAAGGATCACAAGAAAAATGATAAACGAATTTTAAAAGGCTCACACGAATTGATTTGAGAATTACCTTGAAAACTATGGCGCGACAAAGGATTTTTCACTCGGATCGAATCCAGCCACAAACAACTTCAACACTATTTTTCTAACCTTCTAATGGTGACCAAGAACACAGGAAAAATGATCTAAGCCTTGGGAAAATTCGGATGTGAGAGTGACGAATTTCTTTGTGTTTTAGGGTTTATTCAAAGGATCGGTTTTTGTTTTAGAGAAAAAGTGGGATGAGGATGGATTAAATGGATGATTGCCGAATTATAGGGGGGGAAATCAATAAGGAGCGGCCCAAAATAAATGGGATAGTCAATCACATTGATTTGGCATTAATTTCCATTTAATTTGTAACTTAATTACACTTAAATACTTTTTAAAATAAAATAAGTATATACTTAATTATTTTGGACTTATTTGTGTGTAAATATAATTTTTATAGCTTGCACAAATATTTTATGATGCTCTCTAATTATTCCATATCATACTTGGTGCATTTCATAATTTTTGAAATTAATTTACAAGTTATATAAGCCTTTATTTAATTTTCAAAGTTGTAGGGGCATTTTGGTCTTTTTACACATTTTAGATTTTAGGGTTTTACACCAAAAATGTAGTTAACTCTAAGACTTATGTATATATAACATATACTAGACTATAGGCATGTGGATTTCGCGAGTGCCAATAAAAAAATATTTAGTTAGAAATAACTTGAAAAATACAACGCATATGGATTACTTGGTTAACATTAAAATACATTCACAAAAAGTAAATTGCTCAAAATTACGACTCCTAGGCGTATATATGTTCTCCTCTGTTGTTATGAAATTACTGAATCTTTTTAGTATACATATGTACCTTCGTAAACCCGTATAATAGCAACAACAAAATGTAGGCCCAAAGACACTGACAATCTTGTATATCTATATCAAGAAAAATGATATAATTTTAATAAAATTATAAATTGATAAAAGAAATTTCTTTTGATACAAAGGATCGGAATGTCATACGCATGAAAATGGTTATGTTAAAATGGATGGTTTCAGCCTTCAGTTAATGCAACAATGAAGTATTTCAGGTATGTTAAGTTGTCTTTAGGTAGAAGCAAAAGTAGATGTGAGCAGTAACAGTAAGCAGTAACAGTGAACAGTAGCTGTAGCTGTGAGAAGTAGCCACAGCTCACTGCTCACCGCTCACAGCTTCTTAAAGAAGCATTGGAAAAATGAGCATTCTTAAAAAATAGCAAAGCTCGCCGCTTTTCTGCCAAACGAACAATAAAAATCAAAAAGCTCATTGCTCACCGCTCATCGCCACAAAAAGCTTCAAAAATCTCTGCGCCAAACATAGCCGAAATTGATTATGTGCATGAAGTAATTAACATGATAATAGGAACTTTAAATTCGTTAAATACAAGCCATTCAATCTACATTAACAATTCAAACCGTAAGACAGTCCCTATTTTGGATGAGTCGTTAGTTTGACCGGTAAATATTTAAATAATATTTTCCCGTTAGTCCCTCCGTTAATATTTTTTGCACCGTTAGTCCTCATTTTCTAAAATGAATTAAAAAGGGCATCATGGCTCAAACTCAGGTCTTGTTGCCCAAAAACTAACGCCCCAACCACTGGACTAAGCGTCCAGTGGTGTAATTATATCAAACTCGTTTTTGAGCCAAAAACGAATAAAAACGAGTTTGATATAATTACACCACTGGACGCTTAGTCCAGTGGTTGGGGCGTTAGTTTTTGGGCAACAAGACCTGAGTTTGAGCCATGATGCCCTTTTTAATTCATTTTAGAAAATGAGGACTAACGGTGCAAAAAATATTAACGAAGGGACTAGCAGGAAAATATTATTCAAACACTTAACGGTCAAACTAACGGCTCATCCAAAATAGGGACTAAATGAGTGCAAGGTTTCAAAAATAGGTATCTCTGGTGTAATTAAAACGACTTAGGGACTAAACATGAAATCTGAGCAAACCACAAGGACCAAACATGTAATCTTTTCTAAAATTTATTGGCTAGAACCAATTCTGTGTTGTCATGGTTTTACAATAATTTTTGGCAAGAACCATGATGAGTACTTATTTACTCATCATTTTATACCCATATAAGACACAAAAATGACCAAAAACACCCAAATAGATCAAATATTGTTGCAAATATTCTTGGTTTGTGTTTTTATGTGTTTCAGGTACAAAATGATTGAAAACAAGGCAAAACGGACAAAAAACGAGCACTGGATTGGAAAATCGTCAAGAACCGAAGCCGGGAAAGGAATTTATGAGTTTGGACCACATTTATGATCAAGTTGTCAAAATCAACCTTCAAGAATATCAAGTTGTCAAGATTGGCCCTTGGAATTATTTTTGCAAAAAATGACAAGTTTGGTCCATGGATTTTCATAAATGACAAAATTGGTCCTTAAACTTTAACAAATTCTAATCCTAAACAAATAAACCCCTTATCCCTTTTAATCCAAAACAAATAAAAAAAACCCAATCCTTAACCCTTTTAACCCAGCCCACCAAAGCAAGCCCAATCCCAAAAATAAACTTACCCCATTTTTTTTTAGCTAAACCAGGATTTGACCCGGTCAAACCCACCATCTTCAATACCACTACCGCCATAACCACCACCATTTCCCCAGACAAAAAGCAAACCCAGACAACATGTCCCCCCATGCTTTTCTCTGCTTCACTCTATCTTCCCCCCTCACTTAGCTAGTACTTGTTCACATGGTTCCATTCCAGCTTGGATATCCACTAATCCAATTTCCCGCCAAAAACTCAATGGACGGCTGAGATGACTTGGAGGCTATCCAACGACTGGGATTTGCTCAGAGAGATGAGGGGAGACTTTTTGAAGAATATAAGGAACCACACACAAGGAAAAAGGGGAGTAACTAGGAGTAGGATAATTTTAAGAGTCGTATTTGTAATTTTAATTGTTTTTCAGTTTCAATTTCATTTCTTAAATGTAATTCAAGCTATTTTAATCTTATTTGTTCTTATTTTAATCAGCATTTGTTCCAATTTCAAAGTTGAACTAAATTTCATGTTTCCACTTATTTAAGTTAATTTGAATTTAAAGATTAGTTATTGTTACATGATTCAAGAGCCCCTATTCCAGTTAGAGTAAGCTTATACAAGCTAAAAATAACTTTTAACAGCTCATCCAAGTCATTCCTGTTCTTAGTTCAGAATTTCCAAAATAGTCAACGAAAGTCAAAGTTACTGTGTAAGTGCTTATTTTTAGCTTATTATATAAATTTTCTGCTTAATGTTAGTTTAATACTTCCTCTGATATGTTTTCCATAGTTTGATCACCACAGCCCTTAATAGATAAGCAGACTGAATATTTTCACTTTTCCATTTTTGCAGCCCTTTTGTGGATTTTTAATTTGCTCATGTTAAGATGTTATAAGCTGTAACTTTGCACAATTAGACTTGGCTGGCTTATCTAGCCATTTCTATTTTTTTCTAGATTTTTAAGATTTTATTTGGAGTGCTTTTTCATGGCTTGAATAAGCCCTTTTCTGCCCTGCATCTGCACATCAGCAGACCACAATAGACCCTTTGGCTTAATTTAGATGATCTCAGAGCTTATTTCTTGTTTCTGTGGCTTATTTAGTTTTCCCCTTAGCTTATTGATAATGACTCAGCTTAGTTCAATTTCACCTTAGCTTATTCTAGCTTAATACAGCCCATTGCTTATCTCCTTTAGTTTGTTTTCCCTTTAAGCTACTGCTCAGCCTTCTAGGCTTATTTGTGTGCTTATTTCAAGTTTCCAGCAACAGATGTAGTTTTCATAAATGCTTATTCATTAGTGCTTTTCATGTTTGTAAAAAAAAAAAAAAAAAAAAAAAAAAAAAAAAATCAAAAAAAGTCCAAGAGCAGGGTTCGAACCCTGGTCTATGGACTCACAAACACACACCACTACCACTCTTGCCCTTGGGTCTTTTGCGTTATACTTCTCATTAATAATCCTTTTAACACAATTTTAGTCCATTTAGCTTATTTCCACAGTTTGGCTTATTCCAACTTATCTGGATAAGCTGGAAGCTTCAGCTTATTTTTCCTAGAATCAGAACATTATTTAGGACTTTCCTTAAATTTTTCATAATTTTCCGTTTACATTTATTATTTTTAATTAATTTTTATTTTAAATTTAGTTTTTAATTTGTATTTAATTAAATAATAATCAGAAAAATATAATTCTTTTTTATAAAATTTTCTTTTATTAAATACAACTTAGTAAAATTAGTTTGGCACTCGTAGAGTTAGTATTTCATCATTTTGACGTTTAGGCTCGGGTTTGTTCCCGGTTTAAACGCGTTTTAATTTTCGTACGTTTTAGTACGCTTCCTTGCTTTTAACGTCTTTTTTAAGTCGTTTAATTCATTCACTTATTTTAGCATAAAAACCCAAAATCTCTTTATTTTCACTATTCAAACACGTATTCACGAATCGAGATCACAAATTCCATTCATCCTTCGTTGGGGATAACGAACCGGGATTACACATCCTTCACTTGTGTTTCCTTGGAAATAATTACACATTGATTCTCGCGAATCAAACCAATTCTTTGGGTCTTGAGGTAGCCATTGCATCATCTTCTATCTATCTTTGATGAACCTAAGGCTAGTCGCAGTAAGGATCGAAGATCGACTTTGGCGATCGATTCCCACTCGATCGAGTTACTGTGGGTGAATCGATCGCCCATTTTTTTGGAACTTGGTCTTGAATGCGATCGACATATTTCCCACTTTAATGTGCATTATTAATTGGACCGTTTGTATTATAGTCGTTTGAAAAAAAAAAAAAAAAAAAATTAGATCCGAACGTTTGGATGTTGCCATTTGAAAAAAAAAAAAAAAAAAAAAAAAAACCTTATAAATACCCAACATATTAACACAATTCAATCCACAAAATCTCACAATTCTCTCAATTCAATATGTCTATGAAAACACCACAATCAAAAGGCCGAAAATCCCGATTGCCACAAAACATCCCGCAATTAACACCGGATCCGAATTTTCGGTTAACCGGAATCTCACCAAATGTCAATTTCCGACCCGCTAGTTTAGATTATCAATCGCAACAACCTCCACAACAACAAACTAACAATCCATTTTATCTAAATCGTCCTATGAATCGTCCATTTGTTCCACCGTATCAAAACAACCAACAACAACAACAAAGCGACTCCCGTCGAAGCCAACAATCTATGTATGGCTCACCCGAATCGGTGTATCGTCCAACAATGGATTCATCAATGTCTTCCTATTCAAATTATCAACATTATTCTCCGGTTAACCGTATGAATCTTGATGCTTGTGATTTTGAAGAACAATTATACAACAATCCAGATTTTTATGTGGGAACTGGTTCGGGTTATCCGAGTCAAGAGTATCACGGTTCGGGTCAAGGTTCGGTTCCAAATGATGACGACGACAACACTATTTCGGAAGAGATGTCACCGGTCAAACCTAAGAAACGAGCTACAAAGGCTAAGAAGAAGACTGTTGAGAAAGAAACCAAGAATGATTCGTCGCTTTGGACACGCAAAGAAGAGATCGCGTTGTGCAAAGCTTGGTGTGATACGTCCGAGAATAGCATAACGGGAAACAACCAAAATGCTAAGGGATTTTGGCAGAAAGTGATTACTTACTTTGAAAAAGAGGTTGGTGCAGAAAGAACGTACAACTCGATTATTACCAAGTGGAAAAATAGGATTCGTCCTAGAGTTGGTCAGTTTTGTGCCATTTACGACAATGCTTATAGGAATTATGGAAGTGGTGAGAATGACCTCACTATTTACAGACGAGCGTGTGAAGAATACCAAATAGTGTATAAACATGCGTTTGTATTGGAGCATTGTTGGGAAATTCTGAAGGACCATGAGGTTTGGAAAGATAATGAGATGCCGGCTTTTTTAAGCCAAGATGTGGGTCGAAAAAAAGCAAGGACTTCAGAAACCGGTTCGGATGTGCCTGATGATGAAGAGACTAGAAATGAGCGACCAATTGGTCGTGATGCCGCTAAGAAAAATAAAAAGAAATCGTCGGAGAGTTCCAAGTCTTCCTATATGGAAGATGTAGCCGAGAAATGGAAAACAATTAAGTCCATGGCATTGGGCAAGAAGAAGGAGCTGACAGACGGTTACTACGAGTTGAAGAAAAAAGAGCTGGAGCAAAGGCAAAAGGAATTGGAGCTGGAGCAAAAGAAAGCGGAAAGGGATGACAGAAGACTTGCACTAGAACAACAAAGACTTGAACTTGATCGAGAAAAGAAATATGAAAAAGACATCATATTCTATATCACACCAATCGACCCATCTTTGCCCGCATTACAACGACAAAAAATACAGAAATCAAAGATTCGATCAAGGCACGCCACAACCTAGATTATTAGTTTTTAATAAGTGTTGTAATGTTTTTATTTTATTCGAATTATTTTGTAACATTTTAATTATTAATGAAATTTGAGTTTGTGTTAAAAAATAAAAATAAAAAAAATGCTGACGTAGAGAGAGAAAATGGGAGGAATTGAATGCCCTTATTGGGGCAGCCTAAAAGTAGTACAAAATGCATTTTCTTAGAAAGTGTCATTTTTTGTCTGTAGACAATCATTCTAGTACGCAAAAAGTATTGCCTAATTTAACAAACACCTGTAATTGCTTATTCTTCGTCATCATACTCTTTTTTTTTCAATATTGATAGTCAGATTAAGCTATTGTAAGATCAATGATCACACAACTTGAAAAGTATTTTGCAATAATTAAAACTACAATCATATTAAAAAAGCCAATTTAATAATGAAGATGAAAGATTAAAGTATCCATGATCCTTTTTTTTTTTAATTAGAATGACTCATCATAATTATTAGCCAATATTAATCATGAAAATTCAATAAACTACATACCAAATTAACGATTTGCCATTCATCGTTCTAATTAGAAACCTAGTAGAAACAAATTGAGGTTTAGCACAGTAGATTAATATAGTCAGTCAAAAATAATTACAAAATTAAATATAGCTCAGCACGAGTTGCAATTATTTCTATCTCTTCTATATATAAAAGGAAAATGTTTTATGCTTAAGAAATATTAAATTACTATTATGCCCTTAACTATAAAAGGCAGCGAGATTATTATATTTTTAAATAGTTAATTACAATTTAGCCTACAAAATTTATAAACTTTCATTAACTTCGTTAATTTTCCCCTTGTTTTACACAACCTTCACGGAAATATCATTTTCCGATCAAAACCACACGCACAAATTGTCCCAATCAAATTTGTTCAAAATTATACACCGTCGCCCTTATGCGTGAGTATCCTTTACTGTTATTATATAGAAACAAAAGACTAACCTAGTGTTGTTAACTGGGGAAAGAAAAAAAATGAACTCAAGTGTAATTCCTTATTTCAAAGATAAAACGGTTTTTCATTTATCAATACAGATGCATCTTTCTGTACAATATACAGTATCTAAATTTAAAATCCTTGTCACAATTTTGATATGCAAATTAAACTATTCAGAATTATCTGTAGGTTAACAGGAAATCGTGTCTGCCATTGTATTGATACATATGATATATATATGTTACATAGAAACATCTAGAAGTGGGCTTGAGCCCATACAATCATATGCTAACTAAACCATACGGGCTAACACTCCCCCGCAGTTTGAGCAGGAGGACCTCAAACGCTCAAACTGGAGCGAAACTCTTCAAACAATGCAGAAGGCAATCCCTTGGTAAAAATATCAGCATATTGATAACGCGAAGGCACATGAAGCACTCGAACCTGACCCGCAGCAACCAAATCACGAACAAAATGAATATCAATTTCAATGTGCTTGGTACGCTGATGCTGAACTGGATTGCAGGACAAATAAACGGCACTGACATTATCACAGTAAACAAGCGTAGCGGAAGATAAAGGAGTATGCAACTCACGCAGCAAATTGCGTAACCAACAAGTCTCAGCAACAGCATTGGCAACACCACGATACTCCGCCTCTGCACTAGAACGAGAAAGCGTCGGCTGACGCTTAGAGGACCAAGAGAGTAAGTTGTTGCCAAGAAATACACAATAACCTGAAGTGGATCGCCGTGTAGTGGGGCAACCAGCCCAATCCGCATCAGAATAGGCAACCAAATCTGTAGTAGATGAAGAGAATAACTGCAGACCATAATCCAGAGTACCCTGAACATACCTCAAGATCCGTTTAAGAGCAGAGAAATGAGGCTCCTGAGGATCATGCATATAAAGACAGACCTGCTGAACTGCATAAGATATATCAGGTCTAGTAAATGTAAGATACTGTAGAGAACCCGCAAGACTCCGATATAAAGTCGGATCAGATACCGGATCACCATCAACCCCCAGTTTAGACTCAATAGCAACAGGAGTCCGACAAGGGTTACAATTAACCATATGTGCTTTCTCCAAAACCTCAATAGCATATTTCTTCTGAGATAAAAATAACCCGGAAGAATCACGTGTAACAGATATACCCAGAAAATAATGAAGTGGACCCAGATCAGTCATAGCAAACTCCTGATGTAAGGATCCAATAACCTGCTGTAACAAAGCCTCAGAAGATGCAGTGAGCACAATATCATCAACATATAATAACAAATATGCAGTGTCAGTCCCCTGTCTGTAGATAAATAAAGAAGAGTCACAACGACTATGCTGGAAACCAACATGCATGATGTAAGTGGCAAACCGCTGAAACCAAGCCCGTGGGGCCTGTTTAAAACCATAAAGAGATCGCTGCAATAAGCACACATAATCAGGATGTTCAGAATCCCGAAACCCTAGAGGCTGATACATATAAACAGTTTCGGACAAGTCACCATGTAAAAAGGCATTCTTGACATCAAGCTGATGAATCGGCCAGTGTCGAGAAGCCGCCAAGCTAAGAACAGTCCGAATAGTGCCTGGTTTAACAACCGGACTAAAGGTCTCATCAACATCAATCCCCTCTAGCTGTGTACTACCATTCGCCACAAGCCGAGCCTTGTAGCGACTGAGACTACCATCTGCCAAAAACTTATGGCGAAAAAGCCACATACACCAAACAATGTTGGCATCTACAGGTTTAGGTACTAAGGTCCAAGTTTTATTCTTAATAAGTGCACAAAATTCATCACGCATAGCAGTTTGCCAATTGGGATCATTAAACGCATCACGATAGGACTTAGGTAAGGGTGAAATTGAAGACACATGCATACTAAAACGCTCAGTGGGATGATTTGTCCCGACACGATAACGTGTGACCATAGGGTGAATCGAAACCGGGTTCGGGTTAATAGGTGGGTCCGGAATTATGTGAGGTGAGAGGACAATAGTGGAATCTGAGACAACAGGGGGTTGGGCTTGGTTTGATGAATGAACCGTGGTTGAGGAGGGTTGTTGGGCGGATGCAGGTATATGTGTCGGGCTAGGTGGATCCACAGGAATGGTGTCGTCTACAGTTGTGTGTTGCGGAGGTGTAGAGGGGTAGATAACGGGAGGTATAATATCAGGAATGTCATCCAAAAAGGTGTAGGATGGTGATGTAGCAGGTTGGGTGGAGCCATAAGGAAAAGTGGTTTCGTCAAAGGTGACATGACGTGAAATAATTATTTTATCGGTGTTTAATTTAAGGCATCGATACCCACGGTGATTGGATGCGTGACCCAAAAATATAGCAGGAGTAGCGCGTGGTTCAAGTTTATGCGAGGCGTCAAGGTGAGGGTAACACAAACACCCAAAGGTACGTAAAAGACTATAGTCAGGTGGTTTGCCAAAAAGACGTGTGTATGGAGTTTCATTGTTAATGGCAGTGGAGGGTAAAATATTCAATAAATGAACGGCCATATTAAGGGCCTCAACCCAAAATGTCGGGGGAAGGTGTGCTTGGAAGAGCAAAGTCCGAATAAGGTTATTTATTGTACGAATCATACGTTCGGATTTGCCATTTTGTTGGGATGTTTTTGGACAAGAAAAACGAAAGTGGATTCCATTGTCAACAAAAAGTTTATGCATGTTGTGGTTATCGAATTCCCCACCATGATCACACTGGAAAGAACGAATTTCACACTTAAACTGAGTATGAACATATTTACGAAACAATACAAATTTAGACATCACATCAGATTTATTAACTAAAGGGTAAACCCAAACAAATTGCGAATAATGATCCAAAAACAAGACATAATATTTAAACCCTGAAAGACTCGGAATGGGTGAAGTCCACACATCCGAGTGAATAATGTCAAAAGGAGAAGAAACAACAGTATCTGAAACCATAAATGGAAGTCTCACATGTTTGCCAAGCTGACATGCATGACATAGCACGGGAGGTTTTTCCTTATTACACGAAATGAAATTATTAGAAACTAAACGACGTAACACGTCACTTCCTGGATGACCAAGACGTTGGTGCCACGTATGCTGACTGACAAGATAAACATGAGGAACAGGAGACGGAGCCGTGACCGGATAGAGATCTCCCGTGCTATCACATCGGAGAAGAACCCGACGCGTCATGAAATCCTTAACAGAAAAGCCAAACGCATCAAATTCAATTGTGCAAGTATTATCACGAACAAATTGAGGAACAACAATTAAATTTTTAATAATTTGAGGTGTAATAAGCACATTGTTTAAATGAAGGGGACGAACAGGAGTAGGCAAAATGCTATGGCCCGTATTAGTGACGAGTATAGAATAACCATCACCAACCGAGATAGATGGAAACATGCACTCATTAAAAATTTCACTTAAACTAGTAACTGAACTATTTAAATGGGATGACGCACCTGTATCCATATTCCATGCACTGGGATCATGAAGTGTGCCGGTAGTAAAAGCATGAGGCAATGATGTAGCTTGACACGCGGAATCCGTAGAAGGTGCTGTTGGATTCAAAGATGTGCCACTAGTAACCTGTGATTGGGCCGAACCCACTGATGATTGGGCTGCGATAGCAGATTGGGGTGGAATACTTTGGCCTGGATAGTATGGATGTAGTGGTGGGCCGTAGAAACCAGGAGGGACCATTGGACTTGTCCATTGATGAAGTGGTATAGTAGAAGTAGATGGGCTACCCAAATAAGGAGATCCAGTGGGTATGTATGATGCATGGAATGCCACAGGAGACGAGGTATGCAACTGAGGAGAATTAATATTAGAACTTGTGGGTTTTTTTGTATCAATGTTGCCTTCCAACCCCAACTTCGCCAATAATTTTGCCAACAAATCATCATTTGCACTAGACTTTGGGTTATTTACAGTAGGTGTACCACGTTTATCAGTATGATCATGCCCAAACTTACATTCACTCCTAAAACGACATGTTCCTTTAGCAAAATTATAACATGGACGCCATGACTTAACTTGAGGAGACGAGGGGCGTGGTGTGTTACCTGATTGTGCCATGAGAAGAACAAAGGGAGACGAGGATGAAGAATCCATGGCAATAGACTTGGACTTTAAGCGCATCTCTTCGGTAATCAACAAGGAGCGAGCCGTTTTGAAATCCGGAAACGTGTCTTTGTATTGCATATAACCGCAAACTTGATTATACTTTTCTGGGAGACCGTAGAGGGCATAATGAACCACATCTTCATCACGAATGGGCGAATCAAGGCTAGCAAGGATAGTCATAAGCGATTCAATTTTCTGAAAATACGCCTCCATGCTTAAATCACCAAGCTTGATGGACCGTATCATGGGGCTTTGTGGTCTAGTGGTAGATGCTTAAGCAATTAAGCGTGCTCAAGTGAGAGTAGTACCGGGTTGGGTGACCGACCGGGAAGTCTTCACTTAGGGACCATAAGCTCTAATGATATCAACCAGCTGCCTTAGAAGCCTGGGCCCAGCCATGTGATGTCTTGACCAAACAAAGGACGCGAGTTCGAATCCGATCCGCAGCATGGTTGGGTATTGGGTGGAGGTATTTCACAGGCATCAAACCTTTGCTGGGTAGGGTTGATGGGTACCATTATGGTACACAGGGTTGAGGTGTCCCTGCCAATCTACACTTTTTGACCAAGCTTGATGGACCGTAATTCTGTTTTCAAAGCCGAAGTTCGTGACCGCTTGTTGTCCTTCACAAGGTCACTAATAAAGTCCCAAGCCGCCTGTGCGGATTTAGGTCGAGCAATGACTAACCGTTTTTGGAGTGAATCCGAAAGAGTCGAAAAGATCCAAGAAAGAATGATCTTGTCGACCTTTATCTCGTCCGGTGTGAGGGGAGTGGGAGTGCTACTGCTAGTATTCGCCCCACTGTTAGTGCCATTAATAAACTTGGAAACATCATAGCTTTCACATAGTTGTTCGAAGAAGAACTCCCAAGATCCATAATTCCAATCGTCAAACTCAAGTTTGACGGGAACCCGGGTGAGGAGGTGATGATGAGTAACAGCCGACAACTTGTCCGAGAGTGAAACAATGGGAGTCACTGGTGAGCCGGTCATGATGAAGTTATGTTATATTTTTGGGTACGAGGGAACAGAGGGTTGTAGTAAGGTTTGAAGTGGTAACAGATGATGCAAAAAGCCAACAATAAAAACAGCAAGATTCGTGACCTAGCACGAATAACAAACAAGTTTATTTGAGTGTGGATTTGTGACCTTAGCACAAATCACCAACACTATGAAGAAGACAACCTGTTTTTAGGGTTAGGGTTTGTTAGGATCGATTTAGAGGTGGACTCGTGATACCATGTAGGTTAACAGGAAATCATGTCTGCCATTGTATTGATACGTATGATATATATATGTTACATAGAAACATCTAGAAGTGGGCTTGAGCCCATACAATCGTATGCTAACTAAACCATACGGGCTAACATTATCTTGTTTACGAAATTCTTAAAGTAACACAAGTTGAATTAGTATTTTAAAGTTTTAAGTGTAAGTATCATTGTTTGAGGTTTTGAACGTATTTCAAAACTTATGTGCAAATAAACAGTATGTAAATTTTAAGATTAATATAAAAAAATAAACATACGAAGGATGTTGTATGGGGACTTTTCTGAAACTATAAGAAAAGTAGAAGGATACAATGTGTAGATAGATTCTAGAGCTTCAAAGTTAGATGGGTGGAGAAATCAACAAGTGGTAATATGACGTCACATTTAGAATAATGGAATTCAAATTTCTTTTCTTTTATTAAGATATAGGTACAGAAAACAATCCCTCCATTGATGAATAAGAGCACCAGGTGCAATGAAGAGTACAACTTAATCATTCGGGCCTTAAGGGGTGCCACATCATCATGACATGCTTTCTTTTACAACCCCCCTTTTAATAACATATCACAACTTACTCATTTGGGCCCTACCACTATCTCTTTTTTTTTTCTTTTATTCAAATATCCAAATAAACTAAATTCATTTCATTAAAATAAAAATACAATACATCAAATTTAAACACATACTAAACATAAACTAACGATACGAAAAAAACTGATACGGCTCAAACTTTTGTACCCATTTCCAAAACACAATAAAACAACAAGGACCAAAAGGCAATAATACTATTTACTCTTCTCCATTAAATAGCACAAGTTTTACCAAACAACAAAAACCTTTTACTCTTCACCATTAAATAGTCTTCATTTCCGGTCAACATTTCCGGTCATGGTTTACTCTTCACCATTAAATAATAATACTGTTTACTTATTATTATTATTATGTGATATATAAGATTTTAGGATATGTAAAATATAATACATCTGACAAACAAGTACAGATCTATACTCGCCGTGCAGACGAGCAAGGCCACAACGGCGAGCGATGGCGAGGGGGGAGGGTGCAACGGCGAGCTTCGGCGAGAGGCCACGTAGGCCATGGCGAGGGACGACAAACTTTGCACCGGGTGCTCTAAAAGACACGAACGAACCAAAATATAAACAAAGGAAGAAATTAGATACAAAAACAGTTTGGTATTGCAAATTAGACAGTATCACAAAAAAAATACGCACTTTACATCTAACATATCATTCTGTAACAATCGGTAAATTTCACCTTGTTTTAAATCAATATAATATTCTATTGAAAGAATAGTTATCCATTTTCTACGTCTAATCTTTTTTTTAAGATTAAATATTATCCGTTTATCTGATCACAACAAACCAACTAATGTGATGTAACTCAAGTTGACTTGACTTTGACTGGTGGACTATTTGACTTTTACCGTAACGTAAAAGCAAATACTGTAATCGGCAGTTAACCGGTAATTTCTCAATTTAAATAATTCACTCTACTACGAATTATTACTCTCCGAACGTTTACGTTCCTCTTTGTCTAATTAACAAGAAGGTAAATTGCTTTTCCCACGTACCGATACCACAATAATAAAGGTTTACATTCGATAGTCATTATTCAGAGTCAATAATTTCGTTTATATATTATTATTATAAAAACGCTTCCAGAAATATATTTTTCGCATTTACCCAACCAAAGTACCGCGTTTACACTTGAGCTCAACGGGACACGGAGTGAGTAATAAAATCCTATCTCTTATCTGTATATTCCCTATCTTATCTCTAATCTTATCCCTCCCTCTCAATATAATAAAACAGATGGATCTAATATCGACCTCATCATCCTCTCTCTTCCACTGCCTCACTATTTTCCCTCCTCCATTTCCTTGATCGACTGCCATCACCAGGGATCAAACTATCACCACCACAACAGCCACTCCACGCCACCACCATCATCAAGAGACAAGGAGGATCTAGAGTGTGCTTATTACGGGTTGGTGAAGGTTTGTTTGATTCGAAATAATCACCACACAGACACCACAGCCACCTCGGTGCCATCATCTCTACCTCTCTCCTCTTCAAACCGCCACCACCACCATCGTCTTCACCTTGTGGGTATGTCGAAAAACCCACCAAAGCTTTGCTTTTATTTTTCTCTTTTTGATTCGAACACGAGAATAAAAATTGTATAATAACTAATCCATTCGATTGGATTAATAACTATTTTGTAACTTGTATCATCGCTAAAAATCGTGGTTCTTGGTTTAATAATGTTCTGCTCGAGTGCTTATTAATAAGCACTCGATGTGCTTATTTTTGTGGTTTATTTATGAGCTTATTTGCTTATTATTAGACTCGTATAACATGTTACTGGTTCTGTTTTAGTTTCGGATTAAACAGGACATAATAGGATGTTTTTCGACTTATTTAGATTGTAGCTTATTTTGGTCTTAGCTTATTTGTTAGATTGGATTTGCTTATTTAATTAACTTTGGTCTCGGGTTAACGAAATTAAACCCGAAGGGTGTTTGTTGGTCTCGGACTCGAGTGGGACCCCACGAGGGTTCGAGCCATGACTCATGAGGTTGTAGTTTACGGGTTGTTTGGTTTGCTCTCGGCTGAAAGCCACCCCGAAGGGTGTGTCTCGGTTTGATTCACAGCGAGCCCACAAGGGTGTCGTGTTTGATTGTCTCGGCTTATGTTACTTTCGTGGTTATTTGTTATTTGTTTAAGTCGATCCAATGAGAATCCGAGGGGTGTTTGTTGGCCGCAAAACAGCCCCAACGAGGGGTGTTTGTTTGCTGCAAAACAGTCCCAAAAAGGCCATGTTTGATGCTGATTTTTCTGCACTAAAAAGAGCACGTTTGGTGCTGATTTTCTGCACATAAAGAGCACGTTTAGAGCTGCTGAATTCAGCCTGAAAAAAGGTGCGTTTTGTTTGTTTATTTGCTGCACACATGGGGTGTTTGGACCTGCTTATATTTTAGCCGCGAGGGCTGTTTGGATAGCTTATTTTCTACTTAATAAGGGGGTGTTTAGTATGCTTATTTTCAGCCCATATAGGGTGCGTCGGTTTCCATTATCTATACATTTCTTGTACTTAATTTTGTTGTACATTACAATTATACCTATAATGAACTAATAATGTATATTGCGTGTGCAGTCTGTGTATTGAATGTACTTATAGATTGTGTCTTTTGTATTTATAGTCGAATTTGGTATATGTTACTCTATAATGCTCATGTTGTTATAAACACTGTGCGATAAGAATTTCTATATGTTTACTTACCCTCTAACTATTTAAGAAGAGCCACATTCTAAAGTTTGAGTATAAATTTTGGCTCTTCAAATGAATTTTAAGCTAGTCATGCATATTATATGAGCAAATAAGTAGTCGACTAGTATATGCTGTGAGAAGAAGCAAGAGCATAGATCGTCATTTATTTTAACATTATAAGCATGCTTTAAACTTTATAACGTCAAACACCATTACATATGAATTGCAAGACTACATGTATTTGACTCATATTGGACATTTGGACAAGTCGACATATTTTGGACTATCGGACCATATATACATATATTGGACATACGGACTTGGACTTATTATAGAAATCCGATAATTAAACAAAAAGTATAGTTTTGAAACTCATGTTTCATTATAAAACATACACTATATGGGGATACCAGGTGAAGGCCCAAGACTTAACCATCAACTCATCATTTACTTATCTGCTTATCAGATTCTTACATGTTTATTTTCCTTTTATGCTAGTGCTATATGTTTTATGCTTTGGTATGTGTTACGAGTCTATGACTTCAAACCACCACACAAACGATGATACAAAACTTTTTTACAAACAACAATATGAGAACAATGATACAACATCTTTTGAAACTTATATGCATCGATTACTTTCCGCGTGTCATATTTTGAGACAAACTTATATTCATTAGGTTATGCCAATTCCGTATTCTTTGAGCTATACTTCTTTACACTGTTCTGCCATACTCTTTGGCACCGTTGTGTTATCTACGTCACTACATTCCAAGGTGAGTCATAGCCCCTTCTTTTACTTATTTTGAACTCTTTGGGGGAGATACATGCTCGTTCTACTTACAAATCTACTCGTTTACCTTAAACATTGTACTCAGTTGATGACACACTCTATTCGTTTATTGAAACATAATTCTTGCTTTCACTTACTCAAGTACTTTAAACTTTTACGAATTACCATGAGTTCATATACATACTTTCATACGTTTTTCTATCTCCTAGGGAGATACATGCTACGAACATGAACAAAAGTACTATTTTCAGTATGCTATGTATGCTATACCTGATCGATATTGCCTCAGTTACCACTACTATTGCCATTATTACAAGTCCCTCCCATCATGAGCCATTAACCACTTACGAGTGGACGCGAATATAGTGAACAGATCTGTTGGAGGCTGACTGCCTAATTGAACTATCCAGAAGATGGTCTTAGTTGCTAGCTGGATTAGTCAATTGCACTTTATTTGAAGGAAATAGGTAGACGACAATCTCCTATTGAGGGCCATAACTCACACCATTAATTTGGTGTGTTCTTGCCGTTTGTGCGGTACTGTTAAGGTTTGAGCGTCATGAGACTTAGGGCAATATACTGAACTACAAAAGTACCGTAGTCATGATACGGTACTATTACTACTACATTTCGGGCGTATAACAACATAGCCCACTTTCTCTTAAACTTGAAACTTGTGTTCAACTGATTAGAATACAAATTCTATGGATTTACTCAATCTTTGACACGGTTAGGGCAAACAAACGAACTATGGGTGTATAACAACGTAACCCACTACTTATTTTATCAATATTTGTATTTATTACAATTATCATTTCACACTTGAAACTATTGGAATCAACTGTTTTACTTACAAACTCTATGAACTCACCAACCTTTGTGTTGACACTTTTAGCATGTTTATCTCAGGTCCATAATGAACGAGGATGGCATGGAGGAGCACGGATACAACAAGAAGGCTATAAATTTTATTATCATTCGAAAACTTATTTAATAAACTGTAAAACTATTGGGACCTCATTTTGTAAACTCTGATATTCGAATGGTAAATCTTTTAAAACGACTCAATTAGAGATCGTTTTCTATCATTATAACTGTTATGCCATGAGGTAACACCCAGTTTGAATTCCGCTGTGTATCGCAAAATTGGGGGTGTTACAGATTGGTGTCAGAGCTATAGTTATAGAGAAACGGGTCTAATTGAGACCTAGACTATAACCATTTCTACACAAAAACATTTTGTAGCCTTTCGCTCTTCGTGCTTTCCATCCTCCAGACGATTATGTGACTTCTAGGTATTTTTATGCTACACATTAGTATATTGATATATACACACTCGACATACTTTCGATCACTAAATACATTTGCGTATGCCTATTCTAGGGCATTACGACACAACCACATTTCTTCAATCATGTACCTACTCATACACTTTTGCGGTCTAGGAAACTTCCTCCAAGACATTGTAACTGATTGCAATGATCTTTCCTACTTCCTAGACATTATGATTTATACAATGGTCTCATTTATTTTCCAAGGCACTGTAAGTCCTATAGTTGTCTCAATTACATCCTCAGACACTGTAAATGAAACAGTGGTCTCATTTATTTCTCAGACATTATGAGTTGCACAATGGTCTCATTTATTTCTCAGACATTGTGAGTTGCACAATGGTCTCATTTATTTCTCAAACATTGTGAGTTACACAATGGTCTCATTTATTTCTCAGACATTGTGAGTTGCACAATGGTCTCATTTATTTCTCAAACATTGTGAGTTGCACAATGGTCTCATTTATTTCTCAAACATTGTGAGTTACACAATGGTCTAATCTATTTCTCAAGACATTGTAAGTTACACCATGACCTCTCTATCATTTCTCAAATATAGTGAATTACACAATGGTCTAATTTACTTCCCAGATATTGTGAGCTGCACAATCGTCTCTCCCATTTTCTCAGACATTGTAAATGATTACAATGATCTCTAAACTTCTCACGACTTTATATTATTTTACATGAAACCTGTCACAAACTATCGATTTCCTTGATAGAAATTAAAGATATGAAATTGCTAAGGAACAAACTGATTCATCATCTACAAAAGCTGAAGTTCAGCAACTTTCTCTACATTCATCAAGTTCTCTTCTGAAACTTTCATTATTAAAAGTCTATGATTCTAGCCCAGTGTGGACTACTTTTCTTTTCCACGCGTATCTGCTTTATTCACTCATGCTACACACTCATACTACATACTTAAGATCGATTATTATACTAACGCTGTACTATCACAAACGACGGGCATATCACGAGTATACCTAATTTAGGTATTTGAAAAATTTATCGAACCTTGGCTAAATATAGTCTAGTCACCTATATTTAACCTAGGGACAGTTAAACATAGACTGACTACCTATGTTCAACTTAAACTTTTCAAATACTGGGAATAGTTGTACTAGGGTTATGTCCAGATTGATTCTCTACTTGATTTCTTTTCAAAAATCGCAAATTTTGTGAGTATAAACAATTCATGTGTATTCATCAGATTAAACACAGTAACAAAGTAAACCCTTACCATATCTTTATCATGTAAAGTCAGTCTCATCTACCAACACTCTTTATTATGGGCTTTGGTCCACACTATAATTCAAATGCATCCTAAATTTAATAGGCTTCAACCCATGATCAAATTATAACCACACAAGACAATTTAGTAAAACCGGACTCAAATGCACCCACCTGGTCACATGTTAACATAAATTCGAACATCAACAACAAGTGTTTCATAATCTTATTCCTACTTCAAACCAAATAACTCACTAAATAAGGACAAACGGATTTGTACTTACGTATTCTTTTATTGCCAAAAGAATAAGATAAAATTTCATAAAGAATAGCGATAAAACAAAGATTCAATACAATATTTTTTTCGCAACACTATCTATTACTTCCAAAATTTATCTATGCCGATTGCTAGAACCACGAGTGGAGTAAGTGTTGTTCCTGTTACACAATTAGAATTAACTACAAAGTTAAGCTAATCGTGTTCCATGACTGAGTAATGTATTGATTAACAAAGTAAAATAAGTAAAACGTAAAAGATAAGCACAAGAGTTTTTCAACTTTTAAATTCTTATTAGAAGTAAATCAAAATAATCTATACCCAAGTGTTCGCGGAAAAAACACTTGGGATTGAAACGAAAAAGTATGGTATGGTCTCCTCACTAAACTTAAGCTATGCTTAAGTGGCAACTATGAATGAACCACTGAGCTATCTCAGGGACTAGGTTGCTCTTTGGGGGAGAAAAGTGGTTTTGTAAATGTCTAAGCATTAAGTGCACAAAATTATCCACTTTTCTCCCTTATGATCCTATTTATACACAAGTATAAAAGAGCACCCGTGACTAAAAAGACAAAAAGAATAACCTAACTAATCAGGACAAAATACTGATGTATTTTGTCCCTGTTACAAGAACCTATTTTGGGTATAAGACAATTCTGCTTTCTGAGTAATAGTGATGACATTGTTCTTGTTCTTAAGCCTTTCAGGGAAAGTTTGACTTTGGCCTGATAAGGACTTCTCCTTATCTTTTCAAACTCTTCCCGCCTTATCCCGCCTTTCTTTCAGACTTCAGGTTCTTCAGTCTTGGTCTTCAGTCTTCAACTTCATTCTTTATAGTTGTTGAGGAGACTGAGGTTTAGTGAGTTATTGTCATCACTCACTGAAACCATTATCTTCTTCTTTGGCTTAGGTGACACTCAGGGAGTTCCGCCTCACTGAATGGTGAATCCTTCTTCTTTAACTCGTCCTAAGCATCCTGAAGATAACTCACTGAGTGACTGTTCACTCAGTGACCTGAGAGTGTTTAAGGTTGTTCGATACTTAGGATAATTTTTATTCAAATCCTTGTTTCAGGACGCTTGGGTACTGAATGGACCCAACAATCTCCCCCTATTTTGATATAAATTAACCTAAGTGTTTTGATCAGTGTAAGTGAGCAAATGGGCTTCTTCTTACACTGAATATACTAGAAAGCTATTAAAGAACAATGATATAACAAAACGTGGGCCATCATTTTATTCATTTCATTACATCAGTCCTATCATCTAAACATAATACTCAGGGATATGTACTCAGGCTTCCATAATTCCCATGAGTTCCAATTTAGCCTTCTTAGACACCAACTTCTCCTTGTCGGGTCTTTCATTCAACATCTTGTCCATCAGCCTTATAAACTCTTCATTCTCAGGGCTCTTCACGTAAAGTGCCATCAGCTTGTAAGCCAAAAGAGTTGTTGTTTCCACCAGGTGTATATCACTGATTCTTTGAAAGGCCTGTTGGCCAAACTCATCGACGAAGAAGATACCAAACTCAGGAAGCTTGATTACTTTGTTGGGAACGAACTTGACCCCTTCAGGAGGAATCCTGTTGCAGTGAAGAGCAGCTATAAATTGTTCAGGTTCTTGGCCTACAGCTTTTCTCTTCTTCCCAGTCTTCTGAGTTGGTTCAGGGATTGTAAGTCCCTGAGAAGCAAGTGCCTTCTCATGATCAATTCCCAAGCTCTTGGCCACCCTTTCCAGTTCCTCATATTTATTACTCAGGGCAGCCAGAAGATCAGGAACGCACCTGTTCTGCTTCTTCCTCAGGATGGGCCCCATCATGTCCCATTCCTTGATCCCATATTCTGAGAACTTGAAAGGTTTGTTCTTCTCAGACTTCCTTGGCCCTCTATGAACTGTGATGGCTATGGGATCAGTGTTGGCATGAATGGTCATGTCAGTAATGGGACCTTCACCCTTTGTCTTCGTCATGTACCAGACATACTTCTCATAATTCTTTTTCTTCCTTTCAGTATTAAGCTTGACCTTAAGATTGTGTTCTTTGATTCGGTCACCCTGAAGTTTGAGAAATTGTTCCTCCTTGATAACCTGTTCAGTTTCTCTGATGACTTCCTTGGCCACTTCAGCAATCACTGGCCTACTGAGTCTTTCAGTCTTGAGCCTTTTCTCTTCATCAAAAATAGCGGCCACTTCTTTAGAGGTGCCCTTGAACTTTCTCCCATCATCTAAGATGATTTCCATGAGTGCATCTGGGTCATGACGCACTTCTCTTGGTGCCTTTACCAATTTGGGAGGAGAGTCTTCAGTCATAATTCCTTTCCCTTTGTCAGTGGGAGGAGGTGTACTGAAGGAGGCTTCAGGAAACTCAGTTGGTGTTGTTGCTTTAGTTGGAATGGGAGTGGTAGTAACAACAACAAGGGCTGAGGAAGTTGAGGTTCCTGGCATGAAGCTTTGGAGAGGAACAACTTCAATGATGTTGGTAGCTTCAGTTTCAGGAACTTGGTCATCAGGTTTCTCCCCCTCAACAGATGCTGGAGCTTTAGTGTAAGCATCTGTTGACTGAGGAGCTGGGGGAACTGGAGAAGTCTGAAGAACTGTCAGTATGGTGGAGACCATATTCTTGATATCAGTGGTCTCGTTCTTCAGGGTGGATATGTCAGCGGCCATGGTGACTTAAGCTTCGGAGAGTTCAGTGACCTTGGTGGTGTAATGACTGACCAACTCATTATGTTTAGTGGAGAGCTGGTCAAAGGCTAATGAAATTTCCTTCAAACATCCCTGGGTATCAGAAATTGACTTCTGAATGGCGTCTTGCTGAGACCTGAGAGGTGCAAGATCCACCTCTTTGAGGAGCTTGAGAAGCTCAGTAATGTTGGAGGAAGTGGTCTTCTGAGTATCCATGAACTCAGTCAGCTTGGTAAGGAGAGCTGGGTTATCTTTGAACTCCTCTTGAATTGCACTGAGAGTCTGCAGCACATTGTGAAATTGTGTGTCTTGTTCAAAGCCCAGTTGCTCAACAGAGGTCCTCAGGTCACTGATATGTTTATCAGTGGAAGCAGTGACCTGATGAAGTTTACCATGAGCGCCTTCAACAGCAGCCCTGAAGTCAGCATATGAGGCTGCTGCGTCAGTGTGCTGATCCCATTGTTCTTTTGTAATCTCATTGAAGAGGGCAGTGTTGGATTTTCTGAGGAACTTTACCAGCTGCCTTTCAGTAAGAGGTAGAACGTTGTCATACTTTTGCAGTGTTGATGCAAATAACGTTCTAAAATCGTTATTTATATCTTTCGATAACTTCACGTTTTGAGGATGACAAAATGTGAAAACACTTTACGTCAAAATTAACGTAAACAAGTTTTTAGTCGAAAGATCCCATTTCTACGCAAATCACTTTAGGTATGAACAAACAAATTTACAACTTGAAAAATGATCAAAGAAGTGAATTTGTGTTTAAAACTTCACATTTTTAATGTGACAAAACATTTTTTCAAAAATACACTTTACAAGTTATTTTTGAATTATTAAGAAATGTTTTATTGGAAAAATAAGTTTAAATATCATAACAACTATTTTTACCCCCAAAATCAGCTCCAAACTTCCCCAAATAAACTTTCACCACTAAAGACAAAAGAGTAGCATTTTTTTCTGGCACAGTACCACGGTACCACTAAATTTAGTGGTACCGTGTGACATTTAGTGGTACCGTGTCCCCATAAAGGCTAGATTTTTTTCTGCCTATAAATACCAGCCCTCTTCACAGTTTTTTGGCATCATTTTTCACACATATCTTTCTGAGTTCAATACTCTCACCACATCTTTTCTTCTTGATCATTTAGTTTAGTTTTCTTTTGTTTAAAGAGTGATCCAATCATCCAACCAAGTGATCACCTTCATTCCTCTACTAGTGCAAGAGAAGAACACAAGGTATCAAAGAAGATACAAAGTGTTGTATTTGTAGTTAGTGCACTTGTAACATTTGTTACACACTTGTTATATTCTAGCATACATCAAGTTCATTTTTCTTTTGAGAGTTTGTGAGAGTAGATCATTGTGATCTTGTTGAGATCTTGAAGATCTCTTATAGCTTGTGAGCTAGTGAGTTGATCAAGTTGATCAAGGGTAGATAGGGTAGATTGAGTCAAGTAAGAGTTGATCATTGTGATCTTGTCAAGATCTTAGAGATCTCTTGTAGCTTGTGGGCTAGTGTGTTGATCAAGTGGATCAAGGGTAGATCGGGTAGGGTCAAGTGTGTTGATTGTGTGAAGTAGAAAGGATCGTGTAGATCGTGGTAGATTGGTACTAGATAAGATTAGTACTCGACATCTAGCTTAGTGTCAGAAATTAGGATAAGCGACGTTGTACGATTTTCTCCGCCTGAAGGGAGGTTTGTTGACATAGTGCTTGAAACACTCGAGTGTGGTACTCGGGGAGTGGAGTAGGGCGAAGAAGAGCTTCGTGACCGAACCACTATAAATCTCTTTGTCCCGGTTTGATCTTTCCATCTTTTTTCTTTACATTCATTATTTACTTTAGATAGTATAGTTTAGTGTTCATATTGGTGTTGATTGATTACACATAAGATTCGAATCAAAGTTTTTCAAAAGTAGAGTTTTGAAACAAATCAAAAACCGGTAAAACTATTCAACCCCCCTTCTAGTTTTCCAAAATTGGTACCAGAGCCACGTCAGTAAAGATTTTAATGTAAACTGTATTTTAAAACTTGAATCGATCAATGGATTCCGACAAATATCAAGAAGGGCAATCTATGCAAAGACCACCACTTTTCGAAACTGATTGTTTTATATATTGGAAAACAAGATTCGAAATGTATGTGAAATTGGTATGTGCTTATTCACATACCTTTTATTTACCAAAATCAGACCAAAACGACCAAAAACTAACCAAAATGCCAAAGATATTTGTGTTTTTGTGTTTGTTTTTATGCAGGTACGGATATTTAGAAATATGGACAAAATCGAGCAAAAACCAGGAAAACGAGCACGAGATATGGAATGGATATTTACAGCCGAAGCCGGGAAGTTTATGTCATTCAGATCCTTGAAGAATCATCAATTGACAAAAGAACCCCTTGGATTTATTTTGGAAAAGTAGCAGAAATAGTCCCTTGAATTTCAGATTGTACAAATTTTGGTCCTTATCATTTTTCACTTTACACAAATCCTAATAATCCTACACCTTATATCCGGATTTAATACTAATCCAAAAACCCAATCCAACTCACAAATTAAAACCCAAAGCCCACTTCTCTTATCCTATACTCAGTCCAAAATCAAAACCCATGAACCAAACCCGGATACCTAATCACCCAACCCGGTCAACTGGTTCATAATGACCAGTCAAAAGAAAATATTACCCGCCATGTTCTTCCCTAAATATTTACCCAGAAGAACCCTAGTTTACCCGTAACATTAATTTACCGCAATTAAGGGTAATTCAGTCTTTGCACGGACTTCTAGGAGGATCCTGACACAAAGGAATGACATGTCAGCAGAATGGAGCACTATGATTGGCTATTGATACGTGGAGGGTTTAATCCAAGGGCTAAGAATGATTGTGTGACATTCAAGAGATGATCAAGGGATGATACAGATTCAAAGAAGCACAAATCACACGGATCGATGACTTGGCAGCCCTAGAATCTTCACCAATCGCCTATAAATAGAGAGCTTTCCTCATGAGCAATGGTTGTCCAATTTTTATGATTTAGAAAATTGTTACCACTTTATTTTCTTGTCAAATTTACTGCTTTTCTTAGTGTAATCATTTACATTTCAGTTGTAATTTTCAAATTTCAGTTTGTAATTTCAAGTTTGATTAATGAAAAGTTGGTTTGAATTTCCTTAATTCTTGTCTCTTTAGTGTTTAAGTCTCATTATAGCTTATTACAATTTTAATTAGCTTGTTTCCATTATTTCCAGCTTATTATAATTTACATTTTACCTTATTGTTCATTTTATCCAAAAATCCAAAAAAATATTGAAAATACTTTGAAAATCCAAAAATATCTCAACTCCAGCTTCAATAAGCTGTTTTTCTCATTAGATAAGTTCATATAAGCTCTATAGCTTATTGTGAATGATAGATAAGGACTGAATCTGATTTTATCTCAAAAATACCAAAAGTCAACAGAAAAGTCAACTCATGGTCAAATAAGCTGTGGATGATAAGCTGTTCAGAAGGAGCTTGTTTGAGGTGTTATTGGCTTGTTAGATAAGCCTGGGTATTATTGGTTTGGTTCAGATATGTACTCCTTTAGTTTATACTTGTAAGTCTCATTTGGTTTATATTATTAGCTTATTATGATCAACTGCTTATTTTGAGATTATATAGGTTTAGAATTTGCTTTTTAGTTGATAAGTCACTTAGGTAATCATAGTTTGATCAGTACTATAGCTTATATTTGCAGTTTCTAGTTTTAATTAGCGTATTCAGTTTTATAAAGAGTGTTTGGGATAGTAACTGTTAGGGGTATACTAGCTTTGTTACTGTAGTTTTGCCTATTTTAGTACTTTAATATTGCTTAAATTAGGTGATCTAAGCTGTTTGTAGGTATCTATAAGTTGATTAGAAGTGATTTGAAGGTTGTGAACCCATAAGGTGAAGTAGTAGATGCTTAACTGCCTTAGAAAGCTTATATATAAGCTGAGCTTCTTTGGTGCTACTTTTTGGTATAATTTAGTGAGTTAAGTGAATTCACAAGGTTTGGTAACATTTCATCAGGGTTTAAAAGATTTGTGGTCATTTTACCACTACTGCTGCAACAGCAAGTTTTTGGCAGATTTGCATTAATCTGTGTAACTTAGCTAATTCATTGACTGATATCTGCTTATTCATTTGAGCCTTTTGCCTGATAATTGGTCCTGCTTATAGCTAGTAGAATAGGGTTTTAGATTCTTATCTGAGATTGCACTTTGAATCTTAATCAGTAGCTCTAAACAGGTCTGCAAATTAGTTCCACAAAACTGTGCAGACCTGCACAGTTTAAAGTTCCAATCAGCACCTGTTTCTTGGCTTAATTAGGATAGCAATTGAAGTTAAAATTTGGGCATATTTGGTTCTTAAGTAGCATGTAGTTCCAGCTTTCAGTTTCTGTTCTTTGATTCCCCAAATAAGCTTGTGCCAAGCTTATAGGACAGCTGCAAGACAGCCTGTCACTCATCCTTCTCTGCCTTAACTTGAAACTGTTCCACTACTTATCTGCTTATACCTTGTGCTTATTTGGTCCTTTTCAGTTTTTTTTGAGTTTGATTAAATGTGTTTGTTGATATTTAAGCTTTGGATAATTTTTGGAGCTTTTTAGCTAATTTTTGGCTTTTTCCAAAACTGCTTAATTGGCTAAACAACTTATTTAGGTTTAGATAAGCTCTGTTTTTATTTTTCCTAGCTTTTAAATATAATTTTAGATTTATCTGTAAATTTTCACATTTTTCCAAATTAGTTTACTATTTTTAATTGATTTAATCAGTTTCTTTAGATTTTAATTCATAAAAAATAAATAAAAAGTCAAAAAAATAATTTTTTTTTTTCTAAAATTTTCTTTTTATATTTAGAATTTAAGAAAATTATTTTACATTTTTAGGACTTAGAATTTAGAAGATCACTTTTTAATTACGTTTTTAAAATTCGTCGCGTTCGTTTTAAATTCAATTTTCGTTTTTTTAGGATTATATGCTTAGTATACTTGTATCCTTAGCTTATTTAGTTGTTTCCTTTAAATATTTCATTATTCGTAGTGTAAAACCCTAAAAAATCACTCTTTCACTCACATTCACTACACATATTCGACACCGTTTCGAAAACTCGACTTCAACCTTCGTTGGGACTACGACCCGGGGAAATACATCCGTTGTATTTTTCCTTGGAAAAATAAATATACTTAAAACGACGAATCAAAAATGGCGCCGCTGCCGGGGATCGAACCCGGGTCACCCGCGTGACAGGCGGGAATACTTACCACTATACTACAACGAAAAATCACAAGCTAAACCTCTCACGAAGAAAAATCAACTCGCGACGGTTTGACGCAACACAATCAATTATAATATACCGGATAAGCGAATACCCGGGTCGTAGTCCCAACGAGGTGTGAAATTAAGGATATCGTTTTAGGTTCGGAATTAAAATGCTTGAAAAGACGAGGGTCACTTGGGTTACTAATATCTACTAAAACGAAAATCAAATAACGTAAACCGGAAACTAATAACGAGTAAAAACGTAACAATCTATGAAAATTAACCCTACGGATACCAAATTAATTTTCCTAAGTCCTAAATGACAAAAGAAAATATAAAAAAAAAGAATTATATTATTTTGACTTTTTAATAATTAAATACGAATTTAAAACTATTTGAAAGAAAATAAATGATTAAAAATACCTAAACTATTTAGAAAAATCTGAAATTTTTTGGGAAAATCCTAAATAGTTTACTGAACTAGGGAAAAATAAAGGAAATAAGCCAGCTTATCCAGATAAGCTGGAAATAAGCTAATGAAGGCTGTTAAGCTAAAAAGGGAAAAAGGCCTTAAAAGATTTAATGTGCAATTACTTGATGAAAAAGACCCAAGGGCATGTTGGGTGAGGTGTTGGTGTTGTGAGTGAACAGACTGGGGTTCGAATCCCAGTTTTGTCACTTTTTTGAAAACTTTTTTTTTTGTGATTTTCTTTTTAAAATTCAACAAACAAGTGATAATAAGCAAAATGTAAAACTGAAATACTTTTTGAAACTCACAAATAAGCTCAGATTTGCTTATCTTAACTGATCAGATTGGAAAAGAATGAAGAAAACAAGCCAAAGTGCAAATAAGCAAATAAGCTACAAATAAGCTAATGGGCATGAAATAAGCTACAATCAATCTGAAAACCAACATCTAAGTCACAATAAGCTAAAAATACCAGGGATAAGCTCTAATTAAGCACAAAATAAGCAAAACTCATCAATGAGTTGCTGATGTAACACTAGGAGCAGGGCATAAGAGGGCTTTTTCAAGCCCTCAAAAAGCACTTAAATAAAAATCCTAAAAATCAACAAAAAATGGAAATGGAAAGATAAGCCACCAAAGATCATTGATGCAAAAACTCAGCTTAAAACAACTTAACATGATGGAATTAAAAATCAACAAAAGGGCTGAAAAAATGGAAAAATCAAAAACTAGTCTGCTATCTATTGTGGACTGAAATTAAGCATGGATTGATCAAGGCTTAAAGGGACTTTAACCAAAGCTCAATTTGACCAAAATGAACTAATAAAATGCAAGAAGTAACAAAAAGAAAACAAGCTCAGCTTATCATAGCTTAATAAGCAGTTCAACTCCCAAATTTGCACTAAACTCAACCAAATGCTTCAAACCAGCCATATCTCTACTGAAAACAACTATTTCAGGCCAAATTAATTATGAACAAAGCTTAAACAAATGCACATGAATAGTAGACTGATTTTGGTGACCAAGAAAATAAAAACAAGAAAAATTAAATTTTCAATAACTGAAATTAAATTACATTACTGGAAATTAAATAAAAGATAAATAACAATAAAAGAGAAAAATACCTAAATTTAAGCTAAAAATAAACCTATCTTTTTTCTGCTGATACAACTTCTATTTATACTACTCAACTAGGGTTTTTCTCCTCTGGGGTGTGCTTCTTGTGTGTAAGTCTTCCCTCTCTGTGCTTTCTTCTTTAATCCTTAGCCCTTGGATCCTTTCTTGCTCTCCACAACTTCAAATATTAGCCGTTGGATGGGAAATTGTGCCTGGGATTGCCAACGTGGCAATGGAGGGGGGGGGAGACAACACCCATGTGGGTGGTTTTGGACTGGGGTGAGGGTGAAAGTGACTGGTTGGGTGTTAGTGCTAATGGCGGGAAAGAGTGAGGGATTAGGTAAGATAAACAGTGATTTTGATTTGGGGATTTTGACTTAGGTCTATGTGTTTGACCGAAGTGTTTATTAGTGATAAGGGTTGGCTTTGGATTGGTTTAAATGGGCTTGTGGGATATAGGGATTGGGCTTGCTGTGGGTTTAAGGGTTGGATTGGTTTAAGATATTGGATCCAGGATAGTGGTTAGTAGTAATAGTTTAAGATTTAGCATAGGGACCATTGTTGTAAACTATGCAAAGTTCAGGGACCATTCCTGCCACTTATCCAGAGTTAATCAAGGGACCAATTTTGTAAATTTGAAATTATCCGAGGGCTGTTTGTGGGATTTTTGAGCTTGAATTAAATCCGTATAAAAATTGTCTTTCCCGGCTTCGGATTTCAGCTCTTTTCCATTCCAAGCTCGGTTTTGTCCATATTTGCCTCGTTTTCAATCCTTTTGTACCTGAAACACATAAAACACAATCCAAGGATATTTGTAACAATATATGGTCCATTTGGGTGTTTTTGGTCATTTTTGTGGGGTTTTCCGGGTATAAAATGATGAGTAAAAGGCCACTCATCAATCCCCCACACTAAGCAATTGCTAGTCCCTAGCAATCCGATCATATGAAGTAATGAAAGGATCAAAAATATCAAGGTTACCAAAAATACCACCCCGTTTTGACTTATTATAAAATGCAAGTAACTAAAACGAGATCAAACGTAAATAACATGCTTGATTTTCAAAAATGGCATCATGGAACGGGAATCACACAAAATGGGTGACTCCGGGGAATTGTAATCGTCATCCTCTTTTTATACTCCCCAACTAAGTCTAAAATCCTTGTGCAAACGTTTTTGTAAAATGCTAACGCTACTTATATTAGTAATCTATGTAAGCCGAGACTTAACTTTTCACTCCCACAATTATTCATAAGGTAGGTGTGTGTGCTTGCTTTCAAAATTTTGACCGGAAAAATCAACATTTTTATAAAACTTTGACGAATACTAGTTGAAAGGTTAATTTAAATTTTGCAAGAAGCAAGTTTCGCACATTTATTCATAACAAACATAAACATACATTTTTTTTTCATTTTTCATCACTTTTTTTTTTTTTTTTTCATTCATTTCTATTTGGACCATAAACTACGGAGCTTCACGGGAAATTCCAAGACCTTACACCTTCCGGAATAAAGGATCCAAGGGCCGTTACAACGGAGAGTTCCAAGACTCTAAACATTCCTGAAATGAGGATCCAAGGGTGTTAGACCAAGACCTCACACATTCCTGAATTAGAGGTCCAAGGGCCGGTGTAAGAGGGTAGCCAAGACCTAAACGCCTTTTGGAAATAAGGATCCAAGGACCGATCTCGAACCGTAGCTAAGGACTTATTTATTCATACTCAAAACTTAGATTTTTGCAACTTTCAAGCAACATCTCACTTTCACTTTGCATTCTTATTATGTTTTTGCGAAAGTATGCTTGTTCCGAAATTTAAATAAAACTTTGAACTAGTATTTGTCAAAATCGTATAAAAAATATAATTTTTGTGTTCAATCGTTTGAAAATAAGCACTTATTAAGTCAGATTAGGAGTTTCTGGGAGGAAAAGCCATAGATTACTTATATAAGCTCTAAAGAGAACCAACTACTCTACGCTTAGCATTTTCATTTGCACAATTCGTAAAAACTTAGCCTAAAAGTTAAGGGTAGCAGCTAGATCAACACTCTAGCAGAGTCGGGATTCCCCTTGTTTTAGCCTAATCAAGTCTAAACTTCCACTAATACTGAAGCATTAATGTATAGCAATTTATTTTTTATGTGCAAAGCACTTCTTTTTCATGTAATTTTTTAACTAAAAGATGATAAAATTTTTAAAATTTTGGTCAAAACGGGGGTGCTAGGGGACTAGTAGGTACAAAATGTGAAAAAAATTTAAAATTTTGGGTCAAATTCGCAAGAATTCCCCCCCCCCCCCCACACTTAGAATTGAATATTGCCCTCAATATTCAAAGTACCGGCCTAAGCCGACACTATAGAACGTAAAAGGGTAAGACTACTACCTAAGTGTGGAAACGAAATCTTTTTCACAAAAAGGATTAATAAGATATCCCTGGATAAACATAAACATAAAGATCGGATATTGGGCGGCTGGATTGAAAATAGGCGCATCAATCATCACAATCTACGGGAATCCTGAAAACAAAGGCAAACACACAACAACAAAGCAACAAGTAGAGGAACTCCCCCACACTTAGTGTTAGAAATAAGAAAGAAGATAGAATGATAAGCATGGGTTGCCACCCACGAAGCGCTTGTTTTTGCTAACCGAGTCACGAGCTTGACTCGACCCCGAATTCATTTGTTAAGTTCATATAAGCTCTATAGCTTATTGTGAATGATAGATAAGGACTGAATCTGATTTTATCTCAAAAATACCAAAAGTCAACAGAAAAGTCAACTCATGTTCAAATAAGCTGTGGATGATAAGCTGTTCAGAAGGAGCTTGTTTGAGGTGTTATTGGCTTGTTAGATAAGCCTGGGTATTATTGGTTTGGTTCAGATCTGTACTCCTTTAGTTTATACTTGTAAATCTCATTTGGTTTACATTATTAGCTTATTATGATCAACTGCTTATTTTGAGATTATATAGGTTTAGAATTTGCTTTTTAGTTGATAAGTCACTTAGGTAATCATAGTTTGATCAGTACTATAGCTTATATTTGCAGTTTCTAGTTTTAATTAGCATATTCAGTTTTATAAAGAGTGTTTGGGATAGTAACTGTTAGGGGTATACTAGCTTTGTTACTGTAGTTTTGCCTATTTTAGTACTTTAATATTGCTTAAATTAGGTGATCTAAGCTGTTTGTAGGTATCTATAAGTTGATTAGAAGTGATTTGAAGGTTGTGAACCCATAAGGTGAAGTAGTAGATGCTTAACTGCCTTAGAAAGCTTATATATAAGCTGAGCTTCTTTGGTGCTACTTTTTGGTATAATTTAGTGAGTTAAGTGAATTCACAAGGTTTGGTAACATTTCATCAGGGTTTAAAAGATTTGTGGTCATTTTACCACTACTGCTGCAACAGCAAGTTTTTGGCAGATTTACATTAATCTGTATAACTTAGCTAATTCATTGACTGGTATCTGCTTATTCATTTGAGCCTTTTGCCTGATAATTGGTCCTGCTTATAGCTAGTAGAATAGGGTTTTAGATTCTTATCTGAGATTGCACTTTGAAGCTTAATCAGTAGCTCTAAACAGGTCTGCAAATTAGTTCCACAAAACTGTGCAGACCTGCACAGTTTAAAGTTCCAATCAGAACCTGTTTCTTGGCTTAATTAGGATAGAAATTGAAGTTAAAATTTGGGCATATTTGGTTCTTAAGTAGCATGTAGTACCAGCTTTCAGTTTCTATTCTTTGATTCCCCAAATAAGCTTGTGCCAAGCTTATAGGACAGCTGCAAGACAGCCTGTCACTCATCCTTCTCTGCCTTAACTTGAAACTGTTCCACTGCTTATCTGCTTATACCTTGTGCTTATTTGGTCCTTTTCAGTTGTTTTTGAGTTTGATTAAATGTGTTTGTTGAAATTTAAGCTTTGGATAATTTTTGGAGCTTTTTAGCTAATTTTTGGCTTTTTCCAAAACTGCTTAATTGGCTAAACATCTTATTTAGGTTTAGATAAGCTCTGTTTTTATTTTTCCTAGCTTTTAAATATAATTTTAGATTTATCTGCAAATTTTCACATTTTTCCAAATTAGTTTACTATTTTTAATTGATTTAATTAGTTTCTTTAGATTTTAATTCATAAAAAATAAATAAAAAGTCAAAAAAAATATATATATATTTTTTTTTCTAAAATTTTCTTTTTATATTTAGAATTTAAGAAAATTATTTTACATTTTTAGGACTTAGAATTTAGAAGATCACTTTTTAATTACGTTTTTAAAATTCGTCGCGTTCGTTTTAAATTCAATTTTCGTTTTTTTAGGATTATATGCTTAGTATACTTTTAGCTTATTTAGTTGTTTCCTTTAAATATTTCATTATTCGTAGTGTAAAACTCTAAAAAAATCACTCTTTCACTCACATTCACTACACATATTCGACACCGTTACGAAAACTCGACTTCAACCTTCGTTGGGACTACGACCCGGGGAAATACATCCGTTGTATTTTTCCTTGGAAAAATAAATATACTTAAAACGAAGAATCAAAAAATGGCGCCGCTGCCGGGGAAGGCTTGAGAAGAGTTTGAATTTCGTTCGTTGAATCGTGTTTTGAAGACCCTTCCTCGGAAGTTATTGTTTTTATAAAAAGAAAAAAATACAAAAAGAAAATAAATAAAACACTTTTCCTAAAGTGTTTTCAAAAATACAATAATAATATAACCTCACTCTATTGAAAGTGTTGTAAACCATTCCGAATAAACAACAAAAGAGATCGTTAAGTTAAACGTTACTCAGATTATTTCTTTTCTACAACCTATACACGAGGTTTAAGGAGGTCTTGACATTAAATTGCAGACCGAAAAGAGATCCATTCTTCTCTTCCGCCACGCTGCGCGTTGTTTTGAAAGAAACGAGTACGGTTGATCGAACGATCACCAAAAAGATAATAATTCTTATTTCTCCTTAATAAAAATCCAAAAATATTTTCCTAAAATTTATAAAAACCCAAAAAGATTTTCTTTTCAAATTATTTTTTCCTTTTTCTTTTGAGATTTTCAATATTTTTAAATTAAAAAATCCTAAAATATTCTTCTTAAGTCTCTCATCCATTTTATTCTATCTCTTTATCCCTCTTATGTTTTATTCTTATGTCGTCATTGGGCTATCGCTGTTTTGATTATAAAAACCCATTGATTGACAGTCTTCATTGTTCAAACTTCAAAGTGTCAGTGTAAGCGGTGTGGAAATCATGCACCAAAAGGATCTTGTTATTGGTGTGAAGTAGTTCTTAAATCAAATCCTAACTCCATCGATAATTCTCAAAATTTTTCCAACCATCCTCCACAACCCCAGCCATCTTCACTCACTCAGCATAATTGCTTTATATGTGGAGATCCGTTGGGGGACAATTCACTTTGTGACCGATGTTTTTGCAACGAATGTGGATTTAGTCGTGGACTTTGTATGTGCTATTCTTCGAAAGCTAAAACTTCATTCGTTTATGATTCTAATCCAAATTCTTGCAATGAACCGCCAAATTTCTCCGACTATCCTCCACAGCCCGATTTATCTTCGTTTATCAACGTTATTGCGATGGGTGTGGAAATCCGTGAGATCCGACATCAACTTATTGTCATCGGGGTACTTGCGAGAGGTGTGTAAGAAATATTATCAATGGATTTTGTTCGTTTTGTGCTTCGGAAGCTGAAAATTCATACACTTATGATTTTAATCCGAACATTTCCAATTATCCTCAAAACAATTTCAATCACCCTCCTCAAAACTATTATGAGCAAGAACTGTATTTCAACAATACATCGTTCCAAACTACATCAAATTTTGAAAATTGTGGGGGATCGTTTGAAAATTTTCAATATGAGCCAAATTTGTGTTACAATTCTCATGGTTTTGACCAACCCCCACAAAATCCCGTCAATTATCGAAATCAAGATGGAATGCTCGAAATTAAAAAACTTTTGGGATCCGTTGTCGAAGCGGTTCGTCATCGAGAGCAAGCGGTTAATCAAAGTTTGGCTACTCTTAATACTTATACTCCCGGGAAGTCTATGGAAGAATTACTTGCCGAGGAAAGAGCAGCTAACTTTCGAAAGACCTTAATTTACTATGACGATGATTCTGATGATGACGAGGAGAGAATTGTTCCGTTTAAACGTTTTCCCTCAAATAGCACCCGTCTTTCCTCCCGTAGTTCTCGAGGACTCTCTAAAAATGGGGGACGAGCATTTTAGCACTATTCCTGAAAAGGAATCAGACGAATTCAAAAAGTCTAGTGCTGAGAACCTCGTCCCAATCCCAAGTGAGTCTGAGGAAATATTCGACGGTGAATGTGACTTGCAATTTTGTGGAGATTCTCTGGACGTTTCCAAGGTTACTTCCGGGATTTTCTCTAACCCCCTTTTTGAATATAATGACGAGTACACTTTTAGAGCCGTTAATCCTCTTTATGATGGGGTGTTAGAGAACGTTGAGGACGAGGACTTTACACTTGATGAGCCAATTTTATCAATACCTCGCCCCGACGATTCCCATGACTCAGAAGGGGATGTACTTTTTCTTGAAAAATTGCTTAACAGTGATCCCCTTCCAGAAACTGAGTCATTTCACGTTGATCCATCATCCCCCCGCCCTCCTGCTAAACCACCAGATGATGGAATTCTCTCTGATATTTTACCCACCCAACCCACCCTTTCTATCTCTTTCGGGAGTGAGGATGACGATTATCTCACAATCGTTATTCAAATCTTTCTTCTTTTCTTCACCTATCCAGTGACTTCTCTTCTCCTTCACTCCTTCGGGAGTGAAGATACCATCTTCGACCCCGGTATCTCTCATTCTTTTTAGCCGTGGGTATCTCATCGGAGTGGAACTTTCATATGCTTCAATGTTTATTCAAACATCTTGAATGAAAGTCCGATTGAGATTATCTCTTCCACTTGCTCCCCCAAGGACAATTAAATTCGGGGCGAGTCTAAGCTATACGACTCGATAAAAAACAAGCGCTTCGTGGGAGGCACCCCATGCTTATCCTCTATCTTCTTATCTATTTTCTAATAAGTGACGTGAGGAGGGCTTCCTCTTCCATGTCTTGTGTTTCGTGGTTTTCTGTGATGAGTCCAGGATTTGCCCGAATAATGAAGACTCTCGTGCTCGTGGTTTGCTTATCTCCACTCGAGTTTCATCATTCGTTGCTCATCCGATATCCTTAATCTTATCGTTTTACATTTATCTTTGGCATAATTAATAAACGGCCTTAGATTTATGTAGGAGAAGCCTTACCTTTAAGACATTGAGGACAATGTCTCGTTTTAGTCTTGGGGGGGGGGTAATCTGTCGATTTGATTTTTGCCATTTACTCATGCAACCCCGTTTTTCCTCCAAAAATGAAAAAAAGTCCAAAAAAATGAGAAAAATTTTAAAAATTTTTTGTGTAAAAAATATAAATTTTGACATTTTGTTGACTTTTCGCTGGTGAGAGTAGGAATAAAATTCTGACTTGATCGGGCGTGTTGAGCCCTAGCTTGTTCCCTTAACCATTTATAATCTATAAGCTCGTGCTAGTCTTTTACACAAGGAGCTATAAAATGCGAATTCTTTTTAAGAGTTTGCAAGTTCCCGTATCGACTTTATATATGCACGGCTTGATTATAAGGCTAAGCATTCGCGGATCTTATTATTTAAGATTTTAAATTTGCGAAGAATGAGAAATGATAGAGTTTATTTAGAAGTTAGATGCTAAACGTGGAGTAGTTGGTTATCTTTAGAGCTCATCGAAGTTACTTGTGGCCTTTTGCTCCCACAAAATTGTTTCACTATATATAATTGTAAGAATAATTAAAAATGTTAGGTTTTGCCGATAATTAGTTCTTGGTCTTCTTAAAAGAATCATTGTTTTAAAAATTGGGTACACATCAAGGTTACTTAATAAATACGTTTAATAATATAAGTTAAGTGCTCTAAGCTACGGATTCGAGAACGGCCCTTGGATCCTTATTTTCGGAAGGCGTTTAGGTCTTTGCTACCCTCTTGCACCGGCCCTTGGACCTCTAGTTCAGGAATGTGTGAGGGCTTGGTCTAACTACCTTGGATCCTCATTTCAGGAATGTCTAGAGTCTTGGAACACTCCGTTGTAACGGCCCTTGGATCCTTTATGCCGGAAAATGTAAGGTCTTGAAAATAAACCGTGAAGCTCCGTCGTTTAGGGTACGCAAGTGAAAAAAGTATTAATGCAAAAAAAAAAAAAGAAAAAAAAAAAATGATGAAAAAAAAAAAATGGCGATAAATGAAAAAGAGAAAAATGCAAAAAAAAATATATATAAATAAAAACCTTGATGTGGACCTCATTTTCAAAGCAACGGTTCTCGAGAGAAGATTGAAAACTACTTAGCGTCTTAATTTAGTATCTTTATCATACTAAAACTTATCAAAACGAGAATATGGAGAAATTCATTTCTCACCAAAAATAAAATAAATAGAGGCAAAATAGGAAAATGGGAGCAAGAGGTAATTACACAAGTAACTTCCATGGGTAGTGTTGGCATCTAACTTGTAAATAGACAATGATTTCGTTTTTAAGCTTAGTTTGAGGACTCGTGAAAAATCAGGAACAACGTATTTTAACCGTATGGTCACTTCTTCATGAGTCGTGTTTCCTACTCAATGACCTAAAAATTATTGAGAAATAATGATTGTCAACAAAACCGTCACGTGAGAAAAATACAAAAATAGAATAAAAGGAAAATCGGGGAGTTTAGAACTTAAGATTTCTTAATCTCTTTTGAAAATTTTGCTACTTCTCAAAGTTAGTAAAAAGAGATTGAAAATTTTTAGTTTTGAAAACGTGTTTTTATAACATTGCGTGAGGACACAGCAATATCTTAGTCTGGGGGAATTTTGGTATGTGCTTATTCACATACCTTTTATTTACCAAAATCAGACCAAAACGACCAAAAACTAACCAAAATGCCAAAGATATTTGTGTTTTTGTGTTTGTTTTTATGCAGGTACGGATATTTAGAAATATGGACAAAATCGAGCAAAAACCGGGAAAACGAGCACGAGATATGGAATAGATATTTACTGCCGAAGCCGGGAAGTTTATGTCATTCAGATCCTTGAAGAATCATCAATTGACAAAAGAAGCCCTTGGATTTATTTTGGAAAAGTAGCAGAAATAGTCCCTTGAATTTCAGATTGTACAACTTTGGTCCTTATCATTTTTCACTTTACACAAATCCTAATAATCCTACACCTTATATCCGGATTTAATACAAATCCAAAAACCCAATCCAACTCACAAATTAAAACCCAAAGCCCACTTCTCTTATCCTATACTCAGTCCAAAATCAAAACCCATGAACCAAACCCGGATACCCAATCACCCAACCCGGTCAACTGGTTAATAATGACCAGTCAAAAGAAAATATTACCCGCCATGTTCTTCCCTAAATATTTACCCAGAAGAACCCTAGTTTACCCGTACCATTAATTTACCGCAATTAAGGGTAATTCAGTCTTTGCACGGACTTCTAGGAGGATCCTGACACAAAGGAATGACATGTCAGCAGAATGGAGCACTATGATTGGCTATTGATACGTGGAGGGTTTAATCCAAGGGCTGAGAATGATTGTGTGATGTTCAAGAGATGATCAAGGGATGATACGGATTCAAAGAAGCACAAATCACACGGATCGATGACTTGGCAGCCCTAGAATCTTCCCCAATCGCCTATAAATAGAGAGCTTTCCTCATGAGCAATGGTTGTCCAATTTTTATGCTTTAGAAAATTGTTACCACTTTATTTTCTTGTCAAATTTACTGCTTTTCTTAGTGTAATTATTTACATTTCAGTTGTAATTTTCAAATTTCAGTTTGTAATTTCAAGTTTGATTAATGAAAAGTTGGTTTGAATTTCCTTAATTCTTGTCTCTTTAGTGTTTAAGTCTCATTATAGCTTATTACTATTTCAATTAGCTTGTTTCCATTATTTCCAGCTTATTATAATTTACATTTTACCTTATTGTTCATTTTATCCAAAAATCCAAAAAAATATTGAAAATACTTTGAAAATCCAAAAATATCTCAACTCCAGCTTCAATAAGCTGTTTTTCTCAGAAATCAAAAGACATTGATCTTTGGTATATTATTACCGAGGGTGACTTTCAACCGATTCAAAAGAATTCGGAAACTAAAAGGGATGAAATAGTTCCTTATAGTAAACAAAGTGATGAACTTAAAAGAAAACTAGCCAAAAATGATGAGGCTAAAATGATGATTTATAATGCTTTGCCGAAAAAGGAATTTGAAAGAATTTTTATGTGTAATACGGCAAAAGATATTTGGAAAACTATGTTAGTCACTCACCAAGGTAATAATCAAGTCAAAGAGAACAAGATAGATCTTTTTGTGCAACAATATGAACAATTTTCCATTTCGGAAGATGAATCTATTGATAATGCTTTTGCTAGATTTAATACTATTATTACTAGTCTTAAAGCTCTTGATGAAGGTTATTCTAGCAAGAACTATGTTAGGAAGTTTCTTACGGCTCTACATCCCAAATGGAGAGCAAAGGTCACCGCCATTGAAGAGTCAAAGGAGTTGGCGACATTATCTCTTGATGAACTAATAGGAAACTTGAAGGTTCATGAGATGATAATCAACAAAGACTCCGATATAGTCAAAGGCAAAAGCGAGAGAGTTAGATCTCTAGCATTGAAAGCCAAAAAGGAGGCTAGTGATGAGGAATGTTCGGGTTCCGATAGCGAAGATGGAGAGTATGCGTTAGCCGTTAGAGTCTTTAAAAAGTTCTTTAGGAGAAGAGGTAGGTTCGTTAGGCAACCTCGTGATGATAAGAAGCCGTCACAAAAGAACCGAGATGAGAAGAAAGGAAAGAGTGATAGGAGATGTTTTAGATGCGGAGATTCTAATCACCTCATAGGAGAATGTCCTAAACCACCTGTTGTTTCCGTTACACAAGTAGAAATAACTACAAAGTTAATCTAATTGTGTTCCATGAATGATTTAATGTATTGATTCATTTAGACAAATAAGTAAAACGTAAAAGATAGAACACAAGTTTTTCAACGTTTAAATTCTTATTAGAAATTAATCAAAAGAATCTATACCCAAGTGTTTGCGGAAATAACACTTGGGATTGAAACGACAAGGTATGGTATGTTCTCCTCACTAAACTCAAGTTATACTTGAGTGGCAACAATGAATGAACCACTGAGCTATCTCAGGGACTAGGTTGCTCTTTGGGGAGAAAAGTGGTTTTGTGAAAGTCTAAGCTTTTAATTCACAAAACTTATCCACTTTTATCCCTTATGATCCTATTTATACACATGTATAAAAGAGCACCCGTGACTAATAATACAAAAAGAATGACCTAGCTAGTCTGGACAAAATACAACAGTATTTTGGCTTAGTTACAAGAATCTATTTTGGGAATAGGTTAATACTGCTTTCCGAATGTCAGTGATGACACTGCTCTTGTTCTCAAGCCTTTCAGGGAAAGTTTGACTTTGGCCTGATAAGGACTTCTCCTTATCTTTCCAAACTCTTCCCGCCTTGTCCCGCCTTTCTTTCAGACTTCAGATTCTTCAGGCTTGGTCTTCGGTCTTCAATCATTATAGTTGTTGAGGAGACTGGGTTCAGTGAGTTATTGTCATCACTCACTGAACCCATTACCTTCTTCTTTGGCTTAAGTGACACTCAGGGAGTTTCGCCTCACTGAATGGTGAATCTTTGTTCTTAGACTCGTCCTGAGCATCCTGAAGGTAACTCACTGAGTGACTATTCACTCAGTGACCTGAGAGTGTTCACGGTTGATTAACACTTGGCTAATTTGTATTCAAATCCTTGTTGTCAGGCCGCTTGGGTACTTAATGGACCCAACAATCTCCCCCTATTTGGATATAAATTATGCCTAAGTGTTTTATCAGTGTGAGTGAGCAAATGGGCTATTCTCACACTGAGTATATTAGAAGCTAATAAAGGACACCGATATAACAAAACGAGGGCCATCATTTTATTCATATCATTACAAAGTCCTATAATCTAAACATAATGCTCAGGGATCTGTACTCAGGATTCCAAGATTCTCATGAGCTCCAACTTAGCCTTCTTAGACACCAACTTCTCCTTATCGGGTCTTTCATTCATCATCTTGTCCATCAGCCTGATAAACTCTTCATTTTCTGGGCTCTTCACGTGAAGTGCCATTAGCTTGTATGCTAGAAGAGTTGTCGTTTCCACAAGGTGTATGTCACTGACTCTTTGAAAGGCCTGTTGGCCAAACTCATCGACAAAGAAAATACCATACTCAGGAAGCTTGATAACTTGGTTGGGAACAAACTTGACCCCTTGAGGAGGAATCCTGTTGCAATGAAGAGCTGCTATGAATTGTTCAGGTTCCTGTCCCACAACTTTCCTCTTCTTCCCAGTATTCTGAGTAGGTTCAGGAATTGCAAGTCCGTGAGAAGCAAGTGCCTTCTCATGATCTATCCCCAGGCTCTTGGCCACCCTTTCCATTTCTTCATATTTGCTGCTCAGGGTAGCTAAAAGATCAGGAACAATCCTACTTTGCTTCTTCCTCAGGATGGGCCCCATCATGTCCCATTCCTTTAGCCCGTAATCTGAGAATTTGGAGGGAGTGTTTTTCTCAGATTTCCTTGGCCCTCTGTGAACCGTAATGCTTATGGGCTTGGTGTTGTGAATGGTCATGTCGGTTATGGTGCCTTCACTCTTAGTCTTTGTCATATACCACAAATACTTCTCATAAGTTTTCCTCTTCCTTTCATTGTTGATCTTGACCTTAAGATTATGTTCTTTTATTAGGTCAGCCTGAAGCTTGAGGAATTCTTCCCCCTTGATAACCTGATCAGTTTCCTTGATAACCTCCTTGGCCACTTCAACAATGACTGGCCTGTTGAGTTTTTCAGCCCTGATTCTATCCTGTTCATCCAGGACTGTGGCCACTTCCTCACTAGTTCCAAAAAAATTTCTCCCGTTATCTAGGGTGACTTCAAAAGGTGCATCCGGGTCAGGACGCCTCTCTCTTGGTGCCTTTACCAACTTTGGAAGAGAGTCTTCAGTTTCCATTATTCCCTTCCCTTTGTCAATGGGAAGGGGTGTACTGAAGGAGGATTCAAGGACTTCAGTTGCTATTGCTTCAGGTTGAATAGGGATGGTAGCAACAACAAGTGCAGAGGAAGTTGAAGGTTAAGGGATGGGTTCATCAGGTTTTTCTCCCTCAACAGATGCTGGAGCCTTAGGGTAAGCATCTGTTGACTGAGGAATGGGTGGAACTTGAGAAGTCTGAAGAATAATCAGGATGGTTGAGACCATGTTCTTCCCACCAGTGGTCTCATTCTTCAGTACGGAGATGTCTTCCACTATGGTAGCTTCAGCAGCGGTAAGGTCAGTAACCTTGGTGGTATAGTAACTGATCAGCTCATTATGTTTGGTAGAGAGCTGATCAAAGGCTGAGGAGATTTTTGTCAGGCACTCCTGGGTATTAGCTAATGACTGTTGAATTACATCTTGCTGTGACCTGAGCGGTTTAAGATCCACCTCTTGGAGAAGCTTGAGAAGCTCAGCAATGTTGGTGGAGGTGGTCTTCTGAGAGTCCATGAACTCAGTCTGCTTGGTAATAAGAGCAGGATCATCTTTGAACTCGTCTTGAATAGCATCAAGAGTCTGCAACACATTGGAGAACTGTATGTCTTATGCAGAACCCAGATTATCAAGAGATGTCCTCAGGTAACTGATTTGTTTATCAGTGAAGGCAGCAACCTGATGTAGTTGATGAAGCGAAAAGTGTACCGCTTTTAGGGGGTCATTTAAGCCCTAAATAGTATTTATTTGATCAAATATTGCCCTAAATCGTTCCTTTTGTCATTTTAGGTACTTTGGAGAAGAAATCTGGAAAAGGAAGCATTTTGGACGTTTTTGGAGCATAAAAGTGAAGAAAACGACAAAGTCTCAAAAATCTGCTGAAAAGTACCTGTGACGGCGTCAAGCCCCAATGTGACGCCGTCAAACCTTGACGTGCCAGAGAGGATTTTGGAAGATTAAAGGGGGACGGCGTCAAGAAGGCCGTCAACCCTTGACGGGCCAGAGAGGATTTTGGAGGATTAAAAGGGGACGGCGTCAAGAAGGCCATCAAGAAACCCTAACCGTGGCGAGGTGACGGCGTCACGCTCTATAACGTGACACCGTCAGATCTGTTTTCCTATATATACTTTCATAATTTTTAGTCATTAGTGTGCAACTTTGTGAGGAGAAACCCTAAGACGATTTTTCTGCCATTTTTAAGGGTTTTATACCCTTGGATCTCCCATGTTCAATTGAAGATAAGTAATCAATTAATCATTCAATATGTCTATGTGTTGTTTGATTATATCTTGTTCTTGTCTTTTATTTAACATGCTAGGCTAGATTTATCTTGTGTTTGCTTAGATCTAATGAAACCTAACTATTGATTATTGGTTGTTGGTGTGTTATTAATTGTATTGGATGATTGTTTATCGATGTTAGGCTTAAGAAAACTGGCTAACCTCCTATACGGTAACTTGCTTGAACGTCTTAAGAAACATGAACCAATGCGTACTAAGGTTTTTATGGTTGTATTTAATGCATGAGCGAATTCTAATGATCCCATGTTAGGAGCTTCTTAGCCGGCTCGACATAGGAGTGAAGTAGGAGCTTATAGAGTTGGGGAAGTACGTACGCCACCCCACGATTGGTATTAAGGAATACACCCGTCATCCACGCAATTAATACACACTAATCAACCGGTAAAAGATAGTTAGGGAGTAAGGAAATCTAAGTAAACACATTTCTCTCCATATAAGTTCCACAACCTTTTTATTTTCAGTTATTTTATTTTATTTGCAATTGTAGTTATTTGGGTTAGTTGACTGGCAACTAATTCCGCCCACTCCTTCAAACCCGAGATTTTACTTGCTTTTATAAAAATATAAAAATACAAAAAGAATCTTCCCTCACCCTTAGACCTATTAGAGTAGTTTTTCAATCCTAACGACACTATTCCCCTAGAGAACGATCAATCCCCCGGTACTTGCCACTACACTATACTACATCGGTCAGGTACACTGCCTGGTGGGGATTGCAAGCCTCTTGAGATCCCTTGAGAGGTAAAACCTGTTGTAAGGTCGGAAAGCCACGCATCAAGTTTTTGGCGCCGCTGCCGGGGAATAGTTATTGTTTAGGTTGAAATTTCTTTTTATTAGGTCTACTCATTAGATTCCTATCTTAGTGAGATTTTTATTTTCTTTTTATTAGCTTTCTTGTAGTCTATCTTTTTCTTTGTGCCCTTTGTTTGTAAAACCATTTTCATTTGTCACTATGGCGGATGAAACTCCATTTAGATCATTGACAATAGAGGAACAACTATATTTCACTAATAGATTTGCTTCCTATCATTCCAATGAATTTTTGTGTGCTCTTAGTGATTTCCAAGAGGAGTTGGGGGTAAAGTTAGATGGGTTTAATGAATTCTACGCATGTGTGATTTCTATTAGACGATCATTATCAGGATCAATTCCTTTTAGTAAGACCCTTTGGATGAATTTTGAGGAAAGCTTCCTAACCATGACCCATAAGTGGAACGAATTAGTGGATTTGTATGAGCAAAAAGACCTAGTTTCTAAGAACATGGACTTAGAGTCAAACCAAGATTCTGAGACGGTTAGAGTTAAGCCACCTAGCTGCATGTCATGGTTAGGCACTACCATAATACAGGGTGAACACTTAGGTGATCTTGATGTGATGGAGGATCTAGCCGAGCATGATCACATTGATCAAAAAGACCTAGGTTTTATGATCGATGATGATGAATCTCAAGAAACACATGATGAATCTTTTGGGCAATTTGAATATAGCAGTCAGAATATTGAGGATGATCCTTATGATTCGGATATAGAAGTTGAGATGCCTAGAGAAGCACTTGAGATATTAGGGAAAATGTTAGGTTTAAATTCTACCAAAACCCATGATGAGGATATAGGTGATCTTGACACAAGGAATGATGAGGTTAGTAACATAAGCCCGCTAAGTACCTCACAAGTCCTACCATCATTTGAGGCACACACACCGCCCGTGACTTACCCGGAAGAAGTAGAAGAGACTTTAGGAATCCCGATGGAGGTAGAACCTTTGAACCAAACACAACTAGAGGATATAGGTTTGAATGCTTATAGTGATCACAACCTTACTCTTAGTTCTAGGGGATTTCCTATTTTTGATGAACCGGAGCCTCAACCAAAACCGTTACCTAATCTTCCATCTTTAGATGTGAATTTAGGAATTAAAAAAGGTCCCGATCCACCCATCAAACCATGTAGTCCGGGTAATGTTAAGATTAAGGTAGTAGACTCTAGGCCATGTGGAGTGGAAGCTAATATAGGAGTGAACCATGACCTTACATACTTACATCACCCATTCATGATTGATCACAAGAAACATTATGGGTTTAAACTGGGTTTATTAGGTCAAGATGGATTCCCAACTAGGAATCTCTCGAAGTTGATAGAAGATGATCCCTTTTTAGGAGGAAACTCAAAATCACCCATTGACCAAAGTGAACTAGGCAAGGTTATGATGAAAGGAGCACACCCCTTTGAGTATGTAATTCATCCACCACTCTTTCCTCATGAGGCATACCTCCACCGAAATGGCGTGTATCGCTACTATCACCAGCACTTAATCCTAAGTGTAGGAAAAACCTCTCCTATTTCCGTTAAATAAGGGTAGAGTCAGGCTCGTGACTCGAACAAAAACAAGCGCTTCTTGGGAGGCAACCCAAGCTTTATTTGCTTTGTGTGTTTATTTATTTGTTTGTTTGATTTTATTTGCTTCCGTATGTATGTTTAATTTTTATTATTATTGATTCATGTTCAAAACTAAATTGTGAAAATGCTTTATCTTGTTTTTAACTTCGTCTTAACTACATATAAAGGTATTTTGCAAAAGATAAGTGTAAGGGGAATCCAAATCGGTTTATTAGAACCAAGGTTGCAAAAATCGCGAATCGGTAGTCGGGCGGTCGACCACCTTGTAGCTTGTAATCGGTCTAGGCGGGATTAATCGGTGATTAATCGAATTGGCATTACTGACAAACTTTAATTATTTTCGGCAAGTTTTGTGTATTTCCGGTGAGGTTTAGGTATTTCCGGCAAGGTATTTTCTAAAAAACAACTTGTAATAGACTTAAAGAGTTACTATAAGTGATCAAAATAAGTTTACAGTGAGTGTTGGGTACTTCTGGCAAGATTTATAGGTTTCCAGCAAGTTTGAACACCATTGACCGCCGTTGATAGCTGTTGACCACAGTTGACCTATTTGTTTGACCCAGTTACATAAATCGGCAAGGTCGGTGGCCTTGTAGCACCTAATCGGCGATTAATCGGCCTTGTAGACCTTTTTTTGCAACACTGATTAGAACAAATGAACATGAATCATAACAATAATAAATTAACATACATATTAGTAATTGTTTGAGTCAAATGCTTGTATCGAGTCATAATGATATTTTGCAGGAATTCCAGGAAGTAAGGTATAGGTTTTTCCAGAAATTTTCCGGAAACTTAACATGAGAATTCTGTCAGATCATTTCTGACGGCGTCAGGACTTACAACCTGACGGCGTCAGGTTTTAATTTTCTGAAATTTTTGAAAGTTTTGTTTTTCTTCCGGAATCATAAAATGCTTTATCAAATCTCTAACTTATAAACTCCAGGAATCTGCAAAATAATCATTCCACAAGCATTATATCCTTATACAGATTTATCCCGCCGATGTTATGCAGGTTTTCTTGTTTGTTTTCTCAGGTTTAACAGGTTATTTTGGACAAGGAGATGTATGTGGAATCTAGCTTTTGGCGCTACTTTAATCCTGAAGCTTCAACATTACCTTGGAAGAAGATCTAATCATGTTACCCCTTTATCTACCGAGCGAATCAGGGGAGTATTTGATTTCATTCTTTTACCTTATTTACTTTTACATCTTGTTATTTGAACATTGGGGACAATGTTCATCTTAAGTGTAAGGGGGGGGGGGGTAAAGTACGATACCTTAGAGAATGCTATTACGCTTGATTTTTCGTTTGTTTAATGGTAGATGTGTAATAAAACTGAGAGAAATACCTGTTAAGGCAATTTTAGTGCCAAATTTAAAATTTTTTACAACATATAGGAGTGAAACTTTGGTCTTAATGAGCGTCTCACGGATAGGAGTTATATGACTAGCACAAAACCGTACCACTAAAAAATTTTCCACCCCCAAATATGTGAGGTTCGCCCCTAGAATTGGTAGGAAAAGCATTTATGCTATGATGTGTGTACCGGTAGCACTTAGATTCTAGAACTTGCATTAGGACCATTTCGAAGCCACAAGTGAGACTACATTCGTGTAGTTAGATTTACTACATGATAAGAGGCATTAGGATTAACCTATTGTTTTACACCTGTGTTTTGTTATAATTACATTGGCTACATTGGTCAAGTAATTCTCCCACACCCTTTGCGTTGTACTCATTTTTAGTACACGATACCCCTAGTACACCCCTCAGAGCCTATCTTTTCATTTCTAACTTTAAGCATTTTACTTAAAGTAAGAATTTGTTTACACCCCACTTAAATGTACACCCAAATCGCCTTAGCCTACCTTGTATGCACTCATTTTTAGTGCATTATTGTGACAACATTTGTTTAAACCCTTAGTTAATTATCTAATTGATTACATGGTTGCTAAGTCGAGTCATATCCTTGTACATATTGTTTTGGGACGATTGGGACTCATGGGTAAAGTACTAGTGTAATGGAGTAATGGGGAAGAACAACATTATTACCCCCATATGTGCTAAATATTTTAAAAAGTACTCCAAGTGTTTCGATTATCTTAATTCGAGTCATTAGAATAGTTAATTGTAAAGTTATGTAAAAGTTCAAGTGTAAGGGGGATACAACGCCCCTATGATGTATTATTTTGGATGGTAGGGCAAGAGTGTATGAAAAAAAAAAAAAAAAAAAAACATACGGACTACCATCCCGTTTCATTTTATGTTTATTTTATCTTTTTGTTATTTCTTTCATTAGCTTAAGTCGAGTCTAGTCTTGGCTTAGCAACGCCATATTGTACATGTAATTAATCAAGATCTTTAACTCGCCACCAGTAAAATATCCTTTATCCAACAAAACCATGTTTATCATATCCCTACACCTAACGTTATAACCCATTTAAAAGCCCTCTTTGATAGTTTATCTTAGGTGCTTACGCCTAGTGGAGGAGGTTTTTGATCCTTTCCCAAGCCTATGGTAATCTATTTGCTATGACAGGTAGTGAGAGATATTATTCATTTTCATTTGTGAGATATACTTTTATGACACCTGAGAGATGTGAGTATCTAAACACTACTTGTGAGGTGCTAGTCTGTAATCTCCGTGCTTATTATGATTAAAGTGGAACGACTATTTGTTGTAATTACTTTTATATTAGCGTTAAATGACCCCTAACTTGTATTTTGATTAGAATAAAAGCGCATTTGCTTGAGGACAAGCAAATCTCAAGTGTAAGGGTATTTGATGAAGCGAAAAGTGTACCGCTTTTAGGGGGTCATTTAAGCCCTAAATCGTATTTATTTGATCAAATATTGCCCTAAATCGTTCCTTTTGTCATTTTAGGTACTTTGGAGAAGAAATCTGGAAAAGGAAGCATTTTGTACGTTTTTGGAGCATAAAAGTGAAGAAAACGACAAAGTCTCAAAAATCTGCTGAAAAGTACCTGTGATGGCGTCAAGCCCCAATGTGACGCCGTCAACCCTTGACGCGCCAGAGAGGATTTTGGAAGATTAAAGGGGGACGGCGTCAAGAAGGCCGTCAACCCTTGACGGGCCAGAGAGGATTTTGGAGGATTAAAAGGGGACGGCGTCAAGAAGGCCATCAAGAAACCCTAACCGCGGCGAGGTGACGGCGTCACGCTCTATAACGTGACGCCGTCAGATCTGTTTTCCTATATATACTTTCATAATTTTTAGTCATTAGTGTGCAACTTTGTGAGGAGAAACCCTAAGACGATTTTTCTGCCATTTTTAAGGGTTTTATACCCTTGGATCTCCCATGTTCAATTGAAGATAAGTAATCAATTAATCATTCAATATGTCTATGTGTTGTTTGATTATATCTTGTTCTTGTCTTTTATTTAACATGCTAGGCTAGATTTATCTTGTGTTTGCTTAGATCTAATGAAACCTAACTATTGATTATTGGTTGTTGGTGTGTTATTAATTGTATTGGATGATTGTTTATCGATGTTAGGCTTAAGAAAACTGGCTAACCTCCTATACGGTAACTTGCTTGAACGTCTTAAGAAACATGAACCAATGCGTACTAAGGTTTTTATGGTTGTATTTAATGCATGAGCGAATTCTAATGATCCCATGTTAGGAGCTTCTTAGCCGGCTCGACATAGGAGTGAAGTAGGAGCTTATAGAGTTGGGGAAGTACGTACGCCACCCCACGATTGGTATTAAGGAATACACCCGTCATCCACGTAATTAATACACACTAATCAACCGGTAAAAGATAGTTAGGGAGTAAGGAAATCTAAGTAAACACATTTTCTCCATATAAGTTCCACAACCTTTTTATTTTCAGTTATTTTATTTTATTTGCAATTGTAGTTATTTGGGTTAGTTGACTGGCAACTAATTCCGCCCACTCCTTCAAACCCGAGATTTTACTTGCTTTTATAAAAATATAAAAATACAAAAAGAATCTTCCCTCACCCTTAGACCTATTAGAGTAGTTTTTCAATCCTAACGACACTATTCCCCTAGAGAACGATCAATCCCCGGTACTTGCCACTACACTATACTACATCGGTCAGGTACACTGCCTGGTGGGGATTGCAAGCCTCTTGAGATCCATCGAGAGGTAAAACCTGTTGTAAGGTCGCAAAACCACGCATCAGTAGTTTACCCTGAGATGCTTCAACAGCAGCCCTGAAGTCAACATAGGAGACTGCTGCTTTAGTACATTGATCCCATTGTTCTTCAGTGATCTCACGGAAGAGAGCAGTGTTGGCTTTCCTAAGGAACTTTACTAGCTGCCTTTCAGTGAGAGGAAGAATGTTGTCATACTTCTGCAAATATGGAGGAGTAGCAGGAGCAGAGTCTTTGGAGTTGCCTGATGATGATGATGATAAGGTGGTGTTGTTGTGGGGTTCTTGTTCCTCAGGAGGAGGAGATGATGGTGGTTGTTCAGTGTGCTGAGGAGAGTTGTAAGTTTTAGTCTCCATGTCATCCCCAACACCAAAAATATCTTCATCTCCAAAATCAACCATCTCCTCTTCTAAGTCTTCATTTAGTAGCCTTTCGAGATCTGCCAGAGTTGGAACCTGTTAGGAATCCGGCTCCACCTCAAAAGAGGGCTCACCTTCGTTGTGGCCAGGTCCTGACCCCTCCAGGTGAATAGAGTGGGTTTTCTCTACCTGGTCTACAGGGTCAGTTCCTGAGAGACTAGATTCACCGTGGGGGGGGGGGGGTGGGGTGTAGGTTCCGTATCAGCGGGTGGTCATATATTCCCTGTATCTTTGTCCCCTTGGGTGCCTCCAAGGACTGGTGGGTGTTCTCTAGTACCATCACTAGGCAATGAGGTGTTGAGGTCCCCCTTCACATCAGGGTTGGTCTGCCCTGACGAGGATATAGGGACCGTTTCTCCCTGAGACCCTGAGTGTGATTGGTCAGAGCCGGAAATGGGAAGTTGTATGTTGAGGCCCCCTTTCCACCAAGGTTGTGCTGCCTTGATGAAGATTTAGGGGCCGGTCCTCCCAGAGTCTCTGACTGTGATTTGTCAAAGCCGTAAACAGGATGTGAAAGGGTGTGGGTCCCCTTCTCAGCAGAGTGGTGCGGCTCTACTGACGATATAGGACCCTGTTCTCCCTCAGGAAAAGGTGGTGATTGACGAATGCCTTCATCAGGAAGTGAGGGGTGAATGGTTCCTGCCCCACTGACTTGTATATGTCAGCAGAGCCATGAGGAGCGGGTTTGCCCGAGGACCCTGAGGGTGATTTCTCAGAGCCCTCCGTTGGTGTTTGTTGTTTGGCCAATGGGGTCTCAACTGTGGGTGTCTCAGTGGTCTTGGCCGTTGGTTGCCTTTGTTGAGGCTTTGAGGCAGAAGTCTCAGTGGCGAGTGGTTTGGGTTGAACCACCTTCCTGGACCCTGCCTTCTTTTTCTTCTTCTCCTTCTTAGAAGGAGAAGGCACATGAGATATAACTTCTTGTCCCTGAATGACCATCAACATATATGTGGTCAGGGCAACTGGTGTAACCTCAGTGAGGTCTCTCGAGTAGTTTGCCTTGTGTAAGACATCAGGGTTAGATCCCTGGATGTTTGGTCTAACATACTCGGAGCCTAATAAGTCCTGAAGCACACAGGAAATGAACCTAGGATAAGACATGTGTCTTTGCCTAGACTTCCCTGATAGCTTAGCTATGAGGTCTCTGAAGATCATCTCTCCAATATCAATTTTTTTACCCTCCAGGAGGCTTAACACAATCATTTGTTATGATGTGTTCAATTTCTCTGTGGAGGATTTATTGCCACCAAGGACCTGAATGAAAAACGTCATCAGGATCCTCCAGAAAGCAGGAAACCAGGTTTTGATTATTGGGGCTTTGGCAAATAAGGTTCCTGGGGCCACTTCAGGATGCCTGTCATCATGTGGCCCTAGTAAAAGCAATTCGACTTTTAATTCTGCTTCAGTGGGCTGAGGGTCGAAGTTCTTAGCGAAATCAAGACCTTTGGCCTTGATGAAGGTTTGGTAATTAAGAGAGAGGGTCTTTCTCCCATTCATCACCGAGAACGTGATTAAGGTATCCTTGATGTTATTAGGGCTGGTGGCCATTGCTGTACACCAGAACTCCCTTAAATAGTCATGGTATATGACTGGGGGTGTTTTGGTGAATGTCGTAGAAAGGAAGCAGTTTTGTAGGTATTTTACTACGTCCTTATACGCCAAATTTTTTTTCAGGTAGGCAAAATTCCCTACGACATTGTTTTTGGTTAAGTCTACGCCCTCTAGTTGGAATTCCACATTAGGGGCGCAGGTTATAGCTCTAGAAGCAGCCATTTAAAACAAAGGTCTTGGTTTTGTAAGAAAAATGGTCTGAGTTTAGAGGTTGAAAACACACACAGATTTTTAAGCAAAAGGGCAAGAGTTTGATTAAAAATTTTCAAAGCGTGTGTGTGTGATTTTGTTTGTGGGTATTTATAGGAAAGTGGAGAGAGAAGGTGGTTTTAGCATTACGCGAGTTTTCTCAAAATTTTGAAAACCGTTTCATATCTGCATTAAATGCCACCTCTTCCACTATCCCGGGTTTCGCGCAACTGTCAGGGTGAACAGTTGTACCGTCTGCAAAAGTGTAATTTGCAGAGTGACATCACAACATATTATATCAAAAGATATTATGTGTGAGAGGAGGCATTAAATGCCAAGTGGGATTTGTGGTGATGAAGTGGGGGCCCATGATGTGGATGCCAGTTGGTATAAGAACATATATTCCTATATTAAATAGGTATTCAGTTACCAACCTCGGACATTTACTAACTAGATACTTAGAGCATTAAGTATAGCATTGAATGTCATCTTGAGGCCCCTGAATGACTTTTCATTCAGTTTGAGGGTTCAGGGAAGGTTATTCAGTGATCTTATTCACTGAGAGACACATTGAGTCAGGGACCTGAGGTTTTCAGAATTTACACTTAGTTGGAAGGATTCAATCAGTGAGCTGATATTCAGTGGGAATGAAGTGTAATTCAATGTCACCATTCATGACATGGTCCCTGATGAAATGATATCTGATATCAATGTGTTTGGTTCTCTGATGAAGAACAGGGTTGTTTGAGATAGCAATTGCACTTGTGTTATCACAAAAGATGGGAACCATCTTATAATGGATGCCATAGTCACTGAGTTGACTTTTCATCCATAGTACATTTGCACAACAACTGGCTGCTGCAACATATTCAGCTTCTGCTGAGGACATGGCAACTGATTGTTGCTTCTTAGCACTCCAACAGACTAGTTTTCCACCAAGGAATTGGCAGGAGCCTGAGGTGCTTTTTCTATCCATGTTGCAACCAGCATAGTCAGAGTCTGAGTATCCTTTGAGATCAAAGGCTGAACATTTAGGATAGTACAATCCAAGACTTGGAGTACCTTTCAGGTACCTGAAGATTCTTTTCATAGCTGTGAGATGTGATTGTCTTGGGTCAGATTGATATCTGGCACACAAACAGACTGAGAATTGGATGTCAGGCCTTGATGCAAGTAGATACATCAGTGACCCAATCATTCCTCTAAATAGAGTTTGATTGATTGGTTTACCAGAAAGGTCAGGACCAAGGTTATTTGGAGGAACCATGGGAGTTTTCACTGAGGCACAATCACTGAGCTCATACTTTTTCAGTAGGCTTCTAGTGTACTTCTCTTGACTGATAGAAGTTCCCTTATCAGTCTGCTTGATTTGCAGTCCAAGGAAGTAAGTTTGTTCTCCCATCATTCTCATTTCAAATTTCTTTGCCATCAGTTTTTCAAACTGTTTGCAAAGTTTATAACTTGTTGAGCCAAATATGATGTCATCCACATATACTTGAACAAGAATGACATCTCCATTTGTCCTATAGATAAACAATGTGTTGTCTATCTTGCCTCTGACAAATTTGTTTTGGATGAGGAAAGCTGAAAGAGTTTCATACCATGCCCTAGGAGCTCGTTTCAGTCCATAAAGAGCTTTCGCAAGCTTGCAGACATAGTCAGGAAACTCACTGCTTTCAAATCCAGGAGGTTGTTGGACATAAACTTCTTCTTTCAGTGACCCATTTAAGAATGCACTTTTTACATCCATTTGGTACACTTTGAAGTTCATGTAGGTTGCAAATGCAAGGAAGATCCTGATGGCTTCCATCCTTGCCACTGGTGCAAATGTCTCTTTATAGTCAATGACTTCTTGTTGATTATAGCCTTTGGCTACAAGTCTGGCCTTGTTTTTAATGACTATGCCATTTTCATCAGTTTTGTTTTTGAACATCCATTTCATGCCAATGACTGAAACATCCTGAGGACACTTGACCAAGGTCATTACCTTGTTTATGTCAAACTGTTCCAGTTCATCATGCATAGCCTGAACCCAACTTGGATATGTTAGTGCTTCTTTGACACTTTTAGGTTCAATGGTGGAAATGAAATCCACAAATAGGCATTCATTGGCTGAGGCTGCTCTTAGTTTAGCAGCCATGCTTCTAGTAAGCATGCCTGATGAACTCAAATAAGTACATTTTATTACTATCATTTATCCTATCTATTTGACTTGTTTTATTATATTATCTGTGAGAATTGATACGTTAATGTTTACTTTTGTAATTCTCAGGTAAAAACAAGTATTATGTGAAACTTGGCGATTTTGGACTAATTAGGGAGCAAAACAAGCAAGAAGATAAGAGTCTACTGAAATGTACATGATCAAGACATTCTGCTCCAGATACGCCGCATCTTGCTTATTACATACGATGCATCACTATCAAGATTTCACAAGATACGATCCAAGACAGCAAGGACATGCGCCGCATCTAAGAATGGAGTTACGCCGCATCTTCTGGCGGTGTACGAATATTCCTGAATATATTAATCTTGGACCCCACGCGAAGTTAAGTCAATGCGCCGTATCTACTTATTAGATGCGCCGCATCTTACCCTCAGACAGAAACTATAAATACCCCAAGACCAGATGAATTTCAGAGGTTCGACATTTAGCTAAGTACGAGAAGACAGAAACCCTAGGACGAATTCAGTCGAAGTAGCAGCACAAGACACACCTTGAATGAAGATACAAGAGCTGTAAGAAGGTCCTGCATGTATTCAATTCATTAAGTAGTTTTGTTTTATTGTGTTAGTAAACTTTAATTCATCAGGATTGGTGGTTTGTGTAATGTGACAATGGAAAGGTTGCACTCCCTTAAAACTGCTTTCCCATTAATTAAAGTTTATATGTTGATGTCTTTGGTGACTTTTATTAGTGCATTGATAACCTCTGTGTCTAGCTGAGCGTTGATCGGGTCGCCATGCCTCTGCCCTCACCTATTTATTAGATCGCCTATGCATTCTATCGTCTGTAGAAAAGTAGGAAGAAAGATAAATAGGATAGTCATAAGTAATCATTAAGGGTTTACTCGCCGATAAGATTAGAACCAACGAGAAAGGACTTAATCTCGGTGCGATGCATCGAACTATACACTTCATATAAAACTAGCAATAAAACAAGTGACAAGCTACTTAACTATCAGGACATGTCTTCTTATTGTCTCAAGTATTTATCTGTGTACGTGTGTGCTACTCGCTGATTCGTGCCTCTTAGTTTAGTTTATTATTTAATTGCAATCAAACCGTGCCAGTCTCTCAGGCTGAACCCCTTTGCGTTAGATTAGGTTGTATAGCTAACTTAAGATATTAAAATACTGATTAGGATAACTAGATAATACGTTCCACTCTTAGTGATCGACACTCTACTTACCATTATATTCATACTGACCGGGTACACTGCTCGTTAAAGTGTGTGTGTTATTGATAAGTCGGCTAAATATAAATTTAAAACTTGAATACTGCTAAAACCACAACGACATACCGTGGGTATAAATTAGAGCATACGCACGCACGCATCAAGTTTTTGGCGCCGTTTCCGGTGAGTGAATTGTTATTATCTGTTAATTTGATTAGTATTTTAATTAGGTTTTTCTTTTTAATTTTAAATCTAACCGCTAACTGTGTTGTATATTAGGTTAAATTGCATTCATTGTATTATTTTGCATATTTTCTGTTTTCGTGTGTTTTTATTTTCTTTTATTTGTGTTTATTTTGGTTTGTTTTTATTTGTTTTTATTTTTCGTATTTTCTGTATTCTGCTATCGTTGTACTGAGCTTATTCAAACGATACGGCGCATCTATTTTCATAGATACGGCGTATTGCGTTTAATTTTTATAAAATACAACGCGTTTAATTAATTCGATACGACGCATCTTTCCCCAAGATACGGCGTATCTGTTTTTAATAAGAATTTTTTTCTAAGCGATAACGCCATACGACGCATCTGCTTTTGCAGATACGGCGCATCTATTATTTTAATTAAAATCAGTTTTCGAATTATTAAACAGATACGACGCATCGATTTTTATCGATACGGCGCATCTTCTGAATCAAAAATCTTGTATTTTGAAACGTAACGAAAATACGGCGCATTAACCTTTGTTAATACGACGCATTTAATTTTAATAAGTATAATCGATTTTTGATAATTAAAACTGATACGGCGCATTCTAAATTCATAAGCGGCGTATCTATTTTCTGAATAAAGTCTGATTAAATTTTAACGATTATAAGATACGGCGTATCCAACATTTTGGATACGGCGCATCGTCTGCAGATATCAGCTATTTTTATTCTTATATCCGTTTCTAAATTCATTAATTTCTCTTCTAGCGAACAAATCCTACTGATGCTTTCGTGATTATTTCAGAAGGAAAATGGTCGGATTCGGAGAACTGATTGACTTCGACTTCGAAGCCAAATTTATGGATGGAATATTAGTGCAAGATAAATCACTCGAACGTTACGATGGGGACTACATTGAACTTAATGACCTTGATGGACCATTAGAATCCAATGACCTGTTCATGGATGATGCGGAATCTGAGTTAGAAGAAGGAGAAATTCTGGATAGTCCAAAAGTCAATGTCATGTCAAGAAGCTTTTACAATTCTATTATGAGAAAAAAAGTGGAGTATAAGGGAAAGAATGTAGTTGGAGCCTTCATTAATGTCCCGGTCTTCGTTGGATGTTTTACTATTGTTACTGAGTTCGCCATTGTTGAAGACATGAATGCCTATTGTGACAGCGATATGGGTGACGTGATTGTTGGAAAACCATTTTGTAGGGAGATCACTATTAATGCAAAACGATTTGAAGGAAAGATCACCTTTCAATGTGGAAGCGACGTTATCACTTATATGATGCCCCGAACTCACCCTGGGTTTAAACATGCTACTAATAGGTTCTGCTACAAATTTTCTCCATTCCTTTTTATTGGTGATGATGACATGAAGAGAGGGATGGAGTACCCATATCAAAAGATGAAAGGATTCTACAAAGGTGTACTTGAATTGGGGCCGGAATATATTCGTGACGATGTAATTCGCAACTACATCGTGCACAGATATATGGGGATCGATGGATCTGATTAAAGAGCTGAACGTGAGTATAACTTGAAGACTCTGGAATAAAGACAAGTGCTGACCGGGAGACAACCCGGAGAATTTTTTACTATTCTGTTCTGTGTCAAGTCAGTCAGGCCCGCAGAGGATACGGCGCATCTCAATCCCAAGATGCGACGTATCTCCTGCACTGGTCATATCTTACTTTATTTTTCTGCATTTTTACTTTTGACTTTAAAACTTTTTGTCAGTTTATTTTAATGCGGCGCATCCCTGGTTAAGGATGCGACGCATCTTCAATTCTGATTCGTAATTATTCCAGGATCGATACGGCGTATCTTCTTCCATAAGATACGGCGCATCGACTGACCTGATGATTTTCATTTTAATTTTTATGTTTTATTTTTACTAACTACTATTGTATTATGAAAGTTTGAACTTTCTTAATTTAGGTGTGTTAAAGTCTTGGTGGTATTATAGATTCCTGCATTTCCTGTGGATACATCAATTATGAAGCTTAAACGTTCTCATCCACAAGGAAGTTGATTTTTGCTCTTATACAAATAATGGAGGATCATACCGAGCAAATCTCAGGGGAGTTTTTCTGTTCTAATTCTTTTATTTTCCAGTTTTTAACCTTTGATACAAACAACGAGGACGTTGTTTAGCTTAAGTGGGGGGATTGGAGAATTAGAACACTTACTTGTCCTAAACTTTTCAAAATATGCTTAAAATGTGCTTAATATATCAAAATTTAAAATTTTTAGCATGTTTTTGTTTAAAGTCTAAGTTGCATAGCTGCACACATGACGTTATTTTCAAAAAAATTGTGATTTTTCAAAATTCACAAATCTATGAGTGTGTCGGTGACTTGTAAACTTTAGAACTTGGCTTGTATACTATTCGAGACCACCATAATAAGTATTATTTATATAACTGGAATGACTTGTCTAAATTGGTAAATTTCTAGGATTACACCCAAATAGCCTTTATATGTTATGTGTTATTAGCTAACTACACTGGTTAGTTAACCCCCGTATAAACCCTTTTGTTACTCTCACTTTTAGAGTAAGATACCCCTAGAAAAACCCTCAGAGCCATTCCTTTCGTTTCTTACACCTTTGTTATAATGTTTCGTTACACCCTTACACCTTAGCCTACCCTGTAGATTAAAATCCGTGGTTGGTTAATTGCTTTAGGCAAAGTGTGTTTCCTTACATTACCTGTGTTCGCGTGCATAATTCATTATCTTTGGTTAGGTCGGGAAATTGCACAATGCAATTGGAGTGAAAGTAAATATTGTATATCTTTGAGTTTATTTTTCGTGTGTTTACTACTTTCACTATTACCGTTATTTCTGAAGTTATGAAAAGTATGGAAAAATTATCTGGAAAGAAAGTGATAGAAAAGTTGTGAAATTTTACACATCTATGTTTATGATTCAAGTTTAAAAAAAAAAAAATCGAAAAAATAGAAAAGAAAAAGAAAAAGAAAAAGTTGGAAGTTTGTTTTTACCAACTTATGTAAAGTTTTGTATTAAGTGGTCGATATCACCACTATTTGTTGTATATTATATCTATGGATTGAATGGGAGTTGAACATTATGGGAACGCCAACTAAAGGTTATTCTTTGATTGAGATCTTGTTGAGTATAATTCGTGTCTACCTAAAGCGTGTGTTTCAAGTGTTAAAGCGTGAGTTATTCTATGATATGAGTCTTATTCATGGGATGGTTGGGATAGTGATTAACCACACTTAGGATTTTAATTTATTTGTTTTGTTTATTTTTCATTTTACACCAATTTATATCCCAAATATTATCCATACCCTATATTATTCTTTATCCAAACCTTTGATTTATTGAGATTAGGGATTTGAGCAATCCTAAGTATCGTAGTCGTGGATTCGGCTATGTATTTATGATTTTGTCGCCCTTTTTGATATAATATTATTGGTGAAGATTACTTGGTCCTATCTTTAGCCTATTCGAGTTAAGGATTTGAGCAATTGCAAGTATCGTGTTCGTGGATTCGATCATGTATTTGTGATTTTGTCGCCTTTTCTGGAATTTGAGATCGATAGAGATTAAGAAGAATAATTAACCCTTAAGCCTACAAACCCTTTTTACCGCTTTAGACTTGTTATTCCTTGGCTTTAGTGGGGGAGATGTGTATACTTGCCAAGCCTATGATAGAATATTCGTCACGACTGGACAGTTGAACGATTAGATTTGCTTTTATCGAATTATTTTATTTTACTTCTAATTCGTTAAGTGTTTGGTTGTGTGATTATGATAAAAATGAATACATGCTTAAATATAAAAATAAATCATAATATCTTTTAGGATACATTTTCATAAGATTAATTCTAAGGTTTAGTTGGGGACAAGTAAAGTTCAAGTGGGGGGATATTTGATGAACTCAAATAAGTACATTTTATTACTATCATTTATCCTATCTATTTGACTTGTTTTATTATATTATCTGTGAGAATTGATACGTTAATGTTTACTTTTGTAATTCTCAGGTAAAAACAAGTATTATGTGAAACTTGGCGATTTTGGACTAATTATGGAGCAAAACAAGCAAGAAGATAAGAGTCTACTGAAATGAACAAGATCAAGACATTCTGCTCCAGATACGCCGCATCTTGCTTATTACATACGGCGCATCACTATCAAGATTTCACAAGATACGATCCAAGACAGCAAGGACATGCGCCGCATCTAAGAATGGAGTTACGCTGCATCTTCTGGCGGTGTACGAATATTCCTGAATATATTAATCTTGGACCCCACGCGAAGTTAAGTCAATGCGCCATATCTACTTATTAGATGCGCCGCATCTTACCCTCAGACAGAAACTATAAATACCCCAAGACCAGACGAATTTCAGAGGTTCGACATTTAGCTAAGTACGAGAAGACAGAAACCCTAGGACGAATTCAGTCGAAGTAGCAGTACAAGACACACCTTGAACGAAGATACAAGAGTTGTAAGAAGGTCCTGCATGTATTCAATTCATTAAGTAGTTTTGTTTTATTGTGTTAGTAAACTTTAATTCATCAGGATTGGTGGCTTGTGTAATGTGACAACGGAAAGGTTGCACTCCCTTAAAACTGCTTTCCCATTAATTAAAGTTTATATGTTGATGTCTTTGGTGACTTTTATTAGTGCATTGATAACCTCTGTGTCTAGCTGAGCGTTGATCGGGTTGCCATGCCTCTGCCCTCGCCTATTTATTAGATCGCCTATGCATTCTATCGTCTGTAGAAAAGTAGGAAGAAAGATAAATAGGATAGTCATAAGTAATCATTAAGGGTTTACTCGCCGATAAGATTAGAACCAACGAGAAAGGACTTAATCTCGGTGCGTTGCATCGAACTATACACTTCATATAAAACTAGCAATAAAACTAGTGACAAGCTACTTAACTATCAGGACAGGTCTTCTTATTGTCTCAAGTATTTATCTGTGTACGTGTGTGCTACTCGATGATTCGTGCCTATTAGTTTAGTTTATTATTTAATTGCAATCAAACCGTGCCAGTCTCTCAGGCTGAACCCCTTTTCGTTAGATTAGGTTGTATAGCTAACTTAAGATATTAAAATACTGATTAGGATAACTAGATAATACGTTCCACTCTTAGTGATCGACACTCTACTTACCATTATATTCATACTGACCGGGTACACTGCTCGTTAAAGTGTGTGTGTTATTGATAAGTTGGCTAAATATAAATTTAAAACTTGAATACTGCTAAAACCACAACGACATACCGTGGGTATAAATTAGAGCATACGCACGCACGCATCAATGCCTTCAGTAGGCTCTCCAATTATATTGACAAGTTCTATATCTTTAGACCTAGTCCAACTGTCCTGAGGTCTTGGATACTGATTGGAACTTGTGGAGGCCTGATTGGGTGGAGGTGTAGGTTCTGGTGCAGACACTTGATGATCTTCAGGATCTTGAGTATCTGACTGACTTGGCTGATCAATGAGATTGATTGGTTCCTGAGCACTTTGTTCAGACTGATTGATTGCATCAGTACTTGTCTGTGCTTCAACAAGCTCAGTGATGGTTGGGTAAGAAAGATTGTGAGGGACAATGTAGTAGGAGATATCAGCATTTGCTTGATACTGAGTGGAAGGATTACTATCAGGATGATATTCATCAGGAGGATATCTTGATGAATCATCAATACTTATCTCTTCCACTGAGGTGTTTGAGAATCTGATTGCTTCAGAACTCTCATCAAAGGTAACATGGAATGTTTCCTCAGTTTGCTGTCTCCTTGTATTGAACACCCTGAAGGCTTTAGAGACAAGAGAGTATCCTAAGAAGTATCCATCATCAGCCTTAGCATCAAATTTCCCTAAGTGATCCTTGTGATTATGAATAAACACAGGACACCCAAAGACATGAAAGTAGCTGATGTCAGGGATTCTTCCCTTGAATAACTCATATGGGGTTTTGCTATGTCTCTTGACATTGATGGATCTGTTTTGTGTATAACAGGCAGTTTTGACTGCTTTAGTCCAAAAGTGTTTGGATAGGACTGATCCATTTAGCATTGTCCTAGCAGCTTCAATGAGTGTTCTATTTTTCCTTTCAGCAACACCATTTTGTTCAGGTGTGTAAGGAGAGGAAAATTTTTGGGAAATTCCTTTCTCATCACAGAAACATTCAAGTTCATGGTTTCTGAACTCAGTCCCATTGTCAATCCTAATTTGTTTGACTTTTATGTCATTCTGATTTTCAATGTTCCTGAAAAAGGACATTATTGTTTCAGCTGCCTGACTCTTTTTGGTTAGGAAGTAAACCCAAGTGTATCTTGAGTATTCATCTACAATGACCAGAGTATACTTCTCATGGTTAATAGACCTAGGACTGATGGGCCCAAAGAGATCCATATGGAGAAGATGTAGGCAGCTTTTGATGGAAAAGTTTTGCTTGGTTTTAAAGGATGCTCTATGATGTTTACCTTTTTCACAGGCAGAACATGGTTTATCCTTTGAAAACACAAGTGATGGTAAGCCAAGGACCTTGTTTTGTTTGGCAAGATAGTTTATGTTTTTGAAGTTCAGATGGGTGAGTCTCTTATGCCAGAGCCAGTTGAGAGTTTCAGTGGCTTTAGCAAAGAGACAAGTTCCATTATGAGTTAGAGTATTCATGTCTAACACATAAACATCTTGTCTTCTTGGTGCAATAAGGACAACTTCCTTATTTGCATTGAAGATGGTACCTTGCTTATCATCAAACTGAACTATGTATTTTGCATCAAATAGTTGACTGACACTGATTAAATTGTACTTAAGACCATTGACATAAGCTATCCTAGTAAAGACTATACCACTACAGTTTACTGAACCATAACCTTCAGTGAGACATGATGAGTTATCAGCAAATACCACCTGAGGTCCTGGTTCTTCTACATACTTGTGCAGATACTCTTTCACACCAGTCATGCTCCTTGAACATCCACTATCTAGATGCCAAACTGGCTCCCTGGCATGTCTCTACACAAATAGTAAACTGTGTCAGTTCTTTCTAGGACCCCTATTCTTGGAGGGCTTGGCTTTAATAGCCTTTTTAAAAGTAACAATTGATGCATGGTCAGTGGTTGAATGGACTGAGCTTCCACAAATTTTGTATTTGATTGTAGATGTGGACTCAGTAGACTGAGAGGATGACTTTGTGGTTCCTCTTCTGGTCTGAATGACCTTCTCATGTCCTGAGGTGTCATGAGTGGGATCTCCACATATGTCACAACTAGTGTCCATTAGGCAATCCTCAAGAAGGTGGTCATTGAAGCCACAATGTGGGCAAGGTGAAAAAGGTTTAGCCTTTTGTTTCTGCTTCTGCTTAGAATCAGAGGGATACTTAAAAGCTTGTGCTTTAAAGTTTGCAGCTTTGGATGTGGTTGTGTATGACAAGTGATCAGAAGTTCTGTGATCTTCCTTTTTGCATACCATGCAAAAGAGGATTCTATAGCAATCATCAGTGGAATGATTGGTATAGTTACACAGCTCACATCTCTGCTGAGGTTTGGAGGGTTTTGGTTTGGTGGTGCTTGAGGAAGCTGATTTGGGTTCCTTCATCTTAGATTTAGAAGGTTTCTCAGAAGATTCAATCTTCTCACTTAGCTTCCTGACAAGCTCAGCCAACTGATCAAGTTTTAAATCAGGGCTTTCTGTTTTTACTTCAAAAGGGACTGAAGTTGTTGAGTCATCAGTAGAAACTGAGACTTCAGGTAAACCTTTTCAAGATGGTTTTTCTCATTCTTGATTTCTCCTTTGGAGGATGTTGAGAGTAGACTACTGGTGTGAGATCTGAGCTTGGTGCAACTCCCTGAAGGACTTTCAGAGGTGGGAGTGGTGCAAGTGAATCTGATTCAGACTCATTGACAGACTCAGTACTACTGGGTTTATCAGTGAGTCCAAGCATATCTTTCAAAGCCTGACTTTCAGGTTGCAAGATTTTTCCAGTCTCAAAGTTAGGCAACTTACTGACCGGATTGTTTCTTATAACCCAGTCACTAGACTTGGGTTCCATCTCTTGCTCAAAAGATATGCCAGCTGGAATAAAGGCCTCAAGGAGAGCAAGTTTAGCCTTGGCTTTTCTATATTTTTCTTCAAAATCTTTTTGACCCTTTTGAATAGTATTGTTTTGAAAATGTTGGAAAGACAAGCATTTTAGGTTGAAACTTGTCAGTTCCTGAAGAAGAACTGTTTCCAGAAAATTTGTAAGAGGGTTCTGAGATGGTTTTTGAAAAACAGTCTTTAGCAAAATGACCCTTTTTACCACATTTGAAACATTCAGTGGTTTCATTTGCTTTAGCTTTTGAAAAGTTTGACTGATTTCTTTTGATAAAACGTTTTGAATTAGCAAGGAGTGCCCTTTCTTGAAATTCTAAATGTAAATCATTTAGGTACTCCTCACTAGTTCTTTCATCAACCTCATCTTCAGAATCCTCCTGGAAATCCTGTACAACACCATTAGAATAAAAGGTAGTTGATATGGGTGAGGTAGTCAGGGCCTTTTTGGTCTCAAAAGCTTTCTTTTAGTCTGGGTATCTCCTTGAGATTAAGTTGTCCTCATAGACAAACTTCCCATCGATCTTAGGGAGCTCAAGGGTCTGGATGTGATTAGCATTCCCGAGGCCCTGAGAGAAGTTTAACCACTTCTCAGGGAGACTATTGACAAAGCCAAAATTGATCTCATGCTTAGACAAAACTACACCATCATTTGATAATTCATTTATCAGGGTCTTGTATCTGGTATAGGTCTGAGAGAGACTTTCATAGTCCTTGGCTCTAAAAGTGTTATACTCAAGTTTCAGGTCCATGATCCTGTTTTCCTTGGTATCTGACGGACCTTCAAAGCCGTGAACCAAGTCAAGCCAAGTTTGTTTGGCTGTTGTACATTTAATGACTGATTCCATTATATCGTCTGGAAGACAAGATACAATTATGCTTTTCTGGCGTTGGTTTTGATTGACCACCCTTCTCTCATCAATGGTCCACTGAGCTTCAGGTTTAATTAACCGTTCAGCAGTCTTAGGGACATAAGGACCTTCATTGATACAAATGATGTAGTATGGTTCCATACCAGTCAAGTAGCAAAGCATACGCTTTTTCCACTTGCTAAAATTTTCCAGCTTCAAGTCTGGGAGCAACAGCTGAATAGCTTCCTCCCTTTTTGTCGATGAGCTGGGGGACATTAATATCAGCCATAGTAGGATCTTGGTTTTAAAAACCTTTGAGCACTCTTTAGTTTTTTTTTGAAAAGATTTTACAAACCTGGCTCTGATACCACTTGTTGTTCCCGTTACACAAGTAGAAATAACTACAAAGTTAATCTAATTGTGTTCCATGACTGATTTAATGTATTGATTAATTTAGACAAAATAAGTAAAATGTAAAAGATAAAACACAAGTTTTTCAACGTTTAAATTCTTATTAGAAATTAATCAAAAGAATCTATACCCAAGTGTTAGCGGAAATAACACTTGGGATTGAAACGAAAAGGTATGGTATGTTCTCCTCACTAAACTCAAGTTATACTTGAGTGGCAACAATGAATGAACCACTGAGCTATCTCAGGGACTAGGTTGCTCTTTGGGGGAGAAAAATGATTTTTGGAAAGTCTAAGCTTTTAATGCACAAAACTTATCCACTTTTCTCCCTTATGATCCTGTTTATACACATGTATAAAAGAGCACCCGTGACTAATAATACAAAAAGAATGACCTAGCTAGTCTGGACAAAATACAACAGTATTTTGACTCAGTTACAAGAATCTATTTTGGGAATAGGTTAATACTGCTTTCCGAATGTTAGTGATGACACTGCTCTTGTTCTCAAGCCTTTCAGGGAAAGTTTGACTTTGGCCTGATAAGGACTTCTCCTTATCTTTTCAAAATCTTCCTACCATGTCCCGCCTTTCTGTCAGACTTCAGATTCTTCAGGCTTGGTCTTCAGTCTTCAGTCTTCAATCATTATAGTTGTTGAGGAGAGTGGGGTTCAGTGAGTTATTGTCATCACTCACTGAACCCATTACCTTCTTCTTTGGCTTAATTGACACTCAGGGAGTTCCGCCTCACTGAATGGTGAATCTTTCTACTTAGACTCGTCCTAAGCATCCTGAAGGTAACACACTGAGTGACTGTTCACTCAGTGACCTGAGAGTGTTCACGGTTGATTAACACTTGGCTAATTTGTATTCAAATCCTTGTTGTTAGGCCGCTTGGGTACTTGATGGACCCAACACCACCGAAAACCAACAACCAAAGAGCTTTTTTAGGAGGCTCTTGGAGTGATTGCAGTGAAGAAAAAGAGAAGAAGCCCAATGACGAAACATGTCTAATGGCTTAGGCTTCAAATGAGGTACATTCCGACTCTTCTTATTATAGTAATGATAATTAGTCAATAGATGATAACATACTATATGATGAATATAATAAGCTATGTGAAGTAAGCTCTAAAATTTTAGGTAGAAACAAAACACTAAAGTTAAAGTTGCATGAACTCGAAGTGCAAGTTTTAGAACTAAATGATCATGAAAAAAGACTTGAGAAAAATAAAGAAATAGATGTAGGTTGTAGGTCATGCATAAGTCTTCGAGTAGAAAATGAAAAACTCAAAGAAAACACTTTAAGGATCATTAAGTTCGAAAAAGGGACAAAGTCACTTAATGATATGCTTGAAAACATTAGGTATAGTGAACATGCCGGTGCGGGCTTAGGATTTAACCCAAATAAAGCTTCGAAAAGTAAAACAAAACAAGTAAGATTTGTCAAACCCACAAGTTCTGTCAAAATTATGGACGGTACCATTAAAGGTATAGACGACACCATTAAATTTAATGGTAACGTGGTACCGTCGGGTACTGGAGACAGAACTGAGTCGAATCTAAAAAATTATTCAAGTCCTAAACCAAGTCACATAGTTGTAAATAGTGTCAAAGTACCTATTGCTAGTAAAAAGGAAGTCAAAAGCTTTTACAAACCTTTGTCAACCCCCGGGCTTGGTTTTGTAAAACCCGACACTAGGTCAAAGACTTCTCCATCTAGAAAAACAAATGTTCCTAAACCTCGGTCAACAACTCCTCTACCGAGAGGTAACTCTAGAAGACCAAGTTATCCAAGAAACTTTCCCGTAACTTGGAATAACCGTCAACTACAAAGTTACTTACCATGGGAAATTTGTCCTCTGTTCCAACATCCTAACCAAATGCGACTAATGCATGGGGTGTTTAATACTAACCACTTTGGACCCATGAGATATTGGGGACCAAAATGTTTGAATGTTTGTCTTATTCAATAGATATGCTTGGGAATCGACTTGGAGCCCGACGAATGGGTCAAGGATAGTGGATGCACTAATCATATGACGGGTAACCGAAGTCTATTCTCATCTTACAAGGCATACAACGGAGGTAATGTCACTTTCGGTAGCAAACTTAAGGGCAACATCATAGGCAAAGGTACGATTACTCAAAACTCCCTCACTATTAGAAATGTTAAGCATGTAGATAACTTAGGATTTAACTTGCTTAGCATTAGTCAAATGGTAGATAATAAGTGTAGAGTTATATTCTCTGAAGAGGGTAGTGAGATCACTAAGAATGGCAAAACCATAGGCAAAGGAGTTAGGAAGAATGGCTTGTTTGTTATGAAAATAGGAAATAAGCCTCAGGATAAGATCTGCCTAGCAACCATAGATGATAATTCCACTCTATGGCATAGGAGACTAGGTCACGCCAATATGCGCTTGATACAATCATTGGCATCTAAGGAACTAGTTAGAAACCTACCTAAGATTAAGTTTGATAAACACTTTTGTGATGCTTGTAAAGTTGAAAAACAAGCTCATTCTAGTCACAAAGCTAAGAATATGGTCTCTAACCTCTAGATGCCTAGAACTCCTTCACATGGACTTATTTGGTCCATCCGCCGTACGGAGCTACGGAGGAAATTACTGCACCTTAGTAATAGTTGATGACTATTCTAGGTATACTTGGACTAGATTCCTTAAGAATAAGACACAAGCTTTCGAGGAATTTGAAATCTTTAGTAAGAAGGTCCAAAATCAACTAGGGTGTACAATAGTCTCAATTAGGACGGATCATGGTCGGGAATTTGATAATGAAGTGAAATTTGGAGTATATTGTGATGCTAATGGTATTACACACAATTTCTCGGCTCCACGCACTCCACAATCAAATGGGGTAGTTGAGCGGAAAAATCATACTCTACAAGAGATGAGTAGAACGATGTTGAATGAACAATCAATTCCGCAAAAGTTTTGATGTAATGCGGTGGATACCTCAACTTACATACTAAATAGGATTCTAATTAGACCTATCTTAGGAAAAACACCATACGAAATCTTGAAAGGTAGGAAACCTACTCTTGATTACTTTAGAGTGTTTGGAAGCAAATGCTTCATAATAAACACTAAAGACTACCTCACCAAGTTTGACCCAAAGTCTTACGAAGGTGTTTTGCTAGGTTACTCCCAAAATAGTAAAGCCTATGTTATCCTAAACAAGGAAACAATGAAAGTCGAAGAATCACTTAACGTGACATTCGATGAAAGCCCTCCACCAACTAAGACATCACCCTTGGTGGATGATGACTTAGATGAGGAAGAAGCCATTAAGGTTAATGGCAAGAAAATCTTAAAAAATGACATTGAGGATGAAATAGTTGAAGTTGACGAAGTTGTCAACATTAAGGAATCCAAGAACCATCCTATTGAAAATGTCATAGGAAACCTAAACCAAAGAACTCTTAGGTCACAAGCACAAAACAAAAGTAATTTCTTTTGTTTTATATCTACCGTAGAACCTAAGAATGTCGGTGAAGCAATTAAGGATGAAAGCTGGGTAATTGCCATGCAAGAAGAGTTAAATCAATTCACCGCAAACCAAGTTTGGGATTTAGTACCTCCACCTAAGAATCAAACCATCATAGGAACTAAGTGGGTGTTTAGGAATAAACTCGATGAAAATGGCGTCGTAACTATGAATAAGGCAACGTTGGTAGCATAAGGCTATAACCAACAAGAAGGAATAATTTACGATGAAACTTGTGCACCCGTAGCTAGATTAGAGTCTATTAGGATACTCCTTTCCTATGCTTGCACCTTAGACTTTAAATTATACCAAATGGATGTGAAAAGTGCATTCCTAAATGGTTATATCAATGAGGAGGTATACGTTGCACAACCTCTAGGATTCGTTGATTTCGAAAAACCGAATCATATTTATAAACTAAAGAAAACACTCTATGGTCTCAAACAAGCACCTAAAGCTTGGTGTGATAGACTAAAAGCATTCTTGATTGAACATGAATATACCATGGGAGTGGTTGACAACACACTTTTCACGAAGAAACGTAATTCACATCTCATCATTGTTCAAATATATGTCGATGACATCATATTTGGCTCAACTTGTCCAGAACTGTGCGATGATTTCTCTAAGATCATGCGTGACGAGTTTGAGATGAGCATGATGGGCGAATTAAATTTCTTCCTTGGTCTACAAATAAAACAAATGGAAGATAGTATATTCTTTAATCAATCTAAGTATAGTAAGGAGATGCTTAAGAAATTTAGTTTAGAAGAGTCTAAGCCCATGAAAACTCCCATGTCCACAGAAACGAAACTCACGAAAGATGAAGAAGGTGAGTCCGTGGATAGCACTAAGTATAGAGGTATGATAGGAAGTTTATTATACCTCACGACAAGTAGGCCCGATATCATGTTTAGTGTCTGCCTTTGTGCTCGCTTCCAAGAGGATCCCAAAACCTCTCACCTTGAAGCGGTTAAGCGTATCTTCCGATACATTAAAGGCACTATACACTTGGGATTATTCTATCCCAAGGGGACATGTGTAGAAACTGTTGTCTATGCCGACTCTGATCATGCGGGAGATTATGTGGATCGAAAAAGTACGAGTGGCATTTGTACCTTCATGGGTTGTTGTCTAACTTCTTGGTTCTCCAAGAAACAAACGGCTCTTGCTATCTCCACGACCGAAGCCGAGTACGTAAGCGCCGGAAAGGCATGTCAACAAGCACTATGGATGAAACAAGCTCTTATTGACTATGACATCCATCTAGACGATGTTCCCATTATGTGCGATAACAAAGGTGCTATTGACTTGAGCAAAAACCCCGTTCAACACTCTCGTACAAAACACATCGAAATTCGTCACCACTTCCTTCGCGATAACGTTCAGAAAGGAAACATTTCTATTGAGAAAGTTCCCTCTCAAGACAATATCGCCGACATCCTGACCAAACCTCTCAAACGAGAATCCTTCAACTATCTTCGTCTAGGTCTAGGAATGATGGAACATATTCCATAAATCTTATGACTATTTAAATATTTCACTGGAAATATTGAAGTCATCTCGTGCATCTCGTCTCATGACTCTTTAAATATTTCACTGGAAATATTGAGTCATTCTTCACATCCCTCGTATGACTACTTGAATATTTCACTAGAAATATTAAAGTCATCTCCTTTCGTCTAGTCTAGGTTCTCCTCGTCAAAAGAATTTATTAGGTATAAATTCTTTCCTCGTGTCAAAAAGTCTCACAAAAATAGCGAGACTTATTCGTCAATCAAAATGGGACGAAAGTTCATCCCAGTAGATCACGTCACCACTAAAGTGGCACGGCACCATTAAATTTAATGGTACCGTGGTACCGTGTATCTGACAACACTGGTACAGAAAGTGGCTTTCGTCACACCAAAAATGTGTGACGATATGCATATAGTCACACACGTATTTTTTGGGTGTGTGTCACGAAAGGTCACGTCACCGTAGGTAGCATATGGTCACATTGTTTAGTTTGTGGCCGTTTTCATTGAAAAAGAGTGACCAAAACCCGAATATGTGTGACAAATTAGGCACAAGTTTTGTTGGATTAATCAGTATGTGTGACTATTTCCCGTCCTATGGCCACATGAATATATAATAAATGTGACGTTTGTGATGATTTAGTCACACAACGTGTGTTGTTTTTTTCGAGTTAGTCACATACAATTTAAAAAACAGTGGCCAAAAGTGTTAATAAGTGTGACCATATGTTGTTTAAAGTGAAGAAATGTGTATTTTGTGTGACTATTGATCATCCAATGGTCACATGAATGTTATGTTTGTGTGGCCTTTTGTAATATTTAGTCACACAAAGCATGTTTGTTTTGGGTATTTAGTCACATACAATTAAGCATAAAGTGGCCAAAAGTGTTAATAAGTGTGACCATATGCTGTTTAAAGTGAAAAAATGTGTATTTTGTGTGATTATTGATCATCCAATGGTCACATGAATTTTTAGTTTGTGTGGCCTTTTGTAATATTTAGTCACACAAAGCATGTTTGTTTTGGGCATTTAGTCACATACAATTAAGCATAAAGTGGCCAAAAGTGTTAATAAGTGTGACCATATGCTGTTTAAAGTGAAGAAATGTGTATTTTGTGTGACTATTGATCATCCAATGGTCACATGAATTTTTAGTTTGTGTGGCCTTTTGTAATATTTAGTCACACAAATCATGTTTGTTTTGGGTATTTAGTCACATACAAAAAAGCAGAAAGTGGCCAAAAGTGTTAATAAGTGTGACCATATGCTGTTTAAAGTGAAGAAATGTGTATTTTGTGTGACTATTGATCCTCCAATGGCCACTTGAATTTTATGTTTGTGTGGCCTTTTGTAATATTTAGTCACACAAAGCATGTTTGTTTTGGGTATTTAGTCACATACAATTAAGCATAAAGTGGCCAAAAGTGATAATAAGTGTGACCATATGCTGTTTAAAGTGAAGAAATGTGTATTTTGCGTGACTATTGTTCATCCAATGGTCACATGAATTTTTAGTTTGTGTGGCATTTTGTAATATTTAGTCACACATCGAATTAAACAAAGAGTGACCAATAATGTTGATAAGTGTGACCATATTATGTGATTGCATCTTTTAGTCACAGAGTTACTACCGCTATTACTAAGTTAGTACTGTTGGAGCAGAGTTGCTACTGCTAGTACTAAGTTAGTGTCACACCCCCAAAATCGGGTCCAACGGAAGCATACATGCCACTGGGTTGCAACTCAATTGGTATCACAACACAAGTGCAAAGAACGGTTTTCACCTCAATCATTTTGAATCAAATTGTTTAACCAAAAGTGTTAAATTTATATTGTTAAAAGTAGTGCGGAAATAGACCCTTAAAACAATTAAAACGGTCCCCAAATGAACATCCGAGTCTCGTATGACCATGCCATGCCCTGCCAAAAGCCTCCAGTAGCGTGCAATTGCTTAATACCTGAAAATACATGCTAAAGTGTCAACACGAGGTTGGTGAGTTCATAGAGTTTAGTGAAAAATGTAAAGCATTTGAAAATGATTTTCCAGCAAAGGCATTGTAAATCCACTCAGTCCCAAGTCCCGCCCATACAAGACTTGCAACTTGTGTGTTTACAACCCACTGCCAAATAAGATTTGGTTTGAGTGAACAAAAGTAATATGTGGACCATGATTTAAAATACATTTAGTTAGATCAGTACATTCGGTTACGTGACCAATTCATTTGGTTATGTGACCCGTTCATTCTGTCATGTGACCAGTTCATTCTGTCATGTTACCCGTACATCCGGTTATGTGACCCATTCATTCTGTCATGTATGTACATAGTGGTGGGGCCAGTTCATTCGGTTAAGTATGCATATTCATTTAAAGTGCTTAGGTCCATGAGTAAAAAGAATTAAGTATGATACAAGTGATTATACAATACATTCGAATGAATAACAAATTCATAGGTAGAGTAAGTAATGGTTTGGCTAAACAAGTGGCATAATCAAGTAAATCAAGTATACATTTAGATGAAAATGAGCATGTATTCTCCCCCGAAAGTTTAGAAACTAAGTAAACAATTGAAAACGGGGCTATGAAAACTCACGGTAATCCTTAAAAGATTAACGTGCTTGTGAAGGTAAATGAAAATGATTGAGCATGTATTCTCCCCCAAAACGTAATCCAAAACGTATAAAGGTAGGGGCTATGGAACTCACCTGATGCAATAGCTACAATGACAAAAGTGGATATGCTGAAATGAGGCTCGGTCTCCAACCGCGACCTAATATGATGGTATGATCTAATGTAAGCAATGAAATGATGCTACACATGCAAATATGTATGTTAACGATACCACTCGTTAGATTTGAAAATAACGTTTATCGATGAAAAATACATTTTTGACGTCTCGTTAATTTATAAACTACTTTCCGTGTAATTATGTTGAAACAATATTCCGTGATCCTCTTTTGGTGTTCTATCGGCAAACATAATGTTTTCGTCGCAAAATAACACTTTTCATTACTTGTGAAAATATGCCCAAATGGCCTCGTAAACTAGTCGTGAAATATTGTACGTTAAGTGTTAGGACATAAGCTTGACGTTTTTGAAAACCTTGTAACATTATCTAAATGTCGTGTTGTTTAACTTTTGACCCAATATGTCTCGAACAATTAGAAAATCGGCTATCAATGTTGTGACTTGTAAAAATACTAGTTTGTACACTTATAATATATTGGCTATTAGTGCTGTCAAAATAAACATGGTTCGTCGGGTTTCAAACGTGAATAACTCGGCCGTTATAAGCTCGTTTTCTACGTTCTTTACATCCACGGCTTCGTATAAACATGAACTAACATAATCTCAGTTGGTTGGGTCGTCTAGATCACGTCTAACGCCTCGTTTTGTCCATTGAAATTCGTGTAACAGCACGTATAATTTTCAGAAATTAGTTTTCGTCGTCTAACTTTGAAAAATCATAACTTCTTCGTTATAAGTCGGTTTTTAGTGATTCAAGCGGCCACGGTTTCGTTTTTGAAAGTATTTTCTGAATATGAAAGCCAAAATAGTTCAAGGTTTACTGAAATTTCCAGATCTCACGTTTTTGGACAGTAGCTTATATATACTTGTTAAAACTCATTTTCTTGGTTCTAAACTTGATCATACCACTTCAAATCAACTCCACAAGTTCGCAAATCCTACCATACACCTTCTTAGGGTGTCATGGGGTCCTAAACATCACCAACCTTGGTGGATTTCATGAGATCATTAGTGAAACTTATAGATCTAGTGATTAAGAGAGTTTATGTTCAAAAGTGGTATGTAAAACATAAATAACTTGCATGGATAACTAATATAACTTGAAAATACATGAATATATGAATCAAATGAAAGTAATAGATGATCGGCGCATTTTACATACACCTTAATATTGTTTAATTGCTTAATTATGTATTGGTATTATCCTTTATATATGTTACTTTAAGGTGTTTTGTGTTTATGTAGGCTATGCGCACGAATGAGCTAAAATTGCGATATTACAAGCTTAAAATAAAGACAAAAGAGATTTGGACATTGTTGCAGTGTTTTAGTCATAACTTCTTCGTCCGAGCTCCGTTTTAGGTGATTCAAAAAGCTACGAAAAGAGAAAAATGAGATCTTCACATATAAGAAATAAAACACACGAAAATCTGAAGCTAAATGGTGATTTCTTGTGCTGGAAAACTGAATTCGTGAATTAAGATACATGTGGGCCGGATACATAGAAAATAAAAAGGCCCATGTTTGTTTGGTTTTGACGTGAAGAAAAGAAGAAACAAAAAGAGAATCCATCTCATATTTTATATATATATCGGTAGGGACAAATGAAAGGGGGGCCATTCATCTTTTTTAGCCGCCATTCACTTTTTTTATATTCATTCGAGAGAAACACAAAGAGGGAATTGGAGCCATCATTGTTTATTATTATATCATTCGATCACAGAAAAAAAAAAACAACAGCCGCCATTTGGATGATGAAGCTGCTAATCGGAACAAAGACGATGTTGTCTACGATTGTGATGAGCGGCTAAGCCTCTTGTAATCTCTCCCGGTAAAAGATATATTTGGTTTGATCATGTTTACGGATTTTATTTTATTTGTCAAACATTAATTCATCTGATTTTAATGCATATCTTTTATTTGATTTTAATGTTTAATATAATTATTTGATTGAATAATTATGAGACATATTATTGCGAGTCAACGATTCGTGCCGAGCCTAATTAGTATAGGGGTTAAGACGGTCGTATGTTAAACATAATTTGTACCCATAATTGTTCACTTGAGTAATTATTAAATTAATTGATAAGATTATCGTAAGACAAGTTATTGCGAGGCAACGATTCGTGCCGAGTCCAACTAGTTAGGGATTAAGACGGTCGTGTGGTAAACATAACTTGTGCCCAAAGTTGTTCTTTTCAATTAATACAAAGCAAACATTAGAATTAATCCGTAACTTGATCATATCATTATATCTGGAGCCGGGAGGGATTGCTTTTTATCCAACTGTTTACAAACTTTACTTTTATTTGCTTCTTTATTTTTATTGCTTATTTACTTTCTAGTTAATTAGTATTTTAATTATTAAGTTATTAAACCAAACAATCAATCAATTATTTATTTCGTTAAACTTAACTATAACCACATACTCCTCGTGGATACGATACCCGCTTGCCCTATCTAGTATAAGGTAATTAGGTTTATTTTTGATCGGTACAACGACATCGGTCAATAGATGATCAAAACATGTTCTTGAAACTTACTTGATGATTTGATGAGTTTTGGTAAGAAATGAGTAATAAACTTGAGGTTTGATCACAAATCCATAACTAGGAAGGTAAATGGAGTATGATTATGACTTGATCTTGAAAAATCTATGGATTTTGGGTGTGTTCTTGGGGTTGGCCGAATAGGGAAGGAGAAATGGGAGAGGTTTTGATCTTTTTAGCTAATGGGTGTATATGTGTTAGAGTTTATGGATAATAATTAATATTCGTATGTCCAGTTTCGAACACGAGACTTCGGGATTGCACACATTACGTATGAGTTTCAATGTATTAATAATTAATATATTTAGTTATGATTAATTATTAATTTCACAAATAAACACTTAATGGGATATGAAGAAAATTAAGGCAAAACAATGGAATCCCACATCGGAAACCATTGTAAACTTGATCTCAACCCTAAGGCTATAAATACATCCCTATGTATTCATCCCTTAGTACACTTGATTTCAATGGAAGGCCAAACTTCTTCTTTTCTCCTCTCTTGCTCATGGTCGACAAGTGAAACCCCTAGAAAGGGATTTGCGAGTAACCTTGAGCATCACAAAGTGTTTGGTTAATCTATTGTGAATCAAGAACCTAGCTTTTCACATTGAAACGCTAGTAATACGTGTGTACAAGAACGAAGGACAAGCTTACTTTAGCTTGTGTTATTTTCCCCAATTCGATTGATGTAGGTCGATTCATATAAACCCTAATTTTAGGGTTTATACCTTGTTCTTGGAGTGCACGGTTTCTTGTTCTTGCTAGAAATCAAAAGGTACGCATCTATTTAATTTTATGTTAATTAATTATATGTTATGTAGATCCATTCCGCTGCGTGATCTTTGTGTTTATGTGTTTATAGTATTATTATGATTCACATATTCCAACAGTGGCATCATGAGCCGCGTTTTTAACATGTAATTGATTACATAAAACCTTAAAAATTGAATCTTTAATTAGATACATGCAAATTAATAAATCTAGGGTTTATATTTTTTGTAAACCTAAATTAGGTCGATACCTAATAAAAAGATTTAGGGGTTTTGGTTTTTGTAGAAAACTTGTAGAAAACCCTAGGATTGCATGCAATTTTTAGGGATTAATTAATGAGTACCTTATGTGATGTCGTTAATTAATTAATTAGATTGCGTACTATATAGGCTTGTAAATATGTGTAACATGATTTTAAGTGCTATATGGGATCCATGACAAAATCTTGCATATTTTGTCATGGAATGATTTGTTGTCAATGTGCCACATGATTTTAAGATAGATCTTAAATTAGGGAAGACCCTAATATATTAATTAAAATTTGTTATGTGCAATGTGGTATCTAATTGATCAAAACTTACGCGGCCAAATTTATTTGGCGTCTGTGGTCCATTGGGTACAATGAGCTCGAAAACCAATGGGAGTTTTATTGATTGGATACATTAAAATTCACATAGATAATTAATAAGATTTATCAAAAAGGTTTGCATGTGGCTATATGATATTGCTAATGATCATATACGTGTTATTAAGTGTTTATTTATTTTTTGAATTACTTGTTCTTTGTACGTTTAATTATGATGGATTGTAACAACAAAGAGGGTAATTTTTCAAATAAATATAAATGAACCTAATAACTATGAAACCTTTGTAGTAAACCATTTAATTGCCAAGTCTTATGTGCCGACAGTGGTTCGCTTCGCACGGTAATTTGCTCCCAGGCGAGACTAGCAATTAATAATTTACTACATAAATTGTTTTAAGCAAGAAAATCATAAGTTTTAGTTGATTGGTGCGACTGTACAAAAGTGGTCGAAGCGGCGGACCTATTATTGACAAACTATAAAGTGGGTTTAAGGTTGGTTCACATTAAATTGAGACCTTAGAGGGGCACGGTTTTAACCAGCTTCGGCGGCTGTCGTCCCTCCGCTCGCCTGTGCGTCAATAATAGACTTACCAAGTACACCATGAAAAAGTACGAAGCATCTTAAGGCAATGTTGTAATTTGCTCAACGCCTCAATTAAAAACTTTGATGATTTGAGCTTACGAATGAGTAACTAAGTTTTTTTTTTGTAGAAAACATATGATACAAAGATGAATGCATGACGTCTTTGTACATATTTTTTGATTTAACACATCAAAATTTATACCCTTAAATTTAAGTAATATGCCAACCAATTAATACGGAAACACCTAAGATGACATCTACCATTGCTAGCAGCCTCAGCTGATGTAATGGTTCAAAGATGGTAGTCAAAAGGGGTAAATTGAGCACTTTCATTGCTAGCAGCCTCAGCTGATGTGATGAAACGGCGTCAATTTACACGTTTCTAAATTGGTTAACTTAATTGAGCACTTTCATCACTAGCAGCCTCAGCTGATGTGATGGAACGGCGTCAAGGCATAAAGATTTGGGGATGAAACATGTTTACATTTTGCAACTGATGTTGGCAATATAATGTAAGTCCCATGATTCTAGGAATTGCAATTGGATATTGGCAATTGAGTGTAGCTCTACCTTATTGAGTACTTTCATTGCTAGCAGCCTCAGCTGATGTGATGAAACGACGTCAATTTGGATCCTGATTTTCAATGAAAATTAAATGGTTATCTTACCGTGGGTGTTTAATTTTCTTGAAAAGTTATTATCAAAAATACTAAATTGAATTTTGAAAATTCTTTTAATGTATTTAATGCAACGTTAAAACCGTAAACATGGGATATTCTTTTAGTAGTAAATTGATCTACACCCGTAGGGGTTTTGGATAGAGTCAATTTTTACTGAAAAGAATAAACCGAGTCTACTTTCCATGAGAAGAGTGAGACTTAATCATATTCCTTTTCATGAATGAGAAAGATATAATAGGAAAATTAGAATTGTCTAAATTCTAAGAAATAACTCATGGCGAATTTCTTAAAGAAATTGCATGGTTAGGAGTTATTAAATTAGAAATTAGACTAATTACCGCAAAAGTGGTAAAAGGCTAACTAGAATAGTTGATCTAGTTGTTATGCTTTAACCATTTAAAAGGTGCTACATTCCATGATGGGGATGGTAGACCTAATTAAGGAAGAAATTGCATACCCAATTCTTTCAAGTTAATTGCATTGATGGATATTCCATCATTGACAAAGTAGAATACATTCTTTGAAGTACCTTAGTATGCATTACGTAAGGAATTACTCAAAGATGTAGGAAAGTAAACAGCACGCTATTTGCTTTTACTGGTGATGCAACACTTAAAATGTTGTCAAATCCAGTGGGAGCATTGTGTTGTCATTAACTGAATAATGAGTTCATGTAGTGATCTTAAATTCAGTGGGAGCTACAAGTCTTAGTAGTTACCCGGATTATCTCTAGAATCTTTTGAGATGATTACTTTCCAATTATAGACACTTGTGGTATTAAGGATAGTCGTGTACGTTTCCTTACTAGACGAGGTGATTCTATATCTACTTATATCTATGACACAATCATATTAATCAAATAAGCAAACTATTGCCGTGTTGTTTATCTGATACGTGATGTTGTTCCATGCACAAGTGGGAGAAATCTTATTGTGTGCAAGCAACAACATAAATGAATATGATTTAAAGGGTTCTCTTGAATGCAAGGTCAGAGATTGATGTTCTAATGTGTTTTATACACATTCTAATTTATAGAACACTTGGAGTTAATATCTACTTTCATTACTAGATATTAATGACAAGGTAAATTACATACTTTCATCATTGCAGCCTCGGCTAAAATAATGAAACTATGTTAATTATACAAGTTTCTAAAAATTAGATAATTATTAGAACAAGTGTCGATATGATAATAAGACTACTTCAAATGTAAATATTTATGTATTGTTGTAATGACATAAATAAATGAAGTAATCTTATACTACTTCATATTTAGATGTTTATGTATTCTTGGAATGACATAAATATATGAAGTAAATAAATTAACTTGAAAAACTATTGAAACCAAGTTGTGGGTTTCATAATTACTTTAGTTATGCATATTTATATTTTAGTATAAAGATATAAATATGAAGTCTTTTATTATTATAAGACTTATAACAAAGTAAGACGTTATATTGTTATGGTTTTTTAATTAAAGACATATATAAGAAGTCATTGAGTTGATCAATGACTTATAACGTACATTGGGATTATAACAGTTTATGTCTTTTTGGTAAGACATAGATATTAAGTGGCTTGGACAATAAGGCACTTATGTTATAAAGTATGCAATTGGCTTGGAAAATCTATTGTACCATTAAATTGATTTAGTTGGTAAATAGGTAAGCCAAAAACGAAATGTATTTATCTTACATATTGTAAGATTAACTTACAATATTAATCCTAAAGAAATACATATGTGTATGGTATGTTCAGTTAGGAAAATCAAACTCTTGAAAAATTGTTTGATTAAAGATAACTATATCTTCTAATCTTCCTAAAGATATCAAGGTTAGAAAATTGAGTATGAATTGGATATACTCAATAAGACTCCAACCTAGAAGATTAATAAGACACCATTGATTATGGAATGTGTTGAATCACATTAAGTCTTAAAAATTGAAGTTCAGAATTTGTTAAACTACTTGTTGAGTAGGTTATTAACAAATTAAGGTTAGGAACTGTCAGTTTGTATCTGCAAAGTCCCAAAAGAGAACAAGTTTTGTGTTGCTCTATTTGCTAAGCATTTATAGGTAATCTATAAATTGCAAAAGGCAAGTGGGAGTTTTATCTTCAAAAGATGAAAATTACAAGATACATAATCTTCTAAATACGCTAGCAAATCATAATGAGGATTTAACATGTTAGTGTTAAATCTCAAAGATGATGGAATTCTCATTTCATAGATCCGCAAGGATATCTCAAATATTTGTAGAATATGTTGAGGGTTATGAGTTACAGGATCGTGATATGCCTGTTAATAAATTGCAAATGTTATTTGGCAAATTACTCATACTATGAATAATTAGATGCAGTCCAAAAAGATAACTAGTTTGGAAACGTAGTTAATCTTATACTCTATAGTTACACTATAGAATGGAAATGAATTTCTACAAAGGAAATGAAAATCCTAAAGATCTAAATTCTTGAGTAGAAATCATAATAGACAAATTTGTATACATATTTAATATGTGAAAAGATTATCCATCACAATTAAGCAATTAAATGTGATTGAAATTCTTTCTAAGCACATTAAATATATAAAGATTATGATTGTCATTATTAGTTTCATTTATATGAAATTAATAATGGAATGTCAAAACTCTTTCTTTAATAATTACTTGAGCGAGGACGAAAAGTAATTGAAAGGAGTGTTTGAATTCGAAATAATCTTTAGTAGTATACAAAATGCAAATCATTTGAAAATGGATTAATGCATGCATCTTGAAGATATACTTATTTTTAGTTATTAAATCTAGTTTGATTTATAATTAAAATTAAGATATTTCTTAACATTCCTGAAAGCTAGTGGGAGTGATGTATTTATTTTCTTATTTCATATATGTTGTATAACATATGGGAAGTAACATTCCATTGACGTTAACATTAAATGTTAAGTCTTAGTTAGGAATGAAACTTCACATAGAAAATAAAACCTTGAAGTATATGTTTATTTGATCATAAACATAAGCGGTAGATAATTGATTCTAAAAGAACATGATAATCTATTAGTATGGATAGATAGATACATATCTTTGGAAAGATATGACATGAACAAAAATCTAAGTCTGACACAAGGATTTTTCATGTACATCATGTTGCTTGTTGTATCATGCTTGAATGAAAGATGATTGACAACATTAATATCTAATTATAAATTATTAGATAGCTAAGTGTAATGGATATGGTTTAGAATTTACATCCTCAGCCTGGATTTGCTCCAAAATTCTAAATATGAACCATATGGCAAGTTATTGCTTAATTGATATAGTGGTCAAATCTTGAAGGATTTGAAGATATCAAACATTACACGATGAATGTTAAAAGTTTACGGAACTTTAAAAGAGCATATTGTTGTTTGATACAATGATGCTAGTAAGATTGAGATGACACTCAATACTAGTCATGGTGGGAGCTCATCCTTATTAGGAGATCATGTATACTAGTTGTGCTCAATATGAGCATAGTTGCATTATACATAAAGAATTAGAATACTTTAACTACAAGGTTTGGTAGTTTAATTGTCATAAATTCGTGCATGAGGATGTCATGCATTTTATGAAATATGTGGCAATATCTAGATAGATGAATGCACACATACAAGAATTTCATTATATGAAATAAGTATTCTCAAAATTCCGATAGATCAACATTAGTTGACTTATGCCTTGTCAACAAGTATGTGGAACATGACTTGTGGCATAATTCATTAATGAGAATTGTCATGCATTGATCTAGTTAGTATTTGGATAAGGGATATTAAAGCAATATTATTTTAATGAAATAAAGTATGGATAACGTTTATTCTCATTTATAATATTGTATCCTGTATTTGCATGTTTAAATCCGTGAATAACTTATGTTATTCTAAATGGTCCGTTGTTAATCAATAATATGGGAATATTATTGAACTAAGACAAATGTGAGGATTGGTAGAATGTACTGTAAGGTTGAGACACCAATGTCACATGATATTCAATATTGGATAAATTGAATATAGGACTTATCCCAACCACATGATTATACTTTATGGATCGTCGTCATTAAGTAAATCATGAATATTTATCCTCAGACTTGAGATACCAGGTAACTGCCGAGGATGTAGCTCATTTTCTGTAAGATAGTCTAACGCTATCCGTAACAGGTAGTTATAAGGGCTATTTTCGGAGGTGATGCAAAGTTCGAGGGTCACGCTCATAGTCAATAAAGGATTTGTTCCTTCAACTTTGTGTTGAAGTTTAATACTGCTCGGCCACTCGTAGGATTGACAAGATGTTTGCGTGGCCACGCCCAAAGTCTATCTGGAAGACGTTCAGATGTTTTGGTAATCTTGTTCAATTACGTATAAACGAGAAACTAATGTTAATTATGGAATGACCAAGATCCATATCCATATTAACGCGGTATTAGCAACAAAAGGATAAGTATGATGATTAAATTCATCACGTGGTTTTTCCAGGAAAACCATACTCGGTTCGATCTGGAGGCATTGGGATCTGTTAAGCTAGACTAGCCCATGTCATTACGATATTAATGAATATCCAAGTGGGAGCTGTTAGAGTTTATGGATAATAATTAATATTCGTATGTCCAGTTTCGAACACGAGACTTCGGGATTGCACACATTACGTATGAGTTTCAATGTATTAATAATTAATATATTTAGTTATGATTAATTATTAATTTCACAAATAAACACTTAATGGGATATGAAGAAAATTAAGGCAAAACAATGGAATCCCACATCGGAAACCATTGTAAACTTGATCTCAACCCTAAGGCTATAAATACATCCCTATGTATTCATCCCTTAGTACACTTGATTTCAATGGAAGGCCAAACTTCTTCTTTTCTCCTCTCTTGCTCATGGTCGACAAGTGAAACCCCTAGAAAGGGATTTGCGAGTAACCTTGAGCATTACAAAGTGTTTGGTTAATCTATTGTGAATCAAGAACCTAGCTTTTCACATTGAAACGCTAGTAATACGTGTGTACAAGAACGAAGGACAAGCTTACTTTAGCTTGTGTTATTTTCCCCAATTCGATTGATGTAGGTCGATTCATATAAACCCTAATTTTAGGGTTTATACCTTGTTCTTGGAGTGCACGGTTTCTTGTTCTTGCTAGAAATCAAAAGGTACGCATCTATTTAATTTTATGTTAATTAATTATATGTTATGTAGATCCATTCCGCTGCGTGATCTTTGTGTTTATGTGTTTATAGTATTATTATGATTCACATATTCCAACAGTGGTATGTGTATGTGTTAGTGTTAGTGGAGATGAAATTAAATCATCCTAAATTCAATTAATGCATGTACTAGAAATCAAGTGGGGTTAGAATTAGGGGTGATTTAGGGGGGGGGGGCTGCACATATGGGGTAATTTGGAAGGATTTGATGTTTAATGCAAGACTTGTCTCCCATTTAATTAAGTTAGCTAGTTTAGTGAATACATTGAGTGTTATCGGGTACCGAGTTAACTAGAAATAACTCGTGACGAGGTGAAATGAGATACGACGAAGTTTTCAAAATTGTAAAATCATGTTCTTTGCAATAATCGGGTGTTAGAATGATTATCGGATTGAAATTTCGTAAACCGACGGAGTTATAAGCGTCAAACGAAAAATATAGCGATTGGTTTAAAAACACCGGGTAAAGTAATAATATAATCTCTATATCATTAAAATTAGCTTGAAAATGTATTAGGATCATAGTCGGGAGTATTGGGTATAATGTTAGTAGAAATGACTGAGTGGTAACGTTAATTAAACAATTAAGCATACGTTAATGAAAATCACACAAATACATGCATGAACTGATATGGAAATGATGTTACTGATGATATGCAGACTACTCTAGTTGGTATGATGTGCCTTTTACTGATGATGCATGAATACGCAGCTGAACCTAACTGGTTAAGCGCATTAGAATACCCGTAAACCTGGTTTACAACATGATGGATGATGCCCATGAATAGTGATTTCCCTCCGAGAATGAATAGTGTCATGTGAATAGTAAATTTTTGACGACTTCTCAAAGTCTCAAACTGACTTCAAAAATGATGAATAGTAAAATGATGAATAGGGATCGATGAATAGTGATTGATGAATAGTAATTCCGAGATGAATAGTGGAATTTTGAAGCTTGGAAATGGACCTGAAATTACGGGTTGTGACAGTTAGTCCTGCTGAAGCAGAGTTACTACTGCTATATATATATATATATATATATATATATATATATATATATATATATATATATATATATATATATATATATATATATATATAACATAATTAAAAACAACAAGAAATTTCACTACTGAATTAAACTCGAATGTATATAACTGAACAGAATATACAATTGTAATGTCGTACTTAATTAATCAAATTCTCAAGTACCATAATCTAAAGATTTTTGAATCTTCGGCGGCTTAGCAGCTTGTTGCTTTAAGTCGTTAACAGATACATATTTTTTCTTCGATGGTACTGGTGGTCCACATTTAGTCACAGGGTTTGTTGGTGTAACCTGTAGTAAACAAAAGACGCTTCTATCAAACATTGAATTAAATATGAAGAATTATATATATGTAGGTTGAAAAAACACATGTATGTACCTCCTCTTCAAAAATAACTTGATCCTTTGGCCATGCAACGAAACTACCTTCGACTTTCTTAACTGTTTTGAACCTATTATTTGCTACGTTTAGTATGCATGTTGCATCAACTAACATGAATCAATTGATACTCTATAGCAATCATTTGGGAGTGGTCGGTTATGCAGCATTTGTTTTCCACGAGACTGGTATACGGTACCCAAAGCAACGATATTTGCTTTCTTTATGTGCCACAGTTTGCACTTAAATGTCTACAAAAAAGAATTTTTGCATGTATATATCAGAAATTATTTAAACAAAAGAATAACAAGAAACATGTTGAAATACATACTGTTGGCAGTGCTTGTGTTGGAGACACATTTTGTTGCGATTGGGAATCCAGAGACCCGTTTTGTTGCGAATTAGGCTTTGTCTTGGGTCCGACAGTTTTAACAGGTTCCTATATGTATATATAAAACACGTTACATTATTTAAACAAAAGAATAACAAGAAACATGTTGAAATACATACTGTTGGCAGTGCTTGTGTTGGAGACGACACATTTTGTTGCAATTGGGAATCTGGAGACCCGTTTCGTCGTGACTTAGGCTTTTGCTTAGGCCTGACAGTTTTAGTAGGTTCCTATACGTATATATAAAACACGGTACATTAGTCGATCATGTATGTAAAATTCAAAAATCAAAGGGGGATGTTTTATTACTTACCATTGTTTCCGTTACCTTTTCCGAAGTTACAAGGCCATTGGACTTCTCCTGAATTCTCGCATCTTTAGCACTTACAACATCACTTGTCTGAGTGCCGTCCACCTCATTAGCGCTGCTCTCTATATTGTCAATGGCCATTGGAGTCACCTGCAATATAGAAATACATTGACTCATCAGTTTATGTTCAATGCCTGGTATCATTAGCATAAGTGGTGTTAGCATTAGAAAATGAAATTGTTAACAACATAAAAAATGGCTTACATCTGAGGCTAATGGAAATAGATCAGATGGCAAAGTTATATTGATCCCTTGTTTATTCAACTGTGCCATCAGTAGAGTAAGCAATCCCTTTGTTTGTTCCACCTCACCGAATAATTTCTTGACCTGCACATCTTTTTCGGTCATCTCGGTGGACAATTTCTTGACCAATTTATCTTTTTCTTCACGCTCGCGTCTCTCATTATCCAGTTGAGTTTGAAGTAACTCAAGTCTTTCATCGGCTTCTTGTTTTCTTCGAGGAAGGCCAAAATACTTCTTGTATGTTACTCCACCTCCCACTCCTCTGGCATAACCGCCCTTTTCCTTACCAAAGACAACTGTCATGGCATCAGTGCCATTATCAACACTCAAGGTTCCTTCCTTGATCTTGTCATCAGCTTCTTTCTGCACAAAAAATATAGGAAATGTTGGGATTAAAAGTCTTATTGATGCTATTAGAGTAACTGCAGCTCATATTTGTGTCAATGTTGCTCAGCTGGAGTTAGTGCTGCTCATGAACTTCAATGAAAAATATACTACTGCTAGTACAAAGTTACTGCTGTTAGTACGCAGTTAATACTGCTGGTATACAAGTTACTACTGCTAGTACACAGTTAATGCTGCTGCTATATAAGCATAATAATAGAATTTGCAGTCAAACTTACAAGTTTATCTCCCATTGATCTAATATCATCATCTGGGTATTCGCCGTCTTTGTTTACCCTTACTTTCAACCACATTACATCACGCGGGGGTTCTTCATCCGCTTCCATCTCTTTATTTTGGATCTAATAAACATCAAATGCATACACATGTAAAGTTAAACCAAGATAAACGAAAATATGAGGATGCTTACACATGTACAGTTAAACCAAGATAATAAAAAATATGAGGGTATTAAATGCAAATGTGCAAATTGGGCAATGTACACAGATTCATTTCTCATACTGATCGTCTCTCAATTTGTAAAAAAAACATTATGTAATCTTACCATTTTCTCTTTGACATAAAGATATCCACCTCGTCCCATTTTATGCTGATAAATATTTTGGGAACGCGCCATTTTAGCTTTATCAGATTTCTCCTAAAAACAAAAAATCATAAGGCGTTTAGATGTGGTAATGCTGCAAACTAAAAATTATGAAATGACATATAGACTTAAATAAAGATGACTAATTAAAACCTTGTATGCATCGGTGGTCGTGTAGTTTACAAACTTAACCCAGTCTGCTGAATCGATAATTGCACTATACTTGCCCGGGACTTCAGTCAGTTTGGAAGGTGTATTTAGGTTGGGTAAAATGCATTTTTCTGTGAGCTTCCTTCTGTAATTCCTTACCAGTTGACCAAGACGAGTCATTATCAATTTTTTGAATGTCACGTTAACATCAAAAAATTTCTGCAAAGATTAACACAATGTTGTTAATTAGTTGCACATAATGTAACTGCATATATAAACTTATGTAGTACTGGGTTACAAAATAGTATATATGTACCGTGATTTTAGCCCATAGTTTATCTCTTGATTCTTTATTCACCTTCTTCCAGGAAAGAATCTTCACACCTATGTGCTCACGAACCAGATCTCCTAAAAAACTCACAAACACTGCTCTGTGTTCCCCTGATACCCTACTGAATGCATCAAAGGTTACCTTGAGCTTTATTCCACCAGGTTGGCCATACTTCACGCGAAACTTTTTTAGCCTGGTTGTGCCCCTCTTAGCTAGTATCATTTCTGGTTGGTTGGTTCCAGGCGCATCTATATCTTCATCATCAGAATACTTTTCGGATTCATATCCTAAGGTGTTATCATCAAGTACAATATCATCAGGAGGAAGCAAAGTATGATTATCAACAATGGGTTCAATTTCCATGACTCTTGAGCAACAAAGGGTAAAAGAAAATGATTATGGCTTAGCTTGGAGAGTAATGGTGATAGAAGATTTGATTTTTGTGTTTTCTTTGCAGTCTTTTTTTTTAAGGAGAGAAAAGAGGGTATACCAAGAATATGAATCGTTATTCTTGGTAACTGCTTGTAATTAGGTGATTTAAAAAATTTTAATCAAAATTTTGGCTCCAAGTTGTAATTTGAAATTAACAATTGAATTATTTGAAAATTTTGCCTTTGAACCTGTTAATTAAATCATAAACTTGAATAAATCAAAATTTTGGCTTCAAATATTATATATCATTATCTTAATAATCACAAATGTACCACACTGTGCAACCATCACATCAAGAACAGAAACTGCTACCCATTTAACAAACCAAAATACTTACATATTTACCAGTTATTGTACCCTTACTAATTACATTTACAAAACACAAATTGCTACAATTTTTTTTTTGAACATTGAAGACTTTTTATTAAGTAATATATTGAAAACCAAAACCAACAAGTTGCTGGGAAATATAGAAAGGAGAATATTTAAAACATAATGACCGGATCTACACACACTCCTTGTGTTAGATGTGATACTAAGAATTATACGTAGTCTAGCACGCGGAATTTACTAGCTAGCACTTAGAAGACTTTATGTGTTTTGTATGATTTGAATGAAACAATGAACACAGAATAATAAACTTCAACGATTCAATATTATTGAAACAATAATACGAGTGATCTCCTATCACTAGGGTTTACAACCTTGAATCTCTATAATACGTCTATGTGTTGTATATCTAAACCTTAACCTAGGCAATCCTTTTATAGACCCAGGATTCCTTTACAAGATAACTATCATTCTAATCTTATACGATATACACAATATATTTTCCATAATTATCTATTACATAAATCATAAACATAAACCGTACTAATTTCTTCACTCAGCAGTCCTAACTGCTTATGTCTTCAAAACTCTTCAGCAGTCTTAACTTCCATCTTCAACAGTCCTAACTGTTACCTTCAACAGTCTTAACTGCTAAAGCTTAATTTCCTAACAATCCTCCCCTAAACTTATGATTTCTATCCAAATCACTAAGATTCTTCAAATTAAGCTTCTTCTTCTTAATGCTGAAAATTCTTTCAAACACTTATCAAGCAAATCTCTTAGATCTAGCTTTTACTTCTTGTGCAAGGTTGAATATCTTTGTTACCAGCATATCAGCCATCTCAGATTCTTCATTAGCTTCTAGTCTAACACATGCCATCATTGTCAAAACACCTGGTCTGAGTGGATAATCTTTTTTAACCAGCATATAGATCTCTATTCCATCCTTGGTAGACACTCTGTGTACTTTACACGTTCCAAATAACTTCCAAGTGATGTCCATGACTTGTGCTTGAAATCTCCATATTGACTCTCCACCATCTGGTTCATAAATTCTCTTCAATTGAACCTATAGTTCTTTATCTTTATCTTCCATAGGATCTTTATCTTTGAATTTCTCTTTCACTAAGCTCCATAGTTGATTTAGATCTTCTCTTTCAAAGCCTTTGAGTAAATCTTCAAACAACTTGTACCTTTCAGAAATATCTCCAAGTCTGATTATCTTCCATCCTTTCATTCTTCCATCAGTGAACACTTCCGAGTCAATGATTGGATGTTTTACTTGCAAAGGTTTAATATAAGAAGACTCTGGAACAATCATCATCATACTTCTGATCTTCTCATTTGTTAACCCTTCTTCTTCTTCTTCTTCAGACTTTTGTTTCTTTGCAACTTCTGATTCCATAGTTTCTGATTCCCTCTTCTTACCAGTTTTGAAACTTCTTCTTGGAGTATTCAGAATAGCATAAGTTTCATAGAATTCCTTTTCAATTATGGCATAAGATTTTCCCTTGAAGTCATTCATGGTGTAATTTGCTGAGTTTTTCAAATAATGCTTCATAGATTCAACTAGTTCCTTCTTTGTTGGCAACTTTGTCTTGTATCTTGACTTCTGTCTTTCTCTTATCCTCTGAATCAGATCTTCCCATGTTGCAACTCCATTCTTTTTGAGTATGAATTCTTTAAGCTCCTCTGTCTTTTCTTCTTCATTCAACTGTTTATCTTTAAGAACCATTGAAGCTTGAGCTCTTACAATCACATTAGAATCTAACACATATTGTAACTGTTCATTGAACTCCTCTTGATTTACTTCTTTTGATCTTTTTCTTTCCATAAATTCAGCTATATTTCGTACATCATCAGCAGCCATTTTTCTTGCAAATTCCTCATTTTGAGCAATCTGAGCTTGTTTAGCTTCTTCACTTGCCAAATCTTCTTATATCATTTGCCTTGCAACTTCTGCATCATGATCTATCTGTTCTTGAGTTTTTGGTTTCAATCTCTTAAGCCTTTCAAGTTCTTGAGCAGCAGCAACTTCTTCAGATGTCATTGGCTTCTTACCTTTATCTGCTCTTCTTCTTTCATAAACTTGCTCAGCAGAAGTTTCATCAGTTGGAACTGCTTGATGCTCTGTCTCAGCAGTTTGAACTGTTTCATGCTCTGTCTCAGCAGTTTGAACTGTTTCAACATTTGGAACTGCTTGATGTGTCTCAGCTGTTTCTTCTTGAACATAACCAGAACCTGAACCAATATCAAAACCTTCATCTTGTTCTGAACCTTTATTATGCCTCCCCTGAGAACCTGATCTATCCTTATCTTTACCAAACTTCCTCCCCTGTTTGGAAGAATTTTCATCATCCCCTTCTGAACCATCTTATGTGAGAGTGGTTGAGAAAGTCCACAATCTCATAAAACTTTGGCCCATCTCCTTGCTCTGTTTTCTTTAAAAACGCAACCTGGTTGTGACGCTTAACAAATTCCAATCCAGCCATTCTTAATGATGAAAAATGAAAGATTATAGCAATACAATGATCTTGTAAATTGGAATTGTGGTTTTATGTAGTCGCTTGGGGTTTATAGGTACTGTTTAGGGTTTTGCGAAATATGCGTATGAGATAAATTATCTTTAGATAGAGAATAAATGAAATTATGGTAAAAAGATAATTATCGTCTATAAAAATCCCTATAAGTATCCTAAGAATAACGGTTTTACCCCAACGGCTAGAAAATTAATTACTGACAGATTTTTACAACGGCTAGTTGAGCCGTCCTAACTTTTTACTAACCGTACCAACTGTTGCAAATATTTTGTTGTGCCGTACGAACTTTTTTAAATAAAATTTAAAATACCATGGCTCAAACATAGTTTTTAGAAAACTATCAGCTATCAACGGATTTGATATGTCTTTACCAATAGCCGTTTGCTTTGGACTAGCCAACTCTTCACACTTAGATATGGTGAGCTGATAACCATACAATTTTTGGTAAATTGTCAACCATCAACGGATTTGATTAGGCTTTACCAGAAACCGTTTGCTCTGGACTAGTTGGTTCTTATGTGGATAAGACATGGTGAACCAATTACCATTTGTTGTATGCAAAGATCACATACTAATCTCCAGAACACCATTTAGTCCAAAACATCAAGCATTCATAATCCCTTGGTGTTTTCTCTCCAATCCTGCAATTGTTAGTTCAAAAACAAAGAAACAAGATACAAGCATATGACTAACAATGCACATAACAAGAAAAATTAATTTCCTTGTGGAACCTAAGCCAAAACAAACTTAGGCTTTCCTCTAGCATCAACATAATTCATTCTTTTCAAAACATTCTTAGCACCATTAGGTTTAATAGGTCTCGATACCCAACATGCTGATGCATTCACTCCATTACCCATGTTTCCCATAGCAGTGTTTTTATTCACACCAGTACCAATTACCCTGCTAGCAGTTGGAACTGCTGGCTTGGTAGTTGTTACCTTAGGTTTCCAAACTTGGTTTTTCACCACTGCTTTCTCATAAAAAGTTCTTTTACCAGTTTTGTATGATGGTTTAAAAACAGTTATTGGATTTTGAACAGGTGGCCTTGGGTGAATTGGTCTCATAGGTCTGACAGTCTGAACTGCTGATCTAGCAGTTTGAACTGCTTTGGGTCCAGACCTTAAAAGAACTGATCTAGGTATCATTCTATAATTCCTAAGAAAAGATTGAGGTCTTGCTATGCTCAACCTATGATTTGTATATCCAGATACCCATTTATCACAATAATCTGCAAAATGGTCAAAGCTACCACAAGAGTAACAAGCTTTTCTATAGCAAACAAAATCCTCCCCTAATTGGTGAGATTTGAGGTCATTCCAATTCCTTTGGTTACCTCTTGGCTTGTTTGTGGTTCTATACATTTCTGCATACCTAACTGTTGGTCTAAAAGGTTTGGCATTTGATCTAGGCCTAACAGTCTCAGGTTTAACCATCTTTGGAACTTTTGGTTCCTCCACTTTAGCACTAACAGGCTTAACCACAGCCTGATCATCCTCATCATCAGAAGTCCATTCCTCGATAGTTGGAGCATATGAGTCCTTAGGTGAGGTCCTATTCGAAGACACCTTGTCCTCAGATAGTGATTTATCACTTGCACTTTCAAACACAGGTTTATCAACTACATCCTTCTTGGGTTGAGGACCATAGTTAAGCACAGGTAATTGAAATTCAGGGAGTCCTGTGTATTCTAAGTCTACACGTGGGGGTGTTGGAATTCCTCTATAGGGAGGTGGAACTGTCTTATATCCTAGGCCTGACTTAGCTTTATTAAGAATCTGAGTCTCAATTATCTTTTGAACACCTTTTGATGTGTATTCTAGTGTGTCTACACTCATCTGAATGTTCTCCTTAGCTTTCTTAACCTGTTCTAGCTCATGTTTCAACACAGTAATTTCATTCTCCCTAAGCATTAAGTCTCTCTTAACAATAATCATATCATCAGAAAACTTAGACTCATTACTTTGATAATGAACAATTTGTTCTTCTAACACAGCTAAAGCTCTCTTATGATTTGCTAAGCTAAAAGCAGTTTCAACTAGTTCTTTTCTCTGATTCTCATATCTTGTTTTAAGTGTTTCTAGATCTTTTAAAGCTTCACAAGATTTAGAACATTTTGAAACTTGTACCTCAGAATCAGAAAATGCCATGAGAGCAACCTTTGTAGATGCTTTTGCTTCCTCCTCTGCAATATAGCTCCAGTCAAATCCTAAGCCATCAATGGCAACCATGGATTTCGAGCTTGAATCAGCAACCTCCACAACCCTTGACTTGTTACCATAACCTCTGCTCTTTCCATCCTGTTGGCTTGGTAATCTGCACTCCCTTGAATAATGACCTTTCTTGTGGCAGTTGAAGCACTCAATCTTGGACTTGTCATACCCTGCAACATCATTACTGTTTATGACAATCTTCTTGCCAGTCTTCTTCAAGAATCTCCTAGCTCTCAAACTGAGAAGAGAGAGCTGCCACTTAATATCCATCTCTTCAATATCATCTTCATCAATCTCTTGAAGATCTGAAGGAGTTAACATACTTCCATTGTGCTGAGTAGTCAGAAAAACACAATAAGTATCATCATTCAAAAGTCCACTAGTACTGCTTGAGTTGCTAGCAGTACCAAGGTTTGCACTAGCAGTACCAACTGCTCCAGCAACTTGCACTTCTTCATCTGTACTTGAGGAACTGGGAGTTGATACAAAGGCCAAATTCCCTGAGCTTGAGCTTGATCCAGCAGACTTCTTAATATCATGTTCAACTATCTTGAAGTTGCTATAGAGATCCATTAAGCTCATGGAATCTATATCAGGCTTGTTTTTCCATACTACCACATGCATAGCCCATTCAGCTGGTAGACTCCTCAGAAATTTGGAGTTGAGATCTTCCTGAGGCATCTCAATTCCTAGAACAGCCAATTGACTCACCAGCTTTTGAAGCCTATTGAACATATGATCCAACGACTCATTGCTTGTTGCAGTAAAGTTCTCAAACTGATGTTTGAGAAGGGTCTTCTGGGTTTTCTTGGTGGCTTCATTCCCACCTTATCTTGCAACAATAGCTTCAAAAAGCGTTTTAGCACACTTGAATTTACTAAAATTAAGCAGCTGATCATTGGGAATAGTCATCAGAAGCAAACTTCTAGCCTTAACATCATTCTTGTACCTTGCCTTCTCTTCATTAGTGGTTGGCTTTGTCTGCACATTTGTCTCAGATTTACCATCAACAACAGTTTTTGTTGTTACAGGTGTAAAAGAGTTTCCATCTTTAATGATCTCCCATAGTGCATAGTCTTGCACTTGGAAAAAATGCTCAATACGAAGTCTCCACATGTCGAACTCATTAGGTTTAAGCATAGGAAGCTTAGCAGCAATGTTAGTTGTGGATGGTGTTGTTTCCATGTCCATCTTTGTTCTTCTCGGATCTTCTAAATCTAAGTATCAGCAACCTGTCTCTGATACCACTTGACCGGATCTACACACACTCCTTGTGTTAGATGTGATACTAAGAATTATACGTAGTCTAATTTGGAAAATCAGTATCCAAATTAAATGTCAGAATTGAACCAAATACCATTTACAAAACACAAAAGTTGTTAATGTATATCCTAAACCCCTAAACCATCTTCCTCTTGCCTTTCCCATGGCTGTTAGAAGGTGCTCCAAAACCTATAGGATTCTTCCTACACGGCATTCCCAAGACAATATCCTGAGTAAATTTCTTTTTGTGTGCCTTTTCAACTGGTATTTGAACTTGCACAGGGAGAGCCAGGATAGGAGCTTGAGATGGGAGTTCCTCTGGAGGTTCAATGGCTTGGATAGGTTCCACTTCCCAAGTATCAGTACTTTCATCAGAATGTTGCTCTGGATAATACCAAGCAAGGAGGCCAGGAAGGATGTTGAGAGCACCATCATTTGATTCTGAACTGCTTGAATCAGAAGAAATTTGTATGACATCTACAAATAACAACTGTTAGATCAGTTTTATTGATTCAAATGTTAAACTATATCACAATCAAAGAAAAACCTTTTGATGGTTTACCATTGCAGAAGAATCCATTGTGTTATCATATTTGGTCATCTTTTGTGGTATCCCAAACAATGAAGCAATGTCGCACAAACTAGGCTGCATTTCAAGTCTCATTGGTGGCCAACTAGGCTGCAATTGAAGTCTCAATTGGACCTCTCAATGTACTCACAAACATTGGACCTCGGAGGGTACTCACAAACAGTTCAAAAGCCTGTATTTGTAGTCTCAATGGACATCTCACTGTACTCTAATAGGCTGCATTTGGACCTCTCATTGGTGGCCAAGCACAAACAAGTCTGTTAGGTACTCTCATTACTGGCCAATCACAAACTAGGCATATTCCAATGCTCTCATTGATTTAGACCTCTCAGTGTACTCACAAACAGGCAACAAAAAATACTCAGACACAAAACACTTAATTAGACATAGCATAACAACCATTATGTATACGAAAATCAGAGTATGGAAAACAAAAAAAATAGAGCATACATTAGACATAGCATAACAACCATTATAAAATACAAAACAACCCCATTTTACATTAGCATCGGTAACAACCACTAACAGCACCATTTATAGATCAAAAGCCTGATACTAATTATTGTACAATCAATCATCAACTGATATGTGAAAACATTAAAAAACATACCTTTGTTGGTATTTGGATTCATTGTTTGCGTGTTTGTGTTTGCCAGAAGAATATGTGTTTTGATTAGGGTTTATTGATTATTGTGTATGTTTACAAATGATCGGGTAAAGGGATTAATTGCCGGTTGACTATTGAATTTGTGGTTTGGTTTAACTATAAATGACGTGGCAAGATTTGTAAAAGAAAAAAAAAAGGCTAATGGTGCTGACGTGGCGGTTAAAACCGGCTATAGCCGGTAACTAGGGATGGCAACGGTTCGGGTTCGGGGCGGGTTTTAGTGTACCCGTACCCGAACCCATTTATAATATACCCGTACCCGCCCCATATCCCACCGGATACCCGATTAATATTATCCATCGGTTTTTTCGGGTTTCCCGCGGGTATCGGTTATCCGTAATTGAATATTATATGGACAAAATTGGCAGTATTAAGATTAACTCACACTAAAATCCACCGACAAAACAAAAGAAAATACTCTAATATATTCAAATTTTGTAAAAGTTAAAGAAAATGAATGTCGTATCAAACGATTTAACGCAACGTACTCGGCACGATATTCACCCAAAAAATCAAATGTGCAAGAGTTTTCAAAAGTTAATCATTCTCATTTCTAAAAATAATCTCGTTTTAGCCTTTTAAAAGGGTTTGGTATCATCATTCATGTAACGGTAGAGAACACGGACTCACGAGTACTCACTCCAAAAAAAACGAATAACCGAATAGTCGAGAAGAGTATTGACGATAACTCGAGTCGAGACGAGATGACGGAAAGAAGTCAAAGAGATAACTAATAGCAAACATATCAAATAAGATGAGTCGATTGGTAATCGTTGGTATTTTCCCATAATCCCATTTTTTAGTACAAGGTATATATACTTGTTTTATGATTTAAAACAAGTTTGGACTTACGACAAAATTAATCTTTGGAAATAATAAAATTTCGACATGACTCTTTCATTTAGCAAACGTTTCCAAGTCAAAAGACTTTATTGAAAATCAATTTCCCGAGTAATTTATAATATAACGAGTATTTATACAAACCCTATAAACCCTAAACCCTAAACCCTGAACCCTAAACCCTGAACCTTAAACCAATCCGCAACTCAAACAATAACCAAATGAATAGTCCAATAAATCCAAATATGTTAGTCTACGGGTAGCATGTTTCGAATAGTCCAATAGCCCTCGTGTGTTCCGTTTTTATCCCAAATGTCTCACAAGGTTTTCAAAATCGGGATCCTACTTAGGATCGATTTCGTCTTTACAAGATCGAGATTGTAAGATCGGATCGGGATCTTAAGATCCTACTATAATGTCATTTTGTAAATAGTTTTTGTAATATTATACAAATCTATAAATTAATATATATCATAAACACAAATTATGTAAATATTTCATAGAAATGTTGTCTTAAATTATGATTATGAAATTCTTAAGAATATTAACATGTTGTTGTTGTTGTTTTTTTTTTTTTTTTGTTTTTTTTTTTTTTTTAAATTCTACAAAATACATTCCATACTTTTTTAGTTTGTGGTTCGAGAAAAGTAAGATCGTATCGTATTAGTTCTTAAGATCCTATGGTAAAGATCGGGATCCTATAAGATCTTAAGCTTTTAAAGATCCTTTGTAAGATCCGGATCGTTTTTGATTTGCAGTATCGTAAAATCGTAAGATCCTAAGATCAGGATCGGGATCCTGACAACCATCATAATACTTTCCTTCCATAATATCAAACCAATTTCTCTCCTGCTCCATACGAGCAGCTACCTCTTCTAGTTCGCGTTGTTCTATTTCTCTCCTTACTTCCTCATCTTGCTCCAGAAGTCAGAGTTCATCCTCACTCAGTCCAAACGGATTTGCCGGTTGTTCCACAACCGGTGGATTTGGTTGTTCTTCCACAGCCGGTGGATTGTTGACCGGTTCATTTTCCGGTGTGAACACCGGAAAGATATCTTCCGGTGGAGTGTTCACCGGTTCATTTGGAAATTGCTGGGTAAATTCGTGTTGTTCTAGAAATTGTTGGGAGAAGTCACGGTGAGTTGGAAATTGTTGGGAGAAGTCACGGTGAGTTGGAAATTGTTGGGAGAAATCTTTGCGAGACATTGTTGAGAATCTGTGTGTGAGTTGTGTGTGACTTGTGTGTGTGATAATAATACTCTGGTGGTGTTGTATATTTTAGGCACCCTGAAATTTGAATTTGAAATTAAATTATCCCACTTGTAGTTGAATTTTGAATTTGAATTTGATTATCCCGCTTAAGAACCAAGGGGTGTTTTGTAAATTTTTTTAAACACAACGGATACATAGTACTCTAGAGGGGTAGAAATGATTTTTTATTTTTATTTTTATAGCTCACCTTAACATGGCATTAAGGGGTTAACGCAAGTGCATTAACGCACCCTTAACGCACACACTTACAATGGTTAACACCCTTAATGCACACACTTCCCCCGGGTCAATAATAATGAACCCGATCCCGAATCATTCCAAACATTCCCTCGGTTTCATTTTTTCGAGTCAAACCCTAATCAGATTTAATATCATTAATATAGAAAATATCATTAATATAGAAAATATCAATTACCCTAATCAACAAGTCAATTAGTCAATCCAACACCAAACACACTTCCAAATCAACTACACTACTCAATCAAAACCAAACACAAACCAAATCGGACCAATATTATCCATCTGTTTACTTTTGGCGCATTTTGATGGTCCCTCTTCCCGCCTAAAGTATTGGGAACCGTTCATATACCTCTGCCAGCCTATTTATACCTATCGATTGGACAAACCGTTCATATACAACTCCTTTGATATTTTCATTAGATATTATATTTCAAATTTCAATGGCTGAATCCTCTTCAACTCCTGTTTCAAACAAAAACAAACGCCCAAGGGATGATTCTCCTCCACCAATCCCTGAAAAGTTAAAGAAACATTTTAACATATCCCAAAAAATTTGGGATAAATGCCATTCTGGCCAGTATGGTACTGAAAAAACATTGATAGAACTTTACAACAGCCGTATAAAGAGGCTGGAAGAAAAGAACAAGGAAGATTTAAAGATCATTTCGGAGCATCAGAAGAAAATAGATGATAGGAACAAAGAAATAGAAGAAACAAGAGAGAAAATAGTTGGTGTTTACAAAAGTATTGAAGATAGTTTATATATTTGTTAATGTATCTTTTGTTTATATATTTTGACCATGTTAATGTAAACTTATTTTGTCTTAATTTATATATTACTTAACTTTTCCAATTCATACAAGTTTATGGTATTTGAATGCAGTTATTATTATTAGTTTATGATATCTGTGTTTCCCCTGATGTTAAAGGGGTGTTTGGTTTCTTGGATACTTAGAAGACTATTAACACTGAAACAGTAAACTGTGTTGTAATTCAGAACAACAATATCACCAAAACTGATTAAGTGTCTTCCTTTACACTTAATCCCTTCCAAATGTATGAGTGCAGTATGGTTTTAAAAGAAAATTGAGTTCATACTGCTGAGAAAAAGTTTTTGCACAAAGTTTGTACTGCTAGGCAAAACATTGTACTGCTAGCGTAAACTTTGTACTGCTGGGTATCCGTTAGTACTGTTTGGGAGTGCAGGGTACGTTTGTGTCACTTTTTACTTAAAGGATATAAATCCCCAATTGCGGTACACAATCATATTCACGCACGCATTACTCTATCTCTCTTCCACGGCCTAAACAAATTTTAATCGTCATATTGCAAAACTCCTAAATGAAATCATAATGTCGAACCTAACTTTTACCGAACCTCATAATAATGTTGCCTTTCTAGAAAAATCCAATGAGTCTGTAGATTTTACTGAGATCATTGATTTCTGTAAGGTATTCACAATGCAAGAAACACTTATTTGAGGCTTGATTAAGGATCGAATGAACAAGAAGCTAGAGAGAGAGAGATGGGAACTTCTAGTGAGAGAAAACTATGTGTATTAGCTTGAATGTAATGAGAGTTCCAACCCTTCCCATGTGTGGGAAGGGGTATTTATACTTACAACATATTATGCCCCTAGCGGGCTGTAGAGTGAGCTGACAGAGGGTAAAGACCCGACCCACTCCACAATACTAATAATAATAACTAAGCTACTAATAATATTACTGATAATCCTATGAGCTATGATGTGCTAATAAGTACTCGGGGTGACCGAGTCTTCAGCTGAATATTCATATTCCTAACAATCTCTCCCTAAGGGAGGTCACCCCAGAAGTAATGTTCTGAATTTCAGCACTTCTTCTTTGGATCTTGACATCATAGCTCGTAACCATTGATTCTTCAAAATCATAGATTGTTGTGCAAACATCCGTGATCTTAAGATGACTCCTCGTTTGTCTTGGATGAACTTTGAGTAATCTTTGAAAGTATCATCCCACTTGAGTCTCCAAGTCATCTTTCAGTAGTAGATCTCCATGTGATGAAATATACTTAGAGCCGACATGCTCACACGATATGGTGTCATGATCTTCAGCATCAGAGTTAGCAGAAGCTGTGTTGAAGGTCTTTTAGGTTGATCATGACTTCTTTGATGATGATGTGGTATGAGCATGTGGTGATGGATTGGCATCTTTTTTGCAACCAGCTACAACAGCAAGCAGCTACAGCATTCCACTGATACAATCGCCAGAAGTTCCTGCATACGACAGTTAGCAATAATTTGACCGGTACTTACAAGTTTGGACTTCGAGATAGTCAACAGCATATTGTGAAAACTATCTCTAATCCTTATCAAGACCGTTCCTAATCGAAAACCCACAGAGAGCTTTTTAAGATTTTACTGTAGTAAATCAACGATTAGGTGAGTCGCTGGAGATCACTCCACGACTGTAGACCGGTTAAAACCGCCGCGACCACTAAGCGTAATCCACGAGGAATTACCGAAGTGACCTGCTTTCAGGGCTGCTTGATGTTGACCCTGGCAGGAATTTCCATTCAATCATTGAGAATTACATTAGTAAATTCTCTCATAAATATTCTGGCAGATTGCTAAGATCTGCGTAGGACTAATGAGTTTACAACTGGTGTCCTTAATGTTGAACAACCAGTGTAGAAATAATTCGTGTCCCTATGAGATCTTATTATGCATCTCGTGGCTCTAGACTCGATAGTGCGTTTTGATTTAGTGAGCGGAGGCTGGAGAGGACTGCCACCTATTCAATATCATCTAACTCGGAGTGAGAGAGACAATAGGAATGTATTGAACTCCGTGAAAATTGAAACAAGAATCCTTAGAGGGACCTTGAGTGGCTAGGGAGGGTTGTGCAGCGTATCACTGGGTCCATGATACTTTGTCTTCAATGCCAGCAATCAACTAAGTGATTCTGACAGCATATGTATTGACCCGGTTTTCTGCCTAAGTTTTAAGGAGGGCTATTTCTTTTCACCCTTTCTCTTTACAATTCTTTTTCATTCTTCAACCCCTTCAGTGCTTACCGAGACTTCATAACTAACACCTTGTTGGGTTTGTTCCAGTGTTAGCTCCATCTCAGTCGGCACTCTTCCCTCATTCACTTTTCTCCTTTTTAATCATACCTAAGGACTTCTACACTAACTAGTGGATTGTCCCTGGGTAGATCCCTCCGGCTCTGGCGGGATCGTGGGAACTTGAGCCTAACCTAACCATCCTTATAACTCCACACATTAATTAAAATGGTCGGTCTTTGGTATTCATCCACGATAGCCAAACCAAATCTTTGAAAAAATCTCTCCAAGTGTTCATGATTCTGAAACACATTTTTGCAAACACTTGAGAGATTTATATTTTTCAAATGCTCCCCCTCAACATGTGCTCGGTTGATTGTTTTATAAATTTGCACATGTTAGGTAGAGCTCGCACTTTTTGAATTGATCAACTTTCAGTGAACATGACCGATTCGAGACACGCTTACATCACTAGTTAGACTAGCTTGAAATTATTACCCGGCCTGGTCAAGTCCACAGAAAGTTTCTCGAAGTGGTACACTCTACTCAGATACATCTTTTTCGAGACACGCTTACATCACTGGTTAGACCAGCTTGAAATTATTACCCGGCCAAGACGTATCCTTTCAATTGATGACAATTCAAGTTTCGTCAATTCTTTGGTGAAGTCTGAGCCTTGCTCATATGAGATGCCAAATCCTTTGTTTTGTTAAAAACATTTGCTCCCCCTCAATATGTGCATCGATATTAAGAAAGATTTTCGCACATATGGAAGAGCTTGCGTTTATGACCAAAACATTTTGCTCCCTCTCAATATGTGCCTTGATATGCAAAATGGTTTAGCACATACGGGAGAGCTTACATTAATTTCCAAAACATCACATTTTATCAGAATTTCCTATTTAAATCACATTCTCTCCCCCGATCAAAAATTTCAAACCATTTGAGATTTGTGATCCCAAGTGATTTAAATTAGTTTAGAAAATTTGGGAGACAATGTGGTCAGGTTTAATTGTATTCTGATTTTGAAGCATACTATGCTTCCCTTGAAACACCAAGAGAGTGTCACTGCTGATGTTGCACAAGTTTGGCAAGGTGTCGTAAATTTGAACAAATATGCTCCCCCTCAATTAACGACCCGTTTTCCATTAAAAGAGCTGTAGTCATTCAATTGAGCGACGGGTATTTGTGAAAGTTTAATTCAATTTACCACCTTGTGTAACATCAAGACTCTCTAGAAGAATCAAACAGTATAAAGAGTCTGATGAAAAGAAGACTTCTCTTCTTATGCACGACAAGACGCACTGAAACGTACATCAAGTCGGGGAAACATGGATATAAAGTAATCCATGCCCAGGTGAACATCACCTATTTGGAGGAACAGCTGTCCTTTTGGTGACATGCTTTCCCCATTGAACAGCGCGGGTTGCAGTATGAAGTAACTGCAAGCCATTAAGACATGTTTTAACTGATTAGTATAACTTCTGCTCGAGCTTCATTTAAGGATCCGTGCCATTATTGAATGACATTTCTAGATCCGTAAATGTTATCGATAAACAGAAGACATGCCTAGGAGGGACTAATTTTGGTATTTTCTGATTTTTCGATTTTTATGGTTTTTATAGGTTTTATATTTTTGTATTTTTCTTTTTGATTTAAGATATATACAACTATTTACAAGGATATATGAAGACAATCCTTTACTCCTCCTTTTCCTCCTGAAGACACTTGAGGGTTTCAGGAGTCATGCTTTTCATGCCAAGGCGTGGGAGAATAAACTAAAACCTTTCTCTTGGGAGGGCCTTGGTGAAGATGTCAGCTAACTAAAACTCTGTCCTCACAAAGTATAGTTCCACAATTCCTTTTTCCACCTGTTCCCTGATAAAGTGATGCCTGATGTCGATGTGTTTTGACCTGGAGTGCTGAACATTGTTACAACAAAGAGCAATGGCGCTTTTGTTGTCGCAATATAGGGGAATTTTGTTGTATGAGAATCCATAGTCCGAAAGTTGTGATCGCATCCAAAGGATTTGTGCACAACAAGCAGACATGGCAATGTACTCAGCTTCAGTAGATGATATGGAAGTACTCATCTGCTTCTTAGACGACCAACTAACTAACTTTTCCCCTAAAAACTGAGCTCCTCCTGAAGTACTTCGACGAGTGTCTTGACATCCCGCATGATCAGCATCCGCGTAAGCCGTTAACTCCATTGCAGTATCCTTAGGATACCAGAGGCCCATATGAACCGTGCCTTGAAGATATCGAAAGATCCTTTTCACTGCTTCAACATGCTTCTTGGTTGGTCTAGATTGATACCGAGCACACATACACACAGCAAACAGAAGATCTGGTCTGCTAGCCGTGATGTACATCAAAGATCCAATCATGCTTCGATATTTCGTTATATCCACTGGAATCCCTGAAGGATCTTCATCCAGCTTTGTTCTATCAACCATAGGAGTGTCAACAGGTTCACTTGAATAAAATCCAAACTTTTTCAAGATCTCGTTGGCGTATTTGGATTGATTAATGAATATGCCTCCGGGACTTTGAGAAACTTGTAATCCTAAGAAGAATGACATTTGTCCCATCATAGACATTTGGAACTTGGAATTCATCTCTTTTGAAAAACTATCACATTCACTAGGATCTGTTGAAGCAAAGATGATATCATCTACATAGATCTGAACTAGTAGTAGATGGTTTCTTGACTTCCTGGTGAATAGTGTAGGATCAACAACACCCTTGGAGAATCCATTCACTAGGAGGAACTTGGACAATGTATCGTACCATGCCCTTGGCGCCTGTTTTAACCCATAAAGAGCCTTCTTCAAGCGGTAAACATGAGTAGGATGTTCAGTATCCACGAATCCTTCTGGTTGACTCACATAAACTTCTTCCTTTAAGTCACCATTCAAGAATGCCGTTTTGACATCCATCTGGTAGACTATCATATTTCGACTAGCAGCATTTGCCAGGAAGATTCTTATAGCTTCAATTCTAGCAACCGGAGCAAACGATTCTTCAAAATCAATGCCCTCTTCTTGTCTAAACCCTTTAGCAACTAGCCGTGCCTTGTTCTTTAACACATCACCATACTCATCAAGCTTCACTTTGAAGATCCACTTTAAAGCAATGATCATTGCAAGCTCTGGAGGAGGCACTAATTCCCATACTTCAAGTCGATCAAATTCATGGATTTTCATCCTGCATAGCCTGGAACCAGCAATCTTTAGTCATTGCTTCTTTGGCATCTTTAGGTTCGACCTTGGACAGTACGGAATTGAAGAAGCACCATAGTGCATCAGTGGCTAGTTGATTACGGGTGGATACTGGACGTGAATGATTGCCTATGATGTTGTCGATTGGATGATCACTGGTCCATTTCCTGAGATGGTCGTGAGGTTGAGGGTTATGAACAGACGTAGCAGTGCTGTGTCCTTCCAGTGAGGATGTGTCTGATGAATGTTCAGGAGCAAATATGTTTTCAAAAGGAACCTCATCAACAGGAGCAAAAGGATTAACTTCCAATGAATTATTATCTGAAGATTCTTGTATTACTGGAGAAGTTTGAGCGTTTGATGACGAAGGTGATGGACTGGCAGCTGGAGCATTGTGACTGACTGATACTGAAGCTGTAGGGCCTTCTGAACCTTGTGGGGCTTGAACCTCAGCCATAGGAAGTACAGCAGGTTCACTTGGGATGGTTCCATTCGTTGGCTCAAAGTATTCATCAAACATAGGATCAAATAACTTCTTTAACTCCTCGCATGTAGGTGGCACATAAGAATCTGCAGGCGTGGAATTCTGTACAAGTCCTGAACTAATGGGTCCAGGTGACAAAAGGTTAAGATCGGGTCCAGAACTAATTTATCCTGAAGCAGGTTGCTCACTCAGCTCATCGAACGTAACATGAATGGTTTCCATGATTTTACGGGTTCTCTTATTGTAGATTCGATACCCTTTACTGTCTGGTGCGTATCCAACAAATATACCTACAACTGCTTTAGCTCTTAACTTTCCCAAGTCTTGACTATCGTTAGTTGGATAGCAAAGTGCACCAAACACACAGAGAAAAGAGAGATCTGGTTTCTTGTTATGAATTAACTCGAAGGGAGTCTTCTCATGAACAGGATGAATTAGGGATCGGTTTTGAGTGTAACATGCCGTTGCAATAGCCTCTGCCCAGAGAAACATCGGTGTCTTTGAAAATATAAGCATAGTTTCTTGCAGCTTCTACCAGAGTACGGTTCCTTCGTTCAACCACTCCGTTCTGTTGAGGAGTGCGAGGGATACTTTTCTGATGTGTGATGCCAATACTTTCATAGAAATTACGGAGTTGTTGGTTAACAAACTCAGTACCATTATCAGTGCGGATGATTTTGACAGTTTTATCGAGCCTTACTTGCAGCTGTTTTATCAGTTTAATGATAACCTCTGGAGTTTCGTCCTTGGTTCTCAAAAACTTTACCCATGTGAACCGAGAATAATCATCTACTATCACCAGAACGTACTTCTTTCCATTTATGGTTTGTATTCTCATTGGACCGCACAAGTCCATGTGGAGGGTATGAAGAACTTCCAAGTTGGTGTTGATGGTTTTAGGCTTGTGGGTTTGTTTCTTGCTTTTACCCAGTTGACATGCAGAGCAGAGATGATCTTTCTCATATTTCAGTCTGGGCATTCCTCTAACAAGATCTTTACGGGAAAGATTATTTATGGTACCGAAGTTCAAGTGGTTCAAACGACGATGCCACAACCATGATTTAGTTTTAGAGGCTTTAGAAAGCAAGCATATGGGAGAGGACTTCAACATTTCTTCAATCGATATGGTGTATAGATTGGTGCCCCGACTGCCCTTGAGGAGATCTATACCATCCAATTCTCTGACGAAACATGTATGCTTTCTGAAAGCCACTTCCAGATCTGAATCACAAAATTGGCCCACAGAAAACAGATTGTGCCCTAGTCCTTCCACATAGTATACCCTTGATATTACACTGTCACCAAACACATAATCTCCATAACCCATAATAGCACCAAAGTGGTCGTTCCTAAATCTAACTGTCCCGATAAACTTTTTCACAAAGTTCTTGAGCCGTGAGCGATCCCCAGTCATATGTTTTGAGCAGCCTGAGTCCAAATACCACAGGACGATTTGTACGACCTGCATTTGAAACCAGACAACAATGGATAACTGAAAAATGTGGATCCCCAAGTGAAATTGGGGTCCGTTTGGTCAGCACACACATATTCTGGAACTACAGATTTCACAGATGCTACTGTCTTTACTGAGGAGACAGAACTAGAGGCAGGACAAGACCTAGATGGAAGACATTGTGATTCTAAAGACAGGATTCTACCAGTTGGTCTCCATTCCTTATTCTTCACAATTTTATGCATATTCATTTTAGGTAATGATCTCTGTTTTCCTAAATTGAATTTCCTTCCAGTGGGTCTCCATTCCTTAACTTTCACAATTTTATGCTCATTCATTTTAGGTAACGTGCACTGTTTTCCTAAATTGAATTTCCTTCCAGTGGGTCTCCATTGATAGCCTATGCTAGCAAATGTTTTTCCTGTTGCTTTCCAAACTTTCTTGCATGCTTCAGTTATTCTACCATTCTTAACATGGGATGATGCAGAAGTCATCAAGAAAGACACAACACATTCATCATGATTAGCAGAAATTAAACAATTGTCGCATGTTTTACAGATAGCATTAGAATTCGAATTAATTACAGTACTTTTGATACTAGAATCAACACGATTCATCCTACTCATTGCAAACTTATTGTTCCTAGGTTGGGCTTCTACATTCTTCAAGTGATCATTCTTAGCTGGCGCGGTCCTATCCTTTCTTGCATTTCCTCTATACCTTGACCCGCTAGCTTGGGTGTCACTTTTTACTCCTGTAGAAGCATCGAAGGTAACATTAGTTTGTTTGTCTGTCACATGCCTTCCTGATAATGATGTGTTGGGTTCTGATGTTTTTGGTGGTAGATCAAAGGCTACATGCTTGTTCTCAACAGTGGATGATGATGCAACAAATCTATCTCTATGGCTGCTAAACTTAGGAATTGAGCCTATGGCATATTCTAAGTTTTCCTGAATCCTTTTCGTGAGTTTGCAGGCATAGACAACTGCCCTATCAAGTGGCTTATCAGTCCTATCCTCTTCAACTACCTCACGAAGTGTGTCAAGGCCCTCTCTAAGATGATCTAGATATGTTTGATGAGCAAATCTATTATTTCTAAGCTTAAACGGAATACGCCCAACATCAACATCATACTTTTTACTATCACTAGCCTTTGGTGCATCACAATTACAAGTGGTGCATGGCATTTTACCTTTCACCCGAGCCTTAAGATTCTCAATTTCATTTGTCAAAGAGGTTATTTGATCATTGTGAATGCTTCTTGTAACTTTAATGGAATCATATAACTCTTTGAAATGTTGTTTGACCTTTGAATTTTCTTCTCGATAACACTCATTTTCATAATGTAACTTATTTATGGTGTTTTGATATTGAAAATTCTGAGAATCTGAAGACGAAGGTTTATTGGTGCCATACACTTCATACTTGTTGGATTTCAATTGGGCAATTTGGGCCCTCAGCAGTCGAATCGTGTTCGTGTGAGCTTGAATTGTCTCATCACGTTTGCTTAATTCAAAATAAGTATCAAATTCAGGAGCATCCAAGGATGTCTTGTCATTTGATATTTTATGTTTTTCATTTAAATGTTGATGTTTCAATTGCAAATTAAGATATTCAACTTCTAATTTTGAAAAACGTTTAACCATATTATCATGGTCATCATTTTGAATTTTTTCAAGCAATTTTAAATTCTCCCCCTCAAGCTCAACAACACGATTCTGGGTGACATTTAACGCAATAGCATACTCATTAAATTGACAAGCGGACAATGCAGAATCAGTAACAGTGTAAAATACATCTTGTGCAATACATTTAGCAATCAAGTTGTCGTTAGTAATGAGTATGTTTTTTTTTTTCAATCTCTCGACTCTTAAGCTCTATTGCATATTCATTCACCTCATTTTCCATGTCTTTAAACACTACTTCCATTTCTTTTATTTCGACTTTAAGGGCAGTTTGCAACCCTTCAAAATGTTCTTTAAGTAGTTTAAAGAATGGCATGACCTCAGTTAAGTAACACCTTTTTGCATGTTCAAAACACCTTTCCCCCTCAGTAATGCCGGTTGGTGTGATTCTCTTCTTACATGTTTTATCAAAATCAGCAAATAATTGCCAAAGCACATATAAGCTAATAAAGGTTTTGCATTCAGTGGGAAGAGACAAAGGCACCAGATTCCTAGGTGTATTGGGAGGATACACCGTTATTGACGCAACTTTTCTAATGAGGGGGGTGTTGGCCTTAAGTTTATCTACCTTAAGTTTTTCATTATCTTGTTTCCAAAATATCTGTTCAGGTGTTAACTTCTTTTGAGGAGCAAACACAGTCAAACGATTTTCCTCATAATAATCATGGGGTTTGATTATTATTCTTTTGGCTATGCACTCGGGATCCCTCATTTTCTCATTCATTTTTTCCCTCGTTTTATCACTTATCTCATCCTCTTCATTAGTGTAGATATGCTCAGGTTGGTCATGAATAGGCATAAGCATCACATTACCATCATATAGGGCTGGTTGAAGTACTTTCATGTCCCTAAGGATGGTTGACTTAGGTTCACCTATCATGATTTTACTATGCTTATCACTCAACTTTCTGTGCTTATGAATCATTTGAGCAGTTTGTATGGTTTGATTTTGTGTGTACAACTTATCTTCAAGCTTATTTTTTAACGTCTTGAGTCTAGAGAAATCATTTAAAAGAGTTGTTTCTTTTTGTTTGAATTCTTGCTTAAGTGTAGTTACACACTTTTGTGCTTCCTGTTTCTGTTTGACAGACTGTTCTAGCTGACTTTTCAAAGAACTCAACTCTAATTTTAATGTTTCTTCTCGCACTCTAGACTCTTTAATAAGTGTACTCATTTGACCTTCTAATTTCTGCTCACGATCATTAAGCTCAAACTTAGCACGCTGTTCATACATAGCAACTTGTTCTTTATAGATGTTTAGTCTAGTGATCAAGTTATCATCAGGGACAGGCAATTTGTTCTCATGGTACACACATGCATTATCTATATTACCCGCATTATCTAAGGCACATACATTACTCATAACACACACATCATTATTGACAAAAGATTCACCATTTGGTACATCAGGCGAGTTGTTGTGATGCAAATACTGTTCATATGAAATAATATTGCTATTTTCCATGTCAACATTACTTGAGTCAGAAACATCTACCTGGTGTACTTCTTCGGGATTCTTTTGTCCCTCGACAATATTATATGTGTCATAAATTTTGAGTACCTCAGATATCACGGATGCATTAGAAGGACCAGCTTGACGAGGAGATGAAACCAGGGAAGACAAGTTAGCCATGAAGATTGTTTGAGCCGTAGGTTCATCATCTACATCAGAGTCATATGCATCACAGTCATCTGCCTTGAAGATGTTAGGATCATTAAGTGCTAGATCCTGAACAGGTTTCTCAACCACATCTTCATCAAAAGTATTTCCTCCATCTCCTGCCAAGAACAATAACTCTTCCTCATCCAATACAACTCCATTCTCTTGAGCTTGCATTAACAGCATCTTGTCTTTGAAGTAATCTGAGTTCTGCGGACGTTTAGGTTGATTGCAGTTTCTAGCAATGTGTCCAAGCCCCCCACAATTATAACACTTGATCTGTTTTCCTTGACCCTGATTGCCATTCCCTGCTCTATTCTGCACATAACCTCGACCCATGTTTCTACCTGCTCTCCCTTGCACATTCTGAACCACAATTTTCCCATCCTCCACCATTGCTAGATTGCGTGGATTGGATGAATTCCTTAACTGATTGTTGGTCTGAGGGAGTGATGCTTGAAACTCTGAGGGAGTGATGCTTGAAACTGTTGAACCAGTAATGATACTTGATTGGTGAGGTTGTCAATCATTTTGTCGGTCTGAGAGTAGCCTGAGTCAAGTTGAGAACTCATAGCAGGTACATGTGAGTGAAGTTGATGATAGCTTGGGTTGGAAGATGATTGGATTGTCGGTTGAACATTTGTCATGAACGCCAGTGGATCATTTGTAGTTGAAGGATTAAACTTTTCTCTCAGCACTCGATCGTAGACCGCATGCTTCTCATGTTGTTGCAGGTAAGCATACAGCTGTTCATAGTTGGTATCCCTTAAACCTTTGTTGAGTTTGACAGCAGTAACAAATCTGTCCCATTCAGGAGTCATGTTGTTCACAAACTTTGAGTTAAGTTGGATATTGGGCATAGTCATTCTGATCATCCTCATATCATTCACCAACTTATGAAATCTCACATAGTAGTCTGTGATATTCTCTCCTGGGTTCATTTTGAAATGCTTGAACTCATCATACAGCTGTGACTCACGATCTTCCTTTGTGAGTTCTGACCTTGCCAACAACATTTTAACGTTGTCCCACACAGCCTTGGCTTCAGTGTTGAAATTGATGAGCTTGTATACATCCTTTGGAAGACCTTGAATGACTATGTTTGAGGCTCTAATATCAGCATCATACCTCTTCTTTTCTTCTTCATTAAGATCATTGTAGTTTCTAGGTCTGTCGATGCCCCAAGTTACAGTCCCATCTTCACCAGTTGTAACAACGTCTCTGGTGGTACCCATCTGATAAGGTCCTTCGTCAATTGACTTAAGAATGTTAACACCATTATCTTTTCCCAAGCAGTAAAGTCTTATTCGTTGTGCCCAAGACTCATAATCAGTCCTATCTAGCATAGGTGGACGTGTGTCAGATCCTGCTGCTTGAATATCTTCTGATGATGTGCTTGATGTGGTAGCCATAGTAACTACGGGATTTTACAGATCTTGTGATTTAACCGAGAAATTGAATCTTTCGCGGGAATTTCTAAAATCACCAAGACACAAACCGCATACAAGTCTGAGAGACAAACCGCCTATACACAAACCGACTACACGCTGCAGAGACAACTCAAGTAGACACAAACCGAGTGCACGCTGCTGGAACAAACCGAGTAGATACAAACCGATTTCACGCTGCAGAGACAAATCGAGTAGACACAAACCGAGTAAACTCCTCAGAGACAAACCGCGTCTACACAAACCGAGTACACGCTGGAGGGACAAATCGAGTAGACACAAACCGAGTAAATTCCTCAGAGACAAACCGAGTCTACACAAACCGAGTACACGCTGGAGGGACAAATCGAGTAGGCACAAACCGAGTACACGCAGCAGGGACAAACCGAGTAGACACAAACTCCCAAGCACGTCGCTTTCACTGCCTTTTGTCTTTTTGCCTAAACAAGTAATAAGACAAACCGTATCTACGAAGTGACACAAACCGAGTCCAAGAACATGTCCCAAGGACACAAACCGCTGCGAAGAACACAACAATAAACACCCACGAATTACCCCAAAATCACCACACCGTTCTTAGATCTGTGAATCCAAACACCAAATACCACTCTAATACTATTCTTAAGCTAGAAAGTACAAGGTATAACTACTTCTAATCACTAAACAAAGCACAAAATGGAATTTATGCTACTTATCAAATCGAACCAAAAAACCTCAAAAACTACACAAATCCGTGAATACCAACTCTCATGGACCTAACCATGGCTCTTGATACCAATTGTAAGGTATTCACAATGCAAGAAACACTTATTTGAGGCTTGATTAAGGATCGAATGAACAAGAAGCTAGAGAGAGAGAGATGGGAACTTCTAGTGAGAGAAAACTATGTGTATTAGCTTGAATGTAATGAGAGTTCCAACCCTTCCCATGTGTGGGAAGGGGTATTTATACTTACAACATATTATGCCCCTAGCGGGCTGTAGAGTGAGCTGACAGAGGGTAAAGACCCGACCCACTCCACAATACTAATAATAATAACTAAGCTACTAATAATATTACTGATAATCCTACGAGCTATGATGTGCTAATAAGTACTCGGGGTGACCGAGTCTTCAGCTGAATATTCATATTCCTAACAATTTCCTTAATGCAAGCTATATTAAGTTTGCATTAACAGTAAAACCTACTACATATACTTCTAACATTATCTAGTTTTGGTCGTCTGCTAAGGTCAAAACTATTAATGGGGAAGTACAAATCCAAGCCCTTGTAGATGGGCAGAGGATTTTCATTACAGAGGCGTCTATTCGAAGAGATCTTCTCCTAGATGTTGCTAACGGAGTTGAGAATCTTCCAAATACTACAATCTTTGAAAAACTTTCACTGATGGGCTATGAGAGAAAAACATATGCTTTAAAGTTTTATAAAGGTAATTTTTCTCCTCAGTGGAAATTTTTAATTCATACTGTCTTAGTGTGTCTAAGTCCAAAGACCACTGCGTGGAATGAATTTAGCAGTAATTTAGCTTCTGCTATAATTTGTTTGGCTGAAAATACTCAAAGATTTATTTTTTCAAAATTAATTTTTGATAGTATGGTTAAGAACTTGGATAGTTCTTCGGCTAAATATTTTCTATATCCAAGGTTTTTGCAACTCTTTTTGGACAACCAATTTGAAAATAAGAAAAGTCACAAAAATGTTTATTCCACTCCTTGCCTTACCAAAAAGGTTTTTGCTAATATGAGGAGGGATGGAAAAGATTTTTCAGGGACAGTGACACCTTTGTTTCCAACAATGGTGGCACTAGCCCAAACCCAAATGGGTGAAGGTTCAGCAATCCCAGCTGGTACCCATCAGACACCCACACTTTTGGCTACATCATCTAAACAACAACAAAAGACCTATAAACGTAGGACTAACACCTAGAACACTGAGCTACCTCAGGCTAGTGGTTCTATACCAACTGTTGCAGATGAGGCTGTCACTTGGGAGGAGAGTGACATGTTGGCAAGGGCTGCCACTACTGTGTCTAGCTTAGCAGCAACACAGGACAGTGGTAACATCATTAAGACCTGAACCAAGACAACTTCTAATGAGTCCGGTCTACATGGAACTGATTCAGGTGAAGGACCCAGTCACATGGAAACAATGGGGGGGGGGGTTCAGATGTTCATCCTAGGGGTGAGACTGAACTTAACTTTTCCAATGATCCGCCTCTCGGGCTAGGTAACACAAGCCGAAGTGGTGAGGATAATATGCAACTTTTGAATGAATTGAAGGATACCGTACCAAGCTGTCTGCTCAAATTTTTGATCTGCAAAAACTAGCTGCTTCTCAAGATGGACTCATCCAAGCTCAAGGTGGGGAGATAAAGGCTTTGAAGAAAAGGGTTAGGTATTTAGAAGGAGTCAAAGGATCAAGAATTACCAAACACAAGGTTAAATCTTCTGAAGCTTCTAAGGATGCTCCCAAACATGGGGGAATTAAAGGAAAAGTTTCAGGTGAGGCTGAAGAGGATGAAAGTATTGGTGCAGAGAGTGATCCAATGGAATTTGTAGTTGCTGATAACCAAGGGAATCAAGTGGTGATTGATACCTATTTGGGCAAGGTTACAACTGCTGATAGCGCTACTGATCAGGGTATTAGTGCTGCTAGTGGTCCAATTATTGCTGCTAGTGAGCCAGTTACAGCTGGTAGTACAAAAGCTAGTACTGCTACACCGGATTATACAACTGCTGTTAGTGTACTTGCTGAGCTGAAGACATCAAAACCAGTAACCAAAGGTGTTGTGATACAAGAGCCATCATCAAATCCAAAAGCTAAACAATCAACTCCACAGGTACAAGGCAAAGGTAAAGGGATTCTTACTGAAGAGCCTGTGGCAAAACCATTATCAAAAGAAGAGCAAGAGCAACTTGATGCTGAACTTGCTAAGAAATTAGCACAACAGTATGAAGCAGAACATCAGATAATTTTGGAACAAAAGAGAATACAAGAAGAAAAAGATGCTAAAAATGCAGAGTTAATAGCTTCATGGGATGAGGAAAGGGCTCAGGTTGAAGCTGATTGTGAGCTTGCTAAGAAACTAACTAAAGAAGACCAAGATCAGTACTCAGTAGTTGAAAAAGCCAAGATGCTGAAAGAATTTTTTGATGCAAAAAAGAAGTTGTATGCAGCACAAAGATATGCAGCTAAGAAGAACAAGCCACCCACTCCAGCACAAAGAAGAGCTTTCATGTGCAGGTATTTGAAGAATGTGGACAATTGGAAATTAAAGGATTTGAAATTCTTGGATGATAAAAGAATTGAAGAATTATATGCAATTACCAAGAGAAACAATGAAAGCTTCTTGAAAGCTGAGGTGGTGAAGGGCAGTGAAGAAAAGAAGAAGAGAAAACAAGTTCAAAGAGAGCAGATGAACAGTTGGAAAGAGAAAGCAGTAAAAGGAAGACGAGTGAGCAAAAAGCAGAGAAAGAACAGAGCAGAGAACAAGAACAAACTGAGCAAGCTGTTGCTAAAGAACAAATGCAAGCTCACATTGAACTTGCAGTTTTCTCTGTAGGAAAACCTGAAGGAGAAGCCATGGATGCACAACCTTTAAGTGTTAAACAACCCATTGTTGATTATAAGTCTGGATCTCATGGGAAAACAGTTTATTATGATATTAAGAGGCATGATGGTTCTTCTAGAAGGTTTGTAAGCTTTCGTCACATGGTTTATAATTTTGATAGAGAAGATATGATAGCTCTATGGAAATTACTCAAAGAAAGATTTGGTAATAAGACACCAGAACAAGCTTATGATAGAGAAGTCTGGAATTACTTGAAGGTAATGTTTGAACCAAATCATGAGGATGAATGTTGGAGAAGACTAAAGCACAATACTGTTACAGAATGGAAACTTTTTCAAGGATGTGGAGTACATGCTTTAACTGTAAATGAGTTGGTGATCTACATGCTTGTAGAAAAGGATTACCCTTTAAAATTTCACAAAGACATTCTACATCAGATGTTGCGTGGGAAGAAAAGACTCCAACTTCAGTTTACTTATGATGACATGGCATATCAACTGCTCAGGAAGATGGGAAAGTATCTAGGAACCAAGGACAAGAAATAGAATTAAGACTGCTAGAGTTAGATTTAAGACTGCTAGAATGTATAGTTAGTACTGCTTATGAGATAAACATGTATAGTTGAAAAACACATTGTGGAGTGTTTGGAATAACCCAGTTTGACTTATAAAGTCAACACATACAAAAAAAAGTAGTAACCATACTGCATTGTTAATAACATATTAATTATACAACATATCAGTTAAATTACATTTACACTGAAAGACAACATAGCATTTCTTACAGGTGATTCACTTGGTTAATTGACTAGCAGGTGAATCACTTGGTTTATGAGTTGGAGGTTCTTCATTAGGTGTTTCACTTGCAGATTATTCACTTGGTTTTTGAGTAGCAGGTTCCTCACTTGGTGCTTGACTTGGGCATACTCCACTTGCTGTTTGAGTTGCAGTTGGTTTAGTTTCTTCATCACCACTGCCCAAGTAAGCACCAACTCTTGTAGATGCATTAATATGTAAGCCAATTATATATCCACTACTATCTGTTGTAGTTGTGTTTTCCCTTGTAACACCACCTCTACCAGTATAAGATGGGGTTCCACTTCTTTCAAGGCACACTGGACAAACATACCACATGAAATCCGTATAAGGGGGACGCCTTGCAAAAAAGGTCAATCCAGCCTTGTTTTCACTTTCAACCCAACAGTCAATGCAGACCATTTGACAACCATTTTGTGCATCCATGGTGAAAAGCAATTGATATGATAAAGAGTGGATGATAACTGGGGTATTATATAATGCAGGAAAAAAAAGGATATAATATGGTACAATTAATGTGGTTGTTAAACAACTAGATAGGATTAAAGACAACATAAATGCTTACAATGGAGCCAAAACATTGAGATTTTGAAATTTTTGACTATAGTCACATGAATATTTCACAGTGTGACTATTTTGAATGTATTGGTCACATATAATACCCTTATAATGTTGCCATAAACATAATTTAGATACACATTTGTGGTATGTTGTGACTATTGTATATCCTATAGTCACATGATTGTGCTACAATTAAATGTGACCATACACATTAGGATTTGGCAGGCAAACACACACTAAACTTTAGACACACATATTAACTTACGTGACCATATGTATTAAATTTTGGTTATACTTAATCATGTATGCCTATGGTTTAGTGTGACCATATATGACATTTGGTCACACTGTTCAAGTGTGTGACATATATTTGTCACTTTTAAATGCATATCGTGACTAAAGCTTCAAACTTACTTTTCAGTTTTCACACATTCCAAATTCATATGTGGCAAATTTTTCAACAAGAACTAGCAGTCACGTTTAAATAATGTGTGACAAACTTGACTATATGATTTAGCCACATACACAATTACTTCATGTGACCATATATGGATTTTGGTCACACTGGTCAATTGTGTGACATATATTTGTCACACATGTATATATATAGTGTGACTAATGTTTCAAACTTATTTGTATCCATCACACGTCCCAAATTATAAGTGAATAAATAATCAGAATTTTTTTACCAGATACCTATAGTCACGAAAATATTCAAATGTGTGGCTGTAGCCTCAGATGTAATTCCGAAATGGTCACACAAGTCGGATCAAGTGTGGCTGTTTATTTTATTCTGGTACATTTAGTTACATAAAAAAGTTACAGTGTGGCCGTTCAAAAAACAACATGTGTGACGAAAACCCATTTTTGTACTAGTGCAATGCTCGTATTTCAGTCTTCTCTTCCCACATTATTCACTTTTAAACCTTCCCAACTTCTGCCATTGCTGTCAAAACCAAACCTCACAATCCAAAACTCAATTACACCCCTTCAAGATTTAATTCAAGGCATTGATTCTCAAGATTACCAACTACTTTCACTTTTTCAACATGAATTGTATGTCATTTAACTATACTTTTCCTTAATCTAGAGTCTAGGGTTTGTTCATGCATGAAAATTGAATTGGGGTTTTTTCAATTTTGATTGTGTCTCTATGAAATTAGGACTAGGATTAGGCAATGTATAACCTTCATGATTCCCTTAACTTAGGACTTGCATAAACCCATCTATATCACATATTTTGGTCCAAATTTTGCTTTTGAGTAAATGGCCTTAAGAGGAATCATGTCTAGAATATTTGCAATTAGGATTAGGAGTCATTAACATTCTAACTTTTCAAAATTTTTGGCGCCAAAACATTGAAGTCGCCAAACACCCCAATTCCATTGTTTTTGAAAAATTTCACGAAACTAGGATCATGAAACATTTTTCGTGCATTGTTGATACAAACTAAAAACGTTTTTCTCATGCATACATGATCTCACGAATATTGATCGAATTACATAAAAAATATGTATTCATTGACACATTCGCTTGAGCAAAAGTGAAGTTAGAAGTGTTTGGGTAATCTCATTATTTTTAGTTCTAGAGTCGAGATTACAGCACCTCCACATAGTTTGCATATAGGCACGCACTAGGCACGTGTCTTTAAAGCAACTAATCTCAACTTTAATTTTTCCTCAAATTATCTTATAGGTAACAAAAATGTCTCATGAGTATGATTTTGATCATCTTCTAACCGACACCTATACTCCCGAAATCTCTCGTGAACCTACAACACCCGTAGTCAAATTCGTCCCTATGTTAATCTAGAAACCCATCTGTTTCATGAAGGTCGAGTCGTTGATCCATCCTTAGTTTATCATAGGGATATCAACACCTCATTTAGAGCTATAGGATTCGATTGCTTACTACATATCAACGAGCACATTTGTCCTCGTTTTGTGTTGGAATTCTTTCGACAAGTTGAACTCGTACGTAACGAGGATCAATTTTGGTCACTTTGGTTTTGGATCCGAAACTTCAAATTCCTCTTAACTCTTGAGTAATTTGCTCAAATTCTTTGAATCCCCAATCATGGGCAATGTACCTATACTGAGGATTGGTGTCTTGAGTCCCTCTTCAACTATCGAGAAGAGATAGTCCGTATTGTTCCTACATACCCTCTCCAACCGAACTTACCAAACTCATTCGTACTAATAAGTACTCTTCTTACCCAAATCCAACAAAAATTTGATTGTAAGAGGTTCGTTATGAACTACTTTCTTGGGTAGTCATCCTGCGAGAAAATGTTCTCAGTCTAAACGGAAATCGTGAGCAACTTCCGGCGTGTTGTGCTCATATGATTTACTGTCTTCTTACTCAACAACCGTACAATCTTGCCTACTTCTTCGCTAAGCGAATCGTACATCTCAAGGGTAACAAAAATAAATTGATACCCTATGGGATGTTTCTAACTCGTCTTTATCACCACTTCATGAATTCTCATCCATACCTTCGTGGTCCTCAATACTCACTTTTCGATCCGGTCATGAAACCCCTTAATGAGTCATATATTTCATCCATTCTCATTTCCGAATCTTCCACCCACTATGCACCCTTTGATGATCCAAATCATGAAGAAGAGATGCATGCTCAAGACGAGAGTGTAATAAAAACGGGAGAATGCTCAAGTCATAAGTAGTTAATGAGGGATTTATACTTCTTTTTAGGATATATTTATGATAATTATATTAGGGGTTAATATTCTTGCATGCTTGACATTTAATCTATTACCTTGCATGAATTTTTATATGATTCTTGGTTGATAGCTTATTTTGTCTTTTTTGTTTGCATGCTTATAGACTATCTTAGAAAGTTGCATGATAATCTTTAATTGCTAGGAGTAGCTTAATATGGGACATATTAGGCAAATAAATCTTTAGTGATTTGAGGCACTGACATTTCCTGCAAATAGTTCTGCTAGAAAACTTCCCTCTAGCTACCCAAAATTAGGCTGCACAGGAAAATTGGTGACTCACATGTCACGGTACTGTTAAATAGGCCACAGTACCATTAAATTTAATGGTATCGTGTGGTATTTAGTGGTACCGTGCCCTTGTTTAATGAATTTTCACTGTTTCCTCTAGAAACCTGCACCCCTAACCTCAAACCTGCAAAATTTTGCAAACTCACATACACCCCAAGATTCCCTCACTACACCATAGGACACTACCATCACCTTTAATTCAAATTCCACAACTCTTGCCTATATAAGGCCTCACCATTGCAAGCTTATCTTGCATCTCATCTTCAACCTCACACCACTAAATCACCATGTCTTCCACACAAGGATCAACAACCCACATCTCCAAGAAACCTAGGATAACCATAAGACCACCATCCAAACCTCTCTTTGTTGATCTCACAAAAGATGATTAAGTCACAACACCACCTTCCCAAGCTACTCCTCACTCACCATCTCCACCTAATGCTCCTTCCAAAACATCTTCCACTAGAACCTCATCTTCATCATCTCCCTTTCTCAATACCATGCCATCATCCATGGACTACACACTCTCACCCATCACTTCATTGGATTATGCCATTCCAACCCCATCACCAACTAACTCACCACCACATCCTTCCCCAATCGTGGGATAACCTATCCAACCTCATCCATTTGATCTACATGGTGCTAATTACCTATGTTGCCTCCACAACCGTAACCTCATCTTCTCTTTGAGAGATGAGATACATTTCATGTTCTCCTATGTGGAGTATCTCTTGACACCACCACCACCTCCAATCATGTCACCCTCACCACCTCCTCCTAGCCTACATAACTAAACATGTTCATGTTTAGTTTCCAACAATAAACCTTTAGGACCCCTTTTGGAAATGAAGATTGTCTTAGGGCCTCTTGTCACTAAGGATTTATTTACGCTTCTTGTTGTTTGTCTTTATGTTTGTGATGTAGTCATACTTATGTATGACATCTCTTTTAATGAATGGATGGGCAAGTTATGTGGTTGTTTTATTTTTTGGAGTTTGGCTAGTTAGCCAATTTTTTTTGTAGTTGGATATTTGTCGTAATTGCTACATGTTAGATATTGTATATTTGTCATCTAAATTTGTTTTGTAGCAAGAATCATTGCTCGATTCCTTGGTGTCCTCCAAACGAGGGGGAGTATACATCAAGGGGGAGCTTTAGCAACCCTTTTGCTTCGACAAAAAGGGGGAGAAATGGGATATAAACTCATTAAAAACTTGTTAAAATTAATTTTAACTTAAAATGAGTTTAGGTTTTGTCATCATCAAAAAGGGGGAGATTGTTGATGCAAATAATGTTCGAAAAACGTTATTTATATCTTTCGATAACTTCACGTTTTGAGGATGAGAAAATGTGAAAACACTTTATGTTAAAATTAACGTAAACAAGTTTTTAGTCGAAAGATCCCATTTCTACGCAAATCACTCTAGGTATGAACAAACAAATTTACAACTTGACAAATGATCAAAGAAGTGAATTTGTGTTTAAAACTTCACATTTTTAATGTGACAAAACATTTTTTCAAAAATACACTTTACAAGTTATTTTTGAATTATTAAGAAATGTTTTATTGGAAAAATAAGTTTAAATATCATAACAACTATTTCCCCCCCCCTCCCCGCAAAATCAGCTCCAAACTTCCCCAAATAAACTTTCACCACTAAAGACAAAAGAGGAGCATTTTTGTCTGGCACGGTACCACGGTACCACTAAATTTAGTGGTACCGTGTCCCCATAACGGCTAGATTTTTTCTGCCTATAAATACCAGCCATCTTCACAATTTTTGGGCATCCTTTTTCACACATATCTTTCTGAGTTCAATATTCTCACCACATCTTTTCTTCTTGATCATTTAGTTTAGTTTTCTTTTGTTTAAAGAGTGATCCAATCATCCAACCAAGTGATCACCTTTATTCCTCTACTAGTGCAAGAGACGAACACAAGGTATCAAAGAAGATAAAAAGTGTTGTAGTTGTAGTTAGTGCATTTGTAACATTTGTTACACACTTGCTATATTCTAGCATACATCAAGTTCATTTTTCTTTTGAAAGTTTGTGAGAGTAGATCATTGTGATCTTGTTGAGATCTTGAAGATCTCTTGTAGCTTGTGAGCTAGTGAGTTGATCAAGGGTAGATAGGGTAGATTGAGTCAAGTGAGAGTTGATCATTGTGATCTTGTCGAGATCTTGGAGATCTCTTGTAGCTTGTGGGCTAGTGTGTTGATCAAGTGGATCAAGGGTAGATCGGGTAGATTGAGTCAAGTGTGTTGATTGTGTGAAGTAGAAAGGATTGTGTAGATCGTGGTAGATTGGTACTTGCTAAGATTAGTACTCGACATCTAGCTTAGTGTCAGAAATTAGGATAAGCGAAGTTGTACGGTTTCTCCGCCTGAAGGGAGGTTTGTTGACATAGTTCTTGAAACTCTCGAGTGTGGTACTCAGAGAGTGGAGTAGGGCGAAGGAGAGCTTCGTAACTGAACCACTATAAATCTCTTTGTCCCGATTTGATCTGTCCATCTCTTTTCCTTGCATTCATTATTTACTTTAGATAGTATAGTTTAGTGTTCATATTGGTGTTGATTGATTACACATAAGATTCGAATCAATGTTTTTCAAAAGTAGAGTTTTGAAACAAATCAAAAACTGGTAAAACTATTCAACCCCCCTTCCAGTTTTCCACATGCAGATATTCAGGAGTTGCAGGAGCAGAGTCTGTGGAGTTTGAAGAGTTGCCTGATGATAATGATGATGATGTAGGGTTTTGATGGGGTTCTTGTTCCTCAGGAGGAGGAGATGATGTTGGCTGTTCAGTGTGCTGAGGAGAGTTGTAAGTCGCAGTCTCCATCTCATCCCCAGCAGCAAAGACTTCGTCATCTCTAAAATCAACCATTTCCTCTTCTGATTCTTCATTTATTAGCATTTGGAGATCAGCAAGAGTTGGAACCAGGTGTGTATCCGGCTCCCCCTCAGAAGAGGGCTCGCCTTCGTTGTGGCCAGGTCCTGACCCCTCTATTTTGGCAGACTTGGTTTTATCTGCCTGGTCCTTAGGGCCAGTTCTCGAGAGACTCGTTTAGCCATGGGGGGGGTATAGGTTCTATATCAGCGGGTGGTTGCATGCCCCCTGAGTCTTTGTCCCCTGAGGTGCCTTCATGGACTGGTGGGTTTTTTTCAGTACCATCACTAGGCAATGAGGTGTTGAGGTCCCCCTTTCCATCAGGGTTGTACTGCCCTGACGAAGATATAGGGACCGTTACTCCCTAAGACCCTGATTGTGATTGACCAGAGCCGTAAGCAGGATGGTGAATGTTGAGGTCCCCCTTTCCACCAAGGTTGTGCTGCCTTGATGAAGATTTAGGGACCAGTCCTTCCTGAGACTCTGACTGTGATTTGTCAAAGTCGTAAATGGGATGTGAGAATGTGTGTGTAAAACCCGAAAATCTAAAACATGCAAAAATTACCAAAATGCCCCTGAAACTTTAAAATTTAATTAAAGCTTAATTAAAGTTCCGAATCGATCCCAAACTTCTGGAAACGAGCAAGATATGATACAAAATAATTTTGACGACTTCGATTAATATTTATACAAGTTGTGAGATGACCAAAATACCCTTGTGTATACCAAAAATTTAAATACATAATTATTATTAATTATAAACCTTTTAAATACAAAGTAAATAAGGAAATTAAATGAAAAAGGGTAAAATTAATTGGGCCATTATATTTCACGAGTTTCCAGCTTTCCCCCCCCCCAAGGCTCGGTCTAACATAATTAATACCACTCCATAAATTTATTTCACCCCAAAACCCTAAAAACAAAAGGAGCTGCCACCCTCAAAAATCCCTCACACCACATCCGATTTTTAGAAATCAAAAACCTATTTTTTTGGAGTTCTTCATGATGCAAGGAAGGTGAGAAAAATAGCCACAAGGTCCTGGAGTCGATCGTGTGTTCGTGGTGAATTAATTGGGTCGAAAAACCCTAACCAAGAAACAATAATTCAAAACGTGTGAATCCTTTGATCTATAAATTTTCTAGTATTTTTCTAGCTCTCTCTTAATCATATATAACATGGTAAAAATAATGGATTCGACCCATGCTTTTTATTTTGGCCGAATAGAAAATTATGGGCTTATAAACCCTAAAATCGAAATCGGATTCTTTCTAATTCATGCGATTTTTCCTGGACATATAAATAATTTTCATGGGTTCTATATGCTTCATATAACATGAGAAAAATAGTCATTCGAATTGTTTGAGTTGAAATCATGATTTATGGATTTATGATTAAAACCGGATTTAAGAAGAAAAAGAGAAAATCGTGGAAAATCATAAGTTCGATCGATCTAGGGTTTTCAAGGGATGAAATCTGGAAATAATAGTGTTACAATGATGGTAAAATTATTGGATAATGATTGGGATTATTAGGGTTTGATTTTGTTAAGTTTTTGTGCAAAACGAGTTGAAAAATAAATGTTAAGGGGCTGGTTTGTAATTTTTAAAACTTGTGGATATTTTTGTAATGTTTTATAGATCAGGGGGAAGATATAAAAATTATAATATAAGGGCCTTATTTGTAAATTGAGCGAAGTGTGGATTTAATTTGTAAATTATATGGCGATTTGAAGATAAAATGTTTAGGGTGTATTTTGTAACTTTTAAAACTCAAGGGATATTTTTATAACTTTATTTGGACTGTTTATAATTCGTATAAAATATAACTTGAAGGTGTCATGTGTAATTTTTGTAATTAAAAGGATTAAAATGTGTAATTACATAAATTATAAGTCGAATTGAAAATAAATAAAAATGAGGGACTAAATATGTAATTTCTGGAAACTTGGTGCTGTTTTGAGTAGTAAATTATATTCAGGGGGTTATGTGTAATTTTGGTAATTTAATGGCTTAATATGTAATTGTTAATAATTAAAGGTTGAAATTGTAATTTAAAGGACTAAATATGTAACTTTGATAACTAGAGGGACCTATTGTGTAAATTATGGAAATTTGAAGGAGCATTCGTATAACATGCTAAAATAAGTACTCATGATGTAAAATTGGTAAATTAAGGGTTTAATATGTAATTATAGTAAATTATATAATTCGAATTTGTAATTTAAAAAGTATAAGGACCAAATGTGTAAATTACCGAAACTTTGAGGGCTGTTTGTAACATAATTATATTGAAGGTTAATTTCTGTAATTTGAAAAAACAAAAGGACTTGATGTGTAATATGAATATTGTAAAGGTAAAATTTGTAAGTTATGTAAGTATAAGATTAATTTGTAAATTAATAAAGTAAAAGGGTGTAATTCGTAAATATTGGAAACTTGGAGGCTAAAAGTGTAATTCTGGAAAATAAAGTATTCGAATGGTAAATTATGAGAATTTCCATTTTAAACCTTGAACTTTGGTAAAGTTACGTTTATAACCCTGAACTATGAAAACTGGTCATAATTAACCCTGAACTTGTGTAACTTGTTAAAATGAATGTTACTTCCATAATAAGCTAATTAAAGACTTGACTTTAATTATATCACTTGAATCTTGCTAAATGTGGTAACTTACTAATTATGGAAACTTACTAAATATGGAAACCTGCTAAAAATGGAAAGTTACTTAAAATGGAAAGGTTTGTAATTCTTTCTACCCTCTAGGTGTGAAGAAGGAGAGGACATGATCCTTTGTATCTTATTCTTTTGGTTTGTGCTTTGCTTTGGAATAAGGTACAGATATTCTGCCCTTTTTAATAAGGTGCCTTCGGTCTCTTGAACCCTTATTATGATTTGACTTTGACCTTTGCTATGAACCTTGGGATTTGAACCTTTGGCATATGAACCCTTTGATATGAACCTTCTGATATGAACTTTGATATGAACCTTCTGATATGAACTTTGATATGAACCTTCTGATATGAACTTTGATATTTGGACCATGACCATGTGAACCTTTGTTTTGATATTGACCTTTGACCTTTGACCCCAGTTTGATACCCGAGCCAAGTTCGTTTCCTAGCCATGAAGGTAACATGGCCGTGTCATTGATGCACCAATGGCATGACTAGCGTGTAGCCCTAGTGATTTGGTTACACCGTCCCCATTTTGATTTGATATGAGCTCACTATGATATGATTTGATATGGCCAATATGATTTGTTCGGGGGGCGAATGGATGCATCCTAGGTTCGAGTCCGTGTTCGTGGACATTTTGATTTGATTTGATTTGGTGACTGATGATGGGTGCAATCCACGTCTTTCACACCCCTGGGAGCTAGCTACTCCATTTGAAGAATGAGGACACCCCTCATAGTATCTGATTATCTGAGAGGTCTCCCCTCTATATGATTTGAAGATTTTGGTTACGATATGATATGATTTGATTTGTTTGGGCTCGTGGTGGATGACTGTCCTAACCTTTACTCTTGTACCTTATTTATTATCTCTTGCATTATGCTTCATTTGTTCGTTTCCGTTTATTATATATATCTGTTCACTGGGCTTTTTAAGCTCAGCCGCACGTTTTCTTTCCGTGTGCGGCAGGTTTTAGTAGGAAGCCAGGAGCTTGGGTTTGCTTTGGGATGAGAGATTTAGCTTTTGAAGACGATACCTTAGTTTTAGTATTCATTTATGTATGACTACGTAGATTTGGTATATTTTCCTTTGTAACTTTGTAAACCATTTGTATTATGTAAGTCGTATGTTATGCTTGCCTTTGATATGTCACCATTTGCGTGACACTTCTACCCTTGTCGGGTTGGGGTGTTACAATTATGGTATCAGAGACAGGTTTACGACTTGTAGTACATCTACCCTTGGCCTGTGTAAGTTAGGACCCCTAAGTTTCCACTGTAGGCGCTCGTAGGATAACCTTTGCGAAGTTGCGTAGAATTTTTTTTTCCCATAGGAATATAAGTCATAACCGGTGAGGAATGGGTAGTCTAGGACATCCATGTGAGTAGTAATTGCTTTCGCATCACTCTGAATCTTGTCTTTGCCTTTAGTCATGCCTTATAAGAACGTTTGTCGCAGAAGACGAGGAAGTCTTACCTTTCGTCATTTGAATGATGAACGTTGTATGTTAACCAACTTTTCCTTTAGAAGGATTTGATGTTGATATTTGTCTAGTACGGAATTGTTATCTAAGCATGCTGATGCTAATAACTAATATTCCATACATCTCAACTCTGACAGTTAAACGATGTTCGTATTACTATCGGTGCACACCCTACCATTCCTATGTTATAAGCTAAACAAGATTTCAATCCTTTGAACCGTTCACAATTCTAAATTTGATATATTTGACCTTGATATATTCTAATACTCTCCCATCCTACACTTTGATGAACCATGTACCTAAATTTGATATGTAAACTATCCGTATGATTTGACAACCACAATCGCTTTGAGAATCCGTTTCCCTTTGGATGTATTTGACTTTGAGGTCTCCTGATTATGGATTGATGGTTTTTGTAGAGCTATCATGGACTGCAATATTTGAAATGCAACCCTTTAACAATCTGCTTCACCATATTTTGTTATGATATTCTCAATCATTTGAATCTGTTAAAATTATTGTTGCTATGAAGCACATACTCCGATCTCTTTGATTCCTAATTTTCTCCTAACGCCTGTTAGTATCCACTCTTAGAAAGCTCCGGCATTTGAAAGTTTGTTGTACGAACTTCTGGTGCTTCTGATGAACCTTTTGAGATCCGTTGGGAAATGAAGTTTGCATTGACCTGAAGAAGTTAAGAGATGGTAGGAATTGATGGAATATGAGATTGTTCACTTCAGTGATCTCTTGAATGCTCCTGTTGATTTATGAAGAAGAAAGAGAGAAGTGTGCGGCGGCACACCGACCATCGTGAATGTAACCGTAATCATTATTCCATTTCCGCGTATCAATATTTGATTTGTTCTATTTTTGAAACTCCGTAGCAGACGACCTCATTTGAGTTTGAAAGACGGAAGAAGCAACCATAAGAACATCTGAGAAGGAAGTTAATTAGTTGAGATTAAGTTCCGCGAAGCATTACAATTTGATTTGTGAAGAGAAAGATTTGTGATATGAAGTTTTTCCCTAAGAAGATTTCCTGAAGTTGCTTTAGTACCCGTGTGACCACTGTGAGTTTTGAATGATGTCAATTGTATTGACTAGAAGATTCATGTTTTCGCAAGTATTCGGACAATTGTCATAGTATGACAGTATGTTTGTGCTCAGAGACGATCGAGGAACACGTTGACCATTTTTAGTATGAAGTGAACCGACCCTTTATTCTAGAAGAATAAATTCATTTGATGATCGGAGATTGTAGCAAACAACACCACCAGGTATCCGATGACTAAAGAGCTTCCACAAAAAGGACCAGGTCTGAAGACCATTGTCAGGGTTAGAAACCTTGTAGAAGATGTGCAGAAGAGGTTCGTGACAGGCATTACCTAGAGGGAAGCAGGTAAGAAGAAGAAAGACTGAGATGAGACTCGATTATACCCCAAGCAGCACGTGGAGACTTCAGTTGGGCATCAAGACGACCAGACCGTAGGAGATGAGCTTTCAGCACATAAACCAGGAAGTCCACAGCAGTTTGAGTTGGTGAATTCTGAATCATGTTAGAAGACCTGTAGGAGGCACGCAACCTTGTTTCTCTAGTCATTTTAGTTGTACTAAGATGAATTGAGAGCTGAAGCAGACTCGCCAATGGAGGAATACACGGTGATCACGTAAGAGATTCATGCTACCACACCGAAGTGTCAAGAAGAAGTATCGAAGACTTGAGGAACCAGACTCAAGTTTATGATTTCCTTTTCACCCTATGATCGTATGATTAGACAAGAGAGCGGCTACTTTGAATTTGAAAGGATTCGAGATCATGAAATTGAAGGGATGAAATTTTGTAGTAAACGTTTGGATTCGGAAGATTTGATTTTTGTAAAGGAAGAAGATATTGAAGACGTAATTCATTTCCTCTTAGACCACTCAAGTTTCCGTTACCTTTCGATAAGATCTTGAATGAGCCTTTTCCCTATTAGAAACTCCGTTCGATGTCCAGTATGCATGTGTTGGACGTTGGTTCGTTATGAGAAGGATGATGAATTGTGGAAGACCTAACGTCTCGACGACGAGTTTCATTTTGAGGTGTACGCATTTTGTTACGCTATTTGTACGTTCAAATTCCTCCGATTTAGAATCCGTAGTGATGGTTGTTTTGGACCAACCTTAGGAGGTAGAAAGACTGATAGGTGGTTAAGATAAGTAGTTCTGTTCGCGACTTGAGATAAAGTATGACCATCATGATGGTATACTCATATGATGCTGGTATTATGACGGTTCGCGAACGTGATAATACTTACGTCATATGACGTACCCTCATTGTGTTCATAGGATATTTCGAGGAGTACTTTAGAAACCTTAGAATTTTGATTAGAGATGTGAGAAATTTCGCATTTGTAAGATTTAGGTTCGTTCCACCTATACGCTTAATCTGTTTCGCCGTTATGCGATTTGATATGTTTGGATTCTCGGTACGCGGTTGTTGACCTTTGTAATTCCGATAAGAATCTTAAGTTCTGCTATAAGTTCTTCCTTTTGATAACACCTACAATTTATTTTCTGTACGATCTCATCTGATTTGTCTAATCGAATGCTATGGACGGCATATCTGTCACAATCTTGCGTATCCTTGTATCTCTTCTGAGAGAATATGATAACCATTCGTCATGTTTGAATATGATCCTTGCAATCTGAATTCCGTATGATATGTCAATTCTGGGAACTGAAGTTACTTTTGGATCGGCAATGAAGAGTCATGAGAAACAAGTCTTTTTACATTTCCGTTCGTTGTCCGTTGTGTCTTCTGTTTCGTTTCATCTCCGTTCGCAAAGATTCTTTGGAAGAACCACCCAGAGCGGGAAGCTACCTGGGAAACCGAGGAATTAATACGAGAGAGTTATCCGCATTCTGATCTAGTACGTTCTTATTTTGTTTTCGATCCTTTCACTTCTGATTCTTTGCAAATTTCGAGGACGAAATTTTTCTGTTAGAGGGGAAGAGTTGTAAAACCCGAAAATCTAAAACATGCAAAAATTACCAAAATGCCCCTGAAACTTTAAAATTTAATTAAAGCTTAATTAAAGTTCCGAATCGATCCCAAACTTCTGGAAACGAGCAAGATATGATACAAAATAATTTTGACGACTTCGATTAATATTTATACAAGTTGTGAGATGACCAAAATACCCTTGTGTATACCAAAAATTTAAATACATAATTATTATTAATTATAAACCTTTTAAATACAAAGTAAATAAGGAAATTAAATGAAAAAGGGTAAAATTAATTGGGCCATTATATTTCACGAGTTTCCAGCTTTCCCCCCCCCCCAAGGCTCGGTCTAACATAATTAATACCACTCCATAAATTTATTTCACCCCAAAACCCTAAAAACAAAAGGAGCCGCCACCCTCAAAAATCCCTCACACCACATCCGATTTTTAGAAATCAAAAACCTATTTTTCTGGAGTTCTTCATGATGCAAGGAAGGTGAGAAAAATAGCCACAAGGTCCTGGAGTCGATCGTGTGTTCGTGGTGAATTAATTGGTTCGAAAAACCCTAACCGAGCAACAATAATTCAAAACGTGTGAATCCTTTGATCTATAAATTTTCTGGTATTTTTCTAGATCTCTCTTAATCATATGTAACATGGTAAAAATAATGGATTCGACCCATGCTTTTTATTTTGGCCGAATAGAAAATTATGGGCTTATAAACCCTAAAATCAAAATCGGATTCTTTCTAATTCATGCGATTTTTCCTGGACATATAAATAATTTTCATGGGTTCTATATGCTTCATATAACATGAGAAAAATAGTCATTCGAATTGTTTGAGTCAAAATCATGATTTATGGATTTATGATTAAAACCGGATTTAAGAAGAAAAAGGAAAAATCGTGGAAAATCATAAGTTCGATTGATCTAGGGTTTTCAAGGGATGAAATCTGGAAATAATAGTGTTACAATGATGGTAAAATTATTGGATAATGATTGGGATTATTAGGGTTTGATTTTGTTAAGTTTTTATGCAAAACGAGTTGAAAAATAAATGTTAAGGGGCTGTTTTGTAATTTTTAAAACTTGTGGGATATTTTTGTAATGTTTTATAGATCAGGGGAAGATATAAAAATTATAATATAAGGGCCTTAATTGTAAATTGAGCGAAGTGTGGATTTAATTTGTAAATTATATGGCGATTTGAAGATAAAATGTTTAGGGTGTATTTTGTAACTTTTAAAACTAAAGGGCTATTTTTATAACTTTATTTGGACTGTTTATAATTCGTATAAAATATAACTTGAAGGTGTCATGTGTAATTTTTGTAATTAAAAGGATTAAAATGTGTAATTACATAAATTATAAGTCGAATTGAAAATAAATAAAAATGAGGGACTAAATATGTAATTTCTGGAAACTTGGTGCTGTTTTGAGTAGTAAATTATATTCAGAGGGTTATGTGTAATTTTGGTAATTTAATGGCTTAATATGTAATTGTTAATAATTAAAGGTTGAAATTGTAATTTAAAGGACTAAATATGTAACTTTGATAACTAGAGGGACCTATTGTGTAAATTATGGAAATTTGAAGGAGCATTCGTATAACATGCTAAAATAAGTACTCATGATGTAAAATTGGTAAATTAAGGGTTTAATATGTAATTATAGTAAATTATATAATTCGAATTTGTAATTTAAAAAGTATAAGGACCAAATGTGTAAATTACCGAAACTTTGAGGGCTGTTTGTAACATAATTATATTGAAGGTTAATTTCTGTAATTTGAATAAACAAAAGGACTTGATGTGTAATATGAATATTGTAAAGGTAAAATTTGTAAGTTATGTAAGTATAAGATTAATTTGTAAATTAATAAAGTAAAAGGGTGTAATTCGTAAATATTGGAAACTTGGAGGCTAAAAGTGTAATTCTGGAAAATAAAGTATTCGAATGGTAAATTATGAGAATTTCCATTTTAAACCTTGAACTTTGGTAAAGTTACGTTTATAACCCTGAACTATGAAAACTTGTCATAATTAACCCTGAACTTGTGTAACTTGTTAAAATGAATGTTACTTCCATAATAAGCTAATTAAAGACTTGACTTTAATTATATCACTTGAATCTTGCTAAATGTGGTAACTTACTAATTATGGAAACTTACTAAATATGGAAACCTGCTAAAAATGGAAAGTTACTTAAAATGGAAAGGTTTGTAATTCTTTCTACCCTCTAGGTGTGAAGAAGGAGAGGACATGATCCTTTGCATCTTATTCTTTTGGTTTGTGCTTTGCTTTGGAATAAGGTACAGATATTCTGCCCTTTTTAATAAGGTGCCTTCGGTCTCTTGAACCCTTATTATGATTTGACTTTGACCTTTGCTATGAACCTTGGGATTTGAACCTTTGGCATATGAACCCTTTGATATGAACCTTCTGATATGAACTTTGATATGAACCTTCTGATATGAACTTTGATATGAACCTTCTGATATGAACTTGGATATTTGGACCATGACCATGTGAACCTTTGTTTTGATATTGACCTTTGACCTTTGACCCCAGTTTGATACCCGAGCCAAGTTCGTTTCCTAGCCATGAAGGTAACATGGCCGTGTCATTGATGCACCAATGGCATGACTAGCGTGTAGCCCTAGTGATTTGGTTACACCGTCCCCATTTTGATTTGATATGAGCTCACTATGATATGATTTGATATGGCCAATATGATTTGTTCGGGGGGCGAATGGATGCATCCTAGGTTCGAGTCCGTGTTCGTGGACATTTTGATTTGATTTGATTTGGTGACTGATGATGGGTGCAATCCACGTCTTTCACACCCCTGGGAGCTAGCTACTCCATTTGAAGAATGAGGACACCCCTCATAGTATCTGATTATCTGAGAGGTCTCCCCTCTATATGATTTGAAGATTTTGGTTACGATATGATATGATTTGATTTGTTTGGGCTCGTGGTGGATGACTGTCCTAACCTTTACTCTTGTACCTTATTTATTATCTCTTGCATTATGCTTCATTTGTTCGTTTCCGTTTATTATATATATCTGTTCACTGGGCTTTTTAAGCTCAGCCGCACGTTTTCTTTCCGTGTGCGGCAGGTTTTAGTAGGAAGCCAGGAGCTTGGGTTTGCTTTGGGATGAGAGATTTAGCTTTTGAAGACGATACCTTAGTTTTAGTATTCATTTATGTATGACTATGTAGATTTGGTATATTTTCCTTTGTAACATTGTAAACCATTTGTTATATGTAAGTCGTATGTTATGCTTGCCTTTGATATGTCACCATTTGCGTGACACTTCTACCCTTGTCGGGTTGGGGTGTTACAGTGTGCGTCCCCTTCTCAGCAGAGTAGTGCTGCTCTACTGAGGATATAGGACCCTGTTCTCCCTCAGGCAAAGGTGGTGATTGACGAATGCCTTCATCGGGATGTGAGGGTTGGATGGTTCCTGACCCCACTGACTTGTATATGCCAGCAGAGCCTTTAGGAGCAGGTTTGCCCGAGGACACTGAGGGTGATTTCTTAGTGCCCTCTATTGGCGGTTGTTCTTTGGCCAATTGGGTCTCAACTGTGAGTGTCTCAGTGGGCTTGGCCATTTTTCCTTCTTTTCTCAAGCTTTGAGGCAGAGGTCTCAGTGTCGAGTGGTTTGGGTTGAACCACCTTCCTGGACCCCCCCTTCTTTTTCTTCTTCTCCTTCTTGGAAGGAGAAGGCACTGGTGATATTGCGTCTGCGCCCTGAATGACCATCAACATGTATGTGGTCAGGGCAACGGGTGTAACCTCAATGAGGTCTCTTAAGTAGTTTGCCTTGTGTAAGACATCAGGGTCAGATCCCTGGACATTGGGTCTGACATACTTAGAGCCTAGTAGGTCTTGAAGCACACATGAAATGAACCTAGGGTAAGACATGTGTCTTTTCCTGGATTTCCCTGATACCTTGACAATGAGGTATTTGAAGATTATTTCTCCAATATCTATTTTTGTAAAACCCCAAAATTAAAACAATCCGAAATGACAAAAATGCCCTCAAATTTAAATTTTGAGAACTTATGAAAATCATATAAGTAACATTTATTGTACCTAACCTAAAATGATTATATCCTAAGTTACCAAATGAATTAAGCTCCAAATAAAAACATTACACTATAAGTAAATGTCACAAAAATAAATCCCTACATCTAATACTACACTAGGCGACATTCTAATGTGCCATACACATCAAAATTTTCGGTCAAATAAATTAGAGGAGATAAGGATACATTAAATTGATTGATATCTCATTCCTTAAACCTTGGTCATTTCCCTTAATAGCTCAATAACTAATACACGGTTTATTTAAAATCATTATAACCGAAAATTTGGGAAAACCCTAACTCCCTCCATCACATTATACGGTACAAAAAAAAAGAGAGAAGAAACCCTAAACACCTTCTTGTTCGATCCATCTAAGGCAGAAAAGAGGCGGCTTGATCATTATTTTTCTCATTCAAATCGTATCATAACAAAGGTAATTGAATATACATCTTGTAAACCATTCGAATTATTGATCATAAACCCTAATCGATCCATTCTATTTTTTTTCTCTTTGGTTTCATTCGATCAAGAAGAAGGAAGGAAGGAGAGTTGGTGATTCGATCGTGTGTGCTCTTGTTCTTGTGTTTTGATCACGCTACGAGGGTAACGTGTATCTATTCTTGTTCGATCCACTCTTGTTGTTTTTGTCAATATATAATCACATATGATGATAAAAAGAACTACATAAAATTATAAGTTGCTACATGAAATAACAACCTTAAAACCCTAATATGAATCGACTTATGCATATGAATCTGAAATCTAATTGTTATGAACATGTTTATGATATGTATGAATCGACCTAATGTGTTTTTGAATCATATGTGAAGGCCTTGTGTTAATATATGAGTCTCTAAAATGATTACACATAAAATAATGAAACCCGTTTCTGATCAGAAAATCTAGGCCGACTTTAATCAATTGTATCTAAATGATGGTAACGTGTTTTTGGGAGTTTTTGGAGTCTAGAACTAAGTTTAAGAAAATAGATTTCTGGGAAAATTAACCTTGTAATTTTTAGAGGTCGGGAAGGTACATTTTTCGATTTTACAAAGTCAAGTGTCAAACTGAATTCGTATGTCTGGAAAAACAGTCCGTGTTTTTGAATTTTAGTTTGCAAACCATGTCGAATTAGAAGATTCCCTTTGAACTGAGTAATATTTCATATGTCTAGTAATTACTGTAATGTTTTTAGATTTTGTATGAATTTTTCTGAAGGGGTAACATAATACAAACTTTTCGTATGTTAAAACTGATCAGTAATCTGAACGAGTTGGCTTAAGAGATTTTTAAACTATAGTTATGCTAGCTAATAAATTCTGGAAAAAAAATTGTGTAAGTTCTTAAGACATTTAGGTACGTGTGTGAATTTTTGGGGATTTTATTTCTGAGTTCTTATATGATTCATAAATTCGACAAAACAGGTCCAGTTCGTACATAAAATCTGTTAAAAGTGAAAAAGGGATTAAAAAGGTATTATGTGTTTATTTCCAAACTAAAAGGTTTAAATTGTCATTTTTCTAAAACTAAAGGACTTAACTTGTGAAAACATGTAACTTGATAATATTTACATTTTATACCCTAATCTTATCATAATGACACTATAACCCCTAAACTTGTTATAATTGCATAATAACCCTAAAATTATGAAAACTACATTATGAACCCTAAACTTACGTAAATGGCATTATGAACCTTAAGCTACTAATATAGTCATCTTGAATACCTTAAGTTGATAAACGGGAATGTTAATAACTAAAGTTACTAAATATGGAAACTTGCTATTTTTGGAAAGTTAACTAAAATGGAAAGAAAACTAAAATGAAACCTTTATGACTATGAAACTTATAAGTAAAATTATGATTATTGTAGATCGGGTGAAGAAGGAGTGATCTTCTGCTTTCTATTCATTTCATTGCTTTTGGTTGTGTGCTTTGTTAAGGTACAGATATTCTTTCCCTTCTCAGTAGGGATATTTTCTATTGATCCTATGCCTGCTATGTTTCCCTTAGTTGATTCATGACATTCATTGTATGATTGTCATTCCTATGATCCATTCTGACATTTATTTAAATGTCTCTGCCATGCTATGCTTAGTTGTTTGCCATGCTTAATTGAGTTACTATTTTGTTTCTCTTGCCATGCTAGATTATGATTATGTATGCTATGATAGATCCGTGCCTGAGCTTAACTAGTTGTGGAGGTACCATGACCATGTCTAGGATGGCACCCTAGGCATGACACTCCCGTAGAGGTGTGATAGATCTACGGCGTTCCCCCTTATGTATATGTATTATATCGCGATTCACTATTGGCCAACCTTATGTGTGCTTAGTCTAGTACTGACATACATACTTATGTTAGGGAGCGTATGGATGCATCCTAGGTTATATGTTTTATGTGATTATGGTGACCAGGTGGTGTGTGCCTTGCACTCCTTCTCACATTTTTATTTTATTTACTTAGAGGTCTCCCCTCTTCGTATACTTGTTATGCTTTAGTATGATTTGATAGAATATGTATGGAGTTCTTATGGCACATCCTTATATGAACCTTCCTTGTTTTCATTTCATTCCTTGATTCATTTTTCTATTCAGTTCTCATGCACTCTTGATTTTGTTCTCTTTCATGATTATGCTTTTCGTTGTGTATTCTTATTTCCTTCGTTGCTTATGCTTATTTATCTTTATGTTTTGTTTTGTATATATATCTGTTCACTGGGCTTTTTAAGCTCAGCCGCATGTTTTCTTTTCTTATGCGGCAGGTAATAAGCGGGGCGACGGGCTTGGGAATGAGAGAGAGTAGGACCTAAAAGACCTATTTAATTATCATTTCGTTGTCCATTGTTTCGGACTTTCATTTATTTCTGTACTTGAATATTATTTCCTTACTTTGGTTAACCCACTATGCATTTGGGATTATCTTTTGGATATTAGTCTTGATGTTCGAGACTTAGTTATTTATTTAAAAGACTTCCGCTTGCGTTATGTATGCTTTGTATGACACCATAATGTGATATCTTGACCTTGTGAGGTCGGGGTGTTACAATTTTTCTACCCTACAGGAGGCTAAACACTATCATTTGTTGAGTAGTGTTCAATTACTGCATAGAGGACTTGTTTCCACCAAGGACCTAAATGACAAAGGTCACCAGTATCCTCCAGACTGTGGGAAACCAGGTTTTGATGATTGGGGATTTGGCCAAGAGAGTCCCTGGGGCCACATCAGGGTGTTTGTCATCATGTGGCCCAAGTAAAAGCAGTTCGGCCTTTACTTCACTTTCAGTAGGGTGAGGGACAAATGTCTCAGTGTAATCAAGGCCTGTGGCTTTGATAAATGTCTGGTAATCAAGGGAGAGGGCTTTCCTCCCATTGTTCACTGAGAAGGTGATGATAGAGTCCTTGGTGACATCAGGGTTGGTGACCACTGCTGTACACCAGAACTCCCTTAGGTAGTCATGGTAGATGACTGGGGGTGTCTTGGTAAATGCCGTAGAGAGGAAGCAGTTTTGCAAGTATTTCACCATATCCTTATAGGCCGGAAATTTTTCCGGATAGGCAAAATTCCCTACGACATTATTCTTGGTCAAATCTACACCCTCTAGTTGGAATTCCACATTAGGGGCGCAGGTAATAGCTTTAGAAGCAGCCATTGTAAGAGATGGTCTTGGTTTTGCGAGAAAAAATGTCTGGGTTTAGAGGTCAAGAACACACACACTAGTTTTTGAAGAAAAAGGAAAGAGTTTGATTATATTTCAAAGCGTGTGTGTGTTAATTTATTTGTTGGTATTTATAGGGAAGTGGAGAGGAGTGGTGGTTTTTGCACTTTTGCGAATTTTACTCAAAATTTGAAAACTGTTTTGTACAAAACGTTTGATATCCGCATTAAATGCCACCACTCCACTTTCCCGGGTTTTGCGCAACTGCCAAGGTGAACAGTTGTGCCATCTGCAAAAAGTGTATTTTGCAGAGTGACATCACCACATATAATATTAAAGGATATTATTTGTGAGGAGAGGTATTAAATGCCAAGTGGAATATGTGGTGATGAAGTGGGGGCCCAAGATGTGGATGCCAGAAGGCAAAAGAACATATATTCCTATATTAAATAGGTGTTCAGTTACCAACTTCGGACATTTACTAACTAAATACTTAGAGCATTAAGTATAGCATTGAATGTCATTTGTTGAGTCTTGAGGCCCCTGAATGACTTTTCATTCAGTGTGAGGGTGTTCAGGGAAGGTTATTCAGTGATCTTATTCACTGACAGATTCATTGAGTTAGGGACCTGAGGTTATTAGAATTTACACTTAGTTGGATGGATTCAATGAGTGGGATGATTCTCAATATCTAACATTCCCAATTCAGCTCTCAGTCTTATGAAAGTTGGTTCATCCAATGGTTTGGTGAATATATCAGCTAGCTGATATTCAGTGGGAATGATGTGTAATTCAATGTCACCATTCATGACATGGTCCCTGATGAAATGATATCTGATGTCAATGTGTTTGGTTCTTTGATGAAGAATAGGGTTGTTTGAGATAGCAATTGCACTTGTGTTATCACAAAAGATGGGAACCATCTTGTAATGGATGTCATAGTCACTGAGTTGACTTTTCATCCATAGCACATTTTCACAACAAGTGGCTGCAACAACATATTCAGCTTCTACTGAGGACATGGCAACTGATTGTTGCTTCTTTGTACTCCAACAGACTAATTTTCTACCAAGGAATTGGCAGGAGCCTGATGTACTTTTTCAATCCATATTGCAGCCAGCATATTCAGAGTCTGAGTACCCTTTGAGATCAAAACTTGAACATTTAGGGTAGTACAATCCAAGACTTGGAGTACCTTTCAGGTACCTAAGGATCCTTTTCACAGCTGTGAGATGTGATTCTCTTGAGTCAGACTGATATCTGGCACACAAACAGACTGAGAAATGGATATCAGGCCTTGATGCAAGCAGATACATCAGTGACCCAATCATTCCTTTAAAAAGAGTTTGATTCGCTGGTTTACCAGCAAGGTCAGGTATAAGGTTGTTTAGGGGAACCATTGGAGTTTTCACTGAGGCACAGTCACTGAGCTCATACTTCTTCAGTAGGCTTCTAGTGTACTTTTCTTGACTGATGGAGGTTCCTTTATCAGTCTGCTTGATTTGCAGTCCAAGAAAGTAAGTGAGTTCTCCTATCATGCTCATTTCAAATTTCTTTGCCATCAGTTTTTCAAACTGTTTGCAAAGTTTATAACTTGTTGAGCCAAATATGATGTCATCCACATACACTTGAACAAGAATGACATCTTCTTTTGTCCTATAGAAAAACAATGTGTTGTCTATCTTGCCTCTGACAAATTTTTTTTGGATGAGGAAGGCTGAAAGAGTTTCATACCATGCCCTAGAAGCTTGTTTCAGTCCATAAAGGGTTTTGTCAAGCTTGCAGACATAGTCAGGAAACTCATTGCTTTAAAATCTAGGAGGTTGTTGAACATAAACTTCTTCTTTCAGTGATCCATTGAGGAAGGCAATTTTTACATCCATTTGATATACTTTGAAGTTCATGTAGGTTGCAAATGCAAGGAAGATCCTGATGGCTTCCATCCTTGCCACTGGTGCAAATGTCTCTTCATAGTCAATGCCTTCTTGTTGATTGTAGCATTTGGCAACAAGCATGGCCTTGTTTTTAATGACTATCCCATTTTCATTAGTTTTGTTTTTGAACACCCATTTCATGCCAATGATTGAAACATCCTGAGGACATTTGACCAAGGTCATTACCTTGTTTCTGTTAAATTGTTCCAGTTCATCATGCATAGCCTGAACCCAACTAGGATGTTTCAGTGCTTCTTTGACACTTTTAGGTTCAATAGTGGAAATGAAGTCCACAAACAGGCATTCATTGGCTAAGGCTGCCTTTAGTTTAGCAACCATGCTTCTAGTAAGCATTCCTTCAGTAGGCTCTCCAATTATGTTGATAAGTTATATATCTTTAGACCTAGTCCAACTGTCCTGAGGTATTGGATATTAAATAGAACTTGTGGAGGCCTGATTGGGTGGAGGTGTAGGTTCTGGTGCAGTCACTTGAAGATCTTTAGGATCTTGAGTATCTGACTGAATTGGTTTGATCACTGAGATTGATTGGTTCCTGAGCACTTTGTTCAGACTGATTGATTTCATCAGTACCTGTTTGTGCTTCAACAAACTCAATGATGGTTGGGTAAGGAAGGTTGTGTGGGATGATGTAGTAGGAAATATCAGCATCTGCTTGATATTGAGTGGAAGGATTACTATCAGGATGATATTCATCAAGAGGATATCTTGATGAATCATCAATTCCTATATCTTCCACTGAGGTGTTTGAGAATCTGATTACTTCAGCACTCTCATCAAAGGTGACATGGAATGTTTCCTTAGTTTGTTGTCTCCTTGTATTGAACACCCTGAAGGCTTTAGAGATTAGAGAGTATCCTAGAAAGTATCCATCATCAGCTTTGGCATCAAATTTCAATAAGTGATCCTTGTGATTATGAATAAACACAGGGCACCCAAAGACATGAAAATAGCTGATGTCATGGATTCTTCCCTTGAATAACTCATAAGGAGTTTTGCTATGTCTCTTGACAATGATGGATCTGTTTTGAGTATAATAGGTAGTTTTGACTGCTTCAGTCCAAAAGTATTTGGATAGGGATGATCCATTTAATTAGCATTTTCCAAGCAGCCTCAATGAGTGTTCTATTCTTCCTTTCAGCAACACCATTTTGTTCAGGTGTGTAAGGAGAGGAGATTTTTTGAGAAATTCCCTTCTCATCACAGAAACACTCAAGTTCATAGTTTTTGAACTCAGTCCCATTGTCAGTCCTGATTTGTTTGACTTTTATGTCATTTTGGTTTTCAATATTCCTGACAAAGGACATGATTGTTCCAGCTGCCTGACTCTTTTTGGTCAGGAAGTAAATCCAAGTGTATCTTGAGTATTCATCCACAATGACCAGAGTATACTTCTCATGGTTCATGAACCTAGGACTGATGGGCCCAAAGAGATCCATATGGAGAAGATGAAGGCAGCTTTTGAAAGAGAAGTTTTGTTTGGTTTTAAAGGATGCTCTGTGATGTTTACCCTTTTCAAAGGCAGAGCAGGGTTTATCCTTTGAAAACACAAGTGATGGTAAGCCAAACTTTTCATGTTCTGAGGTGTCATGAGTGAGATCTCCACATATGTCACAACTAGGATCCATTAGACAATCCTCAGGAAGGTGGTCATTGAAGCCACAATATGGGCAAGGTGAAAAAGGCTTAGCCTTTTGTCTTTGCTTCTGCTTAGAATCAGAGGGATACTTAAAAGCCTGTGCTTTAAAGTTTGCAACATTTGATGTGGCTGTGTATGACAAGTGATCAACAGTCCTGTGATCTTCCTTTTTGCATATCATGCAAAAGAGAATTCTATAACAATCATCAGTGGAATGATTTGTATTGTGACACATCTCACATCTGTGCTGAGGTTTTGAAGATTTTGGTTTGGAGGTGCTTGAGGAAGCTGATTTGAGTTCCTTAATCTTGGATTGAGTAGGTTTTTCAGAAGATTCAATCTTCTCACTCAGCTTCCTGACAACCTCAGCCAACTGATCATATTTTGAATAAGGGCTTTCAGTTTTCACCTCAGTAGGAACTGAAGTTGTTGAGTCATCAGTAGAAACTGAGACTTCAGGTGTGGGTCTCTCCAGGATTGTTTTTCCCAATCCTGACTTCTCCTTTGGAGAATGTTGAGAGTAGGCTAATGGTGTAAGGTCTGAGCATGGTGCAGCTCCATGAAGGACATTCAGAGGTGGGAGTGGTGCATGTGATTCTGATTCAGACTCCTTGACTGACTTAGTGTTACTGAGTTTATCAATGAGTCCAGGCATATCTTCTATAGCATGACTTTCAGGATGCATGATTTTCCCAGTCTCAAAGTTGGGTAACTTACTGACTGGGTTGTTTCTTACAACCCAGTCACTAGACTTGGGTTCAATTTCTTGCTCAAAAGATATGCCAGCTGGTATAAAGGCCTTTTCACTATGACTCTCACTGAGGGATTCAGTGAGTTGGTCTTCTCCTATGACTTTCTTGTTAGCACTAGGAATAAGACTAACAGTTTCATAGACTTTAGGATTCTTTTTTGTCCAGCTTTCAATGACAGCCTTTTCTTTGTTAAGTTCAGTTTAAAGAGCTTGATTTTGTTTCAAAATTTCAGTGTTTTGAATTTGAAGTGTAACAGCTTCTAGCTTGGCTTGTTTTAAGACAAGTAATTCATCTCTACACTTATTAAATTCTTGAGCAAGATTATTATATTTTGAAAACAAATTAAGTCTTTGCTCTTCAACAAACTTAAGATCAACATTAATGTAATTCAAGTAAGATTGCCAATCAGAATCATCATCCATAGAAAGTAAAATATTTACCTTTTTCATGGTGATGTTGACCCACTCTCCATTTCTTGCATGGCTTTTTCCAACAGCCAGCTGATCATTATCTGAAAGTGCCATCAGTGCACTGACTCTTACTTCTTCATCATCTGAGGAGACCTCTTCTTCATCCCAGTCATAGGCTTCAGCTACAAGAACCTTGTTCTTTGTTTGAATAGGTTTAGAAGTTTGAGCAACCTGGACACTGAGGGATTGGCCTTAAGGAGAGCAAGTTTAGCTTTGGCTTTTCTATATTTAGCTTCAAAGTCTTTTTGACCATTTTGAACAGTTTTGTTTTAAAAATGTTGAGTAGACTGAAGCATTTTTTGTTGAAACTTGCTAGTCCCTGAAGAAGAACTATTACCAGAGAATTTGTAAGAGGGTTCTGAGGTGGTTTTAGAAAAACATTCTTTTGCAAAATAACCCTTTTTTACCACATTTGAAACATTCAGTGGTTTCATTTGGTTATGCTTTAGAAAAGTTTGACTGATTTCTTTTAATAAAAGTTTTTGAATTATCAAGGAGTGCCCTTTCTTGAAATTCTAAGTGTAAATCATTAATGTACTCCTCACTGGTTCTCTCATCAGCCTCATCATCAGAATTCTTTTGGAAATCCTGCACAACACCATTAGAATAAAAGGCATTTGATATGGGTATGGTTGTCAGGGCCTTTTTGGTCTCAAGAGCTTTCTTTGAGTCAGGGTTTCTCCTAGAGATTAAGTTATCCTCATAGACAAACTTCCCATAGATCTCAGGGAGCTCAACGGTTTGAATGTGGTTAGCATTCCTGAGGCCCTGAGAGAAGTTTAACCACTTCTCAGGGAGACTGTTGACAAAGCCAACATTGATCTCATGCTTAGACAAAACTACACCAATATTTGATTGTTCATTTATCAAGGTTTTTTTTATCTGGTATAGGTCTGAGAGAGACTTTCAGAGTCTTTGGCCCTGAAAGTGTTATACTCAAGTTTCAGGTCCATAATCCTATTTTCCTTGGTATCTGAGGCACCTTCAAAACTATGAACCAAGTCAAGCCAAGTTTGTTTGGCTGTTGTACAGTTAATGACTGATTCCATTGTATCGTTAGGAAGACATGATATAATGATGCTTTTCAGGCGTTGGTCTTGGTTAACCACCCTTCTCTCATCAATGGTCCACTGACCTTCAGGTTTAGGTAACCCTTCAGAAGTCTTAGGGACAAAAGGACCTTCATTGATACATGTGATGTAGTATGGTTCCATACTAGTCAAGTAGCAAAGGATACGCTTTTTCTACTTGCTAAATTTTTCAGCTTCTAGTCTGGGAGCAACAGCTGAATAGCTTCCTCCCTTTTTGTCAACTAGCTGGGGCACATTAGTATCAGCCATGGTAGGATCTTGGTTTTAAAAACCTTTTGAGCACTCTTTAATTTTTGAAAGATTTTACAAACCAGAGGTTCAGATACCACTTGTTGTTCCCGTTACACAATTAGAATTAACTACAAAGGTAAGCTAATCGTGTTCCATGATTGAGTAATGTATGGATTAACAAAGTAAAATCAGTAAAATTTAAAAGATAAACACAAGAGTTTTTCAATGTTTAAATTCTTATTAGAAGTTAATCAAAAGAATCTATGCCCAAGTGTTCCCGGAAAAGACACTTGGGATTGAAATGACAAAGTATGGTATGGTCTCCTCACTAAACTTAAGCTATGCTTAAGTGGCAACTATGAATGAACCACTGTGCTATGTCAGGGACTAGGTTGCTCTTTGGGGTATAAAAGTGGTTTTGTGAATGTCTTAGCATTAAGTGAACAAAACTTATCCACTTTTCTCCCTTATGATCCTATTTATACACAAGTATTAAAGAGCACCCGTGACTAAAAAGACAAAAAGAATGACCTAACTAATCAGGACAAAATACTGATGTATTTTGTCCCTGTTACAAGAACCTATTTTGGGTATAAGACAATTATGCTTTCTGAGTAACAGTGATGACACTGTTCTTGTTCTTAAGCCTTTCAGGGAAAGTTTGACTTTGGCCTGATAAAGACTTCTTCTTATCTTTTCAAACTCTTCCCGCCTTTCTTTCAGACTTCAGGTTCTTCAGTCTTGGTCTTCAGTCTTCAACTTCATTCTTTATAGTTGTTGAGGAGACTGGGTTCAGTGAGTTATCATCACTCACTGAACCCATTATCTTCTTCTTTGGCTTAGGTGACACTCAGGGAGTTCCGCCTCACTGAATGGTGAATCCTTCTTCTTAAACTCGCCTAAGCATCCTGAAGCTAACTCACTGAGTGACTGTTCACTCAGTGACCTGAGAGTGTTTAAGGTTGTTTGATACTTAGGATAATTTGTCTTCAAATCCTTGTTTCAGGACGCTTGGGTACTGAATGGACCCAACAGTAAGAATCACCAAAATCGCAAGCAAAAATTGTTAATTTTTCTTCTTCTGAAATGTTGACATAGTAAGTAACTACTACTACAAAATACATGAGCGCAACAATGGAAATAAAATGCGGCATCTTAAAGTATTGATAAGTGAGAAATTTAGTATAAAAGAATGAGAGTTAAAAATGGAGTGTTCGTAAAAAACAAAAGTAGCCATTACTATTTTCGACCGTTAGTGGTTACTGTTCACTTGTTACTATTCACCTTGAATAAGAAGAAATATTTATCCGATAAAACACTCGTTACTCTACTAAGAAGAAATCCAGGACAATGACGAATTACACCTTATTTAAAAAATGAAAAGTTGAAATACATCACTAGTTATTTCATAAACCAATTGACACAAGGAACCACATTTACTCGTCAACATCGCTTCAACATCTAACACAGACTGAATCTCGGGACGAGATTCCAGTTAAGGGGTAGGTATTGTAACACTCGGTAAATTTCACCTTGTTTTTAATCAATATAATATTCTAATGAAAGAATTGTTATCCATTTTCTACGTCTAATCTTTTTTTTAAGATTAAATATTATCCGTTTATCTGATCACAACAAACCAACTAATGTGACGTAACTCAAGTTGACTTGACTTTGACTGGTGGACTATTTGACTTTTACCGTAACGTAAAAGCAAATACTGTAATCGGTAGTTAACCGGTAATTTCTCAATTTAAATAATTCACTCTACTACGAATTATTACTCTTTGAACTTTTACGTTCCCCTTTGTCTAATTAACAAGAAGGTATATTGCTTTTCCCACGTACCGATACCGTAATAATAATCGTTTACATTTGATAGTCATTATTCGGAGTTAATAATTTCGTTTATATATTATTATTATAAAAATGCTTCCAGAAATATATTTTTCGCATTTACCCAACCAAAGTACCGCGTTTACACTTGAGCTCAATGGGACACGGAGTACACAGAGTGAGTAATAAAATCCTATCTCTTATCTGTATATTCCCTATCTTATCTCTATTCTTGTCCCTCCCTCTCAATATAATAAAACAGATGGATCTAATATCGACCTCATCATCCTCTCTCTTCCACTACCTCACTATTTTCCCTCATCCATCTCTTTGATCGACTGCCATCACCAGAGATCAAACTATCACCACCACAACAGCCACTCCACACCACCACCATCATCAAGAGCCAAGGAGGATCTAGGGTGTGCTTATTACGGGTTGGTGAAGGTTTGTTTGATTCAAAATAATCACCACACCGACACCACAGCCACCTCGGTGCCATCATCTCCACCTCTCTCCTCTTCAAACCGCCACCACCACCATCGTCTTCACCTTGTGGGTATGTCAAAAAACCTACCAAAGCTTTGCTTGTATTTTTCTCTTTTTGATTCGAACACAAGAATAAAAATTGTATAATAACTAATCCATTCGAGTGGATTAACAACTATTTTGTAACTTGTATCATCGCTAAAAATCGTGGTTCTTGGTTTAATAATGTTCTGCTCGAGTGCTTATTAATAAGCACTCGATGTGCTTATTTTTGGGGTTTATTTATGAGCTTATTTGCTTATTATTAGACTCGTATAGCATGTTATTGGTTCTTTTTTAGTTTCGGATTAAACAGGACATAATAGGATGTTGTTCGAGCTTATGTTTTTTTGACTTATTTAGATTGTAGCTTATTTAGGTCTTAGCTTATTTGGTAGATTGGATTTTCTTATTTAATTAACTTTGGTCTCGGGTTAACGAAGTTAAACCCGAAGGGTGTTTGTTGGTCTCGGACTCGAGTGGGACCCCACGAGGGTTCGAGCCATGACTCATGAGGTTGTAGTTTACGGGTTGTTTGGTTTGCTCTCGGCTGAAAGCTACCCCGAAGGGTGTATCTCGGTTTGATTCACAGTGAGCCCACAAGGGTGTCGTGTTTGATTGTCTCGGCTTATGTGACCTTCGTGGTTATTTGTTATTTGTTTGAGTCGATCCAATGAGAACCCGAGGGGTGTTTGTTGGCTACAAAACAGCCCCAACGAGGGGCGTTTGTTGTCTGCAAAACAGCCTCAATGAGGGGTGTTTGTTGGCTGCAAAATAGCCCCAACGAGGGGTGTTTGTTTGCTGCAAAACAGTCCCAAAAAGGCCATGTTTGATGCTGATTTTTTTGCACTAAAAAGAGCACGTTTGGTGCTGATTTTTTGCTCATAAAGAGCACATTTAGAGCTGCTGAATTCAGCCTCAAAAAGGTGCGTTTTGTTTGTTTATTTGCTGCACACATGGTATGTTTGGACCTGCTTATATTTCAGCCGCGAGGGCTGTTTGGATAGCTTATTTTCTACTTAATAAGGGGGTGTTTAGTATGCTTATTTTCAGCCCATATAGGGTGCGTCGGTTTCCATTATCTATACATTTCTTGTACTTAATTCTGTTGTACATTACAATTATATTGCGTGTGCAGTCTGCGTATTGAATGTACTTATAGATTGTGTCTTTTGTATTTATAGTCAAATTTGGTATATGCTACTCTATAATGCTCACGTTGTTATAAACACTGTGCGATAAGAATTTCTATATGTTTACTTACCCTCTAACTATTTAAGAAGAGCCACATTCTAAAGTTTGAGTATAAATATTGGCTCTTCAAATGAATTTTAAGCTAGTCGTGCATATTATATGAGCAAATAAGTAGTCGACTAGTATATGCTGTGAGAAGAAGCAAGAGTATAGATCGTCATTTATTTTAACATTATAAGCATGCTTAAAACTTTATAACGTCAAACACCATTACATGTGAATTGAAAGACTAAATGTATTGGACTCATATTGGACATTTGGACAAGTCGACATATTTTGGACTATCGGACCATATATACATATATTGGACATACGGACTTGGACTTATTATAGAAATCTGATAATTAAACAAAAAGTAAAGTTTTGAAACTCATGTTTCATTATAAAACATACACTATATGGGGATACCGGGTGAAGGCCCAAGACTTAACCATCAACTCATCATTTACTTATCTGCTTATCTGATTCTTACATGTTTATTTTCCTTTTATGCTAGTGCTATATGTTTTATGCTTTGGTATGTGTTACGAGTCTATGACTTCAAACCACCACACAAATGATGATACAAAACCTTTTTACAAACAACAATATAAGAACAATGATACAACATCTTTTGAAACTTATATGCATCGATTACTTTTCGCGTGTCATATTTTGAGACAAGCTTATATTCATTAGGTTATGCCGATTTCGTATTCTTTGAGCTATACTTCTTTACACTGTTCTGCCATACTCTTTGGCACCGTTGTGTAATCTACGTCACTACATTCCAAGGTGAGTCATAGCCCCTTCTTTTACTTATTTTGAACTCTTTGGGGGAGATACATTCTCGTTCTACCTACAAATCTACTCGTTTACCTTAAACATTGTACTCAGTTGATGCCACACTCTATTCGTTTATTGAAAAATAATTCTTGCTTTCACTTACTCAAGTACTTTAAACTTTTATGAATTACCATGAGTTCATATACCTACTTTCATACGTTTTTCTATCTCCTAGGGAGATACATGCTACGATAATGAACACAAGTACTATTTTCAGTATGCTATGTATGCTATACCTGATCGATATTGCCTAAGTTACCACTGCTATTGCCATTATTACAAGTCCCTCCCATCATGAGCCATTAACCACTTACGAGTAGACGCGAATGTAGTGAACAGATCTGTTGGTGGCTGATTGCCTAGTTGAACTATCCAGAGGATAGTCTTAGTTGCTAGCTGGATTAGTCAATTGCACTTTATTTGACGGAAATAGGTAGACGACAATCTCCTATTGAGGGCCATAACTCACATCATTAATTTGGTGTGTTCTTGCCGTTTGTGCGGTACTGTTAAGGTTTGAGCGTCATGAGACTTAGGGCAATATACTGAACTACAAAAGTACCATAGTCATGATACGGTACTATTACTACTACATTTCGGGCGTATAACAACGTAGCCCACTTTCTCTTAAACTTGAAACTTGTGTTCAACTGATTAGAATACAAATTCTATGGATTTACTCAATCTTTGACACGGTTAGGGCAAACAAACGAACTATGGGTGTATAACAATGTAACCCACTACTTATTTTATCAATATTTGTATTCATTACAATTATCATTTCACACTTGAAACTATTGGAATCAACTGTTTTACTTACAAACTCTATGAACTCACCAACCTTTGTGTTGACACTTTTAGCATGTTTATCTCAGGTCCATAATGAACGAGGATGGCACAGAGGAGCACGCATACATCAAGAAGGCTATAAATTTTATTATCATTCGAAAACTTATTTAACAAACTGTATTTTGTAAACTCTGATATTCGAATGGTAAATCTTTTAAAACGACTCAATTAGATATTCGAATGGTATTCGAATGGTAAATCTTTTAAAACGACTCAATTAGAGATCGTTTTCTATCATTATAACTGTTATGCCATGAGGTAACACCCAGTTTGAATTCCGCTGCGTATCATGAAATTGGGGGTGTTACACTTTCTAAAAACTGCAACGTCACAACATATCTGTTAATACAAATAATGTCAAAACCATAATTTGCATTATTCGGTCTTTATACATTTTGATAATCACAAAATATAAAAACACGTTACGTAAAACTACATTTGATAAGTTTTTAATCAAGGAAAATTGTTCTAACAACGTACCGACTACAACATCACTTCAGGTATGAACAAACACAATACCGACATTAGTAAAGTGATCAAAGAATTTATTTTCTCAAAACTTCACATTTTTATGTGACAAAATGTTTTTACAAAAGTATTTTTGTAATTAAAAAGAAATGTTTTATTAAAGAAAATAAATTTGAATTTCAAATCTCCCAACAGCTAGTTTTCCCGCTCAAATCAGATAAGTTTTTCACCAGATAAACTTTCACCACATCAGTACAAAAATAGGAGCGTATGTCGGGACAGTCCCGTAAACATGGCGACGGTCCCTTATATATATGGGACCGTCCCCCGCTCCTCCTTGTGCTTATAAATATAACACTGTTTTACTCAGAAAAACAACCCTCTTGGCACGAAAACATTATGTTCTTTCTTTCTCCTTTCTTTGATCACTATAACGTGTCGATATGTGTTTATAAGTGATCCCGTTACCCTCTATATCAAAGTGCAAGAGAAGAACGCTCGTATTCGTCAAGAAATGAAGTGTTATAGATTAGTCATCACACATACACGTAACTTGTGTTACGATTCTCTTCTTCCCCTAAACTCTCTCATTTGTATATATTGTAAATTTGTATATCCGACTTGTGTGTGAGTCGTGATTAGGTGTGTTAGGATAAATACGGACAAAGTGTAAGTCCGTGAAGTGTTGTATCTAGATTAGGACTTTGTGTAAGTTCGTGTGTTAGTGTGTGAAGACTTAGACTTGGTGTGAGTCCGTGAAGTGAAGACTTGGATCGGGTGAAGATTCAAGTGGACGGGGTGATCGTCCGTGTGAAGACTTGGATTGTGTGTAAATCCAAGTGGACAAGAGTGTTTGTTCGTGTAGCCACGTGGGCTTTATGTAGATTGGTTCTAGCTAGGATTAGGACCCGACATTCCGCTTAGTGTCGTTAAACTTGGTGCAAGCTTTGGTTTACGGTTTGTGTAACATCCGGTAATTTTCCAAACCCTTTGCACTAGCCAAATATTTATTTTTGCATCACCTTAGTATTTAAACTTTTTCCTGAACTTATTTGAACTGGAGAAACGCGAGATATCTTGAGAAACGTGAACGTTATCCCTTTTATTATATCAGCACAACCTAGAAAGCACGAAACGAATCGAATTTTCCAAATAAATTAACTTCGAGAAAGTCATGCGAATTTATACTCGTTTTTATTGGAAAAATCATTTCGAGAAGAATGGCGCAAGTTTCATAATTTTTCGAGTCCTTTTGGTACGTCAAATGGGTCCCACAGTGATTATTGTAAAAGTTTCAAAAAATTGTCACATATACCCCTCCGCCCACAAGTTACACTGCACCCCCTCTATTTTACTTTGTCCACCTTTAGTCCTTATCTAATATAAAAGCATTTTTTTTGTTATTTCTTTCTCATAACACACACACACACTCACATATAATTATATCTCTCTCTCCCATTCACCACCGCCGACCACCACCGCCATCTCCGGCTACCACCGTCGCCAGAATTTTTTTCGGGCAACCACCAAATTTCACCAAAACATAGATCAGGCCACCCTTATCATTTCTGGAGCGTTTGGAGTCCCAAGGAGTGCGTTTGGTTCATGTTTGAAACTCACCGCCGTCACCACCATTTCACCACCATGCATCGCCACTAGCCACCACCCTCTTATCTCTTTCTCTCTTGCGTGGTAAGCCTCACGCGCCACCCACCTTGTTATTTCTTTCGTTTTTGACAAACCCTAATCGGTAAAACTTTTATAAAACGTTTTTGATATAAAACCTAACTAAAACCTTATTGTTTTCAACTAAAAATGTGTGGATCTACGTTTATACGCCACGACTCGTCACTGAGTCGCATGACTCGTCCGAGTCAACTCACGAGTTAAGTTGACTCGGCGTGTTTTCTTGTTTATTTTGAAGTTATTGGTTTTGGTTAAGCTTATTCTTGTTGTTTTGTAGCTTGGTTTGGAGTTTGGATTGAATTTGGTCTAGGGTTTGTTTAGCCGAGAGCCGTATAGCTCGAATAGGGTCGATTCGTGACTCAATGAGTCACGGCCAAGGGTTAGTTTTGTTGGTTTGAGCTGTGAAATGAATTTGGCTTGGTGTTGGGTTTAATCGAGAGCAATATGGCTCGTATAGGGCCGAGCTGTGACTCAAGTGAGTCACGACATAGTGTTGGTTTGGTTATTGAGTTTCACTAGTGGGTTTGATCATTTTTGTGGTTAGCCGAGGCATTATTTGGTTTAGTTGGGCCGTTGGGTTAGTGTTGTTGTCAAAATGGGTGAAGCCGTGACTCGTGGGAGTCACGGCCATGGTTGGTTTTGAATATTCAAAGACGAGGTGATGTCGTTGTTGTCGAAGTTGTGAACCGTGACTCAAGGGAGTCACGGCATGAGGTTTGTTTGGTTTCTATGATTGTCGAGTCGTGTAATGGTTATGGGTTCGACATGGGTGAGCCGTGACTCAAGGGAGTCACGACTTGTGAGTTTTGAGTTTAGCCGAACCATGAAAATGGTTGTGGTCAAGTATGTATCTAGTTTGAGTGGTTTCGGACTTGGGTTACTAATTTAGTCGAATTGGTAGATTTGGGCCCATAAGCCCAAAGTGAGCCCATGAGTTTGTGTGAGTAAGTATTGGGCCGAAGCCCAATACACTTGGTATATCTTATTGGTTTCTCTTCTAATTGTTGTGTCAAGTACTTCATTTCATTCTTGTTTACTAACTCTTATTTGTTGTCAATTGGTGTTTCGGAAAATATTTGGATAATATGGGATATGATTTGGACATTGGACTTGGATATGTGTTATTAACCTATTAGCCTATAGACCCGTGATAAATCACGGGTGGCTAATAGTAAGTTGCTTACTAATCTGCAACTTTTTTCACTTTTTTCATCGACCTTTAACGTGATGCCCTTTTCTGTAACCATTTAGATTTAACATTACACAAATTTAACTAAATATTCATATTAGCTAAGCATTCAACCAAATCAAGTACATAAAAGTTCATAAAAATGCAACTTATTAGTTACGTGTCCAACATCGACTGCATACTCGTGCTTGTTGAAAAAGAGCATTAGTAATTGTGATATGTCTTGCTTATCCATATGAGTTCCTACAGTCTGCACAAAGCATTAGTAATTGTGATATGTCTTGCGCATCCATATGGGTTGATGTCATCTTCCATTGTCCTTCAAAAAAATTGAATTAACGATATTTTAAAACCCGTAGGTTGTAACACATAAGACAAAGGACAACAAATATGACTATTTTTTGTGATGCAATAGTTAATATATGTTATGTATTCCTCCGAGTTTGGCGATTTTCAGTGGAGTAATAAAATATGATTGCATCATTTCTTTGCAATTGCTACTCATAAAGTTATCTCAACCACCATTTCACTAAAAAACACATAAGCGAAACAAATTAGTCTTTTTCAGTTACTCAACATTATTCCTTAACATATAAAAATGGAAAGTGTGTATTGCTTCACATCAAAAGTTTGCAACAAATACCCCCCCCCCTAAACCCACCCACCACACAATTATACATGAGTTGTGTTTAATACTTTAGTTAAATGAGTGAAAAAAATGGCTAACAGAGAAACGGATCGGATATTGCCAACGTATATTAAAATTGCATACAGCCTCCTAATATATTACTTAAAGACCAAGATTTAATATTGTCACCATATTTTTTATAACCATAATTAACCGACACCATTTTGGGCCATAGTAAACAGTACCAACCTCCAATACAAACCATGTTTGATCTATCATCCAACGTAGCTGCTCATTTTGCCACTTATGACTTGTTGGACCAAATTTTGTATGGTAACAATCATAATAGGCTTAATGGATTATATATTTTTCTCTAGCATGTGTGACTATAGATACTAACATTATACAATTTTAAGACAACTAATGCAAAACATGAAGGGATAACAGGTGGTAGTTTTTAAGAGTGGTACCTTTCAACAACAGCCAAATCACCCATGAGGCCATGATGGCCTGATGGTTCCGTATCTGATATTTGTGGATTTGTGGCTCCAAGAAGTTTACGTCTGTACTTAATCACACATTCTCCTTCCCAAACCTGCATGAAAGAGATATAAGTTATTGGTTCAGTTGTTCACCTGTATGATAAAAAGGGTTCCATAAACTATGCCTTGTTGATACATTTTATTACCCAATCTAAACACAAATTGCGCTCAATTATTTATAGTTTGTGGGGTTAACTTAGCTAGCAGAAACTATGGTCACTTTAAGATGCATAACAGACCTCCGCACCTACTTCATTTATAAACTCAACATTGACCTGAAGCTTGAATTCATGTATAGGATTTAGTCGGTACTTAAGAATACATTTACTTATTTGTTATACCTTTGCAATTCATAACAAAACTCGAAGCAGGGTATTTAAGTTCCCCTTTTCCATTCACAATACTGAAATGACAACTCAAAATCCAATATCATGACAATTACAGTATTACTAATTTAACGAAATGCACAATTAACTAATACATCAGTCAAATAACCAAGTATACCTAATGTGCCCATAAACGATGCAAAAAAAAAAAAAAAAAAAAAAAAAAAACACCCTTCAAGAATAGACATTTAATATACATATCATCTTCCTGCTTTCTTATAAGAATCCAAAACTTACATTCAATCATCTTCTGAACAACCTCATAACTTTTCTGGTCACTGGCATCAAACTCAGGCGCGACAACCTCAGCATCCTCGTCTACTTCAAACGGAACACTAAGAATGCAGGGAAAAAAAAAACATATACTAAAAAATTAGAATAAAATCTATAAAATTTATAAAACTATACTAAAAAGGATATAAAAAGAATTACCGAGATTTGGGTTTTTTCTTTTTCGAGAGAGTTGATAGCTTTGATCGAGTATCTTCGAGCATGTCGAAAGATGGATCTCTTTCAGAATCATCTGAGGAAGAATCAAATGAATCTGCTTCTGAATCAATGAGTTCATAGAAGTATGAAGTTTATGGATCTCATATGTTTGGTAGAAAGTGAAAGTGACAGTGGGAAATCGGGTCTATAAACTTTCAAATTACTTCTTTTGACACACACATCTAGGCTAAAAGAAAATACCAAAAAAAAAACCTCACAATTCAATTATTAGTTACACCCCCAAAAAAACCTCAATCAACTCGATGGTGAATCATACCATAAATCCATTGTAAAAACTGATAATGAATAATAAACCTTGAAAGTCAAAAGAATTAGCTTGATTTTTGGTAGTTATTGATGTCTAACAACTAAAAAAAATATATAGATTGAATTATACCTTGATCTTCCTTGATTTTCGGTTGCCATTGAAGGGGGTTTTGGGAAATTGGCAATTCCTTGATATTCCTTGATTTTCGGTTGCCACTTCGGCTGGATTTGGGTTCTAGTTTTGGGAAAGTGCCATTGAAGGCGGGTTTATAAAACTTGAAGTCAGATGCAATTTCAGTAGGTTATAATGTTAGGGATTCGACACACGGTTAAGGTGGTTAAACCTTTTGTACTTTGTGTGTATGATATATTGAGTGAATATGATTAAGTATGTGGAATCTACTTAATCACACTTAGAAGGTTATTTGTGTTATGGAAATGGAACAGTTGTGTTTGTTATATGACAATGAACAATGAAAGATTATCACCAAACGATTCAATATTATTAAGATAATAATACGAGTGATCTTGAGTTATCACTAGGGTTACAACCTTGAATCTTAAGTTTTTCTTACTTGTGATATTTTTGTGTTTTTTCTTGTTCTAACAGTTATGAAAGTTCTAAGTATTTAACAACCAATTTTAGACACATATATATCACTAGACTAAGATCTTCTTTTATAGTCCAAGAAGATCTTTACAATATTGCTTAAAGTCTTGATAAACTACTTGCTATGATAATACGTGTGTCAGTCAATAAGATACATCTTGTATCTATGTTTACAACTTGTTCTGTGAATATAACATTATGACTGATCACATGGGGTAAGATATTATCTACCGTATATTGTTGACTTAAATACACATAATATCTTTTCATACTTATCCATCCAGCAGCAGAATGTACTTAAGCAGCAGCAATGTAAACGCTAGCAGCAGAATCCTTCAGCAGCAGAATGTTAAGCCTAGCAGCAGAATCAATTAACGCTAGCAGCAGAATCAAACACTAACAGCAGGAACCAAATGCTCTTGCAGCAGAATCATACTTAGAGTATTTCTTTGAATAGAACCCGATATTAAACTTCTTGAATATTTAATTCCCAACAATCCTCCCCTAAACATGTGAATCCATTTCAACATGTTTCTGAATTAAATTATGGATTGTGAAGATCTTTCAAACACTTCTGTTCTTCAAGATTGAATATCTTTCTCAGTAACTCATCTGCTTTGTTCTTTGACTTTAACAATATCAACACACATCTTAAACACTGACCTAAAGATGGTGCAATTTCCTTGGATGGAGGAATTATAAGAGGCAATGATGCTGTGTATCTTGGATGCTTGTTTCAACAAGTGAAATCATCTATCAGCATGCCTTTGCAAGTGATGAACAAACGTGGTAAACTGAAATTGAAACTAAAAGCTTTCTTCGTTTGACCTAGATAGAACTTTCTCCTTTGGAATGTTCTTGTCATTTTCAACCTCCATGTCATCATCTTGTATGCTCTTGTCTTTTCCTCCCTTACATTGGGTTTTTCTTCCTTTCTTGGGCTTTTATTTCCTCCCCTGAGATGTTTCCTCCCCTGAGATGCAAATAACATTTTATCCTCCCCTGTTTGGAAGATCTCTCACTATGTACCAAAATATTTCTTTCTCCATTATCTGATCTACCAATGAGAACTTGTTTTCAGACAATGTTGTACATGTAGCCAACAATTCCTTAAGAGTTTAATTTGCTGCCCTCATCACTTCTAGGTGTGTTAACTCCTATGAGAGGTAATTCATGGGGCATTTGATTCATGGTCCATCAATGGATGGTTTTTCTGAATCCTTTGAAAAATCCTTGTTTAAGAAATTATTTGACTTAGCAGTATGTTCATGATTTTGAGAATTGAAAAATCACACTGCTTTCAACCATTTTGAAGGGATTAAGTGTATAACAGACACTTAATCAAAATTTCGGTTTAAAGCAACCTCTGGTTGTGTGAGAACCAATGTTTTCAGTTATAAATAACTGCCTGTGTAAAGATAAACATATTCAAAAGGCTTTCTTGACAGGGTTTCCTGCTCATAGCAATTGTTGCCTCTAACACAAGTGTTAGATTCACTTTTACTAGCTGTTCTTTCTATCAGATATCCTGAGATTAACACATTATAATTGAAAGTATAAAATGATAGAAAGTGAGTTGAGTCAGTTACTATCTGACCAACTAAGTCATCAATTCAATGTGAAATTTCATACTTAGGTTTCAAGAAAGAAGTTTTTAAGGAGTTTTAAATTCCCAAACTCAGTCCATCATAAACCTAATATGTCAGCAACTGATATTATCATTCTGCTGCTTCCATTTCACTTGAAACATCTTTGTGTTCAAATATTCATACCTGAAATTGTTAGTCTAAAACCAAAAGAACAATGTACAAAGTACTTGTCTTGTATTAGAATAATCATAGGACTAACTGAATGAATAACACAAATTAAATTTGTACTAGCAGCACAAACTTTTGTAAATAGCAGTAGAATCTTTTAAAGTCAGCAGCACAAACAAAAATTTATTTACAAAAACACAAAGTTTAAAATCATTGAGGATTAAGCATTCCAATACTTGCTACCAAGTACTGAAACCTTCCAACATCAAAAGCTTTGGTTAGCAGATCTGCAAAATTGAATTCTAAAGCAATTTTAAGAACTTGAATTAATCTTTTCTCATTGCAGTCTCTTATAAAGTGATGTCTAATTTCAATGTGTTTTGTTTTAGAATGTTGCACTGGATTTTTAATAATACAAATTGTACTACTATTATCAATATGAATAACAGTGTTTAAGAAATTGTACCCATAGTCAAGGAGTTGGTTTTGAAGCCATAGAACTTGACCACAACAACTTGCAGCAGCTACATATTCAGCTTCGGTTGTTGAATTAGCCACAATTGTTTGCTTCTTACACTGCCATGAGACAAGTCTACACCCAAGGAATTGACATCCTCCAGTTGTTGACTTCCTGTCCAAGCTAGCACCAGCATAATCACTATCCGAAAATGCTACCAAATCAAAAGGTGATTCCCTTGAATACCATAGACCCAACCTAGGTTGACCCTTGAGATATCTAAAAATTCTCTTGACTGCAGTTAAATGAGAAACCTTTGGAGTTACTTGAAATCTTGCACAAGCACAAACAGAGAACTTGATGTCAGGTCTAGATGATGTAAGATACATCAAAGAGCGTATCATAGATCTGTATGTGTGTACATCTACATTTTCTCCATCTAAGTCTTTAAGAAGATGTTTCTCAGAATCCATTGGTGTGCTTGCTACTTTTGAATCAGCAAATTGAAATTTTCTAAGTATCTCTGCAACATACTTGTCCTGAGAGATAAAGATTCCTTCATTTGATTGCTTAACTTGCAGACCCAAAAATAATGTGAGTTCTCCCATAGAACTCATCTGAAACTTATCATGCATAAGCTTCTCAAACTCTAAACACATCTCCTTCCTAGTAGATCCAAAGATAATGTCATCCACATACACCTGCACTAACAGAAGATCCTTCTTGTGCTGTTTGATGAAAAGTGTCTGATCAATCTTTCCTCTTTGAAATCCATTTGCTTTTAAATAAGAAGTAAGTGTTTCATACCAAGCTCTTGGCGCCTGATGAAGGCCATAAAGAGCCTTAACTACTCTGTACACTTTGTCTAGATGGTCAGGATCAATGAACCTTGGAGGTTGTGAGACATACACCTCTTCTTCAATTGTGCCATATAGAAATGCACTCTTGACATCCATTTGGTAAACCATGAAGCCTAAAAATGAAGCATAAGCTAAGAAAAGCCTAATTGCCTCAAGTCTTGCTACTGGAGCAAAAACATCATCATAGTCTATACCTTCTTGTTGTGTGTACCCTTGGACTACTAATCTAGCCTTATTCCTAATCACTATGCCCCTTTCATCCCTTTTATTCTTGAAAACCCATCTAGTGCCAATTACCTTTGCATTCTTAGGTAAATCAACTAGCACCCAAACTTTCTGAATCTTGAACTGAAGAAGCTCCTCTTGCATAGCTTCTACCCAGCTTGAATCATCTAAGGCTTTCAGAATGTTCTTTGGTTCATCTTGTGAGAGAAAACATACAAACAAGCAAGAGTTTGAAAACTCATGCTGCTTTGAAGCATAAAGGGCATCAAGAAGCCCTTGTTGGTCTGAAGACATCAGTTGTTGCCTTGTCTTCACCCCTGATTGTACATCTCCTATCACATTTTCTAAGGAGTGGACTTTGTGAATTCTTGTTTGTGGAGTAGAAGGAACTTGATAATTTGATGGAAGATTATTGAAATCCCCCTCACTGTCTGTGAATTCTGCTTCTTTTTCTTCTGAAGGGCCAGCAGTAGAATCATTTGGCCTAGCAGTAGAATCACTAGCAGAGACAATTTGTTGTTCCTGAATTCTATCTTCTTTCCTTTCATCTTCAACACCTTCTTTAGCTTTGCCAGAAGAAGATTCATCAATTGTTGAAGTTGATTCCACACTTGTACTTGACCATATTGGCATCCAAACATGATCTTGGTTTGTCTCCTTTTCTAACCTTGCCTCATCTGTTGCTTGTGAACCTGAAAAATCATTAGTTTTTGCAACAACAGGCACATAATTCATTGATTTGGTTAGATTTTCCAGATCAAATAGCCATTTTGGTCCTTGACCTCCTACATTGGATTTATTCTCTAAAAACTCCACATGTTGATTTTCCTCTACAATCATAGTTCTTGTGTTGTATACTCTAAATGTTTTGCTATTAAGAGAATATCCAACAAAGAATCCTTCATCTGCTTTACCATCGAAGTTTCCTAAATGGTCTAAGGTATTGAGAATTGTCACATGACATCCAAAAGGTCTAAGAAATCCTATTGCAGGAGTTCTACCTCTAAAAAGTTCATATGATGTCTTATTGTGAGGCTGTACAACTAAAACTCTATTTTGAACATAGCAAGCAGTGCTAACTGCTTCAGCCCAAAAAGTTATAGGTAGCTTAGAATCAGCTAACAAAGTTCTAGCAGAATCAATTATTGTTCTATTCTTCCTCTCAACAACACCATTCTGTTGTGGAGTTCTAGCAACACTAAATTCTCTCCTAATACCTTTTTGTTTGCAGAAATCATCCATAACTCTATTCTTAAACTCTGTACCATTATCACATCTAATGACTTTCACTTTCTTGTCTACTTGGTTTTCTATCTGTGTAATGAATGTCTTAAGGATGCTTGTAGTCTCATCCTTAGTAGATAGAAAGAAAACCCATGTAAATCTGGTATAGTCATCAATTATAACAAGACAATATCTCTTATGCATTATACTACTTACTGAAACAGGTCCAAATAAGTCCATATGAAGCATAGACAATGATTAATTAATAGAGATGAAAATCTTGGGCTTACAAGTAGCTTTGTGTTGTTTGCCTTTAAGACAAGCAATGCATGTTTGATCATTTTCAAATCTTTTGTGAGGTAAACCTCTTACCAAACCATTCTTAACAATCTTATTTATGGTTTTGAAATTAATATGACCAAGCCTTCTATGCCATTTCATTGATTCATCCAATGTGGCCTTTGCAACAAGACAAGTTAAATCCCTTTTAGGAACAATGTTCTTCATGTCAACACTGTACATATTGCCCTTTCTAGGAATTTTAATAAGTACTTGACTTTCATCAGGCATCTTAAAATCAGGAGAAAGTACAAGACGTTCAGTCTCACAGAAAAGAACATTGTTCTTTTTGTCACACATTTGTGAGACACTAAAAAGATTATAATTTAGCTCTTTTACATAGAACACATATTCAAAATCCAAATTTTCAGTTTTAATGGTACCTTTACCGGAAATTTTGCCACCAACACCTCCTCCAAAGGTAACATAGCCTCCATCTATTGATTGAAAATATGAGAGATAAGACTTGTTGCCTGTCATGTGCCTAGAACATCCACTTTCTGAGTATCCTTGATCCTCTTGTTGATCAATTGACTGTTCCTGCACAGTAATGAGAAGTATCAGTTTCTTTTGGGGACCCAAGCCATTACTGACTTGGATCTGCCTCTTGTATCAATGAAATTTAATCTCTTGAGTACAGTTGATGCAATATTGGATTTAAGAATCCAACATGCTGAGGCCTTAACAGCATTTGCCCTGTTTCCTTTAGCAGTAGAATGAACTTATGGCTTAGCAGCAGGAACTTCTAGCTTTTCAGTTCTACCCCTTGGTTTCCAAACTTGTTTTTGAACCACTGCTTTTGTTTGAATGGGCCTTAGAACAGTCTTTGGTGCATGCTTGAAAAATGTTTTTGCACCCTTAGTTGTTGATTTTGGGTTAACAGTCATAGATGATCGAGCAGCAGGAACAATTAGTCTAGCAGCAGGAACCATTTGTCTACCAGCAGGATCTGTGTTTGAGATAGACTTGTTTGAGACTGTTCTGGGTTTTGTTCTATTAACACTAGAACTAGAGTGAAAGTGAGTTTGAGGAGTTTGCCTTTTGAAATTCACCCTATTGTTTTGATACCCAGTTACCCAATGGTTGCAGAAAGCTGCAAGATGGTCAAAACTACCACATGTGTAACAAGCTTTGTTATAAAAAGCAAAGTCATCACCTAGTTGATGAGACTTGAGGTTATACCAATTCCTTTGGTTACCTCTAGGCTTGTTGGTGGTTCTATATTGTTCACAATATCTAACTGGTTGCCTAACATGCTTAATGATTGATTTAGGCTTAGCAGTATTGTGTTTGACTATCTTAGGAACACTTGTTCCTTCTTTCTTAACCACTTCAGGTTTAGACATAACCTGTACTTCTTCATCACTATCAGTTGTGCAATCCTCAAAAACTATAGCATCTCCTTTCTTAACAAAGGACACCTTGTCCTGATAAAGTAAAGTTTTATCTAAACTTTTAATTAATTTTTCTATCTTAGGACCCTCAGTAGATTTAGAACCATATTCCATTATTGGTTCTTGAAACTCAGCAAAACCTGTGTGTGCTAGGTCAACACCTGGAGGTGAAGGAACACCTCTATATGGTGGAGGAACAGATTTGTATCCTAAACCAGACTTAGCTTTATCGATTACTTGAGCTTCCCAAATCTTATTCATTCCCTCTGAGGCATGAGCTAAAGCATCTACAGTTATCTTAACATTTTCAGTTTTATTATTGGCTTCAGCTAATTGTTTACTTTGACTAGTAAGTAATTCATCTCTAAATGCTATGCCTCTTTTTAGAGCATTTAAGTCATCAGTAAACCTAGATTCATTACCTTGAAAGTGTGCAATTTGTTTACAAGCACACCTATAGCTCTTTTATGATTACTTAAATTAGCTAAGGCAATAATTAGTTCTTCTCGCCTATTAACAGCTTTTCTTTTAAGTTCTTCATTTTCTTTAAGAGCAGAACATGATTCAGAACATTTGGTTATGGAATTTACCTCTGAATCAGAGAAGGCCATTAGAGCAGTCTCAGTGGCCACAAGAGCAGCATTTGTTGGTGCTTCCTCTTCATCAGCCATGAAGCTCCAGTCATAGTTAACCCCATCTATGGCTAGCATAGCCCTTGGTTCTTCAACTGTGACTTCCTTCTTCTTCTCTTGCCTATACCATGTGCTTCTATTATCCTGCTTCCTTGGGTTTCTACATTCTTTAGCAAAGTGTCCTACCCTGTGACAGTTAAAACACTCTACTTTCTTCTTATCAAACCCAGCAGTTTCATTACCATCAATGGTAATCTGCTTACCAGTTCTCTGCCAGAACTTCTTAGCCCTCATGTTAAGCAAAGCAACCTGCCATTTGATGTCCATCTCTTCCAAGTCATTATCATCCAATTGATCAAGATCTTCATGAATTAGAGAAGAACCACTAGTTTGACTAGACATGAATACATAGAATGATGGATCTCCAAGTCCAGCAACATTCTTCTATGAACTAGTAGAAGGACCACCATAAATAGTAGTAGAAACACCTTCAACTTCATCTACCTCTTCTGACTTACTAATACTAGGAGATGACAAAAGTGCCACATTCCAAGAGCTAGTACTATAGATTCCAGACTTCTTTAGACTTTGTTCAACAATTTTGAAGTTATTGAACAAATCATTGAGTTTCATGGTTTCAATATCTGGCTTGTTCATCCAGACAACCACATGAGTATGGAACTCATCAGGTAGACTTCTCAAAAACTTCATGTTGAGATCTTCCTTTGCTATCTCAATACTCAATACACTTAGCTGACTGACAAGCTTGTGTAATCTAGAAAACAACTTATCAGGAGATTCATTGCTATTTGAACTAAAATTTTCAAATTGTTGTTTCAGCAATGTCTTTTGTGTTTTCTTGATAGTTTCATTACTACCAAACCATGCACAAATCTCTTCAAAAAGAGTTTTTGCATCTGGATACTTGCTAAAGGATAGCATTTGTTCATCAGGAATGGTCACTAGCAACAATTTTCTTTCTTTTTGATCATTTCTCTTCTGTATCCTTTCTTCATTTGAAACTGGTCCAATATTTCTTTGTCTTACTGTTTTGCCTTCAATGATAGCATCTGAATAGCCTAGTGAAAAAGAATCACCATACATAATGATATCCCAAAGAGCATAATCTTGAACCATAAAATATTGCTCAATTCTCAACCTCCATAGCTCAAACTCATTTTGTTTGATCATGGGCAACTTTGCAGCAACATGTGTAGCAGTATCTTGAACATCCATTTCTTAAGCTTCTTCTTCTAAATCAATAATGTCAGCCTTGCTCTGATACCACTTGTTAGGGATTCGACACACAGTTAAGGTGGTTAAACCTTTTGTACTTTGTGTGTATGATATATTGAGTGAATATGATTAAGTATGCGGAATCTACTTAATCACACTTAGAAGGTTATTTGTGTTATGGAAATGGAACAGTTTTGTTTGTTATATGACAATGAACAATGAAAGATTATCACCAAATGATTCAATATTATTAAGATAATAATACGAGTGATCTTGAGTTATCACTAGGGTTACAACCTTGAATCTTAAGTTTTTCTTACTTGTGTTATTTTTGTGTTTTTTCTTGTTCTAACAGTTATGAAAGTTCTAAGTATTTAACAACCACTTTTAGACACATATATATCACTAGTCTAAGATCTTCTTTTATAGTCCAAGAAGATCTTTACAATATTGCTTAAAGTCTTGATAAACTACTTGCTATGATAATACGTGTGTCAGTCAATAAGATACATCTTGTATCTATGTTTACAACTTGTTCTGTGAATATAACATTATGATTGATCACATGGGGTAAGATATTATCTACCGTATATTGTTGACTTAAATACACATAATATCTTTTCATACTTATCCATCCAGCAGCAGAATGTACTTAAGCAGCAACAATGTAAACGCTTGCAGCAGAATCCTTCAGCAGCAGAATCCTTCAGCAGCAGAATGTTAAGCCTAGTAGCAGAATCAATTAACGTTAGCAGCAGAATCAAACACTAACAGCAGGAACCAAATGCTCTAGTAGCAGAATCATACTTAGAGTATTTCTTTGAATAGAACCCGATATTAAACTTCTTGAATATTTAATTCCCAACAGTTATAAAGTTTAATTCAAAGGCGGGTTGAATATAATAGATGAGGTGGCATTTATGAGCTGACATTAGTGAGCTGGCTTTATTTGCCATCATGGCATTAATGAGGTGTCAATTTTCAAAAAAAACCTTTGTTTATTATATATATAGATGCTTGGATGAGAATTGGACGTTATTGGATTTACGATATTAGCCGATGGACCTTATGGACGATTTTGGTAATTGAGATGGAAGAGTATGTTAGACGCATAACAGCTTAACATATTTGGACTCGAACATACACAAAATGGTCGATAAACTTGACAACTAATATATACGCGAATTATAGTGCCCAATTATATATATTTAACTTGTAAAATGTGACAATTAAACTTATATTCAAGAGTCGTAACGACTTGGAAATGCTTTATAAACGGACGCATCATTCCTAAATTTCGATAAAATCTTTTATAACTTAATCATTTATGATTACTCAATATCCTAAAAACCTTTTCGAAACTTATTGTTGGGTCCATTCAGTACCCAAGCTTCCTTAAACAATGATTTAAATACAAATTAACCTAAGTGTCACATATCCTTGAACGCTCTTAGGTCACTGAGTGAACAGTCACTCAGTGAGTTATCTTCAAGATGCCTAGGACGAGTCTAAGAAGAAGGATTCTCCATTTAGTGAGTCGGAACTCCCTGGATGGCACCTAAGCCAAATAAGAAGATAATGGGTTCAGTGAGTGATGAAAATAGCTCACTGAACCCTAGTCTCATCAACAACTATGAAGAATGAAGACTGAAGACTGAAGACCAAAGACTAAAGAACTTGAAAACTGAAAGAAAGGCGGGACAAGGCGGGAAAGGTTTGAAGAGATAATGAGCAGTCCTTATCAGGCTGAAGTCAAACTTTCCCTGAAAGGCTTCATAACAAGAATAGTGTCATCACTGTTACACAGAAAGCACCATTGTCATATACCCAAAATAGGTTCTTGTAATAGGGACAAAATATATCAGTATTTTGTCCTGATTAGCTTATGTCATCTTTTGTCTTGTAATTAACGGTTGCTCTTTTTACTTGTCTATAAATAGGTTCATAAGTTGGAGTAAAAGTAGACAAGTTTGTGCAATTAATGCTTAGACATTCACAAACTACTTTTACTCCTCCAAAGAGCAACCTAGTCCCTGAGATTGCTCAGTGGTTCCTTATAGTTGCCACTTAAGCTTAGCTTAAGTTTAGAGAGGAGACATACCATACTTGTCATTTCAATCCCAAGTATTTTTTCCGCAAACACTTGGGTATAGATTCTTTTGATTTACTTCTAATAAGAATTTAAACGTTGAAAAACTCTTGTCTTTTATCTTTTACGTTTATACTTACTTGTCAAGTTAATCAATACATTACTAAGCTATGGAACATGGTTAGCTTAACTTTGTAGTTAATTCTAATCGTGTAACGGGAACAACAAGTGGTATCAGAGCCTCTAGTTTATAAAACTTTTCAAAAACTAAAGAGTGCTCAAAAGGTTTTTAAAACCAAGATCCTACCATGGCTGATAGTAATGTACCCCAGCTTGTTGACAAAAAGGGAGGAAGCTATTCAGCTGTCGCTCCTAGACTAGAAGCTGGTAAATTTAGCAAGTGGAAAAAGCGTATGCTTTGCTACTTGACTGGTATGGAACCATACTAGATCACATGTATCAATGAAGGTCCCTTTGTCCCTAAGAGAGCTAAAGGTTTACCTAAACCTAAAGCTCAGTGGACAATTGATGAGAGAAGGGTGGTTAACCAAGACCAACGCCTGAAAAGCATCATTATATCATGTCTTCCTGACGATACAATGGAATCAGTCATTAACTAGACAACAGCAAAACAAACTTGGCTTGACTTGGTTCACAGCTTTGAAGGTCCCTCAGATACCAAGGAAAACAAGATTATGGACCTAAAACTTGAGTATAACACTTTCAGGGCCAAAGACTCTGAAAGTCTCTCTCAGACCCATACAAGATACAAAACCTTAATCAATGAACTATCAAATGATGGTGTATTCTTGTCTAAGCATGAAATCAATATTGGCTTTGTCAGCAGTCTCCCTAAGAAGTGGTTAAACTTCTCTCAGGGCCTCAGGAATGCTAACCACATTCAAAATCTTGAGCTCCCTTAGATATATGGGAAGTTTGTCTATGAGGACAACTTAATCTCAAGGAGATACCAGACTCAAAGAAAGCTCTTAAGACCAAAAAGGCCCTGAAAACCATACCCTTATCTACTGCCTTTTATTCTAATGGTGTTGTGCAGGATTTCCAAGAGAATTCTGATGATGAGGCTGATGAGAGAACCAGTGAGGAGTACCTTAATGACTTGCGCACTGAATTTCAAGAAAGGGCACTCCTTGCTAACTCTAAACGTTTTATTAAAAGAAATCAGTCAAAATTTTCTAAAGCAAAAGCAAATGAAACCACTGAATGTTTCAAGCGTGGTAAAAAGGGTCATTTTGCTAAATACTGTTTTTCAAAAACCACCTCAGAACCCTCATACAAATTCTCTGGTAATAGTTCTTCTTCAGGAACTAGCAAGTTTCAACCAAAAATGCTTCAGTCTACTCAACATTTTCAAAACAAAAATGTTCAAAATGATCAAAAAGATTTTGAAGATAAGTATAGAAAAGCTAAAGCTAAACTTGCTCTCCTTGAGGCCACTCCCTCAATATCTCAGGCTGCTCAAGCCACTAAACCTGTTCAAACAAAGAACAAGGTACTTGTGTCTGAAGCCTATGACTGGGATGAGGAAGATGTCTCCTCAGATGATGAAGAAGTAAGAGTCAGTGCACTGATGGCACTTTCAGATAATGACAAGCTGGCTGTTGGAAAAAGTCATGCTAGAAATGAAGAGTGGGTTAACATCACCATGAAAAAGGTAAATATCTTACTATCTATGGATGATGATTCGGACTGGCAATCTTACTTGAATTATATAAATGTTGATCTTAAGTTTGTTGAAGAGCAAAGACTTAATTTGTTTTCAAAATACAATAAACTTGTTCTAGAATTAAATAAGTGTAGAGATGAACTACTTGTCTTAAAACAAGCCAAGCTAGAAGCTGTTACACTTCAAATTCAAAACACTGAAATTTTGAAAACAAAACCAAGCTCTTCAAACAGAACTCAAGAAAGAAAAAGCTGTCATTGAAAGCTGGACAACAAAGAATCCTAAAGTCTATGAAACTGTTAGTCTTATTCCTAGTTCTAAAAAGAAAATCATAGGAGAAGACCAACTCACTGAATCCCTCAGTGAGAGTCATAGTGAAAAGGCCTTTATACCAGCTGGCATATCTTTTGAACAAGAAATGGAACCCAAGTCTAGTGACTGGGTTGAAAGAAACAACCCAGACAGTAAGTTACCTAACTTTGAGACTGGGAAAATCTTGCAACCTGAAAGTCAGGCTATCAAAGATATGCTTGGACTCACTGATAAACCCAGTAACACTGAGTCTGTCAATGAGTCTGAATCAGAATCACAAACACCTCTCCCACCACTGAAAGTCCTTCAGGGAGCAACACCATGCTCAGACCTAACACCTTTAGTTTACTCTCAACATTCTCCAAAAGAGAAGTCAGGATTGGGTAGAACAATCCTGAAGAGACCCACACCTGAAGTCTCAGTTCCCACTGATGACTCAACACCTTCAGTCTCAACTGAAGTGAACACTGAAAGCCCTGATTCAAAATATGATCAGTTGGCTGAGCTTGTCAGGAAGCTGAGTGAAAAGATTGAATCATCTGAAAAACCTCCTCAATCTAAGATTAAGGAACTCAAACCAGCTTCCTCAAGCACCTCCAAACCAAAACCTGAACAAAGATGTAAACTGTGTAACTATACAAATCATTCCACTGATGACTATTATAGAATCCTCTTTTTGCCTGATATGCAAAAAGGAAGATCACAGGACTTCTGATCACTTGTCATACACAGTCTCATCCAATGTTGCAACACACTTTAAAGCACAGGCTTTTCAGTATCCTTCTGGTTCAAAACAGATACAAAGGCAAAAGGCAAAGCCTTTTTCACCTTGTCCACATTGTGGTTTCAATGACCATCATCCTGATGATTGTTTAATATATCCTTGTTGTGACATATGTGGAGATCCCACTCATGACACCTCAGGACATGAAAAGGTCATTCAGGCTAGAAGAGGTACTACCAAGTCCTCTCCTTAGTCTACTGAGTCCACATCAACAACCAAATGTAAAGTCTGTGGAAGCACAGTCCATACCACCACTGACCATGCTTCAATTGTATCTTTATCAAAGCCAAGCCCACCAAGAAGTGGGTTTATAGGAAAAACTGACACAGTTTACTATTTGTGCATAGACATGCCAAGGAGCCTGTTTGGCATCTAGACAGTGGATGCTCAAGAAGCATGACTGGTGTGAAGGAATATCTACACAAATATGTTGAAGAACCAGGACCTAAGGTGGTATTTGCTGATAATTCATCATGTCTCACTGAAGGTTATGGTTCAGTAAACTGTAGTGGAATAGTTTTTACTAGGATAGCTTATGTTAATGGCCTCAAGTACAATCTTATCAGTGTCAGTCAACTATGTGATGCTAAATACATAGTTCAATTTGATGATAAGCAAGGCACCATCTTTAATGCAAATAAAGAAATTGTTCTTATTGCACCAAGAAGACAAGATGTTTATGCGTTAGATATGTCTACTCTAACTCAGAATGGAACTTGTCTTTTTGCTAAAGCCACTGAAACACTAAACTGGCTTTGGCATAAGAGACTATCCCATCTAAATTTCAAAAACATAAACAATCTTATCAAACAAAACAAAGTCCTTGGCTTACCATCACTTGTGTTTTCAAAGGATAAACCTTGCTCTTCTTGTGAAAAAGGTAAACATCATAGAGCATCCTTTAAAACCAAACAAAACATCTCCATCAGAAGCTGCATTCATCTTCTCCATATGGATCTTTTTGGACCTGTCAGTCCAATGTCCATTCATCATGAGAAGTATATTCTTGTCATAGTGGATTAATACTCAAGATACACTTGGGTTTACTTCCTGACCAAAAAGAGTCAGGCAGCTGAAACAATCATGTCCTTTTTCAGGAACATTGAAAACCAAAATGACATAAAAGTCAAACAAATTAGGACTGACAATGGGACAGAATTCAAAAACCATGATCTTGAGTGTTTCTGTGATGAGAAAGGAATTTCTCAAAACTTCTCTTCTCCTTACACACCTGAACAAAATGGTGTTGCTGAAAGGAAGAATAGAACACTCATTGAGGCTGTTAAGACAATGCTAAATGGATCAGTACTATCCAAAAATTTTTGGACTGAAGCAGTCAAGAATGCCTGTTATACTCAAAACAGATCCATCATTGTCAAGAGACATAGCAAAACTCCTTATGAGTTATTCAAAAGAAGAATCCCTGACATCAGCTATTTTCATGTCTTCGGGTGCCCTGTGTTTATTCATAATCACATGGATCACTTAGGGAAATTTGATGCAAAAGCTGATGATGGATACTTTCTCTGATACCCTCTGGTCTCTAAAGCCTTCAGGGTGTTCAATAGAAGGAGACAACAAACTGTGGAAACATTTCATGTCACCTTTCATGAGAGTACTAAAGCCATCGGATTCTCAAACACCTCAGTGGAAGAAATAGGAATTGATGACTCATCAAGATACCCTCCTGATGAATATCATCCTGATAGTAATCCTTCCACTCAATATCAAGCAGATGCTGATATATCTGATTACATTGTCCCACATAACCTCCTTTATCTAACCATCACTGAGTTTGTTGAAGCACAAACATGTTCTGGTGAAATCAATCAGTCTGAACAAAATGTTCAGGAACCAATCAATCTCAGTGATCAACTTGGTCAGTCAGATACTCAAGATCTTGAAAATCTTCAAGTGTCTGCACCTGAACCTACACCACCACCCAATCGGGCCTCTACAAGTTCAAATCAATATCCAAGACCTCAGGATAGTTGGACTAGTTCTAAAGATATAGAACTTGTCAACATAATTGGAGAGCCCACTGAAGGAATGCTTACTAGAAGCATGGCTGCTAAACTTAAGGCAGCCTCAACCAATGAATGTCTGTTTGTGGGCTTCATCTCCAATATTGAACCTAAGAGTGTCAAAGAAGCACTGAAACTTCCTAGTTGGATTCAGGCATGCATGATGAACTTGAACAATTTGACAGAAATAATGTAATGACCTTGGTCATATTTCCTCAGGATGTTTCCATCATTGGCATGAAATGGGTATTCAAGAACAAAACTGTTGAAAACGGCATAGTCATTAAGAACAAAGCCAGACTTATTGCCAAAGGTTATAATCAACAAGAAGGCATTGACTATGAGGAAGCATTTGCACCAGTTGCAAGAATGGAAGCCATCAGGATCTTCCTTGGATATGCAACCTACATGAACTTCGAAGTATATCAAATGGATGTAAAAAGTGCCTTCCTCAATGGATCACTGAAAGAAGAAGTTTATGTTCAACAACCTCCTGGATTTGAAAGCAGTGAGTTTCCTGACTATGTCTGCAAGCTAGACAAAGCCCTTTTATGGATTGAAACAAGCTCCTAGAGCATGGTATGAAACTCTCTCAGCCTTTCTCATCCAAAACAAATTTGTTAGAGGCAAGATAGGCAACACCTTGTTTATCTATAGGACAAATGAAGATGTCATTCTTGTTCAAGTGTATGTGGATGACATCATATTTGGCTCAACAAATTACAAAGTTTGCAAATAGTTTGATAAACTGATGACAAAGAAATTTGAAATGAGTATGATGGGAGAACTCACTTACTTTCTTGGACTACAAATCAAGCAAACTGATAGAGGAACCTCCATCAGTCAAGAAAAGTACACTAGAAGCCTACTGAAAAAGTATGAGCTCAGTGACTGTGCTTTAGTTAAAACACCAATGGTTCCCCCAAACAATCTAGGTCCTGACCTTGCTGGTAAACCAGTAAATCAAACTCTATTTAGGGGTATGATTGGGTCACTGATGTATCTACTTGCATCAAGGCCTGACATCTAATTTTCAGTCTGTCTATGTGCCAGATAGCATTCTGACCCAAGAGAATCACATCTCATAGGTGTAAAAAGGATCATCAGGTACCTGAAAGGTACTCCAAATCTTGGATTGTGCTACCATAAATGTTCAAGTTTTGACCTCAAAGGGTACTCAGACTCTGACTATGCAGGCTGCAACATGGATAGGAAAATTACTTCAGGCTCCTGCCAATTCCTTGGTGGTAAACTAGTCTGTTGGAGTGCTAAGAAACAACAATCAGTAGCCATGTCCTCAGATGAGGCTGAATATGTTGCAACAGCCAGTTGTTGTGCAAATGTGCTATGGATGAAAAGTCAACTCAGTGATTATGACATCCATTACAAGATGGTACCCATCTTCTGTGACAACACATGTGCCATTGCTATCTCAAACAATCCTGTTCTTCATCAGAGAACCAAGCATATTGATATCAGATATCATTTCATCATGGACCATGTCATGAATGGTGACATTGAATTACACTTCATCCCTACTGAATATCAGCTGGCTAATATATTCAACAAACCATTGGATGAACCAACTTTCACAAGACTAAACGCTGAATTAGGGATGTTGGATATTGAAAATCATTCCACTGACTAAGCCTATCCAACTAAGTGTAAATAATGGCAACCATTGGTCCCCTCCCTGACTCAACAAATCTCTCAGTGAATGTGCATTTTATGTCTCACTAAATAACCTTCCCTAAACACTCTCACATTGAATGAAAAGTCATTCAGGGGCCTCAAGACATCAACAAATGGCATTCAATGCAAAACTAAATGCTCTAAGTTTTTAGTTAGTAAATGTCCGAGGTTGGTAACTAAACACATATTTAATATAGGAATATATGTTCTTTTACCTTCTGGCATTCACATCTTGGGCCCCCACATCATCACCACATATCCCACTTGGCATTAAATGCCTCTCCTCGCAAGTAATATCTTTTGATATTATATGTGGTGACGTCACACTGCAAAATGCACTTTTGCAGAATGACGCGACTGTTCACCTTGACAGTTGAGCAAAACCCGGGTAGTGGATTGATGGCATTTAATGCGGATATCAAAACGGTTATACAAAACAGTTTTCAAATTTTTTAATGTATTTTACAAATCTGCAAAAACCACCCCTCTCCACTTCCCTATAAATACCCCCACAAAATATTAACACATACACGCTTTGAATTATTAATCAAACTCTAGCAATTTCTCTTAAAACTTGTATGTGTTTTTTATCTCATAACCAGACTTTTTCTTTAAAATCAATACTTTTCCCTTAAAATGGCTTCTTCTAAGGCTATTACCTACGCTCCAAATGTGGAATTCCAACTGAAAAGCATAGACATGACCAAAAACAATGTCGTAGGGAACTTTGCCTATCCGGAAAATTTTCCTACTTATAAGGATATGGTAAAATACCTACAAAACTGTTTTCTCTCTACGGAATTTACCAAGACACCCTCGGTCATATACAGTGACTACTTGAGGGAGTTCTAGTATACAGTAGTGGTCACCAACCCTGATGTCACCAAGGATTCTATCATTCAGTTCTCAGTGAGCAATGGGAGGAAAACCCTCTCTCTTGACTACAAAACCTTCATCAAAGCCACAGGCCTTGATTTCACAGAGACTTTTCCCCCTCAACCCACTGATAGTAAAGTAAAGGCCGAATTGCTTTTACTTGGACCACATGACAAACAACACCCTAATGTGGCTCCAGGGACTCTATTGGCCAAAGCCCCCATAATAAAAACATGGTTTATTGTCGTTTGGAGGATACTGAAGACTTTTGTCATTCAGGTCCTAGGTGGGAACAAATCCTCCACGGAGCAATTGAACACTGCTCAACAAATGATAGTGTTCAGCCTCCCTGATGGTAGAAAAATTGATATTGGAGAAATCATCTTCAGAGACCTCATAGTCAAGCTCTCAGGGAAATCCAGGCAAAGACACATGTCTTACCCTAGGTTCATTTCTTGTGTGCTCCAAGACTTATTGGGCTCTGAGTATGTTAGGCCAAATATACAGGGATCTGTCCTTGATGTCTTACACAAGGCCAACTACTCAAGAGACCCCACTGAGGTCACACAAATCATCCTGACCACTTACATGTTGATGGTCATTCAGGGTGCTGATGCTATATCACCAGTGCCTTCTCCTTCCAAGAAGGAGAAGAAGAAAAAGAAGAAGGGGTCCAGGAAGGTGGTTCAACCCAAACCACTCGACACTGAGACCTCTGCTTCAAAGCCTGATAAAAGAAGGCACAAAAAGGCCCAGCCCAATGAGACACCCATTAAGGAGGCCAGTACTCAATTGGCCAAAGAACAAAAGCCAACGGAGGGCACTGAGAAATCACACTCAGTGTCCTCGGGCAAACCCTCTCCTAAAGACTCTGCTAACATAAACAAGTTAGTGGAGTCAGGAACCATTCAACAATCACTTCCCGATGAAGGCATTAGTACATCACAACCTTTGCCTGAGGGAGAAAAGGGTCCTGAATCCTTAGTAGAGCAGCACTACTCTACCGAGAAGGGGACCCACACCCTCTCACATCCTGCTTATGGCTCTGATAAATCATAGTCAGAGTCTCAGGGAGGATTGGTTCTTATATCTTCATCAGGGCAGCACAACCTTGGTGGAAAGGGGGACCTCAACATCTCACATACTGCTTATGGCTCTGATAAATCACAATCGGAGTCTCAGGGAGTACCGGTCCCTATATCTTCGTCAGGGCAACACGACCCTGATGGAAAGGGGGACCTCAGCATCTCATTTTCTAGTGATGGTACTGGCTCAAACCTACCAGTCCCTGAAGGAACCTCAGGGGACAAAGTCTCAGGGGGCATGCAACCACCCGCTGATATGGAACCTACACCGCCTCACGGCGTTGCGCATAACTTGAGAACTGACTCCGCGAACCAGGCAGAGACAACCCACTCTGTTCTCCTGGCGGGGTCAGGACCTGGCCACAACAAAGGCAAACCCTCTTCTTAGGAAATGGTTGAATTTGAGGATGATGAAGTTCTAGCTGCTGGGGAAGACATAGATATTGATTACCAACATCTTACTTATCACTCCCCTCAGCACACTGAGCATCCAACTTCATCTCCTCCTCCTGAAGAACAAGAATCCCATCATCAACTTCATACATCATCATCATCATCATCCCATAAATCATCAGGCTCCTTAGACTCTGTTGCTGCAGTCCCTGACTGTCTGCAGAAGTATGACGACCTGCTTCCCCTCATTGAAAGGCAGCTGGTTAAATTCCCTAGGAAGTCAAATACTGCCCTCTTAAATGAGCTAATCACTGAGCAATGGGATTAGCACACTGAAGCAGCAGCCTCTTATGCTGACTTCAGGGCAGCTGTTGAAGGGTCACAAGGTCATCTCCACAGTCACTGCCTCTACTGACAAACATGTCAGTGACCTAAAGGCCTCCCTCGAGAAAATGGGCCTTGAACAAGGGAAGCAATTCAACAATTTTCTTCAGTCTCTTAGTGCCATTCAAGCAGAATTTAAAGATGACCTAGTTCTCATCACCAAGCTGACTGAGTTTATGGATTCCCAAAAGACCACGTCCTCTAACATTAGTGAACTTCTCAGGCTCCTCAAGTAGGTGGATCTTACTACTCTCAGGTCTCAACAAGAAGCCCTTAAAAAGTCTGTCTCTGATACCTAAGGATGCCTGGCCCAGATCTCCACAGCCCTTGAGCAGCTCTCTGCCAAACATAATAAGCTGGTCAACCACTACACCACCAAGGTCACCCAGCCATTTGAGGCTTAGGTTACCATGGCCAATGACATCTCCTCACTGAAGACAGAGTCCTAAGAAATCAAGGGCATGGTCTCCACCACCCTGACCCTTCTTTAGTCCTCTCAAGTTCGCCCTGCTCCTCAATCAAGAGATGCTTCCACTGAAGCTCCAACATCTGTTAAGGGGGAGAAACCAACTCCTGATGAACCAGTTCCTGAGCCTACTGCTGAAGTTATCACTGAAGCCGTCCCTCTTCAAAGCTTCATGCCAGGAACTACAACATCTTCAGCACTGGTTTTTACTACCACTCCTATTCCAACTGAAGCAACAACCACAACATTCCCTGAATCCTCCTTCAGTACACCCCACCCACTGACCAAGGGAAGGGAATCATGGAGACTGAAGATTCACCTCCCAAACTGGTTAAGGCACCAAGAGAAGTGCGTCCTGACCCTAATGCACCAGTGCTTATGGAAATCATCTTGCATAATGGGAAAATCTTCAAGGGAACCAATGAAGAAGTGGCTGCTGTCTTGGAAGAAGAGGATAAGATCAAGGCTGAATTGCTCAGTAAGCCTGTTATTGTTGAAGTTGCCAAGGAAGTCATCAGAGAGACCGAGCAGAACATCAGGGGGGAGCAGTTCCTTAAACTTCAGGCTGACCTAATCAAAGAACACAACTTGAAGGTCAAGCTGAACACTGAAAGAAAAAAGAGGAACTATGAGAGGTATGTCTGGACCATGACAAAGACCAAGGGTGAAGGTCCCATCACAGACATGATTATTCATGCAAACACTGATCCCCTAGCCATAACTGTTCAAAGAGGACCAAGGAAGTCTGAGAAGAATGCTCCCTTCAAGTTCTCAGCATATGGGATCAAGGAATGGGACATGATGGGACCCATCCTGAAGAAGAAGAACAACAAGTGTGTCCCTGACCTTCTGGCTGCCCTAATAAACAAGTATGAGGAACTGGAAAGGGTAGCCAAAAGCTTAGGAATTGACCATCAGAAGGAACTTGCTTCTCAGGGACTAACAATCCCTGAACCAACTCAGAGGGAGGAAGAGGAAAGCAATTGGTCAGGAACCTGAACAATTCATTGATGTACTTCACTACAACAGAACTCCCCCTGAAGGTGTCAAGTTCATCCCCAACAAGGTGATTAAGAATCCTGAGTTTGGAATCTTCTTCCTATGAGAATTTGGTCAACAAGCCTTTCATAGAGTCAGTGACATACACTTGGTGGAGACAACAACCCTACTGGCCTACAAGCTGATGGCACTCCATGTGAAGAGCCCTGAGAATGATGAGTTCATTAGACTGATGGAGAAGATGATGAGTGAGAGACCCGACAAGCAGGTGTTGGTGTCTAAGAAAGTAAAACTGGAACTCATGGGAACTAAGGAAGTCTGAGTAATTAACCCTTAGTATTTTGCTTAGATGATAGGATTGATGTAATATTAATGAATAAGATGATAGCCCATGTTTATTAAATCAGTTTCCTTAATTGCTTTATAGTATCTTTAGTGTAAGAAGAAGCCAAATTGCTCACTTACACTGGTCAAACACTTAGGCTATATTTATATCCAAATAGGGGGAGATTGTTGGGTCCATTCAGTACCCAAACTTCCTTAAACAAGGATTTGAATACAAATTAACCTAAGTGTCACATATCCTTGAACGCTCTCAGGTCACTGAGTAAACAATCACTCAGTGAGTTATCTTCAAGATGCCTAGGACGAGTCTAAGAAGTAGGATTCTTCATTCAGTGAGGCCGAACTTGTAACCACCGGTAAATTTCCACTTGTATTAATATTCTAACAAAAGAATACTTATCCATTTTCTACGTCTAAATTTTTTTTAACCTTATCACAACAACAAACTAATGTGACGTAACTCACATCCTCAATAAACGTGCTCACACGCAGACCGACACCAACATGCTTCATGTTTATTTCACATAAACATCTTTATATGTCAAGTACCAAAGTTTTCAACATCTATTTGCCACTTTACGTTAATTCATTAACGTATGATCATTAAATGCTCAAACTAAACGTTTACTACCTTTTAAAGTTCTCACGAAAACCCTAACATGCACTATAAAACCTAAAGTGCACTAAAGACCCCTAAAGTGCATTGAGGACCCCGAAAGTGCAAACCCTAAAGTACAAAACCCTAAAACTAATGTACAAGCCCTTAAAGCACGAAAACCTAAGCTTTACCCTATTTTCCCGTTACAAGCCCTAATTTCACAAAACTATGATTTTATATCATAAAATCACAAATCCTAACTAATGTACACATGATTTTTATAAAATATAAATGTACAAGTCTCTCAAGCACATGTACAAGTCCTTAATGCATAAAATACAACATTTATAAAAACCACATTATAAACCTTAGTGTACACACTCTAAAGCACATAATACAAGACCCTTATGCACTAACCCTGGACGTAGTTTTTCTTATAACATTCAAACTTAGGGTACAAGTCCTAAAACCTATAGTACAAGTACTTAATGCATAAAGACTAAAAACTACATTTTTGTTGATATAAATAATGCCTAAAAACATTATCAATACTTATTCATATCTCTATGTTTTGATGATCACAAAATGTAAACTCATCAAACATAAACTTATTAAGTAAACAAGTATTTAGTTGGAAATATTCATTTCTACAACTTAATCACATAAGGTATTAAATAAAAATGACCCAAAACATTTTTATCTTTTAGAAAATCATTTTTGGTATTAAATAAAAATGTTTAATCTTTTATAAAATTATGAATTCAAATTTTCAACCAAAAATGGTAAAAATGTTCCAGAAAAACCTTCCCCACAAAAAGACAAAACTGGACAACGGTCTAGAGGGGCGGCCCCCTTAAATATACAAGGCGGCCCCCTTAATTTTAAGGGGACCGCCCCCCTATTTAAGGGGACCGGCACGCTCCTCCAGCCTGTCCATTTTTGCCTATAAATACTGGACTTCCCCTGGACTTTTTCTCACCTTTTGCACCTCAAACCTTCTGTTCTAAATCTCCTCTTTTCTTTCTAAATCCTTTGATCATAGATTCTTAAGCATTGGTTTCCAAGTGATCCAAGCTTCTACCATCCTTGTGCAAAAGAAGAATACTTCTATCAATCAAGATTAGAAGTATTACAACTTAGTATCATCTTGTTACTTAAGTTGTTAGTTTAGTAAAGTTTGTAAATCATTCATTCATTTGTGTATAAGGAGTGTATAGTAGGTGTGAACATAAATGATTAGATTAGTGTAGTGTGTAAGTAGTGAAGAAGGTGTATAAGTAGTTGTGGTGTAAAGAAGTCATGTAGAAGTTGTAAAGTCGTGGTGTAGAAGTTGTGAAGCCGTGGTGTAGAAGTCGTGAAGCCATAGCTTAGAAGTTGTGAAGTCATCATGTAGAAGTCGTGAAGCCATAACTTAGAAGTTGTGAAGTCGTCATGTAGAAGTCGTGAAGCCATAGCTTAGAAGTTGTGAAGTCATCATGTAGAAGTCGTGAAGCCATAACTTAGAAGTTGTGAACTCGTCATGTAGAAGTCGTGAAGCCGTAGCTTAGAAGTTGTGAAGTCGTCATGTAGAAGTCGTGAAGCCGTAGCTTAGAAGTTGTGAAGTCGTAATGTAGAAGTCGTGAAGCCGTAGCTTAGAAGTTGTGAAGTCCTCATGTAGAAGTCGTGAAGCCGTAGCTTAGAAGGTGTGAAGTTGTTGTGTAAAAGTCGTGAAGCCGTAGCTTAGAAGTTGTGAAGTCGTGAAGCCGTTGTGTTGAAGTCGTGAAGCCGTCGTGAAGAAGTCGTGAATAAGTCGTGAACAAGTTGTGATTGAAGTTCTGAGATTGGTTCTAGCTACGATTAGAACCCGACATCTAGCTTGTGTCGTTAAGCCGGTGTAAGCTAAAGTTGTGTAAGGTTTTCTCCGCCATAAGGGAGCTTGTTGACATAGTGAAGAAAACTCTCGAGCAAGGTGTGCTCGGGGAGTGGAGTAGGGCAAGGAAGGTGTCCTTGTAGCCGAACCACTATAAATCCCTCGGGTCTCAGTTTGATCTTTCCATCTCTTACTTATTTCTTTATATCGTCATTACTTTCATACATATACGCATATATAACTGTTAGTATTAATTAGAAGTTGATTTCACATAAAGATCAATTTAAAACTCCATTCATAAAAAGAAAACTTTTATAACAAATCTAAAAGGATACACATATAATTAATAATATTGTTCAAGTATCATTTTTCATATAAACTCAAATCTAAGGTTTTAAAAGGAAACAAAGTTTTCATAATAAAATTAAAAAGACGTAAAACTATTCAACCCCCCTTCTAGTTTTTCACAATTGGTATCAAGAGCCACGTCAAACAAGATTTTTAAAATATACTGTATTTTAAAACTTGAATCTATCTACAGAATTCGAAAAATATTTAGAAGGGGAATTTATGCAAAAACCACCGCTATTTGAAAACTATACTTTTCTTGAATGGAAAAATAAATTTGAAAATTATGTGAAATCAATTGATCTAGATCTTTGGCATGTCATTTCGATTGGTGATTTTCAACCAACAAAAACGGATTTTGAAAGTCAAACAAAAACGGATTTTGAAAGTCAAGCAAAAACGGAGTTTGAAAGTCAAAATGATTGTTTCAAAACAAAGAATGACAAAAATAATAAAGCTAAAATAATTATTTATAAAGCTTTGCCGAAAGTTAAATATGAAAGAATATCCTTCTGTAAAACGGCAAATGATATTTGGAAAAATTTCTTAAACTTTCATCAAGAAAAATGTCAAGCCAAAGATGAGGATTTTGATCTTGTACATGAATTAGTTATCTTAGAAAATTTAATAGATAAAGATTTAGATAAAATAGATACATGTGCTACTAGTTCAAATGTTGTTAATGAAGGTATTAACGACGAAGACTACATGAATCAACTCCAAAGTGAACCCAATCCAAAATCATGGAGTGACACAGACGAAGGAGAAGAACATCATCCGATGTGGAAGATTCTACATAAGACGTTATATGCATCAAGGCTAAGATATCAAATGAGTCCAGTACAAGACATGTTCGGGTCAAGCCACTTCGGTTTAAATAAGGTGTTAGAAGCTTGCCATGATATACTTTCACACCTTGGTTATCTTGAAGACTCACCTATCATTCACACGTCGATCATCATCTGAGACATTACGAAGAAAAGCTAGGACGTGAGGTAAGTTCTCTTTTTAAATTTCATAAGTAATTACTTCATGCATATAATCTTATTAATGCCTTAGGATACGCTTAGTTTGATAGGTTGCTTTGCCTTTACACTTTAGTTAGCCCCCCTAAGTATTAAATGATGTATTTACTGTCAAACTCATTTAGCCTTTTCAAATTTAAAATGGAAATCTTCTATGTCCACAATTAGAAAACTCTTGGTAATAAAGTAAATTAAGCTAAGTGGATAAATCATTAACATAGAAGTAAGATTAGATTCTTCGCGTTAGAAAACTATGTATGTAACAACCTCTTGTAGAATATGGCATTAGGTTAGATAAATGTGCTGCAACTAAGGAGCTATAGATGTTAGATTATACCCCATTCAACACGTCTCTATTAGGATTGTGAGTAAAATATATCATCTAGATTTACCCTCATAAAAGGATAATGTCTGAATCACATTAAGTCAAGTATTAGTAAACCAAGCAAACTTCATATTTGGTACTCTTCGATAGGTAAATTTAGGAACTTAATTTCTTCTAAAAAGAGAATGACTACTGGAGAATCTATTGACTAGAAACTCAATTTGACCTAACGGTTGAATTGCTTCTATGTGAGAAGTTGGGCGTGTGTAACCCATAAAAATGGTCGTGTTTAGCCTGAATTGAGCACCACTAGTAATAGTCTCATACTCATTCTCCAACTTGATTACATTACTCTTCCTAAATATACCTAACGCTAGTTTACTTTTATGAACTTTGTTTTTCATTAGAGCTTTTCATTCCTAGATTTATGTCATCTTGCATATATTAAATTTCTAGATGTTTACTTGCTCCTATGTAATTTGATTGCATACCTTCGTAATTATTTGCTTAGTTGTTGAATGCATAGTTATTATAATAATTTTTGTTTTTCTCTAACTATTCTGATATGATGTATTTTTGTATTTAGTCATAATACATGCCTAAATGCCATAGGATATATAGAAAAAGGGTAGCATGTGACAATAGACTTAACCAATACCCTTGAGCATGAGATCTTTTATAACCACTATTTTTAAACCCATAACTAATGGGATTTGTTTTTAAATAAGCAAAAACTTCACATTTTGGAAAAATGATTTTTCAAAAGATTATGACACCTTTCTATTTAACATGTTTCACCATCCTACCTTTCTTCCAAACTTGTGTCCATAATTACGTGTTTATCAAAACCAAAGATTGGAAAAATATGTTTTCTTTCCTCATAAAAACATTTTGAAATAAAACCAAAACTATTTCATTAAAATATTTTTCACATCCACATAAAAAAAAACTACTCTCAAACATTGTTGAATAATGCCAAAAACACTTATTTAAATCATGCATGGTGATCTCATGTTTGTCATCTATATTTATGTATATGACATTTATAAGTAAACTAAATCAAATCTGAAAAACCATAGTTTTCTCATTAAGATCTTGCTTGGTACAAGTCTAGAAGTCCATGCTATCACAATTCCCCATTGCTTTGCACATAGACACTCATTAGGATTCATTAACTTAAACTCATCTCCCTAAAAATCATATTAGGAATTACTTGGTATCATATTTCTCGTCCATAAATTTATATATATTACTTACTTAATAAGTAGGTTGCATGCTAGATAGAAGTGCTTAATGTCCTTATGAAACATGCTTTGCATACATAAGTTATTAAATGATAAATTGCCTCAAAGAGATTGGACTTGCTTGAAACTAAACCAAAAAATACAACCTTATCTACAAATTTTTGCCAAAAACCCATTTCCAGCAACCTGGGAATCATCAGATGGGCGGCCCCCTTAATTATTAAGGGGACCGGCCCCTATTTAAGGGGACCGGCCATCTGATTGGTCCGGGTTATTGTTTTCTCTTTCACTTTTTAGCCCATTTTATCCTACACTTCCCAAAACTCACAAACATGTTTTGTCCTAAACCTCACACCAAAATTTACCTTCCTCAACCACATCATTTCTACACTATAAATACCCCTCTCCATCATTAATGCTCATCCATCCAAACATGTCATCTCCCAACAACCCAAGATCCAAGCCTTCAAGAGTTGCTAAAATCTCCGTAAGGCCCGTTTGGAGACGGAAGCTTGACATTTGTCATAGCTCCAACTCAACAAATTATGTTGTTAAAAATCAACTAATACCTAAACCTCATACTCACCCAAATCAACCACTACCTAAACCTCATACTCACCCAAATCAACCAACACCTAAGTCTCATGATCATCCAAATGAACCCTTTCACAAACATAACCAATCATCCATTCTTACTTCCATAAATACACCTTCATCACACCCACATGAGTCATATGAAGAGCAAGATCAATCCCAAAACAACAATCCCAATCTCATTCACAACACCTCACATCTCATTCAACCTACCAATGTACCATCCAAAACACTCATCACTCTTGGAATACCCTCTTCTTCCACATTTCCATCCTCATCCGCTTATGATTACCCAAGCTCACAAATGTCTTCACCACCAAGAGTGTCACCACCACCTCCTACCATCTCACATGTTGCTCCTATGTTACATGTCCAAACATTCATCCCAACCATCAACCACACTCCACCATCATCACCTTCCACCAAACACTTGAAGTTCATTGAAGAACTCAAGGAAGCCCATGAGCTTAGTGTTCTCCTTGCTCTACACCTTACTCAAAGTAACTTAGATAAACCTCCATCTAGCTCTCCATCATCACCCCACAAGTTGAGTCAAATTGAGAAACATGTCAACAATTGTCCTTGTTGCATCTTTCTCCAAAAACAAACCATTGCTTTGAATAAGCACCTCACTTGGATTGAGTATCTTCTCACTAAATCTCATCCAACACCCTCACTTGAACAACATCAAAACCCTCAATCAACATCTTCCTCTCCAAACTCTTCACCTCCAATATCTCCACCACCAAACTCTCCAACATCCATGCACCCAAAAACATACATCCATTAATCCATCATTTTTACCCTCACTTAACCACCTTAATTTCAAACACTCCACCATCAACCATCCAAGCATACTATATGCTTATATTTTCTCAAACAAAATAGTCCAAGTTTTTATGTTGCAAGCAAGTCCGATGGCTCTCTTTGGCAAATTAGAATTTTCTACCTATTGTATGCTCTAAGCATAATAAATGTTGTATTAATGATTATGTTTTCCACATAATCATTTTGAATTAATGTATGTTTTGGTTCATGTCATTAATAGTTGTTTGCTAAGATATTATAATATGTTACATATATGCTTGTGTTTCTAATATTTTGATTGCTATGCTATTATATATGCTTGTGCTTCTAATATTTTTCTTGCAAGTATTCCATATCTCGATTCCTTGGTGCCCTCAAACGAGGGGGAGTACACATCAAGGGGGAGTTCTCGTCCCGTCAAATTTTATTTATAAAACTTGTCGGCATAACCTTTTTGATTCTACAAAAAGGGGGAGAAGTGAATATAAACTCACTAAATACTTGTCCAAAAATAATGTTTTGGATTTAATGAGTTTAAGTTTTGTAATCATCAAAAAGGGGGAGATTGTTGATATAAATAATGCCTAAAAACATTATCAATACTTATTCATATCTCTATGTTTTGATGATCACAAAATGTAAACTCATCAAACATAAACTTATTAAGTAAACAAGTATTTAGTTGGAAATATTCATTTCTACAACTTAATCACTTAAGGTATGAATGAACAAATGCTTAATGCATTATATGATCAAAGGAACATTTTCTTAATCACTAGATTTTTTATAAAATGACCCAAAACATTTTATATCTTTTAGAAAATCATTTTTGGTATTAAATAAAAATGTTTAATCTTTTATAAAATTATGAATTCAAATTTTCAACCAAAAATGCTAAAAATTTTCTAGAAAAACCTTCCCAACAAAAAGACAAAACTGGACAACGGTCTAGTGGGGCGGCCCCCTTAAATATACAAGGCGGCCCCTTTAATTTTAAGGGGACCGCCCCCCTATTTAAGGGGACCGGCACGCTCCTCCAGCCTGTCCATTTTTGCCTATAAATACTGGACTTCCCCTGGACTTTTTCTCACCTTTTGCACCTCAAACCTTCTGTTCTAAATCTCCTCTTTTCTTTCTAAATCCTTTGATCATAGATTCTTAAGCATTGGTTTCCAAGTGATCCAAGCTTCTACCATCCTTGTGCAAAAGAAGAATACTTCTATCAATCAAGATTAGAAGTATTACAACTTAGTATCATCTTGTTACTTAAGTTGTTAGTTTAGTAAAGTTTGTAAATTATTCATTCATTTGTGTATAAGGAGTGTATAGTAGGTGTGACATAAATGATTAGATTAGTGTAGTGTGTAAGTAGTGAAGAAGGTGTATAAGTAGTTGTGGTGTAAAGAAGTCATGTAGAAGTTATAAAGCCGTGGTGTAGAAGTTGTGAAGCCGTGGTGTAGAAGTCGTGAAGCCATAGCTTAGAAGTTGTGAAGTCATGATGTAGAAGTCGTGAAGCCATAACTTAGAAGTTGTGAAGTCGTCATGTAGAAGTCGGAAGCCATAGCTTAGAAGTTGTGAAGTCATCATGTAGAAGTCATGAAGCCATAACTTAGAAGTTGTGAAGTCGTCATGTAGAAGTCGTGAAGCCGTAGCTTAGAAGTTGTGAAGTCGTCATGTAGAAGTCGTGAAGCCGTAGCTTAGAAGTTGTGAAGTCGTAATGTAGAAGTCGTGAATCCGTAGCTTAGAAGTTGTGAAGTCCTCATGTAGAAGTCGTGAAGCGTAGCTTAGAAGGTGTGAAGTTGTTGTGTAGAAGTCGTGAAGCCGTAGCTTAGAAGTTGTGAAGTCGTCTTATAGAAGTCGTGAAGCTGTTGTGTTGAAGTCGTGAAGACGTCGTGAAGAAGTCGTGAATAAGTCGTGAACAAGTTGTGATTGAAGTTGTGAGATAGGTTCTAGCTACGATTAGAACCCGACATCTAGCTTGTGTCGTTAAGAGCCGGTGTAAGCTAAAGTTGTGTAAGGTTTTCTCCACCATAAGGGAGCTTGTTGACATAGTGAAGAAAAACTCTCGAGCAAGTTGTGCTCGGGGAGTGAGTAGGCAAGAGGTGTCCTTGTAGCCAAACCACTATAAATCCCTCGATGTCTCGTTTGATCTTTCATCTCTACTTATTTCTTTATATCGTCATTACTTTCATACATTACGCATATATAACTGTTAGTAAATAGAAATATTACTAAGAAATTTGAACTCATTCATAAAGAAACAATATCTAAAGGATACCATATAATAAATGATTGTTAATATCATTTTACATATATAATCGAATCTAAGTTTTAAAAGGAGAAAAAGTTATAATAAATTAAAAAAAGACTAAAACTATTCAAAAAAAACTAAATATATCTAAAGATTATAATTAAAAGTCAAATCATTTTTCATATAAACTCGAATCTAAGGTTTTAAAAGGAAACAAAGTTTTCATAATAAAATTAAAAAGACGTAAAACTATTCAACCCCCTTCTAGTTTTCCACAATTTTCACTGCGCTAAACATATCTAAACCTAATTATACTTAACAAGACACTAACCAAGGACCCTAACTAAAGCATGAAACGCCCCTTTGTATTTCTAGTTCAAATCAAACTAAGCTTTAACCAAATCAAGCCCTATTTAAACTAGATCTTAACTACACCCTAACCAAGCCCAAATGAGGAGATAATTATGCCACATATTCATGTCCCCTAAGTCTTCCACATTAGTCAAGAATGTCAAGCCCTAACTAAGGTCTTAATGGTGCCACATCTCAAAATCTTCTTACTATCACATAAAGAGTTACCAACCCCAAGATACACCTCACTATGTCTCCTCTTCAATATCACACCTTCCCAAGACCTAGAAGCATCAAGTAATGGAAATGTTTTCGATAAAAGTTGACATAAGAAACTGAGTTTTATTGCATTTCATGTTCAAACCACAACACACTAAATCACCCACCCACATTCTGAATCATAAGCTTCCGATAGAAGTAGAAGAAGCATACCAAAGGAGCTAGGAGAGTGTAAAGAAGCCTTGCTTCACTTTGGAGTCATTTGGTCACATTTTGGTCATAGTCGAATTCAACAAGGGTGTGTCTTTATAATCCTTTTAATCCCTTTCATAGGTCTTAGTTTACCTAAGAATGATGTTACTTAAGTTAAATAAAAGGCCAAGATCAAATATCATAGTTTCCATACATTCTCTGTAACCAGTAACTAATTAAACACCTATATTAAGGTATTAGGTTGTTTTAAGTTTTAAGGCCTTGAGAAACACAAATAACACATCTAGATAAGCTATATTACATGTTGGTAAGCTACAAAAATAAGCCCATAAAAGTTGAAGTCTAAATTGCATTTTTCTCCTTTTTGTTCCTGGTCGACAACACCCTCAAACACCCCTTTTGGAATCAAATTTTAACCCACAAGCTCACAACCATAAGCTGAGATATTAAGCACTGTTAATAAGTCCCTAGGTGACTTTACAAAGCCCCAAAGATATGGCTAAAATCTGTACTGGAGCTGTTTGTATTTGTGTTTCTTTTGGCTGGATACTACACAAGAACACCCTCAACACCCCTTTTTAGTCCTAATTTTCTACTATAAGCCAAGGCTTATAAGCCCAGCCATTAAGCACTTTTAATAAGCACCCAAGATACTACTTAAAGCCCTCAAGACCCAGGTCAAACCCCATAAGCCACGCTTAAATTTTATGTTCACTTTATTTTGCTCAGAATCTGGAAACTGGATTTATTGTTTTATTCTTATCGAGAAAACAGCCCAAGTACCCAACTTTGGCGAATTGCTTAGACCATCAGCTAAAAGCTTCAAGCTGTGGGATTTTGAAAACTTAATAAACTCCTAGCAAAGATTATAAAACAACAAAAACGTCGTAAAAAGATCAAAGGGCCTCGTGTATATTCTTGTTTACTTTTGGTGTCTCGACACATAAAATAACACACTATTTTTATTTATTTTAAGCCCATAAGCTAAAATATAAGCTGATAAGCTGTTCACAGCTTATTTACAAACTAACCACAACTTATTTAGCAAGCCATAATAGATCACACCCTTTCCTAAACTTAAAACGTGGTTAAAATGAATTAAGGACCATATACGTAACGACTAGAATACTATGAGGGGAAAACTCTAACATATTGAAACATGGAGTTTTCTTGGGCCAAAGCTGTAAATATTGATAAGTTAGATACAACAAGGGCTAAAATAGTAAAGAACTAATAGTTAAGGGTATAAAGTGTCACTATTGAAACTACAGGGGTATAAGTTGTTAATTTATAAAAGATGAAGAATATAAGTTGTCAATTTATAAAAGATGAAGGGTATAAGTTGTCATTATATGAAAGTCCAGGGGTATAAACTGTCAATACTTGAAACTATAAGGGTATGAAATGTAACATTTTATATTATTGCGGGAAATATACTTTTGGCTCATTTTTGATAAAAACTAATAAACGAGATACTTCTAACTCGTTAACGATCAAACAAACCCTAAAAATGAAATACGATAAATATTAAACTTTTAAGTAAATTGCAAAATACATCCCTGTGGTTTACAATTTCTGACATCTTGCATCCCTGTCAGAAACAATTGACACCTTACATCCTTTGTTAGCAAAACGTTTAACATCATACATACCTCGTTTACAATGAGGACTAACGGTGCAAAATATTTCTCCGTTATCTCTTAGCGAGATAGAAAATATTACACCGTTAGCCATCAGGACTAATGGCATTTGCACCGTTAGTCATCTTTTTACGTTTTTTTCAATTTTTTGTACGTTTTATCCATTTTTTGTACGTTTTATCCACCTTTTTACGTTTTTATCCGTTTTTGGTATGTTTTATCCGTACTTTTTTTTTTTACGTTTTCTCCGTTTTTTGTACATTTTTATCAGTTTTTTTACATTTTATCCATTTTTTGTACCCTTTATCCATTTTTATTTTACGTTTTTATCCGTTTTTGGTACGTTTTAACCGTTTTTTGTACGTTTTAACAGTTTTTTTGTACGTTTTATCTGTCTTTTTTATGTTTTTGAACGTTTTATCCGTTTTTTGTATGGTTTATCCACTTTTTTACATTTTTTGTACGTTTTATCCGTTTTTTACGTTATTATCATTTTTTTGTATGTTTTATTCGCTATTTTACGTTTCTATCCATTTTTTGTACGTTTTTGTTGGAGTATGCTCGTGTCATAATAAATAATTATATGACTAGACATATGTGAGCCTATGGGGTCACACACTTAAACACAGAGATACCATTTTATATATTGTATTTACCGTATTTACACTATATATATGACTACTTAACTTGGGATTGATAACAGGCTACTAATAACTAAGCTAGTACTTAGTTTATTGGATTTGACCAACAAATGGGCAAGCCCATTTGAGGCTCCATATGGCCGGCCATGGTGAGGAGAACAAGAGAGAAAGATCAAGGGGTTAAGTGTAACTCTTCCTTGATTACCTCCTAATTGATTTTATCATTAAGGAGATTAATTGCATTAAACAACTTGCCACTTTTCTCTCCCCTCTCCCTCTTGATAACCCACGGCACAAACCAAAACCCTCTTAGGGTTTGTGGTTTTTCATCCCTTCTTTGCTAAATCAATTGTAGGTTGTTGCAAGAACAAGTGTTACGTGATCAAGACTAGCATCAGGTGGTTATCCGTGACGTGTAGTGTGTTTCTATCATAGAAGTGATCAACCTCATTGATCACTTGGGTTCCTTATTCCATTCGTGGGTTGGTGATTGCTAGTGACTCCCGAATGATGCTACAAAGGTATATATAATTGTTATATTTATATAATTGATCATATGGCTATATGGATCCGTTGTTGGTGATGTTATCCACTGCATTTATTTGTTTAATATGTTTTTATATATTCTACATCACCTATAGTGGTATCACGAGCCATCATCTGTGCCATATGATTATCGGGTATGCATAAAAGTGGCTAAAACGGGTGTTTTTTGATGATTTATGAAACCACAAATTGAAACTGCCCCTAGGGCTCCACTTTCTCACAAAAGTTGACCCATAAGAGGTCTTATGATCTGTGATTTTTTACCTTATATCCATTTGTTATGCATATGCTAATTGGTTTACTTGTCGGGTACGCGTAAAATGGCCTAAAACGCATTATTTTGATCGATTTGTGAAACGATTTCAAAACAGCCCCAATGTAACACCCCGACCCGACAAGGGTAAAGATGTCACAATAATGCTTTCATATCAGAACAAACTCAAGCATATGACACAAATAATACAATTGAATTTAAATGTTTACAATGGAAAATCTGAAACTACAAGGTTATACAACAATAATTTCCAAATCTAACTATAAATTCTTCTAGTCATCTTCAATAACTAGTAAGGTCTTCTAAGCCCAAGGTACTCTCCAGTCATATCCAGCTTCCAAACTAAAACCTCCCGCAGGAAATGAAACGCGGCTGAGCTACGAAAGCTCAGTGAACAGATATAACGATAACAAGGCAGTAATGATGGGATAGTGAAGTAAGTGAAACAATGCAAGGTATAACAAGAGTCAGGAAAGAAAAATAAAGGTTATGCAGATATATCAGGAATTAAGAAACAATTACAATAGATAAGAGTAAAGGAAACAGTAATCCGAAACCCGAGCCCAAGTCATATCAAGTCAAGTCATGTATCAAGTCAAGTATCAAGTCAAGTATGTATTCAGAGGGGTGACCTCGGAATACTAAGTACAAGGTTATAAGGTAAAGTAAACTGAAATCCACTACGAGCCCAGAACAGATCAAATATCAAATCAAGTAATCAGGGTGTACGGAGGGGAGACCTCGGTACCAAGTACAGGGTAAGGGGATACCTCCAAGGGGTGGAGTAGCTAGCTCCCAGGATGTGAAAGACGTGTATCGCACACACCATCAGTCACCAAGTATAACAAGTAATATAAACAAGTCAAGTCAAGTCAAGTCTAGGATGCATCCATACGCCCTAGGTGGCCAAAGTCTTCCTCTATGTAACAGGACAAGTAAGGGACGGGACAGGTCATCACTCTCCTGCCCTAGAGTCAAGCCATCGGTGCATCAATGACAGGGACATGAAACCCTCATGCCTAGTGGGTGGCTCGTAGTCTCAAACTGTGGGTCAAGGTCAAGTATCAAGTATCAAGTATCAAGTGTCCAAGTTCAAGTTCAAGTTCAAGTTTCATATCAAGCGGTTCAAGTCAAGTTTCCAATTCAAGCGTGTCAAGGTTTATATCAAGGTTCAAGTCAAGAGATCATAGCAAAGGTTTATAGCAAAGGTTCAATTCAAAAGTTCATTTAAAACAATCTTTTAATAATGGTTTTCATAAAATGGTCTTTCGAAATATGTCTTCATAAAAATGGTCTTTCAAAACGGTTTTTCATAAAGATAGTCTTAAAAATAGTTTTCTTAAAACTTTTACTAACTTCCATTTAAAGTGGTATCGCCTCTTTTTAAAATAGCTTTTCTAAAACATTTTCATATGTAATTTAAGAAAGGTTTTCGCATCCAGTTATAATATCAAGTGAATCTTCAAGGTATCCAAGGATTTGAATATTCAGGTCAAAGGGTGATGAACGAAGTATATCAAGTATCAAGGGAACATAGCAAGGTTCAAAACAAGAAATCAAGGCAAGGGTTCAAATCAAGTGGATCATAACAAAGGTTCACAATTCAAGGGAAGCATAGCAAGGTTCAAGGGAATCCTAATGAATCAAGATCAGAAGTCAAGAGAACGAAAGCACCCTTACTGAGAAAGGGTAGAATATCTGTACCTTATACCGCAAGTGAAAACACATCAAGAAATATAAAGGTCGGAAACAAACTCCATCTTCAGCGCATCTACACGAATACATGGTCGTCTTATTATTAATACCTTATTTAAATCAGATTTCTCATTTTAGTCGGCTTTCCATTTTTAGTAACTTTCCATTTATAGCAGGTTTCCTCAATTAGTAAGTTTCCATTTTTAAGAAGCATTCAAAGTTATCATTTAATAAGTTTAAAGTGACAATATTAATAGCTTAGGGTTCATAATAGTATTTATATAAAGTTAAGGTTATTATGGTAGGTTTACAAATTTTCAGGGTTTATTATGTAATTATGATAAGTTTAAGGACTATTATGCAATTATCATAAAATTAGGGTATAAGATGTGATTATTATAAAGTTACAGGTTTTTTTTTACAAGTTAAGTCCTTTAGTATTAGAAAAATAACAATTTAAACCCTTTAGTTTGGAAAATAAACAAATAACACATTTTTAATATCTTTACACTTTAACAGATTTTTCGTATGCACTGGACCTGTTTTAAATAATTTATGAACCATATTAGAACTCCGAAATAAAATTCCCAAAAATTGCCAGAGAACCCTATATGTCCATAGTAATTTATCTAATTTTTCCAGATTTTATTAACTAGTATAGGTACGACTGAAAAATCCATTTCCCTAACGTGTTCCATAACCGGATCTGATGAAAACACCCGAAAAGTAATTAATTCACTACTCCATCTAGAAAATTTATAACATTCTACAAAAATTCCAGTAACTAGTAGACATATCAAATATTACCCAGTTCAAAGGACACCTTCTAATTCGACATGGTTTGAAAATGATAAATGAAAAACGCGGACTGTTTTTCCAGACATACGAATTCTATTTGACACTTAATTTTCTAAAAATCAAAAAGTGGTCTTCCAGGCCTCTAAAAATCACAAGGTTAATTTCTACAGAAAGCTCTTTCATTGAATTTAATTCTAGACTCAAGAAACTCCCAAAAACACTTGGTTATCATCAAGATTCAATTAATTAAAGTTGGTCTAATTTCCTGATCAGAAAACTGGTTCATTAATTCATGTGATCTTTTAGGGTTTTTGGTTCGTTTAATTCCAAACGACCTTAGTAGTGTGCATGGATCATTATAACCATTTTATATAGATCATATATGATGTAAATAGAGTAACAAAATACCAGATGATTTTTATGATGATCGAATAAGGTGTCGGGATTATTATACCTCTCGGCTAGATAATTTGACCCAACAAAACTCCCACGATCAACATGAACGACCCAACATCCTTGGAAATATTTTTCTCACCTTCCTTGCACTTGAAATAACCCAGGAAAAATATGAAAAAGCCTCCAGAAAAATCGTGTGAGGTAGAGAGAGTTTTGGTGTGTTATACGGTTGTTTTTAGGGTTTTTAAGAATTTATAAAAAGGAAATACTAAAGTACCATGTATATAGATGAGGAGGGGGAGGGAAATTCGGCCCATGGTGATTATGATAAGGTCAATTACAGATTTTCAAAGATCTTCCCTCTTTTATGTAGTATTTATCTCTTTTATATTTGATTTGTTAATTAATTAACAAATAACTAAAAATATATACATATGTATATTCGGCCTATGTATTATTTTTATTTGTGTTAAATATTTTTAGGACCTTTGAAATATTACAATGTTCAAGCAAAAATTATTTTACTTCATATGGTGCTAGATTCCAAGAGTTTGTCTATTTGGTGTTTTATTTAAGTGTTAATTGAAATTTCAAGTTACAAGGGTATATTTGGTAATTTTGCATGTTTTGAAATTTTGGGTTTTACACCTATGGCTTAATTTTCTATGGTAAAATGATAATTATAAGGTCCTAATATCAATGGATAATTATAAGGTCCTAATATCAATGGGTTTTGAACCTAAGGCCATTTGACACGAGTACCATACGGGGTTTTTAATTATAGTTAATTAATTTTTTTGTTTCGTTGGCTAATTATTGAATTCTTGTTATTAATTTTGTATCCATGGAAAATACATGAATGTTTGTCCATGGAGTTAGCCAACACCTTGTTTTGTTCATAATATTATTGTATTATTATGTGTATATGCAAAGCCGATGAAAACCTAGACCACTTGTGCCATGTCTTGTTGTGATTTGTTGTTAATTTCTTGTTTTTAGGGTTGCCATTGTTTCGGCTCTTATGTAATGTATTTCATTTTAGTTTTGCCATTGTTTGGGCATTTTTACAATAGATAGGAAGTAGATTAGTTGTATTTTACTTCATATATTATGTAACCGAAGCTTGGAATGGAATGGCAAAAGAATGAAAGACTTAAGACCGAAGAATGGCTGCTGGACACACTGTAGAAAAACGCTATTTCCAGGAGATTGGTAAGGAGTTTTGGGCTAAATTTTCTTTGTGCAGGTTCACAAGACATGGGCCTACAACTTTGTAGTTTGGACCGAAGCAAGGGGAGGACTCCTTCTAGGCGTTTTGGGCCTCCAAAGACAGAAAATCTAGGCAGACAGAATCTATATTTCATATGCATAATGGGCTTTTACTTGCTCTTGATCGTCTTGGAGCAAGTGGGAGCCCTCCGTGTGGTTGTGTATCATGTCCCTAGTTGACCCTTGGTTCTCGTGATGGCTCACGAGACCGAGCATAGGATTTTCATCGATTGAGGCTTTGCATATTGTGGTTGTGTGTTTGTTTGGTTGCTTTTATATATGCTATGATTATATGTAAAACGCAAATTGTTTTCTAAAAACTTGAAACGAAATACAAACCAATTTAAACTAAGTCTTATGATTTAGTTTAACTAAATTTAAATTTAGATTTGAAACTTAAAATCATCATTTTCTAAATAACACTTAAACTAGTTAAGCTTGTTTATTTATTTATTGCATTCTCCAAACTTAATTATAATCCACTTAGGATTAATATTAGTCTTGAGAATGGATAACTCGACACACATAAATTAAAACAATGATTAGACTTAAGTTAAGAAAAGTTTTTAACTTGTGCAACGAAGAATGAACGCATGCTTCTTTCGTACACTTTTTGATTCACATCAAATATTTTACCTGTCAAAATTTAAGTCATGTCGTCCAATCGTTGAGAACACTTGCAATTACCTTTTGCGTATGCGTGGGACCTAGGTTGAATTGTAACCCAAGGTGACTATTCTCTATACGTGGGACCTAGATATATTCTCACACGTTCTCAAATTGGATGACTTAATAGAGTTAAGCGGTGAGACCTTGACACGAGGCAAAGATGGGACTAAACATGCCTACATGACACTAGTTGTTTGACACTAGATGCCATGAGTCCCATAAGGATCTAAGATTTGATCATGTAATACAATTGGTTATACCAATTGAATCTACTATTGCTAGCAGATCAACTGATGTGATAGTAGAAGCACTATGTGGATCTTAGCCTAATGTGTAGATATTCAAAGAAAGAAGGAAAGTATCCAATCGCCACTCACTCTCCACTGGTGACGTAACACATAAAATGTTGTCTAATCCAGTGGGAGCTACGTGATTATATTACTGGTGACGAAACACATGTAATGTTGTCTAATCCAGTGGGAGCTGTAAGCTTTATTACCTTGCAAGTTGCCCATCTTATTTCCAGATTGTCTTGAAATAATACATTACTTTCCACATGTTAAGCATCATAGTTTATATAAGAACCATTGCACAAATTTTATAAGATAACTTGTCGCGTTCCTGATGTTTCTTCCTGAAAAGTTATCTATAAAATTGTTATGCATGATTCATTTCTACATATCTATATTTTGATTTTGACTAAAAATCATATGTTATCTTAGACATTGTCATATTGCTCATACAAACAAATGAGCGTAGTGTTGTCTGTATACTCTCATGATGTTGTGCCATGCACAAGTGGGAGAAATCTTAATTGTGTGCAAGGTACAACATATAACAATATGACTAATGGTTTTTCTTGACTGCAAGGTAAGAAACTAAGATTCTACTAGGACTTCTACACATAAAATGTATGTTGCCCTAATTAGAACAAATATCAAGATAACATGAAAAGATACTTCAACATATTCACTGAATTGTTTAGTAAATATGATTATGTTTTCTTGTAAAGTCATAATCATGAAGTATGAAATTAACTTGAATTTACTATTGAGGCCAAGTGTCGGCGCTCGTAAATTACTTTAGTTAAATATGTTTAGGTCTCTTGTAAAGACACAAACATCAATTCCGTTAATTGTTGAAAAACTTATAACGTAAAGTAAGACGTTGATTTGTTATGTCTTCTTGTTAAGACATGTACACTTACGACGTATAATATTAAATGTTTATGTTTTCTAGTCAAAACATACACATGAAGTAAAGTATGCAATAGGCTAAAATTACTATTGATGTCATCTGGTTTGACTTGGTTGGCAGATATGTAAGCCAAAAAGTATAAGTTCATGTAATGAGTTGTGTGATAGTCTCACAACATCAGTCCTCATGGAATAACACAACCTTATGGTATGTCCATCATGGAAAATCAAACACAATTGATATTGTTTGATCTTTGATGACTTAAACTGTTTTACCTCCAAAGCTACCAAGGTTAGAAAATTAGATATGCCATGTGTACACTCAATATGGTTCCAACCCAGAAGGAATTTAAGACACCATTTTATTATGGCATGGGATGAATCTCATTATGTTTTGATTGAAGTTCTAAATTTATTAACTACCTGAGAGTAAGTAATTAACAAACTAGAGTCAAGAACTAACGATGTATTTTGGGTGCCCCACTTGAAAACAATTTATTGTTACTCAAGATGCTGAGTATCTAGCGATTAGTCTCTACTTACAAAAGCAAGTGGGAGCACCTTTAGATCATGAAGTTATTCAAGAGCAACCTTCTGAGTACACTTGCTAATGTCATACTAAGGTTGAACATGCATATTTTAAACCATAGATTGATATCCCTCATTCATAAATCCGCAAGGATACCTCTTGCACCTGAATGATATAGTTTTTATATCAATGTGATATGTGTCTAAATACACATATATTTTACCTTGTTTAAACCCACAAAAACGACCAAAAGCACACAAATGACCATATAAATGTTACAAATATCATTGAAATGTGTTTTTATGTGATTCAGGTACAAAAAGATTGAAAACAAGTGAAAAACATACAAAGTTCACAAAACTGTAAATTTCAGTCCCTGAAGTTTCATAAATTGGCAAAACTAGTCCCTGAAGGTTTAAAATGAAAGAAAAGTCAACTTTAGTCCTTTGGTTTATCAAACTTAGCAATATTAGTCCTTGTGATAACTTTGGAAATATTACAGGTTTAACCCCTCAACTATGCAGGAATTACAAAATTAGTCCTTGGGCTTATTTACACTACAAACCAAACGGATTCTTTATTAAACCCAAAATCCAAATCCTTAAATCCAAAACCCAATAAACAAAACACAACCCAACCCCAGCCCAAATAATCAACCCAGCCCACACAACCAACCAAACCCGACCCAACCCTTTAAACTAATATCGGGGTCAAACCCAAGTTTGACCCGTCTTCTTCCCCAACTTGCCCGCCAATACCACCACACCCACAGGTTTCTCTGCAATACCACCCCTGACACATCCACCATATCTCAATTGTCCCCCTCCACCTCCACAAGCAACCAAGAAGCATTAATTGCTCTAAAACTGCCCCAAGCAACCTATAAGACTTTTGGCGCCAAAAGTAATTTAAACGGCTAGGATCAATTATGCTGCATCAATGGTCACAATTAGAAGTGGGATTTGACCAGAAACATGAGGAGAGTCCAAAAGACTATAAAGATCAAAGAGGAGGCAAAGGAAGAATGCATCATGGATTAGCCATGGTCACTAGTTAATCAATTTACTGCTTTCTTTAATTTCATGTCAATTTAATGCTTTCAAGTGTTTTGTTAATCATTGACAGTGAATAACAAACCTTATTTACAGTTTTAATCTCAATCTATCTTTAAATTTCATGTTTTTCTTATCTGTACCATTTAAATTCATGTCATTTAAATTAATGACGATTATGGTTGTTTATTGGACTCAATTAGCTCATGTAGGTTCCTGACAAAGCTCACTAAGCTTTTAGATACATATAAACATGCTTTAGTCTTTAAAAATCAAAAAAAATACTTAAAAAAATCAAGAAAATCAATGAAAACAAAAATCAGTGTTCTTGGTGAAAACTGTATGGAGCAAGGTTAATTGTGGATTGCCTTTGGTTTAGTGACTTATGGGTAAGCTATAGGATGTGTTCTGTGCCTTTGGTTCTTTGGTTTTCAGCAGGATTTAATTTGTAAGCCTTTTTATCATTTTTGCCATTTTACTGTTCTAGTTATTTAATTGCTTGAATCTTTGCATTTTTATGTTTCTTTGTTGATATTAAGTGTTATTAGAGTTTATTATTGCTTGTTTGTTCATTGGATTGTTTGTTGCTGAAAATTGAAACCACACAGTGTATATTGCATCTTTGACAAACCTGTGGTATATGCTTGTGTTCTTGAAGTTTGATGCTCATTTGATCCTATATTATCATAATATAAAGTTTGGAATCAGGTTTATAGTCAGATTCATTGAACACTTTGAAATTCATTTGACAAGTGAAGTTTAAAGGACTGTTTGGATTTGATGAGATTTAGGACTCTGAGGTTGTTTCTGTTTGTGATTTCTGTTCATGCATGATCCATTAGGTCCTTTGAGGAATTGACACTCCTTTAAACTCAGTGGTGATGTATTAAATAGTCAAATTCACTTTCAATTTCATCTCAGTGTTCACTGTTGGTTGCTGTTTAATCTGTGTTAAGGGTTGTGTGTGTTATTGTTCTTGTTTGATGTATGATACATAAGGATCTATTAACTCAGTCAAACCATAAAATCCAGTTGTTATTTGTGTAATAGTCAAATTTGCTTTTAATTCTTTCTTAATTAGTTGTCTGTCTAAGTTTTCAAGTCATTTTCTTCATTTTAGCTTAAAAGTTGTTAAGTTTGCTTAATTTAGTTTCATTATAGCTTTATATAACATCTTTAATCAGTAGATTAAGTTTTAAATTCATATTAGTCAAACTTTAGTTTAATTTCATAAAGTCAAATTTCTTGTTAACTGTTTTTGCCCTGTGCACTGAGTTGTTAATTTCTTTCATTAGCTTTAATCTTGATCCTCAGTGCATGTTAATGGTAGATAATTGTTGTTTTGATAAGTTTTCCATGCTAACTGCTTATGCATGTGCTTAATTTCCAATTTAGTGCTTATTCTAGTGCTTAATTTGTATCTTCAAAACCTTATCATTTCACTGAGTGTACTGAGCAATCAGTATGCTCTGGCCAACTTCATAAGCTCATAAAAAGCTTATCTGTGGACAAGAGCTTGAGTACTTTAGCTTTTTAGGAAGCTTAAGTATCCATCTCTTTGGTTTTAAGCTCATATTTCATTTTCAAGCCTATTCAATAGGGCTGCATCTAGCTTAAACCTTGTCCCATTTAATTGTGTTCACTGAGCAATTCAGTAACACTAGCTTTTTCACAAGCTCACAAAAAGCTCATTTCTTGGACTTAGGTTTTGAAATTAGTTTCTTTTAGAAGCTAACCAACCAGTCTCAAAGGTTCAAGAATTGCTTCTCACTTTCAAGCTTATTTTAATAGCTTGCATCAAGCTTTTTGTTTGTCCCACTTTGCTGAGTATACTGAGTAATCAGGATACTCAAGCTACTTCATAAGCCCCTCAAAAGCTCACTTGTGGACCCCACAAGGTGAGCTTTGGCTTTTTGGAAACCTCACCAGCCCAGCTTGCTACTCCAATATTCACTTTGTGCTTTATAGCTTATTTCATAAGCTTATTTAGCCTCTAAAGTTAGCAGCAGGTTGATACTCTAGCAGTACCTTGTTGATTTGCTTATTCAGAGCTTATCAGTGCTTGTGTCTTGTCCATCTAGCTTATTTCCAGTACCTTTTGCTTACTCACATATTATTTTATCTTTTGTTTCATGTATAAAGCTTTTTCAAGCTCATTTTAAGCTTATGACTTCACTGTGAGCCCAAAAGCTCTACTGAATAAGTCATAAGCCCATAATCTGCTTATTTCTAGGTTTGTAAAGTTTTATCTTTGTTAAACTTGTATAATATTAGTGTACAAATAGTTCCAGAAAAAGAAAAACCAAAAAGAACCATTTTAAAGCTAAGTGATAGCTTCTATTTAGAAGCTTATTGCTTATTTGCTTATTTTCATTAAGCACATAGTGTTTTTATATTTTTCCTAGGTTCTTTTATTTATTTTAGAATTATGTAAAAAGTTTCAGATTTTTCTTAGGTTGTTTAATATTTATAATAATTCAATAATAGTTTTTATAATTAAATAATAGTAAATAATTAATAATAAATAGAATAATTGTGTAATAAATATATTTTCAGTTTCAAAAATTGTTTTATGATATTTTAGATTTTTCTTAGTTTTAATTTTATTTTTCTAAGCTTATTTTAGATTTTCTTATTTTTTAGGTAATTATTAAATAGTTTTATTTACTTTTTAATTTATAATAATTAATTAAATAGTGTAATAATTTATTTTCTTTTTCCAATAATTTTTATTTACTTTTAGGATTCCAAAAATATAATTTTCACATTTGTGGGAGTTATATTGGACAGAATTCACTTTTTATTATGTACGTTTACGTTTATTTAAACTAAACGTACGTTTTTAATTCCTTTTACATTTTTAGGTTTTCTAATTTCTAGTTTTTGTTCATATAGCTTATTTAAGCTATTTTCTTTTATTTCTTAGTGTAAATTATTCATAACCCCTTTCCTGTTCAACATCACCCGATCACACATTCGTTCTATTACAGTTTACACACCTCGTTGGGACTTAACGACCCGGGGATACTCTGTACTCCTTTGGTAAATTGTATTGTGTTCTCAAGTGATTGACTTTTAGTGACCATTTACTTGGTCAATTTGGGTTGACCGTTTGGGGCCGATCACAATGCTAAGGGATATAAGTTGGAGGATCATAGTGAACCTGCTAACAACAAAAATGCATTATTAGATATTGTATCTGATGAATAGCTCAAAACTATGAATGTTAAGATGCAGTCCTTGAAAGACAATCATTCATGTAGCTTGATTGATCTCTTACCAATCAGTTAGACTATGAGGTTAAGAATGAGTTTCGTGATGAGAAGACTCAAAAGGACAAACTTGTACACACATTTAATGCACGCGTAGTAAAAGGAGTTTAGTCGTACTCAAGAAATTGACTGTGACTAAATCTTCCTACCTACAAACATTAAATGTATAAAGATGATTAATTGTCATACCTGTTTTCATGTAAATGAAATATGACAATAGGATATCCAAACACTTTTCTTGTTGATTACCTTTGCGAGGACGATGAGTAATCAAAAGGGTTTATGAATCCATATAATCTTTACTATATATACAAGATAAAAGAATCCATGTGTAGATTAGATCATGCATCTAGGAGCAGAGATCTTAAGTTAATTATAAAATCATTAATTTGATTTTCATTAATAAGATTACTCCTAAGTACACTGAGAGCAAGTTGGAGCACTGTATTTATTTTCTTAAATCTCATATGTCATTAACATATTAGAAACAATATTCCATCTAAGCTAGACCTTGATCCTTAGTTTGGAATGAAGTTTCTCTTAAGGGATTTAGAAAATAAAACATACAACCTTGTTACATATGTTTATTAGAATAAACATAAGCGGTTATTTAGTCTAAACACATTATGACACGTTATTGAAGGGAGTCTCAATGATCAATCTCACTTGATGAGATTGAACACATGAATGGAAACCTTAAGTTCAACTAAAGGATTCATTATGCAAGTCTTATTATGCATTGGACTATATATATCATTTGCATGAATGCAAGATGAGTTGATAACAACAAATATCTAAGTGAAAGTCATTAGATAATTGCTAACTGAACATTATAATGGACCTACAAAGGACCAAAAATATGTTCAAACATTTACGGATATTTGAGGAGCTCGGTTTTGTTTGCATACACTGATGCTTATTTAACTGAGATGATGCTCAACCCTAGTCGTGGAAGGATGTCATCATGAATGATGACATTGCTGACTAGATGTGCTCGACTGAGAGCATTAATGCGTTATACATTAAAAGAATAAGAATACTTTATAGTTTGAGAAACTATTCAGATGACTGTCTAAAGTAGGTGTTTTGCTAGCTTCAAACACCCATGGAACGCATTGTTGCAATACTCGTATTGTACTTGAATGCACACATAAAAGGACAATCATCATTCAAAGCTTTCATGAGTTTTGAATCAAGTATTCTCAAAGTTTACTCAAATGACTACTTGTTGTCTTGTACAGCATAAATTTGATCATGGTGGGAACATCGGATTCTGACCTACGAGTAGTCTTATGCATATCTGTTTTTAGTATTTGGATATTGGAACTGTAAGCAGTCGTATTATATAATGAATTGATATACCTGGTATGATCATCTTCATTTATACTACTGTGTTCTATATTTGCATGTTTAATCCACGAATAATTTATTTATTCTAAAATTGTCCATTGCTAGTTGACGATACGGGAGTATCATCAAATTAAGGCAAATGTGAGCGTGTTGGTAATTATTTACCAAACTCACATGTTGTTCATTGTGATGAACGTTGGACTGACCCAACCTACGAGCATTCGCTACATGGATCGTCAGCAATAGTGAATCTCGCAAGTGGTTATGTCTCTTATCCTTAGACTTGAGATGCAAGTAGGTCTTGCATGCGTGGAATTTCATTCCTTGATATGGTTAAATGCTGTCCTGAATAAGGTAGTTATAAAAACCATCTTCAGGGGTGATATGAAACACATGAATGACACGTGCAGTCAAAATGGGATTTGTTCCTCCACATGTTATGGAGTTAGATACTATTGGGCCCCTCGATGAATTGGACAAATGTTTGTATGGCCGTACCCAAATGAGATTAAGATGAATCTTGATCCACTTGGTAATCTTGTTCAATACCTATATCGAGAAACATAATAGTAGAGCAATTAGAATGACATTTGATCCATGTCTAATGTTCAACATGGTATCTGTAACAAAGGATGGATGACATATAAACCATTTAAAATGAGACGTTTAAGAAACTATTCTCACATATTTCTAGGGGCTTTGACGTGTTGCTAGACGCTAACCTTTGCTTAAATAATTACTTGATTATTATGACGTCTGTAACACCCCCAAAATATCGCAGCGGAACGATAGTGTCACTGGGGTGCTACTTCTCAATATAAAGCACAAGGTATAGAAAACGACCTCTAAATGAGACGTTTTGAAAAGTTACCATTTAATTTATTTAAATCAGAGTTATTACATGAGGTCCCAAAGTATAATAATACATAAGAGTTTTCAAAATGGATTGAATGGTAAAGGTTATTAGCTTAGACTCCAAAGCATGCAAATGATCCATGCATCCACTATCGCCTTTCTAACCTGAGATAAACATGCTAAAAAGTGTCAACACAATGGTTGGTGAGTTCATAGAGTTTAGTTTAAAATGTAGAGTATAGAATAAAGATTTCACAGCAAAGGCCTTGTAAATCCACTCAGTTGCAAATTCTGCCCATTCAAAACTTGCAACCTGTGTGTTTACAACCCATTGCTAAAATATAGAATAAGTATGACATGAGTATATACGATATATGTAAACACTTAATGTAAAGCATAACAGCAAACTGAACCTCATGACTAGAATAAATAAGTATCATGAATAAACTGGATTATATTCACCCAAGGTCTCGAATAAGTGTTGGACACAAGGGTGGGGGTGTCAACCCGATAGTACTATCAATACCTCTCCAACGGCTCCATCCAGGAGTTAAACAGTTGCTAAGTATAAAGTGTAGAATAAGTGTAACACATTAACGCACATATCGTAACTATATTTCATGTCCAAAAGTATTATAAGTAAAGCGTAGCATAAGAGTATAAATATTTTGAGTATAAAACAAGTGGTTGAGCATGTATCTCCCACAAAAATAGTTCAAAACGTATAAAAGTAGGGGCTATGAAACTCACCTTAGCAATCTGGATGGAAAACAAAATGAAAGAAAGTTGATAAACGTCTCCGGACAAGTAACCTGGGTTGTTATGCCAATATTTAGTAATCATATCTGATGATTATATTTTATTTGTTCGTTTCGTTGTTTATTATGTTTCTGTTCGTTGTTTGTTTGTTTATATCTTGTGTTTGTTCTTTCGTTCGTCAAGAAAATAAACGTATTTCGTTGGTATTAAAACGGAAAATAAAAATAGAAATGATAAAAATAATAGTTACGAAAAGTTACGTTTTAATCCCTAAGGTTTGGTCAAATGACAGTTTATACCCTGGACTTTTGGAAAATGACAGTTTCTACCCTTAAGTTTCAAAAATAACATTTTCTACCCTGTTCATTTGATATTGTCAAAAATAACCCTTTATATAAAATGTTTACAAAATCAGCCCATAAACTTTAATTAGTTTTAAAATTAAATGTATGATATAAGTGACTTGGCTAGAGTTTTGGACTTGAAGATCTTAACGAATATTAGATTATTTGACGAATTCTCTTTTCCTATAAAAAGCTAGTCAGGTCGACTCTTGATATGCAAAGTTTCATATTTTATAAAATTCGTTTGGTGTTCGAAAAGCTTGGCCAAAGTCAATTAGGTAAAACATGTTTCAATAAAAATCTGAAAATGGTTTTTATACTTAGCGATAGACCAACCTTTGGGCATAAATATCTTTCAACTCACTCGGTTATTTTTCATAATTTTTCTTTCTAAAATAAGTTTGCTAGCTCATCCTTGATATACCAGAAATTTAGAATTTTTAGAAAACTTATAAAGGTCGAAAATCTGGTCAGAAGTTGGGTGTTTGGTTGACCAGAACTGGAAGTAAATAGTTTGAAAATATTTTCTATGTTAGCGATATTGGCCCGACTTTGGAGCTAAATATCTTTTGACTCAATTGATATTTTTACGAGCTTCTTTCTTCTAATTTTAGTTTGCTAGGTGAACTTTAAACATGCTAAAAACTAGATTTTATAAAGGCTTCTAGGTGGTTGATTGATAGGTCAAAAGTTGGTGAGTTGGGGCGACAAAGCTGAAAAACAATAACTGGTAATTTGATGTGTTATTCTTAGCGATATTGACCCATATTAAAGACTCGATAACTCAATGAAATCTTAATCATTTTTGATGATTCTTTTTCCTAAATTTAGCTAACCATGTGAACTTTAAACATACCAAATTTCAGAATTTATAGAAGTCGTTTGATGGATGGTTTTTAGGTCGAAAGTTGGACATCTGGGGTGGGTTTTGACTCAATATGAACTCAGTAGAACAAACCCGATTGGGTTTTTGAATTTTTAAAGGTTCCTATCTATGATTTTATGTATGCTATAATAAGATTTGATATATTTAAACATGTTTTAAATGTTAGTGATTTGTTTAAACAAAAATTCGAATATGTTAAGTGTGTTAATCTTACTGATCGAACAGAAAGAAACAAAGAAAAGATATGGTTTGGTTTTTGACTAGGTTTATTATTAATGAACATTAAGTGATGTTTTTAATAACAATTAAAGTATATACAACTGAATTTAAATAGAGTTAGTAAACTTACTTAAGTTTCGGTTCGACTAGGGTTTATGAATGGAATAGGTTTAACTCCTGTTCTCCTCCTCTTCTGGACTTCGAATGGGATTTTTCTGGAGTGTTTTTGATCAGTAGGGTTTTGGAAATGAAGGTGAGTAGAAATAGGGAAATTGTGTGGCTATATATAGAAAAGGATGCTTAGGGCTTTCTAGGGTTTTATGGGGAGAGATAAGGAGACATGTTTTGAGGTAAGGGCTGACAGAAAATGAGAAGTAAGCCACTTGAAGGGGGAAAAAGGAAGTGATGAGAAGAAGGTGATGTGGCCAGATTTTAGCCAAGACATGTAATACTTAAAGAGGAGGGTTTTAGCTTATGAGAAGGGACATGTGGATATGTTTATTGAAGAGAAGAGAGGAGAGGGTAGACATGTGTTCTTGGACTAGGGAGGATGTATGTGAGGTTGGTTTCATTTAGGAGTAATTCTAGTTAGACTTAAATGAAGTTCGAACCAGGTTTTTGGGAGGGGAAGTCGAATGGCTTTTGGTAGTTGTACAATGTGTTTAAGGAGTGGTATTTAGGGTTTAAGGAAAGTAGCTAATTTAGTTTATGTGTTTAGTTACCTAGGAAAATATTTAGGATTGTTTAAATTTTATGTAAATCGAATTTTATGTACAATAAAGAGGAAAATGAGTTAGGCTTAAGAGAGTTGTAATATATGCTTAATAGAGTTGTACAATAATTTAGAATATAAGAAAAATATAGTTTTGTTAATTTATTTAGTTATAAAAATGATTTGTTAACTTTTATTATGTTTAAAAGTAAACACATAGGATTTTTAGTTTATATGCATTAGGTACTTGTACTTTGTGTTAAAAGACTTGTAAAAATAATTAAGGAGTTTAGGAAAAATAATTTATAAAAGTTATGCATGAATGGTTTGTAATTTGTGCTTTAAAAATAATATAAATAGGATTTTTATAAGGATTTCATAAATAAATAGTTTCTATGCATAAAGGACTTGTACTTCAGCTTTAATAACTTGTACATTAACTCAGATGAGTTGTATTTTTATGTTCTAGGGTTTAGTTTTTCATATTTGGTGTTGTGATGAATTTTAGGGTTTCCTAGAAATTCTATATAAATAATGAATGTTTTGTTCATACGTTAGTTAAGGAATTATCGTAAAATGGTAAATGGTATATTGTAATGTTTTCATATAATGATGTTTATGAAATAAACATTAGGTTTGTTAGGCAGGTCTGTGTGGGAGCACGTTTATCAAGGATGTGAGCTACGTCACATAAGATAGGAGATACAATTAAATAAATAAAAAATTATCCGTGGAAAAAGGATAATAATTCTGTAAAGTAAATAAGTTTAAATGGGAAATTTTACAAGTGGTTACAACGTCGCCAGTGGGAGCTGTTGGAGTATGCTCGTGTCATAATAAATAATTATATGACTAGACATATGTGAGCCGGGTCACACACTTATACACAGAGATACCATTTTATATATATTATTTACTATATTTACACTATATATATGACTACGTAACTTGGGATTGATAACGGGCTACTAATAACTAAGCTAGTACTTAGTTTATTGGATTGGACCAACAAATGGGCAAGCCCATTTGAAGCTCCGTGTGGCCGGCCATGGTGAGGAGAACAAGAGAGAAAGATCAAGGGGTTAAGTGTAACTCTTCCTTGATTACCTCCTAATTGATTTTATCATTAAGGAGATTAATTGCATTAAACAACTTGCCACTTTTCTCTCCCCTTCTCCCTCTTGATAACCCACGGCACAAACCAAAACCCTCTTAGGGTTTGTGGTTTTTCATCCCTTCTTTGCTAAATCAATTGTAGGTTGTTGCAAGAACAAGTGTTACGTGATCAAGACTAGCATCGGGTGGTTATCCGTGACGTGTAGTGTGTTTCTATCATAGAAGTGATCAACCTCATTGATCACTTGGGTTCCTTATTCCATTCGTGGGTTGGTGATTGCTAGTGACTCCCGAATCACGCTACAAAGGTATATATAATTGTTATATTTATATTGATTGATCATATGGCTATATGGATCCGTTGTTGGTGATGTTATCCGCTGCGTTTATTTGTTTAATATGTTTTTATATATTCAACATCACCTATAGTTTTGTCCTTTTTTTTTTACGTTTTTATCCATTTTTTAAGTTTTTTGTACGTTTTTATCCGTTTTATCCGGTTTTTTACGTAATTATCCGTTTTTTACGTTTTCTATCCTTTTTTTTTACGTTTTATCCGTTTTTTTACGTTATTTCATTATTTTTATATTTTTATCTGTTTTTTGTACGTTTTATCCATTTTTTACGTTATAATCCCTTTTTTTACGTTTTTATCCCTTTTTGTGTACGTTTTATCAGATTTTTTACGTTTTCATCCATTTTTGTACGTTTTATCCGTTTTTTGTACTCTTTATCCCGTTTTTTTTATGTTTTTATCCGTTTTTTTGTATGTTGTATCCGTTTTTTTGGTACCTTTTTATTACTTACTTTTACGTTTTACCTGTTTCTTAATGATTTTATCCTTTTTTTTTTTTTTTACATTTTTATCCGTTTTTTGTACGTTTTAACAGTTTTATTTACGTACAAAAAATGGATAAAACCTACAAAAAACGGATAATACGTACAAAAACGTAAAAAAGAAGGGATAAAAAACAGATTAAAATGGATTAAAACGTAAAAAAAAAGGATAAAAACGTAAAAAGACGGATAAAATGGTAAAAAAAGGATAAAACGTAAAAAAACTGATAAAAGCATATACAAAACGGATAAAAACGTAAAAAATTGGATAAAAAAACGTACAAAAATGGATAAACATGGAAAAAAAACGGATAAAATGTACAAAAACGGTTAAAATGTACAAAAGCAGATAACAACGTAAAAAAACGGATAAAACGTACAAAAAACGGTTAAAATGTATAAAAAATAGATAAAAACGTAAAAAAAAGGGATAAAGCATAAAAAACGGATAAAACGTACAAAAAAACAGATAAAACGTAAAAAAAACAGATAAAATATAAAAAAAAAACTAATAAAAACGTACAAAAAATGGATAAAACGTTAAAAAAGGGACAAAAACGGATAAAACGTACAAAAAACGGATAAAACTTACAAAAGACGGATAAAACGTACAAAAAACGGATAAAGACGTAAAAAGAGGACTAACGGTGCAAATACCATTAGTTCTGAAGGCTTATGGTGTAATATTTTCTATCTCGTTAAGAGATAACGGAGAAATTATTTGCACCATTAGTCCTCATTGTAAACGAGGGATGTATGATGTTAAACGTTTGGCTAACGAAGGATGTAAGGTGCCAATAGCTTCTGACATGGATGTAAGGTGTCAGAAATTGCAAACCCCATGGATGTATTTTGCAGTTTACTCTAAACTTTTGAAGAGACTTCATGTTGTCTCATTCAAGAGTTAACTATCAACATGACATTTTCGAATGCTAAAACTTGACATATTCACCTAGGTTGCGTGTCGGAGCAGTTTATTCATCGTACTTGATTTACTTTCAAATCAGACTACTGTAACACCAAGGTGAGTTCATAGTCCCACTTTTATACGTTTTCCAAAGTCGTGGGGAGATACATGCTACAAATCCGAACACAAGTATTTTTCTGTACGCTATCCTGATTGATATTGCCTAAGCTTACACTACTGCCACTAAAAAGACCCTCTTATCACGAGCCATTAATCACTTGCGAGTGAACGAGAATATAGTGAATAGATCTATTGGAGGTTGACGGCCCATTTGTACTAGCCGGATAGATAGCTATAATGCTAGCTGGATTGATAGACAAATTCACTTTATTTTAGATTAAATAGGAAGTTGGTAAGCTCCTACCCGAGGGCATTATTACTACATTTAATTATGTTAATAATTACATCACTCTTGTGATGTCCTACTGTTAAGGTTTGCGTGTCATGAGGCTTAGGGCAATATACTGTACTACAATATTATTGTTTTACCACTACTTAACTTATGTTCAACCAACTAATTATTATGCAAACACTATGGATTCACTCAACCTTTGTGTTGACTTTTTAGCATGTTTATCTCATGTCCATAATGAACGAGGATGGCATGGAGGCGCACGGATACTGATAGAAGGCTAAAATCTAATTATCATACGAAACTTATTTAACAAACTGTAAAACTACTAGGACCTCATTTTGTAAACTCTGATATTCATAAAAATTCGAATGATAAATCTTTCAAAACGACTCAATTAGAGATCGTTTTCTATTATTATAACTGTTGTGCCATCGAGTAACACCCAGCTTGAATTCCGATGCGTATCCCGAAATTGGGGGTGTTACAGATTGGTATCAGAGCTATAGTGATGCGTGGTTTTACAACCTTACAACAGGTTTTACCTCTCGAGGGATCTCAAGAGGCTTACAACCCCACCAGGCAGTGTACCTGACCGATGTAGTATAGTGTAGTGGTAAGTACGGGGGATTGATCGTTCTCCACAGGGAATAGTGTTCGTTAGGTATGAAAAACTACTCTAATAGGTCTAAGGGTGAGAGAAGATTCTTTTTGTATTTTTATATTTTTTTATGAAAGCAAGTAAAATCTCGGGTTTGAAAGAGTGGGCGGAATTAGTTGCTAGTCAACTAACCCAAATAACTACGAATGCAAATAAAATAAAATAACAGAAAATGAAAAGGTTGATGAAACTTATGTGGAGAGAAATGTGTTTACTTAGATTTCCTTACTCCCTAACTATCTTTTACCGGTTGATTAGTGTGTATTAATTGCGTGGATGACGGGTGTATTCCTTAATACCAATCGTGGGGTGGCGTACGTACTTCCCCAACTCTACAAGCTCCTACTTCACTCCTATGTCGAGCCGGCTAGGAAGCTCCTAACATGGGATCACTAGAATTCGCTTGTGCATTAAATACAACCATAAAAACCTTAGTACGCATTGGTTCATGCTTCTTAAGACGTTCAAGCAAGTTACCGAATAGGAGGTTAGCCAGTTTTCTTAAGCCTAACATAGATAAACAATCATCCAATACAACTAATAACACACTAATAATCAATAATCAATAGTTAGGTTTCATTAGATCTAAGCAAACACAAAGAAAACCTAGCCTAGCATGTTAAACAAAAGACAAGAACAAGATAGAATCAAACAACACATAGACATATTGAATGATTAATTGATAACTTATCTTCAATGTAACATGGAAGATCTCAAGGCAAAAAGCCTTGAAAAAGCTGCTAAAATCGTCTTAGGGTTTCCTCCCAAAAGGTTACACACAAAGTTCCACACTAATGACAAAAAATTGCAAAACTATATATAGAGTATAAGGGCTGACGGCGTCACGTTGTAGATCCTGACGCCGTCACCTCGCCGCTTTTAGGGTTCCCGGATGGCCTTCCTGACGCCGTCCCTCTTTAGACCTCCAAAATCCGCTCTGGCTTATCAAGGCTTGACGCCGTCAGAATCAAGCTTGACGCCGTCCCATTTTAGCTTAAGCCGTGACGACCTTGATCACATTAAAGGGTGACGCCGTCAGAATTTCCATGCAAAATTCTCTGGCTTATCATGAGTAATTTTCACATCCACCACTTTTGCCAAGCCATGACGCCGTCTGGACCAATTCCTGACGCCGTCAAAGGTACTTTCCAGCGTAATTTTGAGACTTTGCCGTTTTCTTCACTTTTATGCTCCAAAAACGTCCAAAATGCTTCCTTTTCCAGATTTCTTCTCCGAAGTACCTAAAATGACAAAAGGAACGATTTAGGGCAATATTTGATCAAATAAATACGATTTAGGGCTTAAATGACACCCTAAAAGCGGTACACTTTTCGCTTCATCAAATACCCTTACACTTGAGATTTGCTTGTCCTCAAGCAAATGCGCTTTTATTCTAATCAAAATACAAGTTAGGGGTTATTTAACACTAATATAAAAGTAATTACAACAATTAGTCGTTCCACTTTAATCATAATAAGCACGGATATTACATACTAGCACCTCACAAGTAGTGTTTAGATACTCACATCTCTCAAGTGTCATCAACATAAATCTCATAAATGAAAACGGATATTATCTCTCACTACCTGTCATAGCAAATAGATTACCATAGGCTTGGGAAAGGATCAAAAACCTCCTCCACTAGGCGTAAGCACCTAAGATAAACTATCAAACAGGGCTTTTACATGGGTTATAACGTTAGGTGTAGGGATATGATAAACACGGTTTTGTTGGATAAAGGATATTTTACTGGTGGCGAGCTAAATATCTTGATTAATTACATGTACTATACAATGTTGCTAAGCCAAGACTCGACTCAATCTTAAGCTAAAAACAAAATAACAAAAACATAAAATAAACATAAAATGAAACGGGATGGTAGTCCGTATGTTTTTTCTACTTTTCCTTTTCTCATTTTTTTTTTTGTATTTTTCTTAATTTTTCGATTTTTTTTTTTTTTTTTTCATACATTCTTGCCCTACCATCCAAAATAATACATCATAGGGGCGTTGCATTCCCCTTACACTTGAACTTTTACATAACTTTACAAATAACTATTCTAATGACTCGAATTAAGATAATTGAAAAACTTGGAGTACTTTTAAAATATTTAGCACATATGGGGGTAATAAATGATGTTCTTCCCCATTACTCCATTACACTAGTACTTTACCCATGAGTCCCAATCGTCCCAAAACAATATGTACAAGGATATGACTCGACTTAGCAACCATGTAATCAATTAGATAATTAACTTGGGTTTAAACAAATGTTGTCACAATAATGCACTAAAGATGAGTGCATACAAGGTAGGCTAAGGCGATTTGGGTGTACATTTAAGTGGGGTGTAACAAATTCTTCCTTTAAGTAAAATGCTTAAAGGTCGAAACGAAAAGATAGGCTCTGAGGGGTGTACTAGGGGTATCGTGTACTAAAAATGAGTACAACGCAAAGAGTGTGGGAGAATTACTTGACCAATGTAGCCAATGTAATTATAACAAAAACACAAGTGTAAAACAATGGGTTAATCCTAATGCCTCTTATCATGTAGTAAATCTAACTACACGAATGTAGTCTCACTTGTGGCCTCGGAATGGTCCTAACGCAAGTTCTAGAATCTAAGTGCTACCGGTACACACATCATAGCATAAATGCTTTTCCTACCAATTCTAGGGGCGAACCTCACATATTTGGGGGTGGAAAAATTTTTTAGTGGTACGGTTTTTGTGCTAGTCATATAACTCCTATCCTGAGACGCTCATTAAGATCAAAGTTTCACTCCTAATATGTTGTAAAAAATTTTAAATTTGGCACTAAAATTGCCCTAACAGGTATTTCTCTCAGTTTTATTACACATTTACTATTAAACAAACAAAAATCAAGCGCAATTGTATTCTCTAAAGTGTCGTACTTTTACCCCCCCTTACACTTAAGATGAACATTGTCCCCAATGTTCAAATAACAAATGTAAAAGTAAAAAAAGTAAAAGAATGAAATCAAATACTCCCCTGATTCGCTCGGTGGATAATGGTAACACGGTTAGATCTTCTTCCAAGAGAATTTTAGAAGCTTTATGACTAATGCATCGCCAAAAGCTTGATCCACAAACATTTCCTTGTCCAAAATAACCTGTTAAACCTGAGAAAACAAACACGAAAACCTGCATAACATCGGCGGGATAAATTCTATATATAGGATATAATGCTTGTGGAATGATTATTTTGCAGATTCCTGGAGATTATAAGTTAGAGATTTAATAAAAACTTTTTATGAAAACAAAACTTTCAAAAATTTTCAGAAAATTAAACCTGACGCCGTCAGGTTGTAAATCCTGACGCCGTCAGAAATGATCTGACAGAATTCTCATGTTACGTTTCCGGAAAATTTTGGAAAAACCTATACCTTACTTCCTGGAATTCCTGCAAAACATCATTATGACTCGATACAAGCATTTGACTCAAACAAATTACTAATATGTAGGTTAATTTATTATTATTATGATTCATGTTCATTTGTGTTCTAATAAACCGATTTAGATTTCCCTTACACTTAACTTTTGCAAAATACCTTTATATGTAGTTAAGACGAAGTTAAAGAACAAGATAAAGCATTTTCACAAATTAGTTTTGAACATGAATCAATAATAATAAAAATTAACACACATACGGAAGCAAATAAAAACAAACAAACAATAAATAAACACACAAAGCAAATAAAGCTTGGGTTGCCTCCCAAGAAGCGCTTTTCTTTATTAACGAGTCTTGTAGCTAGACTCAAAGTCACGGGTTTACGTTTTTCCTTTTGCTTCTCAATTGCCCCTCTAATCATCCTAACAACCTCCATATCAATTTTGTATTTAGGTCCTAGGTTCAAGCAATCTTTATAATAAAGGCTTCTCTTATTCCAAACATAGTCCATGCCTTTTTCTTTATCCTCATCATTGATGTCCTCAATCGCACCAATGTTGTCCTTGTCAAATCGAGGCACAAAACGAAATTCATTTACCCGATAAGGCATCCTATATGTGATCCTATCTATGTGATTAGAAAACTGAACCGTGCCTCTTAAACGATCATACTTTAAATTGGATGCTTCAATAAATGGCTTACCTAACACCACGCGAGATAGGCGGCAGTCAACAACACTTGCCAAATCTTCTAAGATCATGAAGTTGGTGACAAAGGTAAAATTCCCAACAAGGATATGCATATCCTTAATCCTTCCAACGAAGTTGCAAACTCCGCCTGGACACCTGGGGTCCATCCTAGGCTCAAGTGGTGTGTTTATGATCTGGCTATAAAGGCCTGAGGACATAACGTTGATTGGGGATTCACAGTCAATGTAAGCATGCTCAATGTATTGGTACCCAATCATACATGGTATCTTCACATTCCCGGGATCACCCCTCTTAATCTTTGGGTCAATTCTAACAAAAGGTGGTCGAGGGTTATCAACTAGGTTGTTATAGTAAGCAATCTCCTCCTTAGTGGGAGTATTCATTGAAATAATCATCCAACCTAGGATCTACCTTCACTTCATCAATTTTCTCAATCAACTTCTCAACCGTAAGATTATTACGTTCTAAGTAATTATCTGAGTATATGGCGGTCCCTAAGTTGTTCAAGGCATAATCAAGCTCTATATCAATCATTCTACTGAGCTCCCTGAGCTCACTAATCTCATTCTCAAGTTGGCTACGCAACAAAGCCACTTCGCCAGGTGTAAGGGGTGGATTCGCGTTTTCCATAATGGCAAACTGAATAGTCAATGAAAATTTTATACGAACAAAAACACGAAGAAAATAGATAACTAAAGAAAACCTAGAAAAAGAAAATAAAAATCTCACTAGAAAGGAATCTAGTGAGTAGACCTATAAAATAAAAAATTCAACCTAAACAATAACTATTCCCCGGCAGCGGCGCCAAAAACTTGATGCGTGGTTTTGCAACCTTACAACAGGTTTTACCTCTCGAGGGATCTCAAGAGGCTTACAACCCCACCAGGCAGTGTACCTGACCGATGTAGTATAGTGTAGTGGTAAGTACGGGGGATTGATCGTTCTCCACAGGGAATAGTGTTCGTTAGGTATGAAAAAACTACTCTAATAGGTCTAAGGGTGAGGAGAAGATTCTTTTTTGTATTTTTATATTTTTTATGAAAGCAAGTAAAATCTCGGGTTTGAAAGAGTGGGCGGAATTAGTTGCTAGTCAACTAACCCAAATAACTACGAATGCAAATAAAATAAAATAACAAAAATGAAAAGGTTGATGAAACTTATGTGGAGAGAAATGTGTTTACTTAGATTTCCTTACTCCCTAACTATCTTTTACCGGTTGATTAGTGTGTATTAATTGCGTGGATGACGGGTGTATTCCTTAATACCAATCGTGGGGTGGCGTACGTACTTCCCCAACTCTACAAGCTCCTACTTCACTCCTATGTCGAGCCGGCTAAGAAGCTCCTAACATGGGATCACTAGAATTCGCTTGTGCATTAAATACAACATAAAAACCTTAGTACGCATTGGTTCATGTTTCTTAAGACGTTCAAGCAAGTTACCGAATAGGAGGTTAGCCAGTTTTCTTAAGCCTAACATAGATAAACAATCATCCAATACAACTAATAACACACTAATAACCAATAATCAATAGCTAGGTTTCATTAGATCTAAGCAAACACAAAGAAAATCTAGCCTAGCATGTTAATCAAAAGACAAGAACAAGATAGAATCAAACAACACATAGACATATTGAATGATTAAATAATCATTATCTTCAATTAAACATGGAAGATCCAAGGGATAAAACCTTAAAAAGTGCAGAAATCGTCTTAGGGTTTCCTCCCAAAAGTTACACACAAAGTTCCACCCTAATGACAAAAAATTGCAAAACTATATATAGAGTTTAAGGGCTGACGGCGTCACGTTTAGATCCTGACGCCGTCACCTCGCCGCTTTTAGGGTTCCCGGATGGCCTTCCTGACGCCGTCCCCTTTAGTCTCCAAAATCCGCTCTGGCCTATCAAGGGGTGACGCCGTCAGAAATAGGCTTGACGCCGTCCCTCTTTAAGTTAAACCGTGACGACCTTGATCACTTCAAAGGGTGACGCCGTCATAATTTTCATGCAAAATTCTCTGGCTTATCATGAGTAATTTTCATATCCACCACTTTTGCCAAGCCATGACGCCGTCTGGACCAATTCCTGACGCTGTCAAAGGTACTTTCCAGCGTAATTTTGAGACTTTGCCGTTTTCTTCACTTTATGCTCCAAAAACGTCCAAAATACTTCCTTTTCCAGATTTCTTCACAAAAGTACCTAAAATGACAAAAGGAACGATTTAGGGCAATATTTGATCAAATAAATACGATTTAGGGCTTAAATGACACCCTAAAAGCGGTACACTTTTCGCTTCATCAAATACCCTTACACTTGAGATTTGCTTGTCCTCAAGCAAATGCGCTTTTATTCTAATCAAAATACAAGTTAGGGGTCATTTAACACTAATATAAAAGTAATTACAACAATAGTCGTTCCAATTTAATCATAATAAGCACGGAGAATTTATATACTAGCACCTCACAAGTAGTGTTTAGATACTCACATCTCTCAAGTGTCATCAAAATAAATCTCATAAATGAAAACGGATAATATCTCTCACTACCTGTCATAGCAAATAGACTAACCATAGGCTTGGGAAAGGATCAAAAACCTCCTCCACTAGGCGTAAGCACCTAAGATAAACTATCAAAGAGGGCTTTTAAATGGGTTATAACGTTAGGTGTAGGGATATGATAAACACGGTTTTGTTGGATAAAGGATATTTTACTGGTGGCGAGTTAAAGATCTTGATTAATTACATGTACTATACAATGTTGCTAAGCCATGACTCGACTCAATCTTAAGCTCAAAATAAAATAACAAAAACATAAAACAAACATAAAATGAAACGGGATGGTAGTCCGTATGTTTTTTCTACTTTTCTTTTCTCATTTTTTTTGTTATTTTTCTTATTTTTCGATTTTTTTTTTTTTTTTTTTTTTTTTTTTATACATTCTTGCCCTACCATCCAAAATAATACATCATAGGGGCCTTGCATTCCCCTTACACTTGAACTTTTACATAACTTTACAAATAACTATTCTAATGACTCGAATTAAGATAATTGAAAAACTTGGAGTACTTTTTAAATATTTAGCACATATGGGGGTAATAAATAATGTTCTTCCCCATTACTCCATTACACTAGTACTTTACCCATGAGTCCCAATCGTCCCAAAACAATATGTACAAGGATATGACTCGACTTAGCAACCATGTAATCAACTAGATAATTAACTTGGGTTTAAACAAATGTTGTAACAATAATGCACTAAAGATGAGTGCATACAAGGTAGGCTAAGGCGATTTGGGTGTACATTTTAGTGGGGTGTAACAAATTCTTCCGTTAAGTAAAATGCTTAAAGGTCGAAACGAAAAGATAGGCTCTGAGGGGTGTACTAGGGGTTTTCGTGTACTAAAAATGAGTACAACGCAAAGGGTGTGGGAGAATTACTTGACCAATGTAGCCAAGGTAATTATAACAAAAACACAGGTGTAAAACAATGGGTTAATCCTAATGCCTCTTATCATGTAGTAAATCTAACTACACGAATGTAGTCTCACTTGTGGCCTCGGAATGGTCCTAACGCAAGTTCTAGAATCTAAGTGCTACCGGTACACACATCATAGCATAAATGCTTTTCCTACCAATTCTAGGGGCGAACCTCACATATTTGGGGGTGGAAATTTTTTTAGTGGTACGGTTTTTGTGCTAGTCATATAACTCCTATCCGTGAGATGCTCATTAAGATCAAAGTTTCACTCCTATAAAGTTGTAAAAAAATTTAAATTTGGTGCTAAAATTGCCCTAACAGGTATTTCTCTCAGTTTTATTACACATTCTACTATTAAACAAACAAAAATCAAGTGCAATTGTATTTCTAAAGTATCGTACTTTTACCCCCCCCCCTTACACTTAAGATGAACATTGTCCCCAATGTTCAAATAACAAATGTAAAAGTAAATAAGTAAAAGAATAAATCAAATACTCCCCTGATTCGCTCGGTGGATAATGTAGCAACACGGTTAGATCTTCTTCCAAAGAAATGTTGAAGCTCCATGACTAATGCATCGCCATAAGCTTGATTCCAACAAACATTTCCTTGTCCAAAATAACCTGTTAAACCTGAGAAAACAAACACGAAAACCTGCATAACATCGGCGGGATAAACTCTATATATAGGATATAATGCTTGTGGAATGATAATTTTGCAGATTCCTGGAGATTATAAAGTTATAGATTTAATAAAAACTTTTTATGAAAACAAAACTTTCAAAAATTTTCAGAAAATTAAACCTGACGCCGTCAGGTTGTAAAGCCTGACGCCGTCAGAAATGATCTGACAGAATTCTCATGTTACGTTTCCGGAAAATTTTTGGAAAAACCTATACCTTACTTCCTGGAATTCCTGCAAAACATCATTATGACTCGATACAAGCATTTGACTCAAACAAATACTAATATGTATGTTAATTTATTATTATTATGATTCATGTTCATTTGTGTTCTAATAAACCGATTTAGATTTCCCTTACACTTAACTTTTGCAAAATACCTTTATATGTAGTTAAGACGAAGTTAAAAACAAGATAAAGCATTTTCACAAATTAGTTTTGAACATGAATCAATAATAATAAAAATTAAACACATACATACGGAAACAAATAAAAACAAACAAACAAATAAATAAACACACAAAGCAAATAAAGCTTGGGTTGCCTCCCAAGAAGCGCTTTTCTTTATTAACGAGTCTTGTAGCTAGACTCAAAGTTACGGGTTCTACGTTTTTCCGTTTTGCTTCTCAATTGCCCCTCTAATCATCCTAACAACCTCCATATCAATTTTGTATTTAGGTCCTAGGTTCAAGCAATCTTTATAATAAAGGCTTCTCTTATTCCAAACATAGTCCATGCCTTTTTCTTTATCCTCATCATTGATGTCCTCAATCGCACCAATGTTGTCCTTGTCAAATCGAGGCACAAAACAAAATTCATTTATCCGATAAGGCATCCTATATGTGATCCTATCTATGTGATTAGAAAACTGAACCGTGCCTCTTAAACGATCATACTTTAAATTGGATGCTTCAACAAACGGCTTTCCTAACACCACGCGAGATAGGCGGCAGTCAACAACACTTGCCAAATCTTCTAAGATCATGAAGTTGGTGACAAAGGTAAAATTCCCAACAAGGATATGCATATCCTTAATCCTTCCAACGAAGTTGCAAACTCCGCCTGGGCACTTGGGGTCCATCCTAGGCTCAAGTGGTGTGTTTATGATCTGGCTATAAAGGCCTGAGGACATCACGTTGATTGGGGATTCACAGTCAATGTAAGCATGCTCAACGTATTGGTACCCAATCATACATGGTATCTTCACATTCCCGGGATCACCCCTCTTAATCTTTGGGTCAATTCTAACAAAAGGTGGTCGAGGGTTATCAACTAGGTTGTTATAGTAAGCAATCTCCTCCTTAGTGGGGTATTCATTGAAATAATCATCCAACCTAGGATCTACCTTCACTTCATCAATTTTCTCAATCAACTTCTCAACCGTAAGATTATTACGTTCTAAGTAATTATCTGAGTATATGGCGGTCCCTAAGTTGTTCAAGGCATAATCAAGCTCTATATCAATCATTCTACTGAGCTCCCTGAGTTCACTAATCTCATTCTCAAGTTGGCTACGCAACAAAGCCACTTCGCCAGGTGTAAGGGGTGGATTCGCGTTTTCCATAATGGCAAACTGAATAGTCAATGAAAATCTTATACGAACAAAAACACGAAGAAAAATAGATAACTAAAGAAAACCTAGAAAAATAAAATAAAAATCTCACTAGAAAGGAATCTAGTGAGTAGACCTATAAAAATAAAAAATTCAACCTAAACAATAACTATTCCCCGGCAACGGCGCCAAAAACTTGATGCGTGGTTTTGCAACCTTACAACAGGTTTTACCTCTCGAGGGATCTCAAGAGGCTTACAACCCCACCAGGCAGTGTACCTGACCGATGTAGTATAGTGTAGTGGTAAGTACGGGGGATTGATCGTTCTCCACAGGGAATAGTGTCGTTAGGATATGAAAAAACTACTCTAATAGGTCTAAGGGTGAGGAAGATTCTTTTTTGTATTTTTTTATATTTTTATGAAAGCAAGTAAAATCTCGGGTTTGAAAGAGTGGGCGGAATTAGTTGCTAGTCAACTAACCCAAATAACTACGAATGCAAATAAAATAAAATAACAAAAAATGAAAAGGTTGATGAAACTTATATGGAGAGAAATGTGTTTACTTAGATTTCCTTACTCCCTAACTATCTTTTACCGGTTGATTAGTGTGCATTAATTGCGTGGATGACGGGTGTATTCCTTAATACCAATCGTGGGGTGGCGTACGTACTTCCCCAACTCTACAAGCTCCTACTTCACTCCTATGTCGAGCCGGCTAGGAAGCTCCTAACATGGGATCACTAGAATTCGCTTGTGCATTAAATACAACCATAAAAACCTTAGTACGCATTGGTTCATGTTTCTTAAGACGTTCAAGCAAGTTACCGAATAGGAGGTTAGCCAGTTTTCTTAAGCCTAACATAGATAAACAATCATCCAATACAACTAATAACACACTAATAACCAACAATCAATAGCTAGGTTTCATTAGATCTAAGCAAACACAAGATAAATCTAGCCTAGCATGTTAATCAAAAGACAAGAACAAGATATAATCAAACAACACATAGACATATTGAATGATTAAATAACACTTATCTTCAATTAAACATGGGAGATCCAAGGGTATGAAAACCTTAAAAATGGCAGAAATTCGTCTTAGGGTTTCTCCTCCAAAGTTACACACAATAAGTTCCACCCTAATGACAAAAAATTGCAAAACTATATATAGAGTTTAAGGGCTGACGGCGTCACGTTATAGATCCTGACGCCGTCACCTCGCCGCTTTTAGGGTTCCCGGATGGCCTTCCTGACGCCGTCCCTCTTTAGTGCTCCAAAATCCGCTCTGGCCTATCAAGGGTGACGCCGTCAGAAATGGGCTTGACGCCGTCCCTCTTTAAGTTAAACCGTGATGACCTTGATCACTTCAAAGGGTGACGCCGTCAATATTTTTCATGCAAAATTCTCTGGCTTATCATGAGTAATTTTCATATCCACCACTTTTGCCAAGCCATGATGCCGTCTGGACCAATTCCTGACGCCGTCAAAGGTACTTTCCAGCGTAATTTTGAGACTTTGCCGTTTTCTTCACTTTTATGCTCCAAAAACGTCCAAAATGCTTCCTTTTCCAGATTTCTTCTCAAAAGTACCTAAAATGACAAAAGGAACGATTTAGGGCAATATTTGATCAAATAAATACGATTTAGGGCTTAAATGACCCCCTAAAAGCGGTACACTTTTCGCTTCATCAAATACCTTTACACTTGAGATTTGCTTGTCCTCAAGCAAATGCGCTTTTATTCTAATAAAAATACAAGTTAGGGGTCATTTAACACTAATATAAAAGTAATTACAACAAATAGTCGTTCCACTTTAATCATAATAAGCACGGAGAATATAGACTAGCACCTCACAATGTAGTGTTTAGATACTCACATCTCTCAAGTGTCATCAAAATAAATCTCATAAATGAAAACGGATAATATCTCTCACTACCTGTCATAGCAAATAGACTACCATAGGCTTGGGAAAGGATCAAAAACCTCCTCCACTAGGCGTAAGCACCTAAGATAAACTATCAAAGAGGGCTTTTAAATGGGTTATAACGTTAGGTGTAGGGATATGATAAACACGGTTTTGTTGGATAAAGGATATTTTACTGGTGGCGAGTTAAAGATCTTGATTAATTACATGTACTATACAATGTTGCTAAGCCAAGACTCGACTCAATCTTAAGCTCAAAAACAAAATAACAAAAACATAAAACAAACATAAAATGAAACGGGATGGTAGTCCGTATGTTTTTTCTACTTTTCTTTTCTCATTTTTTTTTATTTTTCTTGATTTTTTCGATTTTTTTTTTTTTTTTTTTTTTTTTTTTTTCATACATTCTTGCCCTACCATCCAAAATAATACATCATAGGGGCTTGCATTCCCCTTACACTTGAACTTTTACATAACTTTACAAATAACTATTCTAATGACTCGAATTAAGATAATTGAAAAACTTGGAGTACTTTTTTAAATATTTAGCACATATGGGGGTAATAAATAATGTTCTTCCCCATTACTCCATTACACTAGTACTTTACCCATGAGTCCCAATCGTCCCAAAACAATATGTACAAGGATATGACTCGACTTAGCAACCATGTAATCAACTAGATAATTAACTTGGGTTTAAACAAATGTTGTAACAATAATGCACTAAAGATGAGTGCATACAAGGTAGGCTAAGGCGATTTGGGTGTACATTTTAGTGGGGTGTAACAAATTCTTCCTTTAAGTAAAATGCTTAAAGGTCGAAACGAAAAGATAGGCTCTGAGGGGTGTACTAGGGTGTCGTGTACTAAAAATGAGTACAACGCAAAGGTGTGGGAGAATTACTTGACCAATGTAGCCAAGGTAATTATAACAAAAACACAGGTGTAAAACAATGGGTTAATCCTAATGCCTCTTATCATGTAGTAAATCTAACTACACGAATGTAGTCTCACTTGTGGCCTCGGAATGGTCCTAACGCAAGTTCTAGAATCTAAGTGCTACCGGTACACACATCATAGCATAAATGCTTTTCCTACCAATTCTAGGGGCGAACCTCACATATTTGGGGGTGGAAAATTTTTTTAGTGGTACGGTTTTTGTGCTAGTCATATAACTCCTATCCGTGAGATGCTCATTAAGATCAAAGTTTCACTCCTAATGTTGTAAAAAATTTTAAATTTGGCACTAAAATTGCCCTAACAGGTATTTCTCTCAGTTTTATTACACATTTACTATTAAACAAACAAAAATCAAGTGCAATTGTATTATCTAAAGTATCGTACTTTTACCCCCCCCCTTACACTTAAGATGAACATTGTCCCCAATGTTCAAATAACAAATGTAAAAGTAAATAAGGTAAAACAATAAAATCAAATACTCCCCTGATTCGCTCGGTGGATAATTGGCAACACGGTTAGATCTTCTTCCAAAGTAATGTGAAGCTCCATGACTAATGCATCGCCAATAAGCTTGATTCCACATACATTTCCTTGTCCAAAATAACCTGTTAAACCTGAGAAAACAAACACGAAAACCTGCATAACATCGGCGGGATAAACTCTATATATGAGGATATAATGCTTGTGGAATGATAATTTTGCAGATTCCTGGAGATTATAAGTTATAGATTTAATAAAAACTTTTTATGAAAACAAAACTTTCAAAAATTTTCAGAAAATTAAACCTGACGCCGTCAGGTTGTAAAGCCTGACGCCGTCAGAAATGATCTGACAGAATTCTCATGTTACGTTTCCGGAAAATTTTTGGAAAAACCTATACCTTACTTCCTGGAATTCCTGCAAAACATCATTATGACTCGATACAAGCATTTGACTCAAACAATTACTAATATGTATGTTAATTTATTATTATTACGATTCATGTTCATTTGTGTTCTAATAAACCGATTTAGATTTCCCTTACACTTAACTTTTGCAAAATACCTTTATATGTAGTTAAGACGAAGTTAAAAACAAGATAAAGCATTTTCACAAATTAGTTTTGAACATGAATCAATAATAATAAAAATTACACATACATACGGAAACAAATAAAAACAAACAAACAATTAAATAAACACACAAAGCAAATAAAGCTTGGGTTGCCTCCCAAGAAGCGCTTTTCTTTATTAACGAGTCTTGTAGCTAGACTCAAAGTCACGGGTTTTACGTTTTTCCTTTTTGCTTCTCAATTGCCCCTCTAATCATCCTAACAACCTCCATATCAATTTTGTATTTAGGTCCTAGGTTCAAGCAATCTTTATAATAAAGGCTTCTCTTATTCCAAACATAGTCCATGCCTTTTTCTTTATCCTCATCATTGATGTCCTCAATCGCACCAATGTTGTCCTTGTCAAATCGAGGCACAAAACGAAATTCATTTATCCGATAAGGCATCCTATATGTGATCCTATCTATGTGATTAGAAAACTGAACCGTGCCTCTTAAACGATCATACTTTAAATTGAATGCTTCAACAAATGGCTTTCCTAACACCACGCGAGATAGGCGGCAGTCAACAACACTTTCCAAATCTTCTAAGATCATGAAGTTGGTGACAAAGGTAAAATTCCCAACAAGGATATGCATATCCTTAATCCTCCCAACGAAGTTGCAAACTCCGCCTGGGCTCCTGGGGTCCATCCTAGGCTCAAATGGTGTGTTTATGATCTGGCTATAAAGGCCTGAGGACATCACGTTGATTGGGGATTCACAGTCAATGTAAGCATGCTCAATGTATTGGTACCCAATCATACACGGTATCTTCACATTCCCGGGATCACCCCTCTTAATCTTTGGATCAATTCTAACAAAAGGTGGTCGAGGGTTATCAACTAGGTTGTTATAGTAAGCAATCTCCTCCTTAGTGGAGTATTCATTGAAATAATCATCCAACCTAGGATCTACCTTCACTTCATCAATTTTCTCAATCAACTTCTCAACCGTAAGATTATTACGTTCTAAGTAATTATCTGAGTATATGGCGGTCCCTAAGTTGTTCAAGGCATAATCAAGCTCTATATCATTCATTCTACTGAGCTCCCTGAGCTCACTAATCTCATTCTCAAGTTGGCTACGCAACAAAGCCACTTCGCCAGGTGTAAGGGGTGGATTCGCGTTTTCCATAATGGCAAACTGAATAGTCAATGAAAATTTTATACGAACAAAAACACGAAGAAAATAGATATACTAAAGAAAACCTAGAAAAAGAAAATAAAAATCTCACTAGAAAGGAATCTAGTGAGTAGACCTATAAAATAAAAAAAATTCAACCTAAACAATAACTATTCCCCGGCAGCGGCGCCAAAAACTTGATGCGTGGTTTTGCAACCTTACAACAGGTTTTACCTCTCGAGGGATCTCAAGAGGCTTACAACCCCACCAGGCAGTGTACCTGACCGATGTAGTATAGTGTAGTGGTAAGTACGGGGGATTGATCGTTCTCCACAGGGAATAGTGTTCGTTAGGTATGAAAAACTACTCTAATAGGTCTAAGGGTGAGAGAAGATTCTTTTTTGTATTTTTATATTTTTTTATGAAAGCAAGTAAAATCTCGGGTTTGAAAGAGTGGGCGGAATTAGTTGCTAGTCAACTAACCCAAATAACTACGAATGCAAATAAAATAAAATAACAAAAAATGAAAAGGTTGATGAAACTTATGTGGAGAGAAATGTGTTTACTTAGATTTCCTTACTCCCTAACTATCTTTTACCGGTTGATTAGTGTGTATTAATTGCGTGGATGACGGGTGTATTCCTTAATACCAATCGTGGGGTGGCGTACGTACTTCCCCAACTCTACAAGCTCCTACTTCACTCCTATGTTGAGCCGGCTAGGAAGCTCCTAACATGGGATCACTAGAATTCGCTTGTGCATTAAATACAACTATAAAAACCTTAGTACGCATTGGTTCATGCTTCTTAAGACGTTCAAGCAAGTTACCGAATAGGAGGTTAGCCAGTTTTCTTAAGCCTAACATAGATAAACAATCATCCAATACAACTAATAACACACTAATAATCAATAATCAATAGTTAGGTTTCATTAGATCTAAGCAAACACAAAGAAAACCTAGCCTAGCATGTTAAACAAAAGACAAGAACAAGATAGAATCAAACAACACATAGACATATTGAATGATTAATTGATAACTTATCTTCAATGTAACATGGAAGATCTCAAGGCAAAAAGCCTTGAAAAAGCTGCTAAAATCGTCTTAGGGTTTCCTCCCAAAAGGTTACACACAAAGTTCCACACTAATGACAAAAAATTGCAAAACTATATATAGAGTATAAGGGCTGACGGCGTCACGTTGTAGATCCTGACGCCGTCACCTCGCCGCTTTTAGGGTTCCCGGATGGCCTTCCTGACGCCGTCCCTCTTTAGACCTCCAAAATCCGCTCTGGCTTATCAAGGCTTGACGCCGTCAGAATCAAGCTTGACGCCGTCCCATTTTAGCTTAAGCCGTGACGACCTTGATCACATTAAAGGGTGACGCCGTCAAATTTCCATGCAAAATTCTCTGGCTTATCATGAGTAATTTTCACATCCACCACTTTTGCCAAGCCATGACGCCGTCTGGACCAATTCCTGACGCCGTCAAAGGTACTTTCCAGCGTAATTTTGAGACTTTGCCGTTTTCTTCACTTTTATGCTCCAAAAACGTCCAAAATGCTTCCTTTTCCAGATTTCTTCTCCAAAGTACCTAAAATGACAAAAGGAACGATTTAGGGCAATATTTGATCAAATAAATACGATTTAGGGCTTAAATGACCCCCTAAAAGCGGTACACTTTTCGCTTCATCATATAGTTATAGAGAATCGGGTCTAGTTGAGGCCTGAACTATAACCACTTTTACAAACAAAAACATTTTATAGCCTTTCGATTTCCGTGCCTTCCATCCTCTAGGTAATTATGTGACTTCTAGACAGTCTATGCTACAAAAACATGTTATATTGATGTATGCACACTAAACATACTTTCGAACACTTTATGTAAATAAAGAACTAAATACGTCTGCATATGCCTATCCTAGGGCATTACGGCACGACCACATTTCCCCAAATCATGCACCTACTCCTACACTTTTGCGGTCTATGAAATTTTCCCAAGACATTGTGACTGGATTCTGTTAGTGCAAATATTACGATATTTAAACTAAACGGTTTATATCGGTTTTAATAATGACAAACATGTAACTTGTAATACATAACGTAAAATGTGCAAGTTACTTGTAAACACAAATCATCAACGCATACTTACATCAACACTTCCCGACGTCTCAAGTATGCTTCAACGAAGTCGTAGATTTCCATCCTGACATAAATCACTCAAGGTATGGACAAACAAATCTACTACTTGAAAAATGATCAAAGGATTTTATTTTTCTAAACTTCACATTTTTAATGTGACAAAACTTTTTTCAAAAATATATTTCACAAATTATTTTTGAATTAAAAAGAAATGTTTTATTTTGAAAAATATGTTTGAAAATCCCAACAGTCAAATTTCCCCCCAAAACAGCTCCTAACTTTCCCAAATAAACCTTCCCCACTAAAGACAAACGAAGGAGCGTCCACGGCACCTTTAAATAGGGACGGCTTCATTAAATTTAACGGAGCCGTCGGGTATTTAACGGAGCCGTCCGTACGTAACGGCTAGATTTTTCTTTGCCTATAAATAGTGGACCATTCCACACTTCCAACTTGATTTTTCCAGTCCTTTTTCTCTGGTCTAATCCCTCCTCACTTAGATGACTTTCTTTGATCATTTGGAGAGTCTTAGTTTGTTTAAGAGTGATCCAATCATCCATTCAAGTGATCCTCTTCATCCCTCTTGATTAGCAAGAGAAGAACACAAAGTATCCAAGTAGATACAAAGTGTTGTCATCCCTCTTGATTAGCAAGAGAAGAACACAAAGTATCCAAGTAGATACAAAGTGTTGTCATCCCTCTTGATTAGCAAGTGAAGAACACAAAGTATCCAAGTAGATACAAAGTGTTATCATTCCTCTTCATTTGCAAGAGAAGAACTCAAGGTATCCAAGAAGATACAAGAGTTATAGTTGTTAGGTCTTGTAACATTTGTTACACTCTTGATTGTATCATAGCATACATCAAGATCATTTTACCTTTGTGAGAGAGAGTGAGTCAAGATCAAGTGTGATCTTGTAGAGATAGTGAAGATCTCTTGAAGCCATTGGGCTTGTGTGATTGATCATGTGGATCAAGGGTAGATCGGGTAGATCGTGGTAGATTGGTGCTAGCTAAGATTAGCACTCGACATCTAGCTTAGTGTCGGAAATAGGATAAGCGACGTGTACGGGGTAGATCGGGTAGATCGTGGTAGATTGGTGCTAGCTAAGATTAGCACTCGACATCTAGCTTAGTGTCGAAAATAGGATAAGCAACGTGTACGGTGTAGATCGGGTAGATCGTGGTAGATTGGTGCTAGCTAAGATTAGCACTCGACATCTAGCTTAGTGTCGGAAAACAAGTTAAGCGACGTGTACGGTTTTCTCCGCCTAAAGGGAGTTTGTTGATTAGTGAAGTAACTCTAGAGTTGGGTACTCGGGGAGTGGATAGGGCGAAGATGAGCTTCGTGACCGAACCACTATAAATCATCATGTCCGGTTTGCGCCTTCTTACTTATCTCTTTACTTTCATTTTATTCTTTATCGCTTTATATTTATATTTGCATTGCGTTTATGCTTGTGTGGCTAGGTGCTTATGTTATGTTGATTATGTATGTGTCATGGTTGATTGTGCTTGTGTTGTAGTTTAATTTATTCATCCCTAGATGATATGTGATCATAGTTGATACTTTTCATATCACATCACACTTGATCGGGAGTTTGATACAAAAGTTTTAAATTTTTAAATGGAAACGTATTCACCCCCCTCTACGGTTTCCACAATTGGTACCAGAGCCACGTCGCTCAAATTTTTAAAACAAATGGTTTTCAAAATTGAGTACGATCCATGTATCAAATTACCCATGAAGGTGATAAAAATATGAAAAGTATTTAGTTGCTTAATACTTACAAGTTTTGTTGTTAAGTATACTTTGTCATACTAGCTTGAAGGTTTTCTTAAACCACTAAAAGAATAGTGTTTTTAAGTGTCCGGTCATGTTTTCAGAACGAGTCATTAAGTCATGCAGTTCTGAATCAGAAAACAGACCACGGTACCACTAAATATTGTACGGTACCGTTATATTTAATGGTACCGTGGGTCATTTAACGGTGCCGTGCATCTGATTATCTGTTTTTCATTTTTGGTTCATTTTCAAAAATCCATATAAAATCAACCATGAGTCTGTACGAGTCGTGTCGCCCATCATTTTAAACGATGTTAAGTCTACTTTCATTTGAGAAACATTTTTATGAATTAGTTCTAAATGAAAGTATGTTAAAGTCCTTGATTTTCAACTAAAGGTCTTCTGGTCATGCAGTTTGCGTAAATTTTTGGTCAAACTGAAAAAGGGCGATTCAACCTTTAAACCTTGACATGTTTTCAAAGTGCTCAGCAAAAATCTTTGAAATGGGGAGGAAACCAATTCATTGTCAAATAAAATCAAGCTTAGTATACATTGTTATACCTAATACACAAAATGATGATAAGTATTTTTGTGTGATAAGCTAAATTGCTATTTGCTTATTATAGTTTTTCGGTTTATGCATTTGTAAGGCCAATGCTAAATCACTTGCACTATATTAAGTAATTAGTTTGCATTGCATATAGGCATCAACCATTTGTCTTGTATTTGTTGCAAGTTCTTAAAATGGTGTAGTAACTTTCTTAGGAATAGAAACTAAGTTGGTAGATCATGTGTGTCGAAAGATATTGTCTTACACAATTATTTTTCCCAAGGTTTAAGTGTAAAAAGTATATCACCCCAAAATACTTAACACTTTCATAAAATCCATAACATGATCTTTAAAACATTACACCATTTTGTCTTGATTGACCATGGGTTGTCTAAACAAGATAAAACGTCATTTAATACATTAGTATTTAAGTAAAAGAAAATGTATTAAACTTGCATTGATTTAACACACATACAAAATGTTTTAAACATTTAGTGTTTTACGTATGTTGTATAAAAATAGTTAAGATAATTATTTTTATACTAATGAGGTGTCGAAAAACTAAGAATATTATACTTGATAATATAAATAGTTTTTCTCAAATAAAAATTAATGACAATATCGAAGTAGTAACTTAATATGTCATTAACCTCACACATACAACTAGTATTAGAATAAATGGAACACACTTCTTAAAATTTTATTTTCTTTTTAAAAGGAGTGATCATGAGGGTCTAGAAAGATTTCGAGTACATATCAATTCATTATTCAAATTATGATTGATATCATCATCGAATCTAATTGACAAGTTTTCGAGTGTGGACATGAAATTGGAGTCATTATTTGTTTAGCTTCAAGATAACATCAAAACATGATGAAACATATTTTCTTGAATCTACATACTCAATCACACTCGATTGTTATGAAAATAATGACGTCCTCTCAAGACGAAAATAATATGCATCGGATCATAACTCACACTTGTGTTGAAGATGCCATGTTAAGTCTTCTTGTCCAATGGTTGTGTCCCAAACTTTAAACTAACATGTTTAAAAGATGCATAAAATAAACAACCTAGTAGGATTGACAACTTGGATGTTTCATCCGAAATATACAAGTAATTTACATTGCAATGCAATTGGTAAATGTGTCATTTCCGAAAAACCAAAAACGAGCAAACTAACAACATATGTAAACTTTGCTCATGAACAAATCATCACTCAAAGCCACATGTCTAGTAAAAGTGTCACACATAATATGTTATTAACTATTATGTAAGTCATCAATCTTTGAAAATATCACATGTATTTCTCTTATCAAAAGATTGACAAAAGATAACTTATATCTTATGCATCTTATTTTCTTTGTAACATGAATGGTTATGTTACAAGAGAATACATTGCATCCTGTTAACAAATATAGGATATTAGAGTTGAATAATAACCTAATACAACATGTGTCATTGCATAAACAAGTAAAATTGGTCATACACTAAAATACTTGTTTAACAACGCATTCGTAAGAGTGATAAGTTTCCTCTTAGAAAAGCATATTTGTTGAAATATACAATATGTCTCAATTTTAATGCTCACAAGATCTATTGAGGTATGTAACCTTCACTAGATTCTTTCTCAAAATATGCAATGGAGCATTTTTGAAACACACACGATGTAGTAGGTTCTACATTGTATCACATTAGAGTGTCTCTTGGTTCTAGGAAACCAAATCATGTTAAAATAACATGTAACAACTCAACAAACAAAGATGTTGTCCAAGAGATCATAAAATACACCATCTCCATCAAACAACCTTTAAATCTCAAACACGAAATTAAAACATTTCACTTGCCTTTGTTAGGAGTTGTGTAAGACATGTCATTTTCTTAACCAACTTTCAAAGTATGGTTAATTGAGTCATATTAGGCCATGTATAAGCAAAACAAGATAACATCATCTTTGCTATACTTCGATAGGCAAATATAGGAATTTGAATTCTTCTAACATGAGAATGACTACTTGAGAACCTGTCGCACTAGAAATTCAATTTGACCTAACGGTTGGATTGCTTCCAGGAGAAAAGTTGGGTTCGTGTATAACCCGTAAAAATGGTCGTGTTTAGCCTTAATTGAGCACCACTAGTGATAGTCTCATACTCATTCTCTAACTTGAAAATTTTTCATTCCTACATTTGACTAGAGATAGTTTACATCGGTGAACTTTATCTCCCATTAGGATGTCATCTTGAACAAGTAGTAATTAGGATCTGCTTTAGCAAACCTAGATTGCTTGCATCCCACATACATGTTTCAAAATGATAACATGTTCTCGTAAGATATGGTTAAATGTCTTCATGATCTTAAATGCTAAATGATTATCATGTTTTACATGATGCTTGCATTTATTCCTTATGTGCATTTTACATGATTTACTTGTAAAGCTTGCACCCACACTATGTCCTTTTGACACATTAGGAATTAGGTATGCCCATCACTATGAACCCTTAGAAGTCATAGAGTCATACACTAGTGTCAAAACCTATAATTTAGAGTAGTCGCGAAGTTGTCCTAATTCCCCAGTCATCACTTCGCCTTCTTCCAAGTAATACACCCGTTTGTCATGGGAAGGTTAGATACAAACCTAGTAGAACTCGGAGTAGGATTGACAACTTAAATATTTCATCCGAAATATTCAAGTAAGTTTAACTTGCGATCGCAATTGTTAAATGTCATATCCGAAACATCATACTCAAGCCTTTTAACAACATATGTTAAAACGCTCATCCCAAAGCTAAAAGCTAACATCAACCCTCGGGTGACAAAGGACTCACGAGTTGCTATATAAGTGATTAGTAGTTCCTTTCATCCTCGTGTGAATATACACGTCTTAAGATCCCAAACCCTGCTGCGAACCAGCACCATAGGCCTAGCTTTACATCTTTCAAAACCCCGTGAAACACTCACGTGCTAAGCACATCAAAATCCGTAAATCAACCAAACCTCTCAACCGAGAATCCCTTAACCATCTTCGTCTAGGTCTAGGAATGATGGAACATATTCCATAAATCTTATGACTATTTGAATATTTCACTGGAAATATTAAAGTCATCCCTCGTACCCCTCTTACGACTACTTGAATATTTCACTTGAAATATTGTAGTCATCTCGTGCATCACGTCTCATGACTCTTTAAATATTTCACTGGAATATTGAGTCATTCTTTAAATCCCTCTTATGACTATTTAAATATTTCACTGGAAATATTAAGTCATCTTTCATATCGCTCTAATGACTACCTATGTATTTCCTCGGAAATATAAAAGTCATCTCTTCTCGTCCAGTACCGTTCAAAGAATTTATTAGGTATAAATTCTTTCCTCGTGTCGAAAAATCTCCCTAAATCAGTGAGATTTATTCGTAAAATATTTTTAAACTCCAATGACAACTTAAATATTTCATCCGAAATATTTAAAGTTTATTTAATTTGCGAAATGCAATTAAATGTCATTTCTCGTTCTCAAAAAACGTTCATCGAATCCCGTTGGATTCATTCATAAAAGAATTTATTCAGTATAAATTCTTTTAATCTAAGGTCCAGAAAAATCACAACGTATGTGAAATTTCTTTGTCAGAAATCTAATTCTGGGTCAAAACTGACCTCAGCAGGTCATGGTATCCTTAAATAGGGGATGGTACCGCTAAATTTAACAGTACCGTCGGACCATTTTCTGCTGAGACAGTTTATTCTCACTATTTCAAAACCACTATCGAAACCCACTCAATGTAATCTTGAACCAGAACCGTATCCTATCAGAACAGATTGTATCTATCTTCTGATTCCTAATCCTTCTTCACTTTCACTTCCGCATGGTACTAAACACTACTAATGCTTCCGCATCCCACTCATCTTCCACACACTTCAAACGAAGAACCATTAGGATACGTTGAGATAACCCTCCTTCATCAACATAGATAACCCTATAACCTTATCACCTACCTCACAACCCTGAAGATTGTATCTTCTTAACCCTTAGGATATCTCCAAGTAATCACATGCCTCATCATATAAATATTCTATTAATATTCAAAATGATTGAGAAGAGCTACGTGACTTCAAAGGTGAAGTTTATCGTATGCTATCCACCACTTGTCATGACGTTACTAAGCTCATCGCTTCTGTCAACGTTTGTTTTCCTCTTTATCTTTTGCATCTTGTCCGGATGGTCATAGATTAAGGGGGAGCGAAAACACATTCATATAGCCTTTCACCAAACACTCTCAAGAACACATTAATGTGGTTCTTATTCCCTAGGAAACTTCCCTTTAGCTGCCCAGAACTAGGCTGCACAGGAAAATTCTTGACTTCCAGGTCACGGTACCGTTAAATAGGCCATGGTACCGTTAAATTTAACGGTACCGTGTGGTATTTAGTGGTATCGTGCCTATATTTGACGAATTTTCACTGTTTCCTTTAGATCCCTGCATCCCTAACCTCAAAACTGCAAAATTTTGCAAACTCACATACACCCTAGGATTCCCTCACTACACCATAGGACTCTTACACCAACTTTAGTTCGAATCCCACAACTCTTGCCTATATAAGGCCTCACCATTGCAAGCTTATCTTGCATCTCACCTTCAAACCTCACATCAACATCATCATCGCACTCAACCCTTATAACTACACTTCACTCTTGACAGTGATAGTTAGTCTAAGAACCTTCAACCCATAGATCATCACACTCAAACCTATAACCCTCAACTCATCACACTCAAACCTTACAACTACTCCTCACTTTGGATAAGTGATAGTTAGTTCAACAACCTTTAACCCTCACAAACACATGAAACCCTTCATGCACCAAATTATCTCTAACACACAACTAGGATCATCCAACCTAGAAACCTAGAAGTTCGTTACCTTAACCCCGTTAGAGATATCCACCAACAATCCTGTTAGGATCACATACACCTTTTCTTTTTCCCTTTTGACATATATCATGCATCTTATTGTCAGTGCAAACGATATATTAATCTAAACCAGCCTTCCCCACCTTTCCTCAAAGGGCAAAACCAACATCTCCATTCACATCATCATCATCCTCCACCTTTAGGATTCCCATACCAAATCCACCACAACCTTTAGCTATCACACTAATCCTATCACCATCAAACCTCTTTGGACTTGGCACCAACACATCAACCTCATCACAATCACCATCACCACAACCACTAATGGGTCATCCCATTATTTATCCCCTACAACCACATAACCCAAGTTGTCCTTGTTGTATAACCTCTATCGAGTCTACTTATGACACGACTTGTGTTGGGAATAAAATGTTCAAGTCAAAGAGCCTGCCAGATATGTCAAAGAGCCTGCTAGTTGATTTTGAAAAGTATGAAGATGTACTAACAGTACCTTCTGGGTAGAAGGTACTGCTAGTTGATAAAGGTCCTGCCAAGCTTTATGTCAAGTTGATAGATATTTTGTAATAGATATTTAGTTGAATTATTAGTCTTTGTACATTGTAATACGTTATGTAGAAGTAGTTTAGTCTTCTGTGGTATACAGAAGAATATTACAGAGTTGTTACATTGGTAGTTGTATTTAATTGTAGGCTAGAATAGTCAAAGTATCATATTATATTAAACCACTTGACAACTTGTAATAAGGGTACCTTATACTATAAAAGGTTCCCTTAGTCACTCCTTCATGCATGCATCTCTTCAACTAATAACCAAAACTGAACAACCTCTCAAGTAACTTAGTTACTCATTTCACAAATCCTTTTACAATCTAAGATTCAAGATTACTTTGTAATCCCGGTGATAGTTAGATCATCCGTATTATTTCATCAATAATATTGAATCGTTTTGTGTTAACTAAAGTTGTGTTTCCTTGTTCATTACAAACTCACGTTTACATAACTCACCACCTTTGTGTTCTTTTAAGTGTGTTGTAGTAGATTCCGCATACTAAACACATTCATACATAAATATCCCAAACACGTTACTAAGATTCACATCCCAAGTGTTTGCGCAATCCTTTCCACAAGTGGTATCAGAGCTAGGCTGATATTTACAAATTAAAAGAACAATGGATGTTGAACATATTCAAACCAATGTTGCAGCAAAACTTCCATTACTCAAGCAAAATGAGTTTGATATGTGGAGACTGAGGGTAGAACAATACTTTCAAGTGCAAGACTATGCACTTTGGGAGATCATTGAAGAAGGAAACTCATTTAAACCCTCAATCACCACCACCACAGTAAACGATGCTCTTGTAACACAAGTACAAGAACACCCATCAAGTGCAGAAGAAAGAATTCAGAAGCGAAATGATCTAAAAGCCAGGAGTATGTTACTGATGACTATTCCAAATGATCAGCTTTTGATCTTTAACAAATACAAAGATGCTAAAACCCTTTTTGAAGCTATTGTGGCTAGATTTGGTGGTAATGATGCTACCAAGAAAACACAGAAAACACTTCTCAAACAGCAGTTTGAAAACTTTGCAGCCACAACAAATGAGTCTTTGGACAGTATGTTCAATAGACTTCAAAAGCTTTCAAGCCAGTTAGCCATCCATGAAGTGATGATAACTCAAGAAGACCTAAACTCCAAATTTCTTAGGAGTTTACCTTCAGAATGGTCCATGCATGTCATTGTCTGGAAAAACAAGCCAAATATTGATCAGATGAGTCTTAATGATCTCTACAACAATTTCAAAATAGTAGAGCATGAAGTAAAGAAGACAACTGGTTCAAGCTCAGGAAATATGGCTTTTGTATCATCTGCAAGCACCTCAAAAGTTGTAGATGAAGAAAAAGATGGCAGAGAAGAAGGTACTGCCAACACAAACCTTGGTACTGCCAGTACTTCTAGCAGTACCAAAACCATTTTAGATGAAACAATTGGGTGTGCTTTTCTTACATCTCAACACAATGGGTCCATATTAACTTTTGAAGATCTTCAAGAGATTCATCCTGATGATCTTGAAGAGATGGACATAAAATGGCAAATTTCACTTCTGAGCATCAGGGCTAAGAAGTTGCTGATGAGGACTGGAAAGAAGATTACCATAGATGGTAATGAGCCTGCTGGGTATGATAAGTCAAAAGTGGAGTGTTACAACTGCCACATGAAGGGTCACTACTCTAGAGAGTGTAGAAGACCTAAGAAGCAGGATGACAAGGGTAGAGGGTTTGACAACAGGAATAAAGGAAGCTTTGAGAAGAAAGGAAGCTTTGAGAGCAAGAGTAAGGCAGTTGAAATCATTGAGCCCAAAGCAATGGTTGCTATTGATGGTATGGGTTTTGATTGGAGTTTTATGGGTGAAGAAGAGTCAACTTCAGATGAAATGGCTTTGATGGCATTCTCCACTCCTGAGGTACAAACTACCAAATGTTCTAATAATTGTGAAGTTTTTAAGGAATTAGAAACTTTAAGAAAAAGTTATGATGAACTGACATTAGAACAAAGAAAAACACATCAAAACTTAGTCGATTATAAGTGTGGTATGGCCAAACTTGAAAAAGAAATCATTCACTTTAGAGAAAATAAACTCACCTTTTCTGATGCAAAAGCTATTCTTAATAGACAAATATTTTTGAAAGATTCAGAAATAGAAATGTTAAGAACTGAGTGTACTAAAGTGACATTGGCTAGAGATAATATTGAACTGACTGTTACCAAATTGGAAATTGCTTCTGATTGTACTAGAAGCATAGTTGAAAATCAGATGAATAAAAGAATCAAATCTGGGATAGGATACAATACATGTCCACCTCCTTATAGAGGAATCCTTTGTCCCCCAGGATCAGATCTTGCTGAATCAGGTTTACATGAAATCATCAACAAACCACTAGCTAAACCTGTAGAGAAAAGTGAACCTATTGAGAGTGCTAAGATTGCCTCACTCTCTAAGGTGCTCACTGATAAGAAACCAGATATTCTAATCATTGAAGATTGGGTATCTGATGATGATGAAGAAGAGACTGTTTCTATAAAAGGAAACAAAGTAGGACCAATCAGTCCTAAAAGAGTAGAGATTAAGGCTAAGGCTAAAGCTGTTTTGAAAACAGTTGAAAGTTGTGAAAAATGTAATAACAAACCTAGAGGAAGCCAAAGAAATTGGAACAACCTTAAGTCACAACAACTAGGTGATGACTTTGTTATGTACAATAAGGCTTGTTATTACTGTGGTAGCTTTAATCATCTTCATGCTTATTGTAATAATTGGGTTTCTGGGAGTAAGACAAAGTCTAAAACAAATGTTACTCACCCCAGAAAAAGTTTTGTTAAGTCTAACACCACAAAAGATAAACATACTGTTAGACAAAATAAGCCTGTTATTACAAAACCAACTGATAAGGGTGCAAGAAACACTTTCAAATATGTACCAAAAGTTGTGAATAGTCCTATTCAAAAGAAATATGTGGTCAAAACACAAGTTTGGAGACCAAAACCAAAAGGTCCTGCTAGACCAAAAGGTCCTGCTAGATCAAATGGTACTGCCAAAATTGGTACTGATAGACCAAAGACCACAAAATGGATTAAAAGGGAAAATGCTGTTAAGTCCTCAGCATGTTGGATTTGGAAACCACTCCAATCAAAAGGTGCATCAACAATCTTGAAAAGGTTTGATTTCATTGATGCAAGAGGCAAACCCAAGTCTGTCATGGCTTGGGTACCCCAAGGAAACTAATATGTTTATTCATGTGCAGGAACATTCATCTGATATTGGTGATCAAGGATATGTAGATAGTGGATGTTCAAGGCACATGACAGGCAACATGTCTTTTCTCTCAGACTTCAAAACAGTTGATGGAGGATATGTTACCTTTGGGGGAGGAATAAAAGGAAAGATCACTGGTAAAGGTACTATCAAAACCAGTAAATTAGATTTTGAAAATGTGTATTTTGTGAAAGAACTTCAGTTTAATCTCCTTAGTGTCTCACAAATGTGTGACAAAAAGAACAATGTTCTATTTACTGACAATGAATGTATGGTTCTTTCTTCTGATTTTAAAATGCCTGATGAGAGTCAGATCCTTCTTAAAATCCCAAAAAAGAACAATATGTACAGTGTTGATTTAAAGAACATTGATCCTAAGGAGAGTTTAACTTGTTTGGTAGCAAAAGCCTCATTGGATGAATCTATGCTTTGGCATAGAAGGCTTGGTCATGTAAACTTTAAAACAATCAATACAATTATGTGCCTGTTACAGGTACAAATACTAATGATAATGCAGGTTTTGAAGACAATGTTGAAACTCCTAAAGATCAAGATTACATCTGGATGCCAATTTGGAAAGGTTTGGATCTATCTTCAAGTCAAGAAGAACCTTCAAACACAACAAATGAAGGCAATGAAGATGATCATGGAACTCAGAATCAAGAGAATCAAGAAAGTAGTACAAATGACAATGGTACTGCTAGTTCACCAGATGGTACTGCCAGTTCACATATTGATACTGCTGAGCCATTGAATGTTGAAATAGATGATTCTTTACCAGAAGAAGTGGGGATTGGCAATCTTCCATTTACCTATGAAGTTCCTACAACACATAACACTAGAATTCTCAAAGATCACTCAACTGATGATGTGATTGGTAGCATTGATTCTGGTGTTAGAACAAGATCTCAAGTTGGTTTATCTCAAGTCTTGACTTCAAATCAAGAAGGGTTTATCTCCTCTATTTATGAAGAAAAGAATCATGATATTGCCAACATATGCCTGTTTTCATGTTTTCTATCTCAGGCTGAACCCAAAAACATAAACAAAGCTTTAGATGATGCAAGTTGGGTTGAAGCAATGCAAGAAGAGCTTCTCCAATTCAAGGTTCAGAAGGTTTGGATATTGGTTGATTTGCCCAAAGGTCATAGGGCAATTGGAACCAAATGGGTGTTCAGAAACAAGAAAGATGAAAGGGGTATAGTGATCAGAAACAAAGCAAGATTGGTAGCCCAAGGATATACTCAAGAAGAAGGGGTAGATTATGAAGAAGTTTTTGCTCCAGTTGCAAGACTTGAAGCAATTAGGCTATTCTTGGCCTATGCTTCTTTCATAGGCTTCACTGTCTATCAAATGGATGTTAAGAGTGCATTTTTATATGGTGAGATTGAAGAACCAGTGTATGTTTCTCAACCTCCAAGCTTCATTGATGCAGAATATCCAGACAAGGTTTATAAGGTTACCAAGGCTCTTTATGGTCTACACCAAGCTCCTAGGGCATGGTATGAAACATTGGCTTGCTTTCTACTAGAAAGTGGATTCCAAAGAGGCAAGATTGATCCAACTTTGTTCATCAAAAGAACAAAGAAAGATATCTTGCTAGTGCAGATTTATGTTGATGACATTATCTTTGGATCTACAAGCCAAGTCTTGTGTGTAGAATTTGAAAAACTTATGCATAGTAAGTTTGAAATGAGTTCCATGGGGGAACTTACTTTCTTTTTGGGTCTCCAAGTGAAACAATCCAAAGAAGGCATATTTATCAGCCAAGATAAGTATGTAGCAGAGATCCTAAGGAAATTCCAGTTTGCTGATTCTAAAGTTGCAAGTACACCAATGGATGCAGAAAAAGGGCTACTCAAGGATGCTGAAGGAGAAGATGTGGATTTGCACAATTATAGGTCAATGATTGGGTCTTTGATGTACCTTACATCATCAAGACCAGATATCATGTTCTCAGTATGTGTATGTGCAAGGTTTCAAGTTCATCCCAAAGTCTCTCATCTCACAGCAGTCAAAAGAATCTTTAGATATCTCAAGGGTCAACCTAGGTTGGGTCTTTGGTATCCAAGGGAATCATCTTTTGAATTGGTGGCTTATTCTGATAGTGACTATGCTGGTGCAACTCTAGACAGAAAATCCACAACTGGTGGATGTCAATTTCTTGGTTGCAGACTCATCTCTTGGCAATGCAAGAAACAAACAATGGTGGCCAACTCTACAACTGAAGCAGAATATGTTGCTGGTGCAAGTTGTTGTGGGCAAGTTCTTTGGATCCAAAATCAAATGCTTGACTATGGGTACAATTTTCTTAACACCATTATTTACATTGACAATAGCAGTACTATATGTATCATTAAAAACCCAGTTCAACACTCAAAAACAAAACACATTGAAATCAGACACTATTTCATAAGGGATTGCAATGAGAAAAGGTTAATACAAGTTGTTAAAATTGATTCTGAAAAGAATTATGCAGACCTTCTCACCAAAGCTTTTGATTTAGGTAGATTCAAATATCTTGTAGGAGGTATTGGAATGATTAATCTTTGAAAAACATGTGTTTTTGTACATAAAATTAACTGGTATTGGCTTTTAAACATGGTACTGCTAGTTGGTCAATAGGTACTGTTAGTTCATAATTGGTCCTGCTAGTATAAAATTTGCTATGTTTTGTTCATATTGATGCTTAAATGTTTAAAATGCTATAGATCAAGTGCTTTGCACTTTGTTCTTTTGGTTTGCAACTAACACATTTCAGGTTAATAACAAAACAAGAGATCTTCCAAACAAAAAGGGGAAATGAAAGTTATTTACATCTCAGGGGAGGTAACAATCTCAGGGGAGGAAATAATAGCCCAGAATGGAAGAAAAACCAATTTATGAAAGAAAAAGACAAGAGCATACAAGATGATGTAAAGGTTGAAAAAGATAGGATTAGAACACATATTCAGAAGGGATGAAGCATTCCTAAAGGAGAAAGTTCTATCTAGATCAAACTAAGGAAAGTATCAATTCAAAGGCATGCTAATAGATGATTTCACTTGTTGAACCAATCATCCAAGATACACAGCATCATTGTCTTTTTAATTTCCTTCATCCAAGGAAATTGCACCATCTTTAGGCCAATATGGCTTTTGGTATTCAGTTCACCAAGTTTTTACAAACTTAAGAGCTGGCTAGTCCATAAGCAAACGGCTTTTGGTAAAGACACATCAAATCCGTTGATGGTTGATAGTTTACCAAAAACTATATGGTGTTTAACTAACCATACTTAACAGTAAATAGTTAACTAGTCCATAAGCAAACGGCTTTTGGTAAAGACAACTCAAATCCGTTGATAGCTGGTAGATTGCTAAAAACTATAAGGGATTTTTGCAAAACTTTCAAAAGGTACTGGTAGTTCAAAAATTGGTACTGCTAGAGTAAAATGGTACTGCTAGATAGCCGTTGAGCCTGTCAGAAAAAGTTTTAGCCGTTGGGCCTGGTAGTTAAAATTAGCCGTTGGGGTAGTTATGTAAATTACTGATGATTATATTATATTATATTTCACATATAAAATATCTTTTTAACCGCCTTTACATTTACTTATTATAATCTTTCTTATTGTCGGTTAAAAGTAATTCACACATATCATCTTTCATCTGTCCTTATCACAATTAACTTACACCTTTCATCTTCTACCAGTACCACCAACAAATCCCACCATCATAATCAAAATTTTCATTATGGATGCCACAGCTGTTCTAACCTTTGTCAAACATCACAATCAATTAGCATTTTTGGAAAAGTCAGAGGATAATGCCTCTTTTCATCAAGTAGTGGATTTTTTAAATGCTTCCTACATCAGGTTTGCTTTACTAGTCAACCCCACTATTTATGAATCTCAAATTTTACAATTTTGGAAAACAGCTAAAATTGAAACTTCTGAAAATGGGGAACAAAGGATTAAGGCCAAAGTGGATGGCAAACATTTGACTCTTACTGAGTCATCCATAAGAAGACATCTTCATTTGGATGATTCTGATGGTATTAGTCAGTTGCCAGATACTGAAATTTTTGAACATTTGGAAAGAATGGGGTATCATGCTGAGTCTACCAAACTCACTTTTCTGAAAAAGCATTTTACTCCACAATGGAGATTTTTGATCCATACAATCCTTCATTGTTTGAGCCAGAAGAAAACCTCTTGGGAGCAATTTAGTGGAAACATGGCTTCTGCTCTCATCTGCTTGGCTACAAACAGAAAATGCAATTTTTCCAAACATATTTATGAAGGATTGATTAAAAATGTGGATAGTGAAACAAAGTTTTTGATGTATCCAAGATTTATTTCATCCATCATTGCAAAATCAAAACATTTGTTGCTTCCCCCACACACACTTTATGAAACACCAAAACTTTCTTACAAAGTATTTTCAAACATGAGAATTGGTTTCAGAGGGGAAGAAATACCACTATTTGATGAAATGTTACCACAACATCCTGAAGAACCAATACCATCATCTGAATCACCATCATCAAGTTCTTCAACTGGTTACATCTCACCAACACATCAAACATCACCAATACCATCTCCAGTACCATCTGCAACACCACCAACATCATCACATCATGTATCACAACCCCAATCACCTCAGACAGTGCAAGAACTAAAAGAGAAGGTGAAGCTCTTAGAAGATGCTCTTAAAAGTCAAAACAAGAAATTTTCTGAGATCAACATCAAATTAGTCAAGAGGGTAAAGAAATTGGAAAATGAAGTGAAGAAGCTAAAGGGTAAAAGATCTTCAAAGGTTGTTTTATCTAGTTCTTCAAAATCAGATGCTGATAGGTTGGGTCACTCTTCCAAAAAGGGGAGGATGGATAGTTCTGAAGATGAAGAGGAGGCTCAATTTGAATTCCATGAAGGAACTCAGGTTTATGATGAAGAGCCTGCTGGTGCAGGGCAAGAGCCTGCTAGGCCAGAGCAAGAGCCTGCTAGGATTGAGAGGCTATTGGCAATGGACTACAAAGGGTCTGCTGAGAAAGTGTACAAGAGAAAGAGGGACTTAGAGCCTCAAGGAGATTTGTTTGTTCAAGGGAGATTTATTTATTGCTGATGAGCAATCTACTGCTCCATCTCAAGAACTAACACCAAAGGATAAAGGGCAAGAGCATTATGATTGAAGATGAGCCAAAGCCCAAAAAGTTAAAGAAATCAGAGCAAGCACAGATGGCTTTAGATGAAGAAGTCTCAAAAAGAATTCATGAAGAAGAACTGCAGAAAGCATTTGAAGCTTCAAGATTGCTAACAGAGATGAAAGAGCAAAAAGATGCTGCTCAGACTCTTCTTGAAACTTAAATTGCTAAAGAAACCTTTGATACACAGATGCAATGGATTATTGCTAATGATCCAATTGTGAAGGGTCAAGCAGCAATAATAGTGAATGACAAGAATCTCAACTCTGATGAGAAAACAGCCGAGCTTGAATCTTTTATCAACAAAAAGTATAAGGAAGCAGCTCTAGCTGATATTTTTGAAAAGATGAAAGAAAGTCAGAAAAGAGGTTTTAAGGTAGGCAAATCATGGAAAGATCAAGTGTCTTTTATGAAGAAATTTCTAAAAGGTCAGGCAAATTGGACTGATTATCAACTGAAGAAGAAATCTGCTGATGAAATCTACTTCTTGTACCTACAAGCCTACAAAAGTCTTTACTACAAAATCCCATCTGATGCAAAGCCCTCTATGAAAAAGAAAGATGCTCAGAAGAAAGAAGAAGCAAAATTGGACTCAGAGCAAGTAAGTAAGATGTTAATTACTTTGCCAACTATCATACATGCTGATCCAATTAGGTCTAGATACCCTATTATTGATTGGGAAATACACCATGATAGATTAGGAAAGTCATGGAAAATATCAAGGGTTGGGGGTCAGACTGCTATCTTTAAGAATTTTGAAAATCTAGTAAGAGCATGTGACAGAGCAGACTTGGAAGAATTGTGGAATCTAGTTCAGATTAGGCTAGACACAAATTCTAGTACTGATGTTAAGGAACAGGAACTATGGGTAGAATTCAATAGGATGTATGATCCTAGCCCAAAAGATGTTCATTGGAAGTTTCCCTATCATGATCCTTCAACAACATGGGAATTTCTAAGCCTTAGCAGTATTCATCATCTTTACACACAAAGTGGGATTGAACTCTTTATGTTGGCTGAGAAAGAGTATCCACTTAGTTATGAAGTGCTTACAACTATGATCTCCAAGAGATTAAGATGTGACAAAGATGAAGAGAATTCAAAAATTGTTCAAAGTTTGCTGAGGAGCATATTTGAGCAATGTGAAAGAAAAAGGAAGAACAGAGAGTGAAGGTTTTTGGAAGAGTTCCCTCAAATCCTCTAGGTATGTATTTTATTCATCAGAAACTTGTGTTTTTTAAAGGAAATAACAAGTTTAGGGGAGGATTGTTGGGAATAAAATGTTCAAGTCAAAGAGCCTGCCAGATATGTCAAAGAGCCTGCTAGTTGATTTTGAAGAGTATGAAGATGTACTAACAGTACCTTCTGGGTAGAAGGTACTGCTAGTTGATAAAGGTCCTGCCAAGCTTTATGTCAAGTTGATAGATATTTTGTAATAGATATTTAGTTGAATTATTAGTCTTTGTACATTGTAATACGTTATGTAGAAGTAGTTTAGTCTTCTGTGGTATACAGAAGAATATTACAGAGTTGTTACATTGGTAGTTGTATTTAATTGTAGGCTAGAATAGTCAAAGTATCATATTATATTAAACCACTTGACAACTTGTAATAAGGGTACCTTATACTATAAAAGGTTCCCTTAGTCACTCCTTCATGCATGCATCTCTTCAACTAATAACCAAAACTGAACAACCTCTCAAGTAACTTAGTTACTCATTTCACAAATCCTTTTACAATCTAAGATTCAAGATTACTTTGTAATCCCGGTGATAGTTAGATCATCCGTATTATTTCATCAATAATATTGAATCGTTTTGTGTTAACTAAAGTTGTGTTTCCTTGTTCATTACAAACTCACGTTTACATAACTCACCACCTTTGTGTTCTTTTAAGTGTGTTGTAGTAGATTCCGCATACTAAACACATTCATACATAAATATCCCAAACACGTTACTAAGATTCACATCCCAAGTGTTTGCGCAATCCTTTCCACAACTTGTCATAATAGTAATCATTAAGGGTATGTCATATCAACAAACTATCCTAAACATCAATCATCTTAGGTAGATGATTATGTTGTTCAAAAGGTTTGTTAGAACTTTCCTCCCAATGACAACTTGGAATAAGTCATTTAGTGCGTCAGTCAATGAACGAATCTCGTTCTTGATTAGTGTGATTGAGTGAAAAATTACACCTTAGGTTTTCGGTCGGGTTGTGACACTTACGTGTTAACTTATTTTAACCCCTGCATGTCTTGCTATGTGTATTCTATCCCTATATGCTCCTATACTGTTATATATTATGTTGCACGAAGCTAACCCTTGATGTAGGAAAAGCCTTCGTATAAATTTGATCCATGGATCCGCTAGATACTAAGGTAAATACACGAGGGGATTAAATCACCATAGGGGAGCATTGAGCTAGGGGGAGCTCGGGAGAATTTGAATACATAGCATGGAGTCCTTCTAATGGTGGTGATAGAAGACTTCACTGGGATGATGCAAACTTGCCTTTCTGGGAAGAAAGGAATGAAGTTCAATAAGGGGGAGTAGGGAATAAATTCAAGGGGGCACTCGAGGCAACTACCTTTTTTGATTCGACAAAAGGGGAGAAGGGAGTGTAAACAGGTAACTTTTACATTTTACTATGTGTTATGGTTTACATATTTTTCATCATCAAAAAGGGGGAGATTGTTAGTGCAAATATTACGATATTTAAACTAAACGGTTTCTTCGGTTTTAATAATGACAAACATGTAACTTGTAATACATAACGTAAAATGTGCAAGTTACTTATAAACACAAATCATCAACGCATACTTACATCAACACTTCCCGACGTCTCAAGTATGCTTCAACGAAGTCGTAGATTTCCATCCCGACATAAATCACTCAAGGTATGGACAAACAAATCTACTACTTGACAATTGATCAAAGGATTTTACTTTTCTAAACTTCACATTTTTAATGTGACAAAACATTTTTTCAAAAATATATTTCACAAATTATTTTTGAATTAAAAAGAAATGTTTTATTTTGAAAAATATGTTTGAAAATCCCAACAGTCAAATTTCCCCCCAAAAAAGCTCCTAACTTTCCCAAATAAACCTTCCCCACTAAAGACAAACGATGGAGCGTCCACGGAACCTTTAAATAGGGACGGCTCCATTAAATTTAACGGAGCCGTCGGGTATTTAACGGAGCCGTCCGTACGTAACGGCTAGATTTTTCTTTGCCTATAAATAGTGGACCATTCCACACTTCCAACTTGATTTTTCCAGTCCTTTTTCTCTGGTCTAATCCCTCCTCACTTAGATGACTTTCTTTGATCATTTGGAGAGTCTTAGTTTGTTTAAGAGTGATCCAATCATCCATTCAAGTGATCCTCTTCATCCCTCTTGATTAGAAAGAGAAGAACACAAAGTATCCAAGTAGATACAAAGTGTTGTCATCCCTCTTGATTAGCAAGAGAAGAACACAAAGTATCCAAGTAGATACAAAGTGTTATCATTCCTCTTCATTTGCAAGAGAAGAACTCAAGGTATCCAAGAAGATACAAGAGTTATAGTTGTTAGGTCTTGTAACATTTGTTACACTCTTGATTGTATCATAGCATACATCAAGATCATTTTACCTTTGTGATAGAGAGAGTGAGTCAAGATCAAGTGTGATCTTGTAGAGATAGTGAAGATCTCTTGAAGCCATTGGGCTTGTTTGATTGATCATGTGGATCAAGGGTAGATCGTGGTGGATTGGTGCTAGCTAAGATTAGCACTCGACATCTAGCTTAGTGTCGGAAATAGGATAAGCGACGTGTATGGGGTAGATCGGGTAGATCGTGGTAGATTGGTGCTAGCTAAGATTAGCACTTGACATCTAGCTTAGTGTCGGAAATAGGATAAGCAACGTGTACTGTGTAGATCGGGTAGATCATGGTAGATTGGTGCTTGCTAAGATTAGCAATCGACATCTAGCTTAGTGTCGGAAAACAAGTTAAGCGACGTGTACGGTTTTTCTCCGCCTAAAGGGAGTTTGTTGATTAGTGAAGTAACTCTCGAGTTGGGTACTCGGGGAGTGGAGTAGGGCGAAGAGGAGCTTCGTTACCGAACCACTATAAATCATCGTGTCCGGTTTGCACCTTCTTACTTATCTCTTTACTTTCATTTTATTCTTTATCGCTTTATATTTATATTTGCATTGCGTTTATGCTTGTGTGGCTAGTTGCTTATGTTATGTTGATTATTTATGTGTCATGGTTGATTGTGCTTGTGTGGTAGTTTAATTTATTCATCCCTAGATGATATGTGATCATAGTTGATACTTTTCATATCACATCACACTTGATCGGGAGTTTGATACAAAAGTTTTAAATTTTTAAATGGAAACGTATTCACCCCCCTCTACGGTTTCCACAGATTCAATGATCTCTAAACTTTTCCCGACCCTATAATATTTTACCTAAAAATCTGTCACAATCTATCGATTTTCCTGCTAAAAATACCTAAAAATCTGTAAAAATCTGCCACATAAATTTTGTGATACTCACAGAGCTAAGCAATTAACAAAGATGACCCAAAGCTTATATCGAGCAAATCATTGCTAAAAGCATAGCCATAGCCATCGCCAATTACACCGACGCACCTGGAAGACTTGAACCCACCAAATCAGCTGAAGACATAGAAGGAGGAAATGCTACATCTGAAATTCATAATCTTACTCTTCAGGAATTTTTGGATTGCAATCCCCACACTTTTAGTGGAACTGAAGGCGCGATAGGATTGTGCAAATGGTTCGAAGAAATAGAAACAATATTTCGGTGTGGTAACTGCTCCTAGGAAAACAAAATTAAGTTTGCCACTTGCACATTTTAGGGTCGTACCCTAGGATGGTGGAATACCTATGTCCAAAAAGTAGGAGTCGACGCGGCCTACTCAACCTCTTAGGATGAACTTTGGAAGATGATGATTTCGGAATACTGTTCGAGGGACGAATTGCGGGTAATGGAACAAGAAATTTGGGATTTGACTAGGAAAGGAGATGATGTCATCGGGTACACCACTCGCTTCTACGAGCTGGCACTACTATGTCCCACTATGACAGAACCAGAGCACAAGAATCTTGAAAGGTATATCCAAGGATTCTCCCGGAAATTCAATGGAATGTCGCCTTATCCAAGCCTGCTTCTATGCATGAAGCCATTCACATGGCACATAACGTAATGGGTCAAGTTGTGCGAACTAGGATTGGTCGAGCTATCAACAATGACAACCACAACCGCACAAACAACAAAAGGAAATGGGATGGTCACTTCAGAAACAACAACAACAACAACCGTAACAATCATCACCACTATCAGCAAAAATGCAACAACCACCACAACCAACAGAATCACCGGCAGGAAGCTGGCAGAGACTACATTGCCACACCTGCTAAAGAAAATGGTTATCGTGGGAAACAACCTTTGTGCAATCAATGCAAAATGCATCACACTTGGCCTTGCACTGCTAAGTGAGGAAAATGCCAGGGAACAGGGCACAAAACAGGAGACTGCAAAATCACAGGCGTTAATGTGCAGCCAGTAACTGTGATATGCCACGGATGTGGTGGAAAGGACACTACAAGAATCAGTGCCCGAGTCAGAATACCAACTAGGACGAAAATGCCAGTAGAAGAGAATAAAAGCTCGTTAGAACCTCAACAACGACAAAGGACAACAACAATGTTTAAGCAGAAGAAGAAGTTTATGCTATAATAATAAACCATAGGTCAAGCCCTCTAGGGCTGTATTTTACTTGTGCACTTTACCCTAGGTGCGGTAGTGTAACCTAGTTGTAACAAGTACCTCCCTATCTAATGAAATTTATATCTTTTACTATTTCCACGATGATCCCAACCCTCATCTATTACATTTTCTATTCCACTCACCTTATTCATAACCATTTCGTATCAATATACCACTATCCTATTAGGGATATAGTTAATTTCATTCCTGACCGAATAATAGACTATTACCACTCTATAAGGTTCTCCCACGAATCCTAGAATCCATTCCTAAATTTTTTATTTCAAGCTATCCTGTTACCACCCCAGAAATTGATAATCTATCATTCTACCAACTATTCACTACTGTTATGCGAACCAATTTTTCTTGTTACCTTGAAAAAGTATTTAGGTTGCCATTTTAAAAAAACAACACGTTGAATACCATCTAAAACTTTTGAGAAACATAAAATGACTTTGACTAAGCCGAACATTACATCATTTGTCCTCAATTATACATAGCCTGATCACCTATGTCTAATTCAGGAAGAATCATGTCATGAAGGAAACAGTCGTCTTTTCAAATTCCTGAAACAATCTTCATTCAAAATCAAAGCTTTGTAACTAGATGAACTGTTCGTAAGCATCCCTGTTGCCAACATTCCATAGATATCTATACCTTTTACACAACACCTCAACCAACATAGACTGAACCTCGGAACGAGATTCCATTTAAGGGGGTGAAACTGTAACCACCGATAAATTTCCACTTGTATTAATATTCTAACAAAAGAATACTTATCCATTTTCTACGTCTAACTTTTTTTTAACGTTATCACAACAACAAACTAATGTGACGTAACTCACATCCTCAATAAACGTGCTCACACGCAGACCGACACCAACATGCTTTATGTTTATTTCATATAAACATCTTTATATGTCAAGTACCAAAGTTTTCAACTTATATTTGCCACTTTACGTTAATTCATAAACGTACGATCATTAAACGCTCAAACTAAACGTTTACTACCTATTAAAGTTCTCACGGAAACCCTAACATGCACTATAAACCCTAAAGTGCACTAAAGACCCCTAAAGTGCACTGAGGACCCCTAAAGTGCAAACTCTAAAGTACAAAACCCTAAAACTAATGTACAAGCCCTTAAAGCATGAAAACCTAAGCTTTACCCTATTTTCCTGTTACAAGCCCTAATTTCATAAAACTATGATTTTATGTGATAAAATCACAAACCCTAACTAATGTGCACATGATTTTTATAAAATATAAATGTACAAGTCTCTCAAGCACATGTACAAGTCCTTAATGCATAAAACACAACATTTATAAAAACCACATTATAAACCTTAGTGTAAACACTCTAAAGCACATAATACAAGACCCTTATGCACTAACCCTAGACCTAGTTTTTCTTATAACATTCAAACTCAGGGTACAAGTCCTAAAACCTATGGTACAAGTACTTAATGCATAAAGACTAAAAACTACATTTTCACTACACTAAACATATCTAAACCTAATTATACTTAACAAGACACTAACCAAGGACCCTAACTAAGATTCCTACATTCCTAGAACTCCATGTACAACACCTTAAAGCCATGGTACAAGTAGCTAAAGCATGAAACGCCCCTTTGTATTTCTAGTTCAAATCAAACTAAGCTTTAACCAAATCAAGCCCTAATTAAACTAGATTTTAACTACACCCTAACCAAGCCCTAATGAGGAGATAATTATGCCACATATTCATGTCCCCTAAGTCTTCCACCTTAGTCAAGAATGTCAAGCCCTAATTAAGGTCTTAATGGTGCCACATCTCAAGATCTTCTTACCATCACATGAAGAGTTACCAACCCCAAGATACACCTCACTATGTCCCCTCTTCCATATCACACCTTCCCAAGACCTAGAAGCATCAAGTAAAACCTGGAAATGTTTTCTATAAAAGTTGACATAAGAACCTGAGTTTTATTGCATTCCATGTTCAAACCACAGCACACTAAATCACCCACCCACATTCTGAATCATAAGCTTCCAATAGAAGTAGAAGAAGCATACCAAAGGAGCTAGGAGAGTGGAAAGAAGCCTTGCTTCACTTTGGAGTCATTTGGTCACATTTTGGTCATAGTCGAATTCAACAAGGGCGAGTCTTTCTTATCCTTTTAATCCCTTTCATAGGTCTTTGATTCACCTAATAATGATGTTACTTAAGTTAAATAAAAGGCCAAGATCAAATATCATAGTTTCCATACATTCTGTGTAACCAGTAACTAATTAAACACCTATATTAAGCTATTAGGTTGTTTTAAGTTTTAAGGCCTTGATAAACACAAATAACACATCTAGATAAGCTATATTACATGTTGATAAGCTACAAAAATAAGCCCATAAAAGTTGAAGTCTAAATTGCATTTTTCTCCTTTTTGTTCCTGGTCGACAAACCCCCTCAAACACCCCTTTTGGAATCAAATTTTAATCCACAAGCTCACAACCATAAGCTGAGATATTAAGCACTTTTAATAAGCCCCTAGGTGACTTTACAAAGTCCCAAAGATATGGCTAAAATCTGTACAGGAGTTGTTTGTATTTCTGTTTCTTTCGGGCTGGTCGCTACACAAGAACACCCTCAACACCCCTTTTTAGCCCTAATTTTCTACTATAAGCCAAGACTTATAAGCCCAGCCATTAAGCACTTTTAATAAGCACCCAAGATACTACTTAAAGCCCTCAAGACCCAGGTAAAACCCCATAAGCCACGCTTAAATTTTATGTTTACTTTATGTCGCTCAGAATCTGGAAACTGGATTTATTGTTTTATTCTTATCGAGAAAACAGCCCAAGTACCCAACTTTGGCGAATTGTTTAGACCATAAGCTAAAAGCTTCAAGCTGTGGGATTTTGCAAACTTAATAAACTCCTAGCAAAGATTATAAAACAACAAAAATGTCGTAAAAAGATCAAAGGGCCTCGTGTATATTCTTGTTTACTTTTGGTGTCTCGACACATAAAATAACACACTCTTTTTATTTATTTTAAGCCCTTAAGCTAAAATATAAGCTGATAAGCTATTCACAGCTTATTTACAAACTAACCACAACTTACTTAGCAAGCCATAATAGATCACACCCTTTCCTAAACTTAAAACGTGGTTAAAATGAACTAAGGACCATATACGTAACGACTAGAATATTATGAGGGGAAAACTCTAACATATTGAAACATGGAGTTTTCTTGGGCCAAAGCTGTAAATATTGATAAGTTAGATACAACAAGGGCTAAAATAGTAAAGAACTAATAGTTAAGGGTATAAAGTGTCACTATTGAAACTACATGGGTAAAAGTTGTCATTTTATGAAAGTTGAGTTGTATAACTTGTCATTTCATAAAATATGAAGGGTATAAGTTGTTAATTTATAAAAATGAAGAATATAAGTTGTCATTCTATAAAAGATGAAGGGTATAAGTTGTCATTATATGAAAGTTCAAAGGTATAAACTGTCAATACTTGAAACTATAAGGGTATGAAATGTAACATTTTATATTATTGCGGGAAATATACTTTTGGCTCGTTTTTGATAAAAACTAATAAACGGGATACTTCTAATTCATTAACGATCAAACAAACCCTAAAAATGAAATACGATAAATATTAAACTTTTGAAGAGACTTTATGTTGTATTATGCAAGAGTTAACTATAAACATGACATTTGTTATTGGAATGCTAAAACTTGACATATTCACCTAGGTTGCGTGTCAGAGCAGTTTATTCATCGTACTTGATTTACTTTCAAATCAGACTACTGTAACACCAAGGTGAGTTCATAGTCCCACTTTTATACGTTTTCCAAACTCGTGGGGAGATACATGCTACAAACCCGAACACAAGTATTTTTCTGTATGCTATCCTGATTGATATTGCCTAAGCTTACACTATTGCCACTAAAAATACCCTCTTATCATGAGCCATTAATCACTTGAGAGTGAACGCGAATATAGTAAATAGATCTATTGGAGGTTGACGACCCATTTGTACTAGCCGGATAGATAGCTATAATGCTAGCCGGATTGATAGACAAATGCACTTTATTTGAGACTAAATAGGAAGTTGGCAAGCTCCTACCCGAGGGAATTATTACTACATTTAATTATGTTAGTAATTACATCACTCTTGTAATGTCCTACTGTTAAGGTTTGCGTGTCATGAGGCTTAGGGCAATATACTGTACTGCAATATTATTGTTTTACTACTACTTAACTTGTGTTCAACCAACTGATTATTATGCAAACACTATGGATTCACTCAACCTTTGTGTTGACTTTTTAGCATGTTTATCTCAGGTCCATAATGAACGAGGATGGCATGGAGGGGCACGGATACTGATAGAAGGCTAAAATCTAATTATCATTCGAAACTTATTTAACAAACTGTAAAACTACTAGGACCTCATTTTGTAAACTCTGATATTTATAAAAATTCGAATGATAAATCTTTTAAAACGACTCAATTAGAGATCGTTTTCTATTATTATAACTGTTATGCCATCGAGTAACACCCAACTTGAATTCCGCTGCGTATCCCGAAATTGGGGGTGTTACAGAACTCCCTGGATGGCACCTAAGCCAAAGAAGAAGATAATGGGTTCGGTGAGTGAAGACAATAGCTCACTGAACCCCAGTCTCCTCAACAACTATGAAGACTGAAGACTGAAGACCAAAAACTGAATAACTTGAAGACTGAAAGAAAGGCGGGACAAGGGTTTAAAGAGATAAGGAGAAGTCCTTATCAGGCTGAAGTTAAACTTTCCCTGAAAGGCTTCATAACAAGAACAGTGTCATCACTGTTACTCAGAAAGCACTATTGTCTTATACCCAAAATAGGTTCTTATAACAGGGATAAAATACATCAGTATTTTGTCCTGATTAGCTTAGGTCATCTTTTATCTTGTAATTAACGGTTGCTCTTTTTACTTGTCTATAAATAGGTTCATAAGTTGGTGTAAAAGTAGAAAAGTTTGTGCAATTAATGCTTAGACATTCACAAACCACTTTTACTCCTCTAAAGAGCAACCTAGTCCCTAAGATAGCTCTGTGGTTCCTTACAGTTACCACTTAAGCTTAGCTTAAGTTTAGAGAGGAGACATACCATACTTGTCATTTCAATTCTAAGTGTTTTTTTCCGCAAACACTTGGGTATAGATTCTTTTGATTTACTTCTAATAAGAATTTAAACGTTGAAAAACTCTTGTCTTTTATCTTTTACATTTATAGTTATTTGTCAAGTTAATCAATGCATTACTAAGCTATGGAACACGGTTAACTTAACTTTATAGTTAATTCTAATCGTGTAACGGGAACAACAATTATACGTTTTCTTCCTAAATCATGATGTTTGATCAACTATTTGGGAAATGGGTAAAACGCCGAAACAACCTATTGATGTTTTTCCTTCTTGTCTTTATTATTTTATTCTTCTTCTTAATCTTAGTTCTTCTCTCTTTTCGTTATTCTTTTCTTCGTATCCAGTTATGTTTGCCAACTTTTATTATCTTAACTTCTCGTATCCACACGAGTCTTAAATGTTATTTCTCTCAAACGCCATTGAAATAAAACCTTTTCATTTCAAATACGAGCATTACTTTATAAATCGCTTTGAGGTTTATTGCTGAGACATATTATTCATGTATTAGGTTGTGCTAAGGTTCATTTGTCGTGCTATCCCATCTGATCATATTGTGATATCTTATTTCATCTGTAACTAAGGTGTGATTCGTAGCCCCATTTTTACTTTTAAATTGTTTATAAACCCATGGGGGAGATACATGCTATTTACTCATTTTTATGAGCACAATTGTTTATTTGTATGCTATTCCTGAGTAAAATGATAATGCTAAGTACCGTCCTTGCCAAAAGCAAGTCCCTCGATCATGAACCATTAATCATTTGCAAGTGAGCGCGATTGTAGTTTATAGGCCTATAGGAATTGACCTTCCCACCATGTGGACTAAGGCCGGTCCACATGTGATGTACTATATTCGAGTTTTACTAGGTATCTGGCAAAGTACCTAGCTTTGGGGGCAACTATTATATTATGAAATTCTGCGGTTACTATCGACTTATGCCAAGGTTATTGGTGCCGGTTAACGCTTTGTGTGTCATGAGCTTAGCAGAATTATTTGACGCTTACCCGATATCTGTATTTGTTACATATATCTTCCAGACTTAAAATCTTGTGTTCAACTGTTTATTTATTAAAGCTATGGATTACACTCAACCTTTGTGTTGACTTTTTAGCATGTTTTATCTCAGGTAATTGATGCATATTTGTGGGCACCGGGAGTGGCTGAAGACTTTTGATGTCTATCTTGGGCTTTACTATGTATCTCTGCTATTATATCATTTGAACAACCTTTTTAAACTGTGTCTTTTAATTCCGCTGCAAACTATGTTTTCTTTCCGCTGCAAACTATGTTTTATTTCCACTGCAACTTATGTTTGAGAGTCTTTTAGACTCTAAATGTTTAATTTTGTACTCGAATGATATGTTTTTACTAAAACATCTCATTATGAGAACGTTTTCTATGGATGTGAATGTCTTACCCCTCACGTAGCACCCTAAGCTCCGTTCCGCTGCCATATTCCGAGTTGGGGTTGTTACAGAATGGTATCAGAGCTACTGTTTATAGAGGACGAGGTCATACTCGACTATAAACATTTTTGTGTGTGTCAAAACGTTTTCGAAACCGATAGCCATCAGCCCTCTGTGCCACTTCGCTCTTTAATTACTTTACTTAAACTTTTATGTGTGCATGCTTTTGCACTATTATATGCTTGGATTTTCCTCTGCTATCTCACTTCATACAAAACTATTTTATAAAAATTTGGCTATAATTTTTAAACTTTTCACGATACTCCTTGTAGAGTATTACGCCTACACAAGTCCCTACCGGTCAGTTATCAGTTGCACTCGTTGATCACCAACTTGCACCGCCGAGTTCGAAGGAGGACCCACAACCTATTGATGTACCTCACCTAAAGGATGTTGAGATGGACGATGATTAGGAGATGGACGATGATGAGGAGATGGATGATGATGATGATGATGATGACGAGGAGCCATTGGAGGAGGAGCAGGAGGCTCTCCCCATGCCACCTTCACCAGCAGTGTCGGACATTACTTATGAGTCCGATACTTCAGATGCATTGGGTCACACTCTAGCTACAGAGGTGACGTCTACGTTTGAGAGCGGCGAGTCTTTGACTGTACAACGAGTTGCCCCTACCGAGCTCAGAGCCGAGCTGAGTCATTTGAGACAGGACATCTCTTGGTGCCAGGGCCGTTATATGTCGATGTCTAGGCGATTGTGTGCGCAAACGTATGATATTTTAGAGTTGAGGAAGGAGATTAAGGGAGATAGGAGAGCTACAGGTGAGTTCTATGTGGAGTTGTATGAGCAGGCTGCGAGGTTGAGTTCTACAGAGAAGGCAGATACAGAGATTCGGGAGCGTTTGGCATCATTAGAGCAGAGGATGACAGAGGTCGAGAAGATTGTGGAGAAGTTAGACCTTGGAGAGGTGTTCACTGATATCGATAGTCGTCACTACCAGCGTAGTATTCAAGAGTTGAGGGATGAGATCCATGCCATACAGTGGCAGGCGCACTATGATAGGATGGCGCATTTCTGTTTTGATGATAGTATTGATGTTTTGGCTAGGTATGAGGGAGATCGTCAGTGAGAGTGTAGAGATCATCTTTTTTATGGTAATTTAGTATCATGATAGTGGTTTACCTTTGTACTTACTAAACTGAATAGTTTCAGTTAGTAGATTTTATCAGAAACTTGTAATCATTTTGCATATCTTGTATGACTTATGGCAAGTATTAAATCTATGATGTATTTTGGTGATCTACTATTATTGATGTTGAATGTGTGCTATATTATGATGATATCATGGTGTTGTTTATCCTGTGATGTGATTCTGTTATGTTAATCAAATACTTACAGTGTTATACATTTATAATGATTGATAGAATTATGCCACCTAGGAAGATGACCCCAGCTGCAATACAGAAATTGATTGATGATGGCATTGCCACGGCGCTTGCCGGGCAAGCAGGTGTTGGCAACACGAATGTTGGGCAAGCAGGAGTGCAAACTGTCAATGAGAACCGTTTCTATACTTATAAGGAGTTCATGAATAGTAAGCCTACTACTTTTAAAGGAACCGAAGGAGCTGTTGGTTTAACTCAGTGGTTTGAGAAAATGGAGTTAGTGTTTCTAAAGAGTAACTGTTCTGAGAATTGCAAGGTGAAGTATGCGACAGGTACCTTGGTGGAACATGCATTGTCTTGGTGGAACGCTTATGCTCAGGATATGGGGTTAGGGAATGCTTATAATACTTCATAGGAAGAATTTAAGAAGGAGATGGTCAAGAAGTATTGCTCTCGTAGTGATATAAGGAAGTTGGATAAGGAGTTCTACAATTTGGCTATGAAGGGTGTTGATCTTACTACTTATGTGCGACAATTTCAAGAATTGAAGGTTTTCTGTGCTCACATGGTGCCAGATAATGAGAAATTACTTGAGAAGTTCATTGGTGGTTTACTTTCCAGTATTGAAGGGCACGTGACATCTTACAACTCTTAGACACTGGATGATGCTATTCGCATATCTGAATGACTTATGGATCAAGTTGTTAAGCATGACACTGTTCAGAAGGGTAACAACTATGACAGCAAACGAAAGTGGGAGGACAAGAGGAGAAACAACAACTACAATAACTTCAACAACCGCAACAACAACAGTCACCCTCACCATAACCATCACCGCAACAACAACAACAACAACCAGTACCGTAACAACAATCATCACCACCAGCAGAACAGAAGACAAGAAACTGTCAGGGCTTATGTGGCAGCACCAGCACAAGTTGGAGGGTATGCTGGGCCGCATCCATTTTTCGATAAGTGTAATCAGCATCACACTGGACCATGCACAGCTAAGTGTCAGAAATGTCATAAGATTGGACATGTTGCTAAGCATTGTAAGGGTAGAGCTGTGGCTACTGGGAGTAACGTACAGCCAGTGATAACTTGTTTTGGATGTGAAGAGCGTGGCCACTACAAGAGTCATTGCCCAAAGAACACTGGTTGAAGAACTAAAAGCGCTCGTAGTAGAGCATATGTGATGGGCAATGGGGAGCAGCAGTAGGATCCGGATGTAGTCACCGGTACGTTTGTACTCAATAATCTTCGTGTTAAAGTTTTATTCGATTCTGGTGCCGATATGAGTTTTATATCTTCTACGATTTCACCACTACTTAACCTCACCCCTACCTCTCTAGACACCAACTATAGTATTGAGCTAGCTAATTTCAACTTAGTTAACACTAGCATCGTAATCTGAGACTATACCCTAAACCTTCTAGATCACCCGTTTAGTATTGATCTCATGCCCATTGAACTCGGAAGCTTCGATGTAGTGGTTGGTATGGATTGGCTATCCAAACATCATGCGAGTATTGTTTGTGGTGAACGAGTTGTTCATATCCCTCTCAATGGCGAAACCTTGGTTGTCCTCGCATGATGTATTAAGACCCTGAAGTACATCGAGAAAGGATGTCATGCATTCCTAGCACATATGTCCAAGAAGGAGTCAGGAGAGAAGCGACTCGAGGATGTTCCGATTGTGCGTGGCTTTCATAATGTATTTCCTTAAGATCTGCCTGGACTTCCACCGGTTCGACAAGTGAAATTTTTGATTGACCTAGTTCCGGGAGCTGCACCCGTGGCACGTGCACCGTATCAACTAGCTCCGACGGAGATGCAAGAGTTGTCTAAGCAGTTCCAAGAGTTTTTGGATAAAGGGTTTATTCGACCTAGTTCCTCACCCTGGGGAGCACCGGTGCTATTCGTGAAGAAGAAGGACGGATCATTTAGAATGTGTATTGACTATCGTGAACTGAACAAGCTAACAATGAAGAATCACTACCCGTTACCTAGGATCGAATATTTGTTCGATCAACTACAACGATCAGGTTACTACTCCAAGATAGGTTTACGGTCGGGTTATCATCAACTCAGAGTCTGGGAAGAGGATATTCCCAAGACAGCATTTAGGACTCGATATGGCCACTATGAGTTTGAAGTGATGCTCTTTGGTTTGACAAATGCACCTGCTGTATTCATGGACCTCATGAACCGAGTGTGTAAACTATATTTGGACAAGTTTGTCATAGTTTGCATCGATGACATTTTGATATACTCCAAGAGTGATGTTGGGTTTTAAAGGTTTCTTGAAGTTAGTGTTGCTTACATTGTTAAGACTACTCAGGTATTACAAAAGAAATACGACAAGTTATTAATGCTGCTGGTTATGAAGTTAATGCTGCTAATGGAAGATTAATGTTGCTACAAGATTAATACTGCTAGAACATTTAGTTAGTATTGCTAATATGTTATTAATGTTGCTAGAGTATTAGACTCGGTTATTATGTATAGTACATTTAGATAAATATAGAAAAGATTCTATAAAGATTTATCTTGTAAAGAAATTTATTGTAAGCCGACTAGGACTCCTTAGTCTATAAAAGGAGGACCTAGGGCATAGATGAATATGATTTTGTGATAGAAAACTTCAATGTTGTAAACTCTAATACTCAAGGAGTATTTGTATTATTAATAATATTGAAGTGTTTAGTTTGATATTCATTGTTCATTATTAAGTTCTTCTTAAGATCAAATACAAGATTCTGCATTGTGTTTGATAAATTACAAGGCAGTTTCTATACCTAGTTGTGTTAGATTTATCTAGCATAGCTAAACCTTTACAAGCTAAGTGATTCAATCAAGTGCTCAACTGGGATCAACAAGTGGTATCAGAGCTTGTGATCTAGAGACTGTGAATCAAGAAGAACCTTTTGCAACTCATCTCAATGAAGAAGGAAGACATGGACTCAAAATCTACTCACATGATTACTGCATCAAAGGTCCCCATGCTCAAGCCTGGAGAATATGAGCTATGGAGAATGAGGATAGAGCAGTACATCCAGATGGTTGATTACTCTATGTGGGAGGTCATAGAGAATGGTAATCAACTACCTAAGACTGAAACTTCTGCTGAAGGTGTTATCAGTATAATGCCTATCAAGACAGCTGAAGACAAGGCACAAAGAAGGCTTGAAGTAAAGGCTATAAGTACTTTTATGATGGGAATTCCTAATGATCATCAGCTAACCTTCAATCACATCAAGGATGCTAAACAGTTGCTAAAAGCAATTGGGACAAGATTTGGAGGGAATGCTGCAACTAATAAAACAAGGAAGAACCTCTTGAAGAAACAATATGAAAATTTTGCTGCTTTAAGATCTGAAAATCTTGATCAAACTTTTGACAGGCTTCAGAAACTCATTAGTCAATTGGTTCTTGTAGAAGTCTCAATTTCTCAAGAAGATGTCAATCAAAAGTTCCTGAGAAGCTTATCACCAGAGTGGAACACACACACTGTGGTATGGAGAAACAAGGATGATCTTGATACTATGAGTTTGGATGATCTGTACAACAACCTTAAAGTTTATGAACCTGAAGTTAAAGGGTCATCTAGCTCATCAACAATCACACAAAACTTAGCTTTTGTGTCCTCCTCCAACAACAGCTCTAGCAGTCCTAATGAAGTAGTTAATATTGCTCATGGAGTTAGTATTGCTGGAACACAAGTTAATGCTACTGGGTCTACAACCCTTGATAACTTGAGTGATGCTGTTATTTATGCTTTCTTGGCTGGTGCATCTACTAGTTCTCAAATGATGCATGAAGATTTGGAGCAGATCCATCCAGATGATCTTGAAGAGATGGACTTGAAGTGGCAGATGGCTATGTTGACTGTGAGAGCAAGAAGATTTTTGAACAGGACTGGAAGAAATCTCAAGATTACTGGGAAGGATAACTTGGGTTTTGATAAATCCAAGATTGAATGCTACAACTGTCATAGGAAGGGTCACTTTGCAAGAGACCGAAGAGCTCCAAGAAGCCAAGATTACAAGACTGGAGAAAGCTCTAGGAAAGCTGTGGAAATAACAACCTCTACAGCTTTGGTATCTCAATGTGATGGTCTTGGAGCATATAACTGGAGTGATCAAGCAGCTGAAGGACCTAACTTTGCTCTTATGGCCTACTCTTCTGCATCAAGTTCTGATTCTGAGGTATCTAACAATTCTAGTTGTTCATATAAGTCTTGTTTAGATACTATTGAAGAACTTAAGGCTAGGAATGAAAAGCTAATGGAAGAGGTAAAAATGCTAAAATTGGACAATTTAGGCTATAAGGTAGGTCTAAAATCTGTTGAGGAAAGACTTGACTTTTTCAAAGAAAATGAGTTAGAATATGTAGAAAAAGTAAATGTTCTTGAAAGTAAGCTTTTTGTAAAAGAAAATGAAGTTAATGTACTTTCTAAAAGATTAGAAAAGGCTGAAAAAGAAAAGATGGAGTTTATAAGGAATTAGAAAACCATCAGGTTAAGGTTAATAAGCTTGAGTTTGCATCTGAAAGTGTTAATAAGACAATTGAGTGTCAGTTAATGAGAAGAGGTAGTGGCATAGGTTATAATGAAGTTCCTCCTTCAATAACAGGAAAGTATGTACCTCCTATTCCAGAATTGTCTTGTTTAAGTGAGTTAAATGTTAAGTCTTTAGGAGAAAGTAGTGAATCTAATAAGGAAAAACCTAAGACTGAAAAAAAGTTTTCTGATGCACCTATTATTGAGGATTGGGTGTCTGATGATGATGAGGACCAGGAAAAGGATGAACCTAAGGTTGAGAGTGTAACAGTCAAACCTAGTGTCGAGCAGATTAAATTTGTCAAACCTAGTGTTGGTACCAAAGTGTCTAAGAAATCTGTTAAGTACACTGAGAAACCTAGGCAGATCACAAATAGGCCTAGAGGTAACTAAAGAAGTTGGAATGGTATGATATCTCAAAGGTTAGGAAGTGACTTTGAGTTGATTAATAAGGCTTGTTATCATTGTGGTAGTTTTGAACACTTACAAGATAATTGTTTTTACTATCAAAAACTAGTGTGGAACTATGCTAAGAGGGTGAATCATAAAAACTTTTCTAAGAATACTCACCCACATGCTAAAAGAAACATGGTTCCAAGAGCAGTACAAATGAAATCTGGTCTAGTATCAGTTACAACTGCTAATCAAAATGTTTCTAAACAAGCAGTAGTAACTAATACTGCTAGTTCAGTTAGTACTACTAACACCAAAAGGACAGGGAATGGTGCAAATAAATTGTCAAAGTTTTCAAAGAAAGTACATTCCATTGTAAAACAGCCCATTCAAAAGCCAACAGCTATTAGTGCTGCTAAGGCAAAAATAGTAGTTTCTACTGCTGAGCCAAAAGTATTAACTGATACTGTTTTGGGAAATCATTTTTATGCTGTGTAGTCCTCAGCTTGTTGGGTCTGGAAACCAAAAGTTAATGTTGGGAATTAAACCAACAGTTAGTACTGCTAGGTCAAAGTTACAACTGCTGAAGATTAACACTAACAGTACTAAGTCAGTTAGTACTGCTAGTACAGACGGTTAGTACAGATTATGAGATGAAGACAGAAACGTGTGAAGATAAATATAGAATAGATATTGTGTATATCTTATTGTTATAGTTTGATACGAATAAGAGATCCTAGGTTAGGATTTCAATATCACTTACACAGAAGAACATACGTATTATTGAAAAAGCTTCAAGGTTGTAAAACCCTAGTGGTAATCAGAGCCAGGTTCTGATACTTTGAATTAGAAGATCCAGAAGTACTTATTCTCTTCGAACAAAGAATATGGACATGGAAACACCACAAACCTCTATCCTTGCCAAACTCCCTATGCTCAAACAAAACGAATATGATCTCTGGAGGCTCAGAATTGAGCAATACTTCATGGTGCAAGATTATGCACTATGGGATATCATTATCAATGGTAATTCTTTCAAACCAACAACTTCTGAAGAAACACTTGCTGATGGTTCCAAAACCACAAAGTTCAACACTGAACCAGTCACCAAAGATGAGAGGATCAAGAAGAAGAATGATGTTAAAGCCAAGAGTTTGCTACTCATGGCAATCCCTAATCACTAGTACAAAAACGACCTATGGTCACACATGGTCGATTTGGAACAACCACACATTCAAATATTTGTGTGGCTGAAGGTAAGTAAATTGACAGCATTTACGAATTAGTCACACATGAGCATTTCGAATGTGTGACCATAAGAACTCTATTGCCACACAATCGACCCTTATGTGACTAAACGTAACTGGTGATTTTATTCCAGATCATTTAGTCACATATGCATTTGGAACGTGTGACAAATACAAGTAACCTTGATGCCATATATGGTCACACTAAACTTATAGTCACATTTGCTTCTAATAGTATGACCAAATGCCATATACGGTCACACAAAACAGTTTGTCACACATTATTTAAGTGTAGCCAAAATCCAGTACATATAGTCACACTAAACAGTTTGTCACACATTATTTAAGTGTAGCCAAAACATGATTTGTGTGACTAAATTTTAACAAAGGCCACACAAAAACCAAATTAATGTGGCAAGTGGATGATCAATAGTCACACAAAATACACATTCCTTCACTTTAAATAGCATATGGTCACACTTATTAACACTTTTGGTCACTTGATGGTTAGTTGTATGTGACTAAATACACTCCCAAAAACATGCTTTGTGTGATTAAATGTTAGTAAAGGCCACACAAAAACCAAATTCATGTGGCAAGTGGATGATCAATAGTCACACAAAATACACATTCCTTCACTTTAAATAGCATATGGTCACACTTATTAACACTTTTGGTCACTTGATGGTTAGTTGTATGTGACTAAATACACTCCAAAAAACATGCTTTGTGTGACTAAATGTTACCAAAGGCCACACAAAAGCCAAATTCATGTGGCAAGTGGATGATCAATAATCACACAAACTACACATTCCTTCACTTTAAACACCATATGGTCACACTTATTAACACTTTTGGTCACTTGATGGTTAGTTGTATGTGACTAAATACACTCCCAAAAACATGCTTTGTGTGACTAAATGTTAGTAAAGGCCACACAAAAACCAAATTCATGTGGAATTTGGATGATCAATAGTCACACAAAATACACATTCTTTCACTTTAAACAGCATATGGTCACACTTATTAACACTTTTGGCCACTTTAGGGTTAGTTTTATGTGACTAAATACACTCCCAAAAACATGCTTTGTGTGACTAAATGTTACCAAAGGCCACAGAAAAACCAAATTCATGTGGCAATTGGATGATCAATAGTCACACAAAATACACATTCCCTCACTTTAAACAGCATATGGTCACACTTATTAACACTTTTGGTCACTTGATGGTTAGTTGTATGTGACTAAATACACTCCCAAAAACATGTTTTGTGTGACTAAATGTTACCAAAGGCCACACAAAAACCAAATTCATGTGGCAAGTGGATGATCAATAGTCACACAAAATACACATTCCTTCACTTTAAACAGCATATGGTCACACTTATTAACACTTTTGGTCACTTGATGGTTAGTTGTATGTGACTAAATACACTCCCAAAAACATGCTTTGTGTGACTAAATGTTAGTAAAGGCCACACAAAAACCAAATTAATGTGGCAATTGGATGATCAATAGTCACACAGAATACACATTCATTAACTTTAAACATCATATGGTCACACTTATTAACACTTTTGGTCACTTTATGGCTAGTTATATGAGAGTAAATACACTCCCAAAACCATGGTTTGTGTGACTAAATGTTACCAAAGGCCACACAAAAACCTAATTCATGTGGCAATTGGATGATCAATAGTCATAAAAAATACACATTCCTTGACTTTAAACAGCATATATGGTCACAGTTACTAACAATTTTGGTCAGTTTATGGTTAGTTGTGTGTGACTAAATACCCAAAAGAAACGTGCTTTAATTTGTGTGACTAAATGTTACAAAACGCCACACAAATATCAATTTCATGTTGCAATTGGATGAACAATAGTCACACAAAATACGCATAAATAACAGCTCAAACATTTTTTGTTTGCTTAATTAAGGTAAATTTATTAAGAAAGAGAGCCATAAAGGCAATGTTACATGAAACAACAACCAAACAAAACTATACAGCCATAACATAATACAAACACCTAAATATATTGGACAATTCCCAAGCTCTTATTACATAACATGGTTCACTTGGATTTTCGTATAACAACACCTCCACAGTCGGTTCGATAGTAGTCAGTTCGTGATTCGTTACCCAAGTCACATTGATCCACACGTGGCAATATGTTATCATTGTGCTGGTGAATGACGGTACTAAATTCCTCATCGACTTCATCATACTTATCTTTGTAATTCTTGGGAGGTGTCTTAAACACAATAGACAATTTTTTATCTAACTGGTCTTGCACATAAAACACTTGTCGTGCTTGTGAGGCTAATATGAACGGATCAACCTTGTGGCCTAAATTATTCAGGTCAACCAATGTATACCCAAGAATAGTATCGCGTTTCACACCACCTTTGTGATTAACCCAATCACATTTGAAAAGAGGAATTTGCCTGTAACGGTAATCTAGCTCCCATATCTCTTGCAAAACCCCATAATAAAACGCTTTCCTTGTGGTTGCAACTTCTTTAGATATGAGCATATCTAATGCCTCAACACTAACCCCACTGTTCTGGTAAACTTTGCCTTCATGACATTTCGTACGAAAGGTATACCCATTGATGATATATGCATCGTATTTCACTATGCTAGCGCGTGGTCGATATGATATCCACCTTACAGTTTCTGATACACTTTCTTTGTGGATGTTCAACTCTCTCTCAACCTGAATTTCATTACAAGTTGGAAGGATTTAGTATGGCATCCTAATTGCATTCCCAAACACACATTCATTCTATGTCTGGCAGTGAAAACTAAACTATGTATGGCAGTGAAAAAAAAAGTCAATTATAAATAGCATAAGATTAATTACCTCTTTGCGTAACCACTTAGCAAAAGATTTACTGTGTTCATTCTCCAGAAATGCCATTCGTTTATCCGGGTTTTGTGTTTTCAAAACTTGCTTGTGTCGCCTGAAACAATGTGTTTGATTATTATATTTGATAGATCATTTTAAGTAAGGAAATAGATATGTGTTATTAAAACTTACTCGATATACGGTACAATTTCATCTGTATTCTGTATTATATACAAATGTGCTTTCTGAAAGAGTTCCGCAGAAACTTCACTTGATTTGCCGGCCGACCATGGCTTTCCGTCCTCATTTTTCATCAGTTTCATGTTTATCATGTGGGAGACCAATAGTTTCCATGGATTTATGATATTCGCTAAAAAACTCTATTGTTTCTTCCGCAATAGTCTCCTCAGCAATGCATCCTTCTGGTCTATTCCGGTTTCGTACATGTCCTTTAATAACCTTCATACATCTTTCGAATGGATACATCCACCGAAAGCATATGGGACCACATAATTTGACCTCCTTAGTAAGGTGCACAGTCAAGTGTATCATAATATCAAAAAAAGATGGAGGAAAGAACTTCTCGAGTAGGCAGAGTGTCACTACCAGTTCTGCTTGCATATTATCTAGTTGTTGCGATATTATTTCTTTGCTACATATCGATTTAAAGAAAAAGCAAAACCTGATAATAGCATATCGTATGGGTGGGTGCATGATTGAACGTATTGCAACGGGCAAAAACTCTTGCATTAACATGTGATAGTCATGCGATTTTAGGCCAATGAGCTTCCTATCCTTTAGGCTGACCAAACTAGAGAAATTTGAACAATAGCCTTGAGGTACCCTGATGTTGTGCAACGTATCACAAAAAATGTCTTTTTCAGCATTACTTAATGTGTAACCTGCTGGAGGTAGTGTTGTACCGTCTTGTTCTTGCCTAGCAAACAACTCTTGTTTTACCCCCAACTCAGCCAGATCCAATCGAGCATTCAGTCCATCTTTCATCTTTCCTGGAACATGTAGCAAAGTTCCGACGAGGCTCTCAGTAACATTCTTTTCCACATGCTTAAAATCAATACAATGTGGAACAGAATTATGCGTCCAATACCTAAGTTTTCGGTACCAAATATTGAATTTCTTCCAATACGCACCGTTTTGTCCGTTTACTTGGCTTGAACAACCCTCTTCGTCTGTTGTGTTTCTTTTCTGCTTTTTAATCTTCCCACCTCTGCCTCCCGTATGTTCTTGGTTTTCTGATGCATTATTGTTTGTTCGTTTTCCTTTTCCCCATTTATTTTCAATATGTTGTACCTCGTTGTATATTTGTTCCCCGGTCATTGGAGTTGGAGCCGGGAGAAAATCTGGTTGTCCATTAAATGCCTTCCTTTGCCTTCTGAACGGATGGTCATATGGTAGATATCGTCTGTGTCCAACATAACTTTGCTTGGACGAGGCAGAAAGTCTAACACAGTTTGTATCTTTCCCGCAAACCACACAACCTTTGAATCCACTGTACGGGCATCCACATAGTGTACCAAGTGCAGGGTAATCATTTATTGTCCATAACACAACGGCACGTAGCTTAAAGTAATCTTTTGTGGATGCATCATATGTATGAACCCCTTTTTCGAATAAGGTATGCAGATCATCTACCAACGGTTCTAAAAACACATCGATATCATTTCCCGGCAATCCCGATATTAATACCGAAAGATTGATAAACTTTCTTTTCATACACAACCATGGAGGAAGGTTGTATATGACAGTTAAAACTGGCCATACACTGTGATGCCTATTTCCCGTGTATACGTCAACCCCATCAGCCTATATTCCCAGCCGTATATTTCTTGGATCTTCAGCAATTTCCGGGAATTTTTCATCTATGGTACGCCATGCTTGTGAATCTGCGGGGTGACGTAACACACCGTCGGTTATCCTCCGTGTGGCGTGCCATCTTAAATCTTCTGAAATTCTTTCTATCTTAAATAGTCGTTGTAGTCTTGGTATAATTGGAAAGTACCACATTACCTTTGCTGGAATGTTTTCGTACACTTTATGTGTCTCCTTATCCACCTTCCATCTTGATGTCCCACAAGTTCGACACACAGTCAAATCCTTGTCATCTTTCCAGTAAAGAAGGCAGTTGTTGATACATACATGTATCTTTTTGTATCCTCAACCCATCAACTTCACAACTTTTTTGGCTTGATATGTTTTTTTCCACCATTTCGTTACCAGCAGGTAGCATCTTTTTTAATAATCCTAGTAATTCAGTAAAGAACTTATCATAACATCCGTACTTACCCTTTAAGTTGAGTAGTTTAACTATTGCGGACATCTTTGTGAAGTCGGGACATCCTTCGTAAAGAGGCTTCTCTGCATCTAATAATAGTTCTTGAAACTTGACAAGGTCATCCTCTGATTCAAAATTATCTTTTGTAGCGTTAACCATATCTACCGTTGCTGGGCCATCTGTTGGAATATATGAAGCAAAATCCGTGTCGTCAACAAATTCTGTTGTAGCGTCAACAGGTTTTGGGGAACTTTTTGATGGCTCATCCTTCTCTCCATGTTTGGTCTACTTTATGTAGGTTAGATCAATCCCATTCCTGAATAAATGCCACTGCACTGCCTCCACTGTTTGGTTTATGTGGTTACAACAGTTTGTACACAGACATGGCATTTTAAGATGAAGTTTATTAACTCGTGGGTCGATGTTCCCCATCTTACGCAAGTTGTCTACTACATAATTAATAAACGCCTGTACTCCATCAATATAAGATTTGGTGGTCCTTTTAGTTACCATCCAAGTCTTGTCCATGTTTATAAATGTGGTCCCTGCAGGCAAGTTTAAAAGACAACCCAAGTTATTGATGAGTATAGAAGACAAAATGAAACTCCAATTGATGAGTATAAAAAATAAAAAGACAGTCCAAGTAATGAACATATATAAAAGATGGAATGTGGTATTGAATTATGCTAATAATTCAATGGAGTCTAATGAAACAGTTCCTAAAGGGGTGTTTGGGTCAAGGAGGGATAACCAATTAAGAAGCTAAATTCTTGTTCCATGTTCATGTAGTAAAAGGCTTTACAGGGTTACTTATATTGTAAAACCAATTAACTATCTACATTTATCAAGAAAGTGACATAATTTACAAGAGGTTATCGTCTCAAAACAAATGTTGAATTACCTAATATGGTTATAACTGTAGGGGTACGTATATATTTTGTTAGAACGATTAATACAAAACAAACATAACAATACTTACCAGTGGTGACGGGTGTGGTGGGTCTATGACAGGAGAGTTGTGGTGGTGACAGGATTTGTGGTGATATGAGAGGTATTCTTGGCTGTGATAGGAGGAGTTTTGAAATTTTGTTGATTAGTTTAGAATGGGATTGATGAAAACTTTGGGGGAATACATTCAAATTTTTACAAAATTTACAAAAAATTTCACGAAACTGAACGTTTTCCCAGCATTTTAGAATCCCGTAAGTAGGGCTGTAACGAAACTGAACGTTTAGTGAACATTTAATAAACCATTTGGTAAAAGCTCATTATTGTTCGTTTATTTAGTAATTAAGTTAACGAACATGAACAATATTTATGTTTGCGAACGTCTGATTTTCATTTAAATAATATAAAATTTTTTTTATTTATTATTTAAAAAAAAAAAATTTAAAAGAAATTTCATTTACTACCACTTTGAAACAAAAAAATTATGCGTGCATCTCCCATTTACATCTCACGTAAACTTTAATTCCGACCATTTGGTTTCACAACAAAATTAAAACACCAACTAACACACACAGGCAACCAAAACGTCATCTCCAACTTGTCTGCACTACAACATGTTAGGGTTTCATCTTTTTGATCAACATCAAAGTAAACTTTTTTATTTCCCTTTTTTATGAACTTGTTTGAAGTGATTTATGCCGAACTTGTTCATAATGTGTCGATCACTTTACCTTATATGTATTGCTCTGATTAACTAATGTGTTCATGTTACTGTAGTTTAAACTCATTTGTGTGAAATGGTTATAAACATTATTTTAGTCATAAGAAGTTGCATGTAGGTTTCCCTCTCAAACACAGTTGATAGCCTAGAAATTAGAATCTACGAATATGATACTTGCAATGTCAAGTCTAGTAACTTTGTCGATTAGTAATGAGATACCTTATTAGGGATTGTTGATTATTTAAGGGAAAATGTTATATATTGAATGGATTGAAGTTGTGGTATAAAATTGGTTTCGGTCGGGTTCAGTTTGTATTAGCCTGTAGGAATGAGTTGGTTTCGGTCGGGTTCGGTTTGCATATATAGAATTACTTTAAAGGGAGAATGTTAAAGTATTTGTGTGTTGATCCATTTGGGTTCCATTAGCAAATTTTCATTAGCAAGTAAGGATGCAAATTTATAGGTTGCCAATTAACAAAAAATTAGACCCCCGCATAGTTTTTCGTTTATGATACATAAAGATTTTATGTGTGTTTGAATTTTATAGTATAAACAATGTATTACCTTAACATGTGCCCTGTTTTTGTGTAGAAATATGGCCGTTGAATTTGTGATAAGTTTAAACCAAAACACGTTTCCGGAGTCTCAGGTAATCTCACACATACGCCTTAATTACATTTTATACCATAAATGTTTGTATAATGAATGTCAAATAAATTATTGAAATGCTTTCAGGAACTACCACATATCTACGCCGAATCATGTTACCATGGAAGGCGGGAGATTTACATCACAAGCGCTCAGCGGGTTCGTTTCAGAGTACAAATAGAGACTGAAACTAACCGCCCCATTGTGCTGACAGGAGAGAGATGGAGAACGTTTGCTTTGGAAAACCTGAGTCGGGCTGTTAGGATGTTGCATTTCGTTGAGGAAGGTGATGACTGCTTCTTTGTTACCGGATACACTCAAGACGGAGCTGAATTTGGTGGCTACCACATGAATGCCGGTCGGGTTTCAAGGTTCCAGTCTCGTGTTTTTTCCTTCTATGATCAGATCCAGGTATTAGAGCTTCATAATTTACTAATCTTATGTCAAACATGTGATTTCATAAGTCAATGAATATTAAATTTTAATGTACTTATAAGGTTACTCTTAAAATTTATTTGCAGACACTGCCAGCTGCATTCCTTGGTGGCTTAGGTAATGCACAGCAGATTAGAATCAAAGTAGACGGGGAAAACTTTGATGTTGGAACAAGCTTGAAGAATCTGTTGGTTTAAAAGCTGGAATGATTATCATCTTCACAAGGAAGCGCGCAACAAAGTTTTTGCTTACCGGCTTCAGTCGTGAAGGTAGTCTAACTAAAGACGCGCATTTCCTTGGTGCCACCAGCTTGCTACCTGATCAGCCCGGTTTGTTATTGACCGAAAGAGGTAAAAATTTACGAAATACTTTCATACTACACGTTATATCTGTCAGTGATTTATTTAGTGATTATAATTAAAATTCTTTATAGATGACAATCGCTTGAAGCATATTTGCCAATGGCCTTCACATCAAGACCACTTTGGTGAAGGTCATGCATTCTATAAGAGATTGTCAACAATTCGAGTGAATCAAGAACTTGTACGTATCTCAGCATTCATAGATATTCTTTACTTTTGTTTAATTAGTTGGAACAAACTATATACTTACTAGTAATTTGAACTGCAGGATATCCCGGCAGATTTCCTGTTGCAGCATCCTATCCACCCATACCGGAAGGTCCTCATGAGACATCGTGGTGTCGAATGTTTCATGAGTATGACGATGAAGCCGGTGCACAAAGCCGATCCTGAGATGGCCGGTGGTGTGACTGTCTATGGGATGTGGAGGAAGTTTGCCGCTGATTGCTCTTTCCCAACAAACAAGCTCATCAGGTTCAAGTTCATGTATTTCAATGTTGATGTCAGTGGTGGTGATCATTTACAAGACTCTGTGTATCCCGTGTTTCATCTGTGCTAACTTCATTGGATGTGTCCAGCTTCGAACAATTTCTGCTTCATTTGAACTCAAACAATATTTATTATATTTTTTGTTAGTAAATACCCCCTTAAGTATATAATTTTTTGGCAGTGATGTGTGTTGTCAACATGCATTCATTGGGGGTATTTTACTTATGATATATTACTAAATTTGAACAATATTAGTACTGTTATACGTTAGTTAAGTTGAACAATTAGTGTTAATTAGTTACTTTCAACAATTATGGAATCTAATATAACTCTACTTTTATGAATATGCATGTAATGTAATTTAGTATGTCTTATGAAATCTTGTTAAACTGACATAATTGACATGTTATCTGAAAACAAAATGCTCAATCTTAAACCAATTAACTATCCACAAATTTTTTGATTAGTATTGGGATGGGGTTGATGACATTTTTTGGAGGAATAAAATTAAATTAGGCACATTACCAAACTGCTTCTTAAGTCATATTGGAGGGAATTGACAAATATATTTGAAGAACATATTGGAGGGAAAGTTTAAAAATATCTTATCAAAAAGTTTTTCTTAAAAAACATAAAAAGGGAAGCTGGGAAATCAAGGGGAACCATAGGCTCGAACCCGAGACCTCACCAGCCTCAACCTTTTGAACGCCTCAACACACCACACCCTTACCACTTGCCCTTGGGACTTCTTCATTAAATATCTTACATTGTTTTGTATATAAACAAACTTTTTAGGCTGTTAGCTTATTTCTCCTTTTAAGCTTATTACAGCTTATTTAAATAAGTTGGTTTGTCACTTTTATTTTTGCTTCAAACTTAAATACTTTATGTAGTTATTGCACATTTTTCTTGTGTATTCTTAATCAGTTTACTATTTTTTATCATTTAATTACTTAAAATTAGTTTTTAATTATTAAAAAATAAAATAAAAGTCAAAAAATTAAAATTATTTTTCCTAAAATTATTTTTAGTCATTTAGGACTTAAGAAAAGTTATTTTGCATTTCTAGGCTTTAAATTACAAATTACTATTTCCCGGCCTATTAGAATCCTGTGAGTAGCTAGGACTGTAAACGAACTGAACGTTCATTGAACATTTCATGATTTGTTTGGTAAAAGTTCGTTTATGTTCGTTTATTTATTAACTTAACGAACATGATCAATATTTTACATTAGCTCAGTTAAAATGACCCGGGAATATCTCAGGGAGAGAGCATCTTGACCATTTGGTCGGGTTTTTGATAACATAATATTATACATACGTACTATTCATTGAATCATGTCGTAACATGACACCCTAAACAACTATAACCGAATGCCCATATGATGTCAAATACCCATTAATGAATGTGACCAGTTATAACCTACTACCCATGACCCACCATGTGAATTAGCCATTATCACCTGTCATCCATGGGTTGCATAGACTTGGTACGTGTATAGTTATATTGTGAAGGTTATATGAAGTGTGTTAAAGTTATTAAAGGTGGGCACGTTAATTTTGACATTTGAGGAGGCCATAAAATCAGTAAAGTCATATGTACTATGATGAAGACTGTGTCATACTGTCGTTAAGGTATCTTTAGGTTATATGATACGTTTGCGTCCGTGTGTACACGTTTTCGTCCATGTTTACACGTTATCCCCCGTTTTGTCATGGATTACTCCGTCTCTACACGTTTTTATCCGTTTTCGTAGGTTTTTGTCATTTTCATGTTTTTCATACTTTTTCCTCAGTTTTCCTACGTCTTATAATTCTTAGTCGGTTTTTATACGTTTTAGTCCGTGTTTACACGTTCTCGCCCGTTTAATCATGTTTTAGACCGTTTCTACATGTTTTATACGTTTTCCTCATTTTTCATACCGTTTTGTTTGTTTTATACATTATCGTACATTATCTAACGTTTCATACCTTTTCTTACTTGCTTACACGTTTTCTTCCCGTTTAGTCCGTTTTTGTCCGTTTTTGCCCGTTTACGTCTGTTTTCATATGTCTTTACACGTTAATGTGTTTAACGACCCGAATTAAAAAGAAAACACATTTAATAAAACCGAACTAATCGACCAACCCGATAACCGAACCGATCAAGAACCCTAATCTATAGTGATATATACTTTGAAAGAAGGAGGACTTAGTTTGCCATTTCTTATACTTTTACACACGGTTTCCATAGTGTTTCATCATCATCTTTATACTCTAACTAGTAAGTAACGTCTCTCCTCAATCAAATAATCACGCCCCTGTTCACACCTCTAATCTCCACCACAAACGTCCCCTATATAAATCACTCTTCCCCATTCTCCTTCCATATCACTCTTCTTCAACAAGTTTTATCAAAAATCCGATCATTATCCTATAACACCAAATATCTTTATCAATGGCAGCACCAAACGGTCCCAACCAACTTGCAAGGCGTGTGATTGACGACCTCATCGATTTTAGTGGGGAGACTGAAGTGGACAAGTATATGGTGTTCTTCAAGCAACAACAAATATCCAACCTCCGTGGCTTTATCAATAGGCTGCACGAAGAGGCCGCCACAGCCAGGAATGAGATTGCCCAGATCACTGCTCTCATTGCTGAGATGGAAGCCCTAAGACATGAGGATGATGTGTATCATGACCACTTGATTGATATCAGGGCTGACAGGGAGGCTACGAGGAGGAACCTGGAGGGGCTGGAAGAACTCATTACGGATGCTGGGGAGCAAATAGAGATCAAGGAGCAGGAGGTTTATCAGTTGTCTGGTTGAAGGGTTGGCTGGCTATGGATGTGGTGGTTTCTTTTGCTAAGTTTCATCCTTTTTAGTTTTATGTCAATTTGTGTTGGTTTTGTATATCTGTGAATTCTTTGAACAATGTTAAGTGTCATGGTTTGTATCAAATGGTATCTGAAGTAGTGATGAACAATGTAGTATCGTTTAATCAACAATGTATGGAATTATTATTAATGAAAATTATGGTTAAGGTTCTTGTCTATGTTGTGTTTTTAATTCTTGTCTTGTATATATTCCTATGCAACTACGGTAGTTAGCTAAGAAATTCATTATATGAATTTGGTTATAGTAAAGAAAGTGAATTGAGGTGTTCAATTGGTATGTGTTGCTCTGTTTTTGTCTGTGCTTGCTTAGAATCAATCTCAAATTGGCCTGTTGGGTCATTTGAATGTCCTGTGCAACCCATAACTTATCCAAACAGCTGATATTTGATGAATTTTCATTTTCCAGTTTATTGACCTCATGATCTGAAGTTTGGTGCGCAAACTATTTGCTAGCTAATCTTTCATCCTGTATTTTTATTTTATTTTTGTGAATTTTATTTTACCACTTTTCATGGCCTCAAACTTACAAACTTGAGCCTGTGCTGCCCTGCACCTGACAAGTGGTTTTTTCACCCTAGATTCATAAGCCCATATTTTGATCATACCTTGAGCTCATAGTTTGTAATTTGGTATTTTAGAAAGCGTCTTTGGCTGTCTTGTTTGATCCAAGCTTGTTGTGGACTGTATAGCTTATTTACTAAACTTATTTTGACCTTTTTCTTGCCCCCATAGCATCACAGCTGATTAAGCTAAGTGATCACTACACATATTGTTTGATTCTTGTTCAAAGTTGTTTAGGCTCATTGATTGTTGCTATTAGCTCGTGTTTGTTCATTTGTATGCGCCATGTGGTGATTTTTGTGTTTATGCAGTTATATGTGTGTTTGGGACAGCGGGTTTGAAGTTATATGGGTGTTTGGGACTGTGTGTAAGCACAATTTCTGTCATGAAAAGTTATATGGGTGTTTTGGAGCCAAAATTTTAATGAAATGTTTAAATTCTTAATTAAAAATTTTGGAGCCAAATTTTTTTGTGAAATGTTTAAATTCTCAAAAAAAATTTAAAATTAACTCTGGAAATTGTGATTTCCTTAAATGAAAAACTGCCCCATCATATGCCCTATTTTTTCTCCAAAAAATCAGCCTTCATTCAAAACATTAAAACAATAACTTTTTAAACCATTATTCACCAATTTAGTTTACTATTTTTCTTTTACACATTGCTTCAGACGAATCATGGAAATCCAAGAGATTGATCATGATAATATTGATTTTTCTGATAATGAAAATCCTGACCACACTTTGGGATATGAATCGGAGCAGTTTTCTGATGATGGTGAAGGTGATAACAACCAATCAAATGGTTATGTCAAAAAGAGGGGCATAACCAGGTTAGCAAAGTTTCGAAGGGAATATGGAAAAGCAGGTGGAGAGAAGCTCAGTGTAACCTTCGATGCTATGAATAGGATATCAGGAAAACACCGAGCATTGTTTTCTAGTTTTTTGGGAGACTTGGTTCGTGAGCATGTAGGTGTCAGGATTCTATCCTGGAAGAAGGTTGATTCAGAAGCAAGAGACAAAATGTGGGACGAAATCATGGTAAACCTATACTATTTTTTAACCCAGTAATATAGCATGAAATATATACGTAGCATTTACATTATGTGCAACTAATTAGGAACATTGTGTTAATCTTTGCAGCGATTTTTTGATGTTGACTTGACAGCCAGAAGGATGTTAATGAATCGTCTTGGTCAACTTCTACGCAATTTCAGAAGGAAATTGACACAAAACTACATATTGCCCAACCTAGAAACACCTTCTAAGCTAAATGAAGTCCCGACTAACTATGATGCAAATTTAAAAGCCGATGATTGGGTCAATTTTGTAAATTATACACAAAGCGATGAATACAAGGTGTTAATTAGTAATTTTTTATTCAAGTTCAAGCATTTGCTGTTTCCATATATATTAGTTCTATAGTATATCAGCATTACTACATCTAAACGCCTTATGATTTTGTGTTGCAAGGTGAAATCAGCTGCAAAAAAAGTGGCGCGTTCCAAGTCTCTTTATCAGCATAGAATGGGACGAGGTGGATACGCCCATGTGAGAGATCAAATTGTAACTTGAAACATTTGCACTTAATAGCATCATACTTGCGTTTATATTGGTTTATCTTACGTGTGTATGCATTTGATGTTTATAAGATCGATCGTAAAGAAATTGAACCAGATGAAGAACGACCGCGTACCACGCTGTGGTTGACAGGAAGGAAGAACAAAGACGGAGATTTTTACGATGATGATACTAGAGCCGTGGGAGAAAAAATTGTAAGTTTTACTGCATATTTTATTATAATGTTCATAGTGGGGCTAAAAAGTCTTCTTGCTTATATTAAAATGGGATCAACATATAATAACCTATTTCCCATATTGTGTGTGCAGAAAGAAACGGAGGACAAGATCAAACAAGGAACCTTGAAGGTTGATCATGGCAGTGATGCCATGACAGTTGTATTAGGTAAGGAAAAGGGAGGATATGCGAGAGGAGTGGGAGGTGGAGTAACCTACAGGTGGTATTTTGATCTGCCTCGAAACAAACAACCATCTGATGAAAGAGTGGTGTTACTTCAAAGTGAACTTGAGAATGAGAGACGCCAACGTCAAGAAAAAGATGCGGTAATCCAGGATTTGATGAAGCAATTGGCTGCACAAAAGGGGCAGTCGAACTCAACGTCAACTCCATTGGCATCAACTCCATTGACGTCAACTCCATTGGCAACAACTCCATTGACGTCAACTCCATTGACGCCAAGTCCATTGACACCACCAGTAGTAACATTCCATCTTTTATTGACCCTTTTAAAAACTGCTGCAGTCTTCTTAAATTCTTTATATTGCAGGTGTCTCCGGTGAACATTAATCATATAAACAGCAGTGCTGATGCGGATGCCGGAACACGTGTTTCTGGATGTGAGAAAGTTGCGAGCATTCAGAAGTCTAACGGACTATCAACTTTGGAAAAGGAAAAGGAAACAAGTGTAAGTAATAAAACTTCCACATGTGATTTTTGAAATCTACATGCATGTCTTATTTACTGTGTTTTATATGTATAGGTAACTGTTAAATCTGTCGCATCTAAGAAAACGACTAGAGGAAAACGAAAGGATGCACGTCAACCTTCCCAATCACAAGAAGATGAGTCTTCATTACTAGTACTACCACAAGTATGTATTTAAACATGTTCATATATTATTTTGTTTAACTAATTTCTGATACATACATGCAACAAATCATTTTTTTAGGTAATTAAGTGCAAACTGTGGCACTCAAAGAGAACAACTATTATTGCTTTGGGCCGCGTATACAAGAGTGATGGAAAACAAATGCTTCATAACAAACCACTCCCCAAGGATTGCTACAAAGTGTCTATTGATAAATCCTTACAGGATGCAGCTTGCATACCGGATGTAGGAGGTAACGGTTTCAAAACAGTTATGCAGGCAGTAGGTGGTTTTTATGCATGGCCAAAGGAGCAAGTGATTTTGGAAGATCAGGTACATACATGCATGTGTTTTATCAACCTACATATATATATAATTTCTTATATTTAATTCAGTATTTGATACACCCGGCTTTTTGTTTCCTACAGGCAGCACCACCAAGTACCATACAAATGATTAGTGAGCATAACAAAGTTCCACCTAAATTAACAGGGAAGCGCAACTACGTCTCTATTAAAGCCATGAAAAGTGAAGCTGCTCAGAAGATCAAGACTAAGAAGTCGTTAAATTATTGAGAATTTTATTATTTACGGCATTACAATTTTATATACATTCCAATTTTATTGTATTTGAATTTGTTTTGATATATCAAAACACTGTTGGTATTACGGCATTATAATTTTATATACATTCCAATTTTACGCCAATTTTATTGTATTTGAATTTATTTGAATTATATATATATATATATATTGATTTCTTAAATGTGAATAAAAGATGCATATAGTCACTATTATTAACACTGTTGGTCACTGTTTAATTAATTCGTTGTGTGACTAAATGTTACAAAAGGCCACACACGCATACAATTCATGTGGCCATTTGATGATCAATAGTCACACAAAATACAAATTTCTTCAATTTAAACGGCATATGGTCACACTTATTAACACTTTTGGCCACTTTATGCTTAATTGTATGTGACTAAATACCCAAAAGAAACATGATTTGTGTGACTAAATGGTACAAAAGGCCACACAAACATAGAATTCATGTGGCCATTGGATGATCAATAGTCACACAAACCACAAATTTCTTCACTTTAAACACCATATGGTAACACTTATTCACACTTTTGGCCACTTTATGCTTAATTGTATGTGACTAAATACCCAAAAGAAACATGATATGTGTGACTAAATGGTACAAAAGGCCACACAAACATACAATTCATGTGGCCATTGGATGATCAATTGTCACACAAACCACAAATTTCTTCACTTTAAACACCATATGGTCACACTTATTCACACTTTTGGCCACTTTATGCTTAATTGTATGTGACTAAATACCCAAAAGAAACATGATATGTGTGACTAAATGGTACAAAAGGCCACACAAACATACAATTCATGTGGCCATTGGATGATCAATAGTCACACAAACCACAAATTTCTTCACTTTAAACACCATATGGTCACACTTATTCACACTTTTGGCCACTTTATGATTTATTGTATATGACTAAATACCCAAAAGAAAAATGCTTTGTGTGATTAAATGTAACAAAAGGCCACACAAAAATAAAATTCATGTGACCATTGGATGATCAATAGTCACACAAAACACACATTTCTTCACTTTAAACACCATATGGTCACACTTATTCACACTTTTGGCCACTTTATGATTTATTGTATGTGACTAAATACCCAAAAGAAAAATGCTTTGTGTGACTAAATGTAACAAAAGGCCACACAAAAATAAAATTCATGTGGCCATTGGATGATCAATAGTCACACAAAACACACATTTCTTCACTTTAAACACCATATGGTCACACTTATTCACACTTTTGGCCACTTTATGATTTATTGTATGTGACTAAATACCCAAAAGAAAAATGCTTTGTGTGACTAAATGTAACAAAAGGCCACACAAAAATAAAATTCATGTGGCCATTGGATGATCAATAGTCACACAAAACACACATTTCTTCACTTTAAACACCATATGGTCACACTTATTCACACTTTTGGCCACTTTATGATTTATTGTATGTGACTAAATACCCAAAAGAAAAATGCTTTGTGTGACTAAATGTAACAAAAGGCCACACAAACATACAATTCATGTGGCCATTGGATGATCAATAGTCACACAAACCACACATTTCTTCACTTTAAAGAACATATGGTCACACTTATTCACATTTTTGGCCACTTTATGATTAATTGTATGTGACTAAATACCCAAAAGAAACATGATTTGTGTGACTAAATGGTACAAAAGGCCACACAAAAGCCAAATTTATGTGGCAATTGGATGATCTATAGTCACACAAACCATACATTTCTTCACTTTCAACACGATATGGTTACACTTATTAACACTTTTGGCCACTTTATGGTTAATTGTATGTGACTAAATATACAAAAAGAAAATGCTTCGTATGACTATAAGAGTTTTTGGTCACACAAAGCTGATTAATCCAACTAAAATTGTACCTATTTAGTCACACATTTTAACATTTTGGTTACTCTTTTGTAAGTGAGACTAAAAAGAACCAAAACATGTGACCGTAGGTACCCTATGGTCACACCACCTTTAGTCACACACACGAAAAAAACCATGTGTGACTATATGTATATCGTCACACATATTTGGTGTAACCAATTCCACTTTTTGTTCTAGTGAATGATCAGGTGTTTAACTTCAGTCATTATGAGAATGCTAAGACACTTTCTGCAGCTATTATAGAGAGATTTGGTGGCAATGAAGCCACTAAGAAGGCACAGAGAACACTACTGAAGCAGAGCTATGAGAATTTTAGTGCCACAAGCACTGAAACTCTTGATCAAATCTTTAACAGGCTACAGAGAATTGTGAGTCAGCTTGCTGGTTTTAAGATTGTGATTCCACAAGAAGACCTAAACTTAAAGTTTCTCAATAGCTTGTCTGCTGAATGAAACACCCATGTTGTTGTTTGGAGCAACAAGCCTGAACTGGAGAAGATGACACTCAATGAATCGTACAACAATCTTAAGATTGTTGAACAAAAGGTGAAGAAAGGAGGAAGCACCAGTTCTATGTCTGGAAATATGGCATTTATGTCATCCCCCAGCAATAGCAGTACTAAGGATGATCCAGATGTTTGTACTGCTAGCCCTAAAGTTAGTACTGCTAGTGTAAAAACTAGCACTGGTAGCTTGAGTGATGAGACTACCTATGCCTTTGTATCTGAGCAATCCAGTGGGTCTCAAATCTACAATGAAGATCTTCTTTAAATTGTTGAAGATGACTTAGATGCAATGTACTTGAAGTGGCAAATGGCTTTGTTTAGTATTAGGGCAAAGAAGTACTTTTAAAGAACTGGAAAGAAGCTTACTCTCAATGGAGGAGATGTTGCTGGCTATGACAAATCCAAGGTGGAGTGTTATAATTGTAACAAGATGGGACACTTTGCCAGAGAATGTAGAAGCCCTAGACAACAAGACAACAAGGGTAAAGGTTATAGAAGTCAGCAGGGTAATAGGAGAACAATGAATGTAGAAGAGACTTCTTCCAAGGCAATTGTTGTTGTTGATGGAGCTGGCTTTGACTGGAGCTTCATGGAAGAAGAGGAGGAACAAGCCAACTTGGGATTGATGGCCTTCTCTGACTCAGAGGTATATGAGTTTAAAAAGAGCTCTAATTCTTGTCAAGCTTTGAATGATTATGAGTCTCTTAAGAAACAGTATGATAATCTTAGGACATAATTTAATGAAGTAAATTTTAATCTTTCAAATCATAAAAGAGGAATAGCTGTTTTAGAAGAGCAACTCACTTTTTATAGAAAGAATGAATCAAACTTTACAGATGATATAGCTGTTTTAAAAAGAGATTTGCAACTAAGAGATGACAAGATGAGTGGGCTTATATATGAACTAGAAAAGCTTTAGAAAGAAAAAGAAAACATTCAGTTAAGTGTTGACACTCTTGAGTATACATCAAAAGGAGTTCAGAAGATAATAGAGAGTCAAGTAGTTCATAAAGCAAAATCTGGTCTAGGATATAAGTCAGTTGCAACCCCCAATAGAGGAATGTTTATACCACCAGGAATTGACTTAGCTCATACAGGTTTAGAAGAGTTTAAGGATGTTGAATTTCCTGGATATGGTCCTAAAACCAATGAGATTCCTACTAAATTTGTTAAGGCTGAGGATTCTTTTGTAAGTGCAAGTGATACATCACTTTTTGAGGATAAGGTGTCCTCTGGTAGGAACTCAGATGCACCAACCGTAGAGGATTGGACATCTGAAGATGAGGATGATTAGGTTAAGGTTAAACCTGATGTTGTTAAGGTAGAAGTGAAACATGTTCCTAAAGTGGTCAAAAATGAAAAAATAAAACCAGTTAGGAAAAATGTTAGATATGCTGAGATGTATAGGTTTACACATAGATCTTCAGTTCCTAGAGGCAATCAAAGGAACTGGAATAACTTAAAATCTCAACAACTTGGTGATGAGTTTGTTATGCAGAATAAAGTATGTTTTGTGTGTGGTAATTTTGATCATTTGGCTGCATATTATGACTCAAACTCATGGAAAAAGAAGATTTTTGGGACTTCAAGGGTGTATGGGAATACCAATGCTAGGGTAAATCAAAAGAGTTCTGCTAGATTGACTAACCCTAATGTAAATCATAAGATGACACCCAGAGCAGTCATGTTGAAGTCTGGCATCAAATCAGTTTCTACTACTAGACAAAATAGGTGGTTTAATAACAAACAAACTGTTTCAAGTGCATAACCATTTTTAAATCATGCGCAAATAGTTAACAGACCCTTTTACAAGAAAACATCTTCGTATAATCAAAAATGGGTGCCTAAAGTTAAACCAGCAGTTCCTACTGCTAGGCCAAAAATGTCTACTGCTGGGCATATGAATGTTGTTAAGGATCAATGGGGCAATGCTGTGAAGGCCTCAGCACGTTGGGTATGGAAACCTACCAAACCCAATGGTGCATCAATGACTTTTAACAGATATAATTATATTGATGCACGAGGCAGATCCAAGTCAGTGATGGCTTGGGTCCCCAAAAGGAACTAAATCCTTTATTTTGTGTGCAGGAACATCCTACAAATGATGGAGAAGATAAAGGATACTCAGATAGTGGATGTTCAAGGCACATGACTGGTAACATGTCATACCTTTCAGAATTTACACCTCCGGATGGAGGACCTGTTATCTTTGGTAGTGGTTTTGGTGGAAAGATTACTGGTAAAGGTATTATTAAACTTGGTAATCTTGACTTTGAAAATGTGTATTTTGTACCAGAGCTTAAGTACAACCTTTTTAGTGTATCACAAATTTGTGATAAACAGAACAAGGTCTTATTTACTGATACTGACTGTCTTATTCTTTCTCCTGACTTTAAGCTAACTGATGAAAGTCAAGTATTGCTTAAAATCCCCAGAAAGGGTAACACATACAGTGTTGAGATGAGTAAGCTTGTTCCCAAAGAAGGTCTTACTTGGCTTGTTGCAAAAGCCACATTGGATGAGTCAATGTTGTGGCATAGAAGGCTTGGTCATGTTAATTTCAAAACCATTAATAAGATTGCTAAATATGGTTTGGTAAGAGGTTTACCTAATAAAAATTTTCAAAATGACCAAACATGTGTTTCTTGCCTTAAAGGTAAGCAACACAGAGCCTCTTGTAAGCCCAAGGTTCATAACTCTAATAATCAAGCTTTATACATGCTTCATATGGACTTGTTTGGTCCTACTTCTGTAAATAGCTTGAATCATAAAAGATATTGTCTTGTCATTAGTGATGATTATTCCAGGTTTACATGGGCTTCTTTTTGAGAACTAAGGATGAAACTAGTGAGATCCTTAAGTCCTTTATTATTGAGGTAGAAACCCTAGCTGATAAGAAAGTTAAGATCATCAGATGTGATAATGGAACAGAATTTAAAAACAGAGTTATGGATGAGTTTTGCAAAGAAAAGGGTATTGAAAGAGAGTTTAGTGTAGCTAGAACCCCACAGCAAAATGGAGTAGCTGAAAGAATGAATAAGACACTAATAGAGGCTACTGGGACAATGTTAGCTGACTCTAAGTTACCTATTTCATTTTGGGCTGAAGCAGATAGTACTGCTTGTTATGTTCAGAATAGGGTTTTAGTAGTGCAACCTCATAATAAGACTGCTTATGAACTTTTCAGAGGTAGAACACCTGCCTTAAGTTTTATGAGACCTTTTGGTTGCCATGTCACTATTCTTAATACCAAAGACCAATTAGGAAAGTTTGATGGGAAATCTGATGAGGGTTTTTTTGTTGGTTATTCTTTGCATAGTAAAGCTTTTAGGGTGTATAATAAGAGCACTAGACATGTAGAGGAAAATTTGCACATTGAGTTTCAAGAAAATATACCAAATGTTGCAGGTGGTGGTCCAGATTGGTTGTTTGATCTTGATATGCTTTCAGAATCTATGAATTATGTGCCTGTTACAGGTACAAATACTAATGATAATGCAGGTTCAGAAGATTCTGATGAAGATCATATCTTGATGCCTATTTTGGAAGACAATCCATTGTATGGTTCTTCTTCAAAGAATGATTATGTTGCATCATCAAGTGGTATTGATAAAGAGAAGAATTCTGGTGAAAACAATGGACAAGATGGTAAAGAAACAGAAGTTCCCACAAGCAGTACAAATGGAGTTAGTACTGCTGAGCCAAATGGAGTTAGTACTGCTGAGCTAAATGGTCCTACTGCTGGTTCAAGTCATACTACTGCTCCACAAATGGATTCTTTTAATATATTTGGAGCTGGTCTGCACAACATGCCAATGAATTATGAATTTCCTTCTACTCCCCATACTATAGTTAGCAAGAATCATCCACTTACTAATGTGATTGGAGATGTACAATCTTGTGTGAAGACTAGAAGACAAGCACAAGATCCAGATCATCATGGTGTTTCTAAGTGTTGTGTATGAAGAAAAACACCATGAAGATGAGAATGAATGTTTGTTTGTATGCTTCCTATCACAGATAGAACCAAAGAATGTGCTCAAGGCATTGGAGGACTCAAGTTGGGTTGAAGCAATGCAAGAAGAACTGCCTCAATTCAAGATTCAAAAAGTTTGGGTTCTGGCTGATTTGCCAAATGGCATGAGAGTGATTAGTACTAAGTGGGTGTTTAGGAACAAGAAGGATGAAATAGGTATAGTGATAAAGAACAAAGTAAGACTTGTAGCTCAAGGCTATACTCAGGAAGAAGGGATTGATTATGAGGAAGTTTTTGCTCATGTTGCCAGGATTAAAACAATAAGGTTTTTTCTAGCTTATGCTTCATTTATGGGATTCATCGTCTACCAGATGGATGTGAAGAGTGCCTTTCTATATGGTACAATTGATGAGGAGGTATATGTTTCTCAACCTCCAGGTTTCATAGACCCAGATCATCCTGACAAAGTATCACTAGTACAAAAATGGGTTTTAGTCACACATGTTGTTTTTTGAACGGCCACACAGTAATTTTTTTTATGTGACTAAATGTACTAGAATAAAATAAACAGCCACACTTGATCCGACTTGTGTGACCATTTCGTCTTTCCAACTGAGGCTACAGTCACACATTTGAATATTTTCGTGACTAGAGGTATCTTGTATATATATTTTTTTTGATTATTTAGTCACATATAATTTGGGACGTGTGACGGATACAAATAAGTTTGAAACATTAGTCACACTATATATATATATATATATATATATATATGTGACAAATATTTGTCACACAATTGATTAGTGTGACCAAAATCCATATATGGTCACATGAAGTAACTCTGTATGTGGCTATATCATATACTCAAGTTTGTCACACATTATTTAAAAGTGACTAAATCATATAGTCAAATTTATCACACATTATTATTTAAAAATGACTAAATCATATACATGTGCCCCACTTAGTGTTTCCCAAACTAAAATTTCCCTCTTCTCAACTTTTCACAAGCCCTCCTAAATTTTTCCTAAAAATCAAATTGCCCTCCTTCCCAAATTCTCAAATATTTCATTAACCATCCAATTATCCCTCTCAACTTTTCACATAGATCAGGTCTTTCTTCTTCTTCTACCACACTCGCACCACCACCACACTCGCACCAAGACCACGGCTCGCAGTGAAACTCATATATTGTAAGTATTTTGTATCCTTTTAAATGTGAATTGTTGATTAATTTTGTTCTCTTAATCGAAGTACTGACCTATAATGATACAGTCTGCCGAGCATTGGAGATGACTTGATTTTAGAGGTGCAAGATTCTAAGGGGACCCATTTTGGTCGGGTTTTAGTCCAAGTGGCTACTATTTCTGATGATCCGGTAAAGTATTTAAAGATTGTTAGTTTCATTATTTTGAAAACTGTCGCTATATATTGCAATCTGTGCAAGTTCATGTTAAGGAAACTTATACGTATATTTGTGGCAAAATGAGAAACTACGGTGGTGGCCAGTATACCGAGAACCAGAGCACGAGCTCATTGGGAAAATTCAGCTCTATATTAATTATACGACAAGTTTAGATGGTAGCCTCAAGGTTAGTGTTGTAATGAAGTTCTTGAACCTGAACTTTTTTTTATTTGCGTTAAAAAGTTATTAATTTTTATCTAACGGGTCTGGTTCATTCTGAAGTTAGTCGGGTTGAAAGTAAATAAATTTTTATTGTTTGGCAGTTTGGTTGCTTTGCTGAAATAGTGGCATATGACATTGTTATGGAGGTCACCATGAAATTGCAAAATTTTCATCAAAGAAGTTTATTGTTACAGAATCCATGGAAATGGTTACTCATTGAATTTGCATCTTATTACGGGGTTTCTGATGCTTACACCAAACTGAGGTTTACTTTGAAATGTCCTTTTTGGTTTATGTATCATAAACTTAGGTGCTATTTGCATAAATAGATGTTTTATGCTCCGTTTTTGGGATTTATTATCAGGTACCTTTCATATATTATGGATGTTGCTACACCATAGTGATGGTTTTGAGCAACTTTAGGCCTTATTCTGCTATAGGTGGCGAAATAGGGATTGCAACTATGTAATGTTATATACATGTTCTGCTTTTATCATGATAGTAAGACATGCTTCTTTTTTCCTTAATAGACGTGGATACCTTATAAAGGCCAAAGCTCAAATGCGAGGCTGTCTGAGAGAGGTTTGAGTCCATGTTTTGATATTTTATATGTTTTGATCATGAGATGGCAGTAAACATTTTTAAAATGCATGTCCAATCGTCCCCTGAAAGTCATGAATCGCTAAGTACTTCATTCCATTATAGCTAACACTACTACAACATATGTTTCTAATGTAGTTGATGAGAAAATATAAAAGCACGATTTAATATGCGTTGTTATTATTGTAAACTATTACTTTGAACTATTTTATCTTGCTGTATCAGTTTTCTGATATAATGATTTTTTTTTGTAGTATATAAGATATCAATCGACAGCATATGGTAGTGATTTAAGAGGATGTGGAAGTGTGGCACCAGCTTGTATGCCATGGGAGGACAATGGGTATTGTCAGCGATTGGTTTCAAGATTGACGGGACCTTAAAATGGACAACAGTTTTCACTTCCTCGAGCCAGGTAGGTATTATACATACAAAAGAGGGTCGCAAATGCATCGCCACTCTAGTTAACAAACCTGTGAAACGGCTGAATAGGTGTGACTATTGACATGCCTGCATTTATACATCTTACAGGAACATACTAGATGTAAATATTGATATATTTGAGCACAAGCCATGGAAGCATCCCGAAGCAGATTTAACAGACTATTTCAATTTTGGGTTTAATGAAGATAGTTGGAAGCTTTATTGCAACCAAATGGTAATAGACTCTTATTCTGAATAAACTTTTCTATAGGCACTGATCCTTTGTTGGTCTGAGGGCAGAAATGACGTTGTATTCTTCATGTTGATATAAATTTTTTGAAAAAGCTTTATATTTTGTGCAGGATGAATACCGTCATACAGGACATATATCTAGTGGAACTCCAGCCTCATAACCTGCACAATCCAGGTAGCAAATAGCATTTTTATTTATAGCTAGTGGAACTCCAGCCTCAGAACCTCAGAACCTGCACATCCAAGGTTATTTACAGCTAAATTTATTGTTTCAGGGAAAAGGTCAAGCTATTCAGGTAGCAAATAGCATTTTTGAGCGCCAATCGTCAATGGATGTATGGCATCCAGTGGATCGTGATTCAGATGTTATACAAGTATGATTTTTCACCTATAATCTTGCTGAAATTTTGAACTACCTAAATCTGTCACTTCACTGCTAATTACATGATTGTATACTTTTTGTCGGATCATTATGATTGGCAGAGTGCGCATACAATTGAAGGGAAGTGTATTTTCCATTCGTTTAAAAATTATACGAAGCTGGAGAATGTGGGCACTGAGGATTATATTTGTCGGTTTGAGTATAAGGCTGCTACTGGTGGTTTCACACCTGATCGTGTTGCTGTGTAAGTACTCAATCTTTTGATTTTGTGTAATTGTTGTGTTATGAACTGTACAGTAAGAAGTAATTGTTGGGTTTTTTTTGATATATGAAGCTACTGCAAGTGTGAAATGCCGTACAATCCGGATGATTTAATGGTGTAGTGTGAAGAATGCAAGGACTGGTATAGATATATTTTTGAAATTATATGTTATTTATTGGTCGATAGTTACATGTTATATAGCTTTATGTTGAATCGAGCATGTAGAAAATTCATGCTATGGTGAAGGTAAATGTTCATACACAAGTCTTGGAGATACAAATGGTGGTTTACTTGGCTATGTTTTGGGCTATGTAGAAAGTATAGTTTTATGTCATAAATTATGCATTTCAATGGTATTTTGTAAAATACATGTATTGTTGATGTCATTGAAGGCTGGAGGGGTTGGAATCAACCAGATAGCAGCATCTAATGCATTTGTAATGGTATGCTGCACTCTGGTTATTAACATATACAATTGTTGTACCTTAGGATCCTTGGTGGAATCTTGCTATTGAGGAACAAGCTGTGATGCGCATCCACAGGATTGGACAAACGAAGAGCGTTTCTATCAATCATTTTATTGTGAAGGTATACCTTCTTTCATTTATTTTATGCTCGTATATCAACATAAAATCTGATTAAGTTGTACTTAAATTTTTTGATTAGATATTGATTTGTTAAAATTATGTTAGGGTACGGTTGAGCAAAGAATGGAGGCAGTACAAGCACGTAAACAACGGATGATTTCTGGCGCTTTAACAGACCAGGAGGTCCGAACTGCACGCATTGAGGAGCTTAAGATGCTTTTCACTTGATCCCACCCAAAAGAGTCCACTCTGTTTCACATTTTATGGCCCGTTTTGAGACCATTTTATCAGAAGGGTCCAGACAGTCGGCTCATTTTGTTCCACCTTTGCATTGGGCTGTTGACCGTGGCCATATCGATGTTGCTGAATTGCTATTGAACAGGAATGCTGATGTGAATATGCAGGTAATTAGATGTAATTGCTTCCTAAACAGAACATGCAGGTAATATGCTGATGTGAATATGCAGAGAAAAGATAAAAAGGTTGGACGAAGAACATGAAGCCCTCGTTGAAACTGCTAGTGTATTAGTTACAACTGTTAGTACCGCTAGTGTATTAGTTACAACTGTTAGTTATAAGTTAGTACTGTTGGTTCATATAGTTAGTACTGCTTATATGATATGTATTAGTGTTTCAGTTATATACATTCCAATTTTATTGTATTTGAATTTGTTTTGATATATATTTGAATTTGTTTTGATATATATTGATTTCTTAAATGTGCCTAAAAGATGTATATAGTCACACTTATTAACACTTTTGGTCACTGTTTGCTTAATTCGTTGTGTGACTAAATATTACAAAAGGCCACACAAAAAAAATTCATGTGGCAATTGGATGATCAATAGTCACACAAAATACAAATTTTTTCACTTTAAACAGCATATGGTCACACTTATTAACATTTTTGGTCACTTTATGCTTAATTGTATGTGACTAAATACCCAAAACAAACATGCTTTTTGTGACTAAATATTACAAAAGGCCACACAAAAAAAATTTCATGTGGCCATTGGATGATGAATAGTCACACAAAATACACATTTCTTCACTTTAAACAGCATATGGTCACACTTATTTACACTTTTGGCCACTTTTTGCTTAATTGTATGTGACTAAATACCCAAAACAAACATGTTTTGTGTGACTAAATATTACAAAAGGCCACACAAACATAAAATTCAAGTGACCATTGGATGAACAATAGTTACACAAAATACACATTTCTTCACTTTAAACAGCATATGGTCACACTTATTCACACTTTTCGCCACTGTTTTTTAAATTGTATGTGACTAACTCCAAAAAAACAACACACATTGTGTGACTAAATCATCACAAACGTCACATTTATTATATATTCATGTGACTATAAAGTGTTTACGGTCACATAAAAATGATTAATCCAACAAAACTTGTGCCTAATTTGTCACACATATTCGGGTTTTGGTCACTCTTTTTCAATGAAAATGGTCACAAACTAAACAATGTGACCATATGACACCTATGGTGGCGCGACTTTTCGTCACACACACACCCAAAAAAACATGTGTGACTATATGCATATAGTTACACATTTTTGGTGTGATCGTAGGCCAAATCTGTACTAGTGTATACAAGGTGGTGAAAGCTCTCTATGGCTTACATCAAGCACCAAGAGCGTGGTATGGAACTCTGGTTACTTATCTATTGAAGAATGGGTTCCATAAGGGAAAGATTGATCAGACTCTTTTTATCAAGAAGAACAAGGGTGATATCCTATTGGTTCAAGTCTATGTGGATGATATCATCTTTGGTAGAAACCAAGAAGGAAATGTGCAAAGAGTTTGAAAAGCTTCTGAAGGATCAGTTCCAGATGAGCTTTATGGGAGAGCTTACTTTCTTTCTAGGACTTCAAGTACAACAAAAACCAGAAGGAATATTTATCTCTCAAGATAAATATGTAGCTGAAATATTGAGGAAGTTCCAATTTACAGATGTTAAAGCTGCTAGTACACCTATTGATAAGGAGACACATTTGCTTTTGAAAGATCAAAGTGGTGAAGCTGTGGATGTGCACACATACAGATATATGATTGGGTCTTTGATGTATCTCACATCATCCAGGCCTGATATTATGTTTGCCGTATGTGCTTGTGCAAGATTTCAAGTGAATCCCAAGGTGTCTCATTTGACTGCAGTAAAGAGGATATTTAGGTATCTTAAAGGTCAACCAAAATTAGGTCTGTGGTATCCTAAAGACTCTACATTTGATTTGGTAGCATATTCAGACAGTGATTATGTTGGTGCTAGTATGGATAGAAAGTCTACAACTGGTGGTTGTCAGTTTCTGGGATGCAGACTTATCTCATGGCAGTGCAAAAAGCAAACTATGGTGGCCACTTCTACAACAGAAGCTGAATATGTAGCTGCTGCTAGTTGTTGTGCTCAGGTTCTTTGGATTCAGAATCAGTTACTTGATTATGGGTATAATTTCTTGAACACAATAATTTTCATAGACAATAGCAGTACAATGTGTATAATTAAAAATCCAGTTCAACATTCAAAAACTAAACACATTGAAATTAGACATCAATTTATAAGAGATTGTAATGAAAAGAAGTTAGTTCAAGTTGTCAAAATTCATACTAATGACAACTTTGCTGACTTATTAACAAAAGGTTTTGATGTGACAAGGTTTCAGTACTTGGTAACAGGTATTGGAATGCTTAACCCTTGAAAATTCAATGTCTAAGTGTTTTTGTTACAAAAAGGATTTTGTACTGCTAATTGTGTCTAATGAAACTGATATGTATAGTTTGTACTGTTTGTTCAATTTGGGTACAGCTGATATAAATATGTTAGTCAATTTTGATAACTGTCAAAAAGGAAGTACTTTGTATTGTGTTTTCTTTGGTTTTGGACTAACATTTGCAGGTTGAATAAGCAAATGGCTTGGAGTATGTGAATTAAGTTGGTTATGCTTTGAAAAGTGTGGTGCTTTGGTACTTAAAGTGTGTAATCTTAGCACACAAAAAATGGTAATTGGTTCACCATGTCTAACCCACATCAAGAACCAACTAGTCTAGAGCAAACGGTTTCTGGTAAAGAATAATCAAATCCGTTTATGGTTGATAGTTTACCAAAAACTATATGGTAATCAACTCGCCATATTTAACAGCAAAGAGTTGGCAAGTCCAAAGCAAACGACTATTGGTAAAGACATATCAAATCCGTTGATAGCTGATAGTTTGCTAAAAACTATAAGTGGGCAAAAATGTTTTCAAGTCCACATTGAGTTTATACTGCTCTTCAAATTTTTACTAAACAGTTTGTACTGCTAGTTTAAACTAGCTTTGAAATGTGTTTATGCTCTAGGATTCACCTCTCTCAGAAGGTAACACATCTGGAAGTGATGAGAGTAGATTTGAAACTAAATGAATTAATGGAAACTTGTACAAATTGTCATATTGGAAGCTGAGCTCAACTGTCATAAGTTCAAATTCAAGTGATGGTGAAAATTCTTCCAAACAGGGGAGGAAAATTGCTCATATTGGAGGATTGATAAATATCTTGATGTTCAGATTAGTTCAAGATGATTTTGTAACTCAGGGGAGGATATGCAGAGGTTTATTCAAAGAAGATTCAGAAAATATTATTTGTGAAGATCTTACTTCATCAGTATCAATTCAAAATCAAAGAATGATGAAGATTAAATGCTGGAGTGCTTACTGTTATGGTTTCTTCAAAGCTTAAATGTGAAGAAAATACTGAAGTGATTCAAGATTGAAGATAAGTGTTTGAAAGAATTCCCCCCATCATCTATGTTGGAGTTTAATTTGTGAAACTTATGAATTGCAGAGAAATCATAAGTTTAGGGGAGGATTGTTGGGAATTAAACCAACAGTTAGTACTGCCAGGTCAAAGTTACAACTGCTGAAGATTAACACTAACAGTACTAAGTCAGTTAGTACTGCTAGCACAGATGGTTAGTACTGATTATGAGATGAAGTCAGAAACGTGTGAAGATAAATATAGAATAGATATTGTGTATATCTTATTGTGATAGTTTGATACGAATATGAGTTTACTTGTAAAGGACTTCTTGTGTTATAAAAGAAGATCCTAGGTTAGGGTTTCAATATCACTTACACATAAGAACATACGTATTATTGAAAAAGCTTCAAGGTTGTAAAACCCTAGTGATAATCAAAGATCACTCGTAGTAATATTGAAGCTCTTTGTTTTGTTAAACAATTGTGTTCATACTTTCACTGTTACATTCATTCATCATACAAACAATCACATACAATATCTTCTAAGTATTAGCTAGTAAATTCCGCGTGCTAGTTAATATATACTCAAAGTATCTTCAACACAAGGCGTGTGTTTAGATCCGGTCAGTTAAAGTTTTAGATCATGTTTCCAGAAACAGCAGTGCGTCTATAGTTTTAAAGAGATATGATTATGTAGATATACAAGGCAGATCCAAGTCGGTATTGGCTTAGGTCCCCAAAATGGACTGATTTTCTTACTTTATGTGCAGGGCAATCCACAGGTGGAATTGGAAGATAAAGGAGTATTTGACAGTGGATGCGCAAGGCACATGACTGGAAACATGTCCTATCTTGAAGATTTTGAAGCTATTGATGTAGGATATGTTGCTTTTGGGAGTAATCCCAAAGGAGGGAAAATCACTTGTAAAGGTACAATAAAGACTGGAAAATTAGATTTTGATAATGTGTACTTTGTCAAAGAGCTTAAGTTTAATCTCTTTAGTGTCTCACAAATGTGTGACAAAAAGAATAGTGTTCTTTTCACTGAAACTGAATGTATTGTCTTATCTCCTGACTTTAAGTTGACTGATGAAAGTCATGTTCTACTTAAAGTTCCTAGAACAGACAACATATACAATGTTGATTTAAAGAATATGGTTCCTAAAAGAGGTTTGACTTGTCTCTTTGCAAAGGCCTCATCAGATGAATCTAAAGTTTGGCATAGAAGACTTGGTCATTTAAATTTCAAAACAATGAATAAATTGGTTAAGGGAAACCTTGTAAGAGGTTTACCTTCAAAAGTTTTTGAAAATTCTGAAATCTGTGTTGCTTGTTTGAAGCGAAAACAACATAGAGCTTCTTGTAAGGCCGAAGTAGTGAACTTTATTAGTCAGCCGTTACATATGTTGTACATGGATTTATTTGGAACAACATTTGTAAAGAGTTTAATGAAAAAGATGTATTGCCTAGTTGTCACAGATGATTTTAGTAGGTTTACTTGGGTGTTCTTTTTAGCAACTAAGGATGAAACTAGTAGCATTCTTAAGGCTTTCATAACCAAGGTAGAAAACCTAGTTAATCATAAGGTTAAAGTGATAAGATGTGACAATGGAACTGAGTTCAAGAATATAGGGAAATGAATCAGTTTTGTGAGATGAAAGGTATTGGAGACAGTATATTGTAGCTAGAACTCCTCAAAAAAATTGAGTGGCTGAGAGGAGGAATAGGACACTTATTGAGGCTGCTAGAACAATGTTAGCTGATTCTAAATTACCTACTACTTTTTGGGCTGAAGCAGTTAATACTGCTTGTTATGTACAAAATAGAAGTAAAGTAGTTAAGCCTCATAACAAGACCCTTATGAACTTTTACATGGTAGAAAACCATTGCTTGATTTCTTAAAACCATTTGGGTGTCCTGTTACTATCTTAAGTACCATAGATCACTTACGCAAGTTTGATGGAAAGGCTGATGAAGGATTCTTTGTTGGATACTCATCTAATATCAAAGCTTTTAGAGTATTCAATAGTAGGACCAGGAAAGTGGAAGATAACTTGCATGTTAGGTTTAGCGAGAGTACACCTAATGTTGCAGGGAGTGGACCAAGCTGGTTGTTTGACATTGATTCTCTAACCAAGACTATGAATTATGAGCCAGTTGTTGCAGGAACAGAGTCTAACAAGTGTGCAGGTAAAAAAGCAAGTAATGATGCAGGTCAAACTGGAAAGGAGCCAGAACACGACAAAGATTATATTTTGCTACCTATTTGGACTGCTGATCCGCCCTTCTCAACCCAAGAGTCAAGGAGTTTAAAAGAAGATGACTTTGATAAAGCTCCTAAGGAAGATGTATCAGATGATCAAGAGTTGCATGGAGAAAAGAAGTCTGCTGATCAAGCAAAGGATGATGTATCAGAAGAAATTAATACTTGCAGTTCTAACTCAGTTAATATTGCTGAGCCAGGTGTTAATGTTGTTGGTAAGCAAGGCATATCTATTGATGCTGATGACTACCCAGATGATCCAGCCATGCCTATATTGGAAGACATTTATCCTGATACTGATGAAGATGTACTTGGTGCAGAGGCTGACTCAACCAATTTGAATGCAGAATTACCTGTCAGTCCTATTCCAACTACAAGAGTTCACAAGAATCATCCTAAGGAACAGATCATTGGAGAGCCAAAGTCTGTTGTTCAAACAAGGAAAATGGTTAATGATTTGTAGGAACAAGGTTTCTTTGCAAGATCCCTTCATCAAAGAAACAGTCACAAAGACCTTCAAAATGGTTTGTTTGCATGTTTTCTATCACAAATAGAACCCAAGAATGCTCACAAAGCATTACAAGATCCAAGCTGGGTGGAAGCTATGCAAGAAGAACTTCTACAATTCAAGCTTCAAGAAGTTTGGACACTGGTAGATTTGCCTAATAGGAAGAGGGCAATTGGTACTAAGTGGGTTTTTAGATGCAAAAAGGATGAAAGAGGCATTGTGATTAGAAACAAGGCAAGGTTAGTAGCTCAAGGATACACACAAGAAGAAGGTATTGATTATGATGAAGTATTTGCTCCTGTTGCAAGAATTGAGGCTATCAGATTATTCTTGGCCTATGCTTCATACAAAGACTTTGTAGTGTATCAAATGGATGTTAAAATTGCTTTTCTGTATGGGACTATTGAAGAAGAAGTTTATGTCTCACAACCACCTGGTTTTGAAGATCCTAATTTTCCTGACAAGGTTTACAAGGTCGACAAGGCACTATATGGCTTACATCAAGCTCCTAGAGCTTGGTATGATACATTGTCAACATATCTGTTGGACAATGGTTTTTATAGAGGGAAGATTGATAAAACTTTGTTTATCAAAAGACACAAAGATGATATCTTGTTGGTTCAAGTTTATATTGATGATATCATCTTTGGATCAACACACAAGGCTTTATGTGTTGAATTTGAGAAGCTTATGCATGAAAGATTTCAGATGTGTTCCGTGGGTGAACTTACATTCTTTTTGGGACTTCAAGTTAGACAGAAAGAAGATGGCATATTTATCAGTCAAGATAAATATGTGGCAAAAATTTTGAAGAAGTTTGGATTTACTGATGTGAAGCCTGCAAAGACAACTATGGAAACATCCAAGCCCTTGCTCAAAGATGAAGATGGTGAAGAAGTTGATGTTCATTTGTATAGATCAATGATTGGATCATTGATGTATCTTATAGCTTCAAGACCTGACATAATGTTTGCTGTCTGTGCCTGTGCAAGATATCAAGTCACACCAAAAGTTTCACATCTTAATGCTGTGAAAAGGATTTTTAGATATTTGAAAGGTCAACCCAAATTAGGCCTTTGGTATCCAAAAGATTCACCTTTTGACTGGATTGCATACTCTGATAGTGACTATGCTGGAGCTAGCTTGGATAGAAAATCAACAACAGGAGGTTGTCAGTTTTTGGGGAGCAGGTTGATTTCATGGCAGTGCAAGAAACAAACAGTGGTTGCAAATTCCACAACTGAAGTTGAGTATGTTGCTGCTTCAAGTTATTGTGGACAAGTGCTCTGGATTCAGAATCAGTTGCTGGATTATGGGTACAATTTTATGCATACTAAAATATATATTTATAATAGCAGTACTATGTGCATTATTAAAAATCGTGTTTATCACTCAAAGACAAAAAATATTGAGATAAGACATCATTATAAGAGATTCTTATGAAAAGAAGTTAATTCAAATTGTTAAAATCCATACTGATAATAATGTTGCAGATTTGCTCACAAAAGCTTTTGATGTGGGTAGATTTCAATTTTTGGTTGTTAGTATTGGAATGATAAATCTTTGAAAAATTCTTATCTCTTTGTGTCTTTGTAAAGTTTTATAAGGATTAGTACTGTTATTAGGTCAATAAATTATTTCTGTTGCTAAGTTATAATTAGTATTGCTATGTTAATGTTGCTAAGTTATAATTAGTATTGCTAGTTTACTTAGTATTGCTATGTTAATGTTACTAGTTATACTTAGTATTGCTAAGTATAATTGATGATGTGATTATTGTAAATTGTGTTATGTTTGTGGTTTTTTGTTTTTGGGATTAATCTTTTGCAGGATAAGCTGAGAAAAGTGATGGAGTGCTGATTAAAAAGTTGTTTGGAGTGGAAACTAACTTTATGCTGCTAGGCATAAGTTAATGCGGCTATACCTAAATTAGTGCTGCTAGGTTTCTGCTGCTATGTTTGAAAGAACAGGGTACTGTTTTATAAATGTGAGTGATTAAGGGTTTATATCCTTCACTCGTTCCCAAAAGTATCTTTATCCGATCAAAACTCTTTCGAACATAAACCCTAACTCTTTTTCTCCCTTAATTGTAAATCCCTGCCAAATCCTACCAAAATTTTTTCAAAATTCACAATGTCGACTCTGTCATTCGCCGATCAACATAACATGATTGCGTTTTTGCAAAAGCCCCAAGAAAGTGAAGGTTTTACTGAAATCATTGATTTTCTTAATGCTGCTCATATTATGTACGCATTAACAGTGAATCCTACTATATATGTTTCCAACATTAAACAGTTTTTGGCTACTGCAAATGTCAAAACTATTGATGAGGAAGTACAGATACATGCCCTCGTGGATGTGCAAGAGATTGTTGTTACTGAAGCTTCTATTAGAGATGTTCTTCATCTTGAAGATGCTGAAGGTAATAATAATCTTCTAAATTCTACAATTTTTGAAAACCTTGCATTGATGGGGTATGAAAGCCAAAATACTTCTTTAAAATATTCAAAAGGGGCTTTCTCTCCACAATGGAAATTCTTAATTCACACTATCTTACAGTATCTTAGTTCAAAGACTACTGGTTGGAATGAATTTAGTAGTAATATGGCTTATGCTATTATCTGCTTGGCTCAAAATCAATGAAATCAAAGATTTATTTTTTCAAAATTAATTTTTGATAGTGTGGTTAAGGGCTTGGATAGTTCATCGAATAAATATTACTTATATCCAAGGTTTTTACAACTTCTTATGGACAAACAATTTTTAAACAAAAAGGTTCATAAAAAGGTTTATACTGCTCTCTTTCATACTAAAAAGATTTTTGCTAATATGAAGAGAGAGGGCAAGGATTTTAAAGGCATAGTTACACCATTGTTTCAAACAATGTTGCAACTAGGTCTAACTGAGGGTGAAAGCTCAGCAATCCCAGTTGATGTTTATCACACACCCACTCTTTTGCCATCCTCATCAACAACACAAAAGACCCATACCCCTAGGATCACTAAAAAGGGCACTCAACTACCTCAGGTTAGTGCTAGTATGGTTGCAGATGAGGCTGTGCATGAGGAGAGAGGTCACAGATTAGAAAGGGCTATCACTACTGCTACTAGCTTAGAAGCAGAGCAGGATAGTGATAACATAAGTAAGACCCAATCTAAGGCAACTTCTAATGAACCTAGTTCCTCTGGAACTGATTCAGGTGAAGGTCCCAGCCAACTGGATAATATGGGGGGTGTAGATGCTCAGACTAGGTCTGAGGCTATGCCTAACTCACCCCATGATGCACCACTCGGGAGAGGTAATACACTCCGAAGTCCTGAGGATAGTATGAAACTTATCAATGAATTGACGGCTACTTGTACAAAATTGTCAAGGGATGTTCTTTATCTCAAGAAGGATCTTAAGCAGCTTAAACTTTCTCAAGGTACTGAAATCACAAGGTTGAAGAAAAGGGTGAGGTATCTTGAAAGTCTACAGAGGTCAAGGACACACAAAACTAAAAGGTTATACAAGGTTGGAACTACTTCCAGGGTTGAATCTTCTGATGAAGCACATAGTTTGGAGAAGGATGTTTCCAAAAAAGGGAGGAGTACAAGCAAAGCTTCAGGGGAGGAAAATGGGGTAGATGTTGAAATTCAGGTAGATGATGAGACTGAGTTTGTAGATGATGATGTGAATGAGTTTGTTGTTGCAGATCAACAGGGTAATGCTGCAGTTATGGATAAGTTTGCTACTACTGCTGATCATGGTGTTATAAAAGAAGTTGAAGTAGCTAAAGTGTTACTTGATGCTGCTACACTTAATATTGCTAGTGGTGAAGTTAATGTGGCTAGTGAAAAGGTTAGTGCTGCTGAGGATAGTGACAAGGTTAGTGTTGCTGAGACTGAAGTTTGTTGATCCCAGATTAGCTTAACGATCTTGTCAATTATCTTAGATATAAACTCCAAGACAATTAGTATAGAAACTGTTCTTGAACGATTTATTAAATATTATGCGGAAACTAATATTTAATCTTAAGAAGAATAATGAACACACTTGAATTCTCAAATAACACTTCAATATATTAATACGGTTTCTCAAAAGTAACAGGGTTACAAAAACCTTGAAGTGATCGAATTACACAAAGATACGTACTCTAATCCTAACCCTAGATCCTCCTTTTATACTCTAAGGAGTCCTAGTTGATTACAAAACTTTCTATACAAGATAATATCAAATCGTATCTTTTACTAAAATATCTTAACAAACTATACATTATCTTATAAGCAGCAGCATCATTACTCTAGCAGCATTATCATCGAAAGCTAGCAATAGTATGACACTTAGTTAATTTCTTCAGACATCAGCAGCATTATGAATACACTAGCAGTAGTATGACTTTGCCTAGCAGCAGTATCATACTTGGTTCTTCTAAATACTTAGAGCAGTAGCATGAACTTCAAGCAGCAGTATCTTCAAAACCCAACAAAGTTAGTATTGTTGCTACTCAAGGTGATGAAGATATGACTATAGCACAAGTATTAACAAAGTTAAAGAGTACAAGACCAAAGGCAAAAGGAGTTGTAATCAAAGAGCCTGTATCAATATCAACAAAACCATTAACAACTGTTTCACCATCAGACAAAGGCAAAAGTTTGTTGATTGAAGAACCTAAGAAAAAATTTATGTCACTCAGTCAACAACAACAACAACTTAAGACCGATGAAGAAGTTGCAAGAAAAGTGCAAGCTGATCTTGATGCTAAAGAAGAAGAGGCAAGAAGAAAGCAAGCTCAAGAGGAAGAACAAGCAAGTCTTGAACTTATTAATTCCTGGGATGACATACAAGCCAAATGTGAAGCATATCACATGTTAGCCCAGAAGATGTGGGATGATGAGCAGGAAGAGGTATCAATGGAAGAAAAGTCAAAGCTCTTTATGGAATTTTTGGCTCAAAAGAAGAAGTTCTTTGCACACAAAAGAACTAAAGCAAAGAGGAACAAACCACCAACTAAAGCTGAACAGAGGAGAATAATGAGTAAGTACCTGATGAACATGTATAATTGGAAGGCTTATCAACTAAAGAATCTCAGTTATGAAAAGATTAAAGATAAGTTTGACAAGGTGTTCAAAAGGGTTAATACTTTCATTGCTATGAATGAAGAAGAGTTTGTGAGGTTCTCTAAGAGGACTGTAGAAAAGTTAGAATCTGAAAGCAGCAAGAATCATAAACTAGATGAGCAAACAAAGCAAACACAAGAACAGGCAGAGCAGGTTCAAGAAAGTGATGAAAAAGAAGCAGCTAATCTACAACAAATGGTTAGAATTGTAGACAGTGATGATAGATTTGTTGATGCTATTCGTTTGCAGACTAAAGTTCCTATCATTGATTGGAAGACTGGTTATAGAGGTGAAACTCCTTGGTGGAAGATAATCAGAGCTGATGGAACAGAGCAAAGGTTTGTAACATTTCCTCAAATGCTCAGAAATTTTGATAGAGATGATTTGGAGACCTTATGGGCATTAATCAAGAAAAAATATGGAGATAAAAGGCCAGAAAATATTTTGGATACAGTTCTTTGGGGAGACTTGAAGATTATGTTTGAAGTTTATAAGGAAGATAGAGTTTGGCTTGAGCAACACAAAAGTAAAGTTATCCTCTCGAGATTTTTTCAATCATGTGGAGTTCACACTATAATGATAAGAGGACTTCAAATCTACATGCTAGTAGAAAAAGAATATCCTCTAGCAGAGACTATACTTGATATGATGCTTAATGGGACTGTCAAACTTCAAACTGATCATTGGAGTGAAATGGTATATCAGCTTCTCAAGAAAATGGAGAAACAACTTTATTGGGCTGATTACAAGAAAATAAGGAAGTAAGTGTTTGGAAACATCCTCCTGGTGAAGGTTCAAGCATAGATTGAAACTTGATGTTTGGAAGAAAATATCAATTTTAGGGGAGGATTGTTGGGTTTTAAAGGTTTGTTGAAGTTAGTGTTGCTTACATTGTTAAGACTGCTCAGGTATTACAAAAGAAATACGACAAGTTATTAATGCTGTTGGTTATGAAGTTAATGCTGCTTATGGAAGATTAATGTTGCTACAAGATTAATACTGCTAGAACATTTAGTTAGTATTGCTATTATGTTATTAGTGTTGCTAGAGTATTAGAGTCGGTTATTATGTATAGTATGTTTAGATAAACATAGAAAAGATTCTATAAAGATTTATATTGTAAAGAAAGTTATTGTAAGCCGACTAGGCTCCTTAGTCTATAAAAGGAGGATCTAGGGCATAGATGAATATGGTTTTGCGATAGAAAACTTCAAGGTTATAAACCCTAATACTCAAGGAGTATTCGTATTATTAATAATATTAAAGTGTTTAGTTTTATATTCATTGTTCATTATTAAGTTCTTCTTAAGATCAAATACAAGATTCCGCATTGTGTTTGATAAATTACAAGGCAGTTTCTATAACTAGTTGTGTTAGATTTATCTAGCATAGCTAAACCTTTACAAGCTAAGGGATTCGATAAAGTGCTCAACTGGGATAAACAAGTGAAGAAGAACAAAACCAACACCTGACTATGATTCTTAAGTTGCTCAAGGAAGAGCAATTGACTGTGATTGACAGCGAGGGGTTGCATGTGGATCCCGTAAAGATCGAAGCTATTGAGAACTGGACAATGCCTTCTAACGCCACATAAATCCGTCAATTTTTGGGATTGCCTGGATATTACAGGAGATTCATCGAGGGATTCTCCAAAATATCTAAGCTGTTAACTACGTTGACTCAGAAGGATAAGAAGTATGTGTGGGGAAAGGACGAAGAAGAAGCATTTCAAACCCTGAGGCAAAAACTTTTCAGCGCATCGATTTTGGCATTACCAGATGGAGTGGAAGATTTCGTGGTTTATTGTGATGGATCATATCAAGGGTTAGGAGCAGTTTTGATGCAACGAAGGAAAGTCATGGCATATGCTTCCCAACAACTTAAGACCCATCAGGAGAAGTATACCATTCATGATTTGGAGTTAGGAGTACTGGTTTTTTGCACTCAAAATGTGGAGGCACTACTTATATGAGACGAAGTGTGTTGTCTTTACCGATCACAAGAGTCTTCAACATATTTTGGATCAGAAGGAGTTGAGTATGAGGAAACGACGATGGTTGGAAACCTTAAGCGACTATGATTGTGAAATTCGATACCACCTGGGAAAATCGAACGTCAAGAGTGAGAACCTTTATGGTATGATACAGAAGAAGTTTGAGAAGCGTTCTGATGGAACTTTGTGTTTTAAGGGAAGAAGTTGGGTGCCGCATTTTAGAGGACTGCGAGACTTAATCATGCTCGAGTCTTATAAGTCAAAGTACTCTATGTTGGAGTATGCTCTTGTCATAATAAATAATTATATGGCTAGACATATGTGAGCCTATAGGGTCACACACTTATACACAGAGATACCATTTTATATATTGTATTTATCGTATTTACACTATATATAAGACTACGTAACATAGGATCGATAACGGGCTACTAATAACTAAGCTAGTACTTAGTTTATTGGATTGGACCAACAAATGGGCAAGCCCATTTGAAGCCTCCATATGGCCGGCCATGGTGGGGAGAACAAGTGGGAAAGATCAAGGGGTTAATTGTAACTAGGATTCTTATAACCTCCTAATTGATGTGGTCATTTAGGATATTAATTACATTTAACAACTTGCCAAGTTTCTCTCCTTTTCTTCTTCTCTTAAACTCATGGCACAAAAACATAACCCTCTTAGGGTTTGTGTTTTTTTATCCCTTATTTGCTTAATCTATTGTAGGTTGTTGCAAGAACAAGTGTTACGAGGTCAAGACTAACATCAAGTGGTGATCCGTGATATGTAGTGTGTTTCACACATAAGGGAAGATCAAACTTATTGATCTTTTGTTTCTTATATCCAATCGTGGTGTTGGTGTTGGTGGTGAAATCCGAATCACGCTTCAAAGGTATATAATTGTGATATTTATTATATTAATTAGTGATTGATCATATGGCTATATGGATCCGTTGTTAGGTGATGTTTTCTGCTGCGTTTAATTATTTTAATATGTTTTTCATTTTCATCATCACCTATAGTGGTATCAGAGCCATCATATGTGCCATATAATTATCGGGTATGCGTAAAAATGGCCAAATCGGGTGTTTTTGATGATTTTTGAAACCATGTTTTAAAACAGCCCCTAGGGCTCCATTTTCACACATATGAATGACCCATGAGGGGTCTTATGATTTGTGATTATTGATCTCATAGCCATTTGTTACGCATATTTTAATTAGTATACTTATCAGGTACGTGTAAAATGGCAAAAAACGCGTTATTTTGATCGATTCATGAAACGGTTTTGATTCAGCCCCTAAACCTTAGTTCTCTGTGGTAAAATGATATTTTGAAGGTCCTAATATCAGTGGGTTTTGATCCTTAGGCCATTTGACACACGTACCAAACGGGGTTTTTAATTCTTGTCAATTAATTTCTTCGTTTCGTTGGCTAAATCTTTAATTCTTGTTATTAATTTTTGTTTCCATGGCAAATACATGCATGTTTGTCCATGGAGTTAGCTAACACCTTGTTTTGATTATAATATTATTGTATTATTATGTGTATATGCAAAGCCGATGAAAACCTAGACCACTTGTGCCATGATTTGTATGTTTTGTCGTTAATTTCTTGTTTTGGGGTTTGCCATTGTTTCAGCTTTTATGTAATGAATTTCAATTTGGTTTTTGTCATTGTTTGGGCATTTTACAGTAGATAGGAAGTAGATTAGTTGTATTTTACTTTCTATATAATGTAATCAAAGCTTGGAATGGAATGACAAAAGAGTGAAAGACATAAACGCGGAAAATGGATGCTGGAACACGCTGCAGTAAAATGGAGTTTCCTGGTGATTGGTAAGGAGTTATCGGCTGCAATTTTTTGTGCAGGTACACAAGACATGGGCCTATAACTTTGTAGTTTGGACCTAATAGTGGGGAAGACTCCTTCTAGGCGTTTTGGGCCTCCCAATACAGAAATTCTGGGCGGACAGATTCATTATTTCATGTGCATAATGGGCCTCTACTTGCTCTTGATTGTCTTGGAGCAAGTGGGAGCCCTCCGTGTGGTTGTGTAGGCTTGTCCCTAGTTGACCCTTGGTTCTCGTGATGGCTCACGAGACCGAGCATAGGATTTTCATCGGTTGAGGCTTTGCATATTGTGGTTGTGTGTTTGTTTATTTGCTTCTTATATATGCTATGATTGTATGTAAATTGTAAATTGTTTTCTTATGATTTAGTTTAACTAAGTTTAAATATGGATTTGAAACTTAAAATCATTGTTTTCTAAATAACACTTAAACTTGTTATGCTTGTTATTTATTTTATGTATTGTCCAAACTTATTTATAATCCACCTAGGATTAATATTAGTCTTGAAAATGGACAACTCGACACACATAAATTAAAACAATGATTAGACTTAAGTTAAGAAAAGTTTTTAACTTGTGCTACGAAGAATGAATGCATGCTTCTTTCGTACACCTTTTTTATTCACATCAAAATATTTTACCCGTCACAAATTTAAGTCATGCCGTCCAATCGCTTGAGAACACTTGCAATTACTTTTTGCCTATGCGTGGGACCTAAGTTGGATTGTAACCCAAGGTGACTATTCTCTATGCGTGGGACCTAGATATATTCTCACACGTTCTCAAATTGGATGACTTAATCGAGTTAAGCGGTGAGACCTTGACCCGAGGCAAAGATGGGACTAAACATGCCCACATGACACTAGTTGTTTGACGCTAGATGCCATGAGTCCCATAAGGATCTAAGAGTTGTACGTGTAATACAATTGGTGATCGTCGCCAACCAATTGAATTTACTATTGCTAGCAGATCAACTGATGTGATAGTAGAAGCACAATGTGGATCTTAGCCTTTTGTAAATTAATTGTTTTAAATTGTAAACATGGGGTAGTTAAATTACAATAAGGATAATTATAGAAAATACTAAAAATGAACTTTGTAAATTCAATTAATGAATTAATACAACACAAACCGTAAACAAGAGTTTGTTCTTTTCTTGTTAAAAGGATGAACTAAGTCGTTCTTTCCTTGTAAGAAAGAGACTTGTTCCTATCCTTTTTCTTTATGAGGAAAAGCCATAATAGGAATATTTGAATTTTCCTAATTCTAATCAAACTCAAGGAAAACCTACTCTAGAAATCGTGATGTCTTGTAAAAGTCAAAACGGTTAATTATGGTTACACATCTTATTCCTTCAAGGTTGTTTTATAACCCTAGTTTCGGTTTTGAAACCTTGAAGAAATATAAGATATTTGGATAACTAGAAAACTCATTTTCTATAGCTACCAAACTAAAATGAGTTTAAATAATTAGAAGATGGAAATATCAATAAACCGCAAAGTGGTAAAGGAAATTACTAGCATGATTACCTATCAGTTTGCCTTAACCCAATATGCCTACTAAGGTCCTACATACCCTTGTGGTAAAGTAGACCAATTATGGAGGAAATGCATGCCTATTTTCAAGTTAAAATAGCAATGATGGCTAGCCCATCATCTATATGTTAGAACTTGATGCACTTCCTTGAATACCTAAGTACATGTTTACTTGTCAAAGTGACTCACATTAGCAATAATGTGTAGATATTCAAAGAAAGAAGGAAAATATCCAATCGCCACTCACTCTCCACTGTGACGTAACACTTATAAATATTGTCTAATCTAGTGGGAGCTACGTGATTATATTACTGGTAACGACACACATGTAATGTTGTCTAATCTAGTGGGAGCTGTAAGCTTTATTACCTTGCAAGTTTCCCATCTTATTTCCAGATTGTCTTGAAATAATACATTACTTTCCACATGTTAAGCATCATAGTTTATATAAGAACCATTGCATAAATTTTATAAGATAACTTGTCGCGTTCCTGATGTTGCTTCCTGAAATGTTATCTATAAACTTGTTATGCATGATTCATCAGTAAAACGATAAAGTTCTACATATATGTATTTTGATTTTGACTAAAAATCATATGTTATCTTAGACATTGTCATATTGCTCATACAAACAAACAAGCGTAGTGTTGTAGTATACTCTCATGATGTTGTGCCATGCACAAGTGGGAGAAATCTTAATTGTGTGCAAGGTACAACATATAACAATATGACTAATGGTTTTTCTTTACTGCAAGGTAAGAGACTAAGATTCTACTAGGACTTCTATACATAAAATGTTAGTTGCCCTAATTAGAACAAATATCAAGATAACATGAAAAGCTACTTCAACATATTCACTGAATTGTTTAGTAAATATGACTATGTTTTCTTGAAAATTCATAATCATGAAGTATGAAATTAACTTGAATTTACTATTGAGGCTAAGAGTCGGCGCTCGTAATTACTTTAGCTGAATACGTTTAGGTCTCTTGTAAAGACACAAACATCAATTCTGTTAATTGTTGAAAGACTTATAACTTAAAGTAAGACGTTAACTTGTTATGTCTTCTTGTTAAAGACATGTACACTTACGACGTATAGTAAAATATTTAATGTTTATGTTTTCTAGTCAAAACATGCACATGAAGTCATTGACTTGGTCAAAGACTTATAATATAAAGTATGCAGTAGACTTAAAATACTATTGATGCCATCTGGTTTGACTTGGTTGGCAGATATGTAAGCCAAAGAAAAAAAGTTCATCTAATAAATTGTGGGATAGTCTTGCAACATCAATCCCCGTGGAATACCACAACTTTATGTTATGTCCATCATGGAAAATCAAACTCTATAGATATTGTTTGATCTTTGATGAATTAAACATGTTTTACCTCCAAAGCTATCAAGGTTAGAAAATTGGATATGCCATGTGTACACTCAATATAGTTCCAACATAGAAGGAATTTAAGACACCATTGTATTATGTCATGGGATGAATCTCATTATGTCTTGATTGAAGTTCTGAATTTGTTAAATACCTAAGAGTAAGTAATTAACAAACTAGAGTCAAGAACTAACGATGTATTTTAGATGTCCCACTTGAAAACAATTTATTGTTCCTCAAGATGCTGAGTATCTAGAGATTAGTCTCTACTCGCAAAAACAAGTGGGAGCACCTTTAGATCTTGAAGTTATTCAAGAGCGACCTTTTGAGTACACTTGCTAATGTCATACTAAGGTTGAACATGCATTTGTTAAACCATAGATTGATATCTCTTATTCATAAATCCGCAAGGATACCTCTTGCACTTGAATGATATAGTTTTTTATATCAATACTAAGGGATATAAGTTGGAGGATCATAGTGAATCTGCTAACTACAGAAATGCATTATTAGATCTTTTATCTGATGTATAGCTCAAAACTATGAATGTTAAGATGCAGTCCTTGAAAGACAATCACTCGTGGAGCTTGATTGATCTCTTACAAATCAGTTAGACTGTGAGGTTAAGAATGTGTTTCTTGATCAGAAGACTCAAAAGGACAAACTTGTACACACATTTAATGCATGCATAGTAAGAGGAGTTTACTCGTACTCAAGAAATTGACTATAATTAAATTTTCCTACCTACAAACATTAAATGTATAAAGATGATTTATTGTCATACATGTTTTCATGTAAATGAAATATGAAAATAGGATATCAAAAAACTTTTCTTGTTGACTACCTTTGCGAGGACAATGAGTAATCAAAAGGGTTTATGAATCCATATAATCTTTATTATGTATACAAGATAAAAGAATGCATGTGTGGATTAGATCATGCATCTAGGAGCAGAGATCTTAAGTTAATTATAAAATCATTAATCTTATTTTGATTAATAAGATCACTCCTAAGTACACTGAGAGCAAGTTGGAGCACGGTATTCATTTTTTTAAATCTCATATGTCATTAACATATTAGAAACAATCTTCCATCTAAGCTAGACTTTAATCCTTAGCTTGGAATGAAGTTTCTCTTAAGGGATTTATAAAATAATACATACAACCTTGTTATATATATGTTTATTAGAATAAGCATAAGCGGTTATTAAGTCTAAAAACAATATGACACGTTATTGAGGGGAGTCGCAATGATCAATCTCACTTGATGAGATTGAACACATGAATGGAAACCTTAAGTTTAACTGAAGGATTCATTATGTAAGTCGTATTATGCATTGGACTATTTACATCATTTGCATGAATGCAAGATGAGTTGATAACAACAAATATCTAAGTGAAAGTCATTAGATAATTGTTAAACGAACATTATAATTGAACTACATAGGACCAAAGATATGTTCAAACATTTACGGATATTTGAGGAGCTCTGTTTTGTTTGCATACACTGATGCCTATTTAACTGAGATGATGCTCAACCCTAGTCGTTGTAGGATGTCATCATGAATGATGACATTGCTAACTAGATGTGCTCGACTGAGAGCATTAATGCGTTATACATTAAAAGAATAAGAATACTTTACATTTTGAGAAACTGTTCAGATGACTGTCTAAAGTAGGTGTTTTGCTAGCTTCAAACACACCATGGAATGCATTTTTGCAATACTCGTATTGTACTTGAATGCACACATAAAAGGACAATCATCATTCAAACTTTTCATGAGTTTTGAAACAAGTATTCTCAAAGTTTACTCAGATGACTACTTGTTGTCTTGTACAACATAATTTGATCATGGTGGGAACATCGGATTTCGACCTATGAGTAATCTTATGCATATCTGCTTTTTAGCATTTGGGTAATGGAACTGTAAGCAGTCGTATTATATAATGAATTGATATACCTGGTATGATCGTCTTCATTTATACTACTGTGTTCTATATTTGCATGTTTAATCCATGAATAATTTATTTATTCTAAAATTGTCCATTGCCAGTTGACGATACGGGAGTATCATCGAATTAAGGCAAATGTGAGCGTGTTGGTGATATTTATTAAGAATAGATATTAATTGATGCTTCCACCAAACTCACATGTTGTTCATTGTGATGAACATTGGACTGACCCAACCTATGAGTATTCACTGCATGGATCGGCGTCAAGAGTGAATCTCACAATTGGTTATGTCTTTTATCCTTAGACTTGAGATGCATGTAGGTCTTTCTTGCGTGGAATTTCATTCCTTTATATGGTTAAACGCTGTCCTGAATAAGGTAGTTATAAAAACCATCCTCATGAGTGATATGAAACACATGAATGACATGTGCAGTCAAAATAGGATTTGTTCCTCCACATGTTATGGAGTTAGATACTATTAGGCCCCTCGATGAATTGGATAGATGTTTTTATGGCCTTACCCAAATGAGATTAAGATGAATCTTGATCCACTTGGTAATCTTGTTCAATATCAATATCGTGAAACATAATAGTTGAACTATTATAATGACTTTTGATCCATGACTAATGTTCAACCTTGTATCTGTAACAAAAGGATGGATGACATACACACCACTTAAATGAGACGTTTAAGAAACTATTCTCACATATTTCTAGGGGCATTGGCGTGTTGCTAGACGCTAACCTTTGCTTGTATAATTACTTGATTATTATGACTTCGCAAGTGGGAGCTGTTGGAGTATGCTCGTGTCATAATAAATAATTATACGGCTAGACATGTGTGAGCCTATGTGGTCACACACTTATACACAGAGATACCAATTTATATATTGTATTTACCGTATTTACACTATATATAAGACTACGTAACTTGGGATCGATAACGGGCTACTAATAACTAAGCTAGTACTTAGTTTATTGGATTGGACCAACAAATGGGCAAGCCCATTTAAAGCCTCCATATGGCCGGCCATGGTGGGGAGAACCAGAGGGAAAGATCAAGGGGTTAAGTGTAACTAGGAATCTTATAACCTCCTAATTGATGTCGTCATTTAGGATATCAATTACATTTAACAACTTGCCAAGTTTCTCTCCCTCTCTTCCTCTCTTAAATTCACGGCACAGAAACATAACCCTCATAGGGTTTGTGTTTTTTTATCCCTTCTTTGCTTAATCTATTGTAGGTTGTTGCAAGAACAAGTGTTACGAGGTCAAGACTAGCATCAAGTGGTGATCCGTGACGTGTAGTGTGTTTCACACATAAGGGAAGATCAACCTTATTGATCTTTTATTTCTTACATCCAATTGTGGTGTTGGTGTTGGTGGTGAAACCCGAATCACGCTTCAAAGGTATATAATTGTGATATTTTATTATATTAATTAGTGATTGATCATATGGCTATATGGATCCATTGTTAGGTGATGTTTTCTACTGCGTTTAATTATTTTAATATGTTTTTCATTTTCATCATCACCTATACTCAATACACCCAGGATCCTACAAGATGTATCATGATCTTAAGGAGTTATATTGGTGGCCAAACATGAAAACTGACATTGCCGATTATGTTCACAGGTGTCTTACATGCGCGAAAGTTAAATCCGAGCATCAGAAACCGTCTGGTCTTCTACAACAACCTGAGATTCCCGAATGGAAATGGGAACGGATTATTATGGACTTCATCACCAAACTTCAAAGGACTGCAACCGGTTTCGACGCTATTTAGGTAATAGTCAATCAACTAACAAAATCAGCGCATTTTCTGCCCATCAAAGAGAACTACAGTATGGACAAGTTGACTAGACTTTACGTGAAGGAAATAGTATCGAGACATGGAGCTCCAATATCTATCATCTCTGACCGGGACAGCAGATTCACTTCTAACTTTTGGCAATCACTTCCGGATGCCTTTGGCACGGAACCTCGACATGAGTACTGCATACCACCCGCAAACCGATGGCCAAAGTGAAAGGACAATTCAGACTTTAGAAGATATGCTTCGAGCATGTCTAATTGATTTTGGAAATGGGTGGGATACCCATTCGCCTCTGATTGAGTTTTCGTACAACAACAGTTATCACGCAAGCATTAAGGTTGCACCGTTTGAAGCATTGTATGGTCGAAAATGTCGGTCACCCATCTGTTGGGCTGAAGTAGGAGAAGCTTAGCTCATCGGGCCGGATATTGTTCGTGAGACGACCAAGAAGATCTTGCAAATTAAGAACCGATTGAAAACTACAAGAGACCGATAGAAGAGTTATGCAGATGTGAGGCGTAAACCACTAGAATTTCAAGTTGGAGATAAAGTTATGTTGAAAGTCTCACCATGGAAAGGCTTGATATGGTTTGGCAAGCGAGGAAAGTTGAACCCGAAGTACATTGGACCGTTCAAGATTTTGAACAGGGTTGGTCCTGTAGTCTACAGAATGGAACTACCTCCCGAGCTTAGTGGAGTACACCACACTTTCCACGTGTCAAATTTGAAGAAGTGTTTATCCGATGAGACAGCCGTAATTCCACTCGATGAAATTCAGATTGATGAGCAATTGAACTTTATTGAGGAGCCCGTCGAGATTATGGAACGTGAGGTTAAACGACTAAAGAGGAGCCGTATTCCCATTGTGAAAGTCCGCTGGAATTCCAAGAGAGGACCCGAATTCACCTGGGAACACGAAAACGAGTTCAAGCGCAAGTACCCTCACCTTTTTGAAACCAGAACTGATAAGTTAAACTGAAATCCGGGACGGATTTCCCAATATGATGTATGTGCTGTAACATCCGGTAATTTTCCAAACCCTTTGCACTAGCCAAATATTTATTTTTGCATCACCTTAGTATTTAAACGTTTTCCTGGACTTATTTGAACTTGAGAAACGCGAGATATCTTGAGAAACGTGAATGTTATCCCTTTTATTATGTCAGCACAACCTAGAAAGCACGAAACTAATTGAATTTTCCAAATAAATTAACTTCGAGAAAGTCATGCGAATTTATACTCACTTTTATTGGAAAAATCATTTCAAGAACAATGGCGCAAGTTTCATAATTTTTTGAGTCCGTTTGGTACGTCAAATGGGTCCCACAATGATTATTGTAAAAGTTTCACAACATTGTCACATATAATCCTCCGCCCACAAGTTACACCGCACCCCTCTCTATTTTACTTTGTCCACCTTTAGTCCCTTAACTAATATAAAAGCATTTTTTTTTATTATTTCTTTCTCATAATACATATACACACACACACACACACACACACACATAATTTTCTCTCTCTCTCTCCCATTCACCACCGCCGACCACCACTGCCGTCGCCGGAATTTTTTCCGGCCAACCACCAAATTTCACCAAAACTTAGATCAGGCCACCCTTATCATTTCTAGAGCGTTTGGAGTCCCAAGGAGTGCGTTTGGTTCGTGTTTGAAACTCACCTCCGTCACCACCATTTCACCACTGTGCACCGCCGCTAGCCACCACCCTCTTATCTATTTCTCCCTCGCGTGGTAAGCCTTACGCGCCATCCACCTTGTTATTTCTATCAATTTTGACAAACCCTAATCGGTAAAACTTTTATAAAATGTTTTTGATATAAAACCAAGCTAAAACCTTATTGTTTTCAACTAAAAATGTGTGCATCTACGTTTATACGCCACGACTTGCCACGACTCGTCACTGAGTCGCATGACTCGTCCGAGTTAACTCACGAGTTGAGTTGACTCGGCGTGTTTTCTTGTTTATTTTGAAGTTATTGGTTTTGGTTAAGCTTATTCTTGTTGTTTTGTAGCTTGTTTTGGAGTTTGGATTGAATTTGGTCTAGGGTTTGTTTAGCCGAGAGCTGTATAGCTCGAGTAGGGTCGAGCCGTGGCTCAATGAGTCACGACCTAGGGTTAGTTATGTTCGTTTGAGCTGTGAAATGAATTTGGCTTGGTGTTGGGTTCAACCGAGAGCCATATGGCTCGTATGGGGTCAAGCCGTGACTCAAGTGAGTCACGGCATAGTGTTGGTTTGGTTATTGAGTTTCACTAGTGGGTTTGATCATTTTTGTGGTTAGCCGAGGCATTGTTTGGGTTAGTTGGGCCATTGGGTTAGTATTGTTGTCAAAATGGGTGAAGCCGTGACTCGTGGGAGTCACGGCCATGGTTGGTTTTTAATATTCAAAGACGAGGTGATGTCGTTGTTGTCGAAGTTGTGAACCGTGACTCAAGGGAATCATGTCATAAGGTTTGTTTGGTTTGTATGATTGTTGAGTCGTGTAATGGTTATGGTTTCGACATGGGTGTGAGCCGTGACTCAAGGGAGTCACGACTCGTTAGTTTTGAGTTTAGCCGAACCATGAAAATGGTTGTGGTCGAGTATGTGTCTAGTTCGAGTGGTTTCGGACTTGGGTTACTAGTTTAGTCGAATTGGGCTAGTAAGCCCATTAGATGTCGAGTATTGGTAGCTTTGGGCCCGTAAGCCCAAAGTGAGCCCATGAGTTTGTGTGAGTAAGTATTGGGTCGAAGGCCAATACACTTGGTATATCTTATTGGTTTCTCTTCTAATTGTTGTGTCAAGTATTTCATTTCATTCTTGTTTACTAACTCTTACATGTTGTCAATTGGTGTTTCGGAAAATATTTGGATAATATGGGATATGATTTGGACATTGGACTTGGATATGTATTATTAACCTATGCTTGGATTAGAATTGGACGTTATTGGATTTACGGTATTAGTCGATGGACCTTATGGACGATTTTGGTAATTGAGACGGAAGAGTATGTTAGACTCATAAGAGCTTAACATATTTGGACCCGAGCATAAACAAAATGGTCGATAAACTTGACAATTAATATATACGCGAATGATAGTGTCCAATTATATATATTTAACTTGTAAAATGTGACAATAAAACTTATATTCAAGAGTCGTAACGACTTGGAAATGCTTTATAAACGGACGCATCATGCCCAAATTTTGATAAAATCTTTTGTAACTTAATCGTTTATGATTACTCAATATCCTAAAAACCTTTTCAAAACTTATACGTTTCCTTCCTAATTCATGATGTTTTATCAACTATTTGGGAAATGGGTAAAACGCCAAAACAACCTATTGATGTTTTACCTTCTTGTCTTTATTATTTTATTCTTCTTCTTAATCTTAGTTCTTCTCTCTTTTCGTTATTCTTTTCTTCGTATCCGTTTATGTTTGCCAACTTTTATTATCTTAAGTTCTCGTATCCATTGAAATAACCTATTGAGTCTTTAACGTTATTTCTCTCAAATGCCATTGAAATAAAACCTTTTCAGTTCAAATATGAGTATTACTTTATAAATCGTTTTGAGGTTTATTGCTGAGACATATTATTCACATATTAGGTTGTGCTGAGGTTCATTTGCCGTGCTATCCCATCTGATCATATTGTGATATCTTATTTCATTTGCTACTAAGGTGTGATTTGTAGCCCTACTTTTACTTTTAAATTGTTTATAAACCCATGGGGGAGATACATGCTATATACTTATTTTTATGAGCACAATTGTTTATTTGTATGCTATTCCTGACTGAAATGATAATGCTAAGTACCGTCCTTGCCAAAAGCAAGTCCCTCGATCATGGACCATTAATCACTTGCGAGTGAGCGCGAGTGTAGTTTATAGGCCTATAGGAATTGACCTTCCCGCCATGTGGACTAAGGTCGGTCCACATGTGATGTACTATATTCGAGTTTTACTAGGTGTCTGGCAAAGTACCTAACTTTGGGGGAAACTATTATATTATGAAATTCCACGGTTACTGTCGACTTACGCCAAAGTTATTGGTGCCGGTTAACGCTTTGTGTGTCATGAGCTTAGCAGAATTATTTGACGCTTACCCGATATCTGTATTTGTTACATATATCTTCCAGACTTAAAATCTTGTGCTCAACTGTTTATTTATTAAACCTATGGATTACACTCAACCTTTGTGTTGACTTTTTAGCATGTTTTATCTCAGGTAATTGATGCATATTTGTAACACCCCAACCCGACAGGGGCTAAAATGCTACATTATGGTGACAAATCAGAACGTACAACACAAGCGGAAGACATATAAACATAAAAGTTACAAACGTATTCTAATGATAGCTATTCTATACAAAATAATTTCTAAAACTGAAATACAACAACAAGTTTAAATCTAACTGAAGATAAATTAAAATCTAATCCAAAAGCAAACGGGTATCTATCGTTAGGGTAGTCCACTAAGAGCTCCTACGCACTCTTCACTCAAACCCAGCTTCCAACCTAAAACCTGCCGCAGGAAAAGAAATGCGGCTGAGCTTAAAAAGCCCAGTGAACAGATATATATATAACAACGAAATATCAAACATATATATGTAAAGAAAAAGGAAACACAAGCTCCCGCTGAAACGAATATCATCTGTCAAAAGAATGAGAGATCAAGATCATCTGAACAAATATCATATGTCAACTGAAATGGAGAAAACAGAATATGGTGCCTTGGGGAATAACATAAGGTATATCAGAATGTATCAAAGGTGTAAGGGTTGTCAGAAATCTACCACGAGCCCAGAAACATATCATATCATAAACATCATAATCATGGTCTTCATCAATACATAAGTAACATAATGGAGTAGCTAGCTCCCAGAAATGTGAAAGGCGTGTATTGCACACAGCACCAGTCACCAGAAATATATCATATAACATAACAGATCAGAACTAGGATGCATCCATATGCCCCTGCAGAAATCATAATCATCGTGGCCATACATATTACATAACAAAAGGGACGGGGTGGAACATCACTCGACCACCATAGAGTCATGCCATTGGTGCATCAATGACATGGTCATGGAACCCCTATGACTAGTGATAGCTCGGGTATCAAAACGAAGGGTCAAACAGAATGTCATAATAATGACACATAATCTAAGGTCATCAGAAGTATCATAGGTCCATATCAAAAGTGTGCATAGTAAAGGTTCATATCAAAGGGTATGTAGCAAAGGTTCATATCAAAGGGTACATAACAAAGGTTCATAATCAAAGGGTACATAGCAAAGGTTCATAATAATAGGGTACATAGCAAAGGTTCATAATCAGGGTTAATAAATCAGAAGATGTGAAAGGAATCATGAGAAACCTTATAAGAAAGGTCAGAATATCTGTACCTTATTGCAAACAGACAAACGGATAAAAGATGGATCACACAGAAATGGAAGGTCACTCCTTCTTCACCGAACCTATGCAATTTAATAATCACATATTACTTATAAGCTCATTTTAATCAGATTTCATAATTTAGGTTTCTTTCTATTTTTAGAAACTTTTCATTTTTAGTAACCTTCCATATTTAGTAACTTTCCATATTTAGTAAGTTTTCATATTTAGCAACCTTCCAGATCAAGTAACTTTCCATAATTAGTAACTTTCCATATTTAGCAACCTTCCAGATTAAGTAACTTTCCATAATTAGTAACTTTCTATATTTAGTAACTTTCCATATTTAGTAAGTTTCCAAATTTAGTAACTTTTCGGATTAAGTAACTTTTAATACGACTTCCGAATTTAGTAAAATTTGATTTAGGGTTCAGGATTATCAAGTAGGTTAAACGTACTCATACACAAGTCAATATGACATCAACAAGACACACCCGATATAGTAGAACATACCTTAGGGCACCAAACACCAAAAGAACACATTTACACATATGAAATACATGCATACCATTTAACTGATTTTATCACAGAATTAAGCCCACTAAATGAATTTCGAAAAAGTATCAGAGTCCCAAACTAAAATTCAAAAAAATTCTCATAGAAGCCTATATGTCTTAGGAGTCTACTGGAATTTTTATAAATTTTATTATCATGTGTACACCCCTTTTAAAAATCTTAAAAATTAACATGTTCAGATTCGGATCTGCATATAGACTTCAAAATTATGCACTTACAAAATTAACTATATGAATTCAGAAAATTCTACAAAAATTCCAGAATGTATTACAAATGTGAAATATGATTTCTGCAAAATTGTGGCCTCTAATTTACAATGCTTTGGAAATGAAAAATCAAAGAATCCGACTAAAATACAACTCAGCTAACACATTTTAACGTATGATCACATTAAATTCAGAAAAACATCCAAATCAAACTCAAATTCGTTCAAACCAATTGGAATAATTTCCTAGGACCCTAAACTAGGTTTACATTCAATATTTCAGTATTAGAAACTTTAGAAGCTCACGTTTGGTAAAAAAAAAGTGTAGATTGGCAGGGACACCTCAACCCTGTGTACCATAATGGTACCCATCAACCCTACCCAGCAAAGGTTTGATGCCTGTGAAATACCTCCACCCAATACCCAACCATGCTGTGGATCGGATTCGAACTCGCGTCCTTTGTTTGGTCAAGACGTCACATGGCTGGGCCTGGGCTTCTAAGGCAGCTGGTTGATATCATTAGAGCTTATGGTCCTTAAGTGAGGACTTCCCGGTCGGTCACCCAACCCGATACTACTCTCACTTGGGCACGCTTAATTGCTTAAGCATCTACCACTAGACCACAAAGCCCCAAAATCGACAAAATCGACATTCAGAACAGTTAATCACACAAATCCATTTTAGGCCATATCTAGCACCATTTTAATTATCCAATTTGCATATAAGCTTACACCCTTCACTCACAACTCATTTAGGCATCATATTAACATACTTATGCAATCAAATTCAAGGAATCAAACACCAATTTCAATTCATGGAATCTAAATATTCAAGAACTATTTTAATTAATTCACAAACAAGCCCTAATCGTCTATTCCTTTTTAACCCAAACAACCACATGATCAATATAACTTTTATTTCCAGAAATTTCTCCTCACAAAAATATATATAAACACTTCATATAATTCATTCAAGATTAACAACAATGAGCTACACACGAACACATAAAATAACAACAACAAAAATCACAAAAACCCTAATTCTAACACGTTAACATCTATGATTTTATGTGACGATTTTATGGTTAACGAGAATCATAATAAACGGATTAATATGTGCATTAAAGATGTTATTAATTTGGTTTTCATGTGATTTATTTCGGATTCACGATCATATACATGTGTCGACTTGAAAAAAAAAATAAGAGGTGATACCTTGGCCTTAACGAGACAACAAGAAGGAGAAAAAAAAACCCTAGAATTCCAATGATTAATTAACAATGAATTACCCGTAGCAAACCTTCGACCCTTGATTGTGAGAGAACAAGAAAATGGCAGCAACTTGGTGGTTTTGGGTTGATGTGTGTCGTACAGTGAAGAGAGGGAGGGAAGGAGAAGAAGCCGGCCTTAAGGGATAAGAAAGGAGCGGGCTTTTATTTTTGGGAGTGGATCAATTATGTTAAATGCTTGGTCTTTGATTGAATCAATCATGGGCTAATTGTAGATTTTAATTTTTTTGTACCAATCTTGTTTTTAATGGCTAGGGGGGGGGGCGTCCATATATATATATATATATATATATATATATATATATATATATATATATAATATATATATATATATATTGATTTGTAATCATGTTATTCCTTTGTTTGACTTAGGTTTGTATAACATGTAGTAATTATAATGTGTGAATGACATATGTCTAAATTTTTATACTTAGATTAAAATGTATACTGTTCTTGTATAATTAATTCAATGCTCGTATAAATTCAAAAAAATTTGAGGGGAAAAATGGGAATTTCAAATGAATGGAAATTTAGGGTTTTACAACTTTTCCCCTCTAAAAGAAAATTTTCGTCCTCGAAATTGGTGTAGAGAGATCAGATGGAAATGTATTGAATCATAGAAGATGTGTAGATGACATATACGTATAATTCTTCAATTTCTCATGACCCGATCCTGATGCTCTAAGCTAGCCTCAGGCTCATCATATAACAGACCAATCATAACAAATCTCGATCGAACGAATGCGGAACATATACATGACAGATGATATTTTTAATCTCACTAAGAGATACATGAAACACATGTACACATGAGGCAAATACGGAGGCAATGCTAAACGGTAAAATCTCACCAACCCTATCGACATTCTGAGTGAACTGAGGAACTGGCTAATAATCAGGGAAGCACATATCGAAATTACTAAATGTCTCAAGAGGGTCATATAGAGGTGGGTAACATATTCGTAGCGACGATTAGCTAAGCACATATCGGAATATCAAAAGGTATCAGAAATCTAATAGAATAGGTAGGATAATCGCACGGATCAGAATAAATCTAAGGTCTAACGTATCGTGATCTAAATCTTCCTCATACGCCAAAACGCCCAACACTGTTGTACGGAACATCATACAGAACACACCAATTCCTGGTCTAGAGTTTCATAATTTTTCTTCCAACATGATAACTAATCCATTAGTCATTGAATTTACTCAGGTCCTTCAACAAACAGATCCCTAACCTAATTTAACCCAAAAGGTGTTCTTCAGCTCTGTCAAGAATCCTGCTCAACACATCTTCCAAGCTCGAATAGTTGTTCTGCTTATTCATCGGTTTGGAGGTGCAAAGCATTACCAACTCGAGTCTGGTCCCTCAAACCTTCAGTAGCTCTTCCTAGGAATGTGATGTTGAAACGCAAATCTCTGACACGATCACTTTGGTGCGCCATGTAGCTTGAATAATCTTTTGCCAAAAGAAATCCCTGACAATCTTCTAAGTGAGCCGACCTAGTCAAACTATCCACTACGACTCAATTCGTGTTGTCCTTCCCAAATGTGCGCGGAAATCCCGTTACAAATTCCATGAAGATTAAATCCCACTTCCACCTAAGAACATCGAAACTAAGGAAAACCACTTGTACGCTGAGGCTGAATCTTAACCTGTTGACATGCTAAACACTTCGCCACCAATGCAGTCACAACCATCTTCATACCATTCCATCGAAATTTTCTGCTTCAAGATCCTATACATATTAGTACAACTAAGATGAATAGAGTAGATAGATCTGTGTGCGTCAGTCAGAAACCGCTTCCTTCAAGTCTTCTAACACAGATCATATTCCACCGTCTTGCTCCTGAGCTTCTTCATGCCTGTCACAAATCCTCCTCAAGTCCTGCGTCGGATAGTTCACCTCATACGGTTCTCGTTGTGTTGATGCATAACCAATACCCTTCCCGTGTTGCATAAGGCCATAACTAAGTCTCCTTCTTTTAGTAGAAACAAATCTCTTTTCAGCTTCTCAAGATTCTACTCTCATTCTTCATCCCAGTCAAAATTTTCTCTTCGGAAATACTACATAGAGCTTCTTCTGACGTAGAAATTTCAACACATAATACGAAGATGATCGTCGTGTTTCTCCTTCGTCTCTGAATACACCAAGATGTCATACTATGACAATTTGTCCAAATATTCATGAAAGACACGATTCATCAAGTTCATAGGAACAGTCGGAGCAGTAGCCAATACGATTGGCATCACAATACTCATAGAGATCAAAACGAATACGGAAAGCAATTCTAGGAACATCTCGCTCCTTTAAACGTAATTGAAAAATGATCAGATCTAAGATTCATCATTGGGAAAATTTCACACTCTGGAGTTGATTAATCAATTCGTCGATTCGAGGTAACGGATAACGGTTCTAACCACAATACTATTCAGCTTCCCGAGATCACTACACAACTTCATGCTATCATCATCCTTCTTCATGAATACAACTTGAGTACACCACGGATAAAACCACTTTCTAAAAGCTGGTCCTTCAATTCTTTCCATTCAACCGATGTCACAAGATACGGAGTTTCAGAATTAGGAAAAACATTGCTCTTATACGGATAGGGTTTCTGAATCAACCACTTACTGATCTCAGGCACTGCTCAAGATTTCCTATGATCCCAATAAGTTCAAGTTATATGATGTAACTATTATCACGTTGGCCAGGCGTCATAATACTTGCATCATATACACATGCCTTTATTGCAATCACAGTCTACCTCGAGTCGTGACTAAACAAATTCTCATACCCAGATCAAAACAAATTCACACTCAGATGGAAGTCTTGATAGTTCATTTAGGAATACATTACGGAAATTTCACACAACCGAATAACTCTCGAGGCGAGTTTCATCAAACGAAAACATCTTCACCACCGCGACAGATTAACGTACGGATTTTTAAAACAGAGGTGATCAGAGTTATTTACCAGGTTGGGAACCATGGTACAGAGTTTGAGTTTCTTAGATCGCCAAAGATTACAAATCTAATATGACTGTTGTTAGCATCTCGATGCTCATTCAACAATTCCATATTCAAAATAACATCGAATTAAACATTCCCAAAGAAAACAGATTAGGAGAACGAAACTTATTCTCAAATATTTTCAAAATGTGCTTGATGATTCTGATACTTGTGAAGGATAATCACAACATTTCTTGTATGAAAGGAAATGAGTATAGCAGATTCTAATAGTGCAGAGGGGACCTTAATAAGCTTTAGCAAAAGCAAGGGAGACTACAAAATGCGTCGAACACATCGGATTCATATATATACGAATTCTATGAATGAATGAAAAGGTATCTAAACGAATCATAAATGAATCGAAGATCGAAATTCGAAAGAATGCGGTCACACCAGAAAGTGAACCTGTAAGGCATTACTACAAAAGTCTCAAAGCATTCTGAACTTATGTTGCGTATCTTGCTAAATTTTCTAAATCTCTGGGACGAATAATCTTATAACGGCTTAGCTAAAAATCAGAGGCATGAATCAGAGTGATGCGGAAGAAAGATTAATAATCAAAGTCTTATCACATAATCTACCCAATCCTCACCGGTCATAACTAAAGTTTCTACAGGGAAAACCTAAGGCAAAACTTCAAGGGTTGTTCCATAAGCTCCTACAGTGCAAACTTAATGGTCCAAATCTTCATAGGTCATAACTTATGTACTACAAGTCGCAGCCTTGGCTCTGATACCATAATTGTAACACCCCAACCCGACAAGGGCTAAAATGCTACATTATGGTGACAAATCAGAACGTACAACGCAAGCGGAAGACTTATAAACATAAAAGTTACAAAGGTATTCTAATGATAGCTACTTTATACAAAATAATTTCCAAAACTGAAATACAACTCCAAGCTTAAATCTAACTGAAGATAAATCAAAATTTAATCCAAAAGCAAACGGGTATCTATCGTCAGGGTAGTCCACTAAGAGCTCCTACGCACTCTTCACTCAAACCCAGCTTCCAACCTAAAACCTGCCGCAGGAAAAGAAATGCGGCTGAGCTTAAAAAGCCCAGTGAACAGATATATATATATATAACAATGAAATATCAAACATATATATGTAAAGAAAAAGGAAACACAAGCTCCTACTGAAACGAATATCATCTGTCAAAAGAATGAGAGATCAAGATCATCTGAACAAATATCATAAGTCAACTGAAATGGAGAAAATAGAATATGGTGCATTGGGGAATAACAGAAGGTATATCAAAATGTATCAAAGGTGTAGGGTTGTCAGAAATCTACCACGAGCCCAGAAACATATCATATCATAAACATCATAATCCTGGTCTTCATCAATGCATAAGTAACATAATGGAGTAGCTAGCTCCCAAAAATATGAAAGGCGTGTATTGCACACAACACCAGTCACCAGAAATATATCATATAACATAACAGACAGAACTAGGATGCATCCATACGCCCCTACAGAAATCATAATCATCGTGGCCATACATATTACATAACAAAAGGGACGGGGTGGAACATCACTCGACCACCCTAGAGTCATGCCATTGGTGCATCAATGACATGGTCATGGAACCCCCATGACTAGTGATAGCTCGGGTATCAAACTGAAGGGTCAAATAGAATGTCATAGTAATGAGACAGAATCTATGGTCATCAGAAGTATCATAGGTCCATATCAAAAGGGTGCATAGCAAAGGTTCATATCAAAGGGTACATAGCAAAGGTTCATATCAAAGGGTACATAGCAAAGGTTCATAATCAAAGGGTACATAGCAAAGGTTCATAATCAAAGGGTACATAGCAAAGGTTCATAATCAGGGTTAATAAATCAGAAGATGTGAAAGGAATCATGAGAAACCTATAAGAATGGTCTGAATATCTGTACCTTATTGCCAAGAGATAAACGGATAAAAGATGGATCACACAGAAATGGAAGGTCACACCTTCTTCACCGAACCTATACAATTTAATAATCACATATTACTTATAAGCTCATTTTAATCAGATTTCATAATTTAGGTCTCTTTCTATTTTTAGTAACCTTCCATACTTAGTAACTTTCCATATTTAGTAACTTTCCATATTTAGTAAGTTTCAATATTTAGCAACCTTCCTGATTAAGTAACTTTCCATAATTAGTAACTTTCCATGTTTAGCAACCTTCCAGATTAAGAAACTTTCCATAATTAATAACTCTCTATATTTAGTACTTTTCCATATTTAGTAAGTTTCCTTATTTAGTAACTTTCCGGATTAAGTAACTTTTAATACGACTTCCCAATTTAGTAAAATTTGATTTAGGATTCGGGATTATCAAGTAGGTTAAACGTACTCATACACAAGTCAATACGACATCAACAAGACACACCCGATATAATAGAACATACCTTAGGGCACCAAACACCAAAAGAACATATTTACACATATGAAATACATGCATACCATTTAAATGATTCTATCACAGAATTAAGCCAAATAAATGAATTTCAAAAACGTATCAGAATCAAAAACTAAAATTCAAAAAAATTCTCACAGAAGCCCCTATGTCTTAGGAGTCTACTGGAATATTTACAGAATTTATATCAAGGGTACAACCCTTTTAAAAATCATTTAAGTTAACACGTTCAGATTCGGATCTGCAGATACACTTCAAAAGTATGCACTTAAAAACCTAACCATATTACTTCAGAAAATTCTACAAAAATACCAGAAGATAGTCCACATGTGAAATATGATTCCTGTAAATTTGTGGCCTCTAATTTGCTATGGTTTGGAAATGAAAAATCATAGAATCCGACTGAAATACAACTCAGCTAACACATTTTAACATATGATCACATTAAATTCAGAAAAACATCCAAATCAAACTCAAATTCGTTCAAACCAATTGGAATACTTTCCTAGGACCCTAAACTAGGTTTACATGCAAAATTTCAGTATTAGAAACTTCAGAAGCTCACGTTATCAAGCTCACAAAATCACCATTTTAATTATCCAATTTGCATATAAGCTTACACCCTTTACTCGCAACTAATTTAGGAATCATATTAACATACTTATGCAATCAAATCCAAGGAATCAAACACCAATTTCAGTTCATGGAATCTAAATATTCAAGAACTATTTTAATTAATTCACAAACAAGCCCTAATTCGTCTATTCCTTTTTAACCCAAACAACCACGTGATCAATATAACTTTTATTTCCAGAAATTACTCCTCACAAACATATATATAAACACTTCATATAAATCATTCAAGATTAATAACAATGACCTACACACGAACACATAAAATAACAACACCAAAAATCACAAAAACCCTAATTCTAACACGTTAACATCTATTATTTTATTTGATGATTTTATGGTTAACGAGAAGCATAATAAACGGATTAATATGTGTATTAAACATGTTATTAATTTGGTTTTCATGTGATTTATTTCGGATTCACGATCATATACATGTGTCGACTTGAAAAAAAAATAAGAGGTGATACCTTGGCCTTAACGAGACAACAAGCAGGAGAAACAAAACCCTAGAATTCCAATGATTAATTACCAATGAATTACCCGTAGCAAACCTTCGACCCTTGATTGTGAGAGAACAAAAAAATGGCAGCAACTTGGTGGTTTTGGGTTGATGTGTGTCGTACAGTGAAGAGAGGGAGGGAAGGAGAAGAAGCCGGCCTTAAGGGATAAGAAAGGAGCGAGCTTTTATCTTTAGGAGTGGATCAATTATGTTAAATGCTTGGTCTTTGATTGAATCAATCATGGGCTAATTGAAGATTTTAATTTTTTTTGTACCAATCCTGTTTTAATGGTTAGGGGGGGGGGCGTCTATATATATATATATATATATATATATATATATATATATATATATATATATATATATATATATATATATATAAATATTGATTTGTAATCATATTATTCCTTTGTATGACTTAGGATTGTATAACATGTAGTAATTATAATGTGTGAATGACATATGGCTAAATTTTTATACTTAGGTTAAAATACATATTGTTCTTGTATAATTAATTGTATGCTCGTATAAATGCAAAAAAAATTTAGGGGCAAAATGGGAATTTCAAATGAATGGCAATTTAGGGTTTTACAATATTTGTGGGCACCGGGAGTGGCTGAAGACTTTTGATGGCTATCTTGGGCTTTACTATCTATCTCTACTATTATATCATTCGAACAACCTTTTTAAACTGTTTCTTTTAATTCCGCTGCAAACTATGTTTTCTTTCCGCTGCAAACTATGTTTTATTTCCACTTGATGAACTCAAATAAGTACATTTTATTACCATCATTTATCCTATTTATTTGACTTGTTTTATTATATTATCTGTGAGAATTGATACGTTAATGTTTACTTTTGTAATTCTCAGGTAAAAACAAGTATTATGTGAAACTTGGCGATTTTGGACTAATTATGGAGCAAAACAAGCAAGAAGTTAAGAGTCTACTGAAATGTACAAGATCAAGACCATTCTGCTCCAGATACGCCGCATCTTACTTATTATATACGGCGCATCACTATCAAGATTTCACAAGATATTATCCAAGACGGCAAGGACATGCGCCGCATATAAGAATGGAGTTACGCCGCATCTTCTGGCGGTGTACGAATATTCCTGAATATATTAATCTTGGACCCCACGCGAAGTTAAGTCAATGCGCCGCATCTAGCCCTCAGACAGAAACTATAAATACCCCAAGGTCAGACGAATTTCAGAGAGCCTAGTTTTAGAAGACCGAAGACCACAGAAACCCTAAGCCGAATTCAGACGAAGTAGCAGCACAAGACACACCTTGAACGAAGATACAAGAGCTGTAAGAAGGTCCTGCATGTATTCAATTCATTAAGTAGTTTTGTTTTATTGTATTAGTACACTTTAATTGGTCAGGATTGATGGGCTTGTGACATTGATTTTATCATGCACTTCAACTCCCCTTAAAATTGCTTTCCCATTAATTAAAGTTTATATGTTGATGTCTTTGGTGACTTTTATTAGTGCATTGATAACCTCTGTGTCTAGCTGAGCATTGCTTGGGTCGCCATGCCCCTTCCTCGCCTATTTATTAGATCGCCTATGCATTCTATCGTCTGTAGAAAAGTAGGAAGAAAGATAAATAGGATAGTCATAAGTGATCATTAAGGGTTTACTCGCCGATAAGATTAGAGCCAACGAGAAAGGAATTAATCTCGGTGCGTTGCATCGAACTATACACTTCATATAAAACTAGCAATAAAACAAGTGACAAACTACTTACCTATCAGGACAGGTCTTCTTATTGTCTCAAGTATTTATCTGTGTACGTGTGTGCTAATCGCTGATTCGTGCTTATTAGTTTAGTTTATATTTAATCATAACCAAACCGTGCCAGTCTCTCAGGCTGAACCCCCTTGCGTTAGATTAGGTTGTATAGCTAACTTAAGATATTAAAATACTGATTAGAATAACTAGATAATACGTTCCACTCTTAGTGATCGACACTCTACTTACCATTATATTCATACTGACCGGGTACACTGCTCGTTAAAGTGTGTGTTATTGATAAGTCGGTTAAATATAAATTTAAAACTTGAATACTGCTAAAACTACAACGACATACCGTGGGTATAAAAATTAGAGCAATACACACGCACATCAAGTTTTTGGCGCAGTTGCCGGGGAATGAATTGTTATTATCTGTTAATTTGATTAGTATTTTAATTAGGTTTTTCTTTTTAATTTTTTTTCTAACCGCTAACTCTGTTGTATATTAGTTAAATTGCATTCATTGTATTATTTTGCATATTTTCTATTTTCGTGTGTTTAATTTTTGTTTATTTTCGTTTGTTTTTATTTTTGTTTTTATTTTCCGTATTTTTCTTGCATACTGCTATCGTTGTACTGAGCTAATTCAAACGATACGGCGCATCTATTTCATAGATACGGTGTATTGCGTTTAATTTTTATAAAATACAACGCGTTTAATAAATTCGATACGACGCATCTTTCCCCAAGATACGGCGTATCTGTTTTTAATAAGAAGTTTTTCTAAACGATAACGCCATACGACGCATCTGCTTTAGCAGATACGGTGTATCTATTATTTTAATTAAAAACAGTTTTCGAATTATTAAACAGATACGACGCATCGATTTTTATCGATACGGCGCATCTACTGAATCAAAAATCTGGTATTTTGAAACGTAACGAAAATACGGCGCATTAACTTTTGTTAATACGACGCATTTAATTTTAATTTAGATACGTTGATTTTTGATAACTTAATACTAATACGGCGCATTCTAATTTCTAAGCGGCGTATCTATTTTCTGAATAAAGTCTGATTAAATTCTAAAGATTATAAGATACGGCGTATCCAACTTTTTGGATACGGCGCATCGTCTGCAGATATCAGTAACTTTACTTTTTCGTATTCCGTTTTCGTTGTTGATTTTCTGATATATTAAATTCAGAAAAACATCCAAATCAAACTCAAATTCGTTCAAACCTATTGGAATACTTTCCTAGGACCCTAAACTAGGTTTACATGCAAAATTTCAGTATTAGAAATTTCAGAAGCTCACGTTATCAAGCTCACAAAATCACCATTTTAATTATCCAATTTGCATATAAGCTTACACCCTTTACTCACAACTAATTTAGGAATCCTATTAACATACTTATGCAATCAAATCCAAGGAATCAAACACCAATTTCAGTTCATGGAATCTAAATATTCAAGAATTATTTTAATTAATTCACAAACAAGCCCTAATTCGTCTATTCCTTTTTAACCCAAACAACCACGTGATCAATATAACTTTTATTTCCAAAAATTACTCCTCACAAACATATATATAAAGACTTCATATAAATCATTCAAGATTAACAACAATGACCTACACACGAACACATAAAATAACAACACCAAAAATCACAAAAACCCTAATTCTAACACGTTAACATCTATGATTTTATGTGATGATTTTATGGTTAACGAGAAGCATAATAAACGGATTAATATGTGTATTAAACATGTTATTAATTTGGTTTTCATGTGATTTATTTCGGATTCACGATCATATACATGTGTCGACTTGAAAAAAAAAAGAGAGGTGATACCTTGGCCTTAACGAGACAACAAGAAGGAGAAACAAAACCCTAGAATTCCAATGATTAATTACCAATGAATTACCCGTAGCAAACCTTCGACCCTTGATTGTGAGAGAACAAAAAAATGGCAGCAACTTGGTGGTTTTCGGTTAATGTGTGTCGTACAGTGAAGAGAGGGAGGGAAGGAGAAGAAGCCGGCCTTAAGGGATAAGAAAGGAGCGAGCTTTTATTTTTGGGAGTGGATCAATTATGTTAAATGCTTGGTCTTTGATTGAATCAATCATGGGCTAATTGAAGATTTTAATTTTTTTTGTACCAATCCTGTTTTAATGGTTAGGGGGGGGGGGCGTCTATATATATATTATATATATATATATATATATATATATATATATATATATATATATATATATATATATATATATATATATATATATATATATATATATATATATATAAATATTGATTTGTAAACATATTATTCCTTTGTATGACTTAGGATTGTATAACATGTAGTAATTATAATGTGTGAATGACATATGGCTAAATTTTTATACTTAGGTTAAAATACATATTGTTCTTGTATAATTAATTGTATGCTCGTATAAATGCAAAAAAAAATTAGGGGCAAAATGGGAATTTCAAATGAATGGCAATTTAGGGTTTTACAATATTTGTGGGCACCGGGAGTGGCTGAAGACTTTTGATGGCTATCTTAGGCTTTACTATCTATCTCTACTATTATATCATTCGAACAACCTTTTTAAACTGTTTCTTTTAATTCCGCTGCAAACTATGTTTTCTTTCCGCTGCAAACTATGTTTTATTTCCGCTTGATGAACTCAAATAAGTACATTTTATTACCATCATTTATCCTATTTATTTGACTTGTTTTATTATATTATCTGTGAGAATCGATACGTTAATGTTTACTTTTGTAATTCTCAGGTAAAAACAAGTATTATGTGAAACTTGGCGATTTTGGACTAATTATGGAGCAAAACATGCAAGAAGTTAAGAGTCTACTGAAATGTACAAGATCAAGACCATTCTGCTCCAGATACGCCGCATCTTACTCATTATACACGGCGCATCACTATCAAGATTTCACAAGCTACGATCCAAGACAGTAAGGACATGCGCCGCATCCAAGAATGGAGTTACGCCGCATCTTCTGGCAGTGTACGAATATTCCTGAATATATTAATCTTGGACCCCACGCGAAGTTAAGTCAATGCGCCGCATCTACTTATCCTATGCGCCGCATCTAGCCCTCAGACAGAAACTATAAATACCCCAAAGTCAGACGAATTTCGGAGAGCCTAGTTTTAGAAGACCGAAGACCATAGAAACCCTAAGCCGAATTCAGACGAAGCAGCAGCACAAGACACACCTTGAACGAAGATACAAGAGATGTAAGAAGGTCCTGCATGTATTCAATTCATTAAGTAGTTTTGTTTTATTGTATTAGTACACTTTAATTGGGCAGGATTGATGGGCTTGTGACATTGATTTTATCATGCACTTCAACTCCCTTTAAAATTTCTTTCCCATTAATTAAAGTTTATATGTTGATGTCTTTGGTGACTTTTATAAGTGCATTGATAATCTCTGTGTCTAGCTGAGCATTGCTTGGGTCGCCATGCCCCTTCCTCGCCTATTTATTAGATCGCCTATGCATTCTATCGTCTGTAGAAAAGTAGGAAGAAAGATAAATAGGATAGTCATAAGTGATCATTAAGGGTTTACTCGCCGATAAGATTAGAGCCAACGAGAAAGGAATTAATCTCGGTGCGTTGCATCGAACTATACACTTCATATAAAACTAGCAATAAAACAAGTGACAAACTACTTAACTATCAGGACAGGTCTTCTTATTGTCTCAAGTATTTATCTGTGTACGTGTGTGCTAATCGCTGATTCGTGCTTATTAGTTTAGTTTATATTTAATCATAACCAAACCGTGCCAGTCTCTCAGGCTGAACCCCCTTGCGTTAGATTAGGTTGTATAGCTAACTTAAGATATTAAAATACTGATTAGAATAATTAGATAATACGTTCCACTCTTAGTGATCGACACTCTACTTACCATTATATTCATACTGACCGGGTACACTGCTCGTTAAAGTGTGTGTTATTGATAAGTCGGCTAAATATAAATTTAAAACTTGAATACTGCTAAAACCACAACGACATACCGTGGGTATAAAAATTAGAGCAATACACACGCACATCAAATTTTTGGCGCTGTTGCCGGGGAGTGAATTGTTATTATCTGTTAATTTGATTAGTATTTTAATTAGGTTTTTCTTTTTAATTTTTATTCTAACCGCTAACTCTGTTGTATATTAGTTAAATTGCATTCATTGTATTATTTTGCATATTTTCTATTTTCGTGTGTTTAATTTTTGTTTATTTTCGTTTGTTTTTATTTTTGTTTTTATTTTCCGTATTTTTCTTGCATACTGCTATCGTTGTACTGAGCTAATTCAAACGATACGGCGCATCTATTTCATAGATATGGCGTATTGCGTTTAATTTTTATAAAATACAACGCGTTTAATAAATTCGATATGACGCATCTTTCCCCAAGATACGGCGTATCTGTTTTTAATAAGAAGTTTTTCTAAACGATAACGCCATACGACGCATCTGCTTTAGCAGATACGGCGTATCTATTATTTTAATTAAAAACAGTTTTCGAATTATTAAACAGATACGACGCATCGATTTTTATCGATACGGCGCATCTACTGAATCAAAAATCTGGTATTTTGAAACGTAACAAAAATACGGCGCATTAACTTTTGTTAATACGACGCATTTAATTTTAATTTAGATACGTTGATTTTTGATAAATTAATACTGATACGGCGCATTCTAATTTCTAAGCGGCGTATCTATTTTCTGAATAAAGTCTGATTAAATTTTAACGATTATAAGATACGGCGTATCCAACTTTTTGGATACGGCGCATCGTCTGCAGATATCAGTAACTTTAATTTTTCGTATTCCGTTTTCGTTGTTGATTTTCTGATATATTACTTTCTTGAACATACCCTACTGATGCTTTTGTGATAGTTTCAGGAAGTGCATGACCAGGAGTTCTACGAAGAACTTGATTCAACCTTTCAAAGATCCTGAACGAGCTTTTCATTCGCTTAAAAGGCTTTTCAACACAAAAAGCTTTGATATCTCAAGTTCGTTCGAGCTTGACTATTTTTCTGAAGAGAAAGAGGAAGTAGAAACAGAAAAAATGGCGGAAAACACCACTATGGAGGAATACATGAACAAAACCCGTGCTGATTGCACTTCAGGAGTTGCTAGACCAAAGTTTGATGAAAAGTCTAAGTTTTTGTTGAAGGGTCAGTTTCTCAAGGAGCTAAGAGAAAATGCTTTCAGTGGATCGGAACTTGAGGATGCTAATGAGCATGTTGAAAAGGTCCTCGAGATTGCATATTTGTTTACTACGGAAGGAGTCACTGACGATCAACTCATGCTAAGAATCTTTCCAATTTCGCTAAAAGGAGCTGCTAACAAGTGGCTAAGGAATGAACCTGCTAGTTCAATCACTACATGGGAAGATTTGAAGAGCAAATTCCTGAAGAGATATTGTCCACCTGCTAAAACCGCTAAAAAAATGGAGGCTATCAACAGTTTCAAGCAAGAGCCTGATGAAACTCTTTATCAAGCTTGGGAACGATTCAAAGACCTATTGATGAAATGCCCTCAACATTATCTAAGTGAAATGCAGGAGATAATATTGTTTTATCAAGGATTGGACGTGCCTACTAGACAAATCTTGGATGCTAAGGGAGTTGTGCCTCAAATGAGTGCAGCCAATGCTAGGAAAGCTATCCAAGAAGCTGCTGATCATTCTCAAAAATGGCACGATGGAACCTCTACTAGATCTAAGAGCAACACTAATTTTGACGGGTTTGCTGCTATTCAAGCTCAATTGGATAAAATTAGTAGAGAGATGAAGAAGCGTGATGAGAAAGTGTATGCTGCCCAAGTTGGATGTGAAAAATGCGAAGGACCTCACTACACTAAGGATTGCCCTAACAAGAATGAAAGTGAGACTTTTGAAGAAGCATACTACACACAATTTGGACAACCATTCCGACCTTCAGGAAGATTTAGGGAAGCTACTCCGGGATTCTATCAAAAGAACAACTTCAATCCCGCTTATCAAGAAAGGAGGCAGACTTTAGATGACACTTTAAAGCAAATTATGGCCGATGCTGCTAAAAGACATGATGAGAACACTGCTATGATCAAGGAAATCCGAGCTTCAATAGATACTATTACAAGAAATCAAGGAGCTTCGATCAAAGCATTGGAACAACAAATTGGTCAAATGAGCAAAGTTCTTCAAGAAAGGGGATACGGAAGTTTACCTAGCTCAACTGAAACCAACCCAAGAGATCATGTCAAGGCCATAAGCACCACTGAAGAAGTCACACCTAACATACCTAGAAGATCGATGAATGGTAATGATGGTGCAAGACCCGAATTTTTCTTTAATTCTTCAATCAGTTTAAGGAGGTTACTCAAAGAGAAGACAAAGATTGAAGAGGAGATCAAGGCTACAATGAAAGAAGAGAGCTCTGCAACCGACTTACATGCCTTGCCTCATAAAGAAAAGGACCCAGGAAGTTTTACTTTACCTTGTTCAATTAATGATATATCTTTCAATAATGTGTTAGCTGACTTAGGAGCTAGTGTTAGTGTAATGCCCCTTAAGACATTCACTACCCTAGGACTAGGAAAATTAGCACCAACTAAGTTGCTTATTGAATTGGCTGATAAAACGGTAAAACAACCTGAAGGGATTGCTAATAATGTGCTAGTTAAGATTGAGAAGTTTGTTTTCCCTGTAGACTTTGTTATATTAGATATGCCGAGGATGTTAAGATTCCTTTAATCCTTGGAAGACCTTTCTTGTCTACCGCCCGTGCTAAGATTGATGTGTTTAAAAGAAAAATCTCATTAAGGGTAGGGAATAATAAACTAGTCTACAAGTGCCAAAATCCTGTTAAAAGCATAATTAGAGGCGTCTATGTGCTAGGATTAAGAGAACATGTGGACATCGATCTAGAAGCTATATTTATGGGAGAAACCTTGGTAAATAATTAATCACTTGAGACCTATAGTGGAGACTACATTGAATTAAATGATCTTAATCTACCATTAGGAATCAATGATCAATTTATGGAGGATTCTGAACCCGAAATTGAAGAAGGAGAAATTATGGATATACCTAGAGTCAATATGATCAACACTAAGAACTATGATGAATTTGAAGGATATCCTAGTTTCTGTGATTATGGTAGAAAGATCCATGTAGATTGTGCTTATAATTTACAATTTCCTTGCATGATAGGATTTAAACAAATTAGTGCCAACTTTTTCCCAATTTTACCAATTAATGTAATGTCAAAAGATTTCTATAATTCTATAATGAAAAACAAAATTGAGTATAGAGGGAAAAACGTAGTTGGAATGTTCATGAATGTACCTATTTTTGTTGGGAATTTAACTATTGTTACAGATTTCACTGTGGTGGAAAACATGGATGCTTATCGTGATGTTGAGATGGGTGACGTGATCGTTGGGAAGCCATTCTGTAAGGAGGTCGTAATTAACGCTAAAAGATTTGAAGGAAAGATCACCTTTAAAAGTGGAAGCAACGTTATCACTTACATGATGCCTCGTGCTCACCCAAGGTTTGAACATGCCCCTAACAAATTTTGTTACAAATATACACCATTTCTTTTTGTAGATGAAAATGATGCTGAGAAAGGGATCGAGTATCCGTACCAAAAGATGAAATGATTCTACAAAGGTGTACTTGAATTGGGGCCGGAATATGTTCGTGACGAAGTAATTCGCAACTACATCGTGCGCGGACATGTGGGGATCAATAGATCGGAATAAAGAGCTGAACGTGAGTCTAACTTGAAGACTCTGGAATAAAGACAAGTGCTGACCGGGAGACAACACGGAGAAAATTTTTACTATTCTGTTCTGTGTCGAGTCAGTCAGGCCCGCAGAAGATACGGCGCATCTCAATCCTGAGATGCGACGCATCTCCTGCAATGGTCATATCTTACTTTATTTTCAGCATTTTTATTTTTGACTTTAAAACTTTTTGTCAGTTTATTTTAATGCGGCGCATCCCTGGTTAAGGATGCGATGCATCTTCTATTCTGATTCGTATTTACTCCAGGCTCGATACGACGCATCTTCTTCCATAAGATACGGCGTATCGACTGACCTGATGATTTTCAGTTTAATTTTTATGTTTTATTTTTACTAACTACTAATGTATTATGCAAGTTTGAACCTTCTTAACTTAGGTGTGTTAAAGTCTTGATGGTATTATAGATTCCTGCATTTCTTGCGGATACATCAAATATGAAGCTTAAACGTTCTCATCCACAAGGAAGTTGATTTTTGCTCTTATACAAATAATGGAGGATCATACCGAGCAAATCTCAGGGGAGTTTTTCTGTTCTAATTCTTTTATTTTCCAGTTTTTAACCTTTGATACAAACAACGAGGACGTTGTTTAACTTAAGTGGGGGGATTGGAGAATTAGAACACTTACTTGTCCTAAACTTTTTCAAAATATGCTTAAAATGTGCTTAATATATCAAAATTTAAAATTTTTAGCATGTTTTTTTTAAAGTCTAAATCACATAGCTGCACACATGAAGATAATTTCAAAAATTGTGAACTTTTCAAAATTCACAAATCTATGAGTGTGCCGGTGACTTGTAAACTTTAGAACTTGGCTTGTATACTATTCGAGACCACCATAATAAGTATTATCTATATAATTGGAATGACTAGTCTAAATTGGTAAATTTCTAGGATTACACCCAAATAGCCTTTATATGTTATGTGATATTAACTAACTACACTGGGTAGTTAACCCCCGTATAAACCCTTTGTTACTCTCACTTTCAGAGTAAGATACCCCTAGAAAAACACTCAGAGCCATTCATTTCGTTTCTTACACCTTTGTTATAATGTTTCGTTACACCCTTACACCTTAGCCTACCCTGTAGATTAAAATCCGTGGTTGGTTAATTGCTTTAGGCAAAGTGTGTTTCCTTACATTACCTGTGTTCGCGTGCGTAATTCATTATCTTTGGTTGAGTTGGGAAATTGCACAATGCAATTGGAGTGAAAGTAAATATTGTATATCTTTGAGTTTATTTTTCGTGTGTTTACTACTTTCACTATTACCGTTATTTCTGAAGTCATGAAAAGTATGGAAAAATTATCCAGAGTTATCATTATAGTGATGTGGTGAAATTTTACACATCTATGTTTATGTTTAAAGTTCATTTAAAAAAAAAAAAAAAAAAAAAAAAAAAAAAGAAATCGAAAAAATAGAAAAGAAAAAGAAAAAGGAAAAGTTGGATGTTTGTTTTAACCAACTTATGTAAAGTTTTGTATTAAGTGGTCGATATCACCACTATTTGTTGTATATTATATCTATGGATTGAATGGGAGTTGGACGTTATGGGAACGCCAACAAAGGTTATTCTTTGATTGAGATCTTGTTGAGTATAATTCGTGTCTACCTAAAGCGTGTGTTTCAAGTGTTAAAGCGTGAGTTATTCTATGATATGAGTCTTATTCATGGGATGGTTGGGATAGCAATTAACCACACTTAGGATTTTAATTTATTTGTTTTGTTTATTTTTCATTTTACACCAATTTATATCCAAAATATTATCCATACCCTATATTATTCTTTATCCAAACCTTTGATTTATTGAGATTAGGGATTTGAGCAATCTTAAGTATCGTAGTCGTGGATTCGGCTATGTATTTATTATTTTGTCGCCCTTTTTGATAAAATATTATTGGTGAAGATTACTTGGTCCTATCTTTAGCCTATTCGAGTTAAGGATTTGAGCAATTGCAAGTATCGTGTTCGTGGATTCGATCATGTATTTGTGATTTTGTCGCCTTTTCTGGAATTTGAAATCGATAGAGATTAAGAAGAATGATTAACCCTTAACCTACAAACCCTATTTACCGCTTTAGACTTGTTAATCCTTGGCATTAGTGGGGGAGATGCGTATACTTGCCAAGCTTATGATAGAATATTCGTCACGACTGGACAGTTAAACGATTAGATTTGCTTTTATCAATATATTTTATTTTACTTCTAATTCGTTAAGTGTTTGGTTGTGTGATTATGACAAAAATGAATACATGCTTAAATATAAAAATAAATCCTAACATCTTTTAGGATACATTTTCATAAGATTAATCCTAAGGTTTACTTGGGGACAAGTAAAGTTCAAGTGGGGGGATATTTGATGAACTCAAATAAGTACATTTTATTACCATCATTTATCCTATTTATTTGACTTGTTTTATTATATTATCTGTGAGAATCGATACGTTAATGTTTACTTTTGTAATTCTCAGGTAAAAACAAGTATTATGTGAAACTTGGCGATTTTGGACTAATTATGGAGCAAAACATGCAAGAAGTTAAGAGTCTACTGAAATGTACAAGATCAAGATCATTCTGCTCCAGATACGCCGCATCTTACTTATTATATACGGCGCATCACTATCAAGATTTCACAAGCTACGATCCAAGACAGCAAGGACATGCGCCGCATCTAAGAATGGAGTTACGCCGCATCTTCTGGCGGTGTACGAATATTCCTGAATATATTAATCTTGGACCCCACGCGAAGTTAAGTCAATGCGCCGCATCTAGCCCTCAGACAGAAACTATAAATACCCCAAGGTCAGACGAATTTCAGAGAGCCTAGTTTTAGAAGACCGAAGACCACAGAAACCCTAAGCCGAATTCAGACGAAGTAGCAGCACAAGACACACCTTGAACGAAGATACAAGAGCTGTAAGAAGGTCCTGCATGTATTCAATTCATTAAGTAGTTTTGTTTTATTGTATTAGTACACTTTAATTGGTCAGGATTGATGGGCTTGTGACATTGATTTTATCATGCACTTCAACTCCCCTTAAAATTGCTTTCCCATTAATTAAAGTTTATATGTTGATGTCTTTGGTGACTTTTATTAGTGCATTGATAACCTCTGTGTCTAGCTGAGCATTGCTTGGGTCGCCATGCCCCTTCCTCGCCTATTTATTAGATCGCCTATGCATTCTATCGTCTGTAGAAAAGTAGGAAGAAAGATAAATAGGATAGTCATAAGTGATCATTAAGGGTTTACTCGCCGATAAGATTAGAGCCAACGAGAAAGGAATTAATCTCGGTGCGTTGCATCGAACTATACACTTCATATAAAACTAGCAATAAAACAAGTGACAAACTACTTAACTATCAGGACAGGTCTTCTTATTGTCTCAAGTATTTATCTGTGTACGTGTGTGCTAATCGCTAATTCGTGCTTATTATTTTAGTTTATATTTAATCATAACCAAACCGTGCCAGTCTCTCCGGCTGAACCCCCTTGCGTTAGATTAGGTTGTATAGCTAACTTAAGATATTAAAATACTGATTAGAATAACTAGATAATACGTTCCACTCTTGGTGATCGACACTTTACTTACCATTATATTCATACTGACCGGGTACACTGCTCGTTAAAGTGTGTGTTATTGATAAGTCGGCTAAATATAAATTTAAAACTTGAATACTGCTAAAACCACAATGACATACCGTGGGTATAAAAATTAGAGCAATACACACGCACATCACCGCTGCAACTTATGTTTGAGAGTCTTTTAGACTCTAAATGTTTAATTTTGTACTCGAATGATATGTTTTTACTAAAACGTGTCATTATGAGATTGTTTTCTATCGATGTGACTGTCTTACCCCTCACGTAGCACCCCAAGCTCCGTTCCGCTGCCATATTCCGAGTTGGGGGTGTTACAGTTTGCTCCGCCTGAAGGGAGTGTGTTGGCATAGTGATTGTGAACTCTCGAGCGTGGTACTCAAAGGGTGGAGTAGGACGAAGAGTGAGCTTCGTGCCGAACCACTATAAATCTTCGTGTCTCGGTTTGGTTGTTTTCTTCCTTTACTTCTAGTCTTTACTTTACTTATTTTACGCATTATTATTGTGTTCATAGATATCACATAACTTTGAATCAAACGGTTTTTCAAAAAGAACATAAAAGAACTAAAAGTTTTTAAAACGTAATTCTAAACGGTGAATCGATATATGGAGTCTAAAAGATATCTAGAAGGGCATTCTTTGAAAGGACTACCATTTTTCGAAAACAATAATTTTATTGAATGGAAAAATAGATTTGAAAGTTATGTGAAATCAATAGATCAAGATCTTTGGCATGTCATTTCAATTGGTGATTTTCAACCAACGGAAATAAATTTTGAAAATCAAAGTGATTCTTTCAAAAGAAAGTTTTGTAAAAATATTGAAGCCAAAATAATGATTTATAAAGCCTTGCCGAGAATTGAATATGAAAGAATATTTTTGTGTCAAACGGCAAATGACATTTGGAAAAATCTTTTAAACTTTCATCAATAAAATAGTCAAGCCAAAGATAACTGAATTGATCTTGAACATACACATGAACAATTCGTCACTTCTGAAGACGAATCAGTAGATAGATATTTAGAAAGATTAAATACAAATGCTATTAGTTCAAGTGTTTTCAATGAAGGTAATGCCGTCAAGGACTATATGAGCTTGGTTTAAAATTGCGTTTTGCGATCCGATGCGCTCAAGGTCCTAGTGGCCGATGCGTGATGCGTGATGCGAATGCAAATGCGAGCGCAATTTAGACGCGATGCATTTAGTATTAAAAAAAACAAAAAAAATATTTATACATAATATATTTTACCAAGTACCAAATAAATGTAATAAACTTATAAATAAATCACTAACATATTCAAATTTTGCCAATAATCCATTTAATAAACCTCCTAGTCATAATTATGTGACTCGTGGTTCCGAAATTATGTCATAGACTCGTGGTTCTGAAATTCGTTTATGTCATAGACTCGTGTTCCATTTCAACTTTCAAGTAAATGAAAACGTAACGACCATATTACAACTAAATGGAAACGTCACAACTAAATGTGCAGTTGATGTTTGCTTTCTTACACTAAAAAAAACCAATTACTGTAAAGAATTTAAGTTTCCAAATGCAATATCAAGCAGTAGAAAGTGCACAATATTTAACTAGTACTGGACTACTAGGTAATACAATCATAAGCACTAAAATAGCATAGACATGATCCAACATCATATACTGGTGATCATGAATTTCGTAAATCTAAACATGCATATGTTTTGATTCTAAATATCATGGCTAGACCCTTTTGTTTTATCAATGAAGTTTCATTAACATGATCTAAACAACCAAAATTCCATATTGCGTTAATTGCGACTATTGCTAGCATTACACAAATGCGATAAGTTGCGGCCAATTGCGAGCGCTATCTGGGATGGCCTCGCAATAGGTACCATGATGCGAAATTTCAAATGCAATGAAATGATGCTTGCAATCTATGCAATGATGCGCGCATTTTTAAACCAAGTATATGAGTAATATACGAAGAGAACTCATTGGAGAATCTTGGAGTGATACGGATGAAAAAGACAACGTGTGATCTGAATATGAAATCTGTCGAATGGTTGAAACTTCAAGTGAGGCACACTCTGAAATTGAACAATTTTGCTATGACCCATTTATTCTAGAATTTTCAATATTAGAAAATGAGTTTAAACATTTATGCAACATAAGTCTAACAACACTTTCAGAAAATTAATCTTCACAATCTTTTGAAAGTAAATTGGAAAAAGAAATTATTTTTGAAGATAAAATGTCTACACTTGAAAGTGGTATAGAAATTGATCTAGAATGTAAAATGTGTCAAGATTATAAAAGTGAAATTGAGAAGCTTAAGGAAAAGGCAAAGATATTAGCTAAATTTGAATAGTGTTCTCAATCTCTTAAGGATTTACTAAATAGTCAAAAGGCATTCGGAGATAAAACGAGCTTAGGTTTTAATTCATGTAAGTCATCAACAAGCAAGTCAAAAGAAATTAAATTTGTAAAACCTCTTAGATAAATCTAGATTTGTTATTTGGAAAACTTATTTTTCTAAAAATCTCGTTTAACACTAATGGATCTTAAGTAAAACAGTTTTCAAATAAAATATTTTATAAAAGTCAACTAGACATATATCTACGATAATTCTTGCTTGCTAACAACATCCTTATCTTATGCATGTAAATGCAAAGGATGTTTATTACTAACCATCTCGGACCCATGAGAAACTTGGTACCAAGTTTTCTTGCAAGTTATATCTTTAGATGCACGAGGGAAGCAAACAATAGATATGAATATACATTCATATTCTCGTCATACGTGTGAAGACTCATCAATACTCAAATCTTGCATCACGTACACCATCTCTCACGGTAATGTATCCTTAGGAATAGCTAGCGGCAAAGGTACGCTTTCTTAAAACCTTGATTGTCTTAATTGATATATGCCTATTTGCTATGTGCTACATGATGATTAAGTGATAATAGGTGTAATAGATAATTCTTAGAATTAGACTTTATGTTTAAATGCTTATCTTTCTTAGGATCCAAGTAAATTTTTGAAAATAATAATGGTCTTACCACAACCATTATCAATAGCTCACTATGCATGTCTATCAATGACTATGGATAACGCACACTTTTAACGTCCTCGACATCTCTTCTCTTCTCTATTTCTCGTCTATGATATCTATTTATGTTCCATTGTCTCTACTCGCCATTGACATGATTGACCCGATGCAAGTCTCGTATTTGATCCTCGTCTCATCTACATCTCTTCTATTTCTTATGTCTCGACTCTATTCCTACTCCACACTCAGCGTGTCTTCAACCTCCTTACTCTAAATGAGTCTCCCCTACTTCTTCTGTCTCAATTCTTCTCAATACCCATTCCTCTATACTACTCGTGCGTATTGTGTCTCCTCCGTTTCCTCTATTCCGTGTCTAAAATTCCATGTTATCTAAATTCTTGTTTCTAAGAGTCCTCAACAAAATACTCTTTCTAAAACTAAAAATTGAAAACCAGTCAAAAATTTTTTATCTCTCAAAACCCTTTTACAGTCGACGGTCTGTTATTTCCCAACGGTCCTTCAGACGGTCCCTTATCGATAAAGGACCGTCAGCGCATTTCATGTGATACCCCGCTTCTCTTTGTCAGTTGCAGAAAACATAATCAAAACCATTCTTACAACTACAGAAGCGACGAACACACCCAAATCCTTAATTATTCCACTAAAACTCAAAACAAACCTTTACAAATCAAAGATTATTCATCCATCATCTCGTCTAATCATTAATTGTAAGTCAATTTCATCAAATTCCTCTTTATTTCGAAACTAGGGTTTATAAGAACTTGAAATAAAAAATTAGGGATTTTAACTTTTCGTATAATTAATTGAAATTAACACTATATCTTAACATTGTACTACTAATGTCACTCACCTAGATGAAGGAATTGTTCAAATTAAACGAATTTTGAAAAACGTCAAAACATTTAATAATCCCCAATTCAATTTGACGTAGTTAATCACATCTAGGAACGTAACAAGAACGCAATTAAGCATTGTTAATACATATCAAAAACGTTTTTAAAACCATGCATTAACATTAGTCAAGTATGTCATAATGAATAATATGTACAAAATATTCATAGTATGTTTTTCTATAGGTTACCATGTCTCATCAAGGCTTTCACATCTTTGATTATGATCTTGAGCTCCCAAAAGAATACATTCCTAAAATTTCACTAGAATCAAGTACCTCATCGATTCATAATAGAGTCTTTCGCAATATTGAGTCTCGTTTCTTCCACGAAGGACGAATAGTTGAGTCTTTTTTCTCAAACCATGACCACATTGTCACAATGTTTAGTTCCATAGGATTTGATAGTTTGCTCAACATTAATGAGAAAATTTGTCCTTGATTTGTGCTAGAATTCAATAGTCGAGTCAAAATTATTTATAACAATGATCTGACTCTCTCTGTCAAATTCATCACAGGTAACACTGTCGTGTCCCTCACTGTTGAGCAATTTGCTCAAATTCTTGGTCTTCCGTGTCATGGGCAATGTACCTACACCTAAGGGTGGTCACTTAGATCTCTTAGAAATCACCCAGAGATGTCAGGTCCGTACCTCACGTTCGTACCTAGACCCTCCAAAATCAAAGTACACATTCGCCTTCCTCAAACGGTTTATGGATCTCTTAAGAAGGATGGACAAATTGAGTTTCGAGAGTCACACGACTATGACTTGGATCTACTCAAAATTTGCGTAGATGAATTGCATCCATATCTGTGCAGATGGGTAGAAGTCATTCGTGAAAATGCCTTTTGTTTTCCTCACAACTGTGAGCACCTTCCGGCATGTTGTGCTCATATGTTGTACAGTCTTGTCATCGAGCAACCATACAATCTTGCCTATTTTGTGGCGAAGAGAATTGCTAATGTCAAGAGTCGACTAGATAAGGCATTTCCCTATGGCATGTTGTTGACTCGGTTGTATCAGTTTGTTATGAACACTTTCCCACAACTCCGCAACAATGAATATCTTCTTGTTGATCCCGTCATGGCTCCTTTGAGTCATAATACCTTTAGCTCACTATTTTGGGAATGCACTTCGACTCATGAGGCTCATGAAGATGATTCGATGTCATGCTATGATGTCTCGTCAAGTAAATACGAGGAAGAAAGCAGTTGGAGTGGACACTAGTTATGGAGGTACAATGTAGAATGATCTTTAGATTTTTTTTAAATGCTTGTATCTCTCAAGACCTGTAGTTGTTTCTAGACTTTACTTGGCTTATTATGCATGCTTATTATCTGACTTTGCTTAACTATGATTAATCTTGATTTTTCTATAAGATGCTAAATGCTTCCTAGTCTATTGCATGATTATATCTTGTATGAATGATCTTATATACTTCTGCAGTTATTTGGCATATTAGATAGTATTCTTAGTTACAGGATTGCAGAAATGAAAAATAAGGTGGAAACCTGATCACCTACTGGTGACGGTCCCATAAAGGGGTGACGGTCCCGTGTATTTAAAGGACCGTCCAACGTAGGTCACGGGTTTCTGGACTATCTCTTCCTTCCTGCAAACCTTGTACCTATTGCATGTTTATCACCACCATTTGCAGGATTAGCAAAACAAATATATGTGCTAATAAACTCCTAAAGCATACTTTGCCTCATTTATAATCATCCTTGATTATTTAAACTCCTCACCTCTTCTTCTTCATCATCAACTTTCTTCCTCATCTTCTTCAATGTGTTCTTCTTCAACCTCATTGTCTCTCCCAAATAAAAGGCCTAAAATTACTATCATACCACCAAAAACCAACTTCATTGACCTCACTCAAGAAGACACTACTCCCTCTCCAAAATATCTACCATCATCTTCTCAAGCTCCTAGTGCACCTCTCAAAACACCCTCAACCAAAGGCACTTCCTCATCCTCTTCAAGGCCTAGCTCATCTCTATTTTCATCATTCATCAAAAATTTATCACCCTTGCTCACTCACTCTAGCTCGGCCGCATACACACCATTTGTGAGCAACCTATCACCTTCTCTTACCATCTCTAACTCTCCTCTCTTAAACACCTCACCAAATGGGCCCTTGGATTACACTCATTCAACTCCACCACCATCTCCAATCATGGGGTTTCCTATTCCCTACAACTTTGTGAACAACCACACCATGGGTTGTGAATGTTGCTTTCATAACTTCAACCTCATTTCTTCCCTAAGAGATGAACTGCACTACATGTTTGCCCACATTGAGTATCTTCTTTCTCAACCCAATGTGCAACAAATTCCTCTTGCAACCATGCCACCTTCTGCTCCACCATCTTCTCCACCATCTTATTCTACACCTTCCAACTAAACATGTCTGCATGTTTAGTTAAAAATAATAAAAAGAGTATCTTTTGGGGCCAAGCATGTTATAGGAACCTAGGTTGTTTTCTAGAAATAACTTGGTAGAATGTTTAGTTTGTGATGTATGAATCTAGCCTATGTTAGATTTTCTTACGAATGGATTTCTTATGATGTTTAATGAATCTATGCTTTATTTTGAATGAATGAATGTAGGATCTCTTTTTATGTTGTGACGCTTCTTATGATTGGTTTTATAATATGTGAAAATCAACTTTCTTTAAAATGGGTAACACTAGTATCACAACATTTCGTCTAAAACACGCCCACTGGCGGTGGTCCCTTATACAGGGACGGTCCCATATATTTAAGGGACCATCGGTGTATATACAGGGCCGTCCCCGGTCATGCTTTAAAACTTGATTTCTCTTCTTAATCTGAATTATCTGGTTCATGACTAAGCTATCTGATTTCACCTTTCTCCTCAAATCTTCTTCTATCTATCTTAATTCTCTTCTCAAACCCTTTAATTCTCATATATATATATCTATATAATATATATATATATATATATATATATATATATATATATGTATATATATAATATGTATATATATATATATGTATATATATACATATATATATATATATATATATATATATATATATATATATATATATATATATATACACATATATATATATATATACACACACACATATATATATATACATACATACATATATATATATATATATATATATATATATATATATATATATATATATATATATATATATATATATATTATATATGTATATGTATATGTGTGTGTGTGTGTATGTGTGTGTGTGTGTGTATGTGCATTGTACTCTAACCTATTTTTGTAGCACAACACCATAGCTCGATTCCCTGGTGCCCTCATCTAGAGTGAGCACTAAGCAAGGGGGAGCATTAGTACCGTCGATTTCTTTCCTCTCTATACATTAAAAACTTATTAACATATAATTTTACCTAAAATAAGTTTATATTTTGTAATCATCAAAAAGGGGGAGATTGTTAATAAGAATAATGTCAAAAACGTCATTTGCATTATTCGGTCTCTATACGTTTTGATAATCACAAAATATAAAAACATGTTACGTAAAACTACATTTGATAAGTTTTTAACCGAGGAAAATCATTTCAACAACGTACCAACTACAACATCACTTCAGGTATGAACAAACACAATACCGACATTAGTAAAGTGATCAAATAATTTATTTTCTCAAAAATTCACATTTTTATGTGACAAAATGTTTTTACAAAAGTATTTTTGTAATTAAAAAGAAATGTTTTATTAAAGAAAAAAAATTTGAATTTCAAATCTCCCAACAACTAGTTTTCCCGCTCAAATCAGATAAGTTTTTTCCCCAGATAAACTTTCACCACATCAGGAAAAAAATAGGAGCATATGTCGGGACGGTCCCTTATATATATGGGATCGTCTAGTGTTTTGAAGGACCGTCCCCCGCTCCTCCTAGTGCCTATAAATACAACATTGTTTTACTTAGAAAAACAACCCTCTTGGCATGAAAACATTCAGTTCTTTCTTTCTCCTTTCATTGATCACTATAACGTGTCGATATGTGTTTATAAGTGATCCCGTTACCCTCTATATCAAAGTGCAAGAGAAGAACGCCCGTATTCATCAAGAAAAGAAGTGTTACAGATTTTTCATCACACATGTAACTTGTGTTACGATTCTCTTCTTCTCCCAAACTCTCTCATTTGTATATAATGTAAATTTGTATATCCGACTTGTGTGTGAGTCGTGATTAGGTGTGTTAGGATAAATACGGACAAAGTGTAAGTCCGTGAAGTGCTGTATCTAGATTAGGACTTTGTGTAAGTTCGTGTGTTAGTGTGTGAAGACTTAGACTTGGTGTGAGTCCGTGAAGTGAAGACTTGGATCGGGTGAAGATTCAAGTGGACGGGGTGATCGTCCGTGTGAAGACTTGGATTGTGTGTAAATCCAAGTGGACAAGAATGCTTGTTCGTGTAGCCACGTGGGCTTTGTGTAGATTAGTTCTAGCTAGGATTAGGACCCGACATTCCGCTTAGTGTCGTTAAACTTGGTGTAAGCTTTGGTGTACGGTTTGCTCCGCCTGAAGGGAGTGTGTTGACATAGTGATTGTGAACTCTCGAGTGTGGTACTCGAGGAGTGGAGTAGGACGAAAAGTGAGCTTCGTGTCGAACTACTATAAATCTCCGTGTCTCGGTTTGGTTGTTTTCTGTTAGGAACATAAATATTCATATGAAGGTTCGGTCACCCCGAGTATCTATTTAGCATTTATATAGCTCGTAGGCTTATTTATATTAGCTTAGTAATATTAGTATTAGTATTAATAGCATTAGTCGTATTTATATTTGTGGAGTGGGTCGGGGCTTTCCCCACTGTCAGCTCACTCCACAGCCCACTAGGGGCACCAATATGTAGTAGTATATAAGCCCCTTCCCACACATGGGAAGGGTTGGAACTCTCATTATTTCAATCTAATACACATAGTGTTTCTCTCACTAGAAGTTCCCACTTTCTCTCTCTAAGTTTTCTTTCATTCGATCTAAATCTAAGCCTCAAACAAGTGTTTCTTGCATTGTGAATACCCTACAATTGGTATCAAGAGCCATGGTTAGGTCCATGAGAGTTGGTATTCACGGATTTGTTTAGTTTTTTAGGCTTTTTAGTTCGATTTGATAAGTTACATTAATTTCATTTTGTGCTTTGTTTAGTGATTAGAAGTTGTTATACCTTGTACTTTCTAGCTTAGGAATAGTATAAGGGTAGTATTTGGTGCTTGGATTCACAGATTTAAGGTTCGTGTGGTATTTTTGGGTGATTCGAGTGTTTTTATCCAAGTGTTCTTGGGTGCGGTTTGTGTACTCTGGACGTGTTCTTGAACGCGGTTTGTGTCACATCGAGAACGCGGTTTGTCTTATTACTAGTTTAGGCAAAAGGACAAATAGCATTGAAAGCGACGTGTTTGGCAGTTTGTGTCTACGCGGTTTGTCTCTAAGGCGCGTACGCGGTTTGTGTCTATGCGGTTTGTATCTGCAGCGTGAACTCGGTTTGTGTCTACGCGGTTTGTCTCTGCAGCGTGAACTCGGTTTGTGTCTACGCGGTTTGTCTCTGCAGCGTGTATTCGGTTTGTGTCTACGCGGTTTGTCTCTGCAGCGTGAACTCGGTTTGTGTATACGCGGTTTGTCTCTGAGGTGTGTATGCGGTTTGTGTCTACGCGGTTTGTCTCTGCAGCGTGAACTCGGTTTGTGTCTACGCGGTTTGTCTCTGCGGCGTGGATGCGGTTTGTCTAGGCGGTTTGTATCCACAGAGGTGCTATTTGTCCGTGGCGGTTTGACCAAAGTTGACTTTTTACGTCAAAACTTCAAACGGCCATAACTTTTGAACCGTAACTCCGTTTTCAGCGAAACACCTGTCAAAACGACCGTGAGACCGAGGAGAAGGACACGTTGAAGTTATTGAGTTTCTAAGTTTTTCAGACCAAAATTTTGCCATAATAACTTGCAACAACCATACCAATCAGATCAACAAGTCTACCAGACCTTCATCATAACACATATCAAGCATCATTCCACGGTTCATTCTTGATTTTTGTAAAACCCCGCGAAAGAATCTATTTCTCGGTTTAAATCATAGAATTGTAAAATCCCGTGCACGGTTACATCATGTCTACTACTTCAGATTCCTTCATATCTGAGGTACTCAAGTTGTACGACACATATGATAACCAAATGATTTCCAATTCTGGACAACAAATGTACGTGTGTGATTCTGATAATACCAATGTGGAATCTTCGTGCCCGAAATCACACGAGAAAGAGCTTCATCAGTCACTTATGCTGTTTAATGCAAAGGAAAGTCGCATCGAATGTTTTCGTCTACTTCATTCACATCTCAAGGTTCTGTTTGATAAATCTGAATACGTGATGGGTTACACACGGGCTTTCACAGCACTCTTTGGTCAAGATGTTCATGATTTCACAGTCGAAATGACTCTAAATTTAGATCAACTTGAACAACAACTTGACAAAGAAGAATTCTCTGAAGCAAGATCCGGAGCAGCTTTCAGTGTGATCAATAACCAACTCCAGGTGTTCATTGACTCGCAATACACTGAGGACTATGACTATGACAGTCAGATGACAAAAGGGTGTTTTGCTAATTACACTGGATTCGAGGTTGACGTGTTCAGAGTTACATTACTACAATTGATGAGTAATGTTAATGGGTTTATTGATGAAAGGGCTAAACAAATGGGGAATGGAACAAGATCAGACAAGTTTGATGATGGTGACAGCACAGGAGGTGATTTCACAATATGTGAGAATGCAGCCTACGTACCTGAAAATCACCAAGCACAATCTGCTGTGGTACATCTGTCTTATCTAGATAATGCTCTTTCTAATGAACAACAACATACTGATCATCTTAAACTTACTTATGACACATATCTGTTGGAAAAGACTGATAGCAATATTACCTCTGATTTAACAAATATGAGTCATAAGGGGGGAGAAATTGATCAGGATGCTGAACATGAACATGATAATACGTCGAGTTCTTTGCCTACGGCTGAGTTTTTCAAATCAAATGATATGGTTGAAAAAGAAGTTTATAATGAACTTTCAAAAAGATTTTTACAGCTTGAAAAACATTGTATTGATCTTGAAATCTCAATGCAACAAAAGAAAGAAAGTCTTCAAAATAAACTACCATGTAGAAACCCGGAATTTCCTGAATTCCGTGAATTTTTTATGATAAATGATTTGAAAGCTAAGCTAGAAGCCAAAAACTTAACGATCAAAAACCTGAAAAACAGATTGGCTGAGATGCGTGACATATATAATGAAGTTAAGACTAAACATGACAATGATGTTATTGCAACAAATAATGCAGAATTAGATCATAAAGTGACTGAATTGTTTAAGGAAAATGAGTCTTTGAAAATTCATTGCAAAGAACTGAGTGATACAATCAAAGAATCGAAAACTAAGAATGTAGAGCAAATTACCTCTTTGATTGCCAAAAATGATGAATTCAAGGCTCAACTTCAGGAAAAGGGTTTTGCGATTGCATCATTGAAAAACGAATTGAGAAAATTGAATGGAAATGGTGTGAACACTAAGTTTGCAAAACCATCAATCTTGGGGAAACCACCACTTAGGAACCAATCAGTTGTTAGACAACTGACAGCGTTTAGATCTGAACGGTTAAATGTTTCAAAAACACGGTTTGCCTCCCAAGTTGATGCGGAAAAAGTTTTGTCAAAACCAGTCACTTCACAGTCTAGACCTAGTGAAAAGGAATATGCTGTTGCAAAACCACATCACATGAGTGCATCTAGTTCTTCTAGGATTAGTTCAACGCGTGTGTCACTTGTGACACCAAAGGAACATGTTAGACATAAAGACATTGTTCAAAATCAAAACCTAGTGGACGCTAAGAGTAGTTGCGTGCCAATTAAGGCAATTCCCGTAGCCGATCACTCTAAGAACCCTAGATCTTTTTCTGATTCCAAACACTTTGTTTGCTCGACTTGTCAGAAATGTGTTTTTAATGCTACCCATGATGTTTGTATAACAAAATTCCTGAAGGAAGTGAATGCTCGTGCTAAGGTTCAATCCTCTAAGACTAGAAACAACAACAAGCCCGTAGAACCAAAGAGTCATACTCAAAAACCTGGTAGGCAGATCACTGTAGGTCAAAGGTCTTCTCTAAACAAGTCCTCCACTGTACGTGAGAAACCACACACTCCTAGATCTTGCCTTAGGTGGATACCGACGGGTAGAACTTTTAAGATTGTTGGTCTTAGATGGATACCTATTCGAAAGATGTTCACTAAGTGCGAAACCAAGGTTGACAGTGCAACCCCAAATGGCTCAACTGCTGATATCACTAACCCATATAAATACAAACAAACTCTTAATGTCAATGCAGGAAGTCTTTACTTAAGTGCAGGTACATCGTTCCCTCCTATTAAGGAAAGACTCAGGGTTTGGGTGCCGAAAAGAGTGATATCTCATGATGTAGGGGTTCAAACAATTCAAGCTTGATGAACATCAACGACAATGACGTCTGTACAAGTCAGTGCAGGCCTCGTTCTTCATCAAATGACGTCTGTACACATAAGTGCAGGCCTCGTTCTTCATCGATTATGACGTCTGTTCAAATCAGTTCAGGCCTCGTTCTTCAATGACTATGACGTTTGAACAATGCAGTTCAAGCCTCGGGTCTCAATGTTTTCATAATGGCGTCTGCTGACATCTCTTCAGGCCCCGTTCATCAAAGAAAAGAAAGGTGTACCCTTGAGTGCGCTCTATCTTCAGAAGAAGAGGAATCTTCTTATTTATGACCATTCTCATCAAGCTTCATGTTCTTCAAATGCTCATTTAGTCACCAAAGGGGATAAAAGTACATTGGAGTATATTCTTATTCACCTGCTCTATCAAAAATGGCAGTTGGTCGTCATGTGCAATTTTTGAGGGGGAGAAAGGTGAATAAACTACATGGTGATTGAGATTTGAGAAGTGGTCATATGACTCTCCATGTTTCTGACTTTTCTCATATAAAGGCTTCATACTTGCTCCATGCTCATTCAGATATCAAGTGGATCTACTTCCATCCGATTGGACGTTTATTCACTCAATCAAAAATAGCATCCTCGTATGCAATCTTTGAGGGGGAGAAGTGTGAACAGTGGACCAACCTCATATGCACTTGTTCAATCAAAGATGGCATCCTCGTATGCAATCTTTGAGGGGGAGATGTGTGAACAAGTGATTCGATGTACATTTGGTTGTTGGTTCACTCACTTGAGCTGGGCATCTAATTGTGACCATGGAGTTGATTAGGTATCACTTATTCGAGATTGAAGTTGACTTCCTCAAAGGCGTGATCTTATCCTATCTTGAAGTCGGGGTTGGTTGGATGCATGTCTTTCTATGATAACTTGCTCGTGCTTAAGATTTAAGTTGAAGACTTAGGTTATCTAGTTACCAGTAGTCGGGGTAACTATCACTTAAAGGAGTTACGTTGTAGTACTCAGTGTCACACGCTGATGTCGTTGTGGATAATCGTAAGAGGTGTTAATGTCTCATACCTTGGTTGGGTATTGAGTACTTAGAGATTTGCTTGGAGCACTAATTCTCTACACCGTTCTTCCAACATTTGTGCAAGCGTAAGTCACAAGAATGGGGAATTCTATCTTCAGGCTCAAGTTTGGTATATCGGGTTTGCTCCATCAGTTATCTCATCAAAAGGCCTACTTGAGGGTTGATAAAGATAGTCAGAGACGGTTTCGGCAGCGGTTAATTCTCACTTGATCTACCTGAGCCTAAGTTGTTCTTCTCACAAGATTTCAAGAATATGTTCGTAAAATGTGTTGCTGATTCTGAGGTATCAAAACTAGCAAGGGGGAAGGAGACATACATCTGAATGCACAATGAGTACACATGATGAGCTTTATACTTCTTCTCAATTGAAGATTATTCCGGGAAGACAAATGTCATAACCGCAGAGAATATCAGTGTTCTAACTCGTTCCTTCTGGTGTATCATTCCAACTACGTGTGGAAAGAGAATGTCAGTTTCTGATGATAAAAGAGGTACACAAATGTATGATGATTCCTATGGTTAGTCCGTATCCTACTGAAGGAAATGTGTACATCCGGTACTCAGTAGCTGTTATGGTACTGTCTTGGTGTTATCATGTCGACTACATACGGGATAAATTGCTTACACTCGGGACTTAGCTGAATTTGGTGTAACAATTCTCATCTGCAATTTCCTGAAAGGAGATAAGGGGATTTTCGGGTCTTAATTGATCTTGATGATGCTTTGTCGACTTCGTTAATGGGATTGAGTGTGTACTTCGGGTTTTTGGGCTTCGTATATCGAGACTGGCTGCATCTCTTCAATTACTTGGGGGAAGTGGTCTCTGGATACTGTTGGTATGCGTTACTTCAGTCTTCAGCGGGAAGAAATGTGAAGAGTTATTCAAATGTGAGATGATTCGTTGCTAATCTATTTGAGGATCCCCGAACGGAGAATCACGATGATTATTCTTAAAAAGGAGCAGTAATACTTGATGTGGTTTGCTACGGTTTCCGCTGTACACTTACCTTATGTAAGCTTGAAAGAGAGCTTAGAATCTGCTCAGTAAGAAGATTGTCGGTTTGGGGGGAAGCTATCAAAGCTGTTCATTGGGAAGGCTCAAGTTCCGACGATTGTTCAGGAGCCTCGAAAGCTTTGGTGGTGAAAGTTTAAGAGATGATTGTCCACAGATTTCTACAACATACTGAACGTATCCTCATTTCGGTATTCATTTCATCATCGTCTTAAACTGAATAATATAGTTTGTACATATCTTAAAACAAGCTGTAAATAGAAAATTATAGAACCAGAATATTTTAAATAGAAAAATATAAATCCATCAAATTGTAAATAGAGAAACATAAAACCAGAAAAACCATAAAAATTGAAAAATTAGAAAACACCAAAAATAGTTTCACCTAGGCATGTCTTCTGTTTATCGATAACATTTACGGACTTAGAAATGTCATTCAATAATGGCACGGGTCTTTAAATGAAGCTCGAGCAGAAGTTAAAATGGATTGTTAAAACATGTCTAAATGGCTTGCTATTACTTTAGATAGCAACCCGCGCTTCATATTGGGGAAAGCACGTCACCAAAAAGACGGTTGTTCCTCCAACTGGGTGATGTTCACCTGGGCATGGATTACTTCATATCCATGTTTCCTGATTTGATGTACGTTTCAGTGCATCATTTCTTGTAAAAGAAGAGAAATCTTCTTATAACAAATAGTTTTCATTCTATGATTCTTCTTAAAATTATTTGTGAGACACTTGGTGAATATGTGTTGTATGAAATTTGTTTATACTTGGATTATGCATAAAAATTTGTCACTCAATCAACGACCACAAATCTTTAACTTGAATATGGGTCATTGATTGAGGGGGAGAGTGAATTCAAATTTTATATCATCAAACGGGTTTCTTGATTAATTCATGATTCTTAGAAAAGGTTTTGCAGTTAATGGGGTATTAGTTGAAGAGGATATTGCTTAAATATATCAAATGACCAAGTGTGTTAGTTGCTAGAAAGTTTAGGACATTATGTGCAATTTGCTTATAGTTTCCTAGCTTTATGTATCTAGATGGTTCATTTGTGTTACTTTGGAATCCTCGTTTAATCCCCTAAATACTTTAAGACTCAAAATCTAAATGAAGTTAGAAAACCAGTTGTGTTTGATGCTTTTGAATACTCCAATGACATTTGTATGATCTGAATGAATGAGTTTCAAATGTTGTTTGACTCTTGTTAGTCGATTGCTGCTTAATTGTTGTTGATATTGTGCATATGTTCTCAGGATTCGCTTAGGTAGATTGCTATTATGTTAGAATCATGTTCCTAAGATCCTGAATTGAATATTGAAATTCGTGTGAATTGCCATGTTCATGATTGCTATTTGCTCTTCATGCTAGATAGTGGTTTGACGTAGTTCCTGATTATGGTTTGATTATAAGATGAACTTGGTATTATAATGTGGCAAGCTGCTGAAGGGTAGCTATTAAGGAATAGTGTGTCTGTATGCATGTATATCTGTGTTGATATTCTTATGCAGATTCCATAGCCAAAATGAATGTGCCAGTTCCCATTCTAACCATTTAATCAGACACTCAAACTCTATTGATTGGCTCAGAATTCACCTCAACAACAACGTCGGCAACAACAACAACAACACCTTCACCTCCACCACCATCATTTCAACAAAGAAGTACTTACTCAGATCTCGCCAAGTGGGGATCGACAATACTTGAGAAGATTTGTTGGTAGATGGATAATCGATGTTGACCACTGATTCACTCAGAAAAGTGGGTGATTACATCATCTGCGCAAAAAGGTCAATATCATTTGTGTCATAAATATCTTGTGCATATAAAGTAGTGAATCTCCCTCTTAGATTAAGGGGGAGCTCAGTATGTTCTTATCATCAGAATATATCAAATCGGACACGTTTTCTCCCACATTTTCTAACTTATTTAAATCAATTGGGATCACAAATATCAAAAGGTTTGAAATTTTTGATCGGGGGAGAGAATGTGATTTAAATATGTAACCTGATGAAAATGTGATGTTTTGGAATTAAACGTTAGGCTCTCCCATATGTGCTAAACTCTTTCGTATATCGATGCACATATTGAGGGGGAGCGAATGGACAAAAAGGATTTGGCATCGCATGAGATCGTGACTCAGACTTCACCAATGAATTGACGAAACACAAACTGTCATTTATCGAAAGGACATATCCTGGCCGGGTAATAATTTCAAGCTGGTCTAACCAGTGATGTAAGCGTGTCTCGAAAAGGATTTGTCTGAGTAGAGTGTACCGTTTCGAGAAACTTTCTGTGAACTTGATCAGGACGGGTAATAATTTCAAGCTGGTCTAACCAGTGATGTAAGCGTGTCTCGAATCGGTCATGTTCACTGAAAGTTGATCAATTCAAAAAAGTGCGAGCTCTACCTAACATGTGCAAATTTATAAAACAATCATTTGAGCACATGTTGAGGGGGAGCATTTGAAAAATATAAAACTCTCAAGTGTTTGCAAAAATGTGTTTCAGAATCATGAACACTTTGAGAGATTTTTCAAAAATTTGGTTTGTGGCAATCGTGGAAGAATACCAAAGACCGACCATTTTAATTAATGTATGGAGTTATAAGGATGGTTAGGTTAGGCTCAAGTTCCCACGATCCCGCCAGAGCCGGAGGGATCTACCCAGGGACAATCCACTAGTTAGTGTAGAAGTCCTTAGGTATGATTAAAAAGGAGAAAAGTGGATAAGGGAAAAGTGCCGACTGAGATGGAGCTAGTACTGGAACAAACCCAACAAGGTGCTAGTTATGAAGTCTCGGTAAGCACTGAAGGGGTTGAAGAATGAAAAAGAATTGTAAAGATAAAGGGTGAAAAGAAAGAAGCCCTCCTTACAACTTAGGCAGAAACCGGGTCAATTCATATGCTGTCAGAATCACTTAGATGATTGCTGGCATTGAAGACAAAGTATCATGGACCCAGTGATACGCTGCACAACCCTTCCTAGCCACTCAAGGTCCCTCAAAGGACTCTTGTTTCATTTGTCACGGAGTTCAATACATTTCTATCGTCTCTCTCACTCCGAGTTAGATGATATTGAAAAGGTGGCAGTCCTCTCCAGCCTCCGCTCACTAAATCAAAACGCACTATCGAGTCTAGAGCCACGAGATGCAAAATAAGATCTCATAGGAACACATGCTACTTCTACACTGGTTGGTCAACATTAAGGACACCAGTTGTAAACTTATGAGTCCTACGCAGATCTTAGCAATCTGCCAGAACATTTATGAGAGAATTTACATATGTAATTCTCAATGATTGAATGGAAATTCCTGCCAGGGTCAACATCAAACAGCCCTGAAAGCAGGTCACTTCGGTAATTCTTTATGGATTACGCTTAGTGGTCACGGCGGTTTCTAACGGTCTACAGTCGTGGAGTGATCTCCAGCGACTCACCTAATCGTTGATGTGCTACGGTTCTATCTTAAAAAGCCCTCTGTGGGTTTTCGATTAGGAACGGTCTTGGTAAGGATTAGAGAGAGTTTTCACACTATGCTGTTAACAATCTCGAAGTCCAAACCTGTAAGTATCGGTCGATTTGTTGCTAACTGTCTTATGCAGGAACTTCTGGCGGTTGTAGCTGTGGAATGCTGTAGCTGGTTGCTGTTGTAGCTGGTTGCAGAAAAGATGCCAATCCTCTACCACATGTTCACACTACATCATCATTGTTATTCAACAAAGTCATGATCACCCAAAAGACCTTCAACACAGCTTCTGCAAACTCTGATGCTGAAGATCATGACGCCAAATAGTGTGAGCATGTCGGCTCGAAGAATAACACATCACATGGATACATACTGCTGAAAGATGACTTGGAGACTCAAGTTGGATGATAGTTTCGAAGAATACTCAAAATCATCCAAGACAAAGAAAGGTCATCACAAGATCACTGCTGAATGCACTATGTTTCAAGATAATGAAGAATCGAAGACTACGAGCTATGACATCTAGTTCAGAAGACAGAATGCTAGAATTCAAATTATTATTTCCGGGGTGACCTCCCTTAGGGGGAGATTGTTAGGAATATAAATATTCATATGAAGGTTCGGTCACCCCGAGTATCTATTTAGCATTTATATAGCTCGTAGGCTTATTTATATTAGCTTAGTATTATTAGTATTAGTATTAATAGCATTAGTCGTATTTATATTTGTGGAGTGGGTCGGGGCTTTCCCCACTGTCAGCTCACTCCACAGCCCACTAGGGGCACCAATATGTAGTAGTATATAAGCCCCTTCCCACACATGGGAAGGGTTGGAACTCTCATTATTTCAATCTAATACACATAGTGTTTCTCTCACTAGAAGTTCCCACTTTCTCTCTCTAAGTTTTCTTTCATTCGATCTAAATCTAAGCCTCAAACAAGTGTTTCTTGCATTGTGAATACCCTACATTTTCTTCCTTTACTTCTAGTCTTTATTTACTTATTTTATGCATTATTATTGTTTTCATAGATATCACATAACTTTGAATCAAACTGATTTTCAAAAAGAACATAAAAGAACTAAAAGTTTTTAAAACGTAATTCTAAACGTTGAAACTATTCAACCCCTCCTTCTAGTTTCTACAATATCCTACTACATTTATCACGTACAAATGATTATACCTCGGACTTATAAACCCGATTTAATTGAATTTTTGCTACGATTGCATCAACACATCCATCCTCATCCAAATCATCATCGCCATTTCTATCCATCTTAAATTTTTTGTATACTTCCTTTAATTAGATGTTGGGAATTATTTCATTCAGAGTTAGTACTGCCAAGCTAAAGATGACACTATTGAAGAATAACACTAACAGTACTAACATAGTTAGTACTGCTATTGTAAATATTAGTACTGCCAGGTTTACTTTGTATTGCTGAAGACTGCTGTTGGAAGATTGATACTACCAAGGTTTAGAAGACGTGTGAAGATATGTATAGAAGATATTTAGTATATATCCTATAAGTTTAGAATGATACGAATATATTGTATATTGATAGTTATATTGTAAAGGACTCCTTGTGCCTATAAAAGGAGGTCCTAGGTTAGATGTTTCATACGAGAATTTGTGTTAAGATTCAAGGTTGTAAACCCTAGTGATATTCAGATCACTCGTATTATTCTAATAATATTGAATCATTTTGGTTATATTGTGTTCATACAGAGTTTACTGTTTCATTGCTTATACATTGATATTGTTAAGTGCATTCTTCTAACTATCAAAGAGTAGATTCCACATACTCTTTGGTATACTCAAAGTTTCTAAACAAAGCTCAAGGAGATCGTGTATTGGGATCCACAAGTGGTATTAGAGCCTTGGTTCTGAAACTTTGCTCTTGAAGAAAACTACTCAGAAGAATTTCCTACCTACACAGAATAGATGGATCTCACAGAAACTGCTCAAACAACTACCACAGCAAAGTTACCCATTCTTAAACAGGGTGACTATGACATGTGGAGGCTCAGAATTGAGCAATACTTTCTAGTTCAAGACTATGCTCTATGGGAGATCATAGAGAATGGTAACTCATTCACACCAGTTCCTAAAATAACAACGGTTGATGGTGTTGCAATCACAACCATACCAGGTCCTGTAACTGCTGAGGAAAAGATCTAGAAAAGGAATGATTTAAAAGCTAGAAGTTTGTTGCTGATGGCTCTCCCCAATGAACACCAGTTGACCTTCAATCAACACAAGGATGCCAAGACCTTGTTTGCTACAATGGAAACAAGATTTGGAGGCAATGATGCAACTAAGAAGACTCGAAAGACTCTTCTTAAACAGATGTATGAAAACTTCAATGCTACTAGTACAGAGTCTCTTGACTCTATCTTTAACAGACTTCAAAGAATTGTAAGTCAACTAGCCATCTTGGGAGAAAGTATTTCACAGGAAGATCTAAACATGAAGTTTTTAAGAAGTCTTCCATCTGAGTGGAATACTCATGTTGTTGTCTGGAGAAACAAGCCTGATCTGGACAAAATGAGCTTTCATGACTTGTACAACAACTTCAAGATTGTTGAACATGAGGTGAAGAGGACTGGAAGCTCAAGTTCTAGCTCTGGTAACATGGCATTTGTGTCATCTCCTAGCAATAGCAGTCCATAAGAAGTTAATACTGCTTCAGGAGTTAGTACTGCTAGCCCTAAAGTTAGTACTGCTAGTTCACAAACTAGTACTGCAAGCTTATGTGATGACACTGTCTATGCATTTTTAGCCAGTAAACCTAATGGGTCCAAGCTTGCACATGAGGACCTAGTTCAAATCCATGAAGATGATCTAGAAGAGATGGATTTGAAGTGGTAGCTAGCTTTGCTGAGTATGAGGGCTAAGAGGTTTTTCCAAAAGACTAGAAAGAAGATCACTATCAATGGTAGTGATACTGCTGGTTATAATAAATCAAAAGTTGTAACACCCCGTAAAATTTTATGTAACAGCGGAAGACTTAAACGGGGTATTACTTCTTAGATCACAGTCATAAGTATAGAGAACGACTCGTAAGAGACGTTTTGGAAAGCAATGTCATTCATTTAAAAACATAAATAATCAAGTTACGCACCATAGATCAAATTGTTTGGAAATTTCACATAAGACATGACATTGTTTGTAACAAATGAAAATATAAATTTTCATCATCAAGGGTCCACTTGCCAACTCCGTGCCTTGTTATCTTTAATTACCTGAGATAAAACATGCTGAAAAATATCAACACAAAGGTTGAGTGAATCCATAGCGTTTAAGTTGTAATAGATTGAACACAAGTTTCAAGTAGTTAATTGTATAGAAACACAATTAAAGTAAAAACAACAATACCGCAGTATTGTATATTATGTATATTGCCTTAAGTCTCATGACACGCAAATGTTAACAGGTGACATCATATAATAATGACGTTAGGTACTAACATTATAGGGATAATATTAATACTAATGCCCTCAGGCAGGAGGTTGCCGTCCTCCTGTTTAGTTCAAATAAAGTGCATTTGGTTACGTATCCGGTAACCAAATGGGGCGTCAACTGCCAGTAGATCTATTCACTAAATTCGCGTTCACTCGCAAGTGATTAATGGTTCATGATATGAGGGACATTTAGTGGCAATAGTAGGGAACTTAAGCAATATCAAATCAGGATAGCATATAGAAAAATACTTTTGTTCATGTTTAGAGCATGTATCTCCCCACGGGGTTGAAAACGTATAAAAATGTGGGACTATGAACTCACCTTAGTAGTGTAGATTTCGATTAGTGCTCAAATGAAGAACAATGAATAGCTCCTGGCTTGCAACCTGAATTAATGTGATTTGTTTAGATTATTATTGGCTTTTAAGGTTGGGTGAGGAATAATGTGTGTGGAAAATCTCCGAATGTGGTAGTGTTAGATTTGTGTGTTTTAAAATGTTTAAAGTTCAAAAATAACTTATTATTAGTATTATCAATGTTATGTGAAAAGTGTTATCGATTTAGATATAAATAGGAAGTTTATTATTATTTAACTTAAGCTAGTGAAAAATAAGTTAAAATATTTATTTTAAATATTTTTAGTTAGTAAAAGTTAGGTTATATAAAATACTAGTATTATTATTTATTGTCGTTAATTAAATGTTATTAGTTGTTGAGAAACATGTTAGTTATATTTTGATATCGACGTGTTTATAAATTGTAAAAATGAAATCTAAGTTATAATATAAGTTTTTCAAAAAAAATATATATATATATAATATAGTTACAACCATTACCCTTAACTTTACAAAAGTTACCTTTTCAACCCGAAAGTTAAATTATTTACAATTTTAGTCCAAAATCCTCAAAATACACTTTTTACCTTAAGTTTAACATATTGGCAGTTTCTACCCTCAAGTTTTATCCAAAATTCATATTTTCAGTTTCGACCCCTTACCTTTCTCATTTTTACGATTTACACCCTTTTGACGATAATTTTTGCATAATTAGTCCAAAAGTTAGTTTTTGAAAAGTTAAGTATTTCTTTTCATACAAGTTACCATTTCTAGCTTATTCAAGCTTATAAAATCAGCTTATAGCTTTTATATTACTCAATTATACTTAGTTCACAAAGTTTATATAAGAAATGGTATTGGGCTCGTTAGCCTGCTAGGCCCAAAATGATTTTTAAGGAAATAAAAAGGTTATTCGTCTGAGCTTAGGATTAGGGTCGAATCATGTAGTGTTTACGATAATTCGACTTGCATGTTGCGACATCTTGGTTCACTTTAGTATAAAGATTCAAGTAGTAGCAATATATATATATATATATATATATATCTATATATATATATATATATATATATATATATATATATATATATATATATATATATATATCATACGTTCAAATAAAGAAATAACAACGCTATCCTAAGGCGTCTAGGTGGTTTTCTACATGTTTAAGTTTTGAGGTTATTCGATACGTTAAGTTGTAAAATGCATGCGTGATATTGTAGATGCTTCGAAAAGGAAAAGAAATAGAGATGTGAAACTTACTACACCAACTAGGTGGTGGGAAGACACGAAAGGAATGTGGTACAAGCGAAAGGGGAAACAAAAAAAAAGATACAAGAAACCTTGAACCTCTTCGAATGGTATCCCACGATCAAACTAAAGACCCAATGACTTGAAATGGCCCAAATACTCCTTGTTTTCTTTCTTTGTGGCTCGATAGTGAGGTACAAAAAAAAAGGAGAAAAGAGAAACTTTCGAAGTTTATTTGTTAAGTGTTTGTGAGTTTTTAGTGTGTGAGTAAAATGTGAGATTTTGAGGGTTTATATAGGCAATTTAGACATGGTGTTAGGATTAATTTAATCTCTCTTTTGCATGGTTTCTAGTTGAGTGAAAGGAAATGGTGCATGTTTGGTCTTAGTCGAATGGGAAAGTGGTCAAGAGCATGCTTGGTTATGGTCTATGATGTTTATGTTTTAGGCTAGGATTAGGGTGGCTTGGCATGGTATGTTGGGTGGTCTTACACGCAAGGAAGGAAAGGAGAAAAGTGAGGTGTGTGAGGGTGTCGACTGTGGTTGTGGTTGTGTTTTTGGGTTTGTGTCGATTTACAAGGGAACAAAGAAAAGAAAAAGAAATGCAAAGGTCAAATGTTTATGTACACATGTATTAGTTTAGTGTATTTATATTTTATGTTTGTGTATGCGTCGAGTAGAACAAGAAAGAAAGAAAGAAGAAAGAAAAATGAAATGGGCTAAGGGTGTTGTGTTGTTGGGTTGGGTTCGGCCTAAGGAAAAAGAAAGAATACAAATAAAAATGTATTTGTAATATACATATATGTATATATAGATTAGATTAGATTTATCTCGGAGTTGGTTTTTAGTGTTGGTACGCAAGTGAGAGCTATTCGAGTCACGTCTCTTATTTGATCAAAGAATGACTGGTGATTGAGCCGGGTGATATATGTTGTAAAGAAAAAAAAAATTTACTCATAAAGATGGGTTAATTGTCTTTCAATTAAAATTACTTGGTAATTAACATTAATAAATGACAAGGGAAATTACAAGGTATTACAGTACCTACCCGTTAGACTGGATTAGTCTCGAATCCTAAGATGTGATAGTCGTCGGGGTTGTTTTATCGAATAGATGAGGATACTTAGCACGAATTTGGTCTTCGCATTCCCAGGTGTACTCTGTTCCTCTCTTAGAGTTCCATCTAACCTTGACAATGGGAATACGGCTTTGTTTCAATTGTTTGACATCTCTATCCAAAATTTTCATTGGTTCTTTGATAAAATTTAACTTATCGTCAAGTCGAATTTCCTTTAAGGGAACAATAAGGGTCTCATCCGATAGGCATTTCTTCAGGTTCGATACATGAAAGGTATCGTGCACTCTACTAAGCTCTTCAGGAAGTTCAAGCTTGTATGCCACTGGACCAATCCTCTCTAGAATTTTGAATGGTCCAACGTATCTAGGATTTAGCTTCCCACGCTTCCCGAATCTAATCATTCCTTTCCAAGGCGACACCTTCAACATTACCTGATCTCCAACCTGAAACTCCATGGGTTTTCTCCTCACGTCGGCATAACTCTTTTGACGATCTCGGGCTTGCAACCGTTGTCTGATTTGTACGATCTTTTCAGTGGTCTCATGAATAAATTCAGGTCCTGAGATCTGAACATCCTCAACTTCTACCCAACAAACAGGCGATTGGCACTTTCGACCATAAAGTGCTTCGAATGGAGCTGCATTGATGCTGGCGTGGTAACTGTTGTTGTAAGAGAATTCTGCCAATGGCAAGTGTTTATCCCAACCTTTTCCAAAATTGATTACACATGCTCGTAGCATGTCCTCTAAGGTTTGAATAGTTCTCTCACTTTGGCCATCAGTCTACGGGTGGTATGCGGTACTGATGTCTAGCCGGGTACCCAAGGCTTTCTGCAATGACTGCCAAAATCTAGACGTGAAGCGGCTATCATGATCTGAAATGATGGAAATTGGCACTCCATACCGTGAGATGATTTCCTTTAAATATAGCTGTGCAAGAGTACTCATCTCGTCGGTTTCCTTGATGGGCAAGAAATGTGCGGATTTGGTGAGATGATCAATAATGACCCAAATAGTGTCAAATCCACCCGATGTTCTAGGTAGTTTGGTGATAAAATCCATTGTGATCCTCTCCAATTTCCACATTGAGAGTTCTGGCTGTATCAAAAAACCGGACGGTTTTTGATATTCCGCTTTTACCCTAGAACACGTCAAACATTTCCCGACATACTCAGCGATGTCGGCTTTCAAGTTTGGCCACCAGTATAGTTTGTTGAGATCCTGATACATCTTATCAAAACCGGGATGAATGGAATACTTTGATTTGTGGGGTTCGTGCATGATGAGATCACGTATTCCTCCATAAAGGGGAATCCATTTTCTGTCATTGAAACACAACATCCTGTCTTGCTTCTTCACAAAGCCATTCTCGCTTTCTGGAATCCCATAGATCTTTTCCTTCGGTCTGTTCTCTTCTCTTAACGCTTCGGCCTGTGCCTCTAAAATCTTCGATGGAAGTGGTGATCTAATTGTCATTCCCAAAGATCTGACTCTAAGGGGTTTAATTCGCTCTTTTTGACTTAAGGCATCAGCCACAACATTTGCCTTTCCAAGATGATAGCGAATTTCACAATCATAATCACTGGGTAACTCCAACCATCGGCGTTGCCTCATGTTTAATTCCTTTTGATGTAGAATATGTTGGATACTTTTGTGATCTGTAAACACCGTACACTTGGTGCCATAAAAATAGTGTCTCCACATCTTAAGAGCAAATACTACCGCCCCCAGTTCAAGATCATGAGTGGTGTGGTTCTTCTCATGAGTTTTGAGTTGTCGAGAAGCATACGTAATGACCCTGCTTCTTTGCATCAACACAGCGCCTAGTCCCTGATATGATGCATCGCAATATACCACGAATTCTTCACTTCCTTCGGGTAATGCTAAGATCGGAGCTTCACAAAGATTTTGTTTCAAGAGTTGAAAAGATGACTCTTGCTCTTCTCCCCAGTCAAACTTCTTCTTCTTTTGTGTTAACTCCGTCAAAGGTTTAGCGATCTTTGAGAAACCTTCGATAAATCTCCGATAGTATCCGGCAAGACCTAAGAATTGACGTATCTCCATGGGGTTTGTGGGAGACGCCCAATCTTTAACAGCTAAGATTTTTGCAGGGTCCACGTGAATGCCTTTACTATCGATTACATGCCCAGAAACTGCACTTTCTCAATCCAAAAATCACACTTGGAGAATTTGGCATACAATTTCTCCTTTTTGAGCAGTTCTAGAATAGTCTTTAAGTGTTTTGCGTGCTCTTCTTTGTTGTGGGAGTAGATGAGGATATCATCGATAAACACGATTACAAATTTGTCCAAGTACGGCTTGCACACTCGGTTCATTAAGTCCATAAACACAGCTGATGAGTTTGTTAGACCGAATGGCATCACTTGGAATTCATAGTGCCCATAACGTGTTCTGAAAGCTGTCTTAGGGATATCTTCATCCCTGACTCTCAGCTGGTGATAACCCGACCTTAAATCATTTTTGAGTATACACTCGATCCTTGTAGTTGATCAAATAAATCATCAATTCTAGGTAGTGGATACCGGTTCTTCACTGTGAGTTTGTTCAACTCACGATAATCGATACACATCCAGAAGGATCCGTCTTTCTTTTTAACAAATAACACCGGAGCTCCCCAAGGCGAAGAACTCGGGCGTATGAATCCTTTATCTGACAATTCTTGCAATTGCTCAGACAATTCCTTCATCTCGGATGGAGCCAACCTATGCGGTGCTCGTGTCACTGATGCCGCTCTTGGCACTAGATCGATCTGAAATTCTACTTGGCGGGTTGGTGGAAGACCAGGCAATTATTCAGGAAACACTTCGGGAAAATTTCTAACTACCGGCACATCTTCAAGCAGCTTCTCCTCCGACTTCCTCTCTGTCACTTGAGCCAAAAAGGCATGACACCCTCTGTCGATATACTTTACCGTCGTGATATAGGATATGATGCTTAGCCGAGTTTTACTACGTTCACCACGGATGATTAGAGTTTCTTCTTTGAGAGGAATGTGAACGACTTTCTCATCACAGATGATTCTAGCATGATTCTTGGATAGCCAATCCATGCCGATGACAACGTCGAAACTACCAAGTTGGATGGGCATAAGGTCTATGTCGAATGGTTGATTTAGTAGGAGTAAGGTGCAACCTTGGATTATAGTGTTAGTTCCTACCAGTTTTTCGTCGGCTAGTTTGATTCGTATGTGGTGTCTAGCTTAGTTGGGGTGATATTAAGTAAGGAAGCAAATGTAGTAGACACAAAGCTTTTGTCGGCTCCAGAATCAAATAGAACTTTAGCAAGATGGTTGTTAAGTGAAAACGTACCCGTGACAACATCGGGGTCTTGTTGAACATTCCCTTCTCCCAGCACATACACTCTCCCCCGGGCATTGTTGTTGCGGTTGCCATTTGCCTTCGGGCATCTGTCCTTGTAATGCCCCCTTTCCCTACACCCATAACACATGACAGCCACAGGTTGCAAGTTTGCTCCAATAACTCTGCAGTCTTTGGTCTGATGGCCGATCCTCTGGCACTTCTTACACCTAACAGTGTATGGCCCGGTATGATGCAGTTTGCATCGGTTACACAAAGGCTGTCTTCCAGCATAACCACCTCCCTCAGTAGGTGTGGCAACATAGGCTCTGGCAGCTTCCTGCCTGCGATTCTGTTGGTTGTGGTGGTTGTTTCGGTTCTGCTGGTAGTTCTGGTTGTTGTTATGGTTGTTGTTGTATCTGTTGTTATTTGAGTGGTGGTTGTTGTTGGAAGTGTTCCTCCTGTCATCAAACTTCCTTTTGTTGTCATTGCTTCCCTGTGCATGACTTCTTTTGACTTCCCTATCCAACAATCTCTATGAGATCTCAATTGCTTCTTTCAAAGACTGGAGCTTTGATGCTGTGACATTCCCTTCGATGCTCCTAGGCAATCCTTCAATGTACTTCCCCATTAGTTTCTCAAGGTTTGGCACTTTGTCTGGGCACAAAAGAGCAAGTTCTTGGAACCTTCGGTCATAAGTTTTGAGGTCATTTCCCCTCACCACTAAGTGATGGAATTCGTCCTCCAGCTTCTTGATTTCCGTCCTCGGACAGTATTTGTTCAGCATCTTTTGATTAATTTCGGCCCATGAGAGTTGGTAAGCTCCCTCGATACCCATATTCTGGGCGGTAGAGTTCCACCAAGACAGAGCATCATCCATAAGCGTACCAGTAGCAAATGAGACTTTGCAGTCATCTGTGCAACCACTTCTCATAAAAACCGTCTCTGAACGCTTGAACCAACGGGCTAACTCAGTCACACCTTCAGTACCTCTGAAATTTGAGGGTTTGCAGGTCATAAAATCCTTATAATTACACTTGCGAGTCACAGTTGCCTCGTTTTCCTCAGTTGGTCTCGTGGTCCTACTAGAGCGAGCCACCGCTGCTGCTTGAGCTTCCAATGCAGCAGTTACACTGTCAGTGATTAGTTTGCGGATTTCAGCCGGTGTCATGGCTGTTGACTTTCTACGAGTGGACATGTTATATTAATGTCACAAGAACACAAGTTTATAATTTATATAGTGATTGAGTCATGTTAGAGTAAAATCAATTAAAAAGGTAATTGCATAAACTTCATAACAATACTACCACAATACAACTCATAACAAGTCGAACTGAAAAATCATGGTAAATACGCCACCATTATGCAAGCACATAAAGTGACTATCCAGCCTCATTAATAAATATCGTAACATAGCAAGAATCATAAATACATCACGACATGTTTGAGCACAACCACAACACATATAAATAGAATAAAACAACCAAGCAATCATAAATTTTACATCAATTTAGTGAATCATAACGAACAACATTGCTTTCATAACTTGTTCCATTGTTTACAAAACAAAAAAATACAAGATCCTTTATTACAGTCACAATTAGTAAGCTAGATGTCCAACCATAACTGATACAATGAAAATCTATGAGCTACCCGGTGCTCCATCCAGTCTGCACTGCAGTGCCCTGACCATCTCTAACAACTCCTCGATCCTCTGATCTCTCTCCCTCCCTCTGGTCTCCAACATCTGGATACTGCTCCTAGCCACATTGAGCTCCACTGTCTGGTGCTCAATGGTATCCTGCATAATCGTGATGATGTCCCTCTGATCCTGGACCTCCTGCTCCAAAGCCTCTAGTCTCTCCCCCATATAAGTAACAACCTCCTGAGCCTCCTGTATGCTAGTGCCCATCAAGTCAAAAACCTCATCCATGGCTACTCGTCCTACCATGAGGTTTTCCACCTCCTCCTCTATGCTCTCGATGCGCTCGAGAGGAATATCTCTGATGAAGCTAAGGATGGCATCGATATGGTCCTCGTGCCTAGAAAGTATGGCTGCCAGGAGTGGAACAGTATGGTGAACAGGCTCTCTAGTAACCGGGAGAACCCTGGAAGTAGTAGCGGAGGAACCCTCCCCCAACTCAGTAGCCTTTGGGGCACCCTCTTCTGCCCTCCAGCTACGAATAACAGCAAGTAAGAACGACCATCGACGTGCATCAACCCTCCTGTGGGGTCGGGCAGTGGCCTCAGCAACAACCTCAGCATATGGGTCTGATGGTGAAGGACTGAGAAACCGTGCCTTCTTGCAAGGAGGCAATGAGGCACTATGCTATGATGAATGAGTGGGTGATGAAACCGGAGATGACACTGGGACAGTAGTGGTCTGGTGATAGAAAACTGTGGGTGATGGCATAAATGGATATGACCGAGTAGACAAGTCAAAAAGAGAATCAAGTCGGGCTGGTGGTAGAGGAGGTGATGGTATCATTTAGGGCGTGGTTGTGGTATTGATGGAGGTGATGGTAATGATAGTGGTGATGGTGGTGAAGGCATGGCAGCTGGTGGTGGTGCTAGTGGAGCTGGGGGTGCACGTACTCGTTTCCGAGTAGTGTGCTTCCTGACTGGACCTCCCTGGTAAGGTCTGTAATGACGCCCAAATGGTGCGGGCTCGTAGGGTTGCAAGACTCTGGCTGGCCTATGTCGGCGAACCGGTGCAGGTGGGGGTGGTGGCATAGGTGCATCAGAAGAATCAGACTCTGATAGCTCATCATCTGCCTCCGAGCTGGAGGAGTGATGAGGGACTGGCATATCTGGTGGTGGTGGCGGTGGTGAGGAAGACTCAGCGGGTAAGAACTGTTGGGTCTCCATGTACTGGTCCCAAGTCAGTGGACCGTACACAGGTAAAGCTGGGTGATCAAGGGGTGCAACAACCGGGGTAGAAGCGGCCTCACCCTCCTCAAAGGGCTCGGTCTCTCCCGTCATAGTCTCAGATGGGGTAGTAGTAGGGACAACAGGCACAGTGGTATCGGTGTCAACATCTGATAAAATGATGATGGGAGTGGGTGGAACGGCTGGTGGTGGAGTAGCATCCGTCTCGACGTCTGATAATATGATAATAGGAATCGAAGAAGACATGGTACTGTAACATCCCAATAATAACAAGTATAAGTCATTTAATAATATTAATATTAGTTATGATGTCTAATAGCTACAACATTCATAATATTCATTCGTTATGCATAATCTGCCAAGCAAATCTCAATGCATGTGTTCATAAGTGATAATATTCATTCTTTATGCATAATCTGCCAAGCAAATCTCAATGCATGTGTTAGTAAAGTGTTGGCACGGAGGGCGTAAGGTGGTAAGGTTTAAAATGGTCCTTTTTGAAATCGTGGTTATAGTCCAGTGTTTTGAAAATCACTTGGTTCTCTTCAACCTGGCTCTGATACCAATCTGTAACACCCCGTAAAATTTTATGTAACAGCGAAAGACTTAAACGGGGTATTACTTCTTAGATCACAGTCATAAGTATAGAAAACGACTCGAAAGAGACGTTTTGAAAAGCAATGTCATTCATTTATAAACATAAATATTCAAGTTACACACCATAGATCAAATTGTTTGGAAATTTCACATAAGACATGACATTGTTTGTAACAAAAGAAAATATAAATTTTCATCATCAAAGGGTCCACTTGCCAACTCCGTGCCTTGTTATCTTTAATTACCAGAGATAAAACATGCTGAAAAATGTCAACACAAAGGTTGAGTGAATCCATAGCGTTTAATTTGTAATAGATTGAACACAAGTTTCAAGTAGTTAATTGTATAGAAACACAATTAAAGTAAAAACAGCAATACCGCAGTATTGTATATTATGTATATTGCCTTATGTCTCATGACACGCAAACGTTAACAGGTGACATCATATAATAATGACGTTAGGTACTAACATTATAGGGATAATGTTAATACTAATGCCCTCGGGCAGGAGGTTGCCGTCCTCTTGTTTAGTTCAAATAAAGTGCATTTGGTTACGTATCCGGTAACCAAATGGGGCGTCAACTGCCAGTAGATCTATTCACTAAATTTGCATTCACTCGCAAGTGATTAATGGTTCATGATATGAAGGACTTTTAGTGGCAATAGTAGGGAACTTAAGCAATATCAAATCAGGATAGCATACAGAAAAATACTTGTGTTCATGTTTAGAGCATGTATCTCCCCACGGGGTTAAAAACGTATAAAAATGTGGGACTATGAACTCACCTTAGTAGCGTAGATTTCGATTAGTGCTCAAATGAAGAACAATGAATAGCTTCGGACTTGCGACCTGAATTAGTGTAATTTGTTTAGATTATTATTGGCTTTTAAGGTTTCGTGAGGAATAATGTGTGTGGAAAATCTCCGAATGTGGTAGTGTCAGATTTGTGTGTTTTAAAATGTTTAAAGTTCAAAAATAACTTATTGTTAGTATTATCAATGTTATGTGAAAAGTTTTATCGATTTAGATATGAATAGGAAGTTTATTATTATTTAACATAAGCTAGTGAATAATAAGTTAAAATATTTATTTTAAATATTTTTGGTTAGTAAAAGTTAGTTTATATAAAATACTAGTATTATTATTTATTGTCGTTAATTAAACGTTATTAGTCATTGAGAAACATGTTAGTTATATTTTGATATCGACGTGTTTAATAAATTGTAAAAATGAAATCTAAGTTATAATATAAGTTTGTCAAAAAAAATATATATATATAATATAGTTACAACAATTACCCTTAACTTTACAAAAGTTACCTTTTCAACCCAAAAGTTAAATTATTTACAATTTTAGTCCAAAATCCTCAAAATACACTTTTTACCTTAAGTTTAACTTATTGGCAGTTTCTACCCTCAAGTTTTATCCAAAATTCATATTTTCAGTATTGAACCCTTACCTTTCTAATTTTTTTGATTTACACCCTTTAACGATAATTTTTGCAAAATTAGTCCAAAAGTTAGTTTTTGAAAAGTTAAGTTTTTCTTTTCATACGAGTTACCATTTCTAGCTTATTCTAGCTTATAAAATCAGCTTATAGCTTTTATATTACTCGAATTACACTTAGTTCGCAAAGTTTATAAAAGAAATGGTATTGGGCTCGTTAGCCTGCTAGGCCCAAAATGATTTTTAAGGAAATAAAAAGGGTATTCGACTAAGCTTAGGATTAGGTTCGAGTCATGTAGTGTTTATGATAATACGACTTGCATGTTGCGACATCTTGGTTCACTTTAGTATAAAGATTCGAGTAGTAGAAATATATATATATATATATATATATATATATATATATATATATATATATATATATATATATATATATATATATATATATATATATATATATATATATATCATACGTTCAAATAAAGAAATAACGAGGCTATCCTAAGGCGTCTAGGTGGTTTTCTACATGTTTAAGTTTTGAGGTTATTCGATACGTTAAGTTGTAAAATGCATGCGTGATGTTGTAGATGCTTCGATAAGGAAAAGGAATAGAGATGTGAAACTTACTACACCAACTAGGTGGTGGGAAGACACGAAAGGAATGTGGTACGAGCGAAATGGGAAACAAGACACGAGCTACAAGAAACCTTGAACCTCTTCGAATGGTATCCCACGATCAAACGAAAGACCCAATGACTTGAAATGACCCAAATAGAACTTGTTTTCTTTCTTTGTGGCTCGACAGTGAGGTACAAAAAAAAGGAAGAAAAGAGAAACTTTTGAAGTGTATTTGTTAAGTGTTTGTGAGTTTTTAGTGTGTGAGTAAAATGTGAGATTTGGAGGGTTTATATAGGCGATTTAGCCATGGTGTTAGGATTAATTTAATCTCTCTTTTGCATGGTTTCTAGGTGAGTGAAAGGAAATGGTGCATGTTTGGTCTTAGTCTAATGGGAAAGTGGTCAAGAGCATGCTTGGTTATGTCTTGTCGAGTGAGGGTGATGGTAAGGTCTATGATGATTTCTTTTGGACTTGTTTATGTGTAGGTCAAGAGAGGCTTGTGAAGAAGAAGCTTGTGACTATGTCCTTAGTCGAATATGTTTTTCCCTTAACACGCTTAGAGTTAACTAGAAAGTTAATCTATTCGTGTTTATGACTAATACAATGTTAATTATAATTCTAACAGATTAATGAAACGTAAAAGTAAAAACACATAAGTATTTTTCAACGTTTAAATTCTTATTAGAAATAAATCAAAGAATCTATTACCCAAGTGTTTTTCGGAACAAACACTTGGGATTGAATAGACAAGGTATGGTGGTGTCTCCTATCTAAACTCAAGCTTTGCTTTGAGTGGTAACAATTCGACTTACTGAGCTATCTCAAGGATACGTTACTCTTTGTAGGAGAGAAGTTGCTTTGTAAAAGTCTAAGCTTTCAATGTACAAAACACACTTAACTTCTCTCCTTTTGAACCAATTTATACACAAGTATAAAAGAGTAAAAGTGATTAAAAAACTACAACTTGTTGAAGCAAGTGTGTCTGACAATTACAACAGTAATTTTCATTTCCAAGAACCAATGGGAATGGACTATAAAGTCTTTTAGGAGTGGTTGGTCTGACACTCCATGACTTTTAGCCGTCTTAGGGAAAGTTTTCTTCCTGACAAGATAAGATTTGATCTTATCTTAAACTCTTCCCAGACCTTCCCGCCTTTCTTTCAGGCGTTGAGTTCTTCAGTCTTCAATCACTAAATGTTGTTGAGGAGACTGGGGTTCAGTGTGTTCTTGTCCAACACTCACTGAACCATCATCTTCTTCTTTGGCTTAAGTCCTACTCAGGGAGTACCGCCTTCCTGAGTAGTGAATCCTTCTTCTTGAATTCGCCTTAAGCATCCTGAAGATGACTCACTGAGAGACTGTTCTCTCAGTGACTTGAATTGTTCTCGGTTTAATTTACACTTAGTTAATTTGTGTCCAAATCTTGTTTTAAGTATTCTTGGGTACTGATGGACCCAACAATCTCCCCCTATTTGGATATAAATTATTCCTAAGTGTTCTGATCAGTAATGAGTTAGCTAATGACTTCTGCTCATACTGAATGTACTAGAAAGTAAATAAGGACCCTGAAATAATAAAAACATCATCTTATTAATTATCATTACAAATCCTAACTAACTAAGTACAAAATACTCAGGGTTCTTGTACATAACCCATGAGTTCAAGTTTTGCCTTCTTAGACATTAACACCTCCTTGTCAGGTCTCTCATTCATCATCTTGTCCAACAGCTTGACAAACTCCTCGTTCTCAGGACTCTTTACTCTAAGTGCCATCAGTTTGTAGGTGAGGAGAGTTGTCGTTTCCACCAGATCAATGTCACTTACCCTTTGGAAGGCTGGCTGTGCAAATTCATCAATGAAGAAGATACCATACTCAGGCTTCTTGATGACACGGTTAGGAATAAACTTGACTCCCTCAGGGGGAATCTTGTTACAGTGCAAAGCAGCTATATATTGTTCAGGTTCCTGATCCACTGCTTTTCTTTTCCTTCCGGACTTCTGAGTAGGTTCAGGGATTGACAGTCTCTGAGAAGCAAGCGCCTTCTCATGATCAATCCCAAGACTCTTGGCCACTCTCTCCAGTTCCTCATACTTGGCATTCAGAGACTTGATGAGAATTGGGGCATTCTTGCTGTGTGTTTTCTTCCTTAGAATGGGAATCATCATATCCCATTCCTTTAACCCAAAGTATGAGAATTTGATTGTTGAAAGGACCTCAGACTTTCTTTGCCCCCTATTTATTGTTATGCTCAGGGGCCTGGTGTTGTGAATGGTTATATCGGTGATTGTGCCTTCATCCTTGGTCTTGGTCATGTGCCATACGTACCTCTCATACGTTCTCTGTCTCCTTTCTTCCTTCAGCTTGGCTTGCTGATTGTGTTCCTTAAGGATTTCAGCCTGAAGCTTGAGAAACTCATCCCCTTTGATGTCCTTTTTCTCAGACTCCTTGATCACTTCTTTAGCAACCTCAACAATTACTGGTCTGTTGAGTTGCTGTTCAGTCTCTTGGGCCTTCCTGAGATCTTCTTGATGCAAGATTTTAGCTATTTCATCAGGAGTCCCAAAGACCCTTTTCCCTCCTTCCAAATCAACGTAAAAGGGTGCATCAGGATCTGCACTTCTTTCATTTGTGGCCTTAACCAAGTGTGCTTCAGGAGGAGTGCTTGTTTCAGTCACCATGATTCCCTTCCCTTTGTCAATGGGAGGGGGTTGACTGGTGGAAGTTTCAGGCACAACCACGATAGCAGAAGAAGGATCAGGGATAGGTTCATCATTTTTCTCCCCCTCAGCAGGTATTGGAACTTCAGTGGATGTACCTGCTGACTGAGGAAGAGGAGCTATTTGAGAGGCCTAAAGAATGGTGAGGATACTGGAGACCATCTTTTTAGTTTCTGATGACTCATTCTTCAGGGTGGTAATTTCAGCCGCCATTGCCTTTTGGGTTGTGGTAAGTTCAGTGACATGGGAGGTATAGTGGTCGATCAGCTCATTATGTTTTGTTAAGAGCTTATCAAAGGCTGAGGATATCTTTTCCAGGTGCCCCTTGGTATCAGTGACTGCCTGATGAATAGAATCTTGCTGCGACCTGATAGATTTGAAATCCACCCCCTGAACAAGCTTGAGAAGCTCAATGATGGAATTGGAGGTGAACTTCTGAGTATCCATGTACTCGTGCAGTCTTTTGATCAGGATGGGATCATCTCCAAGTTGTTCCTGAACAGATTCAATACCCTTAAGAATGTTGGAGAGTTCCTTGTGCTGTTCAGCACTGATAAACATTACAACCCATTTTCAGGCCGCAACTTCCCCTTGAACACACTTTCCCGTCCACTCCCTGATACTTATCAAGGACACCATTCATTGGCCTGGATTATACCAGGACCCTGAATAAACAATCCACTCCCTGATTCACTCACTTCCTGAGTCACACTCTGAACAAATAACTCCCTGATACAACATTCAGTCCACCATACTGACTACACAATCATCACATTTGCTGAGTTGCACTCTACACATCTGAAAGACACACTCTTTTAGTCGTGCAATAGCTCAGTCCGAAAACTACCTTAACACCCTGATGTTCTCAGCATCTCCTTTTAACAACAATAACCCCAAAGACATGAACTCATCAAATTGATTTCACTATTTTATCAGTCCCGAAAAAGAAAACAACCACAACATCTCTTCATTTTATATCAACAATCGACACATAACTACCATAAAAACTTATTTCGTTATTTTGATTTCCTCCGTCTCTTTTCATCCGCACGACGTTGGATAATGGTAGTAGGTTTTGTGTCGGATTTCATTGTTTGATCTGGGTTTTGATTTCTTGATAGTTTTGAGATGTGGGTTGTTCGATCTGGGTTTTGTCGAGTAATTAGTTCCGGATTTGATGGCTGGTTACAGATGGGGAGATTGACTTCTTTTTTTTTTTTATTAGTGAGTTGTGTGAAAGATTTGGTTGTTTTTCTCGATCTGTTTTGATCGATTGAGTTTTTGTGTAAGAGTGGTTTTTTATGTTTGTGTTTGTGGTGGGATTTTTTGTGTGTTAATGATAGGTCTGTGTTTTTTGTTAATCTTATCATCGTGGATAAGATTTTTGTGTGGTGTGGGGTGTGTGGGTTTTGTGTGGGGATAAGATTTGTGTGGTGGGTATGTGTTTTGTGGGGTTCAGGGAGGGGTTTGGTGTTTGTCAGTCACCAATAAATGTGTTTCTCCCCCTCAAAAATTGCTATATCAGTAGCAGTTTTTGAAGATCACATTTATTAATTTTTGAAGAATGTTATCAGTAGTTATACATGGATCTGGCTCATAAGAATGAACCTTAGGCTCTGGTACCACTTGTTGGTCCATGAAATTTGAGTAAAACAAGAACAGATTCATTGATAGTGAATAAATTGTTACAAGATTACTCAAAACCTATTAGATTACATGATAACATCTTCAACTTCTTAAAGGGGATACTTTCGGTATGGTATCCCCTTTGGGTGACAAATAGACTCTCATTGATCCAAGCTATGCTTGATGATTCAATGAGAGGATGTTCCTATCAACTAATACATTGTGTATTATTTTGTTTGTTTAGGAATGCATACTATCTCTATTACAACATAGACAATATATACAGGTAAACTAGACATAGACATGTGGGGTAGGTATGAGTAGACATCCACTTGTTGTGAGTTGTCATCCACTTGGTGTGAGTTGTTATCCACCAAGTGGTCCCTCTTTTTCTTCCTCTTTTGTCTTTGTCTGACTTCTATCTTTTCTTGTAGAAGTTCACGCCCATATTTATCAGTCTACTTGTAGAGATAGTATCTTCAGGGTCAGTGAGACATTTTTCAATTCTCAGTGATACTGGTGTTGTTTGTAGCTCGTATACTTTAATCACTGACACCGTATCAGTTAGTAAAGTGTTTCTTCAACAACGGGCTTTTTACAACACCCACTGATTTCTTTATCAGTGAGTAACCCACTATTTTATCAGTGAGTTAGGCTATTTTATGTTCAAATCTTGTCAGGGTACTTGGGTCAAATTCTTGACCCAACAGAATATTATAAGGAAAAGGAGAGAAAAGGAGGTGCCTTGTTTGGGTTTAAGAAACACATAATCCATTGGTTAACAATGATTCAAATGAAAGACATGGGGTTTAATATTGCTTATGTTTTAGGCTAGGATTAGGGTGGCTTGGCATGGTATGTTGGGTGGTCTTACACGCAAGGAAGGAAAAGAGAAAAGTGAGGTGTGTGAGGGTGTCGACTGTGGTTGTGGTTGTGTTTTTGGGTTTGTGTCGAGTTACAAGGGAACAAAGAAAATAAAAAGAAATACAAAGGTCAAATGTTTATGTACACATGTATTAGTTTAGTGTATTTATATTTTATGTTTGTGTATGCGTCGAGTAGAACAAGAAAGAAAGAAAGAAGAAAGAAAAATGAAATGGGCTAAGGGTGTTGTGTTGTTGGGTTGGGTTCGGCCCAAGGAAAAAGAAAGAAGACAAATAAAAATGTATTTGTAATATACATATATGTATATGTAGATTAGATTAGATTTATCTCAGAGTTGGTTTTTAGTGTTGGTACACAAGTGAGAGCTATTCGAGTCACGTCTCTTATTTGATCAAAGAATGACTGGTGATTGAACCGGGTGATATATGTTGTAAAGAAAAAAAATTTACTCACAAAGATGGGTTAATTGTCTTTCAATTAAAATTACTTGGTAATTAACAGTAATAAATGACAAGGGAAATTACAAGGTATTACAAAAGTGGAGTGTTACAACTGTCATAAGTTAGGACACTTTGCTAGAGAGTGCAGAGGGCCAAGGAACCAGGATAACAGAAGCAGAGGTCAAGAAAGCAGAGGTTCTAGGCATCAAGAAGGCACAAGGCAGACTGTGAATGTGGAAGACACTTCTTCCAAAGAAATGGTGGCAATAGATGGGCTCGGTTTTGATTGGTTCTACATGGCTAAAGAGGAGGCTCCTACCAACTTGGTACTCATGGCATTTTCAAACTCAGAGGTATACACAAATAATACTTGCTCAAAAAGTTGTCTGAAAAACTATGAAACTCTTAAAACTGAGTATGATAATTTAAGAGTAGAGCTTAATCAATCTGAGTTTAATCTTACAAATTATAAAAGAGGTTTAGCTGTTGTGGAGGAACAACTTGTATTTTACAAGAAGAATGAGACTGTCTTTATTGAGGACATTGCTGTGCTCAAAAGAGATATATCATACAAAGATGCTGAGATTAGTGTGCTTAAAAATGAATTAGACAAAATTAAGCAACAAAAAGAAAACATTCAAGTTAGAGTAGAAAGGTTTGAGGGTGCATCTAAGAGTGTAGACAACATTATAAAGTGCCAGTACACTTACAAACTTAAGAAAGGTCTAGGTTATAATGTTGTTCAACCACCACATACAGGGATGTTTCCACCCCCAAAGCTTGACTTGTCTGAACCTGAGATTGCATTTTATGTACCTAAGGCTAGTGAAAGTGTTTGTATAGATAAGCCTGAAGTGGTTAAAGAATCTTTTGAAAGTGCTAGTGACACCTCATTAGTTGATGAGATGGTGTCAGAGGTTAAGGTAGAAAAGAAAACTGTTCCTACTGTTGTTAAAATAGAAGTCACTAAACCTAAACAATAGGTAAAACCAGTTAGGAAACAGGTTATATATGCTGAGATGTATAGATCACATAGTCCTAGGGGAAACCAGAGAAATTTGAACAATCAAAAGTCCCAACAATTAGGAAGTGATTTTGTGATGTATAATAAAGCATGTTTTACTTGTGGAAGTTTTTATCATGTTCAGGCTAATTGCAACTACCACCAAAGGGAAAGGGTGGTAAATAGGAATTCTAGAGTGAACACAAATGGCTTTGCTAAATATAGTAACTCTAATGCTCAAAGAAACATGGCTCCCAGAGCAGTGTTAATGAGAAATGGCCTTAGACCCTTTAATACAGTTAGACCAGTTAGTACTGCTCAACCCAAATCAACAGTTTTTAGTGCAAAACTAACATCATGCTTTTCTAAATCAGTACAACAAACTGCTAAAAGGCCCTTTTATAAGAAAACAACATTTGAGAACAAGAAAAGGGTTAATACTATTTACAAAAGAGTTAATACTGCTAGGCCAGTAGTTAATACTGCTAGGCCAAATTCAGCAGTTTTAAATGCTGTTAGGGCAAATAGGGCTAATGTTGTTAAGGCCTCAGCATGCTGGGTTTGGAGACCTACCAAACCTGATAGTGCATCAATTACACTGAAGAAACATAATTACATTGATGCACGAGGCAGATCCAAGTTAGTAACGGCTTGGGTCCCCAAAGGAAACTAATTTCCTTTATTTTATGTGCAGGGACATTCAACAGAAGAGGATCAAGGATATGTTGACAGTGGATGTTCCAGGCACATGACTGGTAACATGTCTTATCTCTCAGATTTCAAGGAATTTGATGGAGGATATGTTGCATTTGGGGGAGGAGTCACAAGGATATGTTGATTTTGAGGATGTGTACTTTATTCAAGAACTTATTTTTAATCTCTTTAGTGTCTCACAGATGTGTGACAAAAAGAACAGTGTTCTCTTTACTGAGATTGAATGTCTTGTTCTTTCTCCCAACTTTAAGTTACCTGATGAAAATCATGTATTACTCAAAGTTCCTAGAAAGAACAACATGTACAATGCTGATATGAAGAACATTGTTCCTAAAGAGACTTTAACTTGTCTTGTTGCAAAGGCCACACTTGATGAATCAATGCTTTGGCATAGGAGGCTTGGTCATGTGAACTTTAAAAACATTAATAAACTTGTTAAGGATAATCTTGTGAAAGGATTACCTTTAAATTTTTTTGAATATTACCAAACATGTGCGGCCTGTTTGAAGGGGAATGAAATACCTCGTACTTTTCCCGACATGTCTTATTCGGAGAACCGACAATTTGGTTTCATTATTTTATTTATTTTGAGATACTAGGCGTATATATAGTCATTTTTATCGGAAATAATATACTGAGCGCGATGGCGTAATTCCCATACCATGAATAGACCATTTACTAACCTAAACGAGCCCCGATTCACTAAATTCCAAAAGTTAGCAAAAATTACAGAAATGGTCCATGGGAGTTAATTTCACCGCTACCTCGTCCTTGTAATTTTTCACTTTTGTCCCCTAGGGTTCCCTATATAAAGTTACTTATAACACTCAAACCATAGTTTCCCCTCTCTCTCCCTTCTATTTTTCGGCGTCGTTTTCTTGTCAACTTTTGGCCTTGCCGCCAACACCACCATTCGTCGCCGCCGACCAAGAGAAGACCAAGGGTGCATTTGTTTGGAGTCTAAAGCGTAGGGGTTCGCAATTAGTGTGTACGTTGGTTCGTAGTGGTCACCACCATAACAACCACCGCCTCACCATTACCTTTTCTTCCTCGCTCTCATTTTATGGGTATGACGAGTCCACAATACTCTTCTCATCATGTTATTTATTTATTTTTATCCGATTAGTATATGTGTTAATAAGGTTTTCGTGGATTGAAAAAGGATTAAAAATGGTTAAAAACGTTTTGGATTAAGTTCGTGTGGTTAAAAACTTATAAGAAAAAAATGGTGTTTGTTTGAGTTCGGATCGTATACGGGTCGGGTTGACCCGGATTTAGTCATGGTTTGTTCTTGTTCTTGAGTATGAGTAATATTTTGATATTGTTATTATTGTTTTGTAAACGGTTTAGGATTATGTCACACCCCTAAATTTCGTGACTTGCAGCGGAATGAAGCATCCAGGGGCGCGATTGGTCATAGCACCAAAGTTGCAGTTATATTGAACGACCTAAAGTGTCGTTTAGAAAATACATCGTTTGATTATTTAAAAACGTTCAGAGTTACAAAGCTATGTCCCAAAAGGTGAAACAAGTTTTCATAAAACAAGTTCCTACAATTCAAACGATGAATAGGTGCATAAAATATAAAGTGAGACGTTTCGACTCCGCGACTCTATGATGTGTCCATATGCAAGCCAACATGCGATACCTTCATTACCTAAAAATACATTGCTAAAAATGGTCAATAAAAATGTTGGTGAGATCATAGGTTTATGCAAATGAAATGTTGTACGGATACCACAAGTATAAAGTGTATGACAAAACCATGCCACATAAAAATGATACATTAGCTCTAAGCTCATGACCCCGAAGCTAGACTGAATGAAATGCCCCAACTGAGTGTTTGCCAGTCACTCTAATATGACAGAAATGAAATGCGTTCGTTTGACCAGTTGGTGCTACCAACCCGAACGGAGGAGTCACCCTCAATAGATCTATTCACTCACTCTCGCTTGCTAACAATTAACGGTTCATGATAATAAAAGGGGACTTTAATCTGGGCAATGATGTAACTTAAGCAATGTAATGAGTTTGTATACTTTGGACCGCATATGAAAATGGTGCAATGTATTCTCCCCGAGAGTTTAGAAATCAAATAAACAATTGAAAACGGGGCTATGAAAACTCACCTGATATGATATAGCAACAATGACAATGATGGATATAATGAAATAAAGCTCGGTCTCTAACCGCGACCTATTATGAATGATGTAATCCAATGTAAGCAATGACACAATGCAACACATGCAAATACGTATGTTAACGATACCACTTGTTAGTTTTGAAAATAACGTTTATCGACGAAAAATACACTTTTGACGTCTCGTTAAGTTATAAACTACTTTCCGTATAAATATGTTGAAACGGTACTCCACGATCCTCGTTTGGTGTTCTATCGGCAAAATGTAACGTTTTCATCGCAATTTAATATTTTCCTTAACTTGTGAAATATGCCCAAAATGGCTTCGTGAAACTAGTCGTGAAATATTGCACGTTAAGTGTTAGTGATCAAACTCGACGCTTTTGAAAACATTGTAACAATGTATTAATGTCGTTTCATTTAACTTTCGATTTTACACGCCTCGATCAATTAGAAAATCGGCTATCAATGTTATGTCTCGCAAAAACACTAGTTTTTGTACTTAAAACACTTTCTATTATTGGGCTGTCAAAATGAACATGGTACGTCGGGTTTCAAACGTGTATAACTCGGCCGTTATAAGCTCGTTTTCTACGTTCTTTACATCCACGGCTTTGTATAAACATGAACTAACATAATCTCAGTAGGTCGGGTCATCTAGATCACGTCTAACGCCTCGTTTTGTCCTTTGAATCTCGGCAATCAGCAACTAAATTTTCAGAAAATTAGTTTTCGTCGTCTAACTTTGAAAAATCATATCCCCTTCGTTATAAGTCGGTTTTTAGTGATTCTTGTGGCCACGGTTTCGTGTTTGAAAGAACTTTCTTAATATGAAGGCCAAAATAGTTCAAAAGTTTCTGACTTTTCCAGACTTTTCATTTTTGGACAGAACCTTATCTATACTTGTTAAAACTCATTTTCTTTGTTCTAAACTTGATCATACTACTTCAAATCAACTCCACAAGTTCGCAAATCCTACCATACACCTTCTTAGGGTGTCATGGGGTCCTAAACATCACCAACCTTGGTGGATTTCATGAGATCACTAATGAAACTTATAGATCTAGTGTTAAAGATAGTTTATGTGCAAAAGTGGTATCTAAAACTTAAATATGTTGCATGAATAACTAATATAACTTGAAAATACATAAACATATGAATCAAATGAAAGTATAAGATGATCAAAATGTGATCTTGAAACTTACTTGAATATTTGATGAGTTTTGATAAGAAATGAGTAAGAAACTTAAGATTTAATCACAAAACCATAACTAGAAAGGTAAATGGAGCTTGATTATGACTTTAACTTGGAAAATTTATGGATGATCTTTGTGTTCTTGGGTTTGGCCGAATGGGGAAAAAGAAAGGAAGAGAGAAATTTCCTTGATTTAGCTAAATGTGTATGTGATATGTGTTGCTAGTTAGTGGAAGGGAAATTAAATCAAGTAAATTCATTAATGAGTTTTGGAGTATTAGCCTAAATGGGGGCTTAGGGGGCGGCACATGGCAAGAAATGGAAGAGGATTTGATGTTTAAGCAAGGCTTTGTCCCCCATTTAAATAAGTACTAGCAGGGTACCCGCGCGTTGTGGCGGCGGGTACCCTGAAATAAAATTTTCTGGTGAATCATGTATTTTATTTTATTATATTCTTTTTAACAATAAATTTACGGATATCAAGAATTTCGTTTAGCTCATACCCGTTCGGGCTCGAGCCCGTTGGCTCGTGTCCATTCGGGCTCGAGCCCATTTCGCCCATTGCCCGGGGCTTGAATATTTGTATAATGTGCTTTATTATTTGTATTAGTAACATTTAATGCAGGAATTGTGTTTAAGTTGGTTGTACAATATGCTTGATAATTAGTATTTCTTATGTAAGGGGTGTTTTAATAACTGCATTAATTGTATTTATTGACCCGTTAATTAATTGTATTTAATTTACATAATGATTTATTTATTGTATTTAATGTTAGTATTTCTATTTTAATTAGTTGTACTTTGAGCTTAAGAACTTGAAAATGTTAGAAAATATGTTTTAATTACTTGTACTTTTAGCTTTATAACTTGGATTACTTAATTTAAGAGTTTTCATTATTAGTAGGCCTTAATGCTTTATAATATAGTAAGATTGGTAGTTTAGTGTATACATTGAGTGTTATCGGGTACCGAGTTAACTAGAAATAAATCATGACGAGGTGAAATGAAATACGACGAAGTTATAAAAATTGTAAAATCATATTCCTTGCAAGAATCGGGTGTTAGAATGATTATCGGATAGAAATTTCGTAAACCGACGGAGTTATAAGTGTCAAACGAAAAATTTAGCGATTGGTTTAAAAACACCGGGTAAAGTAATAATATAATCTCTATATCATTATAATTAGTTTGAAAATGTGTTAGGATCTTTTTCGGGAGTATTGGGTATAATATTAGTAGAAATGACTGAGTGGTAACGTTAATTAAACAATTAAGCATACGTTAATGAAAATCACACAAACCCATGCATGAACTGATATGATAATGATGTTACTGATGATATGCAGACTACTCTAGTCTATGGTGTGCCTTTACTGATGATGCATGAATACGCAGCTAAACCTAACTGGTTATACACATTTGAGTACCCGTAAACCAAGTTTACGACATGATGAATGATGCTCATGAATAGTGATTTCCTCCGGGAATGAATAGTGTCATGTGAAGAGTAAAATTTTTGACGACTTCTCAAAGTCTCAAACTGACTTCAAAAATGATGAATAGTGAAATGATGAATAGTGATCAGTGAATAGTGAATGATGAATAGTAACTCATGAATAGTAAATTGTCGGGGTTTGGAAAATGACCTAAAATTTCGAGTTGTCACAGTCGACCACCCTAAAAGGAATTCAGTCCCTGAATTCAGCTGATGTTGGTCTCTGGAGTGGTCTCGGTGAAAAGATGTGGGTATTTGAGTCGCATCTGGTCTTCCCGTTCACAAGTAAACTCAGGACCTCTGCGAGAATTCCAGCGAAATTTGACGATCGAAATTCGACTTTGCTTCAACTGTTTGACCTCTCGGTCCATGATTTCTGCTGGTTCTTCCACAAAGTTAAGCTTATCATCGATCTGAATTTCTTCCAATGGGATTACGAGCGTTTCGTCTGAAAGACATTTCTTGAGGTTTGAGACATGAAACGTGTTATGTACATTGCTGAGCTCTGACGGAAGCTCCAGTCTGTACGCTACCGGACCGATCCTTTCCAGAATCTTGAACGGCCCAATGTATCTCGGGTTCAACTTCCCGCGTTTCCCGAATCGTATCACGCCCTTCCAAGGCGAGACCTTCAACATGACTTTGTCTCCAACCTGAAATTCTAATGGTTTGCGTCGAACATCGGCGTAACTTTTCTGTCGGCTTCTGTCGGCTTCTGACTTTGTCACCAACTTCGGCCCAACAAACTGGGGACCTGCACTTACGACCGTAGAGTGCCTCGAATGGTGCGGCTTTTATGCTCGAATGATAACTGTTATTGTAAGAGAACTCGATCAATGGCAAATGGTTAGCCCAACCATTTCCAAAGTCAATGACACATGCCCTGAGCATGTCTTCCAATGTCTGAATCGTTCTCTCGCTCTGACCATCGGTCTGAGGATGATAGGCGGTACTCATGTCTAACTTAGACCCAAATGAATCTTGCAATGACTCCCAAAAGTTTGAAGTAAAGTGACTGTCTCTGTCAGAAATGATGGAAATTGGTGCTCCGTGCCTTGAGACTATTTCCTTGACGTAAAGTCTGGTGAGCTGATCCATAGTATAAGTCTCTTTGATTGGAATGAAATGGGCTGACTTGGTGAGACGATCAACTATTACCCAAATAGCATCGTAACCTCCTGATGTTTTGGGAAGTTTAGTGACAAAGTCCATTGTAATGCGTTCCCACTTCCACTGGGGAATCTCTAGTTGCTGAAGTAATCCTGATGGCTTCTGGTACTCGGCTTTCACTCTAGCACAAGTAAGACACTTGCTAACATACGTAGCTATCTCTGCTTTCATATTCGGCCACTAATAAAGCTTCTTGAGATCCTGATACATCTTATCAGAACCTGGATGAATGGAGTACTTCGACAGGTGTGATTCGTGCATGATCAACTCTCGTATTCCACCATAGAGAGGTATCCAGCTTCTATCCTTGAAGCATAATGTTCCATCTGATCTCCTTACTAAACCGTTTGCATTATCTTGCATTCCTTTGAGTGTTTCACTTGGTAGATTTTCTTCCTTGAGTGCCTCGACTTGGGCCTCGAGAATCTTTGATGGTAGTGATGAAATGATTGTCATTCCCAATGATCTGACTCTCAAAGGATGGAGTCTCTCTTTCTGACTGAGTGCATCTGCCACAACATTGGCTTTTCCTGGGTGATATCTGATTTCACAGTCGTAATCACTAAGTAGTTCCAACCAATGACGTTGCCTCATGTTAAGTTCCTTCTGATCCAGAATGTACTGTAAGCTTTTGTGGTCTGTAAATACTACACACTTTGTTCCGTAAAGATAATGCCTCCATATCTTGAGTGCGAAAACCATGACACCCAACTCTAAGTCGTGAGTAGTGTAATTCTTCTCATGCTTCTTAAGCTGACGAGATGCATAAGCTATCACCTTCTCGTTTTGCATTAACACTGCCCCAAGTCCTTTGTGTGAAGCATCGCAATATACCACGAAGTTTTCAATCCCTTCTGGCAATGACAAAATTGGCGCGCTGCAAAGTTTCTGTTTCAATAACTGAAAAGCGGTCTCTTGCTTTTCTCCCCAATCGTACTCCTGGTTCTTTTGTGTGAACTTGGTCAGTGGCTTAGCTATCTTGGAAAACCCTTCAATGAACCTTCTGTAATATCCGGCAAGTCCTAAGAATTGGCGAATTTCTGTGGGGGTTTTTGGTGTTGCCCAATCTTTAACTGCCTCAATCTTTGCTGGATCAACCTGTAGTCCCTGACTATCAATGACGTGACCAAGAAATTGTACTCTTCTGATCCAAAAATCACACTTTGAGAATTTGGCGTACAGTTTCTCTTTCTTGAGCAGCTCTAAAATTGTTCAGAGGTGTTCTCGGTGCTCTTCTTCACTCCTTGAGTAAATCAAGTTATCGTCAATGAATACGATCACAAACTTATCTAGATATGGCTTGCATACCCTGTTCATGAGATCCATGAACACAGCTGGTGCGTTGGTTAGTCCGAACGGCATTACCTGAAATTCATAATGGCCATAGCGTGTTCTGAATGCTGTCTTTGGGATATCTCCCTCCCGAACCCTAAGCTGATGGTAACCCGATCTCAAGTCGATCTTGGAGTAATAACTGGAACCTTGCAACTGATCAAACAAATCGTCGATCCTGGGAAGTGGATAACGATTCTTCACCGTTAATTTGTTTAGCTCTCGATAATCAATGCACATTCTGAAAGATCCATCTTTCTTCTTTACAAACAAAACTGGTGCTCCCCAAGGCGATGAACTCGGCCTAATGAATCCTTTATCCAAGAGCTCTTGCAATTGGTTCGACAACTCTTGCATTTCTGAAGGTGCAAGTCGATAAGGTGCTCGCGCAACTGGTGCGGCTCCTGGCACTAAGTCAATCTGAAATTCGACTTGGCGAGTAGGTGGACATCCTCAAGTCGCTTCTCCTCCGACTTCTTTTCTGTGATATGAGCCAAGAATGCATAACAACCCTTCTTTATGTATTTCTCTGTTTTAATGCACGAGATGATGCTGAGTCTAGTCCCACTGCGTTCTCCGCGAACGACCAATGTTTCGCCATCATAAGGAAGATGAACAACTTTTTCATCACAGATGATTCTGGCATGATGTTGAGATAACCAATCCATACCGATGACAATGTCGAAACTTCCAAGTTCTACTGGCATGAGATCTATATTGAACGGGTGATTGAGAAAATTGAGAGTGCAACCACGAATGATCGTGTCGGTGCCAACTAAACTACCGTTAGCTAGTTCAATGTGATACGGAGTGTCTAATGTGGTTGGTTCTATGTTGAGTAATGGTGCAAATGCAGTAGAAACAAAACTTCTATCGGCTCCAGAATCAAATAGTATGGATGCATAATGATTATTAATGAGGAACGTACCCGTAACGACATTCGGGTCCTCCCTGACATCTTCTCCTCCAAGGACATAAGCTCTTCCTCTAGCTGTTCCACCTTGGTTATTGTTTCCCTGATTCTTTCCTTTTGGACATTCCTTCTTGAAGTGTCCGACTTCTCCACAACCAAAACATGTTACTGGGAGCTTCTGATTATCAACCACAATCGGAGCTTTGCAATCCCTGGTCGAATGACCAACTTTCTTACAGTTTCCACACGGATTCGGATAATTTCCAGGGTTATGATGGGTTTGACATTTGTTGCACTTGGGTAAAGTACCATTGTAACCTCTTTTCTCAGCTTGACCTGCAACATAGGCTGCAAAGGCCTCTTGTCTCTTCGGTGGTGGTTGAGTAACATTGCTACTCTGGTTGTTATCCCGATTTCTTTTGTTGTTGTTGTTATTGGAATTGTTTCGGTTGCTTTTATAGTTGTTGTTGTTTCGATAGTTGTTGGAATTGTTGTTGTAGTTACGGTTACTGTTGGTGTTGTTGTTGTTGTTGAGGTAATTCCTTTCTTCACTATCTGAGCCATGAGTTTCTGAAACATTCTGATTGCCTCATCCAGTGTTTTCGGGTCGAAAGAAATCACATCACCACGGATGTTGTGAGGTAATCCTCCAATGAAATTCTCTAATAGCTTCTCAGTGTCCGGAACCATTGTCGGACATAATGCTGCCAATTCCTGAAACCTCCTGATATATGTCTGAATATCGTTACCTACTGTCACTAGCTCATAAAACTCTGTTTCCATCTTTTTCACTTCTGTTCATGGGCAAAACTTCTTTGTCAGCAACTTCTTGAATTCGTCCCATGTAAGCTTGTGAGCATTCTCCATTCCCATGGGCTTTGCATACGAATTCCACCATGACATAGCTTCCCCAACGAGTGTAATAGTAACAAACTTTACTTTGCTGTCCTCCGGACAGTTGCATAGAAGGAATACTGATTCTGTCTTTTCAAACCATCGGATCATGGCAGTGGCCCCTTCAGTGCCTTTGAATTTTTCCGATCACCACTCTTGAAATCTTTGTACGTACATTTACGACCATTTGTAACATTGGTATTTGTTCCTGCGGCTTCCGCGGTTTCTGCCCGCGAAGCGGCTTCAGCAGCGGCTGCAGCTACAACAGCTCTTTCTGTAACCAATGCTGCCTCAATACTGTCGGCAACAAGCTTTCTGATCTTGGCGGGTGTCATAGCAGTAGTGGCTCTTTTGGGTGGCATAATTCTTGACAATCACAAAAGATAACAACAATGAGAATCCACAATAGAAAACAATCATCATACACAATATATACAACCACAACATGTATATACATCCACAACACGTATAAATACAACCACAGCATGTATAAATACAATGAAACCACAACGAAACATCATAAATATAATCACAACGCACATGAATATAATACATGAAAATTTCGGTTACGCAGACCGATATCATAAAATAGCACAACGAAAATCCTGCAAAGTAGAGTCACACTTTATATATTTGTTTGTACTACAAGCAAAAGAGAACAAGTCCTAACTATGTCCCACACCCCGGGACTAGGATAATAATGTACAAGCTATATGATAAAAGTCTAACACTAGGCACCTCCTCCGGGTGCTCCATCTAGCCTACAGAAAATCCTCTGAAGATCCCTAGACATAGCAACAGCAATCTCCTCTAGGTGCTGAACTCGAAGCTGAAGATCAGTCTCCCTAGTCTCTGATGCAGACATCCTAGCCTGAACTGAAGATAACTCACCGGCCTGGCGATGATGCTCATCCTGGGACATCTGTGCCCTGTCGAACAACTCAGGCATCTCCTGCCTCAGCTGGGTAATACGCTCAGAACTCTCTAGCTGTCGGGACTCCAATCCGGCTCACTGGTATCTCCTCCACATAGTCTAATGCCCTATCAATCTGTCCCTGAAGCTGATCTAGTCGCGAGTCAAATGTAGCAGCAGTAAGTAGTCTGTCAGCAGCAGCCCTCGAGCTCTCACCAACCTCGAATCTGCTGGGTGGTGCTGTCTCTGCGGCATCTGAAGTATCTGGTGATGGAATATCAAGACGTGCCCGCTTCTTGAGCGGTAGGTCTGACATAGGAGTAGGATCTCTGGTATGAACTGGTGCTGATAGGGATGGCAATGGTGGAGACAATGATGATAAGGATGGTAATGGTGATAATGGTGATGGTGTACTGAATGCCACACTCCCCCTCGCTGTCAAGCGGCAACGGAGTGGATGAGATGAAGTAAGTGATAATGGTGGTGCTAGGGATACAAATGCAGCTGGTGACCTGACAGTGAGACGATGGACCCGCTTAGCAGCAGTGCACTTCATGCGCGGCCCACCTGGATATGTACGGTAAACTCGACCATAGGGTATAAACTCTCCAGGCTGGATAACTGGAACAACTCTGAGACCACGAAGGATCACAGGTGACAGTGGTGGGGTAGGCACGACTTCCCCCTCCTCAAAGGGTTCACTCTCAGCCTCTGACATCACAGGTGAAGATTGAGGAGTAGGCTCCACAGATGACAAAAAGATCGTGGGTAGTGAGGGTGATGTAACTGACTCTAGTATGATGGAGGGTTGTAAGGAAATATCGTCTGACTCAGAGTCCGATGAGATAACAATAGGGTGTGAATCCAAAGACATCACTGTGACAATAGATGTGAAATAAAGTAAATAAACATTTACACAATATAAGTTATGATGAAATGACGTATGTATGAAATTGCAATCACTACATGTGATATAATGAATATGCACTTATGCTACAATGATGAGATACTATGATGGTGTAGTTATAGTCTAGGATATAATGGACAACCTAGTTCGCTATAACCTTTGCTCTGGTACCAATCAGTCACACCCCCAAATTTCGTGACTTGCAGCGGAATGAAGCATTCAGGGGCGCGACTGGTCGTAGCACCAAAGTTGAAGTTATATTGAACGACCTAAAGTTTCATTTAAAAAATACATCGTTTGATTATTTAAAAACATTCAGAGTTACAAAGCTAGGTCCCAAAAGGTGAAACAAGTTTTCATAAAACAAGTTCCTACAATTCAAACGATGGATAAGTGCATAAAATATAAAGTGAGACGCGTCGACTCCGCGACTCCATGATGTGTCCATATGCAAGCCAACATGCGATACCTTAATTACCTGAAAATACATTGCTAAAAATGGTTAACAAAAATGATGGTGAGATCATAGGTTTATGTAAATGAAATGTTGTACGGATACCACAAGTATAAAGTGTATGACAAAACCATGCCACATAAAAATGATACATTAGCTCTAAGCTCATGAACCCGAAGCTAGACTGAATGAATTGCCCCAACTGAGTGTTTGCCAATCACTCTAATATGACAGAAATGAAATGCGTTCGTTTGACCAGTTGGTGCTACCAACCCGAATGGAGGAGTCACCCTCAATAGATCTATTCACTCACTCTCGCTTGCTAAAAATTAACGATTCATGATAATAAAAGGGGACTTTAATCTGGGCAATGATGTAACTGAAGCAATGTAATGAGTTTGTATACTTTGGACCGCATATGAAAATGGTGCAATGTATTCTCCCCCGAGAGTTTAGAAATCAAATAAACAATTGAAAACGGGGCTATGAAAACTCACCTGATATGATATAGCAACAATGACAATGATGGATATGATGAAATAAAGCTCGGTCTCTAACCGCGACCTATTATGAATGATGTGATCCAATGTAAGCAATGACACAATGCAACACATGCAAATACGTATGTTAACGATACCACTTGTTAGTTTTGAAAATAACGTTTATCGACGAAAAATACACTTTTGACGTCTCGTTAAGTTATAAACTACGTTCTGTATAAATATGTTGAAACGGTACTCCACGATCATCGTTTGGTGTTCTATCGGCAAAATGTAACGTTTTCATCGCAATTTAATATTTTCCTTAACTTGTGAAAATATGCCCAAAATGGCTTCGTGAAACTAGTCATGAAATATTGCACGTTAAGTGTTAGTGATCAAACTCGACGCTTTTGAAAACCTTGTAACAATGTATTAATGTCGTTTCATTTAACTTTCGATTGTACACGCCTCGATCAATTAGAAAATCGGCTATCAATGTTATGTCTCGCAAAAACACTAGTTTTTGTACTTAAAACACTTTCTATTAGTGGGCTGTCAAAATGAACATGGTACGTCGGGTTTCAAACGTGTATAACTCGGCCGTTATAAGCTCGTTTTCTACGTTCTTTACATCCACGGCTTTGTATAAACATGAACTAACATAATCTCAGTAGGTCGGGTCATCTAGATCACGTCTAACGCCTCGTTTTGTCCTTTGAATCTCGGCGATCAGCAACTAAATTTTCAGAAAATTAGTTTTCGTCGTCTAACTTTGAAAAATCATATCTCCTTCGTTATAAGTCGGTTTTTAGTGATTCTTGCGGCCATGGTTTCGTTTTTGAATGAACTTTCTGAATATGAAGGCCAAAATAGTTCAAAAGTTTCCGAGTTTTCCATAATTTGCATTTTTTGATAGAACCTTATCTATACTTGTTAAAACTCATTTTCTTGGTTCTAAACTTGATCATACTACTTCAAATCAACTCCACAAGTTCGCAAATCCTACCATACACCTTCTTAGGGTGTCATGGGGTCCTAAACATCACCAACCTTGGTGGATTTCGTGAGATCACTATTGAAACTTATAGATCTGGTGTTAAAGATAGTTTATGTGCAAAACTGGCATCTAAAACTTAAATATGTTGCATGAATAACTAATATAACTTGAAAATACATAAACATATGAATCAAATGAAAGTATAAGATGATCAAAATGTGATCTTGAAACTTACTTGAATATTTGATGAGTTTTGATAAGAAATGAGTAAGAAACTTGAGATCTAATCACAAAACCATAACTTGGAAGGTAAATGGAGCTTGATTATGACTTAAACTTGGAAAATTTATGGACGATCTTTGTGTTCTTGGGTTTGGCCGAATGGGGAAGAAGAAAGGAAGAGAGAAATTTCCTTGATTTAGCTAAATGTGTATGTGATATGTGTTGCTAGTTAGTGGAAGGGAAATTAAATCAAGTAAATTCATTAATGAGTTTTGGAGTATTAGCCTAAATGGAAAAGTTAGGGGGGCGGCACATGGCAAGAAATGGAAGAGGATTTGATGTTTAAGCAAGGCTTTGTCCCCCATTTAAATAAGTATTGGTAGTTTAGTGTATACATTGAGTGTTATCTGGTGCCGAGTTAACCAGAAATAAATCATGACGAGGTGAAATGAAATACGACGAAGTTATAAAAATTGTAAAACCATATTCCTTGCAAGAATCGGGTGTTAGAATGATTATCGGATTGAAATTTCGTAAACCGACGGAGTTATAAGCGTCAAACAAAAAATTTAGCGATTGGTTTAAAAACACCGGGTAAAGTAATAATATAATCTCTATATCATTATAATTAGTTTGAAAATGTGTTAGGGTCATTTTCGGGAGTATTGGGTATAATGTTAGTAGAAATGACTGAGTGGTAACGTTAATTAAACAATTAAGCATATGTTAATGAAAATCACACAAACCCATGCATGAACTGATATGATAATGATGTTACTGATGATATGCAGACTACTATAGTCTGTATAATGTGCCTTTACTGATGATGAATGAATACGCAGCTAAACCTAACTGGTTATGCGCATTTGATTACCCGTAAACTAAGTTTACGACATAATGAATGATGCCCATGAATAGTGATTTCCCTCCAGGAATGAATTGTGTCATGTAAATAGTAAAATTTTTGACGACTTCTCAAAGTCTCAAACTGACTTCAAAAATGATGAATAGTGAAATGATGAATAGTGATAGGTGAAAATTTTTGACGACTTCTCAAAGTCTTAAACTGACTTCAAAAACGATGAATAGTGAAACGATGAATAGTTATAGGTGAATAGTGAATGATGAATAGTAACTCCTGAATAGTAAATTGTCAGGGTTTGGAAAATGACCTGAAATTACGAGTTATGACAGATTAGGTGTAACACCCTGACCCGCCAAGGTCAAGATATCACATTATGGTGTCATACAAAGCATACATAACGCAAGCGGAAGTCTTTTAAATAAATAACTAAGTCTCGAACATCAAGACTAGTATCCAAAAGATAATCCAAAATGCATAACGGTTTAACCAAACCAACCAAAGTAAATAAATAATATCTGAAGTGCGGAAATAATGAAATGTCCGAAACAATGGACTACAAATGATAAACAAAATGGGTCTCTCAATAATCTACTCTCTCATTCCCATGCCCGTCGCCCTGCTTATTACCTGCCGCATAAGAAAGAAAGACATGCGGCTGAGCTTAAAAAGCCCAGTGAACGGATATATACGAATAACAAATCATAAGGGTAAATAAGCATAAGCAACGAAGGAATAAAAGATACGAAAGCATAATCATAAGTCATACGAATCAAAGCATATCAAAAGATAAGAGTACATGAGAACTGAATAAGAACTGATCAATAACGGAAGAAAAAAAAGATAATGAGAAGGTTCATAAAAGGATGTGCCATAAGAACTCCATACATACATAATCCGTCAAATCATATCATATCATATAAGTGCACGAAGAGGGGAGACCTCTAAGTACCATAAGTGTGAGAGGGGTGTAAGGCACACACCACCTGGTCACCATAATCATACATACACATAAATCCTAGGATGCATCCATACGCTCCCAACATAAGTATGTGTGACAGTACTAGACTGGTCACACACACGCATAAATGGCCAATAGTGCACAAAATCATAACATATCATAAAGAGGAACGCCGTAGATCTATCACACCTCTACGGGAGTGTCATGCATAGGGTGCCATCCTACACATGGTCTTGGTACCTCCAGAACTAGTTAAGCTCAGGCACAGATCTATCATATCATACCAAATCATAATCAAAGCTAAAGCATAGCAAGAGAAACGAAAGTGTATCTCAACAAATCATAGCAACACATAATCATATCATAGCAGAGACATTTAAACAAATGTCAGAATGAATCACATAAGAATGGCAATCATACAATGAAAGCCAAGAATCAAACAAAAGGGAATCATAGCAGTTATCGGATCATAAGAAATATCCCTACTGAAAAGGGAAAACATAATGTACGAAGCAATGTGTCTTAGAGTAAGACAGAATATCCGTACCTCGACAAAGCACACCAAATATCAAGGCAACAAAAGAATAGGGATGAATGATCACTCCCTCTTCACCCGATCTACAAATAAACATAAGTTCTCTTAAGTTCGTATAATCATATGGTTTCATGTTTGTTCCCATTTCATATTAAGGAGCTTTGATCATTAAGGTTCTCGTATTTCAAATTAAAAGGTTAGAGATTATCATATTCTTAGCTTATGATTCATAATGTCATTCACAAGTTTTAGTGTCATATAGTAGTTATCATAACTTTAGGGGTTCAATATGTAATTATCATAAGTTTAGGGTATAATATGAAAATATCATCAAGTTACAGATTTTATAAGTTATGACCTTTGGTTTTAGCAAAATATCCATTTACACCCTTTAGGTTACACAATAAACACATCACACCCTTTAGTTCACAATTTTACCCTTTTATAACATTACACAGTTTTAAGTACAATTTTTTCAGGTTTTCCATAAATTATAAATCGTATAAGAACTCAGTATTACAATTCCCAAAAATTCCCAGAGATGCTAAAATGTCTTAAGTATTTTATCAAATTTTTCCAGATTTTATTATGTAGTATAGGTATGTATTAAAAATCCATTTTCACAACACGTCCAGATTTCTGAGAAATTTTACTATACGAAAAGTTATTAGCTAGAAACCTTTTAAGAAAAATTCACAAAAATCTATAAAAATTCCAGAAAGTCATATACATCTTGAATATTACCCAGTTCAAAGGAAACCTTCTAACTCAACACGTTTTGAAAATTAAAAATGGAAAACCCGGACTGATTTTCCAGACTCACAAATCCGACCAGACACATAATTTTCTAAAAATCAAAAAGTACCTTTCCATGCCTCTAAAAATTACAACATAAATTTCTCCAGGTAGCTATTTCATTAAACTACAATCTAGACTCCAGAAACATCAAAATATACATTCACATCATTTAGTTATAGCCGTTTAAAGTCGACCAAAAGTTCGAACTCAGAAACAGACCTCACAGAAACCTATCCATTTTAGGGTTTTTCATATCCAAATCACAAGTTATTCATCCCAAACGATTTTGGTTGAGTCCATAACATATTTTGGTCATTCAATAACATATTTAACATGATTCTCACGAATTATTTTACACCAAAAGTGGCATCCGATTCATATACATAATTTTTAGGGTTTTTACATTCATGATTTCATGTGATTATTTGTGGTTCTATAACACATATTTTTCGATCATACAACGGAACAAGAACAAGAATTAAACAAGGACACGATACCCTCGTAGACCACGAAAACCACGAACACCACACGGATCAAAAACACCACACGAATGCTTCTTCCTCCTCTTCCTATCCTTGCGCCGAACAGCAGCAAAAACAGCACAAAAGTGGTTGATTTGATTAGTTTTTGACGCGTAATCTTCGTATGGATCATCATAGAGGTTAGGGGCTTACCTTGTGACGATTAGACAAGAGTTAGAACAAGTTTTTGGAGCTCCTTGGATGATCTTCTAGGCGTGGCAGCAGAAAAAATGGAGGCAGCCGATTGTTTTGATTAGTTTAGGGTTTTTGATTTGTTTTGAATTAGTGAAATCCGGTGTTAGGAGATAACAAGGACCGACATTTGATTTAGGTTAAGTTAGGAATGATTTACATAATTTTAGGGACTTACCATGATTGTACAAATCAAGAATGTGGACTTGTTTATGGTCCAAGGGGGGGGGGGGGCGGCCAAACTTTAGCTTCCTCTTTTTTTTTTTTTTTTTTTTTTTTTTTTGTTACAAAACATATAATGTATAGTTTTATAATTAAGTTAGACTTAGGTTAATTTCATTTAATTCGTATTCGTAAGTTCTCAAGATTTTAATTCGAGGGCATTTTAGTCTTTTCATATTGTGTTAATTTGTGGGTTTTACAACTCTTCCCCTCTTAAAAAAAATTTTCGTCCTCGAAAATTGAAGTGCGAAATCGAAATGAAATGCGAAATCGAAAGCAATAACGAAATGAATACGTACCAAATCAAAAAGAGAAATTCGGATAATCGGATCGTATTGACTCTTCGGTTTCCCAAGTAGCCTCGCTCTCAGGATGGTTCTTCCAAAGAATCTTTACGAACGGAATGGTTTTAGTTCTCATGACTCTTTCCTGACGCTCCAAAATAGCCTCAGGTTCTTCACTATAAGAAAGGTCTTCCCGAATCTGATCGAACGGGCAAGACACAACGTGAAGCGGATGATAATTATACCCACGAAGAAGTGACACATGAAAAACGTTATGCACGTGCGATAACTGGGGAGGTAGCGCCAAACGATAAGACACCTCACCAACACGATCAAGAATCTCAAACGGACCAATATAGCGCGGACTAAGCTTCCCTTTCATACCGAAACGCTTAACACCTCGAAACGGAGAAACCTTCAAGAAAACACGATCACCAGAATTAAACATAACATCACGACGATGACGATCAGCATAGCTCTTCTGCCTAGCACGAGCTTCCTTCAACTTCTCTCTGGCTACATCCACTTTCTCATTAGTAATTCTAATCATTTCAGGTCCCTCAATGAGTCTTTCCCCGACCTCATTCCAACAGACCGGCGCCCTACACTTACGCCCATATAACATCTCAAACGGAGCCATCCGAATACTCGCGTGCCAACTATTATTGTAAGCAAACTCCACTAAACACAAGTAATCATCCCAGTGGCCTGTCCACTCTAAAGCACAAGACCTCAACATATCCTCCAATGTCTGAATCGTCCGCTCCGACTGCCCATCGGTCTGAGGATGAAATGCCGTACTGAATTTAAGCCGTGCACCCCAAACTTTATGTAACCCTTTCCAGAAACGAGACGTAAAACGAGGATCACGATCGGACACAATAGAAGACGGCATACCATGCAATCGAACAATTTCCTGCTAGAAGATCTCGGCCAAACGACCCACAGAATAATCAATACGAATAGGAAGAAAATGCGCAGATTTGGTCAGACGATCAACAACAACACAAATAGCGTCATGCTTCCGAAGAGTACGAGGTAAACCAGTAACGAAGTCCATCGATATCTCATCCCATTTCCACATAGGAATATCAAGAGGTTGCAACAGACCACTTGCACGCTGATGTTCAATCTTAACTTGCTGACAAGTCATACATCTAGCCACATGCAAAGCCACATCCTGCTTCATCCCATTCCACCAAAAATGTTGCTTCAGATCATGATACATCTTAGTCGAACCCGGATGAATAGAAAACGGAGAACTATGTGCCTCAGAAAGCACAGCGTCACGAAGAGTAGAATCATCAGGAACACATAAACGCTCACCAAACCAAACGATACCATCTGCATCCACACGAAAATCCGACTGCTTACCATCCTCAATATTCTGCACAATAGCCCATAAGTCACCATCATCTTTCTGGGCTTCCTTAATCCTCAACATCAAATCAGGCTCCACCTTCAAGCTAGCCCAAAAACCATCATGCCCACGAACACACAATTCAACCTCCATAAGCTCTAAGTCATTCAGAATCCTCGGCTCAAAGTCAAGACTAGCAATCATTCCTGACTTACGACTCAGAGCATCAGCCACAACATTGGCTTTCCCAGGGTGATACTGAATATTGGTATCATAATCTTTCAACAACTCTAACCAACGCCTCTGTCGCATGTTCAACTCTTTCTGGGTGAAGATGTACTTCAAGCTCTTTTGGTCGGTGAATATATCACAACTCTCACCATAAAGATAATGCCTCCAGATTTTCAAAGCAAAGACAACAGCAGCTAACTCAAGATCGTGAGTAGGATAGTTCGCCTCATATGGTTTCAACTGCCTAGAAGCATAAGCAATCACTTTCCCACGCTGCATCAAGACACAACCCAAACCCTTCTTTGAAGCATCACTATAAATCTGATAACCTCCCGAACCAGATGGAAGGGTAAGAATCGGTGCAGAAACAAGCCTCTTCTTCAACTCCTCAAAACTAGCCTCTCGCTCGTCGGTCCATACAAATTTCTCTCCCTTGCGCATAAGCTGAGTCAAAGGTAGGGACAAACGAGAAAAACCTTCAACAAACCTTCGATAATAACCAGCCAAACCCAGAAAACTCCTGATCTCAGTCACATTGGTCGGTCTTGGCCACTTAGTGATAGCCTCAACCTTAGCCGGATCCATTTTGATACCATCTGCGGAAACGACATGACCTAGAAATGCAACTTGCCCTAACCAGAACTCACACTTGGAGAACTTGGCGTACAACTTCTTCTGCCTCAAAGTTTCCAACACAATACGAAGATGACTCTCATGCTCTTCCTTAGTCTTAGAGTAGACCAAGATGTCATCAATAAACACAATCACAAATTTATCCAAGTACTCATGGAAAACCCGATTCATCAAGTCCATGAAAACCGCTGGCGCATTCGTCAACCCAAAAGGCATGACTAGGAACTCATAGTGGCCATATCTCGTACGAAACGCGGTCTTAGGAACATCTTGCTCCTTCACACGTAGCTGATGATAACCCGACCTCAAGTCGATCTTAGAAAAGAATTTAGCACCCTGAAGCTGATCAAACAAATCATCGATGCGAGGAAGCGGATAACGATTTCGAATAGTGATCCGGTTAAGCTCACGGTAGTCGATACACAACCTCATACTACCGTCCTTCTTCTTAACGAATAACACCGGAGCACCCCACGGCGAAACACTAGGACGAATGGAACCAGATTCAAGCAATTCTTGCAACTGCTCTTTCAATTCTTTCAATTCCACAGGAGCCATACGATAAGGAGCCTTAGAAATAGGTTCCGCACCAGGAATTAAATCAATAGAGAATTCCACTTCACGCTCAGGCGGCATGCCTGGAAGCTCATCAGGAAATACATCAGGGAATTCACGAACAACAGAGAGGTCCTCGATACTAGGAACCTCCAAAGATGAATCCATAATCGAAGCCAGAAAACCCTCACAACCATGAGTTAACAAAGAACGAGCTTTCATAGCGGATATGATCTTAATAGGTTTACCAAGCCGACATCCCTGGTAAACAAATTCCGGATTACAAAGATCGCCAAATATCACACGCCTAGTATGGCAGTCAATCGTAGCTCGATGCTCCGACAACCAATCCATACCCAAAATCACATCGAAATCATACATATCGAGAGGAAGAAGATTCGCAGGGCGAATCCTATCATCAAAGCGAAGAGGACAATCCACGTATTCATGCGTAATGACTACGGAAGTTTTCATAGGGGTTGATATGGATAAAGCATATTTTAATGGTGTTGCGGTTGATTTTATGGATTTAGCAAACGTAACAGATATAACAGAATGAGTAGCTCCCGTATCAAATAAAACAAGGACAGAACGATCAAATAAATAGAGCATACCCAAAACAGTGCCAGAAGAACCCGCAGCCTGATCTCTAGTAAGTGCAAATACCCGGCCCTTGGAAGCCTGCTGACCCCCATTACCATTACCGCGGTTGGTACCAGACGTCTTCGGACAATCCCTAGCCCGATGTCCAACCTCACCACAGTTAAAACACGCACCAGCAGCTCTATAACATGTACGACCCGGATGAGTCTTCCCACACTCAACACAAACAGGAGGAGGTGGAAGCCGTTCCACATTCCCCTGACCAGCCGAAGAAGAACCAGAACCCCGATTACCCTGCTGATAGCCCTGACTCTGCTGATTGCCCCGACTCTGCTGACCTCTATACTGCTGGTCACGACCTGACCGCTGATTCTGTCCACCATTGTTGTTGTTACCCCGCCTATCAGTACTCCGAAACTCATTTCCCCGCGAAACAACATTCCTGCTACTACTACCCTGGACCTGCTGCTGATCACCCTCCAGAGACCTTTTTACCCCACGCCTAGACCTCTGCTGCATCAACTCTTTGTTACGAACCGCGTTGGCAACTTGTGCCACATCATCAAAATTAGTGTTGAGAATACCATCCAACAACTCATCACGTAACCCCCACTTAAAGTGTAAAGCCTGCTCCTCCGGAGGCCCTGCCTTCTCGCCCAAGAAACCCGCTAGCCTAACAAACCGCTTCATATATTCCCCACTCGTCTCCCTATCCAACTGGTAAATCTGATGGTAGTCCCGCTCAAACTTCAGTCTCTCGGATTGAGGAAAATACTGGAGAAAGAAGATCTCCCGAAATTCAGCCCAAGATAACCCAGCCACATACGTTTCACCTCCCTTAGCAGTCCTATACGCCTTCCACCAACTGAGGGCATCCCCTCAAACTTGTAACTAGCCAAACGTGCCTTAAACACGTCATCACACCCAAGCACCTCAAAGATTTTCTCAATGTGAGAAATCCAGTTCTCCGCCTCAACAGGAGAAGTAGCAGCACTAAACGAACGCGGTTTCTGCTTACCAAAACGCTCCAACCATACATGGATCGATGCTGGTGGAGCATCACCACCACCACCACCGTTACCACCATTGCCGTTACCACCATTACCATTACCACCACCACCACTACTACTAGCGGTGTTCCTCCTAATCTCCTCTGTGATACGCTCAGTCAAACCAGGGATCAACGCAGCAACAGCTCGCTGCACAGCAGCATCAAAAGCAGCTTCCTCACGAGTCATTACCATCTGGAAGATCACAAATGAGACAAAAGGACAGAAGAAACGTAAGGGTCAAAATACGAAGAAAGAGATCGCGTCAACGAAAAGCCTAGTGTCTACCCAAATCCTCACAGGTCATTTCTAAGGTTCTACAGGTCAAACCCAGTCGCTTTGATACCATAATTGTAACACCCCGACCCGCCAAGGTCAAGATATCACATTATGGTGTCATACAAAGCATACATAACGCAAGCGGAAGTCTTTTAAATAAATAACTAAGTCTCGAACATCAAGACTAGTATCCAAAAGATAATCCAAAATGCATAACGGTTTAACCAAACCAACCAAAGTAAATAAATAATATCTGAAGTGCGGAAATAATGAAATGTCCGAAACAATGGACTACAAATGATAAACAAAATGGGTCTCTCAATAATCTACTCTCTCATTCCCATGCCCGTCGCCCTGCTTATTACCTGCCGCATAAGAAAGAAAGACATGCGGCTGAGCTTAAAAAGCCCAGTGAACGGATATATACGAATAACAAATCATAAGGGTAAATAAGCATAAGCAACGAAGGAATAAAAGATACGAAAGCATAATCATAAGTCATACGAATCAAAGCATATCAAAAGATAAGAGTACATGAGAACTGAATAAGAACTGATCAATAATGGAAGAAAAAAAAGATAATGAGAAGGTTCATAAAAGGATGTGCCATAAGAACTCCATACATACATAATCCGTCAAATCATATCATATCATATAAGTGCACGAAGAGGGGAGACCTCTAAGTACCATAAGTGTGAGAGGGGTGTAAGGCACACACCACCTGGTCACCATAATCATACATACACATAAATCCTAGGATGCATCCATACGCTCCCAACATAAGTATGTGTGACAGTACTAGACTGGTCACACACACGCATAAATGGCCAATAGTGCACAAAATCATAACATATCATAAAGGGGAACGCCGTAGATCTATCACACCTCTACGGGAGTGTCATGCATAGGGTGCCATCCTACACATGGTCCTGGTACCTCCAGAACTAGTTAAGCTCAGGCACAGATCTATCATATCATACCAAATCATAATCAAAGCTAAAGCATAGCAAGAGAAACGAAAGTGTATCTCAACAAATCATAGCAACACATAATCATATCATAGCAGAGACATTTAAACAAATGTCAGAATGAATCACATAAGAATGGCAATCATACAATGAAAGCCAAGAATCAAACAAAAGGGAATCATAGCAGTTATCGGATCATAAGAAATATCCCTACTGAAAAGGGAAAACATAATGTACGAAGCAATGTGTCTTAGAGTAAGACAGAATATCCGTACCTCGACAAAGCACACCAAATATCAAGGCAACAAAAGAATAGGGATGAATGATCACTCCCTCTTCACCCGATCTACAAATAAACATAAGTTCTCTTAAGTTCGTATAATCATATGGTTTCATGTTTGTTCCCATTTCATATTAAGGAGCTTTGATCATTAAGGTTCTCGTATTTCAAATTAAAAGGTTAGAGATTATCATATTCTTAGCTTATGATTCATAATGTCATTCACAAGTTTTAGTGTCATATAGTAGTTATCATAACTTTAGGGGTTCAATATGTAATTATCATAAGTTTAGGGTATAATATGAAAATATCATCAAGTTACAGATTTTATAAGTTATGACCTTTGGTTTTAGCAAAATATCCATTTACACCCTTTAGGTTACACAATAAACACATCACACCCTTTAGTTCACAATTTTACCCTTTTATAACATTACACAGTTTTAAGTACAATTTTGTCAGGTTTTCCATAAATTATAAATCGTATAAGAACTCAGTATTACAATTCCCAAAAATTCCCAGAGATGCTAAAATGTCTTAAGTATTTTATCAAATTTTTCCAGATTTTATTATGTAGTATAGGTATGTATTAAAAATCCATTTTCACAACACGTCCAGATTTCTGAGAAATTTCACTATACGAAAAGTTATTAGCTAGAAATCTTTTAAGAAAAATTCACAAAAATCTATAAAAATTCCAGGAAGTCATATACATCTTGAATATTACCCAGTTCAAAGGAAACCTTCTAACTCAACACGTTTTGAAAATTAAAAATGGAAAACCCGGACTGATTTTCCAGACTCACAAATCCGACCAGACACATAATTTTCTAAAAATCAAAAAGTACCTTTCCATGCCTCTAAAAATTACAACATAAATTTCTCCAGGTAGCTATTTCATTAAACTACAATCTAGACTCCAGAAACATCAAAATATACATTCACATCATTTAGTTATAGCCGTTTAAAGTCGACCAAAAGTTCGAACTCAGAAACAGACCTCACAGAAACCTATCCATTTTAGGGTTTTTCATATCCAAATCACAAGTTATTCATCCCAAACGATTTTGGTTGAGTCCATAACATATTTTGGTCATTCAATAACATATTTAACATGATTCTCACGAATTATTTTACACCAAAAGTGGCATCCGATTCATATACATAATTTTTAGGGTTTTTACATTCATGATTTCATGTGATTATTTGTGGTTCTATAACACATATTTTTCGATCATACAACGGAACAAGAACAAGAATTAAACAAGGACACGATACCCTCGTAGACCACGAAAACCACGAACACCACACGGATCAAAAACACCACACGAATGCTTCTTCCTCCTCTTCCTATCCTTGCGCCGAACAGCAGCAAAAACAGCACAAAAGTGGTTGATTTGATTAGTTTTTGACGCGTAATCTTCGTATGGATCATCATAGAGGTTAGGGGCTTACCTTGTGACGATTAGACAAGAGTTAGAACAAGTTTTTGGAGCTCCTTGGATGATCTTCTAGGCGTGGCAGCAGAAAAAATGGAGGCAGCCGATTGTTTTGATTAGTTTAGGGTTTTTGATTTGTTTTGAATTAGTGAAATCCGGTGTTAGGAGATAACAAGGACCGACATTTGATTTAGGTTAAGTTAGGAATGATTTACATAATTTTAGGGACTTACCATGATTGTACAAATCAAGAATGTGGACTTGTTTATGGTCCAAGGGGGGCGGCCAAACTTTAGCTTCCTCTTTTTTTTTTTTTTTTTTGTTACAAAACATATAATGTATAGTTTTATAATTAAGTTAGACTTAGGTTAATTTCATTTAATTCGTATTCGTAAGTTCTCAAGATTTTAATTCGAGGGCATTTTAGTCTTTTCATATTGTGTTAATTTGTGGGTTTTACATTAGGACCCGTTAGGGAGTTTATTTGTTTTGTTCGATCCGCAGTTAACCGAGAGGGTGTGGTGGTTTCGTCTTCATAAGTCATAGGTTGAAGGCAAGTAGACAAAAATGGTGTTTGTTTGATCTTCTGGTTCTTGGTCACAATGTGGAAACCCACTTCAGTCATGGTTTGTCTCGAGTTTGCATCGGATTGGTTATGTGTTATGAGTTTTATTTGGATTTTTGGTTCGACCACACCCACACAAGGTGTTGGTTTGCGTTGGGTTACTCTCGGATACAGTCAAAACCCAAGAAGGGTATGACCACCTTGTTTATCTCATCTCGTTTTAGCCAAAACCATTGAGGTGTTGATCTGTGTTGCGTTGTGTTGGTTTGTTCATCAGATTTTGGGTACGTTGGTGATAACAGATCGAAAGGGTGCGCTTGGTTTTTGATATTGGGCCAAGCCCGAAAGTTAATTTGAGTCCGGTTGGTTCTAAATGTGTTTATTTGGTATTATATATATATATATATATTAACACATATATTTAACTAGTACTTTATATTTTAGTTATTGAAATACTTGACTAACAAATTTAATCGTTTGACATTGGTGCTCATTGGTACGTTTCGGATTATACTTGAGATTTTGACTTAGATTTGGATAATATGGATACTTATCGGATTATAAATATTGAACGGAAATTTGAGATACTTGACGTATATTAGACTTGAACTATTTGGACATGTATTAACATTATTGGACAATTTGGACTTATTGGACTTGAAACGAATACCATATATTAGACTCATAACGAATTTAATATATTTGATTCGGAACGAATATACAATAAGTAAATAATGACCAATAATCAATGGATACTTCTACTAAATTGTTTTGAGAAGATTTTTAACCGAAAACTCATGGTTTTATTGACTTGTAAACTTTTGCTAATAGAAGTACTAATTGGAGTTTTTTACAAAACTTAAATTAACTTTCTAACACTTCAATGACTATTTCTAAGCTATTTGGCATTATGGGCAAAATACCGAACCGTACGGAGTGACTCATTTTTGTAGACGTATTCCTTGGTCGTTATGTTCTGGACTTCTACGTGTCATGTCTTCCCGACTTGAGTTCTAGTCAGTACTTTTCTTGTCTGTGTTGATTCATTTTTGAAGTGCGTGTTTTGAGTCTATGGGTTCTTACCACCACACGAAACGTTGATACTAAGCTTTTGAAAAGTATTGAAATTGAGTAATCCACGAAAACTAAGACACGTTGTCTCTTGTCGACTTAGTTATTACGAGATGTATTTTGAGATAACCATATATGTATTAGGTTGTGCCAATCCCGTACCATTGTGCATGTCTCCTGGATACCGTTGTGTTTTGCTTCTAGATGCCAGTTGTGTCAGTTGTGATATTTGCATTGCTGTGGCTAAGGTGAGTTCATGGCCCCTACTTTTACTTGTTTTACAACTGTTTTGGGGGAGAATACATGCTCGTTTTTAACTAAACTCAATGCTTTTGAATGTTTTCATGCCGTGATCTACTGCTTTCATGATTTTGGACAATATGTGTGCTTTGATTGCGATATGTGCCTTATTGTTTGAATTCAATTTGTGTAACTTGGCTTGAACTTGCACAACTGTTTAGTGATGCATTGATAGTATAATTTTGGGAAGTGGCACCCAGTATATCATTTGGTAAGTGGCACCCAGTCTATGTGTGAATCAATTATGCGTGTTTGCAGTCTGAGGTTCAGCTGCTGCTTGTTTGTTATCTTTGTTATGTGCTCACATTTGTATATCTTGCTCACTGTTGTCCTACGCTTCATTATCCACAGCTTCGTGGTTTAACTCTTAAACCTATGAACTCACCAACCTCGTGTTGACACTTTTAGCATGTATTCTCAGGTTTAAGGCGATAGCAAACTGTTGGAAGGCGCTTGGCAAGGGGCACGATCATTGTTGGGAATTAAATTAAGCAGTTAGTACGGTTCTGTATAAGTTAGTACGGTTGAACAGTTGCTGAAGAATACAAGAACAATTAGTACTGCTGATGAAGAAAAGTTCGTACTGCTTACAAGATCAAGGTGAAACCGTGTGAAGATAAATATGGAATGGATATGATGTATATCTTATTTATATAGATTGATATGAATATAGTTTACTTGTAAATGACTCTTTGTGATATAAAAAGAGATCCTCAGTTAGGGTTTATTCATATCCTATAAGTACATGCATTATTAAGAGCTTCACGTTTTTCATTGTAATCGTTCAATATATTGAAGCAAAGTGTTTGGTTAAACATTGTCTTGTTACATCTATACAATCACCAAACAAGAATTCTTCTAAGTACTTAATAGTAAATTCCGCGTGCTGTTAAGTATATATTCAAAGTATCTCCAACACAACTCGTGTGTGTTTAGATCTGGTCAAGTGGTATCAGAGACAGGTTACTGATACTTTGATATAGAAGTTTCTGAAGTATTTAATCACTAGCCACAAAGAAGATGGACATGGAGACACCACAAACCTCAATCCTTGCTAAACTCCCCATTATGAAACAGAATGAATACGATTTATGGCGGCTCAGAATAGAGCAATATTTCATGGTGCAAGACTATGCATTATGGGATATAATTATCAATGGTGATTCATTCAAACCAATTCCAACTGAGGAAACGCATGCTGATAGCTCAAAGACAACAAAGCTCAACACTGAGCCTGTTACTAATGAGGAGAGAATAAAAAAGAATAATGATCAGAAGGCTAGGAATTTGTTACTAATGGCAATTCCTAATGATCAAGTGCTAAACTTTAGCCAATATGAGACTGCTAAGACCCTTTTCGAAGCAGTGGTGGAAAGATTTGGTGGCAATGAAGCTACCAAGAAGGCACAGAGAACTTTACATAAACAAAGTTATGAGAACTTCACTGCAACAAGCAATGAAACTTTGGACCATATCTTTAATAGGCTTCAAAAGATCATCAGTCAAATTACTGTGTTGAAGATTGTGATTCCACAGGAAGACCTCAACATGAAGTTTCTAAATAGTTTACCTGCTGAATGGAACACTTATGTTGTGGTTTGGAGCAATAAAACATAACTAGAGAAAATGACATTGAATGAGCTTTCCAAAAATCTTAAGATTGTTGAGCAGAAGCTGAAGAAGAGTGGTAGCACCAGTTCTAGTTCAGGGAATATGGCTTTCTTATCTTCTTCAAACAGTTCGAATCATGAAGATGAAGAAGCAGTTGGTACTACTAAACCAACAGTTAGCACTGCTAGTGTAAAAACTAGTGCTGCTGGATTAACTGAAGAGACCATATATGCATTTGTTTCAGAACAATCTGGTGGGTCTCAGATTTTTAATGAAGATCTTCTTCAAATTGCTGAAGCTGATTTGAAAGCTATGGATTTAAAGTGGCAGTTGGCTTTGATAAGCATCAGGGCTAAGAAGTATTACCAAAGGACTGGGAATAAGATTACTTTTAATGGTCGAGATGTTGCTAGGTATGATAAGTCTAAGGTAGAGTGCTATAATTGTCACAAGATGGGGTACTTTGCCAGGGAATGTAGAGGTCCAAGACAACAAAGAAACCAGGGTCAAGGGTTTAAGAATCAGCAAGGAACAAGGAGAACAGTTAATGTTGAAGAGCCTTCTTCCAAGGCTATGGTAGCTGTAGATGGAGCTGGATTTGATTGGAGCTTCATGGAGGAAGAAGAGGAACCAACTAACTTGGGTTTGATGGCTTTCTCAGACTCTGAGGTACATATTGTTCAAAAATGTTCAAATACTTGTTCTGCTTTAAAAGATTATGAGTGTCTTAAGAAACAGTATGATGATCTTAGAGTAGAATTTAATCAAGTAAATTTTAGTCTGGCAAATCATAAAAGAGGACTAGCTGTTTTGGAAGAACAAATTGTGTTTTATAGACAGAATGAGTCAAACTTCTCTGATGAGATAGGTGTTTTAAAAGGGATTTGCAACTAAAAGATGATAAAATGAGTGGACTTGTATATGAACTAGAGAAGATTAAAAAGGAAAAAGAGAATGTTCAATTAAGTGTAGAAACTCTTGAACATACTTCAAAGGGAGTTCAGAAGATAGTAGAGAATTAAATACTTAACAAAGCTAAGTCTGGTTTAGGGTATAAGTCAGTTGCACCCCTTCTTAAAGGAATGTTTGTTCCACCAGGAATTGATTTAGCTCATACAGGTTTAGAAGAGTTTAAGGATATAGATTTTCCTGGATATGGTGTTAAAGTGAGTGAGAATCCTGTTAAATTTGTTAAGACAGAAGATTCTTTTGTGAGTGCTAGTGATAAATCTCTTTTCGAGGAAAAGATGTCCTCTGATAGGAACTCAGATGCACCAACTATTGAGGATTGGACATCTGATGATGAGGATGCAAAGGTTAAGGTCAAACCTAATGTTGTTAAGGTAGAAGTTAAACATGCTCCTAAAGTGGTTAAGACTGAAAACATAAAACCAGTTAGGAAAAGTGTTCAATATGCTGAGATGTATAGGACTAAGAACAGATCACCAGTTTCTGAGGGTAGTCATAGGAACTAGAATCACTCAAAATCTAAGCAATTGGATAATAAGTTTGCTATGATTAGAAAAGTGTGCTTTGTTTGTGGAAGTTTTGATCATATGGCTGCTCATTGTGATTCTAACCCATGGAAAAAGAGGGTTTCTGGGAATACAAGGGTGAATAGGAATAACAACGCTAGGGTAACTCAAAACAGTCCAACTAGATTGACAAGCCCTAATGCAAATCATAAGATGTCACCCAAAGCTGTTATGTTAAGGACTAGCATCAAAACAGTTTCAACTACTAGTCAAAATAAGTGGTTTAATAACAAGCAAACTGTTTCAAGTGCAAAACAATTTTCAAATCATGCACAAACAGTTAAAAGGCACTTTTATAAGAAAACAACAATGACAAATCAGAAATGGTTGCCAAAATTTAAACAAGCAGTTCCAACTGCTAGGTCAGCAGTTCCAACTGCTAGACCAGCAAATCCTACTACTAGGCACTTAAATGTTAAGGGAAAAAGGGGCAATGCTGTCAAGTCCTCAGCACATTGGGTTAGACAATCTACCAAACCAAATGGTGCATCAATGACCTCCAACAAATTTTCTCATCTTGATGCACAAGGCAGATCCAAACCAGTGATGGTTTGGATCCCCAAAAGAAACTAACACCTTTATTTTGTGTGCAGGAACATCCTTCAAATGGTAAAGAAGATAGAGGATATTCAGACAGTGGATGTTCAAGGCACATAACTGGAAACATGTCATATCTTTCAGACTTTATTGCTCTGGATGGAGGACCAGTTGTCTTTGGAGGTGGTATTGGAGGAAGGATTACTGGTAAAGGGGTAATTAAAACTGGTAATCTTGATTTTGAAAATGTGTATTATGTACTAGAACTTAAGTACAATCTTTTTAGTGTATCACAAATTTGTGATAAACAGAACAAAGTTTTATTTACTGATACTGATTTTCTTATTCTTTCTCCTGATTTCAAGCTACCTGATGAAAGTCAAGTATTGCTTAAAATCCCTAGAAAGGATAACACATACAGTGTTGAGATAAATAAACTAGTTCCTAAGGTTGGACTTACTTGTCTTGTTGCAAAAGCCACATTGGAAGAATCAATGTTGTGGCACAGAAGGCTTGGTCATGTTAATTTTAAAACCATTAACAAAATTGCTAAAAATGGGTTGGTAAGAGGTTTACCAAATAAAACTTTTCTCAATGACCGAACCTGTGTTTCTTGCCTTAAAGGTAAGCAACACAGAGCCTCATGTATGAAAAAGGTCCAGAACTCTATTTCTCAAGCTTTATATATGTTGCATATGGACTTGTTTGGTCCTACTTCTGTGAATAGCTTGAATTTTAAGAGATACTGTCTTGTTATCACTGATGATTATAGTAGGTTTTCTTGGGTGTTCTTTATGAGAACTAAGGATGAAACTAGTGAAATCCTTAAGACCTTCATTGTTGAAGTAGAAAACCTAGTTGATAAGAAAGTTAAAATAATCAGGTGTGATAATGGAACAGAATTTAAAAATAAAGTGATGGATGATTTTTGCAGAGAAAAAGGTATTAAGAGGGAATTTAGTGTAGCTAGAACCTTACAGCAAAATGGAGTAGCTGAGAGAAAGAATAGGACTTTTATAGAGGCTGTTAGGACAATGTTAGCTGACTCTAAGCTACCAGTTTCATTTTGGGCTGAAGCAGTTAGCACCGCTTGTTATGTATTGAATAGGGTTTTAGTTGTGCAACCTCACAATAAGACTGCTTATGAGCTTCTTAGAGGTAGAACCCCTGCTTTAAGCTTCATGAGACCTTTTGGTTGTCATGTTACTATCCTTAATACCAAAGACCAACTAGGAAAGTTTGATGGGAAATCTGAGGAAGGTTTCTTTGTTGGTTATTCTCTGCACAGTAAGGCTTTTAGGGTGTACAATAAAAGTACCAAGCGTGTAGAAGAAAATCTGCACATAGAATTTTTGGAGAATAATCCAAATGTTGCAGGTGTTGGTCCAGATTGGATCTTTGATATTGACAGTCTTTCAGATTCCATGAATTATGTGCCTGTTACAGGTACAAATATTAACCATGATGCAGGTTCAGAGGAGGAAGATGAAAATTGCATTTTCATGCCAATCATGGAGGAAAGTCCAGTGAATGAGTCTTCTACAAAGAAAGATGATATTCCATCATCAAGTGGTGTAGACAAAGAGAAAGATGTTGCTGAAACCAGTGGTCAGAATGGTAAAGAAACTGAAAATCCAACGAGCAGTACAAATGAAGTTAGTACTGCTCAACCACAAGTTCCTACTGCTGAGCAAAATAGTGATGTTGCTGGACCAAGTCAACCTCATCTTGATTCACCAGTTCATACTGCTTCTCAAGTTGATGAGTTTGATTTCTTTGGAGATGGTCTGCAAAATATGCCTATCACCTATGCAGCTCCTTCTACTCCCCATACAATTGTACATAGGAATCATCCTCTTTCCAATGTCATAGGAGATGTACAATCTGGAGTCAAGACCAGAAGGCAAATTCAAGACCCAGATCATCATGGCTTTCTCAGTGTGGTATATGAGGAGAAACATCATGATGATGAGCATGAGTGTATGTTTGTATGTTTTCTATCTCAGGTAGAACCTAAGAATGTGCTAAAGGCTTTAGAAGAATCAAGTTGGGTTGAGGCTATGCAAGAAGAACTGCTTCAATTCAAAATTCAGAAGGTTTGGGTTCTGGTTGATCTACCAAAGGGAATGAGAGTGATTGGTACTAAGTAGGTATTCAGGAACAAGTAGGATGAGAGAGGCATTGTGATAAAGAACAAAGCAAGACTGGTTGCTCAAGGCTATACACAGGAAGAAGGGATTGATTATGAGGAGGTTGTTGCTCCTGTTGCTAGACTTGAAGCAATAAGGTTATTTCTTGCTTATGCTTCCTATATGGGTTTTCTAGTCTATCAAATGGATGTGAAGAGTGCCTTTTTGTATGGTACTATTGATGAGGAGGTATATGTATATCAACCTCCTTGTTTCATAGACCCAGACCATCCTCACAAAGTTTATAAGGTAGTTAAAGCTGTTTATGGATTGCATCAAGATCCAAGAGCTTGGTATGGCACTCTTGCTACTTATTTGTTGAAGAATGGGTTCAATAGGGGCAAAATTGATCAAACTCTGTTTATCAAGAAGAACAAGGGTGATATTCTACTGGTTCAAGTTTATGTAGATGATATCATCTTTGGTTCTACAAACAAAGAAATGTGCAGAGAGTTTGAGAAGTTAATGAAAGATCAGTTTGATATTAGCTCTATGGGTGAGCTTACTTTCTTTCTTGGGCTTCAAGTACAGTAGAAGTCTGATGGAATATTTATCTCTCAGGATAAATATGTTGGTGAAATATTAAGGAAATTCCAATTCACAGATGCCAAGGTTGTTAGCACACCAGTTGATAAGGAGACACATTTGTTGTTAAAGGATCACAGTGGTGAAGATGTGGATGTGCACATGTATAGATCTATGATTGGATCTTTGATGTATCTCACATCATCCAGGCCTGACATTATGTTCTCAGTTTGTGCTTGTGCTAGATTCCAAGTAAATCCTAAGGTGTCTCATCTCACAGCAGTAAAGAGAATCTTCAGATACCTTAAAGGTCAACCTAACTTGGGGCTATGGTATCCTAAAGAGTCTGCATTTGATCTAGTAGCATTCTCTGATTTTGATTATGCTGTTGCTAGTATGGATAGAAAATCTACAACAGGTGGTTGTCCGTTCTTGGGTTGTAGATTAATTTCTTGGCAGTGTAAGAAGCAGACTATGGTGGCCACTTCTACTACTGAAGCAGAATATGTGGCAGCAGCAAGTTGTTGTGCTCAAGTTCTTTGGATTCAAAACCAGATGCTTGATTATGGGTACAATTTCTTAAACACAATTATACATCTAGACATAAGCAGTACAGTGTGTATCATTAAGAATCCAGTTCAACATTCAAAAACTAAACATATTGAAATTAGACATCATTTTATAAGAGACTGTGCTGAAAAGAAATTAATAAAAGTTGTCAAAATACACACTGATGACAACTTTGCTGATCTCTTAACAAAAGGTTTTGATGTAGGAAGATTTCAGTACTTGGTAACAGGTATTGGAATGCTTAATCCTTCAAAAGATTAATGTCTAAGTGTTTTTGGTTTTTGTACTGCTAGTTGTGCTATTTGTATAGTTAGTACTGCTTGGAAATTTTTAGTACTGTTTGTGAATTTGTTAGTCAATTGTGATAACTGTTAAAAGAAAATATTGTGTATTGTGTTTTCTTTGGTTTTGGACTAACATTTCAGGTTAAGAAAAGCTTTTTGCTTTGGATTGTGCTTTGGGATGTATGGTAGTTTGGACTATCAAGTGTGCATGCTTGTCACACAACAAATGGTAATTGGTTCACCATGTCTAATCCACATAAGAACCAACTAGTCCAGATCAAACGGTTTCTGGTAAAGACTTCTCAAATCCGTTTATGGTTGACAGTTTACCAAAAATTGGATGGTTATCAACTCACCATATCTAAGTGTGAAGAGTTGGCTAGTCCATAGCGAACGGCTATTGGTAAAGACATAACAAATCCGTTGATAGCTGATAGTTTGCTAAAAAACTATAAGTGGACAAAAGTGTTTTCAAATCCACCTTAAAATTAACTTTGATTTTATATCAAAATTTTTTTAAACAGTTAGTACTGCTAGTTTCAACTAGTTTGTATTGCTTTTTCAAACTTGGTTCATTCTAAGTTTATGCTCTATGATTTACCTCTCTCAGAAGGTTACACATCTGGAAGTGTTAAGAGCAGTTTGAAACTACAAAACTGAATTGATGGTAACTTGTACAAATTGTCATATTGGATGCTGAGCTCGAATGTCCTATGTTCTAGTTCATCTGATGGTGTAGATTCTTCCAAACAGGGGAGGAATTAAAAGTTTGTTCAGTTGCTGTTAAAGATGATTATGTAATTCAGGGGAGGTTATAATCTGAGATAAGTGTGATGTTTATGCTAATAGTGAATGTTTAAGTACACAAGGAGATAAAGTTTATTCATTAAAGTGGTGCATTCATTACATAAGAAGAAGTTTTGTTACAATCCTGGACTCAAAGACAACATAACCAACACATAAACCTAAACACATAAACCTAACACCTTCATCACTACTCAAGCTTCCTCTTCCCATTATCCTTAAAATCAGGCATGGACTTGTGAACTCCTTTTTCTTTGATTAAGTTCCACACCTTCGGACTTGGGAGCCCCATCACTTGTTTATCTGGTTTTGGTCGTGGTTGATTTCTTACAGGCACTGAGATCTTACTCATACCTGAAACAGCTTTTTCGATCTCTCTTGTCAGTAAAACTGATAGTGGTAGTGGATGTGCTTGTTGATCATCATCATCAGAGGAAGTTGGAAGGTCATCATCAGAAGATACTTCTTGAGCTTGTGGAGATGGGTTTCTGATAGTCAGATTAGTGTAGTTCGGTGGAAAGTAATTCTTCCATCCTTCACTTTCCGAATCCGAAGATGAATCTGATGAAATCTCAACAATGTTTGGATTGGATGATCTCATTGTGTTTAATAGTTGTGGTTTGAAGAATGTGATGGGTTAGTGTTGAAAATTCAAGGCTTTTTAGAGAACCAATGGAGATTTAAAGCCATTGAATGCAGGGTTGGTATTAGGAATTACTTCGTTGGGTTGGTATTTGGAATTAATTCCTTACAGGAATAAGTTTAATTATGGAGACTTTTGAGGAGTTGACCAAATTTGATGTATTATTATGAATATTGGTCAAAAAGTTGAAGAAAATTCCCAAGTGTTTCAAGATTGAAGTTAAGTGTTTGAAAAAATCCACCCCATCATATAACGTTGGAGTTTAATTCAAGAAACTTGTTGATTTGCATAGAAATCATAAGTTTAGGGGAGGATTGTTGGGAATTAAATTAAGCAGTTAGTACGGTTCTGTATAAGTTAGTACGGTTGAACAGTTGCTGAAGAATACAAGAACAGTTAGTACTGCTGATGAAGAAAAGTTCGTACTGCTTACAAGATCAAGGTGAAACCGTGTGAAGATAAATATGGAATGGATATGATGTATATCTTATTTATATAGATTGATACGAATATAGTTTACTTGTAAAGGACTCTTTGTGCTATAAAAAGAGATCCTCAGTTAGGGTTTATTCATATCCTATACGTACATGCATTATTAAGAGCTTCACATTTTTCATTGTAATCGTTCAATATATTGAAGCAAAGTGTTTGGTTAAACATTGTCTTGTTACATCTATACAATCACCAAACAAGAATTCTTCTAAGTACTTAATAGTAAATTCCGCGTGCTGTTAAGTATATATTCAAAGTATCTCCAACACAACTCGTGTGTGTTTAGATCCGGTCAGTCATAGACAACTCTGATATATATTTGGGACCGCTTTATTATTATGGGCCTGTATTCCGCACTATATTTTGAATGATGTAAACTTAATGTTTTGATAATGAAATTTTCTTCTAAACGGTTGAGGTAAAACCATTCTTTGTAACTTGTGTTATGATACCAATTGAGTAGCTTCCCAGTGACATTATTTTCGGCTGAAACCCGATTTTTGGGGTTGTTGCAGATTGGTATCAGAGCCTTGGTTATAGAGAACTGGGTATATTTTTAAAACCTGGACTATAACCACTTTTCCAAAAAACTTAACTCTATGACCGCCACGTACCTGCCTGCCAAATTGATGCCTTGTGTGTGATTTTTTTTGAGGATATGATTGATGAGATGATTAATGGTATATTTGATGAGTTGATTGACGATATATTTGATGAGATGTGTGCCTGAAAATTGGACAATTTATGTCCACCTACCTTAGCTGTGCACTATAAGCATTTCCATATGCTTATGCACGCACCATACCTGTCACAGATTTACGCTATTTCCTTGCATAATCTCACTATTTGATTTCGAGTTTGGACACTTGTTGTGGTTTTCAGAACGATTTTGGAATGTAATGGACATATTACTAGTATAACTGGGTCGAGTATTTCAAAATTCATTGAACCTTGGGTGAATGTAGACTGATCACCTATATTCAACCAGGAACAGTGGGACATAGCCTGATCACCTATGTCCGACTCAGAGGTAAATTTTGCGATACTGGGAGTATTTATAATGGAATTATGTTCGGGTTGGTTTTTGATTTTAGGAATGGTTAAGTTTTGCGTGTGTACGCAAGCATTGAATGTTACATCCATACACACACGACACACTGGCATCACAACGCCTCATGAACCGTACTACTCTTGGCACCACTTTACTTATCCGTTTATATGGAGTTCTTGTTGTCGCCGTCTGACCGTAGTTCACATCGGGTCGGCTTAGACCCGATTGGCACCGTTTGAATCTAAGTTGCTTATTGGTTTGGAGTGTTTGAATTTAGTTTCGACTATGTTTGAATTTGGATTATTTGATTTTGTGATTTTGCACGTCATTCCGGATTTGGATTTGTTATTCAGCGTTGTTTTGTTGTGGTCTTGTTACAGTCGCCTCTACCCTAAACCCTGTGCTTAATCGACGTTGTTCAATCGAGGTTGTACCTTCCGCGTTAAATACTATGTACAGTACTGGGTCAACCGACTGATTGCTAGTAGCAAATCAATATCCTCTTTCAGAGTTGTACTCTAAACTTGGTAAACTTCCCATTCAGTAGAGATTCTACGCCCAACAGATTCTTAAGACCTTAAGGTGTAACCCGAACCGAGTTCCTTTGGACAACCACCTAATCCTTCTCTCGTCCCTCGGGTATACCAGTGATCCTTGCTACCCTCTTACCGGACAACTAACTATCTCATAAACGTATGCGTAGGAGTGAATCCCGCGCCGCTACCAGAGTAACTATTGATAATTCTACCTAATCTACTCACCTTCTTCTAATCAATGAAATGACAGTATGGACAAACTTGCTCGTCTATACAAATAGAAAATCATTACACGACATAGAGTGTCGATTCTTACCATCTCTGATCAGGATAGTTGTTTCACATCAAATTCCTGGCAATCACTCCAAAGAGCCATGAGAACAGATCTGGATATGAATACTGTGTATCATCTCCATACTGATGGCTGAAGTGAAGAAATCATTCAAGTGTTAGAGGACATATTGTGTGCCGGCGTAATCGAGTTTGGCAATGGTTGGGATAGATACCTCCCGTTGACCAAATTCTCTTATAACAATACCTACAACACCAGTATTTCAACGACACTGTATGAGACATCTTTATGGTCGTAAGTTCCGATCACCGAATTTTTCGGTAGAAGTTGGAGATACCCAACTTACTGACCCCGAACTTATTCATGAGACTACCGAGAAGATCGTTTAGATCAGAACCGAGTTGCAGACTGCTTGCGAATCATCAGAAGAGTATGCTGACAAATGACGTAAACCACTTTAATCCCCAGTTAGGGCCTAGATTATGCTTAAAGACTCACCATGAGAAGGTGTGATACGTTTAGTAAACGTAGAAAGCTAAATCCTTGCTATATTGATTTTTTTCAAAAATCCTTGCTAGAGCTGGACCGGTAGCTCACAGGCTCGAACTACCATCATGACTCAAAAGTGTTCACAGCATTTTCCATGTCTATAATCTGAAGAGATATCCTACTAATGAGACAGTTGTTATTCCTTCGGGAGAGATCCAGATTGATGAACGTTTAATCTTTGCAGAGAAACCTATCGAAATTATGAACCATGAAATCAGACGAATTTAGTAAAGTCGCATCCCTATCGACAACGTTCGTCGAAACTCGCGAAAAGGTCCTGAATTCACGTGAGAATGTGAAGATGAATCCTCGTGCATATATACTCATCTCTTTTCAACCGTAACGGGTAACTTGAATTGAATCGCGAGGACGCGATTACGTTTAAAGAGGTGAGACTGTAATACCCCGTACTTTTCCCAACATGTCTTATTCGGAGAACCGACAATTTGGTTTCATTATTTTATTTATTTTGAGATACTAGGCGTATATATAGTCAGTTTTATCAGAAATAATATTCTGAGCGCGATGTCGTAATTCCCGTATCATGAATAGACCGTTTACTAACCTAAACGAGCCTCGATTCACTAAATTCCAAAAGTTAGCAAAAATTACAAAAATGGTCCTTGTAATTTTTCACTTCTTGCCCCTAGGGTTCCCTATATAAAGACACTTATAACACTTAAACCCTAGTTTCCTCTCTCTGTCCCTCCCATCTATTTTCCGGCGCCGTTTTCTGGCCAACTTTCGGCCAAGCCGCCAACACCACCATTCGTCGCCGCCGACCAAGAGAAGACCAAGGGTGCATTTTTTCAGAGTCTTTCGTACAACTTCCACTACTATTTCTTATCTTTAGGATGAAGTTTAACATCTCTTCAATTCACAGGTTACTTTTGGCGCCTTTGGTCCCTTTTTCCGCCTAAAGTCTTGGGAACCGTTCATCTACCTCTCCAACCTATTTATACCTATCGATTGTATACCAAAGAACACACACAAACACATATATCCCTTTCAAAGAAAACATCAACAATGGCAGCAAATGGTTACTTTCAAAATGATGCAGAAGAGTACGAGTTCGTGTTAAATAACTATTTGCTATTTGACGCAGTGTTTGATGCTTTCGGGGACGAACCCATTACAGAATATGGGTCGTATAGGCAGGTAGATACGTGGATGATGAGAAGAATTTTGAACTGGCTGCATACAAAAGACTTTTACTGGGATGAGGTTTTGGGACTGAATGAGGTGGAGGAGGAGGAAGAAGATGAAGAGGAGGAGGAGGATCAACAGGATGCGGAGGTGGCTCAAAGTGAGGTGGTGTAGCAAAATGAAGAGGATCAGCAGCAAAATGTGGTGGAGCAGCAAAATGTGGTGGTTCATCAAAACCAGGGGGAGCAGCAAGATGGGTTTGAAGACCCTCATGATCTAGAAAAGAGGATTAGCGATCTTGAAATTATGTTTCAACGACTCGATGAAAGGAAGAAATGGATGGAAAGCAGGGAAGAGAGCTCTGGTTCTAACAAGTTGGTGTGAAATGGAGTGAAGCCGTTTATGATGATGGTGTTTGTATGTTTTTAGTATGTTTAGTATTTAAGTTGGATAATTAGATGTATGGTTGTAGCTTTTATGAATGGTTGTAGCTTTTAAAAATATCAATGAAATATTTGATGTTTAATTAATTGTTTATGGTTACTTGTGAATGTTTGATTTAAGGAAGTTAACAAACCAAAATTTGCATAATGTTAAGTGGTGAAAAGAATGCTGAGGGTTTATGGGTAAAAGAGGAATCATTATCTGTGTTTCCCCTGATGTTAAAGGGGTGTTTGGTTTCTTGGATAATAACAGTCTTTTTTTAAAAATCTACTCTTTAATACTTAGAAGACTATTAACACTGAAAAGTAAACTGTGTTGTAATGCAAGAACAACAATATCACCAAAACTGATTAAGTGTCTTCCTTTACACTTAATCCCTTCCAAATGTATGAGTGAAGTATGGTTTTAAAAGAAAATTGAGTTCATACGACTGAGAAAAAGTTTTTGCAATAAGTTTGTACTGCTAGGCAAAAGTTTGTACTGCTAGCGTAAAACTTTGTACTGCTGGGTAGCCGTTAGTACTGTTTGGGTAATAACCGTGTTTTATTAATAGCCGTTGGGTTAATTTTTGTCAATTACTTCGCTTAAGGGTTTCATAAATTAGATAATTCTCTTTCTTGATCTAATTTATACGATTTCTTTAAACTAAAGAAACAATTTACTGAAGTCGGTCCAATCGAAACCATAAGTATTCTCTATAAAATCCAAATTGGTTTTTCCAAACATACTTTCTCTCATAAACGATCATAACCCAGCACTCTAATCAAGCCTTTAATAAATTTTCATAGTGAATTTAGAGTTTTGTGATACACATAACCAGGTTGCATTCTTGGAGAAACCAGAAGGGATTCAAGACTTCCACCAGATAGTAGATTTTCTAAACACTACCCACATCAGGTATGCTCTTATAGTCAATCCTACTATTTATGTCTCTCAAATCAAACAGTTTTGGCAGACTGTTACTACCAATACATTTGAGAATGGAGACAAAGAGTTAATTGCAACAGTTGATGGTAAAATAATAACTATTACTGAGTCATCTGTTAGGAGGCATCTCCATTTAGCAAATGACAATGGTATTAGTTCTTTGCCTAATACTGAAATTTTTCATCACATTTCCAGAATGGGGTATGACACATCTTCTCAAATTCTGACTTTTCAAAAAGGATGTTTTGCCCCACAATGGAGATTCTTCATACATACCATCATTCATTGTTTAAGTCCAAAGAAAACCTCATGGGAGCTAATCAGTAGCAATATTGCAACTGCTCTCACTTGTTTAGCAACAAACAGGAGTTTTAACTTTTCAAAATTAATTTTTGATGGTATGGTGAAAAATGTGGATAACAAATACAAGTTTTTAATGTATCCAAGGTTTATACAAATGGTTATGAATATAAGGAAAAGTTTACTTTTATCTCATAAAAATGTTTATCCAAATCCATGCCTTACTCAAAAACTTTTCAGTAACATGAGCATGGCTTTTAAGGGGTTTAATGGGATAGTAATTTCACTTTTTGAAACAATGTTGGTTCAAAATCAAAACATTCAGGGTGAAGGATCAACAAGCCCAATTGAGTCCCATCACACCCCCACAGGTTCATCTGGTTCTCAATCAGCCTCACAACCAACTTCATCACCATATAGGAGTTCTTCCAGAGAGGAATATGTTGTTCCTCAGCCAAATATGGGGGAAATGCCTCATGATTCACCTCTCCCAGGAGGTAACACACCTGGAAGTGATGAGGGCAGAGTGTCACTAAAGGAATTGATGGATATTTGGACCAAATTGATTCAAAGGGTGACTGGCTTGGAGAAAGAACTCAAGTAGACAAAGCAGTTGTATGGTACTGCTTACAAGAAGCTCATTGAAAAAGTGAAGAAATTGGAGTCTAAAGCCAAGTCACTTAAAGCAAAGAGAAAGGCAAATATTGTGGAGTCTACAAGCTTAGATGATGATGATTCAGATGATAACATTGATGATTCTTCCAAACAGGGGAGGAAGATAGCTGATATTGATCAAGACCCCAATATTTCTTTGGTTGAAGAGAATGTTGAGTTTCAGGGAGGCAAGATATGGGTGAAGAAAATTTGGCTGCTGAAAATATTGGTACTGTTGATCAACAAGTTAGTACTGCCGGTATTGCTGGTGCAGGGGTTAGTACTGCTAAGGCTGTGTATGTTAGAAGGCAAAGGGCAGATAATGGAAAAGGCATTATGATTGAAGAAGAGCCACCAAAGAAGGTCAAGAATAAATGCCCCGCCAAATTATTCACCCATAGTTGGCAGTTAGACACCACGTTTGTTCAGCTCCATTATCAGCCACTTACAAGCGTCCAAACCATGATAACCCACCACCACCCTTCTGACTGCGTCACCACCACCATCACTTACAATTTGATGATTTTGGGTGGTGTAGTAGACTTCTCAATATACACCTGGTCAAATTTTGAGTGGACAAACCGGCAACAAGGAAGTCACCTACTAACAAAATAGGGTATATATATCTTTCCATTCACTGTTCATTGCATAGTAAATTTCATTTATTGGTTGTCTTTGTTTGCTGCTTACATTTGTTACACATTTGCAAATTGTGAGTGCCAAGTGTTTGTTGAAATGTCTAAATGGAATTTTAGCAAGAAATTCTGTTATATGTGTTTATGTCTGCGTTTTATACATATATTCAATGATTGGGGAATGAGTTCGTCTTAATTCATGTAACAAAATAAACGATGATATGTAGCCTCTGTTTGTTGGTTCCCTTTGTGTTACGTGCTGTCATAGGCCGAATGCCATTTTTTTTTATTTGAGAAGATGAAGAACTAAATTAGATGACTATTTGTTAGAGTTTCTATCATTTGATCAAGTCTAGTGAGGCATTTACTGTTTGATCACCAATATGGCTAATTTATATAGCTATGTGGATTCATATTAATTTACCATTACAAAATTGTCTGACTAATATTGATATAGAAATCCAAGTTAATATACCTATTTTAGTTTCCTTGCTAAATAACATTGAACACCCATTAGTCTTTCATACCCATTGAATTATTAGATGTATTTGCTTAAGTTTACTACATTAAAACTATAATCTTTTTGCTTCAAAGGTAAGAACTGTAGCTAATGTCATCATATTTAACATTTAGTCAATCACTTCATATCTCATTTCGTTATTGAAAATATAAGCATACTTTTCTGTCAGGGGTGGCAGGTGGCTTTAGGTGCGTTATAAAAGTAATTATTAGGTTGTTGCCACTTGAAGTCGTAATAATTAGTATTAGTGTTTAGTTATCGATGTTGATAGGATCATTTCACTTAGTCATGTGAAACCACCTGACATGGTTATATAGACTGAAGAAGGGTAAATAATGCTTTGTTTATGGTTAAACCATACACCACTACTGTCTTTTTGAAATTTTTGGTCACATGTGCAAACTTGATGTTAATCTATATTCTTGAGTAATTAGGAACTAATGAATGTTTATTATACAGGTAAGGCTTTGAAAAGAAGAATTATTTGCGACAAGGTTAGTGGACACATTAAGAAAAAATTTAGATTCAAGCCCTTGCGCTTTTTGTCTGTGCTTTATGTTGAATGTTACTATGCAAATATTTTTCTGCATTTGTTTTCTATTTTGTAATCTTAATAAATAATAATATGCAGAAAGTTGGACAATAACAGAGTTTGTATGAACAATAACAATACCTCACCAATCATCATAAGTAATAAAATTATGTAAACACTTCTGGTAAGAGTTTCTAATGGAACTTTGTATAAGGAAGGGTGAGATAACCAAAGCTAAGTGTTACTTATTTACATTATTTGCAGAAAACTCATGACTAAATATATGTTACTCATGACTATATTGTATATTTAAACCTGCAAGCTTTTATTAGTATAGAAATTTGAAAGGTCTCTATAGCATAGTCATTTGCCCTAGATTTTTCTATCTTGGCTTAAATTCATCACTCATCACCAATAACCTCCATTCCCCACACCAGTTTTTTTAAAGCTGAAGAAGGTAACATGATCTTTTAGGCTTTCCTTAATATCAGTTTTGTTTGGCTCAGATGGTTTATTGTTTTCTTAAATTTGGGCGTGTTGTGTCTTTTCTTGTTATGTGTTTTGGGGACAAGTCTTCACTCAAATCTTATTGTTGCTACCTTAATGAACTAATCAAACATAACTAATAGACCACTAATATTGTCTCAGTGTAGGTTCATTATCTGCTCAGAAACCTAATCCTATGTGCTAATTGGTTCTGCTCTCATTTTTTAACAGTAAAAATGGGTATATGCTCTTATTTCTATGTTGCTTAGACCTGTTACTTCTCTAATTGCTCCAAAAAAAAAAGATGGAAACAGAAAAGAAAAAAGGTTGAAAATTCACCATGCTTGTGTTAGGAAAAACATTCACACATCGGTTCCATCTCGTGACCCTTTACTTATACAAAATGGCCGTATCCAAATAGTTTGAAGCACTACAAACAAACACAAACAACCAGTCTGCTATCGGTATAGGATTTAACTAAATGAACCAAAAAGAATAGAAAACAGAATCTCTTAAGATGGAAAAAACAAAATAGGGAACCTAAAATTTCATTATCATACCAAGTTGGTATCACTAAACTCATTCCCTGTGACAAAATAGTTCTTATAAATAATGGCTATCTTGAGTAGTTGCCTATGCTACTAGGCCAGGGAGAGACACTTTGCGTTCTGTCCCACAAACAGCTGACACACTCCCCTCAACGACAGATTGTCCTCATTGTGGTGCTATAAAGTTCTACTCTGAAATGACCAATTTTTGTTTCCAAGGGTGATCGTATTGTGATTACCTACAATGAGCTTGCTGATAATCTGAGACAACTATTGACCTCAAGATAAAAAGATGCAAAGATTAATAGTTTCTTTATGCAAGTTTAATAGTTTCTTTATTTTCAGCTATATTTTGGTAACGTCGTCAAGGATGGATAGCATTACAATCTTCAACGATATCGAACAAGCTGAAGATGTACATGAGTTGGGCTTAAACCAATCTGATGACGACGAAGGTATATTGTGTTTATGCATGTGGTGTGTTTATATAGTTCAATATAATCATTTACTCGTTCAGAAGATTTATTGATTCCAAGCTTTTCTTTGTAGTACAAGTGACTTGACGCAAAAAAGTTATAGGACAAACATCTATGCCAAAAATTTGGGCACAACCTGATGGTGATCATGTTAAACATGTAAGCATCAACATGCTTTTCTTTGTAACACCTAATACAATTGATGGTGCATAAAGATTATTGGCGTCCTATGAATCCATGTCTATTGTGGTGAAAGTTTCAATTTTTTCCCTTGGTCTAGGGTTGTTTGGTTTAGTCAATGTATTCCTCGGCGCTTATTCATGCTTTGGATGGTATTCTGATGCATAAGGGTTGTTTGGGATATGATTGTATGGATAGTATGGTTCATAAGGGGCGTTTGGGAAATGTCGTGGAGAGCTGGTATGATGGATCTGCTATTTCATTTGGGCCTTGGGCTCAACAGTTTACTAATGTATTGAAGATGGTTCTTTGCTAGTTTAAATGGCTATCTGATGGATTGAAAGTATGAAGTTATGCAGGTTTATATGGAGAAATAAGGGTGGTGATTGTTATAGTTGCTGCTATTTTGTTGTTGATGCAAATGTTCCCATTTGTTTGTTTTGGCTGTGAAAAGATCATGGTTTTTTGCTACTTTGATGAGGGAAATGTGGTTATTGTTTGCTGTAGGATAAGTAGAAACAATGGAGTGATTTTAATCTATAGTATGATAAGTAGAATCTTTTAAATGTTATATCTAAAAAACCTAAGTGCCCTTGATCTAAAACATATGTGAACGCAAACACTTTTCAAAATGTTGTGCCAACACTTTTGAAATGTTGCATGATTGAATATGATTTGCACCATTTTGGACAAAAGTGTTGTAATGTTCCATTGAAAAGTGCAACACTATTATAAAGTGTTGTTTTTTTCCCCTAATAAATGCGACACTCATAAAATAATGTTGCATTAGATCCTTAAAAGCAACACTTATATAGTAAAATGTTGCTTTATTAATATTGAAGTATAAAAGGCAACAATTTTCAAAAGTGTCGCTTGTAAAATGCTACTATAGCTTCATTTTGTTGTAGGTACAACACTAACGATAAAAATATATACTTTTGATCAAAAATATAAAAGATAATGCGTATTAGTGATGTATTGTTACATTCCTTACAATATAGAAGAATATTCTAAAATCTTGAATTTCTCTAGCTATTTTTTGAAGCATTTATGGTGTGTTTAAGGTTTTTTTAAAGCATTAATGGTGATCTCAATCTTTTTAAAGAGTAAGTACTTGAAATATCCGAAAATTGAGATAGCATCCAAATTTCCAAAAATTGAGATAGCATATATTCAAAAGATCACTAAGACCGATTTTATAGTAAACAACCGGTGACTATAAGTGGAATATAATACAAACCGGTTTCTTAAAAGAAACCGGTATCTTTACTAATATTCTAAGACCGGTCTTTTTCGTAGAACCGGTTTTCCTTAATTTTTATATTAAAGAGAGTGGTTATTCTATGACAACCGGTTTTTTACACTTTCCCTACCCCATATTTTTTACAATAGGAACTGGTTATTATATAACCGGTTTCTATTAGGGGATGTTTATGTTCTTTTTATGGTAGTGTAGAAAACGAACTCTATTCGAGTCGTTTTAAAAGATTTATCATTCGAATTATATAAATACCAGAGTTTACAAAAATGAGGTCCCAGTAGTTTCACGGTTTACATAAATAAGTTTTCGAATGATAATAAAATTTATAGCCTTCTTGAATATCCATGCTCCTCCATGTCAGCCTCGATCATTATGGACCTGAGATAAACATACTAAAAATGTCAACACAAAGGTTAGTGAGTTCATAGAGTTTGTAGAAAATAATGTGAAAACCTTGTAAAAATCATCGTTACTAGTATAAATAAATACTAACTGTAGTTTTCTAGGATTCCAAGTGTATGACTATTGTACTAAATACAATATCACATGTAGGTAGTGTTTCTGTTTCTCTTAGTTCTTGACATCGAAACCTTAAATGTCTGTTTCTGGTTTGTTCACAATTGTACCAAGTCCGTTGGTTTGTTATTATACCAATTCTATTAGTTTCGATATTTACGCCAAGTCCATTAGATCAAATAGCTTGTACCAAGTACATGAAATCGTAGTCGGACCAAGTCCGTAGAATCGTAATTTGGACCAAGTCCATAGAATCATAATTTGGACTAAGTCCTTGCATCGTGGGTTACGTTGTTATACACCCACAACGTTGAAAATCATTTGTTATTGCACTATCCTTTATGAAAACCAAAATGTAAATCTCGTACCAATAGAAATTGGAATAATTGTTGCAATCATAGCCTAGTAGATAATCTGTTCTTATACCCAGTGTTCCCAAATGTTCATTTCGTTTGTTTGCTCCAACTGAGTCAACTTAATGGTTACATTAATCCTAATAGATCTAATCATAATATTCATGCTTACTACGCATAGTGCTTAATGGTCAATGATATAGAAACTCTAAGTATGTCAATACTGTTACTTAGTAAAAATAAACATTTAGTTAAGGTAAACATTTAGTTAAGATAAACATATAGTTTGCAAATAATCAAGATTGAAATTAAAATAGTTGAGCATGTATATCCCCAAAAGAGTTTACAAAACAGTTAAACGATAGAAAATGGGGCTATGACTCACCTGATAATAATTGATAATTGATACTAGAAAATTGGGCAGCGCTTCCGCATCTATATTCAAAAATTCATTTCCTAAACTATAAAAACCTCTAAATCACCTCATAACAACCCCAAAACTATCCTAATCGCCCCCATAATAAAAACTCATCCTTAGAATTAGATGATCTATCCTTGCTCACGATTGTTTCGAAGACAAAAGACCTTTTCCCGAATGACTTCCGCCCATCTGAGTAGATTTGGACGTACTTCATTTAGTAAATTTTGAGTGGGTCTAGATCATAGATGTGAGACTCACGAAACTCGATTTGTCCATTCTCCTTTAGAGATCCATGGAATTTTTGAAGAAGACGAATGTGTTCTTTGATTTCATTTGGAGTGGGTATAAATGTATGGTAAGGACCGTACTCATCTCGGTGACAAGTAAGAGTTTTAAGAGACCATCCTTCCGTGTAGGCACATTGTCCATGGTTCAAAAATTTAAGAATTTGAGCAAATTATTCAAGTGTGAGAGAGGTATTTTGGTTTTGTATCGAAAATTGGAGCGACAAAGTATGATCCTCGTTACGTACGAGTTTAACTTATCTATAGAATTCTAAGACAAAACGAGGACAATTTGCTCATTATATGAAGCAAACAATTGAATCCAATTGCACTAAACATGGTGGCAATATAATTATGATTGATTAATGATGACTCGACAACTATACCTTCATGGAAATAACGTGAATCAAGACTACGAAGACTTTTTATGTGAGTTGATGGAGTGTTTGGTTCATGTGAAAAATTGGGAATGTATCCAATGGTCATTTCATGATCATAGTCAAATATATGATACATATCGTCAGCTATAAAACAAAAATAATTTAAATTAAAATGTAACTAAAATTTAGAAACACATTCCTAGTGTGTGCCTATATGCAACCAGTGTGGAGGTGCGGCAAACTTGACTCAAAAGTAATAATATTAAGTTTACCCAAACACTCCTATATTCACTTATGCTCAATCGAAAGTGTTAAAAATACATATTAGTTATGTATTCTTACTCAAATTCAATAGTTCATCATGTATGCATGATAAAACATTTTTATAATGTATTAACAATGCACAAAAATGATTTCATGATGTTCCTAATCGTGAGAATTTAAAAAAAAATATATTTGGGGTGTATGTGGTTTTTGAAAATTACTAATCATACCCAATTATGCAAATTCTACATCTAGGAGAAACATATTAGTTATACATTATATATTCCTAGTCCTAATTGCATAAAACCAATGTTGCAAAAATCGTGAATCGTTAGTCGGGCGGTCGACCATCCTGCTCCGATTAATCGATCAAGGCGGGATTAATCGGTGATTATTCGGATTGGCATTTTTTTCAAGTTTTGTGTATTTTTGGAGACCAAACTAAAGATCTTCTGATTCCAAGCCTACTATGTTTCCAAACCTCAATAAAAGTCTCCAATTCTGATTATGAGGCAAATTGTGCGTTATAAGTGAAATAAACGATCCCCAAATTAAGTAGAATGCCTAAATTATTATTTTTTAAAGTTGACCGATTAGGCCGATATTTGGCCGATTTGGACGATTTTTGACAGATTCGGCCGATTTTTTCCTAGGCCGATTTTTTCAACCGATTTTGAAAAATCAACAAGGTATAAGGCCGATTAACAATTAATCGGCCGATTCAGCCCATTTTTGCAACATATGATAAAACATGACTAAAATGAAAAACCCCAATTCAATTTGTGTGCAAAATAGAACCCTAGACATGAGATTTGAGAATATTGTAATGAAATTACTTATAATTGATGTGAAATATGACAATAGATGTCAGATTCTTCAATGTTTTGACTTTGATTTTGATTTTGAATGTTGGATTTGGGTTTTGGAATGGGTCTGGTCACAACAGCAGGAACATAATGGTGTTTGGTTTAAATTTGTGAAAAGCGGGAAAAATAAGAAAAGAAAACGGGCACCAACAGTGGATGGTCTGACGGGTCCGCTAAATTTAGTGGTATCGTCCCACCTTTAGTGGTATTGTGTATTGTTCTGGACAAATTTGTTTTCGTTTTTTATTTTTGTCGACTAAATCTCACATATTTTGTGAGTTTTCTGGACTCAATGTTTTAAATAATTTATACCAAATAAATTCTTTAGAGGCATGTTAAATAAATCAAACAGGATATGACGGGCGTTAATTGAGAATGAGAAATGACATTTAATTGCATTTCGCAAATTAAATATACTTTGCATACTTTGGATGAAATATTTAAGTTGCATTGGAGTTTTAGGGAGCTTGACTCTAATCTAGAGATGTTTTGAACACGTGTAAATCAACGATTCAAGGTATGTGTTCCATCATTCCTAATCCTAATCGTAGATAGTTGAAGGGTTCGCGTTTGAGAGGTTTGGTTAATATGTCGGCGATGTTATCTTCCGTCAGAACTTTATTAATGAAGATGTTTCCTTTTTGGAAGTTTTCATGAAGGAAATGATGACGGATTTCGATGTGCTTCGTACGCGAGTGTTGCACGGGGTTTTTACTTAAGTCAATTGCTCCTTTGTTGTCGCACATTATCGGAATGTCGTTGAGGTGGATGTCGTAGTCAATAAGAGCTTGTTTCATCCATAGTGCTTGTTGACATGCCTTTCCGGCGCTTACGTATTCGAATTCGGTTTCTACAGATAGAAAGCGCGGTTTGTTTCTTGGAGAACCAAGAAGTTGGACAACAACCCATGAAGGTACAAACGCCACTAGTGCTTTTTCGATCCACATAATCTCCCGGTCCCCTTGGGATAATATAATCCCTAGTGCATAGTGCCTTTAATGTATAGGAAGATACGCTTAACCACTTCGAGGTGAGAGGTTTTTGGATCCTCTTGGAAGCGAGCACAAAGGCAGAAACTAAACATAATGTCGGGCCTACTTGCCGTTAGGTCTTATAAAATACCTATCATGCCCCTATACTTAGTATTGTCCACGGACTCACCTTATTCTTCCTTCGTGAGTTTCATTTCCGAGGACATGGGTGTTTTCATTGGTTTTAAATTTTCTAACTGAACTTTCTTAAGCATTTATTTAATATACTTAGATTGATTAAAGAAGATGTCATCTTCCATTTGTTTTATTTGTAGACCAAGGATGAAATTTATTTCTCACATTATGCTCGTCATGCATGATTTTCACAAAATCATCACATAACTCTTGACAAGTTGAACCGAGTATAATGTCGTCGACATATATTTGAACAATGACGAGATGTGAATTTCTTTTCTTGGTAAAAAGTGTATTATCTACCATCCGCATGGTATATTCATGTTTAAGCAAGAAAGCTTTTAATCTATCATACCAAGCTTCTACTTGTTTAAGACCATAGAGTGCTTTCTTGAGTTTATAAACATGATTAGGTTTTTCTAAATCAACGAATCCCGGAGGTTGTGCAACGTATACCTCCTTGTTGATAAAACCATTTAAAAATGCACTTTTCACATCCATTTGATATAACTTAAAATCTAATGCACAAGCATAAGCAAGAAGTATTCTAATAGACTCTAGTCTAGCTACGGGTGCATATGCTTCATCGTAGTCTATTCCTTCTTGTTGATTATATCCTTGTGCCACTAACCTAGCCTTATTCCTAGACGCACTTACATTCTCATCAAGTTTGTTCCTAAACACCCACTTAGTTCCTATGATGGTTTGATTCCTAAGTGGAGGTACTAAATCCCAAATTTGATTTGCGGTGAATTGATTTAATTCTTATTGCATCGAAACTATCCAACTTCCGTCCTTTATTGCTTCACCGACATTCTTAGGTATACGATAGATATAAAATGAAAGAAATTACTTTTGTTTTAGGCTTGTGATCTAAGAGTTCTTTGGTTTAGGTTTCCTATGACATTGTCTAGCGGATGATTCCTATAATCCTTAACATTGACTTCTTCATCAACTTTTACTATTTCATCCTCAATGTCATTTTCTAAGTTTTTCTTGCCACTTTCCTTTATGGCTTATTCTTCAATAAATCATCATCCACCAAGGGTGATGTTTTAGCCGCGGGAGGACTTTCATCGAATGTCACGTTTAGTTATTCTTCAACTTTCATTGTTTCCTTATTGAGAATAATGTAGGCTTTACTATTTTGGGAGTAACATAGGAAAACACCTTCGTATGACTTTGGGAAAAACTTGGTAAGGTAGTCTTTTGTGTTTAAAATGAAGCACTTGCTTCCAAACACTTTGAAATATTCTAGAGTAGATTTCATACGGTGTTTTTCCTTAGATTGGCCTAATTAAAATCCTATTGAGTATATAAGTTGAGGTGTCTATGTCATTACACCAAAATTGTTTTGGTACAGATTGTTCGTTTAACATCATTCTAATCATATCTTGTAGAGTACGATTTTTCGTCTCAACTACACCATTTGTTGTAGAGTGCGCGGAGCCGAGAAATTGTGTGTAATCCCATTAGCATCACAATATACTCCGAATTTTACTTCATTATAAAATTCCCGACCATGATCCGCTCTAATGGAAACTATTGGACAACCTAATTCATATGTGACTTTCTTGCTAAAAGTTTCGAATTGCTCGAAGGCTTCGTTTTTAGTCTTAAAAAATCTTGTCCAAGTGTACCTTGAATAGTAATCTACTACTACTATGGTGTATAGGTTTCCTTCGTAACTCCGTATGGCGGATGGACCGAAAAGATCCATATGAAGGAGTTTTAGGCATCTAGAGGTCGAGACTATATTCTTAGCTTTGTCACTAGCATGAGCTTGTTTTCTGATTTTACAAGCGTCATAAAAGTGTTGATCAAACTTAAGCTTAGGTAAGTTTCTAACTAATTCCTTAGATGCCAAGGATTGTATCAAACGCATATTAGCATGACCTAGTCTCCTATGCCATAGTGTGGAGTTTTCGTCTATGGTTGCTAGGCAAAGTTTGTCTCTTTTGCCCATGTCCTCGAAAACGAAACTCACGAAGGATGAAGTAGGTGAGTCCGTGGACAATACTAAGTTATACCAAATAAATTCTTTAGGGGCATGTTAGGTATTTTATAATACCTAACGGAAAGTTGGCCCGACATTATGTTTAGTTTCTGCCTTTGTGCTTGCTTCCAAGAGGATCCCAAAACCTCTCACCTCGAAGTGGTTAAGCGTATCTTCCTATACATTAAAGGCACTATGCACTAGGGATTATATTAACCCAAAGGGACCGGTGTAGAAACTATTGTCTATGCCTTTTTCGAACTTAGAAAGTTTGAAATCATTTTCTTTGAGTCTCTCATTTTCAACTCGAAGAAATAGACACGACGTACATCCTATGTCGATTTCTTTGTTTTTCTAAAAACTTTTGACTTTTTCTTTCAAATCAAGAATTTTCGTTTCTAACTTAGTTCTAATTGTTTTTTAACGTCTTATTTCTAGTTATGATTTTCGAGGTTACTTAACATAATTTATTGTATTCATCATATAGTGTACTATTATCTATCGAAGAATTATCATCACTATAATAAGAAGAATCAGAATGTACCCCATTTGACGCATGAGCCATAAGACACGTTTCATCGTTGGGTTTTTCCTCATCTTCCTCACCGCTATCACTTCAAGTACATCCAACGAACACCCTTTGGTTTTTGGTTCTCGGTGGTTTTGGTCATTCTCTGATGAGATGATTTGAATCTCCGCATCTAAAACACTTCCTATCGCTTTTCCTTTTCTTGTCATCTCGGTCCTTTTTGAATGACTTCTTTTCATCCCGAGGTTGTCTTACAAACCTACCTCTTCTTCTAAAGAACTTTTAGAGATCTTACTTTCCCTCCTTTGCCTTTAACTATATCGAAATCTTTCTTGATTATCATTTCATGAACTTTCAAGTTACCGATAAGTTCATCAAGTGATAATGTCGCCAAGTTTTTTGACTCTTCAATAGCGCTGACTTTTGCTCTCCATTTAGGATGTAGAGCCCTAAAAAACTTCCTAACATAATTCTTGATAACCTTTATCAAGAACTTTAAGACTAGTAAAAATAGTATTAAATCTAGCAAAAACACTATCTATAGTTTCATCTTCCGAAATTGAAAATTGTTCATATTATTGCACAAGAAGATCAATCTTGTTCTCTTTGACTTGACTATTACCTTGATTGATGACTAACAAAGTTTTTCAAATTTATTTTGCCGTATTAAACATAAAAATTCTTTCAAATTCCTTTTTCGGCAAAGCATTATAAATCATTATTTTAGCCTCATTACATTTGAGTTTAAAATCAAAAGTTTCTTTTTAAGATTATCACTTTTTTTTTCATAAGGAACTATTTCATCCTTTTTAGTTTTCGGATTTCTTTCAATCAGTTTAAAATCACCCTCGGTAATAACATGCCAATGATCAATATCTTTAATTTCACATATGTTTCGAATCTTGTTTGCTAATAGATAAAACAATCAGTTTCAAAAAGTGGTGGTCTTTGCATAGATTGCCCTTCTGGATATTTGTCGAAGTCCATTGATCGATTTAAGTTTTAAAATATAATTTATTTTAAAAATCTTTTTTGACGTGGCTCTGGTATTAGTTGTGGAAAACTAGAAGGGGGTGGGGGTTGAATAGTTTTACCATTCGTAATTTGTTATAAAGACTATTTTTGAAAAACTTTGATTCGAGTTTCCGTGAAATCAATCAATTGCAATATGAACACAATTATAACAATACTAAAGTAAGCAAACTACAGCTACTACGAGATACGAAAAGTGAGAGTTGAAAAGATAAAACCAAGACACCGAGATTTATAGTGGTTCGGTAACAAAGCTCCTCTTCGCCCTACTCCACTCCCCGAGTATCCAACTCGAGAGTTCAATGCACTATGTCAACAAACTCCCTTCAGGCGGAGAAAACCGTACAACGTCACTTATCACAATTTCCGACACTAAGCTAAATGTTGAGTACTAATCTAGGTAGTACCAATCTCCCTCACGATCTACCTAATCTTCTCACAAATCACACAAGCTAAAAGATCTACCCGATCTTCACACAATCTACCCAATCTGCACTCGATCTACCCGATCTACACACTAACAACACAATCTACACAAGAACTACCCAATCTCTACACGATCAAAATTATTCACACAATCTAACTAGATATGATGACTAACAACTTGATGTATAACAATATACAACAAGTAAGTAACAAGTGTTACAAGTGTACAAAACTGATACTATATCACTTTGTATCTTCTCGATACGGTGTGTTCTTCTCTTGCACTAGTAGAGGATTGAAGGTGATCACTCGGTTGGATGATTGGATCACTCTTCAACAAAAACAAACTAACTAAATGATCAAAGAATCAAGATTAGATAGGGTGGATTTAACTCAGAAAGTTTCGTGTGAAAATTGGTTATTTTGGAGTGTAAAGTGATCCACTATTTATAGAGAAAGAAAAACTAGCTGTTACAGTAGACGGTAACGTTAAAGACCAAACGGTACCGTTAAATTTAATGGAACCGTCTGGTTTAGCGGTACCGCCCCATAGAACAACGCTCCCATTTTTTTTTTGTGGTGAAGGTTTACTTGGGATGTTTGTAGCTGATTTTTTTTTTTGGGGGGGGGGGGGGGGGGGGGGGGGGGGGGAGGGGGGGATGGCTGTTGTGATTTTGAATTAATTTAGCCATAAAAACATTTCTTTATAATTCAATAATAATTTGTAAAATCTATTTTAGAAAAAAATGTTTTGTTACATTTATAAAAATGTGAAGTTTTGAACAAATTTTTTTTTTCTTTGATCATTTGTCAAATTGTAAATTTGTTTGTTCTTACCTCGAGTGATTTACGTCGAAATGGAATAAAGACTTGTTTATGTCAATTTTGACGTAACATGTTTTTACATTTTGTTATTATCAAAACGTAGAGATGTTGAAAAATATAAATAATGTTTTTAGACATTATTTGTATTAACAAAGGTTTCTCTAAGATAGCTAAGCCTTTGGTAACACTGACTCATAAGAATTAGAAGTATGAATGGAAAGAGAAACAAGAATCAGCTTTTCAATAGTTGAAGCAGAAACTCTATAGCGCACCGATTTTGTCATTGCCAGAAGGAACAGACAATTTTGTAGTTTATTGCGATGCTTCACATAAAGGACTGGGTGTTGTGTTGACCCAAAAGGAGAAAGTTATAGCTTATGCTTCTCGTCAACTCAAGTTTCATGAGAAGAATTACACGACTCATGAATTGGAGTTACGGGTTGTAGTGTTCGCACTTAAGATTTGGAGGCACTACTTATACGGTATGAGATGTACTATGTTTACCGATCACAAGAGCCTCCAACACATCCTTGATCAGAAAGAGTTGAACATGAGGCAGCGTCGATGGATTGAGTTGCTTAATGATCATGACTGTGACATTCGTAATCATCTGGGGAGAGCGAACGTGGTAGCTGGCGCCCTAAGCCAAAAGGAACGCGCTAAGCCGCTACGGGTTCGAGCTTTGGTCATGACCATAAATTCAAAACTCCCCGCACAAATTCTTAATGCACAAGCTGAAGCAGTCAAAGAAGAAAACATCAAGGACGAAAATCTATGTGGTATGAACAAAGCATTTGAGACACGCTCAGATGGAACTCGATGCTTCAAGGATAGAAGTTGGTTACCACATTTTGGTGGGTTACAGGATTTGATTATGCATTAGCTGTGTTGGCAATACGTGTAATTAATATCAAGTGTCGGTCATTAAGTTTTGTAATAGGTTGCTTAACTAAATAGGCTTATATGTTTGTTATAATTACTGGGCTATGAAGTAAGCCCATGGCCCTATGTAAAAGCCCATTTCATGTACAAGGAAGGATCTAGGGATGTTGCCCTAGCTTCCTCTCCTATAAATACTTATGTAACTCTCATTTGAGAGTGTTGGTTATTTCTTTATGCTAATAAACCTTTGCCATTTTGTTTAGTGAAATAATCGACCACCTCTATTTCTCTCTTATTTCTCTCATTCATATACTTGTGTTAATCTAATATGGTGACCTAACAAGTGGTATCAATCGCTAGAAGAAGGTTAGAAGTGTTTTGTGTTGATTTCGAGCATAAAAACTGTGGAAAACCTTTCTTTTACTCATTATTTTTTGATTTTTTGATCTTTTCTTGTTTGTTTCTTGGTTTTTAGCACTCTTTTCATTACAAACTAGTGTTATAAACCTTTTAGAACAAGAAAGTTTCAAACTTTTAAGTTAAAATTTAAGTTTTTAAAATCGAACTATTTTGTTCTACCAAGTTTCGAACAACCTTAATTTTTCTTAAAAATGTTAAAGTTTGCAACTTTCTTATTGTTTTAGTGTCTTTAAGATTAATTGTACAAGAAAATTGCATCAAAAAATAGTTCTTGTTGAAATTTAAGCATTTTGAAAATTCTGGCAAACTTTCGAGCAAGGTAATACCCTAAAGTTTCGAGCAACTCTAAAACCCTAAAGTTTCGAGCAAGCAAAACCCTAAAGTTTCGAACAAGCTCTCCAGGCGACATCTTCAGGATCTTTGGATTACTCAATGTTTTTCTTTCTTGTATAAGTTAGAAAATCACTTCGACACTTGGGAATCATTCTAATTTGTACAAATTATAAAGTTATATTCGAATCTTTTGAACCATCGAGCAAGTCAGAAACTTTCGAGCAAGGTCTGAAACTTTCGAACAAGCACAGAAACTTTCGAACAAGCACAAAACTTTTGAACAAGCAAGAAAACTTTTGATCAAGCAAGAAAACTTTCGAACAAGGAACTTAACCAATCAACACTTCATCACACTTCTTAACCTTCTACAAGATCCATTACAATACATACGCAAGTAAAAGAAAAAGATCTCAGATTTCGCTCTTTGTAATCAAGATTTGTTTCATACAACAACATCAAGAATATCATCATAGATCTGTGAAAAAGGTTAAACCCTTTCTTGTAATATCCGACAATACCAAAGATTGAAACAATAACTATATTGTTATCATTCCTTCTTTCAATCGGTTTCAACACACAACCCATCAAACCTCACGACTTTCGTTAAACTTCGCCAACAACTTCAATATATCCTAACCCTAATCCACTACTCACGTCAACACAGGCTACAACAAAAACAAATCCCAGCAACAGCCTCAATAAAAAGAGAAAAAGAATGAGACAAGCTTCGTACAATAACCACTTTGTACATCAAAACCAACTACGACAACCCAATCCTACCTAGTCTTGACAAAAAAAACCCTCATCAACACTAGATCAACACTCATCTTATCTAGCACCGGAATCAAAATGAAAAGAACTACAAAAGATCTCAGGTTATCTCTTTGTATGCACATCGATTCGTTCAAAGAACCAAACAACAAGAGATTTATCTTCATTGATCAGTGAGAAGTACAAGCTTCTATTATAATTTTCGAACCTTTGAAGACAACAAAAACCAATCGGTTTCATTCTCTTTTCATTCGGTTAAAAATAAAAAGAAACGAAAACAAAATGAAATAGTCTTAGATCTTAGTTTATCTCATTAGTGTAATCAAAGATTCGTTCAATGAACACAACCACAAGAGATTATTCATCATAAATCTTTTAAGAAGCTTAACTTCTTGTTTAATATCCGACATATAAAGAAGGAACAAAATCAATTAGATTCATACTTTCTTTCGTTCGTTAATTGATAAAGTAAAACAGAAAAAAACAAAACCTTACCGTAACCCCTTAAACGATCTTCAAGCAGCAAACTATTAACTACTTCGTGGGTTTTGTGATAAAAGAAAGAGGATATTTGTTTGTGCTCAGATTGATTTAAGAATCACAAGGGACGGATTTGCTTTATTTCTTTGGAAGCTGCGTTTGGTTTGAGATACAGAGGAAAAGAGGAGCGTGACTGCTATTTTTTAGTGTGAGCGTTATTAGGGTTGATATAATGTTGGTATTAAGACTAAAGGGAGTGGGGCTACCCAACTGAGGGGCGACTCGCGTCACGTGGCGTTGAGTCAGTAAGTTGGGTAGCCTGAAAAAAAAAGGGGAGTGGGGTTACTCAGGAAGGTGGGGCGACTCCTGACACGTGACACTTTTAATGATTGAATTTTTTATTTTTTATTTTTTTTTCAATTTTAACTTATTAATAATAACTAAAAATACATTTTATATAAATAATAAATAAAAATACATATTAAAAATTATTCTTAAACTAAAAATACATATTAAATACTAATAAAACATAAAAATTATTCTTCGTCACTAACAAATTCGCCGGCTTCTGGAGGCGCGTTTTCGTCTTCATTCGGGCCACAATTATCCCATACATGATCCACCAAATCCGCCTTAATAATATTGTGTGTTTCGCGGCTTCTAACGAGATTTGAATTCTCAATCCGTTGCTCCATTGGAGTTTCTTGAGTCCAATACTCGGGGTTCAATGTCTATTCGTGCTCGTTGAAATCTTGACAAAATGCCTTGTCCTCATCCTCCAAAATCATGTTATGGAGAATAATACAAGTATACATGACGGCATACATTTTCTCCTTGGTCCAAAATCTTGACGGAAAACTAACAACTTTCCACCTTTTTTTCAAAACCCCGAACGCTCTCTCAATATCTTTCCGTGCCGACTCTTGTTTCTTTTTAAAGTATTTTCTTTTTTCATCAATTGGGTCGGTGAAAGTCTTCACAAATGTAGTGTATTCCGGGTATATGCCATCACTCAAAAAATACCCGGCTCTGTAATAATTACCGTTTGCATAAAAAGCAGCTACAAATTGAAATTGAAAACGTGTTAGTAAAACATAAAAAGTTATAAAGTACATAATTCTAACTATTAAAAAATATAATAACCTGTTGGCGCCAACCCAGATATAATTTCTTCAAGTATAGGTGAAGACTCAAACACGTTGATGTCGTTGTTTGATCCTTGCTGACCAAAATAAGCGTTCCAAATCCATAAATCGGTAGACGCAACCGCCTGAAGTATCAATGACGGTTTCCCAATATCCCCTCGTGTGTGTGTGCCCCGCCATGCGGTCGGACAAAGCTCCCAGGGCCAGTGCATGCAATCTATACTACCAATCATGCCCGGGAAACCATGAACCTGCTCATGCACCTCGTAAATACGTTGTAGATCCGTCCAAGTAGGTCTACGTAAATATGTCGGTCCATACATCTCAATAATACCTATTAATAGTTAAAAAGTTTTTTAAAAAAATACTAACTAATAATTCTAAAAATACCAACTAATAATAATACTACTAATAATTCAAAAAAATACTAACTAATAATTCTAAAAATATTACCTTCACAAAATTTAGTCAATGAATCCCGTGAAGTCCTCGCCGACATTTCCAGGTTCTCGTCAAATGAATCGACGCTCGATCCGTATGCTAGTTGACGAAGCGCGGAAGTACATTTTTGTATTGCGGTGAAACCTAGCTTCCCACGACAATCATAATTTTGTTGAAAATACGGGTACTCTTCTTGCAACTCATTTGTTATCTTCAAAAAAAGCCGCCTACTCATACGAAATCGTCGTCGAAATACCCGCGCATCGAATACCGGTTGATCAACAAAGTAAAAACGCATCAACCTCTCGTTTGCCTCCTCTCGAAGACGATTCAAATACGCCCTTCGTCTGAAAACGCGGCCATCATCTGCTACCCACTCTTCTTTCACGGCTTCAATAAATATATTAACGGTGTTATAAATGGCACCTTCGATCGCCTCATCTAGTTCCGAAGAATCGGAACTTGATGATGAGGAGGACGAATCTTCGAAATCTTCCATGATTTTTTTTTTGAATTGGTGGGTTTTTTTTTTTTTTAGAAATTAGAGTGTTATGTGTGTTTTTTTTTTTTTGGAAAATAAATGGTTGAATGTGTTTTTTTGTTTGGAAAAGATATGGTTTTAAAGGAAATTAAAGAAGGAAGCCGTTTGTAACGGCTACAAAACCATCGAAAGAAGAAATGGAAGGGGCGATACAAATGGAACGCCTGAGGGGCTAATCGCCCAAGGGGGCCGGTGTTCCAGGCGATTAGGGGGCGGCTTGGGGCTTAATCGGGCATGGAGTCGCTTCACTCCTCTTAGTCTAAGCGTTCTTTTATTATACTATATATAATGGAGCGTCAACTTTTTTGCTACAGTTGACGTAGCAGTGTTGGGCTCAGTTTTGGGTTGCGGGCTCCCGCTTTTTCCTTTTCGTTTGTTTGGTCGCTTCTTTTAGCCCAGCCCGCTTCCTTTACATGATATCTTATCCTCACAAATCTTATCCTCATTCTTTCTAGATAATTCTCAAACAAGCTGCACTCTTTCTCGAAGTTCCGCTTCCTTTACATGATATCTTATCCTCACAAATCTTATCCTCATTCTTTCTAGATAATTCTCAAACAAGCTGCACTCTTTCTCGAAGTTCGGTTTATTGGTGGTTTTTCGACGATCTTGGAGTGCTTCCAGAACCGCCAACATCTTCTGATGGTCAGATCAATTGTTACTGGTGTTTACTTTATCCACGGAAAAAAAACCTAGGGTTTTGAATTTTTGATGTATTTGGTACCGGAATATTACCCCGACGCGAAAATCGTTTTCCGGCAAGCCTTGCAGCGCCGTTTTCATTTTAGTTAAGTTACTGTTTCATTTTTTTTCTCTCTTTTGTGATAAGGTTATTTCTTTCGGATTGAGTTTTCGTATTTTCATTTTGCAGGTTTGTCGTTATATTCATATGGGTTAAGGAAAGGATTTTGACAGATCTCAGTGCGCGGTTATAGGTTTGTGTTTCTTTTAAATGTTGGATTTTTTTGACTTTTTTTTGTCTTTGATTATTGGTTTCTTCATTCAGCTGATCTTCCTTGCATTTTCTGTTTTTTTAGTTGATTTGGTACATGGGTTTTGCTTAATTTTGTTAAAAATGTGTGCTTTATTAGCTCAATTGACTTATTGATCAAAGATGGTTAGTGGGTCATTTTCAGTTTAGTGTTAAAAAGATCGGATCTTTATTGATAAAGATCCAAGATTTGTGGTTTATTTGGTTATTTGGATAATGGGTTTAATTGGTTTTAGTGATTAAGTAAGTTATTGCAGTGAATTAGTACATATCTTATTAGTTATGCAATTATAATTTGAGATCTTGAATGTTTGTTCATCTGCTAGAAGCACTGTGTTGCATTAAGTGAACGGTTTATCATTCCTTTTTATAGTTCTATATAATTAAGATCAGCGGTGATTTCTATATTAATTTTCTGTTATTTCTGTTTGTTGTTCATAATTGCAGATAGTACACGTGCATTCAAGATCTTTGATGTTGCTATATAGCTACTCATATTTTGATTTTGTTTCCTGCAGGCTCTCGCCTCCCGGATAAAGTAAGCCCTTTTATTTTTGATTTTGGCTAATAACCGATTTGGTTATAAAGTATTCTAACTTTTTCTCCCAATTGTATATGCAGCCCAAATTCGCCATATCTAGCTTCTGTTGTTAACGGTACCGGTAAAAACACGTTGATTCCCTTGGCTCAGTGCACGAAACATATGTGCCCTATTTGAGTTCACTGGCACGTGAAGCTGAATTACAAGGAATACTGCTGTGTCAAGGTCATCATTAGAAACTTTAACTACAGGATGAATTATTCTCAGTGAAACTTAGTTGCTCAGCACCCAAACTTCGACAACGTTACTCAAATTTTCAGTTTCAACTACAAACCGCTGACTCCTTATTCTTCCATAAGTAAGTTAACTAACATATCAATCATTTCTTGATACTTTTTGTTTGTGTAAGCAGATAAAAGCAATTTACCTGCAGGCGAATTAGTTAAATTTATGTCCGTGTTCAACAGGTTTCATGCGGGGCTGAAATGGGTGTGCCACTCGAGCCTGGAATAGAGGCCACCATGGGTCATTTTGAGTGCTGAGACAGGAGCTGAAGTGGGTGATGCTTGGGCCAGCCATGGGTCTGCTTGGGTGTCGACACATGATCAGGTATATAATGAATTACTCCAATGGATATGGCATAATGATTTTTATTGGTTATACGCTTCACTTTGTTGCACTATTTCAGGAAACTTTGGTTTTTACGCCCAATGTTTTGGCCCGACTTCTAAGCATCAGGGGTTTTTATGTATACTTTTTTAATGTTCTATAAATGATTTGAATTTGTATTATTGACGCTTTTTATCAAAATATTCGGCAGTTTAAACATGGGTAGAAGGGGAAGTGCGCGTTGCTTCAGCCTCTGCAATGTTATCCAGACGGAATGGGAGCACAGAGAAGCTTGCATCAGCTTTAGTGAAGCCGTTTATGACTCAGCCTGCTGTGACTTCATCTACATATAAATCTGGTGCGTTCCAAAATTCGAGTAAACAATGTCTGAATTTGTATAGTTTCGAAAGGTACAAAACACATATCATTGCGATTGATCAAACTTGGTAAGATGCGCGTGTTGGGAGAGATGAGAAACAGGTTTGAACGTCAGGTTAACATGGATCATTTTATTTGAGTTGAAACTGCCAAATTGGACTTGAGAAGCTGGCAGAGTATATTATTTTGTGCTAATTAAAATGTAATTATATAGTTATAAAGTGGCCGGATAATATACTCTGCCAGCTTCTCAACTATATAATTATTTGGTTCTGTTTCTAAATCCATTTGACAGTGTGCTTTATTCTTGCTGACTAAATCCATTTGAAATCTTAAATTTATTCGGTTTTGTTTCTTTCACAATTATGCAGAACCGCCACTAAAGTAGATGTACCTCGGAGGCTATGATCAGGTCTGCCAGCATTGTGGCTCCGTTTCTTTTACTCCCTTTTCGATACTCAACAATAATACAACAATACACGTACCCACTGAAGCTTATCCAGAAGACACTTCCATAACAGACACAACACCTTCCCTCAGATCAAACCCTCACATCAATCCCTGTATCAAATTTGACGGGTGTGGGGTGAATTGGCGGTGGCTTTCTTAGATCTGATACGAAACAGACGTTGCGGAGTGTGGCGGCAGCGGTATAGCAGGGACTCCGCCGCTTATGTGAAGGTCTGATATCTTTTCTTTTTTTTTTTTTTTTTTTTTTTTTTTTTTTTTTTAATTTCTAAGATTCGATCTTTTGTGATATAATGGCTATTGGTTTTGTGGCTTTTTTATTTTGGGTTTTAGATTGAAAACAAAAGTGGATGCTCATGTAAAATAAGCAATCAAAGATGCTTGAGTGTTTGAAAAACTTCAGCCTGTTATTCTTTTTGAGAGTACGTATATATTGTCGAATTCGTGAACACAAAGAAGTCAATTATATATATATATTTTTTTTAGTTTTTTAAATATTGGGTGCAGATCCTAATGAAAGGAATTATTTTTTTTCCAAGTTTTGGCCTTAAACAAGAGTTGGATTGATATTCGCTGAAGTGGGTGATGCTTGGGCCAGCCATGGGTCTGCTTGGGTGTCGACACATGATCAGGTATATAATGAGTTACTCCAATGGATATGGCATACTGATTTTTATTGGTTATACGCTTCACTTTGTTGCACTATTTCAGGAAACTTTGGTTTTCAGCCGTGTTATCATGGATCAATCCACGCCCAATGTTTTGGCCATTCTTCTAAGCATCAGGGGTTTTTATGTATACTTTTTTAATGTTCTATAAATGATTTGAATTTGTATTATTGACGCTTTTTATCAAAATATTCAGCAGTTTAAACATGGGTAGAAGGGGAAGTGCGCGTTGCTTCAGCCTCTGCAATGTTATCCAGACGGAATGGAAGCACAGAGAAGCTTGCATCAGCTTTAGTGAAGCCGTTTATGACTCAGCATGTTGTGACTTCATCTACATATAAATCTGGTGCGTTCCAAAATTCGAATAAACAATGTCTGAATTTGTATAGTTTCGAAAGGTACAAAACACATATCATTGCGATTGATCAAACTTGGTAAGATGCGCGTGTTGGGAGAGATGAGAAACGGGTTTGAACGTCATGTTAAGATGGATCATTTTATTTGAGTTGAAACTGTACATGAAAAGCTAGCAGAGTATATTATTTTGTGCTAATTAAAATCTAATTATATAGTTATAAAGTGGCTAGATAATATACTCTGCCAGCTTCTCAACTATATAATTATTCGGTTCTGTTTCTAAATCCATTTGACAGTGTGCTTTATTCTTGCTGACTAAATCCATTTGAAATCTTTAATTTATTCAGTTCTGTTTCTTTGACAATTATGCAGAACCGCCACTAAAGTAGATGTACCTCGGAGGCTATGATCAGGTCTGCCAGTATTGTGGCGCACCCTTTTGGTATGAAGAACGTATTAACGGTTATGCCAGAAACGCGAGGGTATGGTATCATCGATGCTCTTTGTGTGTATTTGGGCTGCCGTCTTGATTATACCTTTAGATTATTGAATTAATGTTAAAAATATGACTTGCTCTTTACTATGCTATGGAATGGATGCAATATCTATTTAAAAGTGTATTGATACATTATTTTTTGGTGTATTTAAAAGTGTATTCATACGTTACAGGCTGAGAAAAAGCCAGCCTACATACATCCATTTGAACATCAACGTACGTAAGGATTAATTTACGATATATTCATGCAGAGTGAATTAGCAATGTAATTGCATATGTACCTGTTATTTAGAAATCCTTCACCGACTCACAGAACATCAAGGTTTGTATATTTTTCTTCTCATTTATTCAATGCTTTTGAGCTGTTTTGGGATCAATAAAATTCATTATCTTTGCTCAAACAGGAAGTTATACTGTTCCCGGCCATGAAACCCCAAGTACACATTGAACGATCAGTCGAAGAAGGTATATCTTCCCTTCTGTATTTGCTTTTTTGGTGACCCCGTACTTGAATGAGATAACCGGTGTTTACGAAAATAATGTACCAATTTAAATGGGGAGTTTTATTACGAAACAAACGATTGAGACACAAAGATAATATCGAGCCAATGGTTATTTATCCACACAGGACAGAGATCGTAAGCTGAGAATATTCCCAGGCAGCGAACATCCGTTTGGTGACAAGCCACTTGAGCCATATGTGATGCCACCTCGACAAGTTCGTGAAATTGTGTGGGTAACTCACCTTGATAAATCTGACTGTAAATGTTTATTATTAATGGGATGGTTAGTGCATATTGCTTTATGATGTTGTATTGGATTTTAGCTGAATAGGTTAGGGAAGATATCAGTGCATGTTTCTTGAATTATGAATAGGTAGTTTTTTAGGGTCTGTAAAACGATGGTTTTCGGAATTAAAGTAACTGTTCTTTATTGATGGGGATAATTGTTCTGTTCGTTATCTTTATCGCCCATGCCCGAATAGTTGTGGGAAGTAATATTAGCTAAACATTTATGCAGGTCCTAGGTAGATTAGCATCTCAAATATCAATAGTGGTTCAAAGCAAAGATAAGCCTACATATGATTCGAATCGTGACGATGGGGATATGTGTGTTATCCTTAATGCTAAAGATATCTGTGTCACTGGAAGGAAACTAACCGATAAATTTTACCGATGGCAAACTGGGTAAGTGTAAAGTTTTATTAATTACTCTATCATATGGCTGCAGGTCTCCACTGTTGCCATTCTATTTCTATCGATTTTAATCATGGTCAGTCATCTCCCTCTCCTATTTTTGTTTGTGTGTATGTCTGATCTTTTAACAGGTTGTGTTTATATAGTGTTTTTTGCCACTATTTGTTATGGATCTTTTGGGTGTAGGCATGTTGTGTTTTTTTTGTTTATTTGTGTGACCGTGCTTCTAAATTATAGACATTTTGGTAACTCATAGACATTTTTAGTGCCGTTTATATATAGAAAAACCGTTCTCCATTCTCCATTCTCCAATGTCTCTCTCAATTCCTGCTTTTGTAGTTTAGTTGTCAGACCCTAAGTACCAAGTATGTGGTTGGTTTCTATCTCAAGATGTCATTGTTTAGTGTAGCTTAAGATATTTAGATATACTTTAACCAAATGTGCCCTAAAAGTTGCTCTTTATATCTTCGTTGAGGTTGTAACCTTTTAACTTTTGAGTGATATGACTTTGTATAACATCCCGATACAACGTGATCATCACTCCCCTCTCTTGAACCCAAAATGTGAACATAGGTCTACCCACATGTTTGGAAGACATTTCTCGCAGAATATGGTCATCTATAAGGGTAGTATATGCTGGATGGCTGATTATGACATGATTTTGGCTATGTTTTCTGCTTCATTTTTGTAAAAAAAAACTGAATATCACTTAGCAAAAATAATATATCAGCAAGTGTTTGACGACTGTGTTGACATAGTTGATGTATGCTAGATTTGATATTGGTTACACTTAGCAGTAGAATAATCTTATGATCACATTTTCTGATCTTTATGTGTGTTGTGAGTAATGGTATAATACTTTTAGTTTTACCTTTGAATGGTTAGTTATGTTGCATCTGTTATGAACTCATTTTTACCCCTAACCTTTAACTTTGCAGTCGAAGCTCAATGTACGTGGGGGTCGTGTGTTATTGGAAGTTGCGATTACGGAGCAGCAGGTGTGTGTAATGGAAGAACAGGTGCATCAGCTTTCGATGTGGAATGCAAGGGTTTTCAAGAGCAACTGACAAACAATTCTGGCAGGTACACCGAGTGGTCTGACTTATGTTATTGGGAAGAACAATGCGATCAGTAAGAGCTGTATTTGTTTTCGATTGAAACCGGTGACTATTAGAGCGCTTAGTTATTATACGGCGGGTCACGTATTTGTGGTTAGTGAACTAAACAGTGTGTAATATAGACTTTTACGGATGCCGAATCCTAACAGTATATATTTGTAGCTGTGGAATGAAATTTATCGCTTAGACGATGTGTTTTTTTTTTCATTAATGAAACAACCAAACGCGAAAATTTGCTGCAAGATCACCGCCCCGCCGCAACGCGGCACAGTCCAACCGCGGAAATTTGCTACAGAATAGTCGCCCCGCCGCAACGCGCGGTTCGTCGCACTACTCGTTTCTAAAACATAGGAGGTGATATAATTTTGAACTTGGGCTGCGTCATTTTTTTATGATTCTTGGGCTGAACGAAATTAGTGTTGGGCTTCTTAGTTAAGTTGGATCGTGGGCTGCTACAACTACAAGGGACGATTTTTAGCATTTAAATTTTATTTGGTCCGAATTTTTGTATTGGTATATTATTTTGATTGGACTCAAATTTGGTTAGTCATTGTATTGGTATAATTATGGTCTACGGTTTTGGTTGAGCTTCGATAATCCGAGATTGATTATTATTTTTGGGTTGAGATTATTTGGGTTCGTGTGGATATAACTACAGTGCCAGTTATTGTGAAATCGTGAAAGGTTGAAAAAGATTCATTTGACAAATCGATTTACACATATTTTGATTCTTCCGATTACATCGCAACAATCAAGGGGGAGAAATGTATAAATCAATTTCACGAATGAATGAACAAAAGTCACAAATCTCCACACCCACCAACTACAGATTAAAACCTTCATCTAATCCTTCACCACCAAACTTTGCTTCTCAAGGATCTCAACAGAGTGATACGCAATAATTTTTAATGCAAGAAAAAGATAGAGAAATGAAAGAGAAATGCATGACATGTTTTAGATTACTCCATTCACACCTTAAGGTCCTCTCAAACAAAGACTTAGCAGGAACACGTACCGGAAATGTATTCAAATGGGCATTTTCATCACTCTTTAGAGAAGACGTTGAGATGTTCACAAAAATGATGTTCCTCAATGTGGATCAACTGGAAAAGAAACTTGTAAATGAAGAATTTCACGAGAATGGATCCACGGTCGCCTTTAGAGTGCTCAAGGAACAATTTCAGTAGTTCATCGATTCCTGGTTATCATCAGATTTTGACAGTGTCATGACATGCAAGTATTTTTTGGAATACACTAGAATCGAGGTTAAAACTTTTAAAGACATACTGACCCAACAAATGGATTCGATTGAGAAGTCAATTGCTGAAAGAGTACTTCACAGACGAGAGTATGACAAAAGAGTGAATGAAAAGAAGTTGCAGATTCAAGAAAAGCAAGCTAATATGGTTAAAGCATTGGAAGCTAATTTCATTGTTACAGAAAGCTATGGGACAAAATTAGAAAAGCAGGATGACAACAGCAGATCAGTGGATGATATTGATGCTGACGATGCAGATATCATACCCACCTATGACACAGAGCCCGTCTTTGACAAAAAGCCAATGGATGTGGTACAATCTACTGTTAATCATGATATATCTGCTCATGAAGGCCAACTTATTGAACAACCTGAATTCAGTAATGAAGGAGGGGTTGATCAGAATGTTGACCAACATTTTGTCAAACATCCTTTGTCTGATCCATTAAATGAAAACAAAACAAATGTACCATCAAACCAAACTCTCGAGTTTGAAAATACTTGTCTCAAAAAGACCATTGCCCAATTTCAAAAAGATTTCTCAAAACTAGAGGCACATTGCATCTCACTTAAACTTAAATTGCAAAACGAATCTATAACTTCGGGCAACAATGGTCAATTTTTGAATGAACAAAGTAAACTTATGGATACATTAGTTAAGGAAAATGAGCTTTTAAAAGGTCAAATTCAAGCAAAGGTGTTTGCACATGCTGCATTGCAAAACAAATTAAGAAGATTGACTTGCCAGAGTGTGGATACTAAGTTTGCAAAACCATCAAACTTGGGGAAACCGACTCTACAACCTATCAGAAACCAATCAGTGGTTAGACAACCAACTGCATTTAAATCTGAACGACCTAAATTTTCAAAATCTCAATTTGCCTCCCATGTTGTTGAAGAAAATGATTTGACAAAACTAGTCACTCAACATTCTTGGCCTAAGGAAAATGCATTTGTTTCTGCTAAACCTCAACACGTGATTATACCTGGCTCATCTAGGAGTAGTTCGAAAATAGTGTCTAAACCAAGCATTAAAAGTAAAGAGTCTTATGGAATAAATGACATGTACAAGAACTACGATCTAGAAAAAGCTAGGAAAAATGCACTACTTCAAAAAGACTGAATTCTTTGTTCAAAACCTCGTGTGATGCCTTCCACTGTATTACAAAACACTGCTAGTAGTAGCAAAACCAAAACCTAGGAGCACTCAACAAACAAATAGGAATTGGCTAGCATCTAAGAGTAGTTGCGTAAACAATCAAGATGTGCACAAAAAAAGCCCAATATAGGAATTCAAAGTCTTTTTAAAAAACAAAACAGTTTTCAATCGCTTGTAAGGACAAACATAAACTCCCTGTTTTCAACAAAAATGCTGAATTTATCTGTCCTACATGTCAGAAATGCATCTTGTTGGGAATTAAATGTTCTTGACTTAGTACTGCTAGAAGAATACATTAACAGTTCAAACTGCTAGTGTATGAGTGAAGAATGCTGAAGGATAACTAACAGTACAAACTATGAAGTTAGTACTACTAGTATATAACAGAAGGTACTGCTAGTATGATAAGGACGTATCAAGGATAAGTATGGAATAGATCTTATGTATATCACAATTAGTTAGAAATATACAGTAGATACGTATCTTGTAAATGACTCCTTATGTGTGACAACTCGTATTTTCAGGTCATTTTTCAAACCTCGACAAGTTACTATTCATCATTTACTATTCACCAATCACTATTCATGGTTATCATTCATCATTACGTAAACTAGGTTTATGGGTATTCAAATGCGCGTAACCAGTATGGTTTAACTGCGTATTCAAGCATCATCAGTAAGAACACTTCATATAGATTAGAGTAGTCTATATATCATCAGTAACATCATCATCAATTTAGGTCATTTTTATAAAAATATCATCCTTGTGGCATTTATTCGTACAAGCTATGCATAAATAGTACCCAGTTTAGCGATCATTTGCGTTTTTAACTATTCATGAGCTGTGCTTAGAGTTTCTATCTGTCTTCATGTTAATAATGGTTTAATATTCCATTATAATTTCCTATTATTCAAAAATTTCTATATTTCACATTTTCTGTTTCGTTTCACGATTTCGTCAAATTTTGGTAACAACTCGCGGTTTGAACCTACGTTTTTAGATTTTAATTATATTTATACCCTCCGATGAACTCACCACTCATCTAAAATAATAAAATAGGTCATGATAACAAGTTTTTATATTTTTAGAAGTTTTACATTTTTACGTTACCCGGTATTGCGTTATATGTCATAAAAACCCTACGTTTGAGTACCGGGAGCAATCTACACTACACAATACACTCAATACTATAACTACTAATAAAAATCTGCACTCTACCCACTTGTCCCTTGTTGTCCACGCCTAACCCCCAACACTTGTCCAAAAATAAGGACAAGTGTCTAAGATATCTTCCCTAAGTCTCCATATCTTCCACAATATCACCAACTCTCATTTTACACATGCAAACTAACTAAAATTCTGCATCTTCTTCTTGTTATTGTCGATCCATATCAAGATCAAAACACCAAAAATATTGTGTTACTCTTATTAAAGTTAATGCAAGAATGAAGGCCTTGTGGTGCAAGCATTGTTCTTGATTTGTTTCTTCTTCAAAGTCTTGATTTTCAAGAGTTTTCTCCAAGGTTTTTAAAGGTTTCAAAGGTGTCTATAGGCTGTGATTTCAAAAGATTATTCAAAGTATTCTTGGTGGTTTGAAAGCAAGGGTTTTGATGGAGATTTGAGTCTTGGTTTTCTTGGTGTCCTTGGTTTTCTTGATTTTCTTGTTCATCATCATTTGTACGGAACCAACCCTCATTCTTTTTATTCATTTCACTACTGATATTCATATCATTTTATGTATTTTATATGCTACATAAGTTATATATGCTTGATTATACTTGGTACATACTCTAAACCACTAGAAAACCCTAAAAGTACTTAACATGCAAAACAGTATTCTGATCAGGGGTAAAAATGGAATTAACTGTATTGATCAGTAGACTTTGGACCTAAGGTAAAAATATGTAGTTGTAGATCTATGTTTTGTGGTCATTTCCCCGGGTGATGATTCCCATGACGATACCCGATGATTAAGATATGATTTTTTTGGTAAAAACAGTCAGATCTGGTGTACTGTTCCCATTCGGGGCAAAACTCAAGTTTTATTGCATAACTTTTTAAGTAGCAAATATGTAGCCTGTTCTAGAGAAATAGGGCTATCATCTCCATTTGATTTCACCTTCATAGGATCTGTATATTTCAAGATATGGCCATTTTGGTAAGACGTAAAACTCAGTCAATTTCACCTTTAGGACTAACTTGTAAAGAAAAATTATAAAAAGTGGTTATACCTGGATATTTTTGAGTAAAATTATTTTTACAGTAAATTAGGGACTTAGAGGAAGCTAGGGATGTAAAGAACATGATTTTTAGACTTACGGTTTGGGAGATATGAATTTTTGAAAGTGGCTAAGTGTGTAAAATTTCCATCAGCTTTGTAATTAATAACTTGTACTATATATTTGAACCTTGAGTTTTTATTTTAACTACCAATTATATTTTGGACCCTTAGACATAATTTGAACCTTTTGACTAAAAATTGAACTCTTAGACTTAATTTAGACCCTTATGACTCATTTTGGACTTAAAGTCAAAAATAGGATTAAAACTTAAAATTGGGTAAGAAATATATTTCATACTCGTAAATCATTTTAAAAGCCAAATTCAACCTTGAAAATTATTTAAACATTATGTACCAAGCATAATTAAGGTTACAACTTACATGGCATATAGAGATAAATGTATCATTATTTTTAGAAGCTAAGACACGCGTATGTATATATATATAGGTTGCTTGTAGGATTCTCGCGGTTATTTCTTCATTATCTCACTTGATTGTGCACTTTGTTTTCGGTGAGTTTTCATAGCCCCGTTTTCAATTGATTATTTAATTTCTAAACTCTCGGGGGAGAATACATTGCACCATTTTTACATACGGACCAAAGTATCAAAATTCATTTACATTGCTTAAGTTACATCATTGCCCAGATTAAAGTCCCCTTTATTTATCATGGACCGTTAATTGACATTAAGCGAGAGTGAGTGAATAGATCTATTGAGGGTGACGCCTCCGTTCGGGTTGGTAGCTCCAACTGGTCATACGAACGCATTTCATTTTAATCATATTAGAGTGTCTGGCAAAGCACTCGGTTTGGGGCATTTCATTCAGTCTAGCTTCGGGGTCATGAGCTTAAGAGCTAATGTATTATTTTTGTGGCATTCATGTCATACACTTTATACTTGTGGTTACCGTAGGAACTATTCATTTTCATAAACCTATGAACTCACCAACATTTTTGTTGACCATTTTTAGCAACGTATTTTCAGGTAATTAAGGTATGCGCATAATGGCCTGCATATGGACCTATTTTGGAGTCGCGGTGACGACGCGTCTCACTTATCTTTTATGCACTTATTATCGTTTGATTTGTATAAACTTATTTCCGCAACATGAAACATCTTTTGGGACCTAACTTTGTAACTCTGAATTTTTTTAATTAATCAAACGATGTATTTTCAAAACGACACTTTAGGTCGTTCAATATAACTGTAACTGTGGTGCTATGATCAGTCATGCCCTCAAGTGTTCCATTCCGCTGCAAACCAGATATTTGGGGGTGTGACATTATGTCTATAAACGGAGATCCTAGGTTAGAGGTTCATATAGATATATATATATACAAGTTTTGTTAAGATTCAAGGTCGTGGTAACCCTAGTGATATTGAGATCACTCGTATTATTCTTGAATAATATTGAATCCTTTGGAGTTAAACATTGTGTCCATTGTTCATACTGCATTACAGTTACATCAAACAAAACCTTCTAAGTATTGTTAACTAGATTCCGCATACTTAACAGTATAACCTCAAAGTATCTTAAACACATCATAAAGGAGTAACATCCAAAGTGTTTGATCCTCTCAAGTGGTATCAGAGCCAGGCTGATACTTTGACTTTAAAAGAACTCTTTTGAAGATTATGGACATGGAGACTACACAGACTAACATGGCCGCTAAATTGCCTATGCTAAAGCAAAACGACTTTGAGATATGGAGGCTGCGAATAGAACAGTACTTCCAAGTGCAGGACTATGCACTCTGGGAGATTATTGAAGAAGGAAACTCCTTTAAACCTTCCACATTTGTATCAACAGTTGATGGTAAAGAAGAGACTGTTGTGCAAACCTCTCCAGTGACTGCAGAAGAGAAGCTGCAAAAGAAAAACGATGTCAAGGCTAGGAGTTTGCTGATGATGACAATTCCCAATGATCAACTCTTAAACTTCAGCAAGTACAAGGATGCAAAGTCTTTGTTTGAGGCAATCACAACTAGGTATGGTGGTAATGAAGCCACCAAGAAGACCCAAAAGACTCTGTTGAAGCAGAACTTTGAAAACTTTAGTGCAACAAGTAATGAGTCTTTGGATCACATGTTTAATAGGCTAAAGGCTAAAATGTGATTTGTTAATCCCAACTGATCTGTACTTGTGTTGTAGGAGTACTCGAATTAGTTTTGGGGGTTTACTGCAGAATGGCTATGATGTGTGTCTGAAGAATAAACCAGACATTGATACTATGAGCCTCAATGATCTTTACAACATCTTCAAGATTGTTGAGCAGGATGTGAAGAAAGCTGGAGGTGCTAGTTCAAGCACTGGGAACATGGCCTTTGTATCATCTCCCAGTAATTCAAGTCCAGATGAAGAAAAGGTGGTTGTAGGAGTTAGTACTGCTAACCCTAGTGTTAGTACTGCTGGCTCATCTACCAGTACTACTGGTATCCTGAATGATACTACCTATTGTGCTTTCCTGACCAGCCAGAATGATGGGTCAATGCTGACACATGAAGATCTCCAGGAGATTAATGATGATGACTTAGAGGAGATGGATCTCAAGTGGCAGATTTCACTTCTTAGCATCAGTAGTAATGATACTGCTGGGTTTGATAAGTCCAAGGTAGAATGCTAAAACTGTCACAAGTTGGGGCATTTTTCAAGAGAATGTAGGAGGCCCAGGAAACAGGATAGCAGGATCAAGGGTTATGGAAGCAAGCCTAAAGCAGTGGAAGAGACTGAGACTTCTTCAAAGGCTATGGTGGCTATTGATGGACTAGGCTTTGATTGGAGTTTCATGGCAGATGATGAGGAAGCACCTACTGAGATGGCACTTATGGCCTTCTCTGACTCTGAGGTACTATCCACTAAAAGTTGTTCTAAAACATGTACTGCTCTTAAAGAATATGAATCTTTAAAGAAACACTATGATGAGCAGAGGATTGGATTTAACCAAACAAATTATAATTTTTCTAATCACAAAAGAGGTTTAGCCGTCCTAGAAGAACAAATAATACATTATAAGAACAATGAGTCTGCTTTTGCTGAGGATATAGCTGTTCTTAAGAGAGATTTGTCACTTAAGAATGCTGAGATTAATTTGCTAAAAGCTGAATTAGATAGAATCACTAAGGCAAAAGACAATATACAATTAACTGTAGACACTTTGGATTATGTATCAAAAGGAGTAAACAAAATTATAGATTGTCAAATAGTTAATAAGGCTAAGTCTGGGTTGGGGTATAAAACATGTCCACCTCCTCACAGAGGAATTCCTGCACCCGCAGGAATTGACCTAGAGCATACAAGTTTACCAGAGTTTCAATAGCCTAAGCTAGAGTATGGAATTAAGGCTAAAGAAAATGATATTGCTAATAAACTTGTAGAAGCCCTTGAGCCTTTTGAGAGTGCAAGTGACACCTCACTTACAGAGGATGAAAAGGTGTCAACTGATAGGAATTCAGATGCTCCCACTATTGAGGATTGGACATCTGATGATGAAGATCAGGTTGTAGCTGAACCTGATATGGTAAAGTTATAAGGAACCAATGTTCCTAAGGTGGTTTGTAATGAAACTGTTAAGCCTACATCAAATGTTAAACCAGTTAGGAAAATAGTTAGGTACTGTGAGATGTATAGGTCCACAGGCAAGCCAAGAGGTAACCAGAGGAACTGGAATGACCTCAAGTCACATCAACTAGGAAGTGACTTTGTCATGTACAAAAAGGCTTGTTTCACTTGTGGTAGCTTTGACCACCTAGAGGCTTTTTGTAATAACCATCAGGGGAGAAAGATGGTTACTAGGAAATATAGGGTAATTGGGAACTCAAGTTATAGGGTGAACTCTAACAGGTCTCAAACTCACCCTAGTTCTAACAGAATGACACCAATGGCACTTTTATTGAAGTCTGGCCTAAAACCAATTAGTACTACTCGACCAGCAGTTAGTACTGCTAGACCTTTTAAAACTGTTTACCCTAGACCAGCAGTTTCAAGTGCAAAACCAATTTTCAAACATGCACAACAGACTAAAAAAAGGCCTTTTCACAAGAAAGTAGTGGTTCAAAAATAATTTTGGAAACCAAAGGCTAAAACTACAAAGCCAACAGTTAGTACTGCTAGCCAAGCGTTTAGTACTGGAAACTCTAAAAACACTGCTAGGGATAAGAGGGCAAATGTTGTTAAGGCCTCAGCATGTTGGGTATGGAGACCAATCAAACCCAATGGTGCATCAATTGTACTGAAAAGATTTGACTATATTGATGCACGAGGCAAACCCAAGTCAGTGATGGCTTGGGTACCCCAAGGAAACTAATTTCCTTATTTTATGTGTAGGGACATTCACAGGATGATGAGGAAGATCAAGGTTATGCAGACAGTAGATGTTCTAGGCACATGACAGGCAACATGACCTATCTTTCAGACTTTCAACCAATGGATGGAGGATATGTTAACTTTGGGGGAGGAATAGGAGGAAGAATTACTGGTAAAGGAACCTTGAAAACCGGTAAATTAGACTTTGAGGATGTGTACTTTGTGCAAGAGATTAAGTATAACCTGTTTAGTGCCTCACAAATGTGTTACAAAAAGAACAAGGTTCTTTTTACTAACATTGAATGTCTTGTGCTTTCCCCAGACTTTAAGCTTCCTGATGAAAGTCAGGTTCTACTTAAGGTTCCAAGAAAGGGCAACATGTACAGTGTTGATATGAAGAAGATTGTTCCTAAAGAGGCCCTTACTTGTCTTGTTGCAAAGGCCACATTGTATTAGTCTATGTTATCGCATAGAAGACTTGGTCATACAAATTTTAAAACCATAAATAAAATTGTTAAAGATGGTTTGGTAAGAGGCTTGCCTCAAAAAAGATTTGAAAATGACCAGACTTGTATTGCATGTCCAAAGGTAAACAACACAAGGCTTTTTGTAAGCCCAAGACCCACAACTCTATTGATGAACCTTTGTTTATGTTACATATGGATTTTTTTGGCCCAACATCTGTGAGTTGTATTATGCATAAAAGGTACTGTCTTGTAGTTACTGATGACTATTGTAGATTCACATGGGTTTTCTTTTTGGGTTCTAAGGATGAGACACCTAGCATTCTGAAGACATTTATAACTGAGATAGAAAACTTAGTAGATAAGAAAGTAAAAGTCATTAGGTGTGAGAATGGGACTGAGTTCAAGATTAGAGTTATGGATGAGTTCTGTAAGGAAAAAGGTATTAGAAGAGAGTTTAGTGCTGCTAGAACTCCTCAGCAGAATGGGGTTGCTGAAAGGAGAAATAGAACACTAATAGAAGCTGCTAGAACCATGTTAGCTGACTCTAAGCTGCCCATCACTTTTTGGGCTGAAGCAGTTAATACTGCTTGTTATGTGCAGAACAGGGTTTTGGTAGTTAAACCTCACAACAAGACACCATATGAGCTGTTTAGGGGTAGAACTCCTGCATTAGGATTTCTAAGACCTTTTTGGGTGTCATGTAACTACCCTAAATATCTTAGACCATCTAGGCAAATTTGATGGCAAATCAGATGAAGGATTCTTGGTTGGGTACTCTCTAAATAGCAAAGCATTTAGGGTATACAACACAAGAACAAGGAAAGTTGAGGAGAACCTGCATGTTCAATTTCTAGAAAATAAATCTAATATTGCAGGTGAAGGTCCAAAATGGCTATTTGACCTTGATACTCTAACCTAGTCAATGAATTATGTGCCTGATGCGTGGTTTTGCAACCTTACAACAGGTTTTACCTCTCGAGGGATCTCAAGAGGCTTACAACCCCACCAGGCAGTGTACCTGACCGATGTAGTATAGTGTAGTGGTAAGTACGGGGGATTGATCGTTCTCCACAGGGAATAGTGTTCGTTAGGTATGAAAAACTACTCTAATAGGTCTAAGGGTGAGAGAAGATTCTTTTTGTGTTTTTATAATTTTATGAAAGCAAGTAAAATCTCGGGTTTGAAAGAGTGGGCGGAATTAGTTGCTAGTCAACTAACCCAAATTACTACGAATGCAAATAAAATAAAATAACAAAAATGAAAATGTTGGTGAGAACTTAAGTGTAGAGAAATGTGTTCACTTAGATTTCCTTACTCCCTAACTATCTTTTACCGGTTGATTAGTGTGTATTAGTTGCGTGGATGACGGGTGTATTCCTTAATACCAATCGTGGGGTGGCGTACGTACTTCCCCAACTCTACAAGCTCCTACTTCACTCCTATGTCGAGCCGGCTAGGAAGCTCCTAACATGGGATCACTAGAATTCGCTTGTGCATTAAATACAACCATAAAAACCTTTAGTACGCATTTGGTTCATGTTTCTTAAGACGTTCAAGCAAGTTACCGAATAGGAAGTTAGCCAGTTTTCTTAAGCCTAACATAGATAAACAATCATCCAATACAACTAATGACACACTAATAACCAATAATCAATAGCTAGGTTTCATTAGATCTAAGCAAACACAAGATAAATCTAGCCTAACATGTTAAACAAAAGACAAGAACAAGATAAAATCAAACAACACATAGACATATTGAATGATTAATTGATAACTTATCTTTCAATGTAACATGGAAGATCTCAAGGCAAAAAGCCTTGAAAAAGATGCTAAAATCGTCTTAGGGTTTTCTCCCAAAAATTCCACACTAAGCTCTCCCTAATGACAAAGAATTGCAAAACTATATATAGATTTTTACATCTGACGGCGTCACCTTATGGAGTGTGACGCCGTCACCTCGCCGCTTCTAGGGTTCCCGGATGACCTTCTTGACGCCGTCCCTCTTTAGCTCTCCAAAATCCGTTCTGGCTTATCAAGGCTTGACGCCGTCAGACCTTGAACGTGACGCCGTCCCTCTTTGAATTAAGCCGTGACGCCCTTGATCAGGTTAAAGCGTGACGCCGTCAGAATTCACATGCAATTTTCACTGGCTTATCATGAGTAAATTTCACATCCACCTTTTCTTGCCAAGCCATGACGCCGTCCAGAGTAAAATCTGACGCCGTCAAAGGTAACTTTTAGCCGATTTTTGAGACTTTGTCGTTTTCTTCACTTTTATGCTCCAAAAACGTCCAAAATGCCTCCTTTTCCAGATTTCTCCTCAAAAGTACCTAAAATGACAAAAGGAACGATTTAGGGCGATATTTGATCAAATAAATACGATTTAGGGCTTAAATGACCCCTTAAAAGCGGTACACTTTTCGCTTCATCAAATACCCTTACACTTGAGATTTGCTTGTCCTCAAGCAAATGCGCTTTTATTCTAATCAAAATACAGGTTAGGGGTCATTTAATGCAAACATAAAAGTAATTACAACAAATAATCGTTCCACTTCAATCATAATAAGCACGGAGATTATAAACTAGCACCTCACAAGTAGTGTTTAGATACTCACATCTCTCAAGTGTCATCAAAATAAATCTCATAAATGAAAACGGATAATATCTCTCACTACCTGTCATAGCAAATAGATTACCATAGGCTTGGGAAAGGATCGAAAACCTCCTCCACTAGGCGTAAGCACCTAAGATAAACTATCAAAGAGGGCTTTTAAATGGGTTATAACGTTAGGTGTAGGGAAAAGGAAAACACGGTTTTGTTGGATAAAGGATATTTTACTGGTGGCGAGTTAAAGATCTTGATCAATTACATGTACTATACAATGTTGCTAAGCCAAGACTCGACTCAATCTTAAGCTAGAAACAAAATAACAAAATAACAAAAACATAAAAATAAACATAAAATGAAACGGGATGGTAGTCCGTATGTTTTTTCTATTTTTCTTTTTCTCATTTCTTTGTATTTTTCTTGATTTTTTTTCGATTTTTTTTTTCTTTTTTTTTTTTTTTTTTTTTTTTTTTTTTTTTTTTGCATACACTTTTGCCCTACCATCCAAAATAATACATCATAGGGGCATTGCATTCCCCTTACACTTGAACTTTTACATAACTTTACAATTAACTATTCTAATGACTCGAATTAAGATAATTGAAAAACTTGGAATACTTTTAAAATATTTAGCACATATGGGGGTAATAAATGATGTTCTTCCCCATTACTCCATTACACTAGTACTTTACCCATGAGTCCCAATCGTCCCAAAATAATATGTACAAGGATATGACTCGACTTAGCAACCATGTAATCAACTAGATAATTAACTTGGGTTTAAACAAATGTTGTAACAATAATGCACTAAAAATGAGTGCATACAAGGTAGGCTAAGGCGATTTGGGTGTACATTTAAGTGGGGTGTAACAAATTCTTCCTTTAAGTAAAATGCTTAAAGGTCGAAACGAAAAGATAGGCTCTGAGGGGTGTACTAGGGGTATCGTGTACTAAAAATGAGTACAACGCAAAGGGTGTGGGAGAATTACTTGACCAATGTTGCCAAAGTAATTATAACAAAAACACAGGTGTAAAACAATGGGTTAATCCTAATGCCTCTTATCATGTAGTAAATCTAACTACACGAATGTAGTCTCACTTGTGGCCTCGGAATGGTCCTAACGCAAGTTCTAGAATCTAAGTGCTACCGGTACACACATCATAGCATAAATGCTTTTCCTACCAATTCTAGGGGCGAACCTCACATATTTGGGGGTGGAAAATTTTTTAGTGGTACGGTTTTTTGTGCTAGTCATATAACTCCTATCCGTGAGACGCTCATTAAGATCAAAGTTTCACTCCTATATGTTGTAAAAAATTTTAAATTTGGCACTAAAATTACCTTAACAAGTATTTCTCTCAGTTTTATTACACATCTACTATTAAACAAACAAAAATCAAGTGTAATAGCATTCTCTAAAACCGTACTTTTACCCTCCCCTTACACTTAAGATGAACATTGTCCCCAATGTTCAAATAACAAGATGTAAAAGTAAAAAGTAAAAGAATGAAATCAAATACTCCCCTGATTCGCTCGGTGGATAATGAAATAATACGGTTAAATCTTCTTCCAAAGTAATGTTGAAGCTCCATGACTAATGCATCGCCATAAGCTTGATCCAAAAACATTTCCTTGTCCAAAATAACCTGTTAAACCTGAGAAAACAAACACGAAAACCTGCATAACATCGGCGGGATAAAATCTATATATAAGGATATAATGCTTGTGGAATGATAACTTTGCAGATTCCTGGAGATTATAAGTTGGAGATTTTAATAAAAACTTTTTAAAAACAAAACTTTCTAAAATTTCTGAAAATTAAATCTGACGCCGTCAGGTTATAAACCCTGACGCCGTCAGAAATGACCTGACAAAAATTCTCATTTTAAGTTTCCGGAAAATTTCTGGAAAAACCTTTACCTTACTTCCTGGAAATCCTGCAAAACATCATTATGACTCGATACAAGCATTTGACTCAAACACACACTAATATGTATGTTAATTTATTATTATTACGATTCATGTTAATTTGTGTTCTAATAAACCGATTTAGATTTCCCTTACACTTAACTTTTGCAAAATACCTTTATATGTAGTTAAGACGAAGTTAAAAACAAAATAAAGCATTTTCACAAATTAGTTTTTAACATGAATCAATAGGAATAAAAATTAAACATACATACGGAAACAAATAAAGACAAACAAACAAACAAATAAACACACAAAGCAAATAAATAAAATAAAGCTTGGGTTGCCTCCCAAGAAGCGCTTTTCTTTATTAACGAGTCTTGTAGCTAGACTCAAAGTCACGCTATCTAGTGTCGCTTATGCTCACGTACCCGAGTGTGAGCCATCTAATTGTTGCCTCATCTTTCTTGTATTCATCATTTAGCTCCAAACATCCATGATAATATCTCTTATTTTTCTCATGTGGATATTTGAGCCCCTTCCCCTTATCATTCTCACTTAACAAGTCGATAGGCATAATTCTATTGCAAGATTCAATGGGGTAGTTCTTAAACCTAGGATGTGCTCGGGGCATTTGATAAACAAAATCTTCATCCCCATCCGAGAATGTAATTAACCCGTCCACAAGTTTTTCGTCAAGGTTGGTCAACCTTTTGAAGGGTTCTCCAAAAATGACTTGGGTTAATTTGTTATCAATGAATTCTCCTAAGTTCTCCATAACCATAAAATCCACCAAATACACAAAACTTCCAACGAATACGTGTAGTGGCTTAGTCCTAGCAACGATGTTATCACCTTGATATTCTAGCTCATCTACCATGATTTTATTATAATTAGCGCGAGAGATAATGTTCATAGGCAAAGATGAGTTAAGATAAGCATAAAAATCATGATAACCAATCTTACACGGAAATTGCATGTTAAAGAGGCTATCCTTTTCGATCTTAGTCCTAGGGTCAACATACTTAAAGGGATCAATTTCCACTTTTCCCCATTCCTCGTTAACTACTTCTCCATTACCGGCATCCTCATCGGAGTCTGAGTAGTAAAACGGACTAACATGGTCATTCTCATGGTCAGATTCCTCCATCTCAGAATTGTTACCAAAGTGGTGGTCGGGTGAAAGGTTGTTGTTTTCTATGATGGGGGCGGGAACGGGTAGTTGAAAGTTTGCACGGCGGAAAATACGAATAACAGGGATCAAATGATCAATGTTACTCATGAGGTGGGTGGAAGGAATCACAAACAAAAGTACAAAGAAATAAGATAGACTAAAGAAAAACCTAGAAAAATAAAATAAAAATCTCACTAGAAAGGAATCTAGTGAGTAGACCTATAAAATAAAAATTCAACCTAAACAATAACTATTCCCCGGCAGCGGCGCCAAAAACTTGATGCGTGGTTTTGCAACCTTACAACAGGTTTTACCTCTCGAGGGATCTCAAGAGGCTTACAACCCCACCAGGCAGTGTACCTGACCGATGTAGTATAGTGTAGTGGTAAGTACGGGGGATTGATCGTTCTCCACAGGGAATAGTGTTCGTTAGGTATGAAAAACTACTCTAATAGGTCTAAGGGTGAGAGAAGATTCTTTTTGTGTTTTTATAATTTTATGAAAGCAAGTAAAATCTCGGGTTTGAAAGAGTGGGCGGAATTAGTTGCTAGTCAACTAACCCAAATTACTACGAATGCAAATAAAATAAAATAACAAAAATGAAAATGTTGGTGAGAACTTAAGTGTAGAGAAATGTGTTCACTTAGATTTCCTTACTCCCTAACTATCTTTTACCGGTTGATTAGTGTGTATTAGTTGCGTGGATGACGGGTGTATTCCTTAATACCAATCGTGGGGTGGCGTACGTACTTCCCCAACTCTACAAGCTCCTACTTCACTCCTATGTCGAGCCGGCTAGGAAGCTCCTAACATGGGATCACTAGAATTCGCTTGTGCATTAAATACAACCATAAAAACCTTTAGTACGCATTTGGTTCATGTTTCTTAAGACGTTCAAGCAAGTTACCGAATAGGAAGTTAGCCAGTTTTCTTAAGCCTAACATAGATAAACAATCATCCAATACAACTAATGACACACTAATAACCAATAATCAATAGCTAGGTTTCATTAGATCTAAGCAAACACAAGATAAATCTAGCCTAACATGTTAAACAAAAGACAAGAACAAGATAAAATCAAACAACACATAGACATATTGAATGATTAATTGATAACTTATCTTTCAATGTAACATGGAAGATCTCAAGGCAAAAAGCCTTGAAAAAGATGCTAAAATCGTCTTAGGGTTTTCTCCCAAAAATTCCAAACTAAGCTCTCCCTAATGACAAAGAATTGCAAAACTATATATAGATTTTTACATCTGACGGCGTCACCTTATGGAGTGTGACGCCGTCACCTCGCCGCTTCTAGGGTTCCCGGATGACCTTCTTGACGCCGTCCCTCTTTAGCTCTCCAAAATCCGTTCTGGATTATCAAGGCTTGACGCCGTCAGACCTTGAACGTGACGCCGTCCCTCTTTGAATTAAGCCGTGACGCCCTTGATCAGGTTAAAGCGTGACGCCGTCAGAATTCACATGCAATTTTCACTGGCTTATCATGAGTAAATTTCACATCCACCTTTTCTTGCCAAGCCATGACGCCGTCCAGAGTAAAATCTGACGCCGTCAAAGGTAACTTTTAGCCGATTTTTGGGACTTTGTCATTTTCTTCACTTTTATGCTCCAAAAACGTCCAAAATGCCTCCTTTTCCAGATTTCTCCTCAAAAGTACCTAAAATGACAAAAGGAACGATTTAGGGCGATATTTGATCAAATAAATACGATTTAGGGCTTAAATGACCCCTTAAAAGCGGTACACTTTTCGCTTCATTAGTGCCAGTTGTTGCAGGAACCTTTTCTAATAATTTTTCAGGTTCAGAAGCTGATGATGCAACAAAATGAAGCAGGCTTGGGAAAGGAGAAAGATCAAGATCATTTGCTGATGCCAATATGGAACAGTGTGGATTCATCTTCAAAGAATGGTGAAGCCAAGGAAGGTATTGAATATGAAAACAATGTAAATGTAGCTAAAGATCTAGAGAATCAAGATAATAGTACAAATGAAGATTGTACTGTTGAGCCCCAAGTTAGTACTGCTGGGCAAAATGTTCATACTGCTGGCCCATCAGATACTAATAATGCTGATTTCTCAGAAGATGAGGTGGATATCAACAATCTACCACCTACCTATCCAGTTCTCTCTACTCCACACACAAGGATACACAGAGATCACTCCCTCGACAATGTGATTGGGGACATATATTTTGGGGTGATGACAAGAAGACAGACTATGACTTCAGACCAACAAGGTTTTCTTAGTGTTGTTTATGAAGAAAAGAAGCATGAAGATGCCAACACATGCTTGTTTGTGTGTTTCCTCTCACAATCTGAACCCAAAAATGTTCTCAAAGCCTTAGCAGACTCAAGCTGGGTAGAAGCAATGCAAGATGAGCTTCTCCAATTCAAGATTCAGAAGGTTTGGGTACTAGTGGATTTACCCAAGGGTATGAAGGTAATTGGCACCAAATGGGTTTTTAGAAAAAAGAGGGATGAAAGGGGTATTGTGATCAGAAACAAAGCTAGGCTTGTAGCCCAGGGGTATACACAAGAAGAAGGAATAGACTATGAAGAAGTTTTTGCACCAGTAGCTAGGATTGAAGCAATCAGACTATTCTTAGCCTATGCTTCTTTCATGGGCTTCACTGTTTACCAGATGGATGTTAAGAGTGCCTTCCTATATGGTACTATTGAAGAGGAGGTGTATGTCTCTCAACGTCTAGGTTTTGTTGATCCAGAACATCCTAACAAGGTGTACAAGGTTGTGAAAGCTCTTTATGGACTACATCAAGCTCCAAGGGCATGGTATGAGACTTTAGCTTCTTATTTGTTAGAGAATGGATTTCAAAGGGGCAAGATTGATCAGACTCTATTCATCAAGAAGAACACGAAGGATATCTTGCTGGTACAGGTTTATGTGGATGATATTATATTTGGATCCACAAGGAAGGAGATGTGTGTAGAATTTGAGAAACTTATGCACGATAAGTTTCAGATGAGTTCCATGGGGGAACTTACCTTCTTTTTGGGGTTGCAAGTGAAGCAATCATCTGAAGGCATATTTATTAGTCAGGATAAATATGTAGCAAAGATACTAAGGAAGTTTCAGTTTACTGATTCTAAAGTGGCAAGCACACCTATTGATCCAGAGAAACCTTTACTTAAAGATGCTGATGGAGAATGTGTTGATGTACACACCTACAGATCTATGATAGGGTCATTGATGTATCTTACTTCATCAAGACCAGATATCATGTTTGTTGTATGTGCCTGTGCAAGGTTTCAAGTAACTCCCAAGGCTTCTAATTTAACTGCTGTCAAAAGGATCTTTAGATACCTTAAGGGTCAACCTAGGTTGGGTCTGTGGTATCCTAGGGAATCACCTTTTGACTTGGTGGCATATTCAGGCAGTGATTATGCTGGTGCAAGCCTGGATAGGAAATCAACAACTGGTAGATGCCAATTCCTTGGTTGCTGACTTATATCATGGCAATGTAAGAAGCAGACAATTTTGGCAACTTCTACAACTCAAGCTGAGTATGTAGTTGCGGTGATTAAATGCTTTGGATTCAAAACCAACTGCTTGACTATGGGTATAATTTTATGAACACCGTGATATATATTGTGTCACACCCCCAGAAATCAGGTTTAGCGGAAGCATACATGCCACTGGGGTGCAACTCAATTGGTATCACAACACTAGTGCAAAGAACGGTTTTTACCTCAATCATTTAGAATAAAATTGTTTAACCAAAAGTGTTGAATTTTACATTGTTAAAAGTAGTGCGGAAATAGGCCCTTAAGTAAGTTAAATGGTCCCCAAATGAATATCAGAGTCGTCTATGACCATGCCATGCCCTGCCAAATGCCTCCTGTAGCGTGCTATTGCTTAATACCTGAAAATACATGCTAAAGTGTCAACACGAGGTTGGTGAGTTCATAGAGTTTATTGTAAAATGTAATGCATTAGAATGAAGATTTCCCAGCAAAGGCGTTATAAATCCACCCAGTTCCAAGCCCCGCCCATACAAGACTTGCAACCTGTGTGTTTACAACCCACTGCAAAATACGATTTGGTTTGAGTGAACGTCAAATGATTTATGGACCACAAAATGTAATGTTAAGTGTGACAATGTCGCTATATAAAGGTAAGTGTGATAATGTTTCCATGTAACTAAATCTGACAATGTCGCCATATAAATAAATCTGACAATGTCGCCATGACAATGTCGTCATAAGATAAATTCTGACAATGTCGCCATATAATCTAATCTAGCAGTGTCGCCATGACAATGTCGCCATATATATATCTGACAATGTCGTCATATAACTAAAATAATACGAAATTAACAGTCCATAACATAGGCAATATGAAATAGCTTAATGTACTAGTGTCCATAAGGAAATAATCAAGGGTGAAAAATGTAAACACAAAATACTTCCGAGCAACGACTCAAGTATTTTAACCAATCAATAATGTTTGAAAGACAACTCACGTTTCAAGCAAAACAAGCATGAAGTTTAAAAGTAAAACGAGCATAGAGTTTAATGAAAAATGAGCATGTATTCTCCCCCAAAACAGTTACAAAACAAGTAAAAGGAGGGGCTATGAAACTCACGGTAATCCTTAAAAGATTAAAGTGCTTGTGAAGGTAAATGAAAATAATTGAGCATGTATTCTCCCCCAAAATGTAATCCAAAACGTATAAAGGTAGGGGCTATAGAACTCACCTGATGCGATAGCAACAATGACAGATATGAATATGCTGAAATGAGGCTCGGTCTCTAACCGCGACCTAATATGAGGATAGGATCTAATGTAAGCAATGACACAATGCAACACATGCAAATATGTATGTTAACGATACCACTTGTTAGTTTTGAAAATAACATTTATCGACGAAAAATACATTTTTGACGTCTCGTTAAGTTATAAACTACTTTTCGTGTAAATGTGTTGAAACGGTACTCCATGATCCTTGTTTGGTGTTCTATCGGCAAAATATAATGTTTTCGTCGCAATTTAATATTTTTTTTAACTTGTGAAAATATGCCCAAAATGGCCTCGCAAAACTAGTCGCGAAATATTGTACGTTAAGTGTTAGCGGTAAAACTTGACGTTTTTGAAAACCTTGTAACAACATCTTAATGTCGTTATATTTATCTTTTGACCAAATACGTCTCGATCAATTTGATAGTCGGCTATCAATGTTGTGACTTGCAAAATACTAGTTTTACACTTAGAAAATATATTTCTATTAGTGCTGTCAAAATAAACATAGTTCGTCAGGTTTTCAAACGTGTATATCTCGGTCGTTATAAGTTCATTTTCTATGTTCTTTATATCCACGGCTTCATATTAACATGAACTAACATATTTTCAATAGGCCGGGTCGTCTAGATCACGTCTAACGCCTCGTTTTGTCCATTGAAATTCGTGTAACAGCACGTAAAATTTTCAGAAATTAGTTTTCGTCGTCTAACTTGTAAAAATCATATCTCCTTCGTTATAAGTCGGTTTTTAGTGATTCAAGCGGCCACGGTTTCGTTTTTGAAAGTATTTTCTGAATATGAAGGCCAAAATAGTTCAAGGTTTACTGAAATTTCCAGATCTCACGTTTTTGGACAGACCCTTTTCTATTCTTGTAAAAACTCATTTTTATGGTTCAAGGCTTGATCATACCACTTGAAATCAACTCCACAAATTCGCAAATCCTACCATACACCTTCTTAGGGTGTCATGGGGTCCTAAACATTACCAACCTTGGTGGATTTCATGAGATCATTAGTGAAACTTATAGATCTAGTGTTAAAGATAGTTTATGTGCAAAGTGGTATCTAAAACATAAATAAGTTGCATGATTAACTAGTATAACTTGAAAATAAATAATCATATGAATTAAATGAAAGTATAAAAAGATCTTAAAGATGTTCTTGAAGCTTACTTGCAATATTGGAGAGTTTTGATGAGGAATGTGTAAGAAACTTTGGGATTTAATCACAAAACCTTAACAAGGAAGGTAAATGAGACTTGCTAGCAACTTGATCTTGGAAAAATTATGGATTATTGTTGTTGTTCTTGGTTTGGCCGAACAATATGGAGAGAAAAGGGAGAGTTTCTTGAACTTTTAGCTAGTTGATTTTTGTGTTGTATGTGTTATGGAAATTAATTCAATAAACATATAGCATCTTTGCATTAATGGGATGTAAGTTAATCAATTGTTTAGGGACATAGGAGGGGGGTGGCACATGTGAGAATATGGAAGGGATTTGATGGACAATTAAAGCTTGTGTACTAATATGCAGGTATTAGTTTAGTTTAGTGCATACATTAGGTGTTATCGGGTACCGAGTTAACTGGAAATAAATCATGACGAGGTAAAATAAAATACGACGAAGTTGTAAAAATTGTAAAATCATATTCCTTGCAAGAATCGGGTGTTAGAATGTTTATCGGGTTGAAATATCGCAAACCGACGGAGTTATAAGCTCCTAACGGAAAATATAGCAATTGGTTTAAAAACACCGGGTAAATTAATAATATAACTTTTATATCATTAAAATTAACATGAAATTATATTAGGATCATAGTCGGGAGTATTGGGTATAATGTTAGTAGTAATGACTGAGTGGTAACGTTTAACAAATAAACGAACATACGTCAATGAAAAACACACAAACCCGTGCATGACTTAATATGATAATGATGCTACTGATGATATGCAGACTACTCTAGTCTGTATGATGTGTCTTTACTGATGATGCATGAATACGCAGCTAAACCTTACTGGTTACGCGAATTTGAATACCCGTAAACCTAGTTTACGTAATGATGAATGATGACAATGATAGTGATTTTTCTCCGGGGATGAATAGTATTTCATGAATAGTAAAAATTTGAAAACTTCTCAAAGTCGTAAATTGACTTCAAAAATGATGAATAGTGAATGATGAATAGTGATTGGTGAATAGTAACCCATGAATAGTAATTTCCCGAGATGAATAGTGACATTTTGAAGCTTGAAAAAGGACCTGAAATTACGGGTTGTGACAGACTCCACCCGTTAATGGAATTCAGTCCCTGAATTCAGTTAATGTTGGTCTCCGGGGTGGAGTTGGTGAAAGATGTGGATGTTTGAGTCACATTGCGGTGATAAAAGATAAAACATCCATTAGATAGGGATTCGTAATAGTACATGAAGTTCATACGATAGAACTTAAAGTGAAACACAAAAGAAATACAACACCAGAGAGTTTAGGCTTTGGTTTATTTTTAAGGCAGAAGTTCTTGGTTCTTGAACATTGTTGTCGTCCTCCACGTCGTTGATGTGCTGACAATTCCCTCCTCTGATGACCTAGGCTCGACCACGAGCTATTCCGCCTTGGTTCCCATTCCCTTGATTTCCTTGTTTTGGACATTCATTCCTGTAATGTCCTATCTCTCCACAGCCAAAACATGTCACTGGAGGTTTCTGATTTCCGGCAATGATTGGAAACTGGCATTCCCTAGTCGCATGACCAATCTTCTTACAGTTGCCACATGGATTAAGACAATGTCCAGGGTTATGATGATTTTGACACTTGTTGCATTTGGGTAGGGTACCTTGGTAACCTTTCTTTTCAGCTGAACCTGCAGCATAGGCCTTGGCGACTTCTTGCTTCTTTGGTTGTGGTTGAGTAGCATCGCCACTCTGATTGTTGTCCCAACTCCTCTTGTTGTTGTTGTTGTTTCGGTAGTTGTTGGAGTTGTTGCTGTTGTTGTTTGAAGTAGTCCTTTTCTTCACTATCTGAGCCATAAGTTTCTGAGACATCCTGATTGCCTCATCCAATGTTTGTGGGTCAAAAGAATTCACATCTCCACGGATGCTGGGAGGTAGTCCATCAATGAAATTTTCTAGCAGCTTCTCATTATCTGGAACCATAGTTGGACATAGCACAGCCAACTCCTGAAACCTCCTGATATATGCCTCGATATCATTACCTGCTGTCACTAGCTCATAAAACTCTGTTTCCAACCTCTTTATTTCAGTGCGTGGATAGAACTTCTTAGTCAGCAACTTCTTGAATTCATCCCACGTAAGCTTGTGAGCATTTTCCATTCCCCTGGGTTTTGCATACGAATTCCACCATGACATAGCTTCTCCAACGAGTGTATGGGTAGCAAACTTTACCTTGTACTCCTTTGGACAGTTACACAGAAGAAACACAGATTCAATCTTTTCAAACCAGCGGATCATAGCGGTGGCTCCTTCAGTGCCCTTGAAATTTGGAGGATCTCCACTCTTGAAGTCCTTGTATGTACATTTACGTCCATTAGTTCCATTAGTAGTTGCTCCTGCCGCTTCCGCGGTTTCTGCCCGTGAAGTGGCTTCAGCAGCGGCTGCAGCTACGGCAGTTCTTTCAGTCACCAGTGCTACCTCTATACTGTCGGCAACCAGCTTCCTGATCTGGGCGGGTGTCATAGTAGGAGTACTTCTTTTGGGTGGCATGATTCTTCAAAACAAGAAAAGAAGAGCGAAACGTAAATAAGGCGTTTCCTAAATGTAGGTGCTCTGGAGTGGCTTGTCATACAATGAAAATTGGAAGTTGCGTTATGATTATCTGGCTTGTTTCTAGACGGTGGTTCACGAGGTGATGTGGAGGTGAATATTCTTGCAACGATTGTGTACACACACATGAATTTTGAAACCTTTAGAAATCGAGTAGGAATGCAACCCGGACATAATTCTATTATAACTGTCCTCAGTATTGCAAAATTCATCTCTGAGTCGGGCATAGGTGGTCAGCCTATGTCCCACTGTCCTGGGTCGAATATAGATGACCAGTCTATATTCCACCGAGGTTCAATGAATTTTGAAATACTCAGCTCAGTTATATTAATACTATGTCATTCACATTTGAAAAGACGTTCTGAAAGACTACAGCAAGTGACCAAACTCGAGGTCGAATGATGAAACTATGCAAGGAAAAAGCGTAACGCTGCGACGTGTATGATATGTGAGCATGCTTATATGAAAGACAACTATAGTAATCAACTAGAATAAGTGGGTATAAATGATTTGATAATAATACACAAATCTCATTAAATATGTCAGCAACAAACCACAAATGAGGCATCAGCTTGGCAGGCAGGCACGCGGTGGTCATAGGGTTAAGTTTTTGTAAATGTAGCTATAGTCTAGGTTTTAAAATCACCCAGTTCTCTATAGCCCTGGCTCTGATACCAATCTGTCACACCCCCAGAAATCGGGTCCAGCGGAAGCATACATGCCACTGGGGTGCAACTCAATTGGTATCACAACACTAGTGCAAAGAACGGTTTTTACCTCAATCATTTAGAATAAAATTGTTTAACCAAAAGTGTTGAATTTTACATTGTTAAAAGTAGTGCGGAAATAGGCCCTTAAGTAAGTTAAATGGTCCCCAAATGAATATCAGAGTCATCTATGACCATGCCATGCCCTGCCAAATGCCTCCTGTAGCGTGCTATTGCTTAATACCTGAAAATACATGCTAAAGTGTCAACACGAGGTTGGTGAGTTCATAGAGTTTATTGTAAAATGTAATGCATTAGAATGAAGATTTCCCAGCAAAGGCGTTATAAATCCACCCAGTTCCAAGCCCCGCCCATACAAGACTTGCAACCTGTGTGTTTACAACCCACTGCCAAATATGATTTGGTTTGAGTGAACGTCAAGTGATTTATGGACCACAAAATGTAATGTTAAGTGTGACAATGTCGCTATATAAAGGTAAGTGTGATAATGTTTCCATGTAACTAAATCTGACAATGTCGCCATATAAATAAATCTAACAATGTCGCCATGACAATGTCGTCATAAGATAAATTCTGACAATGTCGCCATATAATCTAATCTAGCAGTGTCGCCATGACAATGTCGCCATATATATATCTGAAAATGTCGTCATATAACTAAAATAATACGAAATTAACAGTCCATAACATAGGCAATATGAAATAGCTTAATGTACTAGTGTCCATAAGAAAATAATCATGGATGAAAAATGTAAACACAAAATACTTCCGAGCAACGACTCAAGTATTTTAACCAATCAATAATGTTTGAAAGACAACTCACGTTTCAAGCAAAACAAGCATGAAGTTTAAAAGTAAAACGAGCATAGAGTTTAATGAAAAACGAGAATGTATTCTCCCCCAAAACAGTTACAAAACAAGTAAAAGGAGGGGCTATGAAACTCACGGTAATCCTTAAAAGATTAAAGTGCTTGTGAAGGTAAATGAAAATGATTGAGCATGTATTCTCCCCCAAAACGTAATCCAAAACGTATAAAGGTAGGGGCTATGGAACTCACCTGATGCGATAGCAACAATGACAGATATGAATATGCTAAAATGAGGCCCGGTCTCTAACCGCGACCTAATATGAGGATAGGATCTAATGTAAGCAATGACACAATGCAACACATGCAAATACGTATGTTAACGATACCACTTGTTAGTTTTGAAAATAACGTTTATCGACGAAAAATACATTTTTGACGTCTCGTTAAGTTATAAACTACTTTTCGTGTAAATATGTTGAAACGGTACTCCATGATCCTTGTTTGGTGTTCTATTGGCAAAATATAATGTTTTCGTCGCAATTTAATATTTTCTTTAACTTGTGAAAATATGCCCAAAATGGCCTCGCAAAACTAGTCGCGAAATATTGTACGTTAAGTGTTAGCGGTAAAACTCGACGTTTTTGAAAACCTTGTAACAACATCTTAATGTCGTTATATTTAACTTTTGACCAAATACGTCTCGATCAATTTGATAGTCGGCTATCAATGTTGTGACTTGCAAAATACTAGTTTTACACTTAGAAAATATATTTCTATTAGTGCTGTCAAAATAAACATAGTTCATCGGGTTTTCAAACGTGTATATCTCGGTCGTTATAAGTTCATTTTCTACGTTCTTTATATCCACGGCTTCGTATTAACATGAACTAACATATTTTCAATAGGTCGGGTCGTCTAGATCACGTCTAACGCCTCGTTTTGTCCGTTGAAATTCGTGTAACAGCACGTAAAATTTTCAGAAATTAGTTTTCGTCGTCTAACTTGTAAAAATCATATCTCCTTCGTTATAAGTCGGTTTTTAGTGATTCAAGCGGCCACGGTTTCGTTTTTGAAAGTATTTTCTGAATATGAAGGCCAAAATAGTTCAAGGTTTACTGAAATTTCCAGATCTCACGTTTTTGGACAGACCCTTTTCTATTCTTGTTAAAACTCATTTTTATGGTTCAAGGCTTGATCATACCACTTCAAATCAACTCCACAAGTTCGCAAATCCTACCATACACCTTCTTAGGGTGTCATGGGGTCCTAAACATCACCAACCTTGGTGGATTTCATGAGATCATTAGTGAAACTTATAGATCTAGTGTTAAAGATAGTTTATGTGCAAAGTGGTATCTAAAACATAAATAAGTTGCATGATTAACTAGTATAACTTGAAAATACATAATCATATGAATTAAATGAAAGTATGAAAAGATCATAAAGATGTTCTTGTAGCTTACTTGCAATATTGGAGAGTTTTGATGAGAAATGTGTAAGAAACTTTGGGATTTAATCACAAAACCTTAACAAGGAAGGTAAATGAGACTTGCTAGCAACTTGATCTTGGAAAAATTATGGATTATTATTGTTGTCCTTGGTTTGGCCGAACAATATGGAGAGAAAAGGGAGAGTTTCTTGAACTTTTAGCTAGTTGATTTTTGTGTTGTATGTGTTATGGAAATTAATTCAATAAACATATAGCATCTTTGCATTATTTCAACCCGATAAACATTGTCATAGTATGTAAGTTAATCAATTGTTTAGGGACATAGGAGGGGGGTGGCACATGTGAGAATATGGAAGGGATTTGATGGACAATTAAAGCTTGTGTACTAATATGCAAGTATTAGTTTAGTTTAGTGCATACATTAGGTGTTATCGGGTACCGAGTTAACTGGAAATAAATCATGACAAGGTAAAATAAAATACGACGAAGTTGTAAAAATTGTAAAATCATATTCCTTGTAAGAATCGGGTGTTAGAATGTTTATCGGGTTGAAATATCGCAAACCGACGGAATTATAAGCTCCGAACGGAAAATATAGCAATTGGTTTAAAAACACCAGGTAAATTAATAATATAACTTTTATATCATTAAAATTAACATGAAATTATATTAGGATCATAGTCGGGAGTATTGGGTATAATGTTAGTAGTAATGACTGAGTGGTAACGTTTAACAAATAAACGAACATACGTAAATGAAAAACACACAAACCCGTGCATGACTTAATATGATAATGATGCTACTGATGATATGCAGACTACTCTAGTCTATATGATGTGTCTTTACTGATGATGCATGAATACGCAGCTAAACCTTACTGGTTACGCGAATTTGAATACCCGTAAACCTAGTTTACGTAATGATGAATGATGACAATGAATAGTGATTTTTCTCCGGGGATGAATAATGTTTCGTGAATAGTGAAATTTTTGAAAACTTCTTAAAGTCGTAAATAGACATAAAAAACAATGAATAGTGAATGATGAATAGTGATTAGTGAATAGTAACCCATAAATAGTAATTTCCCGAGATGAATAGTGACATTTTGAAGCTTGAAAAAGGACCTGAAATTACGGGTTGTGACATATTGACAATAGCAGTACAATATGCATTATTAAAAATTCAGTGCAACATTCTAAAACAAAAACACGTAGAAATTAGGCATCACTTTATAAGAGACTGCAATGAGAAAAAGTTAGTTCAAGTTTTTAAAATTGATACTCTTCAAAACTTTGCAGATCTTCTCACTAAAGCCTTTGATGTTGGAAGGTTTCAATACTTGGTGGCAAGTATTGGAATGCTTAACCCTTAAAGTTTTTAATCTGTGTGTTTTTGTACATTAAAATGGATTTGTACTACTAGACTTGTCATTAGTACTTTTTTTTTGTATAATTTGTACTGCTAGTACAAATTTGGACTGTTTGTTAGAACTGTTAGTCATATGTTTTTACTGTTACGAAGCAAGTGCTTTGCACTTTGTTTTCTTGGTTTTGGACTAACAATTGCAGGTATGGAAGTTTAAGCACAAAGGAATTATTAGTGCATTTTGTGAGCAGTAAATGGTGGATTAGTTGATGACATAATGGGTTGATGATGGACAGAGTTTGGGGATCTATTAACAAAGGTTTCTACCTAAGTTAACTGGTTCTTTAAAACTTCTTTCTTGAAATCTTATTATGATGTTTTGTATTGGAATTGATGGCTTAGTTAGTCAGACAGTAAATGACATAACTCACTCTCTATCATTTTATACTTTATGTATAATGTGTTAGTCCAAGGACATCTGGTAGAGAGAACAACGAGCAAACGTGAATCTAACACAATTGTGTTAGAGGCAACAACTGCCACGAGCTGGAAACCCTGTCAAGAATGCTCTTTGAATGAGTTTATCTGATCACAGGCAGTTATTTATAACTAAAATCATTGGTTCTCACACAACCAGAGGTTGCATGAAACCAAAATTATGATTAAGTGTCTGTCTTTACACTTAATCCCTTCAAAATGGTTGTAAGCAGTATGGTTTTTAAATCAAAATTGAGTTCATACTGCTGAGTCAAATTTTTCCAAAAAGTTTGTACTGCTAGGCATAATGTTAGTACTGGTAGGCTTAAGTTTGTACTGCTGGATAGACGTTAGTACTAGTGTGAAATAAAAGCTTTTTGAAAATAGCCGTTGAGAGTTTGTTAAGATTTTTACTGGTCAATGTCTTATCTTAAGGGTGTTTCTTTTTGGATATTTTTACTTTTAAATTATTATATTCACCTTTCTTCAATCAAAAGTTATCTTTTAATTGAAGTCGGTCTAATAGAAACCCTCATAAGTTTTTCATAATATCTCAATTCACTTTCTTCATCTACTTTCTAACCTAAAATTACACTATTCACAGCAGTCAAATCACACTTTTACTAAAAAATAATGGCTTCTTTATCCTTTGTTGACAAGCATAATATGGTCGCGTATTTGGAAAAAGCAGAGAATGATACTTACTTTCATCAGATAGTGGACTTTTTAAATGGTTCCCACATAAGGTATTCTTTAACCTTAAATCCCACTATCTATGTCTCCCAAATCAAAGAGTTTTGGCAGACTGCTACTATCAAAACATTTGACAATCGTGACAAAGAGTTAAATGTCACAGTGGATGGTAAATCTGTCACTCTTACTGAATCATCACTCAGGAGGCATCTCCATCTGAATGATGACAATGGTATTAGTGCTATGCCAAACACTGAAATCTTTGAAAATTTAACCAGGATGGGGTACAACATAAAATCACAATCTTTAACTTTTCAAAAAGGTTGTTTTGCCCCACAATAGAGGTTTTTGATTCACACCATCCTTCACTGTCTCAGTCCTAAGAAAACCTCATGGGAACAGTTCAGTAGCAATATTGCAACTGCTCTCATATGCTTAGCCACTGACAGAACATTCAATTTTTCTAAACTCATCTTTGAAGGAATGGTTAAAAATGTTGATAGAAAATCAAAATTTTTGATGTATCCCAGGTTCATTCAAACTATTTTGAACATGAGGAAACATCAACTTCTTCCACATAAAAATATTTATCCAACACCCAAACATACCCAAAAACTTTTCAGTAATATGAGGATGGCCTCAAAAGGGTATAGTGGGGAAGAAGTTCCATTATTTGATTCTATGCTACAGGTACAGGGTGAAGGATCAACAAGCCCAGTTGACTCCCAACACATAACCCCCAACATCAGAACAATCACCTTCACAACAAACATCATCGCCAGATAGGTATTCATCCAGAGAGGGATTTTTTGTACCTAAGCACAGAGACCCTACCCCTCCCAATGTAGCAGATGAGGCTGACTTTATCAGTATAGAAAGGGCTGCTTCTACAGTCTCAGGCTTAGAAGCTGGGCAGGACATAAGTAACATAGCTAAGACCCAATCTATGGAAACACCAACAGTACCAAGTTCCTATGAACCCAGTACTTGTAACACCCCAACCCGAAAAGGGTCAAAATGCCACATTATGGTGTCCACAGAACAAATGCAAGCGGAAGACTTTTATAAATACTAAGGTTACAAAAGTTCAAAATGAAAGATAACTAGAATACAAGTCTGAATCAAATCTAAATGGAAGATAACTCGAAAGTCTAATCCAAATGCAAAGGGGATCTATCGTCAGGGTAGTCCACTAAGAGCTCCTATGCACGCTTCACTCAAACCCAGCTTCCAACCTAAAACTTGCCGCAGGAAAAGAAATGTGGCTGAGCTTAAAAAGCCCAGTGAACAGATATATATAACAAACGAATAATCAAACATATATAAGTATAGGGAAAAGGAAACACGAGCTCCTGCTGAAACGAATATCATCTGTCAAAAGAATGAGAGATCAAGGATCATCTAAAGAATATCATAAGTCAAATGAAATGGATATATAAGATAATACGAATCAGATAGTCATAATGAATCAAAGAATACAAACAGGAAAGGCAACAAACACGTCTAAATGAGACACTCGAATAGACCAAAGAATCACATAGGATAGCCACGAGCCTGTCTAAACGAGACACTCGAATAGACCACATAATCATATCATAATATATCTGTCAAATCATAAGTAACCATAGAGGAGCGACCTCTCAAAAGTGAAATGGGGTGCATGGCATGTACAAACCAATCACTACAAAGCCATATCATAAACATATCACAAATACCTAGGATGCATCCATATGCCCCCTACAAAACAAATCATATATGTACCCTGTACTAGACAGGTATACACACATATCATAATGGCCAAGAGATCTCATATCATATCATATCATATCAAAAGGGGACACCGTGGATCAATCACACCTCCACAGAAAGTGTCATGCCATTGGTGCCTCAATGACATGGCCATGGTACCTCAATGGCTAGTTAGCTCGGGCAACAGAACAGAACAAATCATATCAAGTCATATCATCATATCATATCGCAACAGAACGTATTAACTGAATTAAATCATATCATAACAAATGGATAGCTACGAATATCATAGCAAACGAATATCAAGCCAAAGGCTCATATCAAGGGAATCATAGCAAAGGCTCATATAAATGGGATCATAGCAAAGCAAACGAATCAAAGTCAAGGATCAGAAAGTCATGAGAGAAGACACCCTTATTGAGAAAGGGTAGAATATCTATACCTCAAACTGCGGAGGAAACCTCATCCGAAAACACAAGTATCAGGAGTTACTCCTTCTTTATCGAATCTACACGAATTAATGATCGTCTTAATATTTAAGAACCATTTCATAAGTTATTACCGATTCCATACTTATTGTTATTCAGCTTGTCATATTAGGGTTTCCTGCTATATATAGCAAATTTTCAAATTTAGTAACTTTCCATAATTAGTGACTTTCTATATTTAGTAACTTTCCCGATTTAGTAACTTTCCGAATAAAGTGAGTTTCCCGAATTAAGTAACTTTCTCTAATTAGTACTTTCCATATCTAGCAAGTTTCCATAATTAGTAAGTTAGGGTCACATTCATAATTAATCACACTTAGGGTTTATAGTACTTCCAATTCATATAACACTTAATTAGGACATATTAGTGAATTTGGCGCACATTCTTATGATTTTTAAGGCCTGCCAATTCAGCTCCAAAAATTATGAATTAATTCTCAGTGATTCCCATATCAGTTATTTACTTCTACAAATACTTATAGATTTTACTACCAAGCACAAGTACTATTTTAAAATTCGTATTTCCAGACCTGTTCAGAAAGTTAACTGCAGATATACACAGAAAGTTTGCCTTTCATTTACCCATTGAGACACTTCATAAAAATCCACAAAAACTCCAGGAAGTCACAAATAACCTAAATATCACTCCTGTAAAAGGAGAGCTCTCAGTTCCTTGTGGTTTGAAATCTAAAATTCATAAACACCGGCTGATTTTAAGTTCCCAAAACTCCGGTTTGACACATGCTCCCATAAATTTATAAACATGACCAATACGACTCCAATTCACTCCAAAAGCAAGAGAAACCACAGAATGTGCCGAACACATCGGATTCATATACATACGAATTCTCTGAACGAATGAAGAGGCTTCCAAACGATTATCAAACGAATCAAATATCGAAGTTCGAAAGAATGTGCTAACCTCAGAAAGTGAAACCTGAAAGGCATTACTACATGTTCTCAGAGCATTCTAAACTTATTTGATCACTGAACTTATATTGCGTATCTTGCTAAATTTTCTAAATCTCCGAAACGAATGATCTTATAAAGGCTTAACTGAAATCAGAGGCATAAATCAGAGTAGTGCGGAAGAAAGATAACTAACCAATGCCTTATCGTATAATCTACCCAATCCTCACCGGTCATAACTAAAGTTTCTGCAGGGAAAACCTAAGGCAAAATTTCAAGGGTTGTTCCATAAGCTCCTACAGTGCAAACCTAAGGGTCCAAATCTTCACAGGCCATAACTTATGTACTACAAGTCGCAACCTGAGCTCTGATACCATAATTATAACACCCTAACCCGACAAGGGTCAAAATGCCACATTATGGTGTCAACAGAACAAACGCAAGCGGAAGACTTTTATAAATACTAAGGTTACAAAAGTTCAAAATGAAATATAACTAGAATACAAGTCTGAATCAAATCTAAATGGAAGATAACTCCAAAGTCTAATCCAAATGCAAAGGGGATCTATCGTCAGGGTAGTCCACTAAGAGCTCCTATGCACTCTTCACTCAAACCCAGCTTCCAACCTAAAACCTGCCGCAGGAAAAGAAATGCGGCTGAGCTTAAAAAGCCCAGTGAACAGATATATATAACAAACGAATAATCAAACATATATAAGTATAGGGAAAAGGAAACACAAGCTCCTGCTGAAACGAATATCATCTGTCAAAAGAATGAGAGATCAAGGATCATCTGAACAAATATCATAAGTCAAATGAAATGTAGAAATAAGATAATACGAATCAGATAGTCATAATGAATTAAAGAATACAAACAGGAAAGGCAACGAACACGTCTAAATGAGACACTCGAATAGACCAAAGAATCACATAGGATAGCCACGAGCCTGTCTAAACGAGACACTCGAATAGACCACATAATCATATCATCATATATCTGTCAAATCATAAGTAACCATAGAGGAGCGACCTCTCAAAAGTGAAATGGGGTGCATGGCACGCACAAACCAATCACTACAAAGCCATATCATAAACATATCACAAATACCTAGGATGCATCCATACGCCCCCTACAAAACAAATCATATATGTACCCTGTACTAGACAGGTATACACACATATCATAATGGCCAAGAGATCTCATATCATATCATATCATATCAAAAGGGGACGCCGTGGATCAATCACACCTCCACAGAAAGTGTCATGCCATTGGTGCCTCAATGACATGGCCATGGTACCTCCATGGCTAGTTAGCTCGGGCAACAGAACAGAACAAATCATATCAAGTCATATCATCATATCATATCCCAACAGAACGTATTAACTGATTTAAATCATATCATAACAAATGGATAACCACGAATATCATAGCAAACGAATATCAAGCCAAAGGCTCATATCAAGGGAATCATAGCAAAGGCTCATATCAATGGAATCATAGCAAAGCAAACGAATCAAAGTCAAGGATCGAAAAGTCATGAGAGAAGACACCCTTACTGAGAAAGGGTAGAATATCTGTACCTCAAACCGCGAAGGAAACCTCATCAGAAAACACAAGTATCAGGAGTTACTCCTTCTTCATCGAATCTACATGAATTAATGATCGTCTTAATATTTAAGAACCATTTCATAAGTTATTACCGATTCCATACTTATTGTTATTCAGCTTGTCATATTAGGGTTTCCTGCTATATATAGCAACTTTCCAAATTTAGTAACTTTCCATATTTAGTAACTTTTAATATTTAGTAACTTTCACGATTTAGTAACTTTCCCGAATTAGTACTTTCCATATCTAGCAAGTTTCCATAATTAGTAAGTTAGGGTCACATTCATAATTAATCACACTTAGGGTTTATAGTACTTCCAATTCATATAACACTTAATTAGGACATATTAGTGAATCTAGCCCACATTCTTATGATTTTTAAGGCCTGCCAATTAAGCTCTAAAAATTCTGAATTAATTCTCAGTGATTCCCATATCAGTTATGTACTTCCACAAATTTTTATAGATTTTACTACTAAGCACAAGTACTATTTTTAAATTCGTATTTCCAGACCTGTTTAGAAAGTTAACTGCAGATGCACATAGAAAGTTTACCTTTCATTTACCCATTGAGACACTTCATAAAAATCCACAAAAATTCCAGTAAGTCACACATAATATAAATATCACTCCTGTAGAAGGAGAGCTCTCAGTTCCTTGTGGTTTGAAATCTAAAATTCATAAACACCGACTGATTTTAAGTTCCCAAAACTCAGGTTTGACACATGATCCCATAAATTCATAAACATGACCAATACGACTCCAATTCACTCCAAACCAATTGAAAAACTTAATTAGGACATTAAACAAGGTTTACAAGCAAAGAACCATTATTATACACTTATGAAACTCGAGCTACAATGCACACATATTCCGCCTTCAAAACTGTTCCTTTCAAAAACCCGTTTAAGACCCTTATATCCTATGCTACTCACCCCAAACACACCCGAGACCTTTATATTACCCACCACCTGTATTTTAACATTACCTTAACCTATATACACATTCATGCGCACCTTATTCGATTAATCCCACGCACAACACACAACTCGACATCCAACTTAACAAGACCAAAGGATTACTTATACCTTAGCCATATTAGATCCGATTAGCACATGCTCATAAGCTCACTTCAACACATAACACACACGTTTAACAGGTTTATAGACTCATACGAACATCACACACAAATAGCCCACACTTACACATTCATACACAAATTAACGAGCCAATATCATTCAAAACTCCCACATAAAATCATACAAGCTCTCGTTAAAACAACCTAGGGTTTCCTTTCTTTTTTACGCCTCATTAATGATCATTAAATACAGATTTTTAGGGCTTGATTAGGTGCATTATATGTCGATAAAAAGTTGTTAACAAGACACAACACCACTCCAAAACACACAACACAAAACAGCCTCCTAGGCTTACACCTTTATGATCTTATGTTAACATATTTACTAACAAATAGATTAGGCTTACATCTCTTTTGCCTCATTAACTGATCATATAAGTCGACATAAGCTGTAAAAAAAATGAGCCAACCAGCTCACAACACCCGACATAAAACATGCTTATATGTAGGCGCATAGTTATGATATTATGCAGTTTCTGTGGTACCAGTTAACGAGCCAACAACACCCATTTTCATACATGAAAACATAACCTATTATTCCTATTACACGTACCACATAGAACAGATTTTAGAGCTATTATAAGTGTTATTCTAGGTTGTCAATAGGGCTAAACAGAATCATCAAAATAGTCCACGCATACTATACCAAACAGATTATATGAAGGCGTATAAGATTTATTATTTCATGTGACATATATTGCATTCGTGTACTGATAATAACGAGCATATTATATTAGGTTTAGATGTTTTTAAGTCTCATATAGGTCGTGTATTAGAGTGAGAAACAAGAGGACAATCACACATACCTTCTTAGGTCAACACAAAGGAATCAACATGAACACGACCACGAATCACAACATACCAAGGTTCAAGGATGCCATGATCTAATCACCATGGCTGCTATACCACTCGTCCTTTTTGATCTTGGAGAGAAAGATGGAACCGATCCTGATTATGGTGTTTTAAGGTTTTGGTGTGGAGAGGGAAAGTATGATATACGGTTGAAGGAAAATAACGACTGGGGAAAAATAATAGGGAGAATGCCGAGTATATGGGAGGTTTAAGATGACCAAATCTCCTTTACAATATACAATGTATCTAGACATATTCATAAGCAACATGTTGTATACAATATTTTATTTATTTGGACCTCATTGTCGTGTGATGTATTGTGTACATGACCATGTATATGTCGACTTTTATACACTTAGGTTTTAGTTTTTTGTATTTTGTAAATTTTAAAGTTATAACTCTTAGTTACTTGAGTTGTATTCGGGTTCAATTCAAATTAGTAACGGATTTTTGAAACCATGCTTTTAGGTTATTATAGTACTATTGGTGGAATCCCAAGCCAACCAGAAATTTTGGGTGGCTCAGAAGCTCACCATATGGTGGACTATGAGTCTTTGCCCCATGATTCACCTCTCCCTGAAGGTAACACACTCAGGAATTGCTGAGGGCAGTCAGAAACTTAAAGAATTGACGGATTTATGTACCAAATTGTCTGAGAAAGTTACTACTTTGGAAGCTGATCTGATCTCTCACAAGAAGGTTTTTGGCAAGGTGTATACAAAGCTGGTGCTTAAAGTCAAGAAATTGGAGGACCAGGTCAAGACACTTAAAAGAAAGAGATCAGCTCATTTAGTAGAATCAACTAGTACATCTTCTTCATCCAGTTCATCAGATGGTCACAGTGCAGATCAAGGTGAGGAATCTTCCAAACAGGGGAGGAAGATTGCCCAATTAGATGAAGATCCTCAGGTTTCTTTGATTCAAGAGGAGTTTGATACTCAGGGGAGGCAAACAGATCAAATGGATCAAGGTACTGGTGGCTCTCAAGGTACTGCTATTGCAGTATACACAAGAAGGCCAAAGAGATCAAGATCAGACAAGGGTAAGGAAATAATGACAGAAGAAGAATCATCTGAGAAGATAACCAAGAAAAGTCAAACTCAGATTGCTTTAGATGAAGAATTAGCTAAAAGAATTCATGAAGAAGAATTAGCAAGAGTAGCTGAAGAAGAGAAGATTGCTCAAATACTGACTGAGCAAAATCTATTGACTGAAGTATAACAATTAGCTACTCAAGAAACTACTGATAGGGAGCTAGCTGCCAAGCTACAAGAAGAGGAAAGATCACAATTTACTAAAGAGGAACAGGAACAAGCTATTGATGATCTTTTGGAGCAGATTAGAAGAAAGAAGAAAACTTATCAGAAGAAACCTCCTTCAAGGAAAGAAAAACTGGTCTATATGAAGACATATTTGAAGCACCATGATACCTGGAAAGAACATCACTTCGAGAGGAGATCCTTTGAAGAAATTGAAAGGGTTTATGTTGACACTCATAGAAGAATGCAGATGTTTCTAAGAGGTGATCTTGAAAGGAGTAAAGGAAAAGGAGAGAAGAGAGCAGCAGGACAATTGGAATCAGGAGATTCAAAGAGACAAAGAAATGAAGAAGAATCAGTTCAAGAAGAACCAGCAGAGGAAGAAAAGGTAGAAGAAAAACTAACTGATGAACAGATCCATGGCATGATGATGGTAGTTCCAGAAGCTCTTAATATTGATCCTATTCAAGCTAAACATCCCATCATTGATTGGGAAGTGTTCTCAGATGGAAGAATCAAGGGATGAAAAATTATCAGAGTAGGAGGAAAGTTTGAAGTCTACAAGTTCTTTGAAGACATGTTCAAGGCTTTTGACAGAGATGACTTGGATAAGCTTTGTAGCTTAGTTCAAGAGAGATTCAAGATTACAGATCCTACAGATGATAAAGATAAAGAGCTATGGGTTGAGCTGAAAAGATTATATGAGCCAGATGGAAGTGATACACTATGGAGATTACAAGCTAATGATCTGGATACCACATGGAGATTGTTTGATAACTATGGAGTTCACAGAGTTTCTACAAAAGCAGGAGTGGAGGTTTATATGTTTGTTGAAAGAGATTATCCACTCAGAGCAGCTACATTAATGGTTATGCTTGCAGTAAGACTGAAAGTTGAAGAAGATTCAGAAATGGCAAAAGATTTGATCAAAAAAATATTTCAACTATCAGAAGAGATGAAAGCCAGAAGACTAAGGATAACAATGTAGTGTTTGGAAGAGTCCTCACAGTCCTCATTTAATTCAAATAAACTTGATGATTTAGGGTAAATCACAAGTTTAGGGGAGGATTGTTGGGAATTAAATGTTTCTGACTTAGTACTGCTGGAAGAATACACTAACAGTTCAAACTGCAAGTGTATCAGTAAAGACTGCTGAAGGATAACTAACAGTACAAACTATGAAGTTAGTACTGCTAGTATATAACAGAAGGTACTGCTAGTATGATAAGGACGTATCAAGGATAAATATGGAATAGATCTTATGTATATCACAATTAGTTAAAAATATATGGTAGATACTTATCTTGTAAAGGACTCCTTATGTCAATAAAAGGAGATCCTAGGTTAGAGGTTCATATAGATATATATACAAGTTTTGTTAAGATTCAAGGTCGTGGTAACCCTAGTGATATTAAGATCACTCGTAGTATTCTTGAATAATATTGAATCATTTGGAGTTAAACATATTGTCCATTGTTCATACTGCATTACAGTTACATCAAACAAAACCTTCTAAGTATTGTTAAGTAGATTCCGCATACTTAACAGTATAACCTCAAAGTATCTTAAACACATCATAAAGGAGTAACATCCTAAGTGTTTGATCCTCTCATACAACAGGTATGGCTTCGGAACAACTTAGTTTCAGACCCGAGCTTAATGTAATGGCTTCTGAGCAAAACAGCTTAGGACCCGCTACCAACCGTCTAAATTTCCCTGATCAATCAGTTGTACCAACACCTGCGTTTACTCGTCAACAATTGGAAACTCTATTTTCTCCACTATTTAATGAGACTATCAAAAGTTGTGCTCCAGATGTAACTCCTGTTTTCGCTGCACAACCTGATCGTATTCCAATTCCAGATACAGCTGAAGCTACAACAACAACCGTTGCTGCAGATGCACCTCTAATTGAATCTCCAACAACAGAAGAACAAACTGCTTCCAACAACAATGATACAGCTGCCGATCAACAAAATCAACAAGTACCCACACCTACAGATTATGACAAAAATGCATTCTTCAATCCATTTGCTCCGGCTCCAACCATTCCAAATATTCCAGAGTTATCAACACACAACTTGGATCTGTCTAATATGCATACCTTTTATCAACATCACCCTTCAACACGTAAAAGGAAAAATATCATCCCTTAGTAAATGTGATTGGTAATCCTTCAAATCCCGTCATGACAAGACAACGACTTCGCATAGATGCCAAACACTGTGTCTATGCTCTTACCGTCAGTCAAGCTGAACCAAAGAATATTAAAGAAGCCATGACTTATGACAATTGGACTCAATCAATGCAAGAAGAACTTGATCAATTAAAATGTTTCAAAGTCTGATAATTGGTTGAAAGACCCGATGGAGTCTATGTCGTTGGCCTTAAATTTATTTAGAAGAACAAACTTGATGCTGATGGAACAGTGATTCGTAACAAATCCTGTTTGGTTGCCAAAGGATACAGCCAAGAGGAAGGCATTGATTTTGAAGAATCCTTTGCACCAGTAGCTCGACTTGAAGTTGTACGTATGTTTCGGGCGTATGCCGCCCACAAGAATATCATCGTTTATCAGATGGACGTGAAAACTGCATTTCTGAATGGTCAACTCCGTGAAGAAGTGTATGTCAGTCAACCAGAGGGCTTCATCGATCCAGATCATCCAAATCATGTGTATAGACTCAAGAAAGCCCTTTACGGCCTTAAACAAGCCCCGAGGGCATGGTACGATAAACTGTCTTCATTCCTCATTGCTAATCACTTTACCAAAGGATCTGTTGATCCTACACAGTTTATTCAAAGACACGGGGAGAACATCTTGATTGTTCAAATTTATGTCGATAACATCATTTTTGGATCAACAAAGAAAAAGTATTCAGACGTTTTTGCAAAATTAATGAAACAAAACTTTGAAATGTCCATGATGGGTGAACTAAAGTTCTACTTAGTACTCCAAGTTCATCAATCCCCCGGTGGTATTTTTCTAAACCAGTCCAAATATGCTCTTGAAATTTTAAAGAAACATGGCATGACCAGTTGTGATACTTATGAAACTCACATGTCTGCCTCATCACTAAAGCTGGATGTTGATTTACATGGGAAACCAGTTGACCCTACCAAATACCGAAATATTATTAGGTGGTCTCTCATGTATCTAGCAGCCAGCAGACCAGATATAGTATTTTTTGTATATCTCTGATCCCGTTATCAGTCAAACCCAATTGAAAGACACCTCTCTGAATCCTTCGGTACATAAAGGGAACCATTCACTTGGGGATTTGGTATCCGAAGGATTCTGGTTTTGAACTAATAGCCTTTTCAGATGCTGATCATGCAGGTTGTTTAGATACACGAAAAAGTACTTCTGGTGGTGTTCAGTTTCTCGGAGATAAGCTTGTATCTTGGCAGTCAAAGAAGCAGGATTGTACTTCATTGTCATCAATAGAGGCTGAATATGTAGCCATGTCAGCATGTTGTGCTCAAGCCATCTGGATGCGATCACAACTAATGGACTACGACTATATATTCGACCCGATGTACTCTGACTCCAAGAGTGCCATAGCCATCTTCTGCAACACGATTCAACATTCAAAATCAAAGCATATCGCTCTCAGATATCACTTTATCAAGGAGCATGTTGAAAAGGGTACAATTGAATTATATTTTGTGGGTACTGAATAACAATTAGCAGACTTATTCACCAAAGCCTTGCCTCATGCAAGATTTGTGGAATTAGTTCATCAAATTAGTATGCGATGTTTGACTCCAGAAGATCTGGAAAACTTTCTCAAACAAACCTTGAAAAAGTCAAACATCAAAACAACGTTGTAAATATCTTTTATCAAAAACAAAACACAAAAATATAAAACCTTCAAAAACAACAAAAAGATTTTACAACTTTACTTATTCAAAAAAAATAAAAAAAATCATCATCTTTTGTGTGCAAACAACATTTCTTCAAAACATGTTCCTCATATGAAAACATCTTCTTAATTCAAAATCGAAAACATATTTTGAGAGGGAGAAAATTTTCACAACATCATGAAGTTTGCACACCTTATCATAAGTCTTCAAGAAAAAAAATTATTCATCATTCGTATTAAAAACTCGTTTTCAAAAAGTTCTATGATCTCTCGAATTAAAATGTGCAAAAAGGTTTCACAAAATAAATGCTAGTTCGAGGGGGAGAAAAGGAATTTTTCTGCAACGATCCCAAATTAACCATGTTTGGACTTCAAATGGAAAAGTAACTAACTTTTAATGAGTGAAGTACACAAAAGTCTCAAACTTAGGTAAAAGGACCTTGCATGGAAAATAAAACAGGCTCAGGGACTGCAAGTGTCAAACAGTCAAACTTTACTCTACACTTAGTGACACTAATAAATGTTTCCACAAATGTTCTCAAAAGTATCACACATAGTCGAAAACCTCAACGATTCAGACTAACGATTTTTTTGATCCTCGATTTTTTTTCATGATTGTGAGTTTCTTATTTCTTCATGGTTGTTGTCGAATCGTTCTAAATGTTTCAAATGATTTCAACGGTCAAAAAGGCATAATCCAAAACTAGGGCTTATGTAATTATCGATTGGGGCATTTCTTTTTTATGTGTTTTTTAGTCTAATTAATCATTTCATATAGCTTTAGAGAACACTAAAGAATGCTCGATTGGTGTGTTTGCATGATTAGAAACAACATAGGTTTGAAATCAAGTGATTTAGGGTTTAAGATGTCGATGTCTTTGCTGCTACTACTACTAGGGCGTTTGTTTGTATACTGTTCATGCATTATGATGCTAACATGTGTGCAAAGTCTCAAATCATAACCCCAAACCATGATAATAATCAAAAAATTTCGAGTGAAAGAATATTAACCTGTGATCTTGCGTGTTAATTTGAGAATTCTGAGCACTTAGGAAGATTTAGAATGAATTTCTGTTTCATCTGTATACTTGTTTGTGCCTGATGCATTTTTATGTGTGCAAGTACATGTCACCCCATTTAAAGTCAAAACATGTTTCGTTAAAATTTCAACTATTGTCAAAATGTTTCTTATGGAACATATTTTGAGGGAGAGAAAAATGGTCAATTGTTACAAAACTATTTTGTGGAAAACTAGAAGGGGGGGTTGAATAGTTTTACGTCTTTTTAATTTATTATAAAAACTTTGTTTACTTTTAAAAACTTAGATTCGAATTTATGTGAACTCAACTCTTGAACTATATGAACAAATATAAGTAAATCTAAATTAACAATGCAAGTAAAGTAATGAAATGAAATGAAAGATAGAGATGGAAAGATCGAACCGCGAGACAAAGGATTTATAGTGGTTCGGCTACAAGGACACCTTCCTTGCGCTACTCCACTCCTCGAGCACCTAACTCGAGAGTTTCCTTCACTATGTCAACAAGCTCCCTTATGGCAGAGAAAACCTTACACAACTTTCGCTTACACCAATTTTACGACACAAAGCTAAATGTCGAGTTCTAATCGTAGCTAGAACCAATCTCACAACTTCAATCACAACTTCTTCACAACTTCTTCACTACGGCTTCACAACTTTTTCACAACGGCTTCACAACTACTTCACAACGGCTTCACAACAACTTCACGACCTAGCACTACTTATATACTCTTCTACTTCTTCACACCTTCACTACTTACACACCTTAACTTCTTCACAACTTCACTACTTACACACTAATCTAGCCTAAACAATTATGCTCACACCTATCTAACAAATATACACAACTTATACAAATGAATGAATGATTTACAATTTTGATACACCAACAACTTGGATGGAAGAGATACACCAAGTTGTAATACTTCTTGTCTTGGAGGATAGAAGTATTCTTCTCTTGCACTTGAGAGGTTGAAGCTTTGGATCACTTGAAACAAAAGCTTATAATTATATGATCAAAGGGTTTTTGAAGATATGAAATGAGATCTAAATCAGAAAGTTTTTAGTACAAAAGGTGAGGAAAAATGCCAGGAATGAGCCAGTATTTATAGGCAAAATTTACAGCTGGAGGAGCATGGGCGGTCCCCTTAATTAGTGGCCGGCCCCCTTAAATATTAAGGGGACCGCCCTTATAATTAAGGGGGCCGCCCCTCCCTGAATGGCTATAAATTTTGTCTTTTACTAGGGAAGGTTTTTCTGAAACATTTTTGCCATTTTTGGTTAAAAATTTGAATTCATATATTTTTAATGGATTTAATATATTTACTTAATACCAAAAATGATTTTCTAAAAGATATAAAATGTTTGTGACATTTTATAAAAAATCTAGTGATTAAGAAAATGTTCCTTTGATCATATAATGCATTAGGCATTTGTTTATTCATACCTTAAGTGATTAAGTTGTTAAAATAGATATTTACAACTAAATACTTGTTTATGTCATAATCTTTCGTTTAATGATTTTACATTTTGTGATTATCAAAACGTAGAGGTATCAAAAAATATTAATAACATTTTTAGGCATTATTTATATCAACAATCTTCCCCTTTTTGATGATTACAAAATCTAAACTCATTAAATTAAAAATTAAATTTTAGACAAGTATTAAGTGAATTTATCTCTACTTCTCCCCCTTTTTGTAGAATCAAAAAGGTTATGCCCACAAGTTTCAAGAATGAAGTTTGACGGGAATAGAGCTCCCCCTTGATGTGTGCTCCCCCTCGTTCGAGGGCACCAAGGAGTCGAGCTATGGAAATCTTGCAAGAAAAATATTAGAAGTACAAGCATACATAGCAAAATATGGAATATAAAAACAACAATCATGGCAAACAACAATCATGGCAAACAAATATTAAGAACACATAGCAAGACATTCATTAATTTAAAGTGATTATGTGAAACACATAATCATTGCAACGACATTTAGTATGCATGAAACATATAACAAGAAAAAGGTCCTAAATTGCCAAAGAGAGCTTTCGGACTTGCTTATGACACGAAAGCTTGGAAAATAAGAAACATAAGCATATAGTATGCTTAGATGGTTGATGGTAGAGTGTTTGGGATGGAATTGGTTGAGTGAGGGTAAGAATGTTGGATTAATAGAGGTATATTTTTGGAGGTAGAGAGTTTGGAGCGGAGTAGGTTGATTGAGGGTTAGAGTGTTGTGCTAGTGGAGGTGTTGTGCTAGAGTTTGGAGTGGAGGTGTTGGATGAGATCTAGTGATAAGATACTTAATCCAAGTGAAATGTTCATTTAAGGCAATGATTTGTTTTTGGAGAAGGATACGACAAGGACAATAGTTGACATGATTATCAACTTGATTCAAGTTGTGGGGGTGAGGTAAGCAATTTGAGTAGAGTGAGGATGGAGGATCGAGGTTGGCCTTGATAGCAAGGAGATCACAAAGGTCATGGAGGTTGAGATGTGTAGTTTGGAACGAAGGTGGAGGTTGAGGTTATTTTGTGATGAAGGAGGGCTAGAAGGGAGTTGATCCAATCTTGCGTTGAGCAAGGTGTAAGGCAAGAAGAGCACAAAGCTCATGGGCTTCTTTAAGTTCTTCAATGAACTTCAAGTGTTATTTGGGATGGATGTTTGGATATGCAACATAGAAGAAGCATGTGAGTTGGTAGGAAGTGGTGGTGATACTTTTGGTGATGGAGACATTTTTGAGTTTGGGTAATCATTAATGGATGAAGATGAAGGCACGGAAGAAAAGGATATTTCATGAGTGGAGGGTGTTTTGGATGGTGCATTGGTAGGTGAAACATGATTTGAGGTGTTAGTGATGAAATTAGGATTGTTATTTCGAGATTGAGCATGTTCATCATAAGAATTATTTGGGTGAGATGATGATGTATTTTTGTGAGCAAAAATGGATGGTTGGTTATTATGATGAGGTTTGTGAAAGGATTCGTTGGAATGAGCTTGAGGATTGGGAGTATAATTGGGAACAAATGTGGGTGGAGGTGTTGGTTGTTTAGCCACATCATTTGTTGAGATGGACTTGTTTCGGGGGTTTGGTTTTCTTCTCCAAACGGGTTTTTCGGTCATCCTTGCTAACCTTGAGGATTTTGGTTTTGGTTTGATGGGAGATGGCATGATGAGATGATGGAAGATTATGAGGAATGGGAGTGTTTATAGTGTAGGATTGATGGGATTAAGGAATGGATAAAATTTGTTGGATGGATTGGAATAAGATATGTTTGTGAATTTTGGGAAGTGTAGGATGAAATGGGCTAAAAAGCAGAAAAAGTTTCTGTAAACCCCGACCATCAGATGGCCGGTCCCCTTAAATAGGGGTCGGTCCCCTTAAATATTAAGGGGGCCGCCTTATGATTTGAGGGGGGCCGCCCATCATGAGGTCTCCAGGTTACTGGAAATGGGTTTTTGGAAGAAAATTGTAGAAAGGGTTATGTTTTTGGGTTTAGTTTCAAGCAAGTCCAACTCTTTGAGGCAATTAAGCATGTAATAGATATTTATGCAAAACATGTTAATTAAAGATATTAAGCAAACACGTAATTTCATCTAGCATGTAAACATACTCATCAAGCAAGTAATATATATGGACTAGGAAACAATAAACTACACCAAGTATTTTCTTAATTATATGTAAGTGGGAAGATTAATGAACTGTTTGATGGATCCTAATGTGTGCCTATGTGCAATAAATGGGAACTTAAGATAGCATGGACTTCTAGACTTGTTACAAACAAAATCTTAATAGACAAACCATGGTCCGCTTGATTTGACTTAGTTCACTTATAAATGTCATGTACATAAATATAGATGACAAATATGAGATCACCATGCATGATTTAAAGAAATGTTTTTAGCATTATTCAACAATGTTTGAAAGTGGGTTTTTATGTAGATGTGAAAGTTATTTGAATAAAATAGATTGAGTTTTATTTCAAAATGTTTTATGAAGAATGAGTAAAAAAAAAATTCCCAATCTTTGACTTTGATCGAAACAGAATTATGGACATAGATTAAGAAGAAAAATGAGATAGTAAAACATGTTAATAGAAAAGTGAAATAGTCATCTAAAAAATCATTTTTCCAAAATGTGAAGTTTCTGTATATTTTTAAAGATACTATATTTTTGACAACAAATACCATTAATCCTAGATTTTAAAAAATGGTTGTTAAAGATCTCATGCTCAAGGAAATTGGTTAAGGCTATTGTCTCATGCTACCCTCTTCTACATATCCTATGGTCATAAGGAAGCGATGACGAAATTCTATATGTTTGATGCGAGAGTGTTTAATGGGGTATAACCTAACATCTATAGCTCCTTTGTTGTCATACACTTATCTAACTTGATGCCATAGTCTACGAGAGCTTGTTTCATCCATAGTTTTCTAACGCGAGAAATCTAATCTTACTTCTATGTTAATGATTAATCCACTTAACTCATTTCACTTCATCACCATGAGTTTTCTAATAGTGGACATAGAAGATTTCTATTTTAAACGTTATAGCTTAAGAGGGCTAAAGGGAAAAGAACAAGTGATTCTAGGTTATAAGTAGATTCATATAAGCTATTATGTGTATATATATAACTAGACATTATGAGCTAAATAGGCATGAAATAACTAGTCATTAATCTAAGCATATATTATAACAATGAGCTTAAAAAAAAGCGTACCTTTTAGTCTTCAGTAGATTTTCTTCAAATACTTCAAGGTGTTATATTGACTTATAGAAGCCAATCATAGATGAGTTTCCGAATTATTCAATGAGTGACGATTTAGCCACTTGGTCCCCATTGTCTCATTTGTCCAAAATTGTTTGAACCAAACATGATTTGCATTTGCATGTACGGTGGAAGTATTACCCAAGGATTAAAACTTGGTTGATGTGAATAATTCCACATTGGGTGACTATTATTAGGAAAGTTTTGTCTACCTTGATTTCTTCTAGGTTGAGGGGTTTTAGGCTGAGGATGAGGATTATTTGGTCTATTTGGAGGTGGAGTTTTGGATCTTAATTTTGGTTTAGAAAATCCGGTTTTGGTTTTTAACGATGGTTTATAAAAGCTTTTTTACTTCCTCATCACTAGCAATAGGTATTTTTCTATCTTTTATAAGTATATACTTAGGTTTTGACTCTAACAGTTTTTGTTTACTAGACTCACATTCAAACTTTACATTTTTATTTTCACTATTTGAAATATCGATTGAATTGATTCCTAGACCGGTTTTATCTTCGGATAATCTTTGAACACTTATTATTTTCTTAAGTGAGTTACTACTATTTTTAAACTTGTCAAGTTCGAAAATTTCATCTTTAAGTTTTTCATTTTCATTTTTGACTTCTAAGCATGTTTTGCATTCTATAAAAACTTCTTTTCCTTTTTCCAAATGTTTTAGTTTAATTTTTAATTCGAGTACTTCATTTTTTAATCAATTATCAATATGTTTTAGTGACTTATTTTTAGCTATAACCTTTTGACCTAATTTGCATAACCTATTATATTCATTATCTAGGTCTTTTTCATCTAATGATTGATTTTCATCACTAAAGTATTCGGTTTCGGAAAGTACCTCATTGGATGCCTTTGCTATAAGACATTTTTCGTCCTTTGTTATTTCTTTCTCATCTTCATCGCTATCACTCCATGCTCCTCCAACGAACGCCTTTTGATTTTGATCCCTTGACAACATTGGACATTTTCCGATGAGGTGATTTGGGTCGCCACATTTATAACATTTCCTTTCGATTTTGTCCTCTTTGTATCTTTGGAATGCCTTTCTTTCATCATGTGGTTGTCTAACGAATCTTCCTCATCTTTTAAAGAATTTCTTGAAGTCTCTTACGGCCATAGCATATTCTTCGTCATTGCTTTCTGAGGTTGAGCTATCCTCGTCACTAGATTCCTTCCTAGCTTTCAATGCAATTGACTTGCTTTGCTCTCTTTTACCTTTGACCATCTCGGAGTCTTTCTTTATTATTGCTTCGTAGACCTTCAAGTTGCCGATCAATTCGTCAAGTTGTAGAGTTGACAAATTCTTTGATTCTTCAATCGCCGTAACTTTCGCTCGCCATTTTGGATGAAGAGCCCTAAGAAATTTCCTAACAAAATTCTTACTAGAAAAATTCTCATCAAGTGCTTTTAAACTTGTGATGATAATGTTAAACCTAGTAGAAGCATTATCTATTGATTCCTCTTCCGGAATCGTAAATTGTTCATATTGTTGAACAAGAAGATCTATTTTATTATCTTTGATTTACTATTGGAGATCTCTTTTGGCCTTCCGCTTTATAAAAAGCAAACTATCTTGATTGGTTGGCCTACTGATAGATTAGCTTTTTCTTCTTTTACGTAATTTCATCATTAGATTTTGATAACTTTGAGCTTAAAAGGAATTTAAAGTATGTCTTGAATCCAATCAGTGCGATCAGTCCAGTCAAGTCCTTGACTTCGGTCGTAGGTTGAAAGTAAAGAGGTAGCCGTTTCGTTCTCCTAGATGCACGAATGAGGAGAGAAAGAAGCAAACGAGCCAGGGAAAGAAAGGAGAGAGAGTGCTTTATCATACAATATTTGCCCGTTTTCAGTCAATCATGGGACGCCCCTCGGGATGTGCCCTATAGGAGCGCAAGCCTTTTTCACAGAAGAGGTGGCACAGAACGAACTCTTCCAGATGAGGTGGAGTGATTAGCAAAGAGTTCCAAATTTCTTTTGCGGTTTTACACATAAAGATTCTTTCATATTCTTTGCATGGTAACGCATTATAAATTACCATTTTAGCCTCATTATTTTTTGCTAGTTTCTTTTTCAAATTATCATTTTGTTTTTCAAAAGGTAAAATTTCATCTATTTTAGTTAAAGGATTATTTTGATAGGGGGAAAATCACCATAGGTAATAACATGCCAAAGATCAAGATCTTTTGAATTCACATAAGTTTCGAATCTATTTTTCCAATAAAGAAAACCATCACTTTCAAATAGTGGTGGTCTTTGCATAGATTGCCCTTCTAAATATTTTTCGGATTCCATAGATCGTATCAAGTTTTAAAATACAATTTATTTTAAAAATCTTGTTTGACGTGGCTCTTGATACCAATTGTGGAAAACTAGAAGGGGGGGGGGGGTTGAATAGTTTTACGTCTTTTTAATTTATTATAAAAACTTTGTTTACTTTTAAAAACTTATATTCGAATTTATGTGAACTCAACTCTTGAACAATATGAACAAATATAAGTAAATCTAAATTAACAATGCAAATAAAGTAATGAAAGAAATGAAAGATAGAGATGGAAAGATCGAACCGCGAGACAAAGGATTTATAGTGGTTCGGTTACAAGGACACCTTCCTTGCCCTACTCCACTCCTCGAGCACCTAACTCGAGAGTTTTCTTCACAATGTCAACAAGCTCCCTTATGGCCGAGAAAACCTTACACAACTTTCGCTTACACCAATTTTATGACACAAAGCTAAATGTCGAGTTCTAATCGTAGCTAGAACCAATCTCACAACTTTAATCACAACTTCTTCATGACTTCTTCACGAATTCTTCACAACTTCTTCACTACGGCTTCAAAACTTTTTCACAACGGCTTCACAACTACTTCACAACGGCTTCACAACTACTTCATGACCTAGCACTACTTATATACTCTTCTACTTCTTCACACCTTCACTACTTACACACCTTAACTTCTTCACAACTTCACTACTTACACACTAATCTAGCCTAAACAATTATGCTCATACCTATCTAACAAATATACACAACTTATACAAATGAATGAATGATTTACAATTTTGATACACCAACAACTTGGATGGAAGAGATACACCAAGTTGTAATACTTCTTGTCTTGAAGGATAGAAGTATTCTTCTCTTGCACTTGAGAGGTTGAAGCTTTGGATCACTTGAAACAAAAGCTTATAATTATATGATCAAAGGGTTTTTGAAGATATGAAATGAGATCTAAATCAGAAAGTTTTTAGTGCAAAAGGTGAGGAAAAATGCCAGGAATGAACCAGTATTTATAGGCAAAATTTACAGCTGGAGGAGCGTGGGCGGTCCCCTTAATTAGTGGCCGGCCCCCTTAAATATTAAGGGGGCCGCCCCTCCCTGAACGGCTATAAATTTTGTCTTTTACTGGGGAAGGTTTTTCTGGAACATTTTTGCCATTTTTGGTTAAAAATTTGAATTCATATATTTATAATGGATTTAATATATTTACTTAATACCAAAAATGATTTTCTAAAAGATATAAAATGTTTGTGACATTTTATAAAAAATCTAGTGATTAAGAAAATGTTCCTTTGATCATATAATGCATTAGGCATTTGTTTATTCATACCTTAAGTGATTAAGTTGTTAAAATAGATATTTACAACTAAATACTTGTTTATGTCATAATCTTTCGTTTAATGATTTTACATTTTGTGATTATCAAAACGTAGAGGTATCGAAAAATATTAATAACATTTTTAGGCATTATTTATATCAACATATTTCGTACATGTAGTTGCATATTTTCAAATCGTTGAAAACTTTTGATGCTCAGGATCTCTACTGCACCAAACTCTCGTGAGTGTTTTTCAAAGTAAAAAAAACTAACTAGATATTATCGTGCGGTGTTTGAGGTCTTACGGCTCAAATGAGGGAGGTGAAAGGGCTAAATGTGTCAAAAGGCTAAACTTGAAAAAGGTTTCAAATGATGAGAAACAAGTTTTTCAAACTCTACACTCTCGTTTTACACTAGTAAAACAAGTGTGAAGACCAAAGCAAAGTTGTTCAAGGCCTTTCAAATTTTTCAAAATCTGAAATGCTTTGGATGCAATATAAGAATGACTTTGCTTTGAACATCCCAATTACAGAAGATTTCCATTTATCACAAAAAAAACTCTTCAAAAAGAACCCATGAGGTTCAACTCTAGATGGAAATCTTCTTCTTCAGATTTTAAAACTCAAAGAGAGACACCGGGTTTCTCAAACAACTTTCAACAGAAAAAGAGTTTTACATTTCCATTGATTCCATGAATGTCATTTCAAAATGAAACAAAGGTTTTCAGTCCTCATTGGAATTCAACATCTTTTAATCGTATTGACACAACCTACAAATAGATTTCAAATTTTGGAAAACCCGTTGGCGCCGTGCTTTAATGGGTTCTCGAGGTTGTTGTCTAATATGATATTCAAGCATTATTTGTTGTATAATACTTGATTGTGTTTTCTTAAACCTTGAGCAGAATCATCTCACGAATTTTCAAGAAGCATTTTTTTTTAAATACGATTTATAATTCTGCTCAATAAGACTATCTCTCGAATAAACTTCATTATTTGAGGGGGAGTATTTTGTTAAAAGAAAACAAATTTTGTATTAAAACAATGGCTTGTGCATATATAATAGTGCACAACCCGTTCTTTGTAAAGAAAGGACCATGAGGTACGCTTCAGTGCCTCAATCCTAATATAAGGAGCGAAAGCTTCTTACTTTTGAGTAGAATTAATCAAATATTTATGTTTTTCATAATTCTGCTCAAAAGAACAAGTATTCCCTCTCGTAATCAAAACCTCAAAAAGTTATTTCACTTATTGAGGGGGAGTATTTGAAAACTATCTTTGTTCATACGGATAAGTTTTTGTTAGATTCTTCCCATAAACCTCAAAAAAAATATTTTAATCAAACGTTTTCCAAAAACAACATCAATATGCTATTTTTGAGGGGGAGAAAAACAAAAGTCATTAAAATATGGTAACATCATGTGGAATCTCAAATGAGCTCGACTCAGATTTAACCCATGAATTGACGAAACTCAAATGTCAGTAATCGAAAGGACTTGTCCATGACGGGTAATAATTTCAAGCTGGTCTAACCAGTGATGTAAGCGTGTCTCGAATACGAATTGTCTAAGTAGAGTGTACCGTTTCGAGGTAAGCATGTCTCGAATCGCTCTTGTTCACTGAAAGTCGATCAATTCAAAAGTGCAAACTCTACCCAACATGTTCAAATTTATCTTAAAAACTTATGAGCACATGTGAAAGGGGAGTATTTCTGAAAAATCCAGAACTCTCAATGTGTTAACAAAATGTATTTTATATTCATAAACACTTTGAGAGATTTTCAAATGAATGGTTTATGGCAACATAGGATAGTCATGGAGTTATAAGGTGACTAAGGTTAGGAAATATGTCCTATGATCTGCCAGAGCCGGAGGGATCTACCCAGGGACAACACCAATAGTTTAGTACTAGAAGTCCTTAGGTATGATTGAAAAAAGGAGTAAAGAAATGAAAGGAGAAAGAAGGTGTTGAAGAATTAAAAAGAAAAGTTAAGAAAAAGGGTGAAAAGAAATAGCCCTCCTAATGATCAACTTAGGGCATAGCCGGAGGGATCTACTGCGTGTCACTAAGATGACACCGGTATTGAATATAAGACGTCATGGACCAGTGACGCACTGCAGTTAACCTGCTAGCCACTCAAGTATCTATTAAAAGGTACTTGTTTCATTTCACATGGAGAACCTTGCATAATCTATCGACCTCTCACTCCGAGATGTGTTGGTATTGAAAAGGAGGCACTCTTCTCCATGCCTCCTACGACTAAAACCAAAATGCACTAATAAAGTCTAGAGCCATGAGATTCATCAAAAGATCTCTTAGGATACACTTTTCATAACATACGCTTGTGTTCGCCAAAAAGGACACAAGTTTTATAAGAGTCTTTTATAAGATCTTCGGAACTTGCCTTACATGTGACAGTGGTTACTTTATGCTTCAAACGGTCTACAGTCGTGAAGTGATACTTCGGTATACTTCAGCGACTCACCTAAATTGTGGGTATACTTCGGTATATCTGTTGTAAGCCTTCTTGAGGGTATCTAATTCAGGAACAACCTTTGTAAGGATTAGAGAGAGTTTTCACACTATGTTGTCAATTCTCTTGAAGTCTAAGCCTGTAAGTGCTGGAAATCCCGCCAAGGAGATTCCTTTCACGAATCGAGTCCTGAAGATGTGGGTCTATACTTGGATTCTATCCATAGTATCAATAACTGTCCTTAATAGGATTTGGACGGCTGATGTGCCCGACCAAGGTGAATGGAATCAAGACATTCATCAGTAAAACAATCGTAGTGGTCAATTCTCTAAGAAAAGTCCACCGTGATCGATTGGAGATTGTTACTAACCTTTACCATGCAGCTACTAATGAGTTATCCTTGGAGGAGAGACCGTTACTATCATGATCCACATGCTCATACTAACAAAGATAAAGTACTCACCAAAGATCGAAGCAAAGTTCAATTATGAAAGATTCTAAGTCAAAGTCGAAGAATCTACAAAGTAAAGAGACAAAGATCAAAGTGAAGTAATGCGAAACACACATGAATGAAGATTCAAAGTCAGAAGAAGTATGAGCATGTCGGATGAAGACGTAAAGCAACCAAAACCAAAGACGTTGATGAAAGGTAGACCACAACATTATCATATCACAAAGAACAAGAACAAAGAACGAAGATACATGAGACGTCAAAGCCAATGAAGCAATGAAGACGTCAAGCAACCTTTGATGACCAACCCTTAGGGGGAGATTGTTGGGAATACTTTTAATTAATAGCAAGTATCGGTCCTTAAGTTTTGTAATAGGTTGGTTAACTAAATAGACTTATATGTTTGTTATAATTACTAGGCTTATGAAGTAAGCCCATGGGCCTATGTAAAAGCCCATTTCATGTAGAAGGAAGGATCTAGGGATGTTGCCCTAGCTTCCTCTCCTATAAATACTTATGTAACTCTCATTTGAGAGTGTTGGTTATTTCTTTATGCTAATAAACCTTTGCCATTTTGTTTAGTGAAATAATCGACCACCTCTATTTCTCTCTTATTTCTCTCATTCATATACTTGTGTTAATCTAATATGGTGACCTAACAAGCCGCATAAGTCAAAGTATTCCATTCACCCCAGGGTATGATAAGATATGTCATGATCTCAAGAAGTTATATTGGTGGCCAAACATGAAGGCTGACATCGCCACCTATGTCGGCAAGTGCTTGACGTGTTCAAAGGTAAAGGCTAAATACCAGAAGTCATCTGGTCGACTGCAACAACCGAGATACCTCAGTGGAAATGGGAAAGCATTACCATGGATTTTATCACCAAGTTTTTTTTTTTGGTAAAAGGGTTTTTTCACACCGGTAAAATACTATTACACCAACAATTAGATCAAATCGATGTGCGTAGCACGGGTCTGAAATGCGTAACATTAACTTTGTTATTAGCCCCACATGACAATATGAACGTTGAACATCAATTAGATCAAACTTATGTACGTAGTACGGGTCTGCAAGCCTCGTTAATATTAAACATATGCTCCTGTTTAAAAACATTAAATGACATCGATAAGAGCTTGTGATATTGTGCGTATTTGATACATTTTTAAGTTTAATATGGTAATATTTGTTGCTTTCTTTCATGAATTCTTAATTGAAGATGTTATACTGAAACTTCAATATCTTTATTCCATACATTAACCGTAAGTCCATAACCATAATACAACCATAATATTTGAAACATAAAAACCTAACTGCATTTTCAACTTCATTTATTCAAACATGTCCTTTCCAAATGTCGCCTCAAATTAGAGTTCGAAGAGTTGGAACGAGCAAACAGGTCCAAGTAGAGGATTTTCATATTATTATTCTCGCTTGAAAGAAACTGATATGTTTGATCTTGTAAGCTCGAATTTGGATGTGTATTTAGAAGAGGGAATATATCTTTGTAAAGGTAATTCTGCTACCTCTTTCAACATTGATTGGAGGAAATCCCACAAGACGAAGTTTTCAATACTATCCAAAATGGCAGCACATATCTTAGCTATTTCAATCACAACTGTTGCAATTGAAGCTACATTTAGTGTTGGCGGTTGTGTTATCGATACTTATCGCGCCTCCTTAGATCCAAAACCTATACAAGCATTGATTTGTAGAGGTGCTAACTTGGATCCGTAAATTCCATGGTGTTAAAAAGAAAAACAAGGTATATATTTCATTTCTCTAACTTTAATTATCATGTAATTATTTATAATGTCACTAACTTATTTGTTGTTTGACTTATATCTTAGAAAGAAAAGAAATGGGAAGAGATATTTCTGATTGATGTTCTTGATATTTGAAAATCAAATTTCGTTAGTTTACTCATTTAATAATTTGTTGAAGAATTTTTAGTTAAACTTTTCTTATATTAAGTTGTTGAATTTCTTTTGTATTGTAGCCTCTCATTAATCTCTGATAACATCAACTAATGTATAGTTTTTAGTATCATTATCCCGTGCTTTTTGCCTCATTTTTAGTTGTATCATACGAATTTGGTACTTAATTCTTTTATATTCACAGCTTTTGCATAAAGAGGCATTAGAACGAAGAGATGCAAAAAGTGGCCTTAAATTGATGAAATACATGCAAATCTGCATTCAGTGGCATTTACTGCGTAGATGAGACGAGGTCTCTACGCCGTATACCTTCTTAAGTGATATTTCAATGAAGTCTGGATTCAAGACCTTTACGGCGGAGATGGAACTTAGTCTCTACGCAGTAAACACGAAGGACGTTTGGAGCAATTTGATCAGGTGCATCTACGGCGTAAAGCTCACTTAAGCCTATGCCGTAGACAATATTTAGACGTGAAGAGTTATTAAGATATGAGAACGAAGATGCGAAACTATTTTTGCCATAACTTCTTCATACGAGCTTCGTTTTAGTTGATTCAAATGACCGGAGAAAAGAGAAAGCTACACATTTAAATAATAAAATGTAAGAAAATACGAATAAATCTCGTGGGTTTATCTGCTACAAAATTCTGCTCGGGACATAACTTGTTTATTGGGCCATTGATCCATTTTCTTAATTATAAAAACTTGGACTCTATACTAGGCTTCCTGGACTTCTATTACACGGAAAGTAGAAAAGAAATATGACATTGGGGCCCGGTGAATAGCCTTGTTTGGATGCAGCATAACAACTTGGACCCCAAGTTGTTTATTGTATATACTAGGCATGTAAGCACGGCCAAACGAAGTCAATGTTTAGTTTTATTGGTCGTTAGAAATTTTAAAAGTATACTTTATTTAACAAAGTGAGTAAAATTTGCATTTTTTTTGCCTATGCGCTCACTTCTATTTATCCTCCTCATACTTATGAAAATATTTGAGAATATATATTTTTGATCACTAAAGTTTATTTTACTTTTGTCTAAAGATCTAGTTACAAATAACCATAGACTCAAAGGAAAAAAAAAGTCTTTGAGCAACAAGAAGTAAAACGTGTTTCCCACCTCACTATTTAGGCAACTTTAAAACTATTGCTATATCTTCTGTAATATGATATTCTGAAAATTTTTATTTATTTTTTTGTTACATCTTATATTATGTATTTTTGTCTAAAGATCTAGTTACAAATAACCATAGATTATAATTTTTTACTGTCATTATTTATTGGGTAAATTAAACCGATCGTCCCTGATCTATACCCTGTTTTCGTATTTGGTCCCATGTGTTGACTTTGTTGCAAACGTGGTCCCTATTTTGCCAAACGGCTACCATTTGGTCCCTCGAGCCCTGTTATATCTTACCATGGTTAGAATGTGCAGTTTGCTGATGTGGAAGGCCGTTTTTTTTAGTCATTTACTCCATTTGTATTTTTTATCTTCCTTTTTAATTACAACTCTGAGTATCTCCCCTCTCACCAGTCCCTGACAACTTACCTTCCCTCTTTCCCGTGCACATCAACCATCTAATCTCATATCTCTCATCCCCAAAATTTCTCTGACTAAAATTTGAATAGTGATCATCTTGTTAACAAATCTTTGTCAACAATGGGGTTAACAACATGAAAGATGAGGAAAAAAAGACTAACTATAACAACCAAAGACTTGGAAATTGAATGAGAGAAGGCATATGGTAATGACTTGAAATCCGGTTGATTTGAGCTCTACTTTGCTATGAACTTGTGTTTATTTTTGTTGATTTACTAAGTAATTGCATTTTTTATGCAGAGTATGCACCACATTGGTTCACCATACGCATACACCATGGTGGGTCATTTAGGAGGTTTCCTGATAGACAATACGTTGGTGGTCAAGAAGATATCTTTGATAGGGTTGATGCTGAAGTTTTCTTGGTATTTGAGCTAGATAAGATGGTCTGACAATTAGGCTACACAGGTAAGAATGAGGCTCTATTTTGTCACTATTTAAGACCCATGAGTGATTTAGATGTTGGGTTGTATGCACTGGCATGTGATGAGGATGGTGTTGTATGATTACCCTACTGTTGAGTTTCAAGTTAACAGAGATCTATATAGAGCATGGTTCTACTAAGTTTAATTGTTACTAAATGTCACCAGGACAAATCAGGGCAACATTAGAAGAGTATGAGGGAGATGTGTGCAGTGAACCTAGTACTAGTGCTTCTAAGGAAAAAAATTTCTGGTAAAATGTTGTTGTTGACATGGCATGATAGTAGAGATAGTAGTACACCTACCAAGGAAGGCTCTTGTAGTGACTCTCTTTCACCTAAGTCTATACCTCAAGGCCTGTTTAATAACCATACTAGTTCATGTGATATAACATTTACACAATTGACTTGGAATGAATATGGTGACAACCAAAACAATGAGCTTCCATATATAAGTTCACAGTTTCAAAGTATAAACCTGACTTTCACCCCAGTGGAACCAAGGGTTAATGATGTGGTACATGATGATATAGATGATTTGATTAGATTTATGGAATTTGATGATAATGAATTAGATAGGGGTCCAAAGTAGAGTTATCTTGATGTTATGAATGTAGACAGTTATGGTTTAAGTCATGATGAACATTTTGGAGTTGATGACTTGGAGTTAAACTTAGGCTTTAATCTTGATCTAAATGTTCCCCAAAATGAAATGCAAGAAGAGGCTAGAACTAAGGAACATGTTGTTGTAGAAGCAGCATTTGTAGAGCCTAGAGCTGAGGAACTTGTTGAACAGGGTATTGGTCAACAAGGATAATCGGATGTTGAGGGTGACATGATTGGTAGTGCTCATGATACTGAATATGAAGGAGACTATAGTGATAATGCAGACACAGATGAGGAAGAGGCTGTTATGGTTGATGAAGAAAACCAAATAACAGAGCCTGAGGTTGAAGTGAATCCGTTTGGTCTAACTGGGAATGAAGCTTTTGACAGCATTGGTGGGTCGATTTGTATGAGAGGGTGAGTGAGTAGTTTTTTTTTTTTTTCCTCACTTGTGCTAGTTACTAAATATATGCATGTATATATACTTGGGGTTTGTCAAACTCATAATAGTGGGTCAAAAATATCAAAGTGGCTAGGTGGGTGGTGTTGGCCGAATGGCTAGTGGGGGGGGGGAGACAAAATGGTAGTCAAGCCTCCAAAACTTAGTATTGCAACTCCTTGTTTTAAGGATGGTTGTCTAATATTAATTGCAAGTAGATAAATTATCTAGTGATTATTATGGAACAAGGGGGGGGGGGAGGGAGGGGGGCACTTAGGTAATATTGGGAGTAATGTATTTAATGTTGTACAAAAGTGTATATATTGAATGTATTGGATATTAGAAATAGGTATTGGTTATCGGTTTTGTGATTAACGTAAGTTAAGCGTAATTAAACGTAATAAATAAAGAAATTGCATTAGGTGTAAAGAAATATTTTTGGAACTTTGGTAATAATTTAGGAAGTATAAAAATGCGTTAAAAATGATTGTTAGGAGTATTGGGTATATCGGGTGTTTATTTAAATTGCGAATAGCGTTTGTTAAATTAACAATCGTAAGTAAATAAAAAGGGAATTGTCTTAGGGATTAAAATTTCGAACCGGAGTAGGAGCAAGGTGTTGGGATGTTGTGGACTAAATATAGCCTAAAGTCCTAGTGCACTTGAAAGGTATTCTAAATTTTACGTTGATTCAAGTAAAAAGTTATACGTAAATTGTTCTCAAGTAAATGTCAAGATAAGTAATTTGAGTTTATTGAATAGTATTGACCTGTAAAATAGCGGGTTGTCATAGTCTACCACCCATAAAAATGATTGGAGTGTTGTCAGTGAAGAGGTGCGGATACTTTTGACGGATCTGGTCTTCTCGTTCCCAAGTGAACTCGGGACCACGTTGAGAATTCCAGCGAACCTTGACGATAGGAATTCTACTATGTTTCAATTGCTTGACATCACGATCCATAATTTCTACCGGCTCTTCGATGAAATTAAGCTTGTCATCGAGTTGAATCTCTTCTAACGGAATGATAAGGGATTCGTCGGATAAACACTTCTTAAGATTAGAAACATGAAAGGTATTGTGCACACTGCTGAGCTCTGGCGGAAGCTCAAGTCTGTAGGCCACTGGACCGATTCTAGCTAGAATCTTAAATGGTCCAATATACATAGGGTTCAATTTCCCGCGTTTCCCAAATCGTATCACACCTTTCCAAGGCGATACCTTCAACATTACCATGTCCCCAAGTTTGAATTCCAAAGGCTTACGCCTCACATCGGCGTAACTCTTTTGACGATCTCTGGCAGCTTTTAGTTTTTTTCGAATCTGAAAAATCTTCTCGGTTGTCTCGTGAACAATTTCTGGACCGGTGAGTTGAGCATCTCTGACTTCGGCCCAACAGACAGGTGATCGGCACTTCCTACCATAGAGTGCTTCAAATGGTGCATCCTTTATACTTGTATGATAAATATTGTTGTAGGAAAACTCAATCAACGGAAAATGAGTATGCTAGCTATTACCAATATCAATCACACAGGCACGGAGCATGTCTTCTAGTGTTTGGATGGTCCTCTCACTCTGACCAACGGTTTTGGGTTGATAGGCTGTGCTCATATCAAGGCGGGTTCCAAAGGCATCATTAAGTAATTCCCAAAATCTTGAAGTGAATCGACTATCTCGATCCGAAATGATTGAAACTGGTACACCATGTTTCGAGACTATCTCCTGGATGTAGATTCTAGTTAACTTATCCATCTTGTAGGTTTCCTTAATGGGTAAGAAATGAGCTGATTTGGTGAGACGATCGACGATCACCCAAATCGCATCGTGACCGCTCGTTTTTTTAGGGAGTTTGGTGATGAAATCCATAGTAATACGCTCCTATTTCCATTGAGGAATCTCTGGTTGCTGTAGTAATCCAGATGGCTTCTGGTATTCGGCCTTAACTTTGGAGCAAGTAAGACATTTGGTGACTTAAGTAGCAATGTCGGCCTTCATATTCGGCCACCAATACAGCTTTTTGAGGTCCTGGTACATCTTATCGGAACCTGGGTGTATGGAATATTTTGACTTATGTGATTCGTGCATGATCAAATCTCGTAGGCCACCAAAATGTGGTATCCAACTCCTATCTTTGAAGCATAACATTCCATCGGATCTTTTTGCAAAACCATTCTTACTTTCTGGCATACCATGAAGATTCTCCTTAGGTCGGTTTTCTGAATTAAGTGCTTCGGCCTAAGCCTCAAGAATTTTGGATGGGAGAGGTGAACTAATTGTCATACCCAATGATCTTACTCTTAGAGGTTTAAATCGCTCTTTCCTGCTAAGGGCATCTGCGACCACGTTTGCTTTGCCAGGATGATATCGAATCTCGCAATCATAATCACTGAGTAGTTCTAGCCAACGGCGTTGTCTCATATTAAGCTCTTTCTGATCTAAGATATGTTGAAGACTTTTGTGGTCTGTGTACACTGTACACTTAGTACCATAGAGGTAATGTCTCCAAATCTTTAGCGCAAAGACAATCGCTCCTAACTCCAAGTCATGAGTGGTGTAATTATTCTCATGAACCTTGAGTTTTCGAGAAGCGTAAGCTATGAATTTTTCCTTCTGCATCAACACAGCCCCAAGTCCTTTGTGCGAAGCATCACAATAAACTACAAAGTTTTCCATTCCTTCGGGCAATGCCAAAATGGGCACACTACAAAGTTTTTGCTTCAACAACTGAAAGGCGGATTCTTGTTTCTTTCCCCATTCGTATTTCTAATTCTTTTGCGTTAGCTTGGTCAAGGGCTTCGCTATCTTAGAGAAACTCTCGATGATTCTTTTGTAGTACCCGGCAAGACCTAGAAATTGACGAATCTCTGTGGGAGTCTTAGGTGTTTCCCAATCTTTAATAGCCTCGATCTTATCTAGGTCAACATGCAATCCCTGGCTATCAATTACATGCCCAAGAAATTGTACTTTTCGAATCCAGAAATCACACTTAGAAAACTTAGCGTACAACTTCTCGTTCTTGAGTAATTTTAAGATCGTCTTGAGATGTTCTTCGTGCTCTTCTTCGCTTTTTGAGTAGATTAGAATATCATCAATGAACACAATTAAAAATTTGTCCAGGTACGGCTTGCACACCCGATTCATGAGATCCATAAATACTGCCGGTGCATTAGTTAATCCAAATGGCATCACTTGAAACTCGTAATGACCATAACGAGTCCTAAAGGCCGTCTTTGGGATATCTTCTTCCCGGACTTTAAGTTGATGATAAACTGATCTCAAATCAATCTTCGAGTAAAAACTGGAACCTTGCAATTGATCGAACAAATCATCGATTCTTGGAAGTGGGTAACGGTCTTTACCGTTTACTTGTTCAGTTCTCGATAATCTATGCACATTCGGAACGATCCATCCTTCTTCTTTACGAACAAGACCGGAGCTCCCCAAGGTGAGGAACTTGGTCTAATGAATCCCTTGTCTAGTAGTTCTTGTAACTGATTAGACAATTCTTGCAACTCTGATGGTGCTAGTCGGTAGGGTGCTCTTGCTACTGGTGTCACTCCTGGCACCAAATCTATTTGGATCTCTACTTGACGGGTAGGCTGTAGTCTAGGCAAGTCTTCGGGAAAGACTTCCAGAAAATCTCGAACAATCGGTACATCTTCCAATCGTTTTTCATCTGACTTCTTTTCGGTTATGCGTACTAGAAAAGCATAACATCCCTTCTTTACATACTTTTCGGTCTTGATACACGATATGATGTTTAATCGAGTCCCGCTTTGATCACCACGGATAATCAAGGTTTCACCATTAAAAGGGAGATGAACAACCTTTTCGTCGCAAATGATCCTGGCATGGTGTTTAGATAACCAATCCATACCAATTAGGACGTCAAAACTACCGAGTTCGATAGGCATAAGGTCGATGTTAAATGGATGGTTTAGGAAGTTAAAGGTACAGCCGCGGATTATAGTGTCGGAGCCAACTAAGTTACCATTAGCTAATTCAATGTTGTAGGCAGTGTCTAAGGTGGTCGGTGTGATGTTAAGTAAAAGAGCAAAAGTAGTAGACACAAAACTTTTATCGGCACCCGAATCAAATAAAACTGAAGCATAACGACCATTGAGAAGAAACGTACCCGTGACAACATTCGGGTCCTCCGTAGCTTCCCTTTTTCTGAGGTTGTAGACTCTTCCCCGAGCTCCATTATTCTGAGTTCCCGTTCCCTGATTCTTCTCCTTTGGGCATTGATTCTTGTAATGTCCTGTTTCGCCACATCCGAAACATGTCCCGGGAACCCTCTGATTTGTTACCGAAGTAGGAGACCTGCAGTCTTTGGTTAAGTGCCCAATCTTCTTACAATTGCCGCATGGAGTAGGGCAACGTCCAGGATTGTGGTGACGTTGGCACTTGTCACACTTTGGAAGAGTTCCTTCATAACCTTTCTTTTCAGTTGGGCCTGCTACATAGGCCTTAATGACTTCTTGTCTTTTGTTGGGTTGTTGTGCTTCATTTCCTCCCTGTTTAGTATCCCATTTTCTCTTGTTGTTGTTACTGTTATGGTAGCGGTTGTTGTTGTTATTGTTGCGGTTACTAGTATTGCCATCTCGAGCAGCCTTTGCTCGAACGATTTGATCCATTAAATTATGAGACATTCGAATTGTCTCATCCAGAGTACTTGGCTTAGAAGATTTGACATTTCCTTGGATACTAGATGGAAGTCCCCAGATGTACCTCTCAATCTTTTTCCGTGTAGTAGAAACCATCTCAGGACAGAGAGTAGCCAATTCATGGCATTGCTTAGTATAAGCTGCAGTATCATATCCTTTCACTGCTAAGTTCCAAAATTCAACCTCCATCTTTTGAACCTCATTCCTCGGACAATACTCAGCTATTACCATTTCCTTAAATTCAGTCCATGGTGTTTCAAAAGCAGCATAAATTTCCACTGATTGAGCATAAGCATTCCACCATGATAAGGCATCATCCAACAAGGTACCCGTAGCATATTTCACCTTACAGTCCTCCGCGCAGTTGCACATACGGAAAACCGATTCCAACTTCTCGAACCATCGTACCAAACCGACAGCTCCTTCCGCACCACTGAAAGTTTGCGGCTGGCAACCCAAAAATTCCTTGTAAGTACACCCATGAGCCGTGGTTTCAACTCTAGCTGCCGTTCCACTGGCTTCCCCGCCGTTACCACTGTTGCGATGGGTCTCGTATTCAGCCATAGTAGCAGCAACTTGTGTTGTGACCCGTTGGGCAATGAGTCGATCGATATCAGCTGCACTCATGCTTTGTTTCTTAGGTGGCATTGTTCTTCTAAACACAAGACACAACAATAATTAGGATCCACAAGTAACAAAGGTCATCACAAGCATATATATATATATATATATATATATATATATATATATATATATATATATATATATATATATATATATATATATATATATATATATATATATGTATATATATATATATATACAACCATGACATGTGTAAATCACAAAAAGATCAATCACAACAATATAGAAATAAATCATGAAAAAAATAAATCATGATAGAAATATGACGTGATAAGGATCGTCCATAATAAATCACAATAACCATAATATATTTTTACCATGAGTAGATACAACCACAACAAGATAAAAATACATCACGACAAGGATAAATCACGATAAGAATATGGCGTGATAAGAATCAACCATAATAAGAATAAATCACGACAACCATAATATAGTCACAACATGAGTAGATACAATCACAACATACATGAATATAAAATGAAAAGTCTCGGTTCACATCGACCGATATCATATCATAGTGTAATCATACAATACATCCCAAAATAACTTGCTTCATTGTTGTACAACTAACAAAAGATCACAAGCGTCATTACTAATGCCACACACCCCGTGGCTAGGATATAAATACAAAAGCTATCTACGATACTAATCTAGTCTAGGCACTGCCTGATGCACCATCGAGACGGCGCTGGAGCTCCCTGATCTGCTCGGTGAGACTCACAATCAATGCATCCTGGTCACGTCATCGCGCCTGCTCATCCTCCACGAAATGCTCAAGTATGGCAATCCGGGAGTGTGCAATGATCTGATGCTCTAGCTGAGTCTCTATAGTCTCAATGCGCTGCAAGGGAAGCTCATCAAGATGATCAACTGCTCGGTCAATGCGGTCCTCATGGCGGACCATCCTAGCGATCAAGAGTGGAATAGTATGATGGACAGGCTCACCAGTGACTGGTAGGACTCGTGCGGCAGCCGTAGCAGAGCTCTCTCCTAACTCAAAGATACTCGGAGTACCCTCATCATATCTCCACGCACTGATAGTAGGCGGAATGAATGACCACTTGCGAGCGTCAACCCGCCTGTGAATCTTGGGTCGAGCGGAGGCCTCAGCAGCAGCCTCAGCGTAGGGATCAGAAGGTGAAGTTGCTATGGTAAAAGTCCTCTTGCGAGGTGGTAGCAAAGTATCGGGAACATCTCTGGGTGATGGTGGTAGTGGGACTGTGGTAGTCTGGTGATAAGTAAACGATAGTGGTGGTGGTGGAGATGATGGTGGTGATGCAAGATGAGATGGAGTAGTAGGTGCTGGTACACGGTTGGGTCGAGGTCGTACCCTTTTCCTAGCGGTACGGAGCAAGATATGGCCAGTATCGTGTAGCCGATAGCGACGAGCAATACGTATCTGATCCGGCCGCACTACAGGGATACGCCTAGCACGGCGTACTGGAGGTGAAACTGGTGGTGATGGTACAGGAGGTGTAGATACGGTCTCATCGTCCTCAAATGGCTCAGTATCCGCAGAGGCATCACCATAGGGTGCAGGAACTGGAATGGCTGGTAGGATCAGAACAGTGGTTGATGATGATGTATCCTCTATGTCTGAGTCCGAGTCAATGATAATGGGATGAGTAGGTGAAGACATGTCGCTGTAAACCAGGTCAATATAAATATATATAAGTATAAGTATAAGTAACTCGTATAAAATAAGTAAATAAAAGCATGTATCGTAATCGTATACACATCATGATGTTGTGAAGTGTCGTGACCTAGTGGTTATAGTCTAGGGTCAATGATGCATCCTAGTTCTCTATAACCTTGGCTCTGTTACCAATCTATCACACCCCCAAAATTTGGATTGCAGCGGAATGGAATTCCGAGGGCGTAACGTACATGGATAACAAAGTACAAGGAATTAAAGAATGACCTCTAAGTGAGTCATTTAAAAACAAGCGTTTGATTTAAAAATAAATGTTTTACAAAACATTAGTATCAGAGTTCACCATTAAATGTAAGATTTTAATACATAACCAAACGCTAAATAATGAAAGAAAATCTTCATCATGATGTGCTTCCAAAATGTGACTCTAGTATGCTCCATACATAGGTGATTATTATCGTCTAGTTACCTGAGAATACACGCTAAAAGGTCAACATAATTGTTGGTGAGTTCATAGGTTTAAGTAAACAAGTAAAGTGCGGACCACAAGATTTCAATAGCATGACAATCACAACAAATATAACGTCATAGCAAAAAATAATATACATTGCCCTAAGCTCATGACCCCGAAGCTCAACGTAATGGTATGCAATCAAGCATAATAATAATCGATGCCCCAAATAAGTGTTTGCCAGACACTCGGAAATAATCCGAATGATATGCGTCCGTTTGACAGGTTGGCGCGACCAACTCGGACGGGGGTGTTAACCCAAATAGATCTATTCATAACATCCGCGCTTACAAGTAATTAACGGTTCATGATTCGTGGGGACTTTAATGGCAATGCGGTAACTTAGGCAAAGTAACGGTTTTTAGTACTTGTGTCCGAAAAATAAGCAATGTATTCCCACCTCGATGGTTTAGAAATAATGTACAAATAATGTAAAAATCGGGGCTATGAAACTCACCTCAGTTAAGCAAATCTCGATTGTTAATACGGTAAACTGTGAATAAAGGTCCGATAACTCTAATCGCAACCTAAATAAATACCATGTCTTAGGTTTGAAAAACAGGGTCGTGTATGTAAGTTCATATACTATTATATCACTTGTACATGTTTGTTGTAATATTTATCGACAAAAATGTAGTTGCGTCAATGTGTCTATTTATTAAGCAAAGTAACCCTTTTTAGAAAACGTAACTAGTTAACCTCGTAATTAAACTACGGTCGTCTTGTTAATAAGTATTTTTAAAAACCTCTAACGCGCCTAACAAGTATACATAACGTTCTACCATTTTTGTTTACGTCATTTTAGCTAAAACCGACTCTAAAGTGTCCTAAATCTATATAGAAAAATTCTAACAGCTTTCTATTAGCAAAAATAAGCTGTCAAAAATTTATATTTCGTCGCAACTTCACTAGGCCATAACTCCCTCGTCTTAGCTCCGATTCTTAAGTTTTATATATCCCCGGGTTCGTGTTTAAGTATTCCAACATGTTTTTAGTGCCTCGGCTAGTCTAGTTACCTTTTAACATCAGTTTTTACCTCTTGAAAATTCCCAACAGCAACTATATTTTCAGAAAATTCATTTTCGTCGCACAACTTAAAACTAACGTATCTTCTTAGTTATAAGTTCGTTTTAACTCATTCAAGCGGCTACTTTTTCGTTATAGAGTCTATTTTCTATATTTCTAGCCTAATCTTGCTACCAAGTTACTGATTTTTCTGGGTGAGGTCGAATGGGACAGCCTCTTTTCTAAAAGTGTCAAAACATGTTTCCTAGCCTTCTAATTATCTAAAACCGCTTAACAACAACTCCCAAACTAATCCTAACCCTTTCACCGATTTCTCAACATGTCAATAGTGATTTAACAATAAACTTAGCAATATTAAAAGTTCCATTTCTCATAAATTTAAGTGATCATCAAGACTAGTGAATATAACAAGCTTACTAGTTTATATATAGTGTTTTTATTTTCACTTTCTTGTTAAGATTAACAATTATCTTGTGTGTTCATGAAAATATATTTGAAACATAGTCATTAGTTAAAAGATCATTGTGGTTATAAAGTTTTACTAACATGTACAAAGTGATAAACAAGTATATGTAACTTGAAACTAAATATCATGGTATAAAGAGTGTGAAATTTATCAAAGTAAAGTATTACTTACTTAAAATGGTTAGTGTGATGAGGAGGTAATTTACTTGATTTAACCCAAGACTAGTGCTTCTAAACCCTTACAAGTGTGCCCTAATGATGCTTGAACTAGCTAAACAACTTTCCTTCTTCCTTCTTGCTCCTTGGTGGGTCGATTTGTATGAGAGGGTGAGTGAGTAGTTTTTATTATTTATTTTTTTCTCTTGTGCTAGTTACTAAATATATGCATGTATATATACTTGGGGTTTGTCAAACTCATAATAGTGGGTCAAAAATATCAAGGTGGCTAGGTGGGTGGTGTTGGCCGAATGGCTAGGAGGGGGGGGGGAGACAAAATGGTAGTCAAGCCTCCAAAACTTAGTATTGCAACTCCTTGTTTTAAGGGTGGTTGTCTAATATTAATTGCAAGTAGATAAATTGTCTAGTGATTATTATGGAACAAGGGGGGGGGGGCACTTAGGTAATATTGGGAGTAATGTATTTAATATTGTAAAAAAGTGTATATATTGAATGTATTGGATATTAGAAATAGGTATTGGTTATAAGTTTTGTGATTAACGTAAGTTAAGAGTAATTAAACGTAATAAATAAAGAAATTGCATTAGGCGTAAGGAAATATTTTTGGAACTTTGGTAATAATTTAGGAAGTATAAAAATGCGTTAAAAATGATTGTTAGGAGTATTGGGTATATCGGGTGTTTATTTAAATTGCGAATAGCGTTTGTTAAATTAACAATCATAAATAAATATAACGGGAATTGTCTCAAGGATTAAAATTTCGAACCGGAGTAGGAGCAAGGTGTTGGAATGTTGTGGACTAAATATACCCTAAAGTCCTAGTGCACTTGAAAGGTATTCTAAATTTTACGTTGATTCAAGTAAAAAGTTATACGTAAATTGTTCTCAAGTAAATGTCAAGATAAGTAATTTGAGTTTATTGAATAGTATTGACCTGTAAAATAGCGGGTTGTCATATTAGTACTTGTTTTAACTTTAATAGTCTATCATAAACTTTATCAACCAAAAAAATCCTTTGTGACCTAAATATTCAATCAATGGCTGATGCGGTTGAAACTCCACTCATCGATGAACTCAAAGAGGTTTCTGGGTCTCAGCAGCTACATAAAGCATTCAAGTTTCTCGTTGGTCAAGAATATACTCAAGATGAAGCTTTCGTCAGGTGGCTTGGGGAGCGATGCAATGAGCTGCAAGTAAAGTGTTGATCCCAGTTGACTAATTGATCGAATCCCTTAGCTTGTAAAGGTTAAGTAATATTGAATAAATCCAATATAACTTATGTAGAAACTGTCTTGAGTATATTAAAGTTTATGCGGTATAACGACCTAAAATTTGAAAATAAATATTAACGATCGATTCGACTTAACATAATATCCATACGATACGTTATATTTTGAATTTTTGAAAATGTGGGAACCTAAACTAACTTAGTAAGAAAACGACACAATATTTTGTCCTAAGAACTAATATCACACGTTGGATAGGTTATGCTAGGACCGATTATTATTTTGTACATACACTTTGAAATTGAAATATGGTAACTTTGCTAAACCAAATAAATCACAAATCACATCTCGTAAATCTCGGTCTAATCCCTATCCTAATCACCATAATTTACGTCTCAATCACCATCAATACACACGACATTTCCCTATTCGTTTCTATTAAACAATATTATCCTCCCTATTTTACACCACTTTCCTTGATAACCACCTCCCTCATTCGTTTCTTTTAAACGAGTATATCTCCTTCTTCTCTCACCACTTTGATACAATTTCCTAAAAACTAATACACAACAAATAAGAAAACTGATTCCTTTTGTTCTCCAAATTAGAAGGTAAGAAAGAAGGTGGAAGAAAGGTCTGATCATAGGTAGCGACTAGGTTCGAAGGGTGTTTTTAGTCGTGGGCTTGGTTCGAACATTGTACTACTTCTGTTCCTGTTTTGTTCGTACAAATCCGATCAGAGCTATACCCCCTTTATCGTTTTGATTCGACTACTATCCTATTTGTATGAAACATATGAAAATCTAATTTTTGTTTTGTTAAGAACATGTGTATACGAAGAAGTAAATATACATGCCACGTAAAGCTTTAGTAATACGAAATCTGTATCTGTTTTGTGTCGCATATCGTATCCACTTTTATGTCGTGTTATGGCTATTTGATGTCGTGTGTTACCAGCCCATGTCGACCCTAAACTCAACCTCAACGCACCCTAATAAAATTGTTGAGAACAATCGATAACGAGACTTATAACCTAGAAAACCCTAGGTAAATATGTTATGTGTATTGCATGAGTTTTCGTGGGAGTTTTGGTGGTACATTGGATCGGTGTCACGCAGGTTTTTGAGTCTTCTTTAACAGCCCATAGTGTCGTCTCTTAATCTGGTAATGTCGACCATATTTGAACCCTAATATACGTAACAATATGGTATTTTTACGCTACTATAACCTGATATTATACGCAAGAAAAGGGCGCATATATTTTAATTTGTTAGGACACGAATGGTTTTAAGTATGTGAACGTTTGGGTAATCGATCATGTCGCGTGTGCTTGTGGAATGTGGGTGTATGTATCGTGTGTATGTAGGGTGGCTTATCATGTGTGTGCTTCATTATATTGCATGTCGTGTGAATGTAATATGTGTCAAACATAAGAGTCTTAAACACATAAGTTTGTATCATGTGAGTTATGTTGAATAATCGAGAAACTATGATCCGTGTGTCCCTTTTGTTTTCCGAATTTGGTACGAAAACCTAATTTACACATTAAACCCTAAACCATGAAGAGTTGTCACTTTTAACCCTCTACTTTGATTATTGTCATGCTAGACCCTAGACTTTGCTAAAATGTCATTTAAAGACCCTAAAACCTAATTGTAATTAATATATTTATTAAACCTAATTAAATGCATAAGAAAACCAAATTTGGTCATTTATGAAAATAATTACACTTTAAACCCTAAACTTAACTATTACTTATTTGAAAACCCTAATTTGAGTAATTATGAATTGTAACCCTAACTTACTAATTATGAAAACTTACTATTTATGGAAACTTGCTAAATCAGGAAAGTTACTCAATATGGAAAGCTACTAAATTTGGAAGGTTACTAAATATAGAAAGTTGCTATGAATGGCAGGAAACCAAATATGTCAATCTGAACAACAATAAGTACTGAATTAGTAATAACTTATGAAATGGTTCTTAAATAATAAGACGATCATTAATTCGTGTAGATTTGCTGCAGAAGGAGTAACTTCTGATCCTTGTGTTTTAAGATATGGTTTCATTTGCGGTTTGAGGTAAATATATTCTACTCTTTCTCAGTAAGGGTGTTTTCTCTCATGACTTCTCGATCCTTGTATTTGATTCATTTGTTCTGTTATGATTCCGTTTGATATGATCTCGTTTGGTATGATTGGTTCTGATATGATTCCGTTATGTTGATATGATCTGTTTGGATATGATATGATTGTGGATATGCCTCGATATGATATTCGGTTGCTATCCATTTTCTATAATATGATTCCGTTCAGTTTTGATATGCTCTGATTATATATGATATGATGACTTGATATGATATGTTCTGTTGCCCGAGCTATCTGTATTCCTAGCCATGGAGGTACCATGGTCATGTCATTGAGGCACCAATGGCATGACACTTTCTGTGGATGTGTGATTGATCCACGGTGTCCCGTTCTGTTCTGTTATGATATTTGTGCACATTGGCCATTATGATATGTGTATATACCTGTCATGAGCAGGTGTATATATATGATTTGTTTTGCAGGGGGCGTATGGATGCATCCTAGATTCTGTTCTGTTCTGGATATGATTAGTGATTGGTTTGTGCGTGCCATGCACCCCAATTCACTTCTGGGAGCTAGCTACTCCATTTGGTACTTGAGAGGTCTCCCCTCCTTGTACAACTTATGATTTGACGGATATATGGATATGATATGATATGATTATGTGACTAAGCATGTGGCATGCTTTCTGAGCTCTTGGGCATTTCTGTTCTGTTCAGTTATATGATTATTATTCTCTGCTTGATTCCTTTGACTTCATTATGATCTCCTTATGTTTCACTATGATTTGCTTCTTATGGTATATGACATTTTGTTCAGTTGATCCTTGATCTCTTATTCGTTTGGCAGATGATATTCGTTCAGTAGGAGCTTATGTTCCTTTTTCCTATACTTATATATGTTCGATTATTCGTTTAGTTTATATCTATTCACTGGGCTTTTTAAGCTCAGCCGCATTTCTTTTCTTGCGGCAGGTTTTAGGTTGGAAGCTGAGATTTGAGGGAAGAGTGCATAGGAGCTCTTAGTGGACCACCCTGACGATATATACCTATTTGCTTCTGGATTAGACTTGGACATAGCTTCAGTTAAATTTAGTTTGGTTTTGTACTTCTGTTTTGGAACTCATCATGTTTAGAGTTAGTATTTTATCATCTTAGAATACCTTTGTAATTATTATGTTTATAAGTCTTCCGCTTATGTTTGTATGTTCTGATTGACACCATAATGTGGCATTTTGACCCTTGTTGGGTTGGGGTGTTACAATTATGGTATCAGAGCTCAGGCTTCGACTTGTAGCACATAAGTTATGGTCTGTGAAGATTTGGACCCTTAGATTTGCACTGTAGGAGCTTATGGAATAACATTTGAAGGATTTGCTTTAGGTTTCTCCCCGTAGGAACTTCAGGTATGACCAGAGAGGATTGGGTAGATTATATGATAAGGCGTTGGTTAGCTATCTTTTTTCCGCACCACTCTGATTTATGCCTCTGATTTCAGTTAAGCCTTTATAAGATCATTCGTTCTGGAGATATAGAAAATGTAGTAGGATACGCAATATAAGTTTAGTGATCACATAAGGTTAGAATGCTTTGAGACTTTTGTAGTAATGCCTTACAAGTTTCACTTTCTGATGTGACCGCATTCTTTCGAATTTCGATCTCTGATTTGTTTGTCATTCGTTTAGATGCCTATTCTTCCGTTCAGAGAATTCGTATATGTATGGATCTAATGTGTTCGACACATTCTGTGGTTTCTCTTGATTTTGCTAAGCATATTAAGGTCCTCTCTGCACTATTAGAATTTGCTATACCTAGTTCTATCTCTATGAGAAATCTTGTGATTATCCGTCACGAGTATCGGAATTGTCTAGTACGTTTTGTAGATATTTGAAGATAAGTTTCGTTCTAGTAATTTGTTTCCTTTGGGAATGTTTGATTCGATATTATTCTAAATATGGAATTGTTGACTAAGCATCGAGATGCTAACAACAGTCATATTAGATTATCTTTGGCGATTTGAGAAACTCAAAATTCTGTACCATGGTTCCCAACCTGGTAAACAATTATGATCACCTTTGCTTTGAAAACTCGTACGTTAATCCCTCGCGGTTGTGAAGATACTTCGTTTGATGAACTTGCCTTGAGAGTTATTCGGTTGTTTGAAATGTTCGCGATGTATTCCTTAATGAACTACCAAGATTTCCATCTGAGTTTGAAGATGTTTAGATCTGGTTGTGAGAATTTGTTTAGTCACGACTCAAGGTAGAATGTGATTGCAATAAAGGCATGTGTATATTATGCAAGTATTATGACGCCTGGGCAACGTGATAATAGTTACATCATATAACTTGAACTTATTAGGATCATAGGTTGCTTAAGAAGTGCCTGAGAACAGTAAGTTCTTTGAGTCAGAACTCTATCCCTATAAAAGCGACGTTTTGCCTAATTCTGAAACTCCGTATTGAATGACATCAGTTGAATGGAAAAAATCGAAGGACTGACTTCTAGGACGTGGTTTTATCCGTCCAAGTGTGTCTCCGTAGGGTGCTCTAGTTTTATTCGTGAAGAAGGATGATGACAGCATCAAGTTGTGTATTGAATTTTGGAAACTGAATTGTATTGTGGTTAGAACCATTATCCGTTACCTCGAATCGACGATTTGATTAATCAACTTCAGGGTGTGATTGTTTTTCTCAGTGATTGAATTTGGATCCCATTATTTTCAGTTAAGTTTAATGGAGCGAGATGTTCCTAGAATTGTTTTTCGTATTCATTATGATCTCTATGAGTGTTGTGATGCCAATTGTATTGGCTACTGCTCCAATTGTTCTTATGGACATGTTGAATTGTAACACCCCAACCCGACAAGGGTTAAAATGCCACATTATGGTGTCAATCAGAACATACAAACGCAAGCGAAAAACGTATCAACGTAATGGTTACAAAGGTTTTCTAATGATAGTAACAAAATACTAACTCTATACATAATGAGTTCCAAAACTGAAATACAAATCCAAGCCAAAGCTAACTGAAGGTAAATCCAAGTCTAATCCACAGGCAAATGGGTATCTATCATCAGGGTAGTCCACTAAGAGCTCCTATGCACTCTGCACTCAATCCCAGCTTCCAACCTAAAACCTGCCGTAGGAAAAGAAATGCGGCTAAGCTTAAAAAGCCCAGTGAACAGATATAACCAAAACGAAATAATCGAAGCATATATATAAATATAGAGAAATGGAACCACAAGATCCTGCTGAACAAAATATCAAATGTCAAACGAATAAGTACTCAAGGATCAGCTGAACAAATATCATAAGTCAAATGAGATAAACGAAATGAGATAATCAAGAGATAATACGAATGTCAGATAATCATACTGAATCAAGGAATCAAATAGGAATGGCCACGAGCGTGTCTAAACGAGATACTCGAATAGACCAAATAATCACATAATCTCATATATCCGTCAAATCATATGTGTACCTGGAGGGGAGACCTCCAGAATACCAAATGGAGTAGCTAGCTCACAGAAGTGAGGGGTGCAAGGCACGCACAGCCCAATCACTAACAAAATGAAAGAAAATGCCTAGGATGCATCCATACGCCAAACACAAAATAAATCATATATATATACCTACTCATGACAAGTATATACACATATCATAATGGCCAGATCACATATCTTATCAAATGGGGACGCCGTGGACTGATCACACCGCTACAGATGGTGTCATGCCATTGGTGCCATCAATGACATTGCCATGGTACCTCCATGGCTAGTTAGCTCGGGCACTGAACAGAACAAATCATATCATAGCATATCCATAATCATTATATATAATATAATGTAGCATCGAAAATGACTACAGTGCTGTCATTTTGATTTTGGGCCGGTTTTCGGGGGTTGCTTTCTTGCGTTTTCTTGGCCCGATCTGCTCTTCCGTTTTTTTAGCCCATGTTCGGGTGATTAATTGAGAATCCTTTCTAGGGTTTTCTCATAGTGAAGGGTACGCCTTCTGGAAAACGCTAACCCTAATGTGCTGGATCCAGTCTAAAGTCAGTGCCGATCTAATAGAAGCTGTTTTTGTGTTTGATATTTGTGTGATTTGATGGTTGTGAGTGCCGATCTAATAGAAGTTGGTATTTTTTTATGCCGATGTAATAGAAGTTTGATATCTGTGTAGTTTGATGCCTTTCCTTTTCTTGGTTTTGTGTCAATTTATGTTGATTCGTGTCTGTGTAGTTTCATATTTATCCTTTTCTTGATTTTCTGTCAGTTGGCTATAATATTAAGGTGAAGATTGTCTTTTGCTATTTAGAAGTTGTTTTTTTGTTTGATATTTGTCTGATTTGATGGTTGTGAGTGTCGATCAAATAGAAGTTGGTATTTTTTTATGCTGATTCATATCTGTGTAGTTTAAGGTTAAGATGGTCTTTTGCTATTTTTTTTATCTCTGTGTGATTTGATGAATGTGAGTGTGCCTTTGACGGAAGTTGCTATTATTTTTTTTATTATTTTTTTGTTGGCTGAATTTTTATATGAAACCAGTTATAGATTACCAAGCAAATTTATAATCTATTGATGTTGTCTGATGCATAGGAATGATGTGCTGGGTGAAATATAGTAATGCGGCATCTTACAACGACCACAGTGTATGATCGCGATGTAGGCACCGGACGGCATAGTGTAAACAACAACTATGCAACCGTGTCTATTTTGCAAAAACAGTCACCTTTGTTAAGGCACATTTGTTGGCGGGGCAACCAGGATTGTGGGTGCAGCCACAGCGTTGCCTTATTCGTTTGGTTTGCAGACTGTATGGCCGGTTTCTGATGCTGTACAAAGTGAGTTTTATGCATGTCTTCTGCCTTTATCAGTTTAGGTGGAAACCTTAACGATTGTTGTTGCTATGCTGTGCACTAGAGAGAAGACATGTATGTCTTTGCATCTGGTGCGTGTTACGTTCTCTGACCACGCGTTCATTGGCAGGGCAACCGTGTTTGTGGTTGCAGCCATAGTGTGTGGTTAATGGAGCATTTAGCGTCGAAAACGACTACAGTGTTGTCGTTTTGATTTTGGCCCAGTTTTCGTGGGGCTGCTTTCTTGCGTCTTCTTGGCCCGATCTGCTCTTCCGTTTTTTTTAGCCCATGTTCAGGTGATTAATTGAGTATCCTTTCTAGGGTTTTCTCATAGTGACGGGTACGGCTTCTGGAAAACACTAACCCTAATGTGCTGGATCCAGTCTAAAGTCAGTGCCGATCTAATTGAAGTTGTTTTTTTGTTTGATATTTGTGTGATTTGATGGTTGTGAGTGCCGATCTAATAGAAGTTGGTATTTTTTTTTATGCCGATGTAATAGAAGTTTGATATCTGTGTAGTTTCATGCCTATCATTTTCTTGGTTTTGTGTCAGCTTATGTTGATTCGTGTCTGTGTAGTTTCATATTTATCCTTTTCTTGATTTTCTGTCTGTTGGTTGTAATATTAAGGTGAAGATGGTCTTTTGCTAGTTAGAAGTTGTTTTTTTGTTTGATATTTGTCTGATTTGATGGTTGTGAGTTTCAGTCTAATAGAAGTTGGTATTTTTTTTTATGCAGATTCATATCTGTGTAGTTTAAGGTTAAGATGGTCTTTTTCTATTTTTTTTAATCTCTGTGTGATTTGATGAATGTGAGTGTGCCTTTGACGGAAGTTGCTATTATTATTATTTTTTTTGGTAGGTGAATTTTTATATGAAACCAGTTATAGATTACCAAGCAAATTTATAATCTATTGATGTTGTCTGATTCATAGGAATGATGTGCTGGGTGAAATATAGTAATGCGGCATCTTACAACGATCACAGTGTATGATCGCGATGTAGGCACCGAACGGCATAGTGTAAACAACAACTATGCAACCGTGTCTATTACCTTTGTTAAGGCACATTTGTTGGCGGGGCAACCAGGATTGTGGGTGCAGCCACAGCGTTGCCTTATTCGTTTGGTTTGCAGACTGTATGGCCGGTTTCTGATGTTGTACTGTAACCATTGTGAAAATCCCACTTTATGATAAACTATCACTCATAATATTTATCCTTTTCTACGTGTAATTTTTTTTTATTTTATTTATCTGATCATAACTATTATCTTATGTGACGTAGATCACATCCTCGATAAACGTGCTCGCATGCAAACTAACCTCAACGTATTTAATGTTTATGTAAACATATTTATATATGAAACCTTAAGATATCTCATTTGTCGTTTTACGTTAATTCGTTAACGTACGTATAAACTAAACGTTCCTTATCAAATAAGAGTTCTATAAAACCCTAAACTATCGTAACAACAAATGTAAGTAACAAAACTCTAAAAATACTAAAGTACAACCTATTCAACTAAGGTACAAGTATCTAAAGCATAGAAACCCTAATTCATTAATAACTCCCGGTAAAACCCTAATTTCATTTAAAACTATGATTTTATGAACTAAATTTACAAACCCTAATTTATTTATATGATATTTTTATAAAATATAAATGTACAAGTCATTTAAGCCAAGGTACAAGTCTTTTATGCATAAAAACCAAATATTTATAAAAACCTTATTAAAACCCTAAATATAATTATTTTAAAGCACAGTTCACAAGTCTTTTATACATAACTCTTAAAATTAAATTTTTCTAAACTCACTAATTATAAGTACAAGTCTCTAAACCTGGTGTACAAGTGCGTAATGCACAAAACCCAAAAATCTCATTTATATACTTTTAAATCTAACAAAAACGAACATATAATTTATATTATTTAATCAAACATTAAAACTATAATTTCTATATTTCTAAACCCTAATTACAACTTTATTAAGCTTATAGTACAAATACTTAAGGCACAAAACCAATATCTTTTCTTTAAATTAGAAATCGACATATATAATCATGTAAGTATGAAAACCCTAAAATAAATATCTAAGCAATATTTACCTAAACTAAAACTAACTAGTTCCCCTCCTAAAACCTAGAGTACAACACCATAAAGCCTAAGGTACCACCATATCAACCCATTCGGTCCCATTTTCCCCCTCCTAGTTCGAATCAAATGAAAACTAAACCAAACTTATTCAATTTCCATTTCCTAAATAAAGACCTACCTCAAGTAACCCTTCCTTAATTCCCCCTCCTCCACATCACCATGACATCACCAAGTAGCTACTTGTATGGATTATAACTAAACACATCCTCACCTTCCCCAAAAGCCACGACACAACCCCCCTCCTCATACACATGGAACCAATAAGATTGTGACACATCTACATGTCCCCTCATAATCCTAAATATCACTTTCAAAAACCCTAATCCATTTCCTCTATAAATAACAAACCCTATTTCTCCCTTTTCTTCACTACAAACTCGACATACAACCAAAACCATTCATCCTTATTTCCCTTACCAAGCAAACTGTACCTAAGGGGCTGAATAAAATTATTAGGAAGCTTAAATAACAAGGAGAAGCATTGGTGTTCATGAAATAAACCTATACGCCACAAATATCCCTAATCGGCTAAGTATAGTCAAGTAAGTATTCCCACTATCTTTCATTCATTTTATATACATCATATACTCTTAATAACATTATTAAGTAACCCTAATAAAAACTAAGATAAAAAACTAGTTTAATTTTTCTTTTCTTTTCTTTCAGTTCGAACAAAAACTAAACATGCCAATATATATGAAATTTGGTAAAAACAAATCAAGGAATGTTAAAACATGTTAGAAATAAGTTTAACATACATAACATCATCACAACATGTGTTAAAAATCCGTTTAAACCTTTAAAAATCAAAACACAAATCGTTTTCTCCTTTCTGATCAATATCGAGAAAACAGCTTCAGTGGCCTAACTTTGGACCTTTGTTTCACCCCTCAAACGACCATGATAAAATCTAAATTTTTGCCTAACTATAGATCACCTAGCTATCTAAACGTAGGAAAAAGAATTTCATAAAAAGGTTAAACGAATAAAAAGTTATCAAGTTCCAAATATTCACCCTTATCGCTAACTAAAAAACCTTAAGTCTTTTTTTAAACCTGGTCGAGTAACAGTCCAGCTAGCCAACTTTGGGTCTAATTTTCGACTGCTAAAAGACCATCATAAAATCTGAATTTTTTCTAACTTAAAGATCACATAGCTAACTATTTTTAGGAAGAAGAATTTCATAAAAAGATTGAATGATTGAAAAGATATTCAAACCCAAAAACTGCTCACTCGCTAGACTCAAAACCAAAACATTTTACTTATTATCAGATTTTCAATTTTGTTCTACTCGATCAGTTTTGAGAATTTATTTCGACTATCAAACAACTTTCAAAAATTATGAAATTTAGCCAGTAAATAGACCACCTGGCTGACTTCATATAGGAAAAAGAAAAACATAAAACTAAGCCCTCGCCTCGGTTTTATAGGTGTTCAAAAATGGTTGTTCGCAACATATTTAATATGTATCATTTTATTTTTCGAGACTAATAAGTGGAGTTTTTATGGGCCAAAATTGTCAATTTCCCAAAGTTACTTAAATCAAGGACCATTTTTTTCAACGATTAATAAAAAGGGTAGAAATTGTTATTTTTGAAACTATAGGGTAGAAACTGTCATTTGACCAATGTTTAGGGGTAAAAGTTGTTATTTTCCGAAAGTTCAAGGGTATGAACTGTCAATATATGAAACACTAGGGGCAAGAACATAACATTTTATAAATGTTAATATTATTATTATTATTATTATTGTTTCCGATTTAATAGAAACTAATAAACGTAATACGTTTATTTCAGTAACCAACGAACGAGATATATTTAACGAATAAACGAACAAACGAAAACATAAAAACGAACAATAAGATAAAATCCAACTTTTGAAGAGACTTCATGTTGTCTCAATTAAACATTTAATCAACAATCAAAAACGTTACGAAACGGATAATAAAACTTATATATATTCAGAAACGTTTACTGAAAAATTGACATAACAAACCAGGTTGCGTGCCGGAGACGTTTATCAACTCTGTTTAACGTTGTTTTCCATCCAGACTGTCAAGGTGAGTTCATAGTCCCACTTTTCTTTATACGTTTTTCCAAACTTGTGGGGAGATACATGCTACTAAACCGAATACAAGTATTTTCCTGTATGCTTTCCTGATTTATATTGCATAAGTTTAACTGTTGCCTATTTAAAGACCCTCTATCATGAACCATTAATCACTTTCGGGTGAGCGCGAATATAATGAATAGATCTATTGGGTTGACAACCCCTTTGTGTTGCTGGATAAGTGACCCAATGCATTTTATTTGAAAACGTTTAATAAAGAGTTTCAGGCAGACTCCTACTCGAGGGCATAATTGCTACATTTAATTATGTAGTGATTTACATCATTAGCTTATAACTATGATGTCCATCGTGTTAACGTCTTGCGATTCATGAGACTTAGAGCAATATATAACGAACTGCGATATTACCGATTTACTTTCTACTTAGCTTGTGTTCAAACGGATTTTAACTTTAAACACTATGGATTCACTCAACCTTTGTGTTGACTTTTTAGCATGTTTTATCTTAGGTAACTAGAAGTACGATTTGGCACGGAGTGGCATGGACTTTCTTCTTATAAAAAGAGTGTCTAGTTTGTTATCATTCAAATAATAATGTATCTTTTATAACACATTTCGACACCTCCCGCTGGGACCTCTATATGTAAACTCTGATTTAATAAACGAATGATAACAATTTATTTAAAAAGTCACTTTTCGAGTCGTTTTCTATTATCATAACTGTGAACCTTGAAGTAACACCCCAACCTATATTTCCGCTGCGAATATCAAAAACGGGGGTGTTACATGTACAAAGTGAGTTTTATGCATGTCTTCTGCCTTTATCAGTTTAGGTGGAAACCTTAAATATTGTTGTTGCTATGTTGTGCACTAGAGAGAAGACACGTATGTCTTTGCATCTGGTGCGTGTTACGTTCTCTGACCACGCGTTCATTGGTAGGGCAACTGTGTTTGTGGTTGCAGCCATAGCGTGTGGTTAATGGAGCGTTTGAAACGACTGCAGTGATGTCGTTTTGTTTTTGGCCTATCTTTTGTGAGCCTGTTTATTGCATGTTGTCGGTCCGATCCACTCTTCCATTTTTTAGCATTTTTTCAGCTCATTAATATGCTGTTATACGTGGCTTCTCCCTGTGGCTTTATACGTGGCTTTTGCCTATGGTAGTTGCGCGAACCTTCTTCTTGTAGTTTACTCGGTAGCTATCGAAACCTTAGACATCGACTTTATGTGTTTCTGGAACCTGTTTTATCGTGCTTTTTACCAGTTGTTGTATCAAATATATTGATTTTATCAATGGTTATGCAAATCTTTAAGATTGTTGCGACTTGCAAAAAGGTTTGCACTTGCTATTTATTAGTTGCAACAGGCTATGATGAATCTGTCGCTCTGATTAAAGAAGTGAATCCCCAGCTCTTGGCAGGGCAAACTTTTAGATTTGCAACCGTGCCGGGTGTATTCACTTCTTACGATCGCTCATTAATATCAGTCCAATGATATAGGTTAATGGAGGTCTGAAATGTAAATTGCCATGGCAGTCACCGGATGGCGTGATGCCATTCTTAGTATCGTGCAACCGCCTCTGTTTGTGCACATGGAAAAATTATAACCTTCTTTAGCATTTAACATTTACAGAGCTGAGCCTGATGATATATTTTTATGAACAGAACGACAATACTGTAGTCGTTTAAGACGCTATATTATATATATATAGTAATTTTAAGTTTTCTGAGTTTTGCATTCATTGGTTTGGAACATCTGTGACTGGTATGCTTATATATTCAAGACAGAGTTTGGGACTCACAAATCGCAGGTAGCACTCATCTGTCTGTAAAGAACACGTGTATTTTTAACGGCGTTGGTTAAATTAGCTAATAAAATCCACATACACCCTTTGCAGGTTCTCTCCTTGAAGTTTGGCTATCAGAAAGTGAAAGGATTAGGCCTAAATAATCTATCAAAAATAGACATGATATCAGTGATGGATGTACCGACACCAGCCACAGCTACTGCCGGTTTGGCATGGTGTGTACATCCACCATTGATACTTTGTCACTGTTTTTGTAGCATACAAGTGTTTGCACTGACCTGCTTCAGTACATGTCACTGCCTGCAAAGTGCCTGCAAAGAAAACGTAAGTATTATTCAAATATTTTTTATGCAATGATTTAATATGAAAATTGTTCAGTCATCGACATACAGATGTGGCTCTCAACTACTAATGTATTTACATGGTATGTGCACTCAAAGTTCGTAGTTTCTTAGTATTTTCATGCCAGCTGTATTCCTATAGATAATTTATTGGTATTTTTTTATTGTTCGGGTTGATGCGGTCGCGGACGCCAATGAACAGAAGCTAAGTATCACTAAAATTTAGTGTGTATTTTCATATTTACTGTATTCATGTGCATGGTTTAATGATATTTTCGTATGCTTCAGATTATTTACTGCATGCCCACCTTTCTATATGCAGATAATGATGCAAAACACTTGTGCTTGCTGCTATCGTCAAACGCAACGACGGGTTATACAATCCTTTCCTACTACTGAGGCTGGTAACACACACAAGCAAATGGGTTTAATTGACTAGCAACTCTGAAAGTGGCAGCATGCAGGTAAAAATTCGCTATCATATAAAGAATTCTCTTTCTAAAGTTAATCAAAAATTAGATGACTACATTATTTTGTTGATAACTTTTCTTTTTATCGTACACCTTAGGCTTTTTGTTATCTTTTCTGCTATCTTTGAATAATGAAACCCCGGATATTCGTGATACCATTTATACATGGAGCATTGATCAGCAATAGGATAAAATTCTGAAAGATTAGTGCGAATCGGAACACGATAGTCTTATTAGTGATTTGATGCAAATTACTTTCTCGCAGCATCCTATTTCATTTGCCACTGATCTTTCAGAATTTAGTCATATTCTTGATCAGAAGATGTCGTGGAACTACGTTTACGAATATACTGAACAAAAAACCCAGGAATAGCGGCAGCTACTAATATGTGATCTTTTTGTATTTGCAGATATTAACATTTTATGCCACGCGCCAATCATAGATAATTTTTTTTTCGCATATTCATAACTGTAGTGGCACAAATGGTTCTGGTCAAGAATAGGGTTCAATTCGGAAAGAGGGATGAGAAGCCGAAGAGAATGCTGTGACAAGTAATTTGAAGCAAATTTCTTCTTCGCAGGATCCTCTTCCATTTCCCATCTTTCCTTCGTAGTTGAAGCATATTGTTGGCCAGAACCAATTGTGTCACTACAGTTGCGTCTATGCGAAAAAAAATTTACCTTTTACCGGCGCATAACATCAACTTTTTGTATCCGCAAATAGAAAAATACCAGCCAACAGAAATATAACAATTACAGTTCCACTTCTCCTTTACCAGGTAAAGAAAGACCTCAATTGAACGTTACAAAAGTCAAGTTTATACTCATTTTAACCAGATTTTTTCATGTTATCAATATCTGTAACAGGTATCGTGCATTCAGCAACGGCACTACGTGCGTCACATGAGTACAACCAAGATGGTTAACCTGACCTTCCCCTCGAATTCCTTTTGGTATTTTAACGGTCTATCAATATGTCTGGTGCAGAGTATTGTTTAAAGACCATTTAAATAACAAAAGGGGTTCGAGAGGGAGGTCAGATTTTCCACCTATGATTATTAACACCTCCTAAACCGTTCAACACAATTGTCTGCTTATTTTTCTATTTCCTGACGTTAACAGCTGATATTCTATATCTGTCGCACTTAATTTTTTCTTGCATTTTCATGCGCGCAGGAGATAACAAGAAAGCTAAGGCAGTCGATAAAAAAAATTTCTAAACATAAGAAACAAAGACTATTTGGTAGTTTTTTTGGTTGCCGATACTAACAATTCATGTCATGTGTCTATAATAGTTACCTTTTTCTCGCATATGCATAAGTGCAGGTCCAGAAAAGGACCTGATCACCACTAAGGTGCAATTCTTGAAGAAAGATGAGAAACCGGAGAGGATGGTGTGGCAGGTAGTTTGGTGCAAATTACTTCGTCGCACCATCCTCTTCCGTTTCCCATTTTTCTTCGATGATTGAGCTATACTGCTGATCAGCATCTTTTCTGCAACTGCGGTTGTGGATATGCGAGAACAAGTTAACTCTCAGAGGTACATGACATCTAGTTTTAGTATCGACAAACAAACAAAGTAACAGATAGCCTTCGTTTGTTATGGTAATTTTTTTTTTATCGAACGCCTTACAATTAAGTCGTATGTTGATCAGCTGAAACATAAGATGGTCATGCATGCATAGGTATATCATTTGCCTTATCTCACGTCACCATACCTGTTAATCTTCACAGACCGTAACTTGCAATACCAAAGGTTTATCGTAGATTATACTTGCGGATTCTATCAAACTGTTCAAAAAAGAAGTTTAAAGTAGCGACCTGTGTGTTGGATATCCACATTACTTAGTCGATGAATGCTTTAACTTAATAAATTAGTCTGGAACTTAAACATAGTTACTCATTCTAAGTTCCCATATAGTTCCTTTTGTTCTTTCAACAACCTAGCAACTCGCTTGGTACAAGTGGTTGCAAAAGGAAGTTGAAACAACAAATGGAACTGTAAGGGGACTTAGAAAGATTAACTATATTTATTTTTCAGTTCCATTCTTTTTTACGACCTAAAACAGGCATCTACAAAGTAACGTCGCCATACACAGCTGGCTACATTGAACTTCGCTTTGAAACTCTTAGTTATTAGGGTAGATCTATCCAACAATGTATCTTACTTCCATTGTTTGAATTGAACGTTGTAAAGAGTTTTGTTAAATTAAAAAATGGAAGTCATATACATTGTTTGATAGATCGGCTCTAATAACTGAGACGTGTTGATTGTGATAATGATATAGTGTGTATTGTTCATGACAGGCCACACTCCTTCATTATCCCATTCAACACGAGTACTCATACTCACATGTTCTTCTAGAATCGACAAATTTCTTCTACGATACACCTTTGAAATATATATATATATACATTTCATCAGTTTTATTATAAGAAAATTTCTATACTACATTATAGAATATTTAAAAGTAACTATTCTCTTTTATATTTATGTTTCTTCATATGAAATACTGTCGCCTGCGGATTTGATGATTTCTGAACCATTACTGTATTTACATGGTAACTGCATTCAATATTCGTAGTTTCTCAATATTTTCATACTTACTGTATTTACATGGATACTTTATCGATATTTTCCTGCTCCTCAGGTTTGCACGCTCACGCACGCCAACAAACAGAAGATAAGTATTGTTAGGATTTACATATTTAAATCATTGTATTCATCCTCTTTAATTTCTTTTTGCTAACTGATTTTCTATATTCACCAGCCTATATGAAAAGTAGATGAAATATCGGTGATGCACGTCTGGATGCTGACTTGAACTACTAAATATTAGGAAATGAAGACTATTTGGTATTGTTTAGTTGTCGTTGGATGCCGTTTACGGGATCAGCAAAAGATAAGTGCTGCTAAAATTCACATGTTTCAATTAGTTTTCACCTTTTTGCCTGCTAACACATTTTCTAGATCCAACAGCTTCAGTCCTATGGCGTTAGTCTCTTCAACTCTGGATTCATAGATGAACGTTGCCTGTAACAACACCACTACAGACTATGCACAGAAGTTAGATATCAATAAATAGACATAGTAACGATGTTGGATGTATGGGGACGGGCTTCCCAAAAAGGCAGCCCGGGCCGGGGTCAGTATAGAATGAAGGCGACGGCCCTTCGTTTGTAATTTTCTCTACTCCTTAACCTACCCAGGTGCGTAAAACACATTTTTGTTTCACATTGATTATTTGCTTAAACTTTCTGACAACTACCTTTCTATACACAGGCGATGGCCGGATGTGCAGGTGCTTACAAAAGATAAGTATTACTCCTTAACCTGCCCAATATATTTTATTGGCTGCGAACAAAAGATAAGTATTACTTGAATTACTATTCTAAATTTGTATGCTTGATAAAAAAATAGATTGAATATCAATGCCGGATGTGCAGGTGCTTACATGGCATGTATAATCAACATTTGTAGTTTCTTAGGCAGATGGTAGCACCCGATAGCAGCGTTGGATACTGCTTACAGAATCAAAAAAAGATAAGTGTTACTGAAATTTACATATTGCAATGATTTTTCCCCTTTTTAGACTGCTAACACATTTTGTATATGCAACAGGTTTGATCCTATGGCAGCAGGTTCTTGAACTCTAGATTCATAGATGAACGTTGCCTGTAATAACGCCGCTACAGACTATGCACAGATGTTAGATACCAATAAATAGACGTAGTAACGATGATGGATGTGAGGCGACCAAGTGCGACTGTTACTAAATTTGCATGGTCGCCTTACATCCATCATTGATACTTTGTCGGTATTTTCCCACTCCCTACATTTTTGTGTAGAGATAGAATTAGGATGCTGACTTGAACTGCTGCTGTATTCACATGGTATGTGCATTCAACATTCATAGTTTGTCGCTATTTTAAGTTTACTCATATAAAGTTAGAACTAACAGCTAAATTTCTGTATTGAAACAGCCAAGGAACCTGCATTTGGATGCTCTACCCTGCCCAGAAAGTTTAGTGTATTTAAACGAATACATGCATACAGACTCAACGTATCAGTGATGAATATCGCGACATATGCAGGTACACTGATTCTTAGACAATTACTTACCATACACTAAATGTTACATTATGGAGAGAAAGATAACAACTTTCGCCTGTGTTCAATGTTATGTACATGAGATAAAGAACAGAACTGATTCCAAGGTGCTGACTTATGTTACTATTATCATATGCATCCTCCGTTCCACAAACTGATGAGAATGTAAGTTGCATCGAGTTTCTCTCTTTTTAGATATCTAACAATAAAGAAGTCCGCTGCGACTTGCATTTTCATCAGTTTGTCGAACAGAGGATGGGTCAAACAAATAAAGTAGCCCTACTGACCAACAACAGGATTAGATTTTTAAAGATTGGTGCCAAATGAAAGAGGATGCTGTGACAAATTATTTGGTGCAGATAATTTTTTTCGCACCATCCTATTTCATTTGCCACTGATCTTTCAAAATTCAATCATGTTGTTGATTAGGAGTTGTTGTGGAACCGTTTGTAATAATGGAGATGAAATGGCAGTTCTGTTCACATCCTCCTGCTAAAATTTGGTCCGACATTCTTTAGCGTAGCTGGTTACTAAGAAAGCATAAGTATTATTCAGGTTTTCAGATTCTTTAGTCATCGACATAAGGATTCACCTGAGGTGACGTACGCCAATGAGCAGAAGTTAAGTATCACTAAAATTTACTTCCTATTCATCGTTGCTATGAGCGTCAACTTATTATTATTTGTGTCTCTTTTATATTTATGATAAATCATCTGCATTCAACTATAAAAGCAGCGACAGGTGTTGTACATCGCCTATCAATATTAGCAATTGAAGACTATCTTGTATTTTTTATTTGCTCATACTAACAGTTGATGCTCTGTATCTATGACGCTAATTTTTTTTTCGCATGTTTGTACCTGCAACATCAAAAAAACTCCTGATCACCAATACGATACAATTCTAAAAGATAGGTGAGAAACAGAAGAGAATGCTGTAACAAGTGATTTGGAACAGATTACTTCTTTGCACCATCCTCTTTTGTTTCCCACTTGTCTTTTTGAATCGAATCGTATTGTTGATCAGGCCCTTTTGTAAAGCTGTAGGTGCAAGTATGCGTAAAAAACTTACCATCACAGATACACAACATCAACTTTTAGTATCAGTAAATAAAGAAAGTCAGATACTCTTCATTTGCTAATATTGCCAAGCGATGTACATCATCTGTGGCTGCTGTTATAGCTAAATGCATACGACATTTTTTTATAAGAAGAAAAAGGTAATAATTCGTTGCTTTGCCTTTGAAAATTTTCTTTCTTTCCTCCACATTTTCATGTCGTATTGTTTGTCTGCCAACAATGAAAGCTGAAACTTTTGGTTTTTCGCATTATGTTTTTCTTTTGCGTATTCGTAACTCCAGTTCCACATAAAATGCTGATCGACAATAACATGTGTTTCTAAAACATAGATGATAAACAGAAGAGAACGGTGTGAGTGCAAATTACTTACTTGCACCGTCCTCTCCGATCAGCACCTTCTATGAAACTGCAGTTGTCAATTTGCAAAAAAAAAAAAAAAAAAAAAAAAAAAAAAAAAAAAAAAAAATTTGTCGACAGACAAGTGATACCACATGGTCTTCATTTTCTTATATTTTATTCTGTAACAACCTTCTGATACATGTACGATTCCTGAGCCCCGTGAGTTGCAACAATAATAAAAAATAGATGGAATAGCGGTGATGGACATACACATGCTGCCATATGACACCAGATTTATGATTTGGTGCATTCGCATCAAAAGCACAGTTCCACGTTGACAATTTATGATTGATATAGAATAGATTGTATGTACATTAACGTAGTGCCCTATGTATTAAGACAATAGGACTTTTTGCTTTTATAAATCGATATCTAATGTCTTCGAATCTGTTTTTTTTATAAGATAACATACAAAGTTAACAAACCTCTCAGCAATCGAAAACCAACTTTGAGAAATAAAATACAGCAACAACAACCGCACATGTATTAAGATAAATATTCGTCGCCGTTGCGGCGGTTCGACGCCGATCTCGTTCATATCAAAACATATCATATCAACAGAGCGGAATCATATCATAACAAAGGATATCAAACGAATATCATATCAAACAAATAGCTAAACGAATATCAAATTAGATGATCATATCAAAGTGAATCATATCAAACGGAATCATATCAAGGCAAATGAATCAAATTCAAGGGTCGAGAAGTCATGAGAAATCCCTACTGAAAAGGGATAGAATATATGTACCTCAACCCGCAAATGAAACCATATCAAAAACACAAGGATCGGAAGTTACTCCTACTTCAGCGAATCTACACGAATTAATGATCGTCTTATTATTTAAGAACCATTTCATAAGTTATTTCTGATTCAGTACTTATTGTTATTCATATTGACATATTAGGGTTTCCTGCTATTCATAGCAACTTTCATAATTTAGTAACTTTCCATATTTAGTAACTTTTCGAATTAAGTGAGTTTCTCGAATTAAGTAACCTTCCCGAATTAGTAACTTTCCATATTTAGCAAGTTTCCATAATTAGTAAGTTAGGGTTACATTCATAATTAATCAAACTTAGGGTTTATCGGTACTTCCAAATCATACATCACTTAATTAGGATATATTAGTGAATCTGGATCACATTCTTATGATTTTTAAGGCCTGCCAATCAAGCTCCAAAAATTCTGAAATAATTCTCAATGATTCCCATATTAGTTAAGTACCTTCACAAATTTTTATAGATTTTACTACCAAGTACAAGTACTGTTTTAAAAATCATCTTTCCAGACCTGTTCAGAAAGTTAACTGTTGATACACACATAACGATTGCCATTAATTAACCCATTGAGACACTTCAGTAAAATCCACAAAAATTCTAGGAAATCACACATAACTTAAATATCACCCCTGTAAAAGGAGAGCTCTCAGTTCCTTGTGGTTTGAAAATTAAAAATCAAAAACATCGACTGATTTTACATTCCCAAAACTCAGGTTTGACACATGATCCCATAAAATTCATAAGCATGACCAATACAATTCCAATTCACTCCAAACCAATTGGAAAACTTGAATATGACATTAAACTAAGTTTTCAGGCAGAAATTCAGAATTAAACACTTATGGACCTCGAGCTATAGCGCACAGATATTCAGATTACTAAACAGTCCCATGTTATGAAACCGTTTAAGACACGAACCTGTTTTAAACGTTACCTTAACATATACACACATTCATGTTAACACCACAACGTCACAAGCCTTACCAAACCTAACCCTAATTCGTACCATTTATACAAACCAACAACCTAGGGTTTTCATATATATTTTACTTCGACCTGAACCAGATTCGATTACACTCACACACGTTACAACCTACATGTTTATAGCCCTCATGTTCTACACACATTACACACACGACACACATAATTCCAGCCACATATAACCAGGTTTGACGAGCCACTTCCCACAATCAATTTCACATAAAATCATGCTTTTCTCATACCCTCGTTACACACATAACACATGCCCAGGGTTTTTCTTGTTTTTAGCCATCACTTAATGCACATAAAATACTAATTTTTAGGGCTCGTTTGGTTGAGAAAACATGTCAACTAGAGGCTGGAAAAAACAACACCAAACAGTCCCATATTCATATGCCACAATCAAATACGTATGGGCGTATAGTTTTTATTATTCCATGTGATTCTATATGACCAGTTTAACGAGGCAATAATGACCAGATTAAAAGCTTACGTGACAACAGATTCGAAGGCCCCCAAGACAGAATTAAAGTCGACATATATATCCAGTTATCATGAGTTATGCTTCTTATACATATATGTCCATTCATACAAGTAGGTTATTAATAAAACAAAGATCAGGTTTTACATGATTAATACGTATGTGTGTTATATAACCTGGACTAAGAAGATACCAAGACGATATAGGAATACCTATTGGTCGGATCAATCAAATCAAACAAGAGCACCACGACCAGAATCTCTTCGAACCAAAACCCACACTCCAATAGAACCAGAACCATGCACGATCACACCAAAAGAATGAATAACCACGATCAATACTTAGCTATCACCAAGCCTAGAACGCCAAAACCATCTTCGTAGTTGATCTTCTTGGGCAAAAATGGAAGCAGCCGATTTAGTGTTTGTGTTTTTAGGGTTTAGTGTGAGATAGGAATTGTGAAGTACGGTCTTGGAAGTAATCAACAAATAGGGAATTATAGGGGGAAAAATGTCGAGTATAAAGGGACTAGGGGAGACTCAATCTTCTTCCAAATGTTGAAACTTTTATATTTTGGTATTATCTCTTTGAATTTTCGGATGGTGCAAGGTTCACAAAATATGAATGGGTCCAATGAAACTTGTGAACGTGTGATCCAAAGTTTATGAACTTAGTTTAGGTCGATTTTGTATAGCTTATAGATTCACACTTGTAGTATTACATTTATAACATAGTAGGTAACTTATTCAATAGTTCAAAGATTTTAGGTTATGCTCGTATCAAAGTTTCAATGTTATTTCGGATTTTTTTTTCAGGTCGTTATAACTCTTCCCCTCTAAAAAGAAAAATTTCGTCATCGAAATTTGAAGTTGTGAAAGTTAGACGGAGCCGTACCAAATCACAAAGGAAGTGACAATCTTTAGCCTCACGCTCGGAGAGGTTCTTCCAAAGAATCTTAATTAACGAAAATGTTTTATTTCTCATGACTCGATTCAGACAAACTAGGATAGCCCCAGGCTTTCCACAGAACACAAATCATAACAAATCTGGTCCAACGAATATGAAACAATTACGTAGCAGATGATAGTTGTAATCTCATAAAGAGATACATGAAACACATATACACACAAGGTAAATACGAAGGTGATGATAAACGATAAAACTTCATCAACCCTGCCCAGATTCGGAACGAACTAAGGAGCTTGCTAATAATCAGAGAAGCACATATCGAATCATCAAACGTATCAAGAGTTTCATAAAGAGGTGGGTAACATATTCGTATCGACGATCAACTAATCACATATCAGAATATCAAAACGTATCAGAAGACATAACGGAATAGGTAGAATAATCGTACAGATAAGAACGAATCTAAGGTCTAACGTATCGCGAACTAAATCTTCCTTATATGCCAAAACGTCAAACTCTTCTGTACGAAAACATCATACGGAACACACAAATTCTCAGTCTAAAGTTTCAAAATTTCCCTTCCACAATGATAACTAATCCATTAGTCACTGTAATCAACTCCGGACCTTCAATAAGTAACTCTCTGACTTAATTCAACCAAAAGGTGCTCCACATCTCCATTCATACAAAACTCTGAAAGGAAAACCATTGTCACTTCTATGCCATCAATCTTAGCGAGCAAACACAACCAGGCCAAACACTTTCCAAATTTCTTGCTCAACACATCTTCCAAGTTCGAATAGTAGTTCTGTTTGTACATCCGTCTGAAGGTGAGAAATCATACCAAAATCCCGCGTCCAATCCCTATAGTCTTCTGTATTTCTTCTGAAAGTGTGAAGCAAAACGCGATTTTCTGACACGATCACTGCAGGTGCGCCATGTAGCTTGAATGATCTTCTGCCGAAAGAAATCTCTGCCAATCTTCTAAAGTAAACTGACCTAGTCAAATGATCCACTACAACTCAATTCGTGTTGTCCTTCCTAAATGTGCGCGGAAATCCCGTTATAAAGTTCCTGAAAGTTTAATCCCACTTCCACATACGAACATCCAAAACTAAGGAGAACCACTTATACACTGATGCTGAATCTTAACCTATTGATACACTAAACACTTCGCCACCAAGGTAGTCACAATCATCTTCATACCATTCCATCAAAATTTTGCTTCAAGTCTCTATGCATAATAGTACAACTAAGATGAATAGAGCAAATAGAACTGGGTGCTTCAATCAAAACCGCTTCCTTCAAGTCTTCTAACATAGATCATATTCCACTGTCTTGCTCCTGAGCTTCTTCATGTCCGTCACAAATCACTCCCAAGTCATGCGTCGGATAGTTCACTTCCTACGGTTCTAGCTGTATTGATGCATAACCAACAATCTTCCCGTGTTGCATAAGGACATAGCTAAGTCTCCTTCTTGAGTAGAAACAAATCTCTTTTCGGCTTCTCAAAATTCTCCTCTCATTCTTCATCCCAACCAAAATTTACTCTTTGAGAATATAACATATAGCTTCTTCTTACGTAGAAATCTCAACACAGAATACGAAAATGATTTCCGTGTTTCTCTTTCGTCTCTGAATATACCAATATGTCATACTATGACAAATTACCCAAGTATTCATAAAAGACACGATTTAATCAAGTCCATAGGAACAGTCAGAGCAGTAGCCAATACAATTGGCATCACAACACTCATAGAGATCATAACGAATACGGAAAGCAATTCTCGGAACATCTCGCTCCTTTAAACGTAACTGAAAATAATAGGATCCAAACTCAATCACTGAGAAAAACTTCACACCCTGAAGTTGATTAATCAAATCGTCGATTCGAGGTAATGGATAACTATTCTAACCACAATACGATTTAGCTTCCTGAGATCAATACACAACTTCATGCTATCATCATTCTTCTTCACAATTAAAATTAGAGTGCGACATGGAGACAACCTCGGACATATAAAACCAGTTCCTAGAAGCTGGTCCTTGAATTCTTTCCCTTCAACTAAATTCGTTCAATACGGAGTTTCAGAGTTAGGCGTATCGTCGCTCTTATACGGATAAAGTTTCTGAATCAACCAAATTACTGTTCTCAGGTACTTCTCAAGACATCCTATGATTCCAATAAGTTCAAGTTATATGATGTAACTATTATCACGTTGGCCAGGCATCATAATACTTGCATCATATACACATGCCTTTATTGCAATCACATTCTACCTCGAGTCATGACTAAACAAATTTACATAACCAGATCAAAACTACTTCATATTCAGATGGTAATCTTGGTAGTTCATTAAGGAATACATCGCCAACATTTCAAACATCCGAATAACTTTCGAGGGGAGTTTCATCAAACGAAGTATCTTCACAACCGCGAAGGATTAACTTATGAGTTTTTAGTACAGAGGTGATCATAATTGTTTACCAGGTTGGGAACCATGGTACAGAATTTTGAATTTCTCAAATCGCCAAAGATAATCTAATATTCAGAATAATATCGAATCAAACATTTCTGAAGGAAACCAATTAGCAGAATGAAACTTATCTTAAAATATCTTCAAAACGTACTGAACAATTCTGATACTCGTGATTAATAACAACAAGATTCTCATGGGGATAGAAATATCAAAATCTAATTGCGGAGAGGGGACCTTAATATGGTTAGCAAAAGCAAGAGAAACCATAGAATGTGTCGAACACATCGGATTCATACATATACTAACTCACTGAACGGATGAAAAGGCATCTAAACGATTATCAAACGAATCAAAGATCGAAGTTCGAAAGAATGTGATAACCTCAGAAAGTGAAACCTGTATGGCATTACTACAAAATTCTCAAAGCATTCTAAACTTATTAGATCACTAAGCTTATGTTGCGTATCTTGCTAAAAATTCTTAATCTCCGGAACGAATGATCTTATAAGGGCCTAACTGAAAGCAGAGGCATAAATCAGAGTGGTGCAGAAGAAAGATAGCTAACCAATGCCTTATCATATAACCTACCCAATCCTCACCGATCACAACTAATTGTTTTTGGAGGTAAACCTAAGGCAAAATTTAAAAGGTTGTTCTATAAGCTCCTATAGTGCAAACCTAAGGGTCCAAATCTTCACAGGCCATAACTTATGTGCTACAAGTCGAAGCCTGAGCTCTTGTACCATAATTGTAATACCCCAACCCGACAAGGGTTAAAATGCCATATTATGGTGTCAATCAGAACATACAAACGCAAACGAAAGACTTATAAACGTAATGGTTACAAAGGTTTTCTAATGATTGTAACGAAATACTAACTCTATACATAATGAATCCAAAACTGAAATACAAATCCAATCCAAAGCTAACTGAAGGTAAATCCAAGTCTAATCAACAAGCAAATGGGTATTTATCATTAGGGTAGTCCACTAAGAGCTCCTATGCACTCTGCACTCAATCCCAGCTTCCAACCTAAAACCTGCCGCAGGAAAAGAAATGCGGCTGAGCTTAAAAAGCCCAGTGAACAGATATAACCAAAACGAAATAATCAAAGCATATATATAAATATATAGAAATGGAACCACAAGATCCTGCTGAACAAAATACCAAATGTCACACGAATAAGTTCTCAAGGATCAGCTGAACAAATATCATCAGTCAAATAAGATAAACGAAATGAGATAATCAAGAGATAATACGAATGTCAGATAATCATACTGAATCAAGGAATCAAATAGGAATGGCCACGAGCGTGTCTAAATGAGATACTCGAATAGACCAAATAATCACATAATCTCATATATCAGTCAAATCATATGTGTACCTAGAGGGGAGAATACCAAATGGAGTAGCTAGCTCCCAGAAGTGAGGGGTGCAAGGCACGCACAGCCCAATCACTAACAAAATGAAACAAAATGCCTAGGATGCATCCATACGCCCCTACAAAACAAATCATGTATATACACCTACTCATGATAAGTATATACACATTTCATAATGGCCAGTTCACATATCATATCATATCATATCAAATGGGGATGCCGTGGACTGATCACATCGCCACATATGGTGTCATGCCATTGGTGTCATCAATGAAATGGCGATGGTACCTCCATGGCTAGTTAGCTCGGGCACTGAACAGAACAAATCATATCATAGCATATCCATAATCGTTCATATCCAAACATATCATATCAACAGAACGGAATCATATCATAACAAAGGATATCAAACGAATATCATATCAAACGAATAGCGAAACGAATATCAAATCAGATGATCATATCAAAGTGAATCATATCAAACAGATCATATCAAACGGAATCATATCAAGGCAAATGAATCAAATTCAGGGGCCGAGAAGTCATGAGAAATCCCTACTGAAAAGGGATAGAATATCTGTACCTCAAACCGCAAATGAAACCATATGAGAAACACAAGGATCTGAAGTTACTCCTTCTTCAGCGAATCTACAAGAATTAATGATCGTCTTATTATTTAAGAACCATTTCATAAGTTATTTCTGATTCAGTACTTATTGTTGTTCAGATTGACATATTAGGGTTTCCTGCTATTCATAGCAACTTTCCAAATTTAGTAACTTTCCATATTTAGTAACTTTCCATATTTAGCAACTTTCCCTATTTAGTAACTTTCCGAATTAAGTGAGTTTCCCGAATTAAGTAACTTTCCCGAATTAGTAACTTTTCATATTTAGCAAGTTTCCATAATTAGTAAGTTAGGGTTACATTCATAATAAATCAAACTTAGGGTTTATAGGTACTTCCAAATCATACATCACTTAATTAGGATATATTAGTGAATCTGAATAACATTCTTATGATTTTTAAGGCAGATACACACAAAAAGTTTGCCTTTAATTAACCCATTGAGAAACTTCAGAAAAATCCACAAAAATTTCAGGAAGTCACACATAACTTATATATCACTCCTGTGAAAGGAGAGCTCTCAGTTCCTTGTGGTTTGAAAATTAAAAATCAAAAACATTGACTGATTTTACATTCTCAAAACTCAGGTTTGACACATGATCCCATAAAATTCATAAGCATGACCAATATAATTCCAATTCACTCCAAACAAATTGGAAAACTTAAATATGACATTAAACTAAGTTTTCATGTAGAAATTCAGAATTAAACACTTATGGACCTTGAGCTATAGCGCACACATATTCAGATTACTTAACAGTCCCATGTTATAAACCCGTTTAAGACCAACACATAACATGTTTACTTACAGAAACGCACACAAGACCTTCATATAGCACAAGACCTGTTTTAAACGTTACCTTAACATATACACACATTCATGTTAACACCACAACATCACAAGCCTTACCAAACCTAACCCTAATTCTTACCATTTATACAAACCAACAACCTAGGGTTTTCATATATATTTTACTTCGACCTGAACCAGATTCGATTACACTCACACACGTTACAACCTACATGTTTATAGCCCTCATGTTCTACACACATTACGCACACACGACACATATAATTCCAGCCACATATAACTAGGTGTGACGAGCCACTTCCTACAATCAAGTTAACATAAAATCATGCTTTTCTCATACCCTCGTTACACACATAACACACTCCCAGGGTTTTTCTTGTTTTTAGCCGTCAATTAATGCACATAAAATACTGATTTTTATGGCTCGTTTGGTTGAGAAAACATGTCGACTAGAGGCTGGCAAAAACAACACCAAACAGTCCCATATTCATATGCCACAATCAAATACATATGGGCGTATAGTTTTTATTATTCCATGTGATTCTATGTGACCAGTTTAATGAGGCAATAATGACCAGATTAAAAGCTTACATGACAACAAATTCGAAGGCCCCCAAGACAGGATTAAAGTTGACATATATATCCAGTTATCATGAGTTATGTTTCGTATACATATATGTCCATTCGTATAAGTAGGTTATTAATAAAAAAAAGATCAAGTTTTACATGATTAAAACGTATGTGTGTTATATAACCTGAACTAAGAAGATACCAAGACGATATAGGAATACCTCTTGGTTGGATCAATCAAATCAAACAAGAACACCACGACCAGAATCTCTTCGAACCAAAACCCACACTCCTATAGAACCAGAACCATGCACGATCACACCAAAAGAATGAATAACCACGATCAATACTTTGCTATTACCAAGCCTAGAACGCCAAAACCATCTTCTTACTTGATCTTCTTAGGCAAAAATATAAGCAGCCGATTTAGTGTTTGTGTTTTCAGGGTTTAGTGTGAGATATGAAATGTGAAGTACGGTCTTGGAAGTAATCAACAAATGAGGAAATATAGGGGGAATAATGCCGAGTATAAAGGGACTAGGGGAGACTCAATCTTCTTCCAAATGTTCAAACTTTTATATTTTGGTATTATCTCTTTAAATTTTTAGATGGTGCAAGGTTCACAAAATATGAATGGGTCCAATGAAACTTGTGAACGTGTGATACAAAGTTTATGAACTTAGTTTTGGTCGATTTTGTATGATTTATAGATTCACACTTGTAGTTTTACATTTGTAAATAGTAGGTAACTTATTCAATAGTTCAAAGATTTTAGATTATGCTCGTATCAAATTTTCAATGTTATTTCGGATTTTTTTTTCAGGTCGTTATATGAATTGTGTCTTTCATGAATACTTGGACAAATTTTCATAGTATGACATATTGGTATATTCAGAGATGAAAGAGAAACATGGGGATCATCTTCGTATTCTGTATTGAAATTTCTTTCGTCAGAAGAAGCTCTATGTAATATTTTCGAAGAGTAAATTTGGTTGGGATGAAGAATGAGAGGAGAATTTTGAAAAGCTGAAAAGAGATTTGTTTCTGCTCAAGAAGGAGACTTAGTTATGTCCTTATGCAACACGGGAATATTTGGTTATACTTCAATACAGCTAGAACCGTAGGAGGTGAACTATCCGACGCATGACTTGGGAGTGATCTGTGGCAGACATGAAAAAGCTCAGGAGCAAGATGGTGGAATATGATCTATGTTAGAAGACTTGAAGGAAGCGGTTTTGATTGAAGTACACAGTTCTATTTGCTCTATTCATCTTAGTTGTACTATTATGCATAGAGACTTGAAGCAGAATTTTGATGGAATGGTATGAAGATGATTGTGACTACATTGGTGGCGAAGTGTTTAGCGTGTCAACAAGTTAAGATTTAGCATCAGCGTACAAGTGGTTTTCTTTAGCTTTGGATGTTCTTATGTGGAAGTGGGATTAAACCTTCAGGGATTTTGCAACGGAATTTCCGCGGACATTTTGGAAGGATGATACGAATTGGGTTGTAGTGGATCATTTGACTAGGTTGTCTCACTTTAGAAGATTGGCAGAGATTTCTTTCGGCAGAAGTTTATTCAAGCTACATGGCGCACCTGCAGTGATCATTTCAGAGATTCGCGTTTTGCTTCACACTTCCAGGAGAGATACAGAAGACTATGGGGATTGGACTCGGGATTTTAGTACGGTTTCTCACATTCAAACGAACGAACAAACAAAATAACTATTCGAACATTGGAAGATGTGTTGAGCGGGAAATTAGACATGTATTGGGTCTGGCTGTGTTTGCTCACTAAGACAAATGGCAGGCTAGTGACAAGGGTTTTCCTTTCAGAGTTTTGTATGAACAGAGATGTGGAGCACCTTTTGGTTGAATTAAGTCGAAGAGTTAATTATCGAAGGTCCGGAGTTGATTACAGTGACTAATGGAGTAGTTATTGTGGAAGAGAAATTTTGAAACTTTAGACCGGGAATTTGTGTGTTCCGTATGATGTTTTCGTACAGAAGAGTTAGACGTTTTGGCATATAAGGATGATTTAGTTCGCGATACGTTAGACCTTATATTTGTTCTTATCCGCACGATTATTCTACCTATTCCGTTATACCTTCTGGTACGTTTTGATATTCCGATATGTGCTTAGTTGATCGTCGATACGAATATGTTACCCACCTCTTTAAGAAACTCTTGATATGTTTGGTGATTCGGTATGTGCTTCTCTGATTATTAACAAGTTCCTTAGTTCGTTCAGAATCTGGATAGAGTTGATGGAGTTTTCCTACCGTTTAGCACTACCTCCATTTTTGCCTCGTGTGTATGTGTTTCGCGTATCCCTTCGTGAGATTACATCTGTCATCTACTACGTATTTGTTTCGTATTCGTTGGATCGTATTTGTTATGATTTGTGTTCTGTGGAGAGCCTGGGGCTATCCTAGTTTGACAGGATCGAGCCCTGAGAAAATTTTCCCGTTCGTCAAAATCTCTTGAGAAACCTCTTCGAGCGTGAGGCTAATTATTGTCATTCCTTTTCGTGATTTGATACGTATCCATCTGACCTTTGCGACTCTAATTTTGAGAACGAAATTTTTTTCTTTTAGAGGGGAAGAATTATAACGACCTAAAATTTGAAAATAACTATTAACGATCGATTCGACTTAACATAATATCCATACGATACGTTATATTTTGAATTTTTGAAAACGTGGGAAGCTAAACTAACTTAGTAAGAAAGCGACACAATATTTTGTCCTAAGAAATAATATCACACGTTGGATAGGTTATGCTAGGACCAATTATTATTTTGTACATACACTTTGAAATCGAAATATGGTAACTTTGCTAAACCAAATAAATCACAAATCACATCCCGTAAATCTCGGTCTAATCCCTATCCTAATCACCATAATTTACGTCTCAATCACCATCAATACACACGGCATTTCCCTATTCATTTCTATTAAACAACATTATCCTCCCTATTTTACACCACTTTCCTTCATAACCACCTCCCTCATTCGTTTCTTTTAAACGAGTATATCTCCTTCTTCTCTCACCACTTTGATACAAAGTCCTAAAAACTAATACACAACAAATAAGAAAGCCGATTCCTTTTGTTCTCCAAATTAGAAGGTACGAAAGAAGGTGGAAGAAAGGTCTGATCATAGGTAGCGACTAGGTTCGAAGGGTGTTTTTAGTCGTAGACTTGGTTCGAACGTTGTACTACTTCTGTTCCTGTTTTGTTCGTACAAATCCGATCGGAGGTACACCCCACCCTTTATCATTTTGATTCGACTACCATGCTATTTGTATGAAATATATGAACACCTAGCTTTTGTTTCGTTAAGAACACGTGTATATGAAGAAGTAAATATACATGCCACGTAAAGCTTTAGTAATACAAAATCTATATCTATTTTGTGTCTCATATCGTATCCACTTTTATTTCGTGTTATGGCTATATGATGTCGTGTGTTACCAGCCCATGTCGACTCTAAACTCAACCTCAACGCACCCTAATAAAATTGTTGAGAACAATCCATAACGAGACTTATAAACTAGAAAACCCTAGGTAAATATGTTATGTGTATTGCATGAGTTTTCGTGGGAGTTTTGGTGGTACATTGGATCGGTGTCACGCGGGTTTTTGAGTCCTGTTTAACAGCCCATAGTGTCGTCCCTTAATCTGGTAATGTTGACCATATTTGAACCCTAATATATGTGACAACAATCTGGTATTTATACGCTAATATAACCTGATATTATACGCAAGAAAATGGCGCATGTATTTTAATTTGTTAGGACACGAATGGTTTTAAGTATGTGAACGTTTGGGTAATTGATCATGTCGCGTTTGCTTGTGGAATGTGGGTGTATGTATCGTGTGTATGTAGGTGGCTTATCATGTGTGTGCTTCGTTATATTGCATGTCGTGTGAATGTAATATGTGTCGAACATAAGGGTCTTAAACACATAAGTTTGTATCATGTGAGTGATGTTGAATAATTGAGAAACTATGATCCGTGTGTCCCTTTTGTTTTCCGAATTTGGTACTAAAACCTAATTTACACATTAAACCCTAAACCATGAAGAGTTTTCACTTTTAACCCTATACTTTGATTATTGTCATGCTAGACCCTAAACTTTGCTAAAATGTCATTTAAAGACCCTAAAACCTAATTGTAATTAATACATTTATTAAACCTAACTAAATGCCTAAGAAAACCTAATTTGGTCATTTATGAAAATAGTTACACTTTAAACCCTAAACTTAACTATTACTTATTTGAAAACCCTAATTTGAGTAATTATGAATTGTAACCCTAACTTACTAATTATGAAAACTTACTATTTATGGAAACTTGCTAAATCAGGAAAGTTACTCAATCTAAAAAGTTACTAAATATGGAAAGCTACTAAATTTGGAAGGTTACTAAATATAGAAGGTTGCTATAAATGGCAGGAAACCTAATATGTCAATCTGAACAACAATAAGTACTGAATTAGTAATAACTTATGAACTGGTTGTTAAATAATAAGACGATCATTAAGGGTGATATGGTTTCATTTGCGGTTTGAGGTACAGATATTCTACGCTTTCTCAGTAAGGGTGTTTTCTCTCATGACTTCTCGATCCTTGAATTTGATTCATTTGTTCTGTTATGATTCCGTTTGATATGATCTCGTTTGGTATGATTGGTTCTGATATGATTCCGTTATGTTGATATGATCTGTTTGGATATGATATGATTGTGGATATGCCTCGATATGATATTCGGTTGCTACCCATTTGCTATAATATGATTCCATTCAGTTTTGATATGCTCTGATTAGATATGAAATGATGACTTGATATGATATGTTCTGTTGCCCGAGCTATCTGTATTCCTAGCCATGGAGGTACCATGGCCATGTCATTGAGGCACCAATGGCATGACACTTTCTGTGGAGGTGTGATTGATCCACGGCGTCCCCTTCTGTTCTGTTATGATATTTTTGCACATTGGCCATTATGATATGTGTATATACATGTCATGAGCAGGTGTATATATATGATTTGTTTTGCAGGGGGCATATGGATGCATCCTAGATTCTATTCTGTTCTATTCTGGATATGATTAATGATTGGGTTGTGCGTGCCATGCACCCCAATTCACTTATGGGAGCTAGCTACTCTATTTGGTACTTGAGAGGTCTCCCCTCCTTGTACAACTTATGATTTGATGGATATATGGATATGATATGATATGATTATGTGACTAAGCATGTGGCATGCTTTCTGAACTCGTGGGTATTTCTGTTCTTTTCTGTTATATGATTATTATTCTCTACTTGATTCCTTTGACTTCATTATGATCTCCTTATGTTTCACTATGATTTGCTTCTTATGGTATATGACATTTTGTTCAGTTGATCCTTGATCTTTATTCATTTGGCAAATGATATTAGTTCCGCAGGAGCTTATGTTCCTTTTCCCTATACTTACATATGTTCGATTATTCGTTTTGTTTATATCTGTTCACTGGGCTTTTTCAGCTCAGCCGCATTTCTTTTCCTTTGGTAGGTTTTAGGTTGGAAGCTGGGATTTGAGGGAAGAGTGCATAGGAGCTCTTAGCGGACCACCCTGACGACAGATACCCATTTGCTTCTGGATTAGACTTGGACATAGCTTCAGTTAAATTTAGTTTGGTTTTGTACTTTAGTTTTGGAACTCATCATGTTTAGAGTTAGTATTTTATTATCATCTTAGAATACCTTTGTAATTATTATGTTTATAAGTCTTCCGCTTGCGTTTGTAGGTTCTAATTGACACCATAATGTGGCATTTTGACCCTTGTCGGGTTGGGGTGTTACATGCAGAATCTAAACTTTAATCTTAAGAAGAATTTAACAATCAATATCAAACAAATCACTTCAATATTATTAATAATATGAATACTCTAAAATATTAAGGTTTACAACATTGAAGTTTTCTAAAGAATCACGTATCTATCTCTATGCCCTAGGACCTCCTTTTATAGACTAAGGAGTCCTAGTCGGCTTACAATTGCTTGCTATTCAAGATAAATCTTAAAAGAATCTTTTCTATATTTATCTAACCGACTATACATGTTTATCTCATAAGCAGTACTAACTATACACTCTAGCAGTTGTATCTCTAACTCTAGCAACATAAACTCTTTAGCAGTAGTAAGTTTGTACTAGCAGTACTAACTTTTCTTCTAGCAGCACTAAACACTTAGAGTATTTTTCTTCAAGTTCATCAGCAGTTGTAATTCTGAAAGCAGTTGTAACTCTGAACTAGGAGTTGTAACTTGTTGTCTTACATTAGTAACCACATGGTGTATTTTCTTGAACATTTTCAGCAACACTAGCAGTAGTAAAATACACAAGCAGCTGTAACCTTTAATACTAGCAGCAACAATGACTTAGAGCATTTTCCATCAGCAGTCTTAACCAAACAAGCAGCAGCAGCTCTAAAACCCAACAATCCTCCCCTAAACTTTATATTTTCTTCCAAAATCATCAAGTTTCTATCTAAGCTTGAACAAACACTAAGAGGATGCTTCCAAACAATTAATTATGTGACTTGTCCTTGGGTCCTAGATATTTTTCCATCTTCTTGAGCAACTGATATGCCATTTCATCATAAGGATATTGGTGTTGGAGTCTTCTCTTCCCATACAGCATCTAATGTAAAATATCCTTATGATACTGTAAAGGATAGTCCTTTTCTACAAGCATGTAGATTATTAGCCCATGTGCAGCCAAATAATGAACTCCACAACTCTGATAAATTTTCTATTCTAGAACTGTGTTGTGCCTTAGACTTCTCCATACTTCATCCTCATGATGTGGTTCAAACATCACTTTCAAATAATCCTAAATGACTCTATCATAGATTTTGTCTGGTCTATCATAACCAAACCTTTCTTTGTACAACCTTCATAAAGTCACCATATCTTCTCTGTCAAAGTGATGAACCATTTGTAGAAAGCTCACAAATCTCATAGATGAACCATCATACCTCTTGATATCCCAATATGTTGTCTTCCCATGTAATCCTGACTTGAAATCAACAATTGGTTGTTTGACACTTAGAGGCTCTGCATCCATGGCTTCTTCTTCAGTCACTAATGCAAGTTCTGTGTAAGCTTGCATCTTTTCTACATCATCATCAACTTGCTCACTCTGCTCTTGCTCTTTACTCTACTCTTGCTCTGCACTATGCTCAGACTTCTTCTTTTTACTGCTTTTCTTTTCTAATTTGTCTCCTGCTCTTTTTGAACTTGAGCTTTCTTTTTTCCTTTCACTAGTGCCCTTCACCACTCAGTATTCACAAAGCTTTCAATCTTTCTTTTGGAAATATTGTATAACTCTTCAATTCTGCTATCATCAAATTGAGATAACTTCTTTTGTTGCCAATTATCCATGTTCTTGAGATACGCACACATGAAAGATCTTCTTTGTGCTTTAGTGGATGGATTGTTCTTCTTTGCTGCTAATCTTTGTGCTGCATAGAACTTTTTTCTTTCATCAATAAGTTCTTTTAACATCCTAGCTCTTTCATCAATTGAATACTGATCTTGCTCTTCTTGTTGAAGTTTCTGAGCAAGTTCCCAATCAGCATCAACTTGAGCTCTTTCTTCATCCCATGCAGAAATCAATTCTGCATTTTTAGCATCCTTCTCTGCAGCAATTCTTCTTTGTTCCAAAATCTTCTTATTCTCAGCTTCAAACTCTTTTGCTAAGTTCTCTACAACCTCATCATCAAGTTGCAGTTGCTTTTCTTTGGATAGTGGTTTCTCCACAGGCTCTTCAATGAGTATTGCTTTGCCTTTGCCTTTGACCTGTGGAGTTGATTGTGTAGCTTGTGGTTTAGAAGATGGTTCTTGTATTACAACACCTTTTTATTTTGGCTTGGATGTCTTCAGTTCTGTTAGTGCATGAGTCAAAATGCTCTCATCATCCATAACCTCAGCAGTATAAACCTTTTCTTCACTAGCATTAGTTACTCCTGGTTAATAGAACTATCTTTTGCACTAGCAACAGTAAGTTCTTGACCAGCAGCACTATCCACCTTAGCCACATAGCTATCAATCACCTCTTCTTTCCCCTGATTGTCAGTAACCACACAATCCATTTCCTCACTTTCTACACCAACACCCTCAACCTCCTTAGCCTCCCCTGAAGCTTTGCTTTCATTCCCCCTTGTTTGGGAGCATCCTTTTGAGCTTCAGAAGATCTAACCGGTTAAGTTGTGCCCACTTTATGTTCTCCTTTAAGCTTTGGAATTCTTGATCTCTTGATACCTTCTAAATATCTAACCCTTCTCTTCAAAGCCTTGATTTCACCACCTTGAGCTTTAATTATTCCTCCTTGAGAAGCAGCTAGGTTTTGTAGATCATGAACCTGTGCAGACAGTTTTGTACAAGTGTCCATCAATTCATTAAGAAGTTCAATTCTATCCTCACCACTTCGGCTTGTGTTACCTAGACCGAGAGGTGGATCATTGGAAATATTAAGCTCGGTCTCAACCCTAGTTTGAGCATCTGAACCCCCCATGGTTTCCATGTGACTGGGTCCTTCACCTGAATCAGTTCCATGTGGACCTGACTCATTATAAGTTGTCTTGGTTTGGGTCTTATTGATGTTACCACCAACCAGTACTGCTTCTAAGCTACTCACAGTAGTGGCAGCCCTTACCAACATATCACTCTCCACACCAGTGACAGCCTCATCTACAACATTGTGAATAGAACCACAAGCCTGAGGTAGCTCAGTGTTCTTTGTGTGAGACCTACGTTTATAGGTCTTTTTGGGTTGTTATTGAGATGATGAAGCCAAAAGTGTAGGTGTGTGATGGGTAATAGTTGGGACTGCTGAACCTTCACCCATTTAGGTTTGGGCTAGTGCCACCATTGTTGGAAACAAAGGTGTAACTTTCCCTGAAAAATCTTTTCCATCCCTCCTCATATTAGTAAAAACCTTTTTAGTAAGAGAGGGAGTGGGATAAACTCTTTTATGACTTTTCTTATTTACAAACTGATTGTCAAAAAAGAGTTGCAAAAACCTTGGATAGATAAAATATTTACTTAAAGAACTATCCAAGTTCTTAACTATACTATCAAAAATTAATATAGAAAAATAAAATCTTTGATTATTTTCAGCCAAACAAATTATAGCAGATGCTTAATTACTACTAAATTCGTTCCAACCAGTGGTCTTTGGACTTAGACACACTAAGACAGTATGGATTAAGAATTTTCACTGATGAGAGAAGTTTCCTTTGTAAAATTTTAAAGCATCAGTTTTTCTTTCATATCCAATCAGTGAAAGTTTTTCAAAAATTGTAGCATTTGGAAGATTCTAAATTCCATTAGCATCTCCTAGAAGAAGATCTCTTCTAATAGACGCCTCTATAATGAGTATCTTCTGCCCATCTACAAGGGCATGGATTTGTACTTCCCCATTATTAGTTTTGACCTTAGCAGACGACCAAAACCGGATAATGTTGGAAGTATATATAGTAGGTTTTAATGTTAAAGAAAACTTGATGTAGCTTGCATTAAGAAAATCAATGATTTTAGTAAAATCTACAGACTCATTGGACTTCTCAAAAAATGCAACGTTATTGTGTGGTTCGATAAAAGTTAGGTGCGACATGATGATTTGATTTGGGGATTTTTTTCGATTTGACGATAAAAAATTAATTAGGGCTTGGATGAGAGTGAATTATGTGCGCGTGAAACTGATTGTGTGACGCAATTAGGGATTTATACCCTTTAAGTAAAAAGTTACACAAACATACCCTGCACTTCCAACCCTAGCAGCAGAAACCTAGCAGTACTAAGTTAGACTTAGCAGCACTAAGTGTATGCTTAGCAGCACTAACTTTTAACCAAAAAAAAATTGCCCAGCAGTACTTTCCCAATATCTTTAAAAACAATACTGCACTCAAATATTTTGAAGGGATTAAGTGTAAAGGAAGACACTTAATCTTTTTTGGTTGCATTTAACCTCTGGTTGTGTGAGAACCATTAATATCAGTATGAATACTGCTTGTGATCAGATAAACTCATTAAAAGAGCTTTCTTGACAGGGTTTTCAGCTCATGTCAAGTGTTGCCTCTAACACAAATGCATTAGATTCACTTTTGCACGCTGTTCTCTATACCAGATGTCCTTAGACTAACTCATTATACTAATGAAAGTATAAAATGGTAAACAGTGAGTTAGCGCAGATACAATCTGACTAACTATGCCATTAATTCATGTTCAAAATAGATCGATTTCAAGAAAAGACTTTAAAGAACTTCCTAACTTAGGCGTAAACCTTTGTCAAGATATTCCCAAATCTATTCTATCATCAATCAGATGCACCACAGCAAACAAATCACCACTTTGCTTCTCACACCATCAATACCAATCATATTGCTTGCATAACCTGCAAATGTTAGTCCAAAACCAAGAAAAACACAAGCAATAACATTTTACACCATCTAATTATACTTAGCAGTTGTTTAGAAAAACTAGCAGCATGAACTAGCAGTTCTAAATATAACTAGCAATTATAAGTATAATTAGCAGCATTAACACAGCAGTTTTAAGTACACTAGCAACACTAAGTATACTTGGCAGCAGAAACAATTTATTGACCTAATAACACTACTAATCCTTTCCAAACTTTACAAAAACACAAAGAGATAAGAATTTTCAAAGATTTATCATTCCAATACTGACGACCAAAAATTGGAATCTACCCACATCAAAAGCTTTTGTGAGTAAATCTACAACATTATTATCAGTATGGATTTTAACAATTTGAATTAACTTCTTTTCATAACAATCTCTTATAAAATGATGTCTTATCTCAATATGTTTTGTTTTTTAGTGATAAACATGATTTTTAATAATGCACATAGTACTGTTATTATCAATATATATTTTAGTATGCATAAAATTGTACCCATAATCCAGCAACTGATTCTGAATCCAGAGCACTTGTCTACAGCAACTTGAAGCAGCAACATACTCAGCTTCAGTTGTGGAATTTGCAACCACAGTTTGTTTCTTGCACTGCCATGAAATCATCCTGCGCCCCAAAAACTGACAACCTCCTGTTGTTGATTTTCTATCCAAGCTAGCTCCAGCATAGTCACTATCAGTGTATGCTACCAAGTCAGAAGGTGAATCTTTTGGATACCAAAGGCCTAATTTGGGTTGAAATTTCAAATATCTAAAAATTATTTTCACAATATTAAGATGTGAAACTTTTGGTGTAACTTGATATCTTGCACATGCACACACTACAAACATAATGTCAGGTCTTGAAGCTGTAAGATACATCAATGATCCAATCATTGATCTATATAAATGAACATCAACTTCTTCACCATCTTCATCTTTGAGCAAGGGCTTGGATGATTCCATAGTTGTCTTTGCAGGCTTCACATCAGTAAATCCAAACTTCTCCAAAATTTCAGCCACATACTTATCTTGACTGATAAATATGCCATCCTCCTTTTGCTTAATTTGTAACCCTAAGAAGAATGTAAGTTCACCCATTGAACTCATCTGAAATCTTTCATGCATTAGCTTTTCAAATTCAACACATAAAAACTTGTTTGTTGATCCAAAGATGATATCATCAACATAAACTTGAACTAACAAGATATCATCTTTGTGCCTTTTGATAAACAAAGTTTTATCAATCTTCCCTCTACTAAAACCATTGTTCAATAAGTATGTTGACAATGTGTCATACCAAGCTCTGGGAGCTTGATGTAAACCATATAGTGCCTTCTCCACCTTCTAAACCTTGTCAGGAAAATTAGGATCTTCAAAACTAGGTGGTTGTGAGACATAAACTTCTTCTTCAATAGTCCCATACAGAAAAGCACTTTTCACATCCATTTGATACACTACAAAGTCTTTGTATGAAGCATAAGCTAAGAATAATCTTATAGCTTCAATTCTTGCAACTGGAGCAAATACTTCATCATAATCAATACCTTCTTCTTGAGTGTATCCTTGAGCTACTAACCTTGCCTTGTTTCTGATCACAATGCCTCTTTCATCCTTTTTGCATCTAAAACCCCCTTAGTACCAATTGCCCTCTTCCCATTAGGCAAATCTACCAGTGTCCAAACTTCTTGAAGCTTGAATTGCAGAATCTCTTCTTGCATAGCTTCCACCCAGCTTGGATCTTGTAATGTTTTATGAGCATTCTTGGGTTCTATTTGTGATAGAAAACATGCAAACAAACAGTTTTGAAGGTCTTTGTGACTGTTTCTTTGATGAAGGGATCTAGCAAAGAAACCTTGTTCCTTCAAATCTTTTATCATTTTTCTTGTTTGAACAGTAGATTTTGGCTCTCCAATGATTTGTTTCTTAAGATGATTCTTGTGAACTCTTGTAATTGGAATAGGACTGACAGGTACCACATCTTCCATATTGGTTAAATCAGCCTCTGCACCAAGTACATCATCATCAGTATCAGGATAGATTTCTTCCAATTTAGGCATGTCTGGATCATCTAGATAGTCATCATCATCAAAAGATATGCCTTCCTTGTCAGCAACATTAACACTTGGCTTAGTAGTATTAACAGAATTAGTACTGCTAGTGTTAATTTCTTCATTGGCAGCATTAACACTTGTCTTAGCAGTATTAACAGAGTTAATACTGCTAGTGTTAACATCATTTGATACATCATCCTTTTCTTGTTCATCAGTTGCTTTTCTTCATTAACCTCTTTATCATCATTAGAAGATTTTACACCATCTTCTTTATCATCATTTGGATCTTTAGCAAGATCATCTTCTTGTGAACTCTTTGACTCTTGGGTTGGGAAGGGTGGATCAGCAGTCCAAATAGGCAGCAAAATATAATCTTTGTCAGGTCTTGTCTCCTTTCCAGCTTGACCTGCATCATTACTTGCTTTTGTACCTGCAAAATTGTTAGACTCTATACCTGCAACAACTGGCTTAAAATTCATAGTCTTGGTTAGTGAATCAATATCAAAAAGCCAGTTTGGTCCACTTCCTGCAACATTAGGTGTACTCTCACTAAACCTAACATGCAAGTTCTCTTCCACTTTCCTGGTCCTACTATTGAACACTCTAAAAGCTTTGCTATTCATTGAGTATCCAACAAAGAATCCTTCATCAGCCTTGCAATCAAACTTGCCTAAGTGATCTATGGTATTTAAGATAGTAACAGGACACCCAAATGGTCTTAAGAAATCTAGCAATGGTTTTCTACCATGTAAAAGTTCATAAGGGGTCTTGTTATGAGACTTAACTACTTTACTTCTATTCTGCACATAACAAGCAGTATTGACTGCTTCAGCCGAAAAAGTAGTAGGTAGTTTAGAATCAGCTAACATTGTTCTAGCAGCCTCAATAAGTGTCCTATTCCTCCTCTCAGCAACTCCATTTTGTTGAGGAGTTCTGGCTACACTATACTGTCTCTCAATACCTTTCATCTCACAAAACTGTTCATATCCTATTCTTGAACTCAGTTCCATTGTCACATCTTATCACTTTAACCTTTGGTTAACTAGGTTTTCTACCTTGGTTATAAAAGCCTTAAGAATGCTACTGATTTCATCCTTAGTTGCTAAAAAGAAAACCCAAGTAAACCTACTATAGTCATCAGTGACAACTAGGCAATACATCTTTTTCATTAAACTTTTTACAAATGTTGGTCCAGATAAATCCATGTGCAACATATGTAAAGGCTGACTTATAGAGTTCACTACTTTGGGCTTACAAGAAGCTCTATGTTGTTTTCCTTTCTGACAAGCAACACAGATTTCAGTATTTTCAAAAACTTTTGAAGGTAAACCTCTTACAAGGTTTTCCTTAACCAATATATTCATTGTTTTGAAATTTAAATGTCCAAGTCTTCTATGCCAAAGCTTAGATTCATCTGATATGGCCTTTGCAAAGAGACAAGTCAAACCTCCTTTGGGAACCAAATTCTTTAAATCAACACTGTATATGTTGTCTGTTCTAAGAACTTTAAATAGAACATGACTTTCATCAGTCAACTTAAAGTCACGAGATAAGACAAAACACTCAGTGTCAGTAAAAAGAACACTGTTCTTTTTGTCACACATTTGTGAGACACTAAAGAGATTAAACTTAAGCTCTTTGACAAAGTACACATTATCAAAATCTAATTTACCAGTTTTTATAGTACCTTTGCCAGTGATTTTCCCTCCTTTGGGATTACTCCCAAAAGCAACATACCCTCCATCAATAGCTTCAAAATCTTCAAGATAGGACATATTTCCAGTCATGTGCCTTGAGCATCCACTGTTAAATACTCCTTTATCTTCCAATTCCACCTGTGGATTTCCCTGCACATAAAGTAAGAAAATCAGTTCATTTTGGGGACCCAAGCCAATACTGACTTTGATCTGCCTTGTGCATCTACATAATCATACCTTTTTAGAAAGATGGATGCACTGCTGTACTGGAAACATGATCTAAAACTTTAACTTTTGGTTTCCAGACCCAACAAGCTGAGGCCTTAACAGCATAAAAATGATTTCCCAAAACAGTATCAGTTATTGCTTTTGGCTTAGCAGTAGAAACTACTCCTTTTGCCTTAGCAGCACTAATTGCTGTATTCTTTTGAATGGGCCTTTTTACAGTTGAATGTGCTTTATTTGAAAACTTTGACAATTGTTTAGCACCATTCACTGTTCTTTTGGTGTTAGCAGTACTAATTGATCTAGCAGTATTAGTTACTACTGCTGGTTTAGAAACATTTTGCTTGGCAGTTGTAACTGATACTAAACCAGATCTTGTTTTTTACTGCTGTTGAAACCATGTTTCTTTTAGCATGTAGGTAATTACTTTTAGAAAAACTTTTATGATTCACCCTTCTAGCATAGTTCCAAACAGGTTTTTGATAGTAAAAACAATTATCCTGTAAGTGCTCAAAACTACCACAATGATAACAAGCCTTATTGATCATCTCAAAATCACTTCCTAACCTTTGAGATATCATTCCATTCCAACTCCTCTGGTTACCTCTAGACTGTTAGTGCTATCCCTAGGTTGCTCAGTGTATTCAATAATTTTCCTAGACACCTTATTACCAAAACAAGGTTTAACAAATTTAATCTGTTCAACACTAGGTTTAACTGTTACACTTTCAACCTTAGGTTTATTCTTTACATGTACCTCATCATCATCAGAAACCCAATCTTCAATGATAGGTGCATCAGAATATGTCTTTTCAGCCTTAGGTATCTCCTCATTAGACTTACTACTTTCTCCTAAAGTCTTAGCACTAGACTCATCCAAACAAGACAATTCAGGAATAGGAGGTACATACTTTCCTATTATTGAGGGAGGAACTTCATTATAACCTATACCACTACCTCTCCTCATTAATTGACACTCAATTGTCTTATTTACACTTTCAGATGCAAACTCAAGCTTATTTACCTTAACTTGATGTTTTTCTAATTCGTGATAAGCTGCATCTTTTTCTTTTTCAGCCTTCTCTAACTTTTTAGTAAGTCCTTTAATTTCATAGTTCTTTAACTTTTTCTACATACTCTGACTCATTTTGTTTGAAAAATTCAAGTCTTTCCTCAACAGATTTTAAGCCTACCTTATAGCCTAAATTATCTAACTTTAACATCTTTACCTCTTCTAATAGCTTTTCATTCCTAGCCTTAAGTTCCTCAATAGTATCTAAACAAGATTTAAATGAACAACCAGAATCATTAGAACCTCAGAATCAGAACTTGATGAAGAAGAGTAGGCCATAAGTGCAAAGTTTGGTCCTTAAGCTGCTTGGTCACTCCAGTCATATCCACCAAGACCATCACATTGAGACACTAAAGCGTAGAAGCTTGTTGTTTCCCCAGCTTTCCTAGAGCTCTCTCCAGTCTTGTAGTCTTGGCTCCTTGGTGCTCTGCATTCTCTTGCAAAATGTCCCTTCCTATGACAGTCGTAACATTCAATCTGGATTTATCAAAACCTAAGTTATCCTGCCCATTGACCTTGAGGTTTCTTCCAGTCCTCTTTAAAAATCTTCTTTCCCTCATTGTCAACATTGCCATCTGGCACTTCAAGTCTATCTCTTCAATATCATCTGGATGGATCTGTTCCAAATTTTCATGCATAATTGAGGACTAGTAGATTGGCCAACCAAGAAAGCATAGATAACAGCATCACTCAAGTTATCAAGGGTTGTAGATCTAGTAGCATTAACTTGTGTGCCACAATACTAACTCCATGAGCAGTATTAACTGCTTTATTAGTACTGCTAGAGCTGTTATTGGAGGAGGACACAAAAGCTAAGTTTTGTTTGCTTGATGATGAGCTAGATGACCCTTTGACTTCATGTTCATAAACTTTAAGATTGTTATATAGATCATCTAAACTCATGGTATCAAGATCAGCCTTGTTTCTCCATACACAGTATGTGTATTCCACTTGGTGACAAGCTTCTCAGAAACTTTTGATTGACATCTTCTTGAGGAATTGAGACTTCCACAAGTGCTAGTTGACTGATAAGTTTCTGAAGTCTGTCAAAAGTCTGATCAAGATTCTCAGAACTTGGAGTAGCAAAATTCTCATATTGTTGCTTCAAGAGGTTCTTCCTGGTCTTCTTGGTAGCAGCATTCCCTCCAAACCTTTTCTCAATTGCTTCTAGCAACAATTTAAGCACCTTTGATGTGATTGAAGGTCAACTGATTGGTAATTAGGAATGCCCATCATAAGAGTGCTTCTTGCCTTTACTTCCAGTCTTCTTTGAGCTTTTTCTTCAGCAATTTTAATAGGCAAGGTAACTTGTTCACCATCAGCATTAGTTCCTGTATTAGGTAAGAATTTCCAGTCTCTATGCCCTCCGACATAGAATAATCAACCATCTGAATGTACTGCTCTATTCTAAATTCTCCATAGCTCATACTCTCCAGACTTGAGCATGGGCACCTTTGATGCAGTAATCATGTGAGTAGATTCTCGAGTCCATGTTTTCTTGATTCACAGCTTATTGATCATAAGCTCTGATATCACTTGTTGATCCCAGTTGACTAAGGATCGAATCCCTTAGCTTGTAAAGGTTAAGTAATATTAAATAAATCCAATATAACTTATTTAGAAATTGTCTTGAGTATATTAAAGTTTATGCGGAATCTAAACTTTAATCTTAAAAAGAATTTAACAATCAATATCAAACAAATCACTTCAATTTTATTAATAATACGAATACTCTAAAATATTAGGGTTTACAACTTGAAGTTTTCTAAAGAATCATGTATCTATCTCTATGCCCTAGGACCTCCTTTTATAGACTAAGGAGTCCTTAGTCGGCTTACAATTGCTTGCTATTCAAGATCAATCTTAAAAGAATCTTTTCTATGTTTATCTAACCGACTATACATGTTTATCTCATAAGCAGTACTAACTATACACTCTAGCAGTTGTATCTCTAACTCTAACAGCATAAACTCTTAGCAGTAGTAAGTGTGTACTAGCAGTACTAACTTTTCTTCTAGCAGCAACTAAACACTTAGAGTATTTTTCTTCAAGTTCATCAGCAGTTGTAATTTTTGAAAGCAGTTGTATTTCTGAACTAGCAGTTGTAACTTTTTGTCTAGCAGTAGTAACCACTTGGTGTATTTTCTTGAACATCTTCAGCAACACTAGCAGTAGTAAAATACACAAGCAGCTGTAACCTTTAATACTAGCAACAACAATGACCTAGAGCATTTTCCATCAGCAGTCTTAACCAACAAGCAGCAGCACTCTAAAACCCAACATAAAGATTAAAAAAGACTGCAAGAATGGCAGAGGTGTGGTCTCTCAACCACGATGATGAAGAAGCTGGTGGTGTCACTTATGAATGCTTTCGCGTCAGGGAGCGCAGGAGGTTGGAGGCACTTACCGCCATCTTGATTGAGGTCCGTGATGATTGTCTGAGAAGGAGCATCACATGGACCTTATCGATTGTATGATTAGGTGTTGGTGGGCAGTGCTTGGTTGGTTTTCATCATCCTGGTTGTTTATTATCTTTTTTTGAATGGTATGCCATTGGTTGGCTGTTGATTATACCTTCAATGGTATTATTGTAATGAACAATTATTAATGTAATGGTAAATATATATTAGGTAACTTTGTGTGTTTTGTTAATATTATATATATTATATAATAAAATTATATATATATATATATATTATATATAATATTATTATATTTATTTATTATATATTTTTTATAATATATATATATATATAATATATATATTATATTATAATATATATTTATATATTATATATTTTAATGTAGTTGGTATGTATACCCTTTATTTTATTTAAGTTTTATTTATATTTTTAATGATTTGGTATATATAAGCTTGTGTTTGGATACTTTCACTTTTTCTCATCATACACTGAACATAACACACACTTAAGTTTGATCGGTTTCAATTGACCTTTCAATGGATCTAGTGTTTTGATCTTTTTAGGGTTTCGCTGAAATCAAACATGATTGAGCAAATAGATTATAATCAAAACTATTTAAGTTGTGGATTGTTTAATCATTTTAGGGTTTGGCTCCCTATACTAAATCCCCAAATGAACATCGGCTTTATTCTCAGGTCTGTATTTTATTGATTTACCATTACATTGATTTGTTGGATTTTGGGTTTCTTTGATGAATTTATTTGTTTTTGCTTTTCATATGGTAAAAACTTGTTAGTTTGTGGGTCCAATTCATGCTGCATATATTTATGGATCAAAACAAATAGAAATGAATAATAATGCTTGCAATTATCCCAAACAGACTATTATATTGATTTGTTTGTTTTGAGTGTTTAGAAAAGTAATTTTTTGTTGAATGAATCCAGTTATTTGTTTTAATTTTGTGATATTGAAGCTATGAAAATAAGGTATTTAATGGTCTTTAGGTGTTTTTGATGAAATTTAGATGTTAAACTCTTAGATATTTCAAATGAAGCTATCGAGTGTATAGGATCCCATTTAAAGAATCTGTGTGATATCCGTATCAATTTGATTGAGAAAAAGCAGGTAACAAAAACAAATTTACCATTAGACAATGGGATCCGATTGACGGATGTGGGTTTGGGGTACATTGGGAAGTATGGTCATAATCTAAGATATCTCTCTCTAGATTCATAGGAGAATTTGATATAGGACTTGTGGAGTTATCAAAAGTGTGCCCAAAATTAAGGAAGCCGGTAATAATAGATTGTCCTTTTAGCAAGCAAGCAATAGCCACTTTTGTGTTTAATATATATTTGCTAAGGTATATTTGGGTTGAAAGTGATTATAGGACTGTTTTGGCACTCACTCGTCCAACAGTACATGCTGAGGTAATACTACTCATAGCTTCACTAATAATTTGCTATAAATTATCATATCTAGGAGGTTGTATGCATCTTTTCCCAAAATACTTTTGTCAAACTGAAAAAACAGGGATTAGGATAGCTATGGATTTGTTGAAGTTGGTTATTTGCAGTTGGTTTTAGTTTGAGTTGTTGTTGTTAGAAATGGAGATGGTATAAGACTGTTAGAGGTCGTCATTTTGGTGTTGTGTATTTGGTGTACTGTGTAATTTGTATGTATTTGGTGAAACTGCACATCGGTTTGATCTAACCGATGGGCAAATTACATCCGATTTCTGAGATCCTGTGTTTTTGTTATATATGAGAGTTGGATTTGTTATGGGCTGAGATGATAGGGAGTAATTTGCTATAAATTATCATATCTAGGAGTTGTATGCATCTTTCCCCAAAATACTTTTGTCAAACTGAAAAAACAGTCAGCCGTATAAGGAATAAAAATTAACGTTTTTTAGTTCTAATAGGTATTCTGATTATCTGATTGGTTTCAAGTCGGTTTTGTTTTCATGATTGGTAGGTCTTGCAACTCTTTTAGTACACCCAGAATATGTCCAAAATTATGCTATAATTAGCTTATGTTACCTAATAGCTTATGATTTCTTATATAAGCCCACTATTAAATCACAAATTTTTGGGTGTTAATTAAGTCTTTGGTAGATAATCTCAAGTTCTTAACGGCTTATTGTATCTTGGAAAAGCTATTAAACAATTTGAAGGTGTTGGTTTATGCCTACGTCAACTGCTTAATGGCTTATTGAATGAAATATGCATGATTTAGTTTCTTATATTTCAGTTATTATCTTCATAGTTTACTTCTTTTTTCTATCATGACTGCATTTAAGTTGCATTGTTACTTAAACCATAAACAGGAAGGATTGCATTCATACTTAAACCATAAGCATAGGGGTTACAATAGATTTATTATAGGGCATTTAAGCCATACATAAACCACGAACATCCATGAGAAAAAGTCCTAAAGATACAACTAAATCATACTTTTTCCCCTTCCCTTTTGAATAATCTCTTGGTCTTTTGGATTTTTTACATCAAATGCTTAATACCAATTGCATCACAACAGTCCTTATTTGGCAGCCCTAGAACTTTAATCCTATCAGCAAAAGCAAGCTTTGCAGTCTGTTTTGAGGTTAGACTCTTTCTAGCTTCAACCTTTTTGAGCTTGAACCCTTTTTTGGTTGATAAAACTGCATTTCATCATAGCTAGAATCAGAGGTTGAATCTTCAACCTTTGGAAAATAGTCAGGCCATGGCATTGGATATGATACATCTGAACTTTCACTGCTGGAAATTGTTATGGTTTTTGTACAAAAAAAAAAAAAATAATAAAAAAATTGAACATTATGTTACAGATATGAGAAATGACATGAAAAAGAGAACATTGAATACCTGGTTTCTTGTTGGAACTCATTTTTACAATTTTAGTTTTTGCTACAAATGTTTGAATGGTTGTTTAGTGCTTATGTCTTTATATAGTGGATATGTGAAGGGTTGTTTGGTGTTTCAATTATACATAAAGCAGTCAATGTGCAGGGATGAGGAGAAAAAAACAGTGTTTGCTAGCAAAGATTCTCATCTTTACTTTAGTCCAGAGTACAGTCACTTATTAAAGAAAAAAACAGTGTTTGCTAGTAAAGATTCTCATCCTTTGGCCTGCAAATCCTTGCTCAGCACACATAACAAAATAAATTTTGTGGATCAAAATTGATGTCTTGAATATTTGCACTGATTGCTAAAGGATTTGGACATAGGGAGTAGAACCCATTTTTTTTTTATCTTTTTGATATCTTGAATATTTGCATTGATTGCTAAAGGTAACAGTATGATTTGGAGTGGATCGTTACCAAATTGGGAAGATATGTTTTTATTTGGACATAGGGAGTAGAATCATTTTTTTCTTTTTCTGTATAATAGTTGATAATGTCCTACAGATGGTAACTTTGAAAGCTAACTGCTATGATTATCTTTTCGACATGGCTTAAATATAGTTCTACTTTTCATTTTCTTTGGAAAAGTTCAAATTTGTAGTTACCTTGCTTCCTGTTAATAAACATTGCTTAAATTTGTTGCATTTATTTTGCATGAGATCTTGCTAGCTATGTGTTTAAGGGCCATTTGATGCATTCAACAACTAACTTTTTGAAAGTCTCATGGAAACTAATAGCAGCCTATTTTAGGAGTATCAGTTAGAATGATTTTTTAGGTTTTCTTGAAAAAATGCTACACGATAAAGCTGACACACAACGATTATTGTTTTGACCCAATTATACTTCCTTTTAAAATGGAAATTTGCTTTTGCAGCCTTATGGAACAACTTGACTCACTTAAAGACTCCTTTGACGAAAAGAGCAAAGTAAGGCTTTCATCGTTCTTAGAATGCAAGAAGGTAACCTTTCATTTGTGTATTGCAGAAAACTAAACTCATGACTAAAACCCATGGTCTTATTGTGACAACGATTTGTTCTTTGGATAATTTTCTAAGCATGTTAATTTGTTAATGGTTGTTATTATTTGATTTGTAGGCTTTGAATAATTTCCAATGTACACCTGATGTAAGAAGCAATGGGATAGATATATTAATCAATACCATACAATCATTGAATGATATTCGGGAGATAGTTACAAAAGGTCTTGAAAGTGACATCCGCAACGATGCTCCTGATTCTGCTATAGCAATGTGCCAAAAGGTCACATGCTGCTCTTTTTATTTTAGATATTTATTTGGAGTTAAATTAGTTTCAAAGTCTGGTATAAAACCTAAGGGAATTTACATGTGGAACAGAATAAGATTTGATTTGCTAAGCTTTTTTCGTTCTTGAAAAGTAGTATTAGGTATTTGTGGTATGAAAACACCATGAGATTGGTACTATTGGTTTGATATCGTAGGGTGTAAGAAGACATATAAGTGTTTACTTAGGTACTCTTAAAAGACGCTACACGATTAAGCTAACACTTAGGGTATTGATAAACAGTTGTTACATATGGAGCAGGATCCTAGCAAATATATATTAAACACAAAAGTGGCGATTACTTTTTTCCTAACTCTCTATTCGTGGAGCTCTTCAATCATCATGTTCTTTAGCATGGTTGAGCGATCAACCTGAAGTTTTATTGATGATCTTTGACTGACATCTTTTTATAGGAAATTGTCTGCAATTCATTTTGAATGGCCATTTAGATATGGTTGATGTGAACGTAATTCTTGGTGTCACAACTCGTAATTTCAGGTCATTTTCCAAACCTCGACAATTTATTATTCATGAGTTACTATTCATAAAACACTATTCACCAATCACTATTCATCATTTCACTATTCATCGTTTTTGAATCCAATTTGAGACTTTGAGAAGTCGTCAAAAATTTTACTATTCACATGACACTATTCATTCCTGGAGGAAAATCACTGTTCATGCCCATAAATAGTGCATCATTCATCGTGTCGTAAACTAGGTTTACGAGGATTCAAATGCGCGTAACCGGTTAGGTTTAGCTGCGTATTCATGCATCATCAGTAAGGACACATCATACACACTAGAGTAGTCTGCATATCATCAGTAATATCAGTACCATATCAGTTCATGCATGTGTCTGTGTGATTTTCATTAGCGTATGCATAATTGTTTAATTAACGTTACCACTCAGTCATTTCTACCAATAGTAAATCAAATACTCCAGACAATGATCCTAATACATTTTCAAGTTAATAATAATGGTATAGAGATTATATTATTACTTTACCCGGTGTTTTTTAAACCAATCGTTACATTTTTCATTTGACGCTTATAACTCCGTCGGTTTACGAAATTTCAATCCGATTATCATTCTAACACCCGATTCTTGCAAGGAACATGATTTTACAATTTTTACAACTTCGTCGTATCTCATTTCACCTCGTCACGAGTTATTTCTAGTTAACTCGGTACCCGATAACACCGAATGTATACACAAATTAACTAAATACTTGCACTAATGGGACACTTGGCACAATTTCATCAAACCCTTCCCATTTAACCCATGTGTGCCGCCCCCCCCCCCCCTACCATCCCATTTAGCTAATCCATCCAAATTGCATTAATTGCATTTCCTGATTTAATTAGAATTCCACTAGCACAAAACACATACAACATAACCATTTAGGTGAAATAAAGATCAAAACCCCTCATTCCTTCATCACCCCATTCGGCCACATCAAGAACAAGAAGAGAAATCCATAGATTTTTCAAGAACAAGGCATAAACATACTCCATTTACTATCCTAGTTAAAGTCTTGTGATCAAAACCTCAAGTTATTGCACCTTTCTCATCAAATCACTCCAAGATTGTAAGTAAACTTCAAGAACATCATTTTGATCTTTTCATTCTTTTATTTACTTCATATGATCATGTATTTTCAAGGTTATACTAGTTACTTTTGCAAGTTACTTATGTTTCGATACCATTTTGTTTATAAACTATCACAAACACTAGATCTATAAGTTTCACTAATAACCACATGAGATCCACCAAGATTGGTGATGTTTAGGACTCCATGACACCCTAAGAAGGTGTATGGTAGGATTTGCGAACTTGTGGAGTTGATTTGAGGTGGTATGATCAAGATTAGAACCATAGAAATGAGTTTTTAAAACATATATATACCTACTGTCCAAAATCGTGTAAACTGAAAAACTCAGTAATTTTTGGCATATTTTGGCCTTCATATTCAGAAAGTTCTTTCATAAACGAAACCGTGGCCACAAGAATCACTAAAATCCGACTTATAACGAAGGAGATATGATCGTTCGAAGTTAGGCGACGAAAACTAATTTTCTGAAAATAAGCGTGCTGTTAGCCGAACTTTAAAGGACCAAACGAGGCGTTAGACGTGATCTAGACGACCCGACCCATTGAGATTATGTTAGTTCATGTTATGAAGAATCCGTGGATATAAAGAACGTAGAAAACGAGCTTATAACGACCGAGATATACACGTCCGAAGCCGACGAACTCTATTCTATTTTGTTAGCCCTAATAGAAAGTATTTTTCTAAGTATATACGTTAACATTTTTACAAGCCATTACATTGATAGCCGGTTTTCTATCTATTCAAGACGCGTATGATCAAAAGTCCAATAACACGACACGAAAAACTTGTAACAACGTTTTATTTTCAAGGACGTCAAATTCATTCACAACACTTAACGTGCACTAATTCGCAACTAGTTTTGCGAGGCCGTTTTGGATATATTTTCACAAGTATGAAAAGTATTGTTTTGCGACGAAAACAGTACATTTGCCAATGGAACACCAAACAAGGATCATGGAGTGTAGTTTTAACATATTTACGCGAAATGTGGTTTATAACTTAACAAGACGTCAAAATGTATTTTTCGACGATAAACATTGTTGTCAAAACATTCGAGTGGTATCGATAACATACGTGTTTGCATGAGTAACATCATTTCATTTGCTTACCTTAGATCATATCATTCATGATAGGTCGCGGTTAGGAACCGAGCCTCATCTCATCATATCCATTGTGATCATTGTTGCTATATCGTATCAGGTGAGTTTTCATAGCCCCGTTTTAAATTGTTTATTGATTTCTAAACTCTCGGGGGAGAATACATTGCACCATTTTTATATGCGGACCAAAGTATTCAAACTCATTACATTGCTTAAGTTACATCATTGCCCAGATTAAAGTCCCCTTATATTATCATGAACCGTTAATTGTTAGTAAGCGAGAGTGAGTGGATAGATCTATTGAGGGTGACTCCTCCGTTCGGGTTGGTTGCACCAACTGGTCAAACGAACGCATTTCATTTATGTCATATTTGAGTGATTGGCAAACACTCGGTTGGGGCATTTCATTCAGTCTAGCTTCGAGGTCATGAGCTTAGAGCTAATGTATCATTTTTATGTGGCATGGATTTGTCATACACTTTATACTTGTGGTTTCCGTACAATCATTCATTTACATAAACCTATGATCTCACCAACATTTTTTGTTGACCATTTTTAGCAATGTATTTTCAGGTAATTAAGGTATCGCATGTTGGCTTGCATATGGACATCATGGAGTCGCGGAGTCGACGCGTCTCACTTTATATTTTATGCACTTATCCATCGTTTGAATTGTATGAACTTGTTTTATGAAAACTTGTTTCACCTTTTGGGACCTAGCTTTATAACTCTGAATGTTTTTAAATAATCAAACGATGTATTTTCTAAACGACACTTTAGGTCGTTCAATATAACTACAACTTTGGTGCTATGACCAGTCGTGCCCCTGAATGACTTATTCCGCTGCAAGTCACGAAATTTGGGGGTGTGACAGATTGGTATCAGAGCCAGGTTATAGCGAACTAGGTTATTCATTATACCCTAGACTATAGCTACACCATCATAGCATCTCATCATTGTGGCATAAGTGCATATTCATTATATCACATGTAGTGATTGCGATTTCATACATATATCATTTCATCATAACCCACATTGTGTAGATGTTTATTTACTTTTATTTCACATCTGTTGTTTCAGTGATGTCTTCGGATTCACACCCTATTGTTATCTCGTCTGACTCTGAGTCAGCGGACGATACTTCTTCTCTACCCTCTATCATACTAGAGTCAGTTTCATCACCATCACTACCCACTATCATTTTATCATCAGTGGAGCCTACTCCACAGTTTTCACCAGTTATGTCAGAGGCCGAGACAGAACCCTTTGAGGAGGGGAAAGTCGTGCCTACACCACCAGTTTCACCTGTGATCCGTCGTGGTCCCAGAGTTGTTCCGGTCATTCAGCCGGGGCAGCAGATACCCTATGGTCGAGTTTACCGTACATATCCAGGTGGGCCGCGCATGAAGCGTACTGTTGCTAAGCGGGTTCATCGCCTCACAGTCAGGTCACCAGCTGCATTTGTATCCTTACCACCACCATCATCACTTACTTCATCTCAGCCACTCCGTCGCCGCTTGACAGCGAGGAGTAGTGTGACATTCAGTACACCACCACCATTATCACCTTTACCATCCTTATCATCATTGTCTCCACCATTGCCATCCCTATCAGCACCACAGATGCCATCAGCACCAGCTCACATCAGAGATTCTACTCCTACGTCAGACCTACCGCTCAAAAAGCGGGCTCGTCTTGATATTTCATCTCCAGATACTTCAGATGCCACAGAGACAGCACCACCCCGCAGATTCGAGGTTGGTGAGAGCTCGAGGGTTGCTGCTGACAGATTGACTACTGCTACTACATTTGACTCACGATTAGATCAGCTTCAGGCAGAGATTGAGAGGGCATTGTCTCATCTAGATGAGACTCCAGTGAGCCGTATTGAGGCTATTAAGGAGGAGGTCGAGGGATTGATCCAGGGCAGGGTTGCCATTGATGTTTCACACCAGGGTTTAGAGGCTCGTCAGTTGGAGAGTTTCAGAGCATATCACACAGCTCAGGCAGGAGGTGCCGGGGTTAGTTGACAGAGCACAGAGGTTCCAGGATGAGCATCACGGCCTGGTCGATGAGTTATCTTCAGTTCAGGCTAGGTTGTCTGCATCAGAGACTAGAGAGACTAACCTTCAGGCTCGAGTTCAGCACCTAGAGGAGATCGTTGTTGCGATGTCTAGGGATATTCAGAGGATTTTCCGCAGGTTAGATGGAGCACACGGAGGAGGTGCCTAGTGTTAGACTGTTATCATATAGCTTGTACATTATTATCCTAGTCCCGGGGTGTGGGACGTAGTTAGTACTTGTTGTCTTTTGCTTGTAGTACAAACAAATATATCAAGTGTGACTCTACTATGCAGGATTTTCGTTGTGCTATTTTATGATATCGGTCTGCGTAACCGAAATTTTCATGTATTATATTCATGTGCGATGTGATTATACTTATGATGTTTCGTTGTGGTTTCATTGTATTTATACATGCTGTGGTTGTATTTATACGTATTGTGGATGTATATACATGTTGTGGTTGTGTATATTGTGTATGATGATCGTTTCCATTGTGAGTTCTCATTGTTGTATTCTTTTGTGATTGTGAAGAATTATGCCACCCAAAAGAGCTACTCCTGCTATGACACCCGCCCAGATCAAGAGACTTGTTGCCGACAGTATTGAGGCAGCATTGGTAACTGAAAGAGCTGCCGTAGCTGCAGCTGCTGCTGAAGCCGCTTCGCGGGCAGAAACCGCGGAAGCCGCAGGAACAGATACTAATGGAACAAATGGCCGTAAATGTACGTACAAAGATTTCAAGAGTGGTGATCCAGAAAAATTCAAAGGCACTGAAGGAGCCACTGCCATGATCCGATGGTTTGAAAAGACAGAATCAGTATTCCTTCTATGCAACTGTCCGGAAGACAGCAAGGTTAAGTTTGCTACTAGTACACTCGTTGGGGAAGCTATGTCATGGTGGAATTCGTATGCAAAGCCCATGGGAATGGAGAATGCTCACAAGCTTACATGGGATGAATTCAAGAAGTTGCTAACAAAGAAGTTTTGCCCACGAACAGAAGTGAAAAAGATGGAAACAGAGTTTTATGAGCTAGTGACAGCAGGTAATGATATTGAGGCTTATATCAGGAGATTCCAGGAATTGGCAGCATTATGTCCGACAATGGTTCCGGATACTGAGAAGCTATTGGAGAATTTTATTGGAGGATTACCTCACAACATCCGTGGTGATGTGATTTATTTTGACCCACAAACATTGGATGAAGCAATCAGAATGTCTCAGAAACTCATGGCTCAGATAGTGAAGAAAGGAACTGCTTCAGACAACAACAACACCAACAATAACCGTAACTACAACAACCGTAACTCCAACAACAACTACCGAAACAACAACTATAACAGCAACCGAAACAATTCCAATAACAACAACAACAAAAGAAATCGGGACAACAACCAGAGTAGCAATGTTACTCAACCACCACCCAAGAGACAGGAAACTGCAAAGGCTTATGTTGTAGGTCAAACTGAGAAAAGAGGTTACAGTGGTACTTTACCTAAGTGCAACAAATGCCAAACCCATCATAATCCTGGAAATTGCCCGAATCCGTGTGGAAACTGTAAGAAAGTTGGTCATTCGACCAGGGATTGCAAAGCTCCGATTGTGGTTGATAATCAGAAGCCCCCAGTAACATGCTTCGGATGTGGAGAAGTTGGACACTTCAAGAAGGAATGTCCGAAAGGAAAGAATCAGGGAAACAATAACCAAGGTGGAACAGCTAGAGGAAGAGCTTATGTCCTTGGAGGAGAAGATGTCAGGGAGGACCCGAGTGTCGTTACGGGTACGTTCCTCATTAATAATCGTTATGCATCCATACTATTTGATTCAGGAGCCGATAGAAGTTTTGTTTCTACTGCATTTGCACCATTACTCAACATTGAACCAACCGCACTAGACACTCCATATCACATTGAACTAGCTAACAATAGTTTAATTGGCACCGACACGATCATTCGTGGTTGCACTCTTAATTTTCTCAATCACCCATTCAATATAGACCTCATGCCAGTAGAACTTGGAAGTTTCGATATTGTCATCGGTGTGGATTGGTTATCTCAACATCATGCCAGAATCATCTGTGATGAAAAAGTTGTTCATCTTCCTTATGATGGCGACACATTGGTCGTTCGAGAAGAACGCAGTGGGACTAGACTCAGCATCATCTCGTGCATTAAAACAGAGAAATACATAAAGAAGGGTTGTTATGCATTCTTGGCTCATATCACAGAAAAGAAGTCGGAAGAGAAGCGACTTGAGGATGTGCCAACAGTTAGAGATCTTCCAGAAGTTTTTCCAGAAGACTTGCCAGGACTGCCACCTACTCGCCAAGTCGAATTTCAGATTGAATTAGTACCGGGAGCCGCACCGATTGCGCGAGCACCTTATCGACTTGCACCTTCAGAAATGCAAGAGTTGTCGAACCAATTGCAAGAGCTCTTGGATAAAGGATTCATTAGGCCGAGTTCATCGCCTTGGGGAGCACCAGTTTTGTTTGTAAAGAAGAAAGATGGATCTTTCAGAATGTGCATTGATTATCGAGAGCTAAACAAATTAACGGTGAAGAATCATTATTCACTTCCCAGGATCGACGATTTGTTTGATCAGTTGCAAGGTTCCAGTTTATTACTCCAAAATTGACTTAAGATCGGGTTACCATCAGCTTAAGGTTCGGGAGGAGGATATCCCGAAGACAGCGTTCAGAACACGCTATGGTCATTATAAATTTCAGGTAATGCCGTTCGGATGAACCAACGCACCAGCTGTGTTCATGGATCTCATGAACAGGGTGTGCAATCCATATCTAGACAAGTTTGTGATCGTATTCATTGACGATATCTTGATCTACTCAAAGAGCGAAGAAGAGCACCGAGAATACCTCAGAACAATCTTAGAACTGCTCAAGAAAGAGAAACTGTATGCAAAATTTTCAAAGTGTGATTTTTGGATCAGAAGAGTACAATTTCTTGGTCACGTCATTGATAGTCAAGGACTACAGGTTGATCCAGCAAAGATTGAGGCAGTTAAAGATTGGGCAACGCCAAAAACTCCCACAGAAATTCGTCAATTCTTAGGACATGCCGGATATTACAGAAGGTTCATTGAATGGTTTTCCAAAATAGCTAAGCCACTGACCAAGTTGACACAAAAGAACTAGAAGTACGATTGGGGAGAAAAGCAAGAGACCGCTTTTCAGTTATTGAAATAGAAACTTTGTAGCACGCCAATTTTTTCATTGCCAGAAGGGATTGAAAACTTCGTGGTATATTGCGATGCTTCACACAAAGGACTTGGGGCAGTGTTAATGCAAAACGAGAAGGTGATAGCTTATGCATCTCGTCAGCTTAAGAAGCATGAGAAGAACTACACTACTCATGACTTAGAGTTGGGTGCCGTGGTTTTCGCACTCAAGATTTGGAGGCATTATCTTTATGGAACAAAGTGTGTAGTATTTACAGACCACAAAAGCCTACAGTACATTCTTGATCAGAAGGAACTTAACATGAGGCAACGTCGTTGGTTGGAACTACTTAGTGATTACGACTGTGAAATCAAATATCACCCAGGAAAAGCCAATGTTGTGGCAGATGCACTCAGTCGGAAAGAAAGACTCAAGCCTTTGAGAGTCAGATCATTGGGAATGACAATTATTTCACCACTACCATCAAAGATCCTAGAGGCTCAGGTAGAAGCACTCAAGGAAGAAAACCTACCAAGTGAAACACTCAAAGGAATGCAAGATAATGTAAACGGTTTAGTAAGGAGATCAGATGGAACATTATGCTTCAAGGATAGAAGTTGGATACCTCTCTATGGTGGAATACGAGAGTTGATCATGCACGAATCACATAAGTCGAAGTACTCTATTCATCCAGGTTCTGATAAGATGTATCAGGATCTCAAGAAGCTTTATTGGTGGCCCAATATGAAAGCAGAGATAGCTACGAATGTCAGTAAATGCCTTACTTGTGCTAAAGTGAAAGCCGAGTACCAGAAGCCATCAGGATTGCTTCAACAACCAAAGATTCCCCAGTGGAAGTGGGAACGCATTACAATGGACTTTGTCACTAAACTTCCCAAAACATCAGGAGGATTCGATGCTATTTGGGTAATAGTTGATCGTCTCACCAAGTCAGCTCATTTCATTCCAATCAAAGAGACTTACACTATGGATCAGCTAGCCATACTTTACGTCAAGGAAATTGTCTCAAGGCACGGTGCACCAATTTCCATCATTTCTGACAGGAATAGTCGCTTTACTTCAAATTTTTGGGAATCATTACAAGACTCATTTGGATCAAAATTAAACATGAGCACCGTCTATCATCCTCAGACCGATGGTCAGAGCGAGAGAACGATTCAGACATTGGAAGACATGCTCAGGGCATGTGTCATTGACTTTGAAATGGTTGGGCTAACCATTTGCCATTGATCGAGTTCTCTTACAATAACAGTTATCATACAAGCATAAAAGCTATACCATTCGAGGCACTCTACGGTCGTAAGTGCAGGTCCCCAGTTTGTTAGGCCGAAGTTGGTGATGTACAGCTAACAGGTCCAGAGTTGGTCAGAGAGACAACCGAAAAGATAATACAGATTCGTGAAAGACTCCAAACAGCCAGGAGTCGACAGAAAAGTTACGCCGATGTTCGACGCAAACCATTAGAATTTCAAGTTGGAGACAAAGTCATGTTGAAAGTCTCGCCTTGGAAGGGCGTGATACGATTCGGGAAGCGCGGTAAGTTAAACCCGAGATACATAGGACCATTCGAGATTCTGGAAAAGGTTGGTCCGGTAGCATACAGGCTTGAGCTTCCGTCAGAGCTCAGCAATGTACATAACACGTTTCATGTCTCAAACCTCAAGAAATGTCTTTCAGACGAAACACTCGTGATTCCATTGGAAGAAATTCAGATCGATGATAAGCTTAACTTTGTGGAAGAACCAGCAGAAATCATGGACCGGGAGGTCAAACAGTTGAAACAAAGTCGAATTCCGATCGTCAAAGTTCGCTGGAATTCTCGCAGAGGTCCTGAGTTTACTTGGGAACGGGAAGACCAGATGCGACTCAAATACCCACATCTTTTCACCGAGACCACTCCAGAGAACAACATCAGCTGAATTCAGGGACTGAATTCCTTTTAGGGTGGTCGACTGTCACAACTCGTAATTTCAGGTCATTTTCCAAACCTCGACAATTTACTATTCATGAGTTACTATTCATAAAACACTATTTACCGATCACTATTCATCATTTCACTATTCATCATTTTTGAATCCAGTTTGAGACTTTGAGAAGTCGTCAAAAATTTTACTATTCACATGACACTATTCATTCCCGGAGGAAAATCACTGTTCATGCCCATAAATAGTGCATCATTCATCGTGTCGTAAACTAGGTTTACGAGGATTCAAATGCGCGTAACCGGTTAGGTTTAGCTGCGTATTCATGCATCATCAGTAAGGACACATCATACAGACTAGAGTAGTCTGCATATCATCAGTAATATCAGTACCATATCAGTTCATGCATGTGTCTGTGTGATTTTCATTAGCGTATGCATAATTGTTTAATTAACGTTACCACTCAGTCATTTCTCCCAACAGTAAATCAAATACTTCAGACAATGATCCTAATACATTTTCAAGTTAATAATAATGGTATAGAGATTATATTATTACTTTACCCGGTGTTTTTAAACCAATCGTTACATTTTTCATTTGACGCTTATAACTCCGTCGGTTTACGAAATTTCAATCCGATTATCATTCTAACACCCGATTCTTGCAAGGAACATGATTTTACAATTTTTACAACTTCGTCATATCTCATTTCACCTCGTCACGAGTTATTTCTAGTTAACTCGGTACCCGATAACACCCAATGTATACACAAATTAACTAAATACTTACACTAATGGGACACTTGGCACAATTTCATCAAACCCTTCCCATTTAACCCATGTGTGCCACCCCCCCTACCATCCCATTTAGCTAATCCATCCAAATTGCATTAATTGCATTTCCTTGATTTAATTAGAATTCCACTAGCACAAACACATACAACATAACCATTTAGGTGAAATAAAGATCAAAACCCCTCATTCCTTCATCACCCCATTCGACCACATCAAGAACAAGAAGAGAAATCCATAGATTTTTCAAGAACAAGGCATAAACATACTCCATTTACTATCCTAGTTAAAGTCTTATGATCAAAACCTCAAGTTATTGCACCTTTCTCATCAAATCACTCCAAGATTGTAAGTAAACTTCAAGAACATCATTTTGATCTTTTCATTCTTTTATTTACTTCATATGATCATGTATTTTCAAGGTTATACTAGTTACTTTTGCAAGTTACTTATGTTTCGATTACCATTTTGTTTATAAACTATCACAACACTAGATCTATAAGTTTCACTAATAACCACATGAGATCCACCAAGATTGGTGATGTTTAGGACTCCATGACACCCTAAGAAGGTGTATGGTAGGATTTGCGAACTTGTGGAGTTGATTTGAGGTGGTATGATCAAGATTAGAACCATAGAAATGAGTTTTTAAAACATATATATACTGTCCAAAATCGTGTAAACTGGAAAACTCAGTAATTTTTGGCATATTTTGGCCTTCATATTCAGAAAGGTCTTTCAAAAACGAAACCGTGGCCGCAAGAATCACTAAAATCCGACTTATAACGAAGGAGATATGATCGTTCGAAGTTAGGCGACGAAAACTAATTTTCTGAAAATAAGCGTGCTGTTAGCCGAACTTTAAAGGACCAAACGAGGCGTTAGACATGATCTAGACGACCCGACCCGGCCCATTGAGATTATGTTAGTTCATGTTATGACGAATCCGTGGATATAAAGAACGTAGAAAACGAGCTTATAACGACCGAGATATACACGTCCGAAGCCGACGAACTCTATTCTATTTTGTTAGCCCTAATAGAAAGTATTTTTCTAAGTATATACGTTAACATTTTTACAAACCATTACATTGATAGCCGGCCTTCTATCTATTCAAGACGCGTATGATCAAAAGTCCAATAACACGACACGAAAAACTTGTAACAACGTTTTATTTTCAAGGACGTCAAATTCATTCACAACACTTAACGTGCACTAATTCGCGACTAGTTTTGCGAGGCCCTTTTGGATATATTTTCACAAGTATGTAAAGTATTGTTTTGCGACGAAAACATTATATTTGCCAATGGAACACCAAACAAGGATCATAGAGTGTAGTTTTAACATATTTACGCGAAATGTGTTTTATAACTTAACAAGACGTCAAAATGTATTTTTCGACGATAAACATTGTTTTCAAAACTTTCGAGTGGTATCGATAACATACGTGTTTTTCATGAGTAACATCATTTCATTTGCTTACCTTAGATCATATCATTCATGATAGGTCGCGGTTAGGAACTGAGCCTCATCTCATCATATCCATTGTGATCATTGTTGCTATATCATATCAGGTGAGTTTTCATAGCCCCGTTTTAAATTGTTTATTGATTTCTAAACTCTCGTGGGAGAATACATTGCACCATTTTTATATGTGGACCAAAGTATACAAACTCATTACATTGCTTAAGTTACATCATTGCCCAGATTAAAGTCCCCTTATATTATCATGAACCGTTAATTGTTAGTAAGCGAGAGTGAGTGGATAGATCTATTGAGGGTGACTCCTCCGTTCGGGTTGGTAGCACCAACTGGTCAAACGAACGCATTTCATTTATGTCATATTTGAGTGATTGGCAAACACTCGGTTGGGGGATTTCATTCAGTCTAGCTTCGGGGTCATGAGCTTAGAGGTAATGTATCATTTTTATGTGGCATGGATTTGTCATACACTTTATACTTGTGGTTTCCGTACAATCATTCATTTACATAAACCTATGATCTCACCAACATTTTTGTTGACCATTTTTAGCAATGTATTTTCAGGTAATTAAGGTATCGCATGTTGGCTTGCATATGGACATCATGGAGTCGCGGAGTCGACGCGTCTCACTTTATATTTTATGCACTTATCCATCGTTTGAATTGTATGAACTTGTTTTATGAAAACTTGTTTCACCTTTTGGGACCTAGCTTTATAACTCTGAATGTTTTTAAATATCAAACGATGTATTTTCTAAACGACACTTTAGGTCGTTCAATATAACTACAACATTGGTGCTATGACCAGTCGTGCCCCTGAATGACTTATTCCGCTGCAAGTCTCGAAATTTGGGGGTGTGACACTTGGTATTAGAACCGTGGCTCCTATATTTGTACCGGTGATGATTTCTGCATGAATAACCAATCTTCCTAGATGCTTGATAATAAGGTGGGTGCCATTGCACAAACCTTGGCATGGATTAACATTTCTTATGAGCACAATTCGTAGTTCTTTTTTGAGCTTTAGGACGTGAGATGGTATTTGCTGAATGTCTATATGCTGTGACATAGTGTTTGAATATTTTGGTGTGTAGATAGCAGTCTTATTTATACTATGTCATAGAAGGGTTAATGAACTGAAGCATTTATTGGTAAGCAAACGAAAAGCATTGGTGAGTTGGTGATGACTGTTTTCTTAGTCATAAAGTCAATTTACTCACTCATAAAGGCACTTTATTAGATATCCAAAGAAGTTTAGTAACTGAATTTTGTATGCAGAGAGCAAGTATTGAAAGTTATGTTGTATATCTGTTTATCTTGAATCCTGGTGATCTGTAACAGATCAAAATTTATGGTTAGGTTAGATGCCTGCAAATTGTATATCTGGTGCTCTTGATCCCTGGTGATGTGTGACAGATCAATCATTCATAAACTTCATACACAAAGTCACATTTCTTTTTACATCTTTTGTTTTACCTGAATATAATCAATGTTTAAAAACATACTTTCATTTACATGACAAACAACAATTGTGGTAACATGGATAGTTAAATGAAGACTTACTGGTACAAAAAGGTTTTGTAACTTCTGCTTACTCATAAAGTTTATTTATCTATTATATATTTTAGAAGAAATTTTGTTATTGCCACTTTATTAGATATTGAAAAGAAATTTGGTAAATGAAGTTGTTTGTAGAGGTTTGTTAAGTAATCTTAAGAAAGTGAAATAAGGGAAAACTGTATGAATTGTATTGATAGAAATGAAATTGTTACAATGAAATGAACTATACAATGCTACTTATACTACTTCTACTATGTTACTGCCAACAAATACATCATTTTATTTCAAGTTTATAATTTTCTAAAAATGACTAATAAGTAACTGTTGGCTTTTAGATAAACAATAAGCCAAGTGGTTATGGGTTTTTGTTCAAAATTGTTACAACTTTCTCAAAATAGAAACCTACTTTTAAATATAATAATTTTGGAGGCTTAATGCATTAAAATACACTTCGGACGACTTCTACCCCATTTGATCAATTTTCTTCATAGCCAACTATATTTTATTTATTAGATATTGAAAAGAAATTTGGTAAATGAAGTTGTTTGCAGAGGTTTGTTAAGTGATCTTAAGAAAGTGAAAAAAGGGAAAACTGTGTGAATTGTATTGATAGAAATGAAATTGTTACAATGAAATGAACTATACAATGCTACTTATACTACTTCTACTATGTTACTGTTACATCACTCTTATCTTGAATCCAGACACTATACAGTTATAAATACATTGATCACATCATGCTGCAATGTGTTAGAGTTAACTCATGAAGCTGTCTCATCTTTGGTGTAGTGCTTGTTTGATTATAGTACTACTAGTAGGATTTTATTACTGCTACTATAATTTTAGTACTGCTATTAAAATTAGTGCTGCTCGAAGATTTTAATGCTGCTAGATCAAAATCCATGGTTAGGTTAGATGCCTGCAAATTGGTGCATGCTTTTCTTGAGTTATGTACTTGATAGATCTAGCTGATTGAATGTATTGCATCAGCATTGTATTGAGCTGTGGTGTTTGTAGTCGCATTAAGTCGCCTTTTATGTAGTTATAATCTGTGGAAAATCAAAAGAACAAAATTAGATGAAAGTCGACAATGTGTACTTTTAAAGCATAGAACGCCCCTAAATAATTTAATTCAGGTAACTTATCACTTTAAGAAGGGACCCATTGCCTCTAGAAGTGTTTCGGATCAACCCAATTTGACCCTTACAAAACATTACATATTTTTACTTATTTGCCCATCATCCGGAGTCCCGACCTGCCCCTTATGCAACCTATAAAAATATAAGATCAGAGAGCACATATAGAGTATTATTCAAACCTGAGAAGGCGATGGAGCTAGAAGGAGGCTCTTGCTGAATTAGTGTTAGATGATTAATGTTTTACACAATCTGTTCATTGTTCATATAGAAGACATAGCATAAATTATAAAGCAAAATTCAAACTATATTAATTTTCATAAAAAACCAACCAAAACATAGTTTTCTCATACGAAACAGATAAAAGGACAACCATGCTACCTAATAGTGCATTCTCTTTTTTTTTTTGGTTTCCTAACCTAATACTATTCGGCAAACACTAAGATGATGTTATCATTCAATAAGGACACCGATTTCAAGCCTTGTGTCTTCAACTGCCTACCCAGATTCGGAGTTGCTCCCAGCATTTCTCCAAAAGTTAAAAAAAAGACATTCACTTCAATATTTGTAACAATATCAAATTAGTAGTAATATTTTGGTTGGGATATGACTACTTTGTTTTCTTTTTGGTTGCAACCTCGGCATCACAATTATCATCTTCCGACACCTCACTTCCAATAGGGCCTATTGCAGTTTCTAAGTCCACAATAGCAATGCTGTAATTAGACAGTAACAAAAGGCAAGTTAGTACACCCATGTTCAGAAATAGAATATAAGGGGCCGCTTGGTTCAATTGTTGAGGAATGCAAAGGGAATGCAAAGCAATGCATTCCCTTTCCCCCCAAATTGTTGGGTAATGCCCCATTACCCACTACCGGGTAATGGGCCATTGCATTCCCCTACACCAACCATCATCAATCATTATATTCCCATTCCCCACCCCTCCTATCCCCCCAACCAAGCGGCCCCTAAGTATGTTAATATTATCTAATATCCAGAACTGCTGGCAATATACGAGGCTAACATTTTCTTTGTTTCGTCCTCTGAAATTTTTGATGGAGTGCACAATGCTGAGGCTTTGATCAATCTTTTCCGCTTGGGCTTCACATATTCAAAGTCGTTCAAAATGTTTACGCCGACATCTGTGATGTATTCAAAAACATCTGCAAGGTATTCATTTACTTAAACTCATACATATTATTTAAACTGTGAAAGTAAATTTAGTGTATATTGAACATTACCAATCAAGTAATTGTCATACATAGCTTGCAGATCATCAAATGGCAAGAGATCAAAAGGATGCCTCACAAAACCATCTGACTTCACCGAAGATCTTCTAACAGTGGTGCCACCATGAAATTCAATGATGTAAGCACTCTTTTCAATAATCGGGTATTCTTCTGCATTTGGTATTATAGCAAAATCATTAATGGTATAGATGTTGCCCTCTTTCAACCTATTTACAAAGCTGCGTGTTGTCTTCGACATTGCAGTGCAATGCATTATATTACCCTGGACCAAAATAAAAATTAATCGTTAGCTTACACATAGAAGAATCATACATACATGCCCTTCATAATCACCTTTCATTTACTTTCCCCTTTCATTTACTTTCAGGAAAAGTACCTTGGCATCAGATATGAGGAAATCAGTGCTTAGGTAACGGCCAATAGCATCATTGATGTCCCATTTTTTGCACACCATGGCAACAATGGGGCCTATTACATTAAGATCAAGCTGGTCAAGAAACACTTGGGATTCAGCCTGCACGACTACCTTTGACATGGTATATGCTTTTACTGAGAGGTGAATTGATGTGATTGAAAGAGTAGGCACAATTTATTTATAGCTTTAGCAGCCAGCCTTTGAGTTGTATTCCTCATTAATGTAGCTGCAACTGCAACCTTCTTTGTATTCCCAAAACTTCAAAGCACAATGATTTGTATTCCATAGTAATGAGGAATAATTGCAAGTGTAACTCCATGATTGCTTTGTATACCTGCAATTCATGTGAGTTGAATGCAGCAACACTTCGTATGCTTTCAAGCATTTACATAGAGTAAATGAGTTTCAATGCATCAACACATATCATTTACAATCGAAGCACTTTCAAGCATTTGCATAGAGTAAATGAGTTTCAATGCAGCAACACTTATCATTTACAATCGGAGCACAAAATGTAGGTCCTATGTACTTACCACTTAAGCATGAAACTTAAACCAAGGTACTTACACATGAAGCCTCCACATTTATAAGGGGACTCAATCTTTTAATATATATAGATATAATATAAAGTTAAAATTCAAATCGAAAATATGTTAGTAGAATTGATGTATTTTAAGTTACTAGACGATTACCCGTGCATAGCAACAGGATTTTATAGCGACATATCATTTAGTGATAAAAAAAAGTTTATGCGTTATAAATGAAAAATAATAAAAGTTTGAAGATTTGAGAATTAAACATAATGTTTTAAAACCCGGTTCGACCCGGTTGAACCGTTCCGGTCGAAAAATGGGTCGATTTAAACCGAGTCAACCTGACGGGTTGGGTCGAAAACGGGTAAAAAAAACCGGGTCAACCCGCCGGGGTTTGAAGCGTCCTGAGTCAACCCGGTTGTCGATGTGTATTAATAGTTTCCTTTTGTAATATATGTTTTCAACATTTCTTTTTTTAGTTTCAACTTTTCACTTTTTAGTTTTTGGGTTTTCCTTTATATATGGTATAGTAGGGTACCCGCGCATTTCGACGGCGGGTACCCTGTGACGATTAACCGGAGAAATAGATCTCGATGAGACCTGATTCACCTGTTTGTATTGGTTTCAACGAGTCATCTCTGGTTCATTTTCGGATACCTTTTATTGGTTAGCCGAACCGGTGGCGACACCGGTTCCCGGTTGAACCCGTTGTTCTGGTCCGATTTTCAAATCTATATGTACCATCAACTTGTTAGCTTGTATGAAGCTTTGTGTGTTTTATTAATTTGTATAATGTGTATAATAACATGTACTTTTCATTTTAGGATGTTTTAAAAATAACATTAATTAGTATATTTAATTATTTTATATTTTGGATTATATTGTAGCTTGTTTAAATTGTACATTGTGAAAATTTTATTGTACTTTTTAGTAAGGGGTGTTTTAATTGGCTGTTTTTAATTTGGTAGATATGATTTTAATTTGTTGTGTAATGTGAATAAATTATTGTACTTTTAAGTAATATGATATTTTAATAAGAGTATTAATTACACTATTTATTTCTGTCACCTTTGACTTTTAACATTTCACTTTTCAACGTTTGACTGTTTTTCTTTTATATGTAGTATAGATAGACTAACTTAACAAACTAAACTTTTCTTAATATACATACTTCGTTGAGGTTGGCAAGAGATTTTGTCTTTTTGAAAAATGATTCATTTTCATTGTATATGTTTCTTTTGCATCGTTGGGATATCTAGTTGAAAGTTGCTTTTTGATTTAATTGTTTCTAATAAGTAATCACACACACTTAATTTAAAACCTGTTTACTTGTTGTATTCAAACGAAATTTTAAAGTTGTTGAAGACATAAAGAAAACCAAATCTGTTTAAGAAAATTTATTACCCCAAAAAAAATTACAACGTAAAAAACTGAAGACACATAAAAAAGATTACATATTCATAAAAAATATTACAACGTAAAAAGTGAAGACACATAAAAAAGATTACATATTCAAGTTGTTGAAGACACATCTTCTACATTACAACGTAAAAACTAAAGGATCGTATATAAAGAAAACCATTTCTAACCTCAAGATCATCATCCACATTCTTTTTATTTTGCATCTCCATTGTTTTATGTCGTGAAATGATTTTGCATCTCCATTGTTTTTTTGGGTTGTTTATATAAGCAATGTTCAATAAGTTTCTTGCACCTTTAAATACTTTCCATCAATGAAATAAGTTTCTTGTCCATGAGAAATGTGTTTCCAGCAATATACGTATGTCACCATGGAAAGTATGGCAAAATGCATAGAAAGTACAGCCTAGCGCATGGCATTAATGGGCTAAAGCATGGAAAGTATTGAAAAGTAAGTTTTTTTTGTAAGTTCAAACGCATGGTTAATTTCAAGTTCCCTCCTAGCTTGCATTACTTGCCTTTATTAAGTTTTTCAACATTTCACAAACCTTGACTTTTTCACTTTTCCTCTTTGACCATTTTAACATTATATGTAGTTAAGATAGAAAAGAGATACATAATATTATTTGAAACAAACATAAGCAAATGATATATTTGATTTACAAGATAATTAAAAAAAAAAAAAAAAAAAAGAGCATGTGGAAAGTTGGTTAAGGCTTAGTGTTTTTATAGCTTAGGTCGGGAGTTCAAATCCCATTTCTGTGTATCTATATGCTTAACTTATACAACTTCACAAATTTACTTTGTCCATCATCATCTCCTTGGTGGAATGCATGTTCCATTTCTTCTTCATGTCATCAGTTGATAATAAGAAAAACAGTATGCGTAAATTTTCCACGATTATGTTTACTTTCTATAGTTGTTGAGGGAATATTGTACGACGACATACATGGAACCCTCACTATTTATTCAAGCATAAAACTTATCAGAACATATATTACTAAAAACATATATTATGTTTTACTTTCTGTAGTTGTCGAGTGAATATAGTACGACGACATACATGGAACCCTCACTAATTATTCAAGCATAAAACTTATCAGAACATGTATTACTTAAAACACAGATAAACCACACAACGTAACAAAGCCAAACATGTATTATTTGCTAACATAATTAGCTATATTTAGATAATCGTGTGAAGATGTATAGATATTCCATTCTCATCGCGGAGTTCCACTCAATCAAGCTGAACTGCAGTGTCGTAAGTAGCACCGGCCTTCCACTCACTTGAAATTATACTCTTAAGTTCAACCCACTTAGAACCACTGACTTGGAACCTCAAGGTAATAGCTCCTTCTGGTGGGTTTGGCATGTCCCATACTGCTCCATAAGCCCTCCTCATACCCCTCCATTCTTTGCAATCCTCCTGAATAAGAGGAAAGCATAAGCAAGTATCAAAACTGAAATAAAACTATGTTTTATATATATATTTTTTAATTGTGGAAATTTTAAATTTTACCCTCCATATTTCGACTGCTGTGATTTCACTAACACCTGCTTGGTATATGGCAATTAGGGCAAGGTATTGAGGGAACTTGCTGTGTTCATGAACCTTGAACATGAGATTATAACCTGGATACTGGCAAGGAATCCTCTTGTATTCTACATCAACCACCCCATAAGAAAATAATATCTCAGCCTGTCCTGGACGAGCGAGTTTATTGTAGGCACGTGTGCTGAGAATGAGGTCCGTGTTGTCTCCCTCACCGTGGTCAGTTACTACCACTTTCGTCCCCTCTTCACTGCAATGCGTGGCATACTTGCACCTAACCTGAAAATTATCATGATGACATTATGTAAAGTTACTCATTATTGTAAACTACAATGTTCTACATTAGTTTGCATTTTCTAAAACCAATTTAGTATGTCACTATTGACAGCTTGTTACAATTACCTGATAACATGCTCCACAGCCTGCACCGTTCTTGAATAGCTTATAAGAGACTCCACTCACCTCGCCACCATTGACTGTGCTACCATAAGTTTTATAACCACAGGCACCAGCTGAAATATTACAATAATATGTTTTACGGCTTAGAATTAAAGTACCACGTTAGATAATGAAAGTAGAGAAAAAGAGAAAGTATTACTTGGAGTCCCTAAACAATCAGGGCTACCATAATAAGTTGCTCTCGAAGAAACATAAGAGTCTTGACTGTAACACCGTGAAGGCAGAAGTATCATAATCATACACAGAAATGAGATATAGCTATCTAGTGTTAAACCCATAACGTAGTTTTTGTTTTCCCAAAACTTGTAGAATATTTATGATGAGATAGAACGAGTGTAAAATAAGCTGTAAGATGTGAAATTCTAACATGCGCAAAGAAACCATATTTATAGTTGAGGTTATGAGGATTGGAGTTATGATATTGAATTGTGCCCCCCTGTTTCCTCCACTTACATAACTGGTGAAATGGCCAAGTGGAATATAGTATAATTTGTAAGGAAAATATATGTTTTTATCTGATTGACATGTATTAGATTACATAGTAAAAGCAGTATAGGTGAAAAATGGAACACGGAGAAAAAGTGTAGAAGAACAGTACACAGACACGTATAAAGAAAGCAAAACACCAGCTCGTGGTTGACACAATATATATTCGTTGTCTAGTAAAGCCAGACATGACAAACTTTAAATCATTTTCCCAACTATTTTCATGATATCGGCCAAATGTAGAAGTATCATTTTGACTCAGCTATATTTAAACTGGTTAATTTGGATTATACTATATCGCTTATGGTCAAATTGGTAATGTTCAAAAAAATAAACTATCAAAAAGAGAAATAGATAAACTAAACTGGCAATGGGTCAAATGAGTAGAAATACATTGAACCCAACCCATTCATTTTTCCGCCTCAAGTCCACATTAAAAGAGAGATAAAAAGAAAAAAAAAGAAAAAAAAAACATTATCTAATCATCATGGTTATGCTGTATCTTGTTCCTTCAATCTGGATCAAATAAAATTAAAACACAACGAATATCCCCATTATGGCCTGGGAGGTATTTAGTTATTTATTCCTTCAACCTGGTGTTTAGTTATTTATACTTATTTATAGATTTTAAAGATATTTTTACCAAATTTCCCTATTATGGGCTGGGAGGTAGATTGCAATGTCCTCATGGTAAGGAAGGCAACTTTAACGCGAGAGTTTGAGATTTCAATTGTGCTATCTATTATAAATGTGCTGTTATGGTCACATGAAGTTTGTGGTTTGTAAAATGCTCTTTAACTTCTGTACTTTGCAATTTATTTAGCAGCCATTTGAACATTGATTATGGCCTTATGTGTTGGAATTATATAACATGACAACTCATAAAATAAAACACATAAACATCAATGCACATGCGGAAGCGAATGATCATATAATAGCAATTAATTAACCGAATAATAAAACATATGCGTACCTTTTGCAACTCCAAACTAGCAAGAGTAGAATCAAGTTTAAAACGGTTTAAAGAATCGACCCTTACCTTTTTTTCGATTCAAACCAAGATACAAACAATAGTGTGTTTGTACAACGTTCTTGTACACACGTACTAATACCGAATTAAAGTAAATGCTAGTTTTTAAAACACAAACGTTTTTGTGATAACCCACAAAAAATCAAACGATGTAACACCCCCAATTCAATGATGCAGCGGAATTCAAACTGGGTGTTACTCGATGGCACAACAGTCATAATAATAGAAAACGATCTCTAAATGAGTCGTTTTAAAAAGGAATTATCATTCAAATTAATATATCAGAGTTTACAAAATAGGTCCCAAAAGGTTCCATGATTACAAAATACATCAATATAAAGTCATTTGATGTTGTTTTGAATGATAAAATAAGTTATAGCCTTCTTGATTGAGTTCGTGCCCCTCCGTGCCATCCTTGATCATTATGCACCTGAGATACATGCTTAAAATAGTCAACACAAAGGTTGAGTGATATTCATAGAGTTTAGGTAATCAGTTGAACACAATATTCTTAACGTGAGGTAATTAGTCTCACATTCATAGTTTATAAAACAAAACAATTATTATTGCACTAAGCTCATGCCACCGAAAACGTTAACAGTTTGTCAATAAAAATTGATATAATAGTAACAGTGCCCTAATAGGTAATTTGTCATTAAACCTATGGTTCTTCAAATAAAGTGCGTTTGTTTACCGGACTTGGTTAACAAACGGGATTTGTCAATCCCGATAGGCCTATCCACATTATTCGCGTTCACTTCACTCGTGATTAATGGCTCATGATAATAGGGACTTAAGTTTGACAATAGCGGTACTTAGTGCAAATAACAGATTCAGGTATAGCATACAGTTTCAAAGCAATGTGTTCAGTTTAATAATAGCATGTATCCCCCCCCCCCAAGGGTTTGTAAAACAATTAAGTAATAGAAGTGGGGCTATGAACTCACCGTGAGTTAGATGGTGTTCTAGTGCTTCAATGAGTTCGATGGATAAGTCGGGAAACCTCTAAGTGCAACCTACAATAGAACGTTGCGACTTAGGTTTGGAATAAAGTCTAAGAATACAAAGACGTACATGTATATGTCTTGCATATGGTTTATGAAACATGTTTTGTTTGTATATCTCGTACTACTGTTCGGGCCATCATAATTCAGAGGTCATGTAGTAAATGTTCGAGGAGCTAGGACACTTTAATTCGTAAATCCAGCAACTCGTCGATCCGTTTACCCAAATGAAACCCCTCACATAAAGCTCCCTACTAACATAGTACTTAATATGTGAAACATATATTTTTCTTACTTGATTATATGACATATTAAGAGTTTATAAAACACTAAATAATCAAATAAAAGTTCATAAGTATTTAAAGTTCATAAATACTTACCTTAATATAGAATGCTTGAGTATTATAGAAAAAGGGAATATAAGCGGAGCTTCGACGTAGAATTTGTAATCTTCGTAAACCTGAGGCTACTTGAAGATTATAACGACGCCTTCTTGGAAACCCGAAGCTATTTGAAGATAATAACAAAGTCTTTTTGGAGACTTGAAGTTATTTGAAGATTATAACGACTCTTTCTTGAAAACTTGAAGAAAACAAGATCAAAACCTAGTTTCTTCTCAAGAACACAAGAGTGTTCTTACAAAATCTAATAGAATTGCCTTTAGGGTTTAGGACTTTAGGTTTATAAGAAAGGAGGGTGCAAGTATTAGTGTAGTTTTAGGTTAGTATTTATAGGAAGAAATTAGGGTAGTTTTGTAAATAGATTTTTACACATGTAATGATCTTAGGAATCAAGGGCTAGGATCAAGCCACCCAAGGATGACTCCCCTCCTATTGGCGGTTCATAAGGGCTACGATAGATGACTTGGTCAATGTTGGTGTTATCTTTTTTTTTTTTTTTTTTTTTTTTTTTTTTTTTTTTTTTTTGGTAAAGGGGAGTAATCCTGCACCCTGGTAAATAGATTAACCAAAAATGTTTAAGTACAAATGGAATATGGCTGAAATACCATATTAACCTCAAGCTAAGAAGCTTGATAACCACCTAACTCTAGTGCTTAAGACATGCCAAAAGCACTTACAAAACTAGAAACAAAGATGCATCTAGAAAAAGAACTAACAAAACAGCTAGCCAGCAGAAAACGTGTGAGATGAACTAGCCCCCATATTAGCAAATAGATTGGCCGATTCATCAAACTCATTTACCGCTAGATCTTCACCATCTTCATCATCCATCACCAATGCAGCATACGGATTAGATGTAGTGACATTAACTTCCTTAGAAGCATTACCAGTAGACTTCAACTGAGATGATGATGTAGATGCATTACCTATAGTATTAACTCCCTTCTTAGGTTCACTAGTAGCTGCCTTAGGAACAAATTTGAACTGTTTAACCGAAGTACCAACAGATTGAGTCCCATTAGTAGCCTTAGCTTTACCCTTCTTCTTTTTATTTTTCTTACCTACCTTTTGAAAACCATCAGTATCCAACTCCACATTAGGAATAGCAGCATGAGAAGTAGAAACAGAAGAAGGGCTAACCACCTGTGTAGGAGGCCTCACCACCTGTTTAGAACATTGATCATGAGAATGACCAAATATTTTACATAAGCTGCACCTGGGGGGCTTCCATTCATATTCAACACGTATACTCTCTTTAATAAAACCCTCCCCCGTAAGAGAAGGGAACCCAATAGTCACAGTATCCAGAAAGTCAGAATCAGAATTAACCTCAATAAGACATCTAGCAAAACTACTCCTACCCCACGAATCATTGCACATAGAGGTAGTATATGAATCAAGCATGACAAGCTTACCAATGAAACTAGCAATCAATCGAATACCCTCCTCTTCAAAGACTTGAAGAGGAACATCATGCAGTTTAACCCAAATTGGAACGCTAGTTAACTCTTCCTTACGCAAACAAGTATCCAAAGACCATTTCTTGAGAATAATTGGAGATTTGCGTATCATCCAGGGGCCTCCTTCCAAGACAGCTTCTAGACCAACCAATGAATCAAATTTAAAGAAAAAGAATCCTTTAGAATTCATCATAATTCTTTTAAGTCCATGTTTCGCCCAGTTACTTCTAGCATAGTATTCAACGACAGGGAACGCCATTCTTTTTCCAATAAAGTAGCCATATAAGGTATGTTCTAGTCTAGAACTAACCTTTTCCACCACGTTCTGAGGAATAGAAATGTTAACACCATCACAAACTGGTTCAGAAGTCGGAATCTCATTAGGCACTTTATCAGCCTCGTAAGCATTCACCAAATCTTCCAACTCAATTAAAATCCTCGTACGCACATTCTTCTCCAAGGAATCCCACAACGGATATTTACCCGCTTCAGCACATGTAATAAAAGATTCAACGTCCATGACTGATTTAATCGACACACCCAAAAGAGCATTAAGATAGTCGATACCAGTGACAACATTAGGACCCGAAGGATCAGAATGGGTCACATCATTAGCCATGACCGATTCATTATTCATCACATTCACATTATTAGGAGAGGAATGAACGACCTCTGTAGGTGAAGGGTACCCATCAGCAGGTACATTATGATCCAGGCCCCCCAACTTCACGTTAGGGTTATTGAAAACCCTAACTGCTTCACTTGATTCTGTCGCACCAGAAGCAACAGCAGGTTTACCACTCAAACGAGACATACGATTAGCAACTGCCCTTAATAGGGCAGCGTTCCTCTCTCCCAAATCCGACATCACACTACAGCAACGAAACCCAAAAAAGCAGCACAACCAGATCGCAATCCAAAAACCAGAAGAAAATAACGTCTAACCTTCAGAATCAACCGAGAAAACCCTAGTAAAAACTAGGGTTTATAATCATGAACGTCCAATATATTAACCCACAACAAGTAGTCGATCAGTGATGAGGGAGTCGGTTTTATAATTGAAAGTAATCGATTAAAATAGAACCGACTATGACAAACCCTAAAAAACACGATAATAAAAAACCCTAAAAGACTCGACTGATCTTAATGCAACCAAGAATAGTTAAGATTTAGGAGAGATCACACCAAAGTAATAATCAAACATAGATCAGAACTAAAATTCAGGGTTGATCAGATTAGATGAAAGTCGACTAGGGATAGAACATAATTGCCAAAATCGCCTAAGGGTTAGGAGAGTTCGTAGCTTAATATACGCTACCCTGTTTACGGAGTGAGTTTTGGTTCCGTTAATCGCTAACCGTAAGTTGTTAGGTCACGAAACGTAAAACCGGGTATCGTAAAAATATGAAACTTGTAGGAATGATTTAACTTATCATTATACTCCATATAAAAATATAAAATGAGTGATAAGTTTCATCGGGTTGCTTAAATGCTGATAATGCTGGAAACGCGGGTCTAAAACGCGTAATACGTAAAACGTACGAAAGTTGCGTAAAATTGAGAAAAGTAAAATGTAACTTTTCTAATATGACGATAATGAATTAAAATGGCCTATAATGTCTAGACTGGGCTCAGTCTAGTGTCAGTTGGTGTTAAATGTCCTTTAGACATAAAACCGTAACCTAAAAATCAAGGAATGATTTATAAAATCAAGGAATGATTTTTGGTCAAAGGAGGAGGGAAAAATATGTTGACTTTTCCAATAATATAAAAGCTTCTAAATGCCTTAGAAAATATGGTGCAGGTATAGGCTAAGGTTGCGGATAAGTAAAAGTGCTTTAAAACGCAATTTCTTTTTGTAAGACACAGGGTCTATTTGGTAACATTTTAACTTTAAATCAAAAATTCTCTAATTGATTGTGAGTGCTCTAAACATTAATCTGATGCAGGAAAATTGGCGCAGGTTGGTTTTCGTTATGCGCAGGATGTTTAAACGATGTTTAAACCAAACGTATAAATTCTTAATAACTTTTGCGAAAATGATCCGATGAGCGTCAAACTTTTATTTTGTCATGAAAATAATTTATCTTACGAGAATATGAAATAAAAATTTCAAGGAATGAATAGTAAAAATGAATAGTAAAATTTTCGGGAATAGAAATTAACCTGAAATGCGAATTGTTACAAACGACCCTTAGGGGTGTTTGTTTTGGCTGAGCACCACAAAAAGAGGAAGAAAACAAGTTTAGGGTTTAGTGTGTGTACAAAAGTTAGCAAACAATGAACCCCTAACTAGGGGTGGCAATTCTCAACACCACACGATAAACGACACGAACCTGACACGAAGTTAAACTGGTTTGGGTTGAGGATAAACATATTTGGGTAAAAAACAGGTCAACCCGTTTTAAACGGGTCGTTTTTGGGTTGAGTAAGTATTAAACAGGTCAACACGTGAACCCGTTTAAGTATATAAGCTTCTAAAAATAAATTACATAACTTGGTTTTTATGTTGGATATTGATTAAATATATTTTGTCATTAATATGAATGAATTACGATTATAACTCATATATCATTCAAATTGACGCTTATAACTCAAATATCATTGAAATTGTCGTAGAGTTATTTGTATGTTATTTTTATTATATTAATGATCCTTATATCATTTTTGCATTTAAACTAGTTAAATCAACAAACCACTAACCTTATTCACTCCTTGACCTATTTACTTAAATAGGTTAAACGGTTTACGCATGTTATGCAGGTCTGGGTTAGGGTTGAGTTTCTTGACACGATAAATAAATGGGTCATGTTTGGGTAGAGGTTATACTAACCCGCCAACCCGCGAACCCGAATAGGTCAATACGAACACGACTCGATTGCCACCCCTACCCCTAACCTTGTTTATATAGTATTGCAAAACTTAGGGAACAAGTTAGGCATGGGTTGGGTTAAACCCATCAAACCGATCGGCCCTATGATCCCAAAGGGATCTAGAACCTTCTTGTCCACTATTTTCAACTATAGTCCTTGTATAACGGTCGTTAGTCAATTTCGATTAATTACTTTAACGCCCATTAGTCGTTATTGTGTATTTAATAATTAAACACAACTTTTTATATTTAATTATTTAAACTTTAATTCTTCATACGTAAAGTGTGCAATCCCGTGGTCTCGAGTTCGAATTCGGACATACACTATTAGATTTCGTCCATAAAACTAACTGCTCCCACTTGGACATATCTTAATAGTGTAATGACATTGGTTAGCGTCTAGCAACACGCCAATGCCCCCAGTACAACTCGAGTGTGGTTTCCTTGGAAAAACCTTTTGATGATTCATCATCATACTTATCCTTTTGTTTCTAATACTATATTAAATAAAGATATGGATCTTAGTCATTTCTTTATTTAACTATTCTGTTTCTCGTTGTTTATGATTGAGCAAGATTACCAAATCTTCTGAACGTATTCCAGATAGACCTTGGGCGTGGCCACGCAAAAATCTTGTCAACCCTACGAGTGGCCTAGCAGTATTAAACTTCGAAACAAATTCGAAGAACAAATTCTTTATTGACTACAAGCAAAACCCATGAATTTTGCAACACTTCTGAAAATGTCCCTTATAACCACCTGTTACGGATAATGTTAGACTATTCCACAAAAATGCACTACGTTCATGACAGTTATCTAGTATCTCAAGTCTGAGGATAAATATTCATCATTTATTAATGACATAGATCCATAAGTAGAATCATGCGATTGGGATCTGTCCTATATTCAATTCATTGAATATCATGTGAATTTGGCATGTCAACGCATCAATATACTTTCAAGTATATATTTTACGAAAACTCATATTTGTCTTAATTCAATGATACTCCCATATCATTAATTAATAACGGCCTATTTACAATAACTAACTTATTCACGGATTAAACATGCAAATATAGGATAAAATATTAAAATGAGAGATAAACCTAACCAATACTTTATTTCATTAAATAATAATTGTCAAATACATCCTTTATCCAAATACTAATCACAGTTATGCATGAAACTACTAGCTAAACGAAGTCCAATGCCATTGGCATGTTCACGGAGCTTATCCTGAGGTAAAGCCTTCGTAAAAGGATCAGCTAGATTATCATCTGTGTGAACTTTGAGTAGATTAATTTCACCTATGCGGACTTGCTCTCGAACATAGTGATATTTCCGTAGAAAATGTCTGGTGCCCTTCATAGCTCCAGGTTCATTGGCAAATATGATTCAGCAAAATTGTCGCAATACATATTAATAGGCGATTCAATTGAAGGCATAACACCAAGCCCTGAAATGAATTTCCTAATACAAACAGCTTCCATGAAGCAGCTATGTACTCAGATTCTGTTGCAGACATCGCAATGGTACTCTGCTTCTTGCTCTTCCAGTCTACTGCTCCTCCATTTATAACAAAGACATATCCCGTCTGAGACTTCGTATCATCTTTATCACATTGCCAGGACGCATCGCAGAAAACCTGTAACATCAAGTTCTACAGCTGGATTTCCACCATACACTAGAAATATATTTTTGTATTTCTTAGATACTTAAGAATGTTCTTAACAACAGTCCAGTGAGATTCACCTGGATTCTGTTGATATCGACTGGTGATATTTTGTGCGAATGCCACATCTGGCCTTGTGCATCTAACCGCATACATGATAGATCCTACTGCCGAAGCAAAAGGAATTCTACTCATGCGTGCCACCTCTACAGGTGTTGAAGCACACAGTTCGCTACTTAAGCCATGATCTACTTGCATTGGCAAATATCCTTTCTTGGAATTTTGCGTATTGAATCTCTTCAATATTTTATCAATGTAAGCACTTTGACTGAAACCAATTAACCGCTGTGATCTATCTCTGTAGATCTTGATTCCTAGAATGTATGTTGCTTCTCCTAAATCCTTCATGGAAAAACACCTTCCAAGATAAGACTTAACATCTTGTAAACTTGGAATGTCTTTTCCCATAATTGTCATCTACATATAGGACAAGGAAAGTAACATCACTCCCACTAGCTTTGTGATATACACATGGCTCATCAAGATTCTGAGTAAATCCAAACCTTTTATTTCTTCATCAAATCTCTTATTCCATTACCTTGATGCTTGCTACAATCCATAAATGGATCTTTAAATTTTGCATACACGGTTTGGAAATTGTGGATTCACAAACCCCTCAGGCTGCGCCATATAGATGTCTTCATCTAGGCGACCATTTAAGAAGGCGGTTTTGACATTCATCTGCCAAATCTCATAATTATTGTATGATGTTATAGCTATGAGAATCCTAATAGCTCTAATGTATGCTACAAGAGAAAAATTCTCCTCGTAGTCAATCCTGTAGGTTTGAGCAAAGCCTTTAGCTACCAGACGAGCCTTATAGGTGTGTACATTGCCATCCATGTTAGTTTTCTTCTTGAAGAGCCACTTACTTCCAACTACTTTAGCATTAGGAGGAAGGTCAACTTCAATCCAGACTTCGTTATCTCTCATGGATTGCATTTCCACATTCATTGCAACCTACCATTTGTCCTTTTCAGGATCATTCATGGCAGCCCTATAATTAGCAAGTTCTCCAAGATCCCCTAATATATTTTCCTCAACTTCTACGTTAAGACATAGACGTTCAGGAGAACGTGTAGTCCTTACAGACCTACGAATGGGAACAACTTCAGGTGGAGGACCTTGACTTTCAAGTTTCATAGGAAGTTTGCTAGTGTTTTCAGAAGGTAATGTACCTTCATGATCATCTTCCAGATCATAAATTCTCCCACTGAGTTCTTGAGATATAAGATCCCTTTCAAGGAAATCTCCATACCTAGCAACAATTACTTTGTTTTCAGGTGGGTAGTAAAATTAGTAACCCATCGTTTCCTTTGGGTATCCTACAAAGATACACTTAACAGATCTCTGTTGGAGTTTATCTGGTGAGTCACGTTTAACAAACGCCTCACAACCCCAGACCTTTAATAAGACAAGTTAGGATCTTTACGATGCCATATCTCATATGGTGTCTTATCAACCTTCTTGGTCGGAACCATATTTAGAATGCGAACAGCAGATTCTAAAGCATAATCCCAAAAGGATAAAGGAAGAGTTGTAAGATTAAACATTGATCGTAACATATCTAGCAATGTACAATTTCTTCTCTCAGATACACCATTTTGTTGTGGTTTATAAGGAGATGTGAGATGCTGAACAATTCCACACTCAGCTAGATAATCTTTAAACTCTTAACTCAGGTATTCACCACCTCTATCGGATCGAACAGCTTTAATTTTCTTTCCTAGTTGCAATTCTACTTTATTCTTGAAAACCTTAAATATTTCAAACACCTCATCTTTATGTTTAAGTAAATAAACATAACTGTTAATACAAATATCGTCTAAGAAACGTTATTTATATTTTACGATCTTTGCTATATTTTGTTAACGACAATTATAAACTTTATTTTTAGCAAAACATAAATATAGTTAAGTCTTTTACATATATAGTCACAAGTCTTTCATAAACACAAAACATCATCTAACTAGTATATACATGTTACATATTCACTTTCATATACATTTTACAAATTACATTCATATACATTTTAATCTTAAATTGGAAATGTATTATGACATCATGGCATGCATCACATTGAAATCTTTAGGAGATTTTGAAGATCATGTGAATATCTTGTTTAGATCCTTACTCAATGAAAAGATATAGAAATATCTTGGTTAGATTTGGTGAAGATTTTTGAAGATTTGCTGTCAGGTTCCCACGGAACTAAACAGGTACAAGGACGGATCCCTCACTTTGGATCCGTCCCATCCGTGGCTTGTTGAGGTAGTTGGCCTATAAATAGCAAGTCACACATTCATGTTTTCTCATCACTCATAAGCATAAACAACATCATACATTCTTTCATTCATATCTAATCCATTCATATTTCATATTTCATTTTAAGTGATCTTTCTTTGTAACAAGAAGATCAAAGAATCACAAGCTTCAACAAAGCGTTGCAAGACTTGTTAGTTAGTTACTGTGTGAATTGTTGTTTTTCACACATCATTGTTTGTACCAAACAATCATAAAACCTCTGTAGTGATCGGTTAGTATTTTAGTCCTCAAAATACATAGAGTAACGAGAGTGGTTGTACCCTTGTAAAATAAATCGGTATTTAGCTTTGTACTGGAAAAAGTGTAAGCGACATTTGTAAAGGTTTTCTCCGCCGAGAAGGGAGCTTGTTTCTTAGTGAAGAAAAACTATCGAGTTAGAGACTCGAGGAGTGGAGTAGGGCAAGAAAGAGAGTCCTTGTAGACCGAATCACTATAAACAATCGTGTTGTGGTTTGACAGTTTCTTTCTTTACTTGCATGTTATTTATTATTTGTTATTTTCATTAGTTGAAATCACACTAAGTATTCAAAGCAAATAAATTTTAAAAACGGTAAAAACTATTCAACCCCCTTATAGTTTTCCACAATTGGCATCAAGAGCTACGTTACTCAAGATTCTTAAAATATATTGTATTTTAAAACTTGGAACGATCCATGGATTTTGAAAACTTCAAAGAAGGGTAATCTATGCAAAGACCACCACTATTTGAACCAAACGGTTTTATATATTGGAAAAACCGCTTTGAAACTTATGTGAAATCAAAAGACATAGATCTATGGTATATTATTATAGAAGGTGATCATAAAGCTATAATAAATATAATAAAAGATATCTCAAGTGGTCGGTATGAGGAAACTTCACTTGCTCGTCATAGTGATGAGCAAAAGAAGTTGATTGCTAAAAATAATGAGGCAAAAATGATGCTTTACAATGCTTTACCTAGAAAAGAATATGAAACAGTCTTTATGTGCAAAACTTCAAAAGAAATTTGGCAATCTTTAATAATCACTCATCAAGGAAACTCACAAGTCAAGGATAACAAAATTGATCTTCTTGTTCAACAATATGAACAATTTGTTATCCCTGAAGATGAGACCATTGATAGTGCATTAGATAAGGTTTGATACTATCATTACTTCTCTTAAAGCATGTTAGGTCCGTCAGTACCCAAGTGTCCTGAAAACAGGATTTGAGTACAAATTAGCCCAAGTGTTAATCAACCATGAACGCTCTCAAGTCACTGAGTGAACAGTCAATCAGTAAGTTACCTTCAGGATGCTTAGGACGAGTCTAAGAAGAAAGATTCACCACTCAGTGAGCGGAACTCCTGAGTGTCACTTAAGCCAAAGAAGAAGGTAATGGGTTCAGTGAGTAATGACAAGAACTCACTGAACCCTAGTCTCCTCAACAACTATAATGATTGAAGACTGAAGACTGAAGACCTAGACTGAAGAATCTGAAGCCTGAAAGAAAGGCGGGATTAGGCGGGAAGAGTTTAAAAAGATAAGGAGAAGTCTTATCGCAGCCAAAGTCAAACTTTCCATAAATGGCTTAAAGATGAGAAGTGTTATCACTGACATTCGGAAAGCAGTTTTAACCCATTCCTAAAATGGATTCTTGGAACTGACAAAATACTGTTGTATTTTGTACAGACTAGCTAGGTTATTCTTTTTGTACTTTTAGTCACGGGTGCTCTTTTATACTTGTGTATAAATAGGAACAGAAGGGAGAAAAGTGGATTAAGTTTTGTGCATTAAAAGCTTAGACTTTCACAAAACCACTTTTCTCCTCCAAAGAGCAACCTAGTCCCTGAGATAGCTCAGTGGTTCTTTTATAGTTGCCACTCAAGAATAACTTGAGTTTAGAGAGGAGAACATACCATACCTTGTCTATTCAATCCCAAGTGTTATTTCCGCTAACACTTGGGTATAGATTCTTTTGATTAATTTCTAATAAGAATTTAAACGTTGAAAAACTTGTGTTTTTATATTTACGTTTTACTTATTTGTCTTAATTAATCAGATTAACTTTGTAGTTATTTCTACTTGTGTAACGGGAACAACAAGTGGTATCAGAGCCAGGTTTGTAAAATCTTTTCAAAAACTAAAGAGTGCTCAAGGTTTTTAAAACCAAGATCCTACTATGGCTGATATTGATGTGCCCCAGCTCGTCGACAAAAAGGGAGGAAGCTATTCAGCTGTCGCTCCCAGACTTGAAGCTGGAAAATATAGCAAGTGGAAAAAGCGAATGCTTTGCTACTTGACTGGTATGGAACCATACTACATCACTTGTATCAATGAAGGTCCTTATGTCCCCAGGACTGCGAAGGGTTACCTAAACCTAAAGCTCAGTGGACCATTGATGAGAGAAGGGTGGTCAATCAAGACCAACACCTGAAAAGCATTATTATATCTTGTCTTCCTGACGATATAATGGAATCAGTCATTAACTGTACAACAGCCAAACAAACTTGGCTTGACTTGGTTCATAGCTTTGAAGGTCCCTCAGATACCAAGGAAAACAGGATCATGGACCTGAAACTTGAGTATAACACTTTCAGGGCAAAAGAATCTGAAAGTCTCTCTAAGACATATACCAGATACAAGACCCAGATAAATGAACTATCAAATGATGTTGTAGTTTTGTATAAGCATGAGATAAATGTTAGCTTTGTCAACAGTCTCCCTGAGAAGTGGTTAAACTTCTCTCAGGGCCTCAGGAATGCTAACCACATTCAGACCCTTGAGCTCCCTGAGATCTATAGGAAGTTTGTCTATGAGGACAACTTAATCTCTAGGAGATACCCTGACTCAAAGAAAGCTCTTGAGACCAAAAGGCCCTGACTATCTCACCCATATCAACTGCCTTTTATTCTAATGGTATTGTGCAGGATTTCCAAGAGGATTCTGATGATGAGGTTGATGAAAGAACTAGTGATGAGTACCTAAATGATTTACATTTAGAATTTCAAGAAAGGGCACTCCTTGCTAATTCAAAACTTTTTATCAAAAGAAATCAGTCAAACTTTACAAAAGCTAAAGCAAATGAAACCACTAAATATTTCAAATGTGGTAAAAAGGGTCATTTTGCTAAAGACTGTTTTTCAAAAACAACTTCAGAACCCTCATATAAATTTTCTGTAAATAGTTCTTCTTCAGGAACTAGCAAGTTTCAACCTAAAATGCTTTAGTCTTCTCAACATTTTCAAAACAATACGGTTTAGAATAGTTAAAAAGACTTTAAAGCTAAATATAGGAAAGCTAAGGCTAAACTTGCTATCCTTGAGGCCAATCCCTCAATGTCTCAGGCTGCTCAACCTTCCAAACCTGTTCAGACAAAGAACAAGGTTCTTGTAGCTGAAGCCTATGACTGGGATGAAGAAGAGGTCTCCTTAGATGATGATGAAGTTAGAGTGAGTACACTGATGGCACTTTCAGATGGTGATCAGCTGGCTGTTGGAAAAAGCCATGCAAAGAATGGAGAGTGGGTCAACATAACCATGAAAAAGGTAAATATTTTACTTTCTATGGATGATGATTCTGATTGACAGTCTTACATGAATTACATTAATGTAGATCTTAAGTTTGTAGAAGAACAAAGGCTTAATTTGCTTTCAAAATATAACAATCTTGTTTTAGAATTGAATAAGTGTAGAGATGAATTGCTTGTCTTAAAACAAGCTAAGCTAGAAGCTGTCACACTTCAAATTCAAAATACTGAGATTTTGAAACAAAATCAAACTCTTCAAAATGAACTTAACAAAGAAAAGGATGTCATAGAAAGCTGGACTAAAAAGAATCCAAAAGTCTATAAAACTGTGAGTCTAATTCCTAGTGAAAACAAGAAAGTCATAGGAGAAGACCAACTCACTGAATCCCCCAGTGACAGTCACAATGAAAAGGCCTTTATTCCAGCTGGCATATCTTTTGAGAAAGAGATGACACCTAAGTCAAATGACTGGATTGTCAGGGACAACCAAGTCAGTAAGTTACCTAACTTTGAGACTGGGAAGATCTTGCATCCTGAAAGCCAGGCCATAAAAGATATGCTTGGACTCACTGACAATCTCAGTATTACTGAGTCTATGAAAGAGTCTGAATCAGAATCTCAAACACCACTCCCACCTCTGAAAGTCTTTCAAGGAGCTGCACCATGTTCAGACCTCACACCATTAGTCTACTCTCAGCATTCTCCAAAGGAGAAGCCAGGAATGGGAAAAACCATCCTGAAAAGGCAAACACCTGAAGTCTCAGTTCCTATTGATGACTCAACAACTTTAGTCCCTTCTTAAGTAAAAACAGAAAGCCCTGATTCAAAAATTGATCAGTTGACTGAGCTTGTCAGGAAGCTAAGTGAGAAGATTGAATCTTCTGAGAAACCTTCCCAATCTAAGATGAAGGAACCCAAATCAGCTTCCTTAAGCACCACCAAACCAAAACCCTCCGACCCTCAGCAGAGATGTGAGCTGTGTCACTATACCAATCATTCTGCAGATGATTGCTATAGAATCCTTTTTTGCATGGTATGCAAAAAGGAAGATCACAGAACTTCTGATCACTTTCCATACACAACCACATCCAAAGCTGCAAACTTTAAAGCACAAGCTTTTAAGTATCCTTCTGATTCTAAGCAGAAGCAGAAACAAAAGGGCAAGCCTTTTGCACCTACCCGCACTGTGGCTTCAATGACCACCTTCCTGAGGATTGCCATATGGACACTAGTTGTGACATATGTGGAGATCCCACTCATGACACCTCAGGACATGAGAAATTCATTCAGACACGAAGAGGAATCACCAAATCATCCTCTCAGTCTACTGAGTCTACTTCTGCAATAAATTGCAAAATCTGTGGTAGCTCAGTCCATTCAACCACTGGCCATGCATCAATTGTTACTTTTAAGAAGGCTATTAAAGCCAAGCCCTCCAAGAAGAGGGGTCCTAGAAAGAACTAATTATGTTTACCATTTGTGTAGAGACATGCCAGGGAGCCAGTTTGGCCATCTAGACAGTGGATGTTCAAGGACCATGACTGGTGTGAAAGAGTATCTGCACAAATATGTAGAAGAACCAGGACCCAAGGTGGTATTTGCTAATAATTCATCATGTCTCACTGAAGGTTATGGTTCTGTAAACTGTAGTGGTATAGCCTTTACTAGGATAGTTTATTTCAATGGTCTTAAGTACAATTTAATCAGTGTCAGTCAACTATGTGATGCAAAATACATAGTTCAGTTTGATGATAAGCAAGGAACCATCTTCAATGCAAATAAGGAAGTTGTCCTTATTGCACCAAGAAGACAAGATGTTTATGTGTTAGACATGTCTACTCTAACTCAGAATGGAACTTGTCTCTTTGCTAAGGCTACTGAAACCCTCAATTGTCTTTGGCATAAGAGACTCTCCCATCTGAACTTCAAAAACATAAACAAACTTGTGAAACAAAACAAGGTCCTTGGCTTACCATCACTTGTGTTTTCTAAGGATAAACCATGCTTTGCCTGTGAAAAGGGTAAACATCACAGAGCATCCTTTAAAACCAAATCAAACTTTTCCCTCAAGAACTTCCTTCATCTTCTCCATATGGATCTCTTTGGACCCATCAGTCCTAGATCCATCAACCATGAGAAGTATACTCTGGTCATAGTGGATGAATACTCAAGATATACTTGTGTTTACATCCTGACCAAAAAGAGTCAGGCAGCTGAAACAATCATGTCCTTTGTCAGGAACATTGAAAATCAGAATGACATAAAAGTCAAACAGATTAGGACTGACAATGGGGAAAAATCTGAATGACATAAAAGTCAAACAAATTAGAAACCATGAACTTGAGTGTTTCTGTGATGGGAAAGGCATTTCCCAAAAATTTTCCTCTCCATACACACCTAAACAAAATGGTGTTGCTGAAAGAAAAAATAGAACACTCATTGAAGCAGCTAGGACAATGCTAAATGGATCAGTCCTATCCAAACACTTCTGGACTGAAGCAGTAAAAACTACCTGTTACACACAAAACAGATCCATCATTGTCAAGAGACATAGCAAAACCCCTTATGAGTTATTCAAGGGAAGGATCCCTGACATCAGCTACTTTTATGTCTTTGGGTGTCCTGTGTTTATTCATAATCACAAGGATCACTTAGGGAAATTTGATGCTAAGGCTGATGATGGATACTTCCTAGGATACTCTCTTGTCTCAAAAGCCTTCAGGGTGTTCAACACTAGGAGACAGCAAACTGAGGAAACATTCCATGTTACCTTTGATGAGAGTACAGAAGCAATCAGATTCTCAAACACCTCAGTGGAAGAGATAGGAATTGATGATTCATCAAGATATCCTCCTGATGAATATCATCCTGAGAATGATCCTTCCACTCAATATCAAGCAAATGCTGATATCTCCTACTACATTGTCCCTCACAACCTTCCTTACCCAACCATCACTGAGTTTGTTGAAGCACAAACAAGTACTGATGCAATCAATCAGTCTGAACAAAGTGCTCAGGAACCAAACCCAGTCAGACACTCAAGATCCTGAAGATCATCAAGTGTCTTCACCAGAACCTACACCTCCACCCAATCAGGCCTCCACAAGTTCTAATCAGTATCCAAGACCTCAGGACAGTTGGACTAGGTCTCAAGATATAGAACTTGTCAATATAATTGGAGAGCCTACTGAAGGCATGCTCACTAGAAGCATGGCTGCTAAACTAAAAGCAGCCTCAGCCAATGAATGCCTATTTGTGGACTTCATTTCCACAATTGAACCCAAAAGTGTCAAAGAAGCACTTAAACATCCTAGTTGGGTTCAGGCCATGCATGATGAACTGGAACAGTTTGACAGAAACAAGGTAATGACCTTGGTCAAATGTCCTCAGGATGTTACAGTCATTGGCATGAAATGGGTGTTCAAAAACAAATCTGATGAAAATGGCATAGTCATTAAAAACAAGGCCAGACGTGTTGCCAAAGGCTATAATCAGCAAGAAGGCATTGACTATGAAGAGACATTTGCACCAGTAGCAAGGATGGAAGCCATCAGGGTCTTCCTTGCATTTGCAACCTACATGAACTTCAAAGTGTACCAAATGGATGTAAAAAGTGCATTCTTAAATGGGTCACTAAAAGAAGAAGTTTATGTTCAACAACCACCTGGATTTGAAAGCAGTGAGTTTCCAGACTATGTCTGCAAGCTTGATAAAGCCCTTTATGGACTGAAACAAGCTCCTAGGGCATGGTATGAAACTCTTTAAGCTTTCCTCATCCAAAACAAATTTGTCAAAGGCAAGATAGACAACACATTGTTTATCTATAGGAAAAATGATGATGTCATACTTGTACAAGTATATGTTGATGACATCATATTTGGCTCAACAAGTTATAAACTTTGCAAACAGTTTGAAAAACTTATGGCAAAGAAATTTGAAATGAGCATGATGGGAGAACTGACTTACTACCTTGGACTGCAAATCAAGCAGACTGATAAGGGAACCTCTATCAGTCAAGAGAAGTACACTAGAAGCCTACTAAAAAAGTTTGAGCTCAGTGATTATGCCTCAGTCAAAACTCCCATGGTTCCCCCAAACAACCTTGGTCCTGACCTTGCTGGTAAACCAGTCAATCAAACTCTATTTAGAGGAATGATTGGGTCACTGATGTATCTACTTGCATCAAGGCCTGACATCCAATTCTGAGTCTGTTTGTGTGCCAGATATCAATCTGACCCTAGAGAATCACATCTCCTAGCTGTGAAAAGGATCCTCAGGTACCTGAAAGGTACTCCAAGCCTTGGATTGTACTATCCAAAATGCTCAGGCTTTGATCTCAAATGATACTCAGACTCTGATTATGCTGGATGCAACATGGATTGAAAAAGCACCTCAGGCTCCTGCCAATTCCTTGGTGGAAAATTAGTCTGTTGGGGTGCTAAGAAGCAACAATCAGTTGCCATGTCCTCAGCAGAAGCTGAATATGTTACAGCAGCTAGTTGTTGTGCAAATGTACTATGGATGAAAAGTCAACTCAGTGACTATGGCATCCATTATAAGATGGTTCTCATCTTTTGTGATAAAACAAGTGCAATTGCTATCTCAAACAACCCTGTTCTTCATCAGAGAACCAAACACATTGATATCAGATATCACTTCATCAGGGACCATGTCATGAATGGTGACATTGAATTACACTTCATTCCCACTGAATATCAGCTAGATGATATCTTCACCAAACCATTGGATGAACCAACTTTCATAAGATTGAAAGCTGAATTTGGAATGTTGGATATTGAGAATCAGTCCATTGATTGAATCCATCCAACTAAGTGTAAATTCTAAAAACCTCAGGTCCCTGACTCAAGATGTCTCTTAGTGAACAAGATCACTGAATAACCTTCCCTGAACCCCTCAGAGTGAATGAAAAGTCATTCAGGGGCCTTAAGATGACATTCAATGCTAACTTTAATGCTCTAAGTATTTAGTTAGTAATTTTCCGAGGTTGGTAACTGAATACCTATTTAATAAAGGAATATATGTTCTTATACCAACTGGCATCCACATCATGGGCCCCCACATTATCTTCCCACTTCCCACTTGGCATTTAATGCCTCTCCTCACACATAAAATATATGTGATGATGTAACTCTGCAAATTACACTTTTTGCAGACAGCACAACTGTTCACCTCGACTGTTACGCAAAACCCGGGAAAGTGGAGTGGTGGCATTTAATGCGGACTCCAAACGTTTATTCAAAACGGTTTTCAAATTGTGAGAAAAACTCGCTTAGTGCCAAAACCACCTCACCACCTCCACTTCCCTATAAATACCCCCAAACAAATTAATACACATACGTTTTAGAAAATTTTAATCAAACTCTTGCTCTTTTTCTCAAAAACTAGTGTGTGTGTTCTTCATCTTTAGACCCAGACCATTTTTTCTTGCAAAACCAAGACTTTTAAATGGCTACTTCTAAAGCTATAACCTGCGCCCCAAATGTGGAATTCACAATGGAGGGCGTGGATATGACCAAAAACAATGTCGTAGGGAATTTTGCCTACCCCAAAAAATTTTGGGCGTATAAGAATGTAGTAAAATACCTACAAAACTGCTTTCTTTCTACGGAATTCACCAAAACACCCCCAGTCATATACCATGACTATCTAAGGGAGTTCTGGTATACAGCAGTGGCCACCAGCCCTGAGGACACCAAGGATTCCATAATCACGTTCTCAGTGATGAATGGGAGAAGGACCCTCTCCTTGAATTACCAAACCTTTATCAAGGCCACAGGTCTTGATTTCGCTGAGAACTTCGACCCTCAGCCCGCTGAAGCAGAAGTAAAGGCCGAATTAATTTTACTAGGCCTACATGATGACAAGCATCCTGAAGTGGCCCTAGGAACCTTATTGGCCAAAGCCCCAATAATCAAAACCTGGTTTCCTGCTGTCTGGAGGATCCTGATGACCTTTGTCATTCAGGTCCTTGGGGGCAACAAGTCCTCCATGGAGCAATTGAACACATCAAAACAAATGATTGTGTTCAGCCTCCTGGAGGGTAGAAAAATAGATGTAGGAGAGATAATCTTTAAAGACCTCATAGCCAAGCTATCAGGGAAGTCTAGGCAACGACACATGTCCTACCCTAGATTTATTTCTTGTGTGCTTCAGGACTTGTTAGGCTCCGAGTATGTTAGAAAAAATGTCCAGGGATCTAACCCTGATGTCTTACATAAGGCAAACTACTCAATAGACCTCACTGAGGTTACACCAGTTCCCTTGACCACATACATGTTGATGGTCATTCAGGGACAAGATGCTATATCTCCTTTGCCTTCTCCTTTAAAGAAGCAGAAGAAGAAAAAGAAGGCAGGGTCCAGGAAGGTAGTTCAACCCAAACCACTCGCCACTGAGACCTCTGCCTCAAAGCCTAAAGAAAGGCAACCAACGGCCAAGACTACTGACACACCCACAGTTGAGACCCCATTGGCTAAACAACAACCACCAACGAAGCGTACTAAGAAATCACCCTCAGTGTCCTCGGGCAAACCCTCTCCTCAAGGCTCTACTGACAAATACAAGTCAGTGAGGTCAGGAACCTTCCGACTCTCACATCCCCATGAAGGCATTCGTCAATCACTACCTTTGCCTGAGGGAGTACAAGGTCCTATACCCTCAGTAGAGCAGCACCACTCTGCTGAGAAGGGGACCCACACCCTTTCACATCCCATTTCCGGCTCTGAGAAATCACACTCAGAGTCTCAGGGAGTACTGGCCTCTATATCTTCATCAGGGCAGCACAACCTTGGTGGAAAGGAGGGCCTCAACATACAACTTCCCATTTAGGGTCTTGAGCAATCACACTCAGGGTCTCAGGGAGAAAAGGTCCCTATATCCTCGTCAGGGCAGTACAACCCTGGTGAGAAGGGAGACCTCAACAAATCATTGCCTCGTGATAGTAGTGGAGAACACCCACAGTCCTTGAAGGCACTCAAGGGGACAAATACTCAGGGTGCATATGACCACCCGCTGATACGGAACCTAAAACCCCCTATGGTGAATCCAGTCTCTCAGGAACTGACCCTGCGGACCAAGCAGGGAAAACCGACTCTGTTCACCTGGAGGGGTCAGAACCTGGCCACAACAAAGGCAAGCCCTCTTTTGAGGGGGAGCCGGATTCCCAACAGTTTCCTACTCTGGCAGATCTCGAAAGACTGCTAAATGACGAGTCAGAGGAGGAAATGGTCGATTTTGGAGAAGATGATGTTTTTGGTGTTGGGGATGACGTGGAGACTGACACTTACAACTCTCCTCAGCACCCTGAACAACCACCATCATCTCCTCCTCCTGAGGATCAACAAGAGCCCCAAACTAACCCAACAACATCATCATCATCATCAGGCAACTCCAAAGAATCTGCTCCTGCTACTCCTCCTTATTTGCAGAAGTATGATATTATAAGTCCTCATTGGGCTTGTAAGTGTGATTGGGCTGAACTAAAAAGCCCACTCAATTTGACTAGTTCATTAAAGTTAGATAGGTCTTTTGCTGCTCACGGCCCACCAGGCCCAATGTGGGTGCGTGAGTTAGTAAATGGCAGTCCAGTCCAGTTGAAACCCCCCTGGCTTCATATTGGGCCACAGCCTAACAAGGGAGGAGAGGGTGCGAGTATGTTAATCAGCCAAACGTATATATATGTAAACAACCAAATAAAACTGAGCATTGTAACAATATGCAACAACTATTTTTTTTTTTTTTTTTTTTTTACATATCTTTGACAATAACATTCCATATCTCGATAACGTCTAGCATCGCTCATGATCACTCTTCATTCATCATCTTTCGGTTATCTTCAAATCGGAGTCATATCCGTCCTTTATATTTTTATTGTCATACACTTATGCCCTTCCAAGAGCCAATACTTGCAAACATTTAGAAAACTATTTTCAAACTTAAATGTTGCCACACATGCAACAATAACACAAAACTTTAAAACTTGTGGGTTTCATATAATCTCGTTGAGTCTTAAACTTGAAACTGTAAACTAAACTTGCCATACTAATCTAGGTCACGTGTCGGTGCCGCACACTCTCACTACTTGACTTTTACTATCATACTGCTATTTGCCAAGGTGAGTTCATAGCCCCTACTTTTACTGGTTTTTAAACTGTTTCTGGGGGAGGATACATGGTCGTTTTAACTAAACTCAATGACTGTTTATATGGAAAATGCGAACTGTTTGCTCAATATTTGACTATTTGGCTGAAATACTAGATTGTTTACTTGAATGCGTTATATGTTTACATGACACACACATGGACCAGGGGTACTAGACGAACACATATAACAGGACCGGGTGTAACGGTCACATGACCGGGTTTAACGGTCATATTTCCGAGTGTAACGGACATACTACCAAGTGTAATGGTCATCACGAGTGTACCGATTAACCAAACAATATAAACTGGTGTTCCACATTTATGAATACTAAAACCTATGAACTCACCAACCTCGTGTTGACACTTTTAGCATGTATTTTCAGGTTTAAGGCGATAATCTAGTGGTGAAGGCTTTTGGCTGGCATGGCATGGTCATAGAAGACTCTGATATATTTGGGACCACTTGAAATCTTTTATGGGCTTATATTTCCGCACCATTTTTGAAATGTTGTAAACAAATCACTTTTGAATATGAAATCTATTTTAAATGGTTGAGATAAAACCATTCTTTATACTTTGTGTTGTGATACCAATTTAGTAGCACCCAAACATGTATGCTTCCGCTAAACCAGATTTTGGGGGTGTTACAGATTGGCATCAGAGCCTAGGTTATAGAGAACTGGGTATTTTTAAAACCTAGACTATAACCACTTTTACAAAAACAAAACCCTATGACCGCCACATGCATGCCTGCCTGCCAAGCCTGTTGCCTTAATTACTGTTTTACTTGACACAACTATATGTCATGCTTTACCGTTTGATGATTTATATCATACATGACTTACACTATATACCAAAAGTATTTTCTACATACTTATATATACATACCGTACTTGTCACAACTTACCTTCCCCGATACAATTTCACTACCCGACTCCGAGTTCGAACGCTCGCTCAATTCTTTTGAAACACCTAATTCACCATCATCTAGAAATCCACCAATCCAGTTGGTCACGACCTCAACCTATCGTCTTAAAACATGTTTCCTCGAGACATCTACTCGTAGGACGCATCACTATTAGGTCTCACTCTTCCTTCATTATTTAAAAGGGACATGACGTTTGGGAAGCAAGACCTAGTCTCCGCAGCCACGTGACGACTATTAATCTATGACGAGTGTGATTATCTATTCAATTGTGTCTCTTCTTTCATGGTTGATTTTACCCGCGCATTCTACCTGTGATGATGGTACCCTCGTGCGATACCGTTCTCTTTATTTGAAACCTCATTCGTCGTCATCTTTTATTATGTAGATAAATGGCTCCTACGAGAAAGACAACCAAGACCGCACGTGGTCGACCTGCTGCTACCACTCTTCCAACTGGGAATGGAGCAAACCCGCTTATTGTAAATCAAGCCATACTAGATCAGTTGGTTAATGACCGTGTGGCAGCAGCATTGGCTGCAGCGAATGTAAAAAACTCGACTACTGATGTCGGAACCTCAAGACCTACAAACAACAACAACCGCGACTGCACCTATCAGGAGTTCCGAAAGACCATGACTGGAAGCTTTGGAGGAACCGAGGGAGCTGTTGTTTTGGTCAGATGGATGGAAAGGCTGGAGACTGTGTTTCGAATATGTAGTTGTGCGGAGGAAGACAAGGTTAAGTATGCATCGTTCACCTTCAAGGATGCTGCTCTAACCTGGTGGAATAACTATCTGAGGTCTGCTGGCTATGACACCACTTACGCAATGCACTGGGAAAATTTCAAGGAAATGGTACTCAAAAAGTATTGCCCTCGCAATGAGATTAAAAAGTTGGAGGTCGAGTTTTGGAACCTCAAGGTGCAGGGTACCAACATTGCTACATATAACCAACGCTTTCAAGAGTTGGCTCTACTATGCCCTGAGATGGTCCAAACTGAAGCTCGCTTACTGGAGAGATACATTAGAGGATTACCCCCATCCATCAAGGGTAATGTCACCACTTTCAAGGCTGCTGATCTCCATGAGACTATGGAAGTGGCCAACAAGCTAATGGACCAAGTAATCGAGGATACCGCCGAGAGGGTGGTGGATAACAAAAGGAAATGGGATGATAACCCCAGAGACAACAACAACAACAACCAGAACAAGCGACAAGAGGCCGCCAAGGTCTATGCTGCGGGTCGAGAGAGAAGAAAGGTTATGCTGGAACCTTACCCAAGTGCAACGAGTGTCGATTTCACCACAATGGACCTTGCCCCACTCAGTGTGGGAACTGCCAAAAGATCGGACACAAAGCCAAAGATTGCAAGGCTCCCACCCTTGTGATGGACCCGAACGCCACAATAACCTGCTATGAGTGTGGAGTGATAGGGCACTTCATGAGTAAATGCCCAGAGCTGAGGAATCAGCATGGGGGAAGAACTTGTGGGAACGCATACGTGATAGAAGGGGCGAAGCTCGCCAGGACGTCAACGATGTCACGGGTGATAACAATGCTTAAAAAGAGAAAGTTCCCTGCTTCACATAATAAGATCTAAGTCTAGACCCTCTTGGATTGTATTTCCTCGAGTATTTGTTCCTTCTTAATGACTTTCTTTTTCATTACATTGTATGGATCTTCATCTAATGAATTCCCGATCTTTGGTGTCAAGGCATTATGATGACTTCTTTCTATTACGCTCTCTGTCGTGCAAACCATATTTGAAATTTTCCTACAAACTATTATGCTATCATACGGAAACCCGCCAACGTATCCAATTACGACCCAACATTTATTACAAATTAGCTTGTTGCCCCAGAACATCTATCCTTAGGACACATTTTTACTACGTCTTACTTTTCTCCCTCCTCTTAAAGGGACATGTCGCCTAAGAGACAAAACCTACACTCAGCGAACATGAAACAACTCATAGCCCAGCAAGTCGCAAAGATAGTTGCTGCCTACCGAGTCAGTGGAACTACAGTTGGAGTGGAGCCCACAACTCATGCTTTCTCTTACAAGGAGTTTATGGACAGTAAGCCCCGCATCTTTAGTGGAAATGAAGGTGCAGTGGAAATATGCAGATGGTTCGAAGATGTGGAATCACTACTTCGATGTAGAAATTGCTCCGAGGAAGACAAAATCAAGTTTGCTACTTGCACGTTTCAGGGACGTGCCCTGGCATGGTGGAATGCCTATGTACAAGCAATAGGAGTCGATACCGCCTACTCAATCCCTTAGGACAAACTGAGGAAAATGATGATTGCAAAATACTGTTCGAAGAGCGAATTATGAGCGATGGAACAAGAAATATGGGATTGGACTATGAAAGGAGATGATGTCATCGGATACACCGCTCGCTTTTACGAGCTGGCATAACTATACCCTGCGATGACAGAATCCGAGTACAAGAAACTTGAACGGTACGTCCAGGGACTCTCCTCGGAGATTCGAAAGGATGTCGCCTCCTTCAAGCCTACTACCATGCATGAAGCCATTCATATGGCACATAATGTAATGGATCAAGTTGTACGAACTAGGATTGCTCAAAGTATCAACAACGACAATCACAACCGCCACAACAACGACAAGAGGAAATAGGAGAACAACCAAGTAAACATAGGAGTTCCACAATCCTTCAGAAACCCAAAGACGGTAAAAACTTACATTACCGAATCTAGTAACGGAAAGGCCTATGCTGGAAAGTTACCAATGTGTAGTCGTTGCAAACTACACCACAACGGGCCTTGCACTGTGAGATGCCGCAAATGTCGAAAGGTTGGAAACCTGACAACAGGTTGTAGATCCAAAACCTCTGCAAAAGTAAAGGCAGTGCCGGGGAAAAATCAGAAGGCTGATGAGACCTGTTATGGGTGTGGAAAGAAGGGGCACTACATAAATGAGTGCAAGGAACCGAAGCACCAGGAAACCTCAAAGCAGGAGGAAAACAGTACTTGAACGCGATGTCAAAAGGTCGACTACCCTGTATAACGACACCTAAGTTTAGACTCTCTTAAGATGTATTCCTATAAGACTTATTTAGTACCATTCTGTAAACCTTGTTGTATTGTATGGATTGGTGTACATTTATCATAAGTTGTAAGCTTATCCGACCCACAACTATCTACGATCTCATATCAACTAGATGTATCAATTAATGCCATTGCACTACTTATTTTACTACCATCTAATAAACCACTCTATTATCATTTTACGACTATAGCATAAGCTGTTTGGTACCTTGCTACCTTCTATTAAAATGATAAATGGTGTCGTTATTAACATACAAACAGTTTGCAATTATCTTACAGCTTGTTTTGCTCCCACACTATGAACTATTTTGCTATTATAAGCTATAACTTTGCTATACCTTGCAAATAATAAATTATTTTTCTATTACCCTAAAAGACTATTTTTGCAAAACGCCTTACAAACTATTCTGCTATCACCCTGTAAACTATTTACTCCCTTGGAGAATATTTTATGCTACCACCTCATAAACAGAATAACCAATATTTTTTTCAAAACTAAACCCATCATTGCATCGTCGGACCTTAATTATACAAAGCCTGATCACCTATCGAAGGTCAAAGTCTTTATTTTCAAGGAATCAAAACTAACGTGTGTAAATACATAAAAGTAGTGCAAAGTCATGGCATCCGTACTAGCAACCACCGTAACTAATTAGGTACCAATACAACACTACCACTTAGAATCAGCCTTGTTTAACACCCTATTCTAAACCAAAGGGATTAGGGACACCACTAGCTATCATGAGGTCATCTACCGGAGAGCACGGCCACGATCAACAAGATTACCTATGATTACAACCTTAGGATTTCGTACGAAACCCAATCTTTATAACGCCTCACTTCATCTTGCTACTTTTGATTTCGAAGAATCTTACCGTCAATTAAACAACCTCCGGATTCGATAGCTACCTGATAACTCGTAACCACGCATGTGACTGAAACATGCTTTCCCTTGAAAGCACCCATGTCAATCGTTATGACGACTACACCCAGTTCCTTAATCGTACACTTTGCAACGGATACGGAGTACACCACTAAATCAACCAACTGATTGCAAGTAAACCCCAACATCATTCTTCAAGATTATACTTTCTAAACCACTCATTCCACATCGACCTCATTCCAGTTTCGCCTAGAAGCCCCGATGTCATCAATGGTATGGATTGGATATCCAAGTACCGTGTCATTACCATCTGCGATGAGAAGATCGTCCGCGTACCTTAACCTATCGAAATCATGGACCGGGAGGTCAAACGACTTAAGAGAAGTCGTATCCCTATCGTCAAGGTTAGTAGAAACTCTCGAAGAGGTCTCGGATTCACGTAGGAACGTGAAAACAAAATCAAGCGTTAATGCCCTCAGATTTTTCCCAACTCTATCGGGTAACACTAAGTGAAAACAAATGACGGTTTTCCATCTAAGGCGGGGAGGATGTGACAAACGGTAATTTTCCCACAAATATTTTAATAATAAATGTTAATTTATTATTACCTGATTGATAAATTAAGCATTGATATGTGCCTTTTTACACATATCTTTTATACAATTTGAACCCACAAAAACGACCAAAAACACACAAATGACTCTCAAAATGATACAAATTCATAAAAATGTGTTTTTATGTGATTCGAGAACAAAAAGATTGAAAACAAGTGAAAAATGGCCAAAAGTTCACACAAATGTCAATTTCGGTCCCTGGAGTTTCACAAAATGTCAAAACTAGTCCCTGAAGGTTTTAAATGAATGAAAAGTCAACTTAAGTCCTTGGGAAACCAAAAATGTTCACAAATAGTCCCTGGATAAAAGTTTACACAACTTGGCAACTTTTACCCCTCAAGTATCAAAATTGGCAAAAATGGTCCCTGGGTATTATAAAACTTGAAATTTCACAAAATACCCTTGTACTATGCATGAACTTACAATTTGGAACTTTATTGATAGCTTTTGGGAATTTACAAAACAAGTCCCTCTAAAATCCAAATTTACATATTAGGTCCCTAAAGTTTATAAAATGCTAAAAAATACAACTTTGGTCCTTGTGTAATTGTTTTATGGCAGGTTTAGTCCCTTGAAGAAGTTTGGGAAGTTGGCAAATCAGGCCCCTCTACTTTCAGCAGTTTACAAGTTTGGTCCTTATGGTTACTTAAACAAAATACCAAACGGGCCCTTGTTTATAAATAATCCAAAACACTAAACCCACCAACAAACACAACCCAGTCCACCCAGCCCACTAAACTTGGCCCATTGTTTATTAAATAAAACCCGGTCAAACACCCCAGTCAAACTCCCCCTTTTCCCTCCTCGTCTTCCACCTTGCACCCTTTACCACTGAGTCACCATTACCACCCCGTACCCATTGTTTTGCCCTCCACCTTGCTAACCTACTACTCCCACATGTCTCTGCCACCTTCACAAGTACCTAGGAGGCATTAAATGCTCAATAACTGCCCTAAGTTATCTTCTTGACTTTTGGCGCCAAAATACAAATAGATGGCTAGGATGCATTTCAGTTATCCAAAGGCTCAAAATAGAAGTGGGAAAAGATCAGAATCAAGTGGAAAGCTCAGTGGACTATAAATAGAGAAAGAATGAGAAGGAAAACTCACTTTTGCCTTAAGCAATTGTCACGTAGATGTACCCTTTAATGCTTTCTTTAATTAAAATGTAATTTATTGCTTTCATTATTGTAATAAACCTTAAACAAGTTTAATATAACAATATTTACAGTTTTAATGGATTCCAACTTTAAATTTCATGTTTTATCTTAAATTGTCATTTAAATACAAGTCATTTACAATTCTGTTTGATCAAGGTTGTTAATCTGGTATCTATAAACACTACTTAGCTCTCAGTAAGCTTTAGCAAGCTTTTAGACTCTAATTAACAGCTTTTGATCTTTTAAATTTAAAAATGTTAAAAAATGGAGAAAATAGAAAAATAATCAAAAAAATAGTGTGATCTGGAAGAAGATGATGAAGCAGGGTAATTATGAAATGCTTGGGGTATTAGGAGCTTATTGGTAAGCAATAGGTGAACCCTTGTCCTTGGTTTTCTTGGTTCTCAGCTTGGACTCATTTGTAAGCCTTTTCTTTAAATTTTGCATTTACTGTTCATTTATCTTATTTACTTTGATCTTTATGTTCTTGTGTTCTGTAGTTGTTGTTAAATGATTTTCAAGTTTAAATTTGTATGCTTATGTTTTAGTTTATGGATTTGCTTTATGATCCATTTTTAGCTGTAAAAATGGATCATAAGCAATCCATGTCTGTTGTTGTTTAAATTATTGTTTATCTGTCTATTTGGTCTATCTACATGTTAATATGAAGTTTGAAACAGGTTTGTATGCAATCTCATTGAAAACCTTAAGGATCATGTGACAAATGATCTTTAAGGGACTGTTTGGTATTGCTATAATTAAGGACTGAGAGATGGTTTGTGAGGTCTTCTGTACCTGCATAACCCTTGGGTTATTGGAGGGTTTGACAACCCTCTAGGCTCAATGGTTATGTCTTTTACAGACATAACCATTCACAGATATATTTCATTGGTTCACTGCATGTTCCAGTTTAATCTGTATTAAATGATTGAGTGCAAAGTTGTTCTTGTTTGATTTGGCTTGCTACTTAACCATTTAACTCAGTTTAGTCACCATGTTCTGTATTATCTTAGTTTAAGTCAAAATAGATTTAAATCTTTTCTAGTTTCATGTCTGTTTAAATTTACTTGTCCAAATCCTAAATATGTGTTCAAATGTTGTTTAGATTTGTTAATTTCATGTTCCTACTGCTTATTATAACTTAATTTGTCAGCAAATTAGTTTGTAAATTCATATAAGTCAAACTTTGTGTTCTAGTGTAAAAGTCAATATTTCATATTTCCCAGTTTTAGAATATAAGTTTTATTTTTCTGTGTTCTTGTTGCTTAGAATTAGGCTTAGTGTTTTTAGGATAAGTTAGTTTTGTTGCTCAGCTTGTTAGTTATATTTTTATTAAATTTTACTTTTCATGTTTAAGTGTTTAATTTTGTGCTTTTTGTTTCATGTTTTTGCCCAGCACCCAGCTTTGCTGTCAAATCCATGAGCTTATATAAGCTCATGGATTTGACACAAGATTGTGAGCTTGGCACCTTTGTGTTGCCTTCCTAGCTTATTTTACCTGATTGTGCTTTATTTTTACTTTTCTGCTTAATTAGATAGCTTATAAACCACCTCCTTTTTGTCTTATATTACTTATTTGGCTGAGCAAACAGTTTAGATAAGTAGTTTTACTTAGCTTATTAACAGTCTCCCCACTAGGCTCGAGCTGGTGAGATTTGGCTTTTCATCAAGTCAAATAACCCAATTCAATGTTCAGTGTAGGTTGAGCATTAATAAGTTAATTAGATAAGCTAATTAAGAGCTTTTTGTTTGCATAAAAACTCTCAGTGAACTGGATTCCAGTATACACTGTGTGCTATTGCCATCTTCAAAAGCTCATTATAAGCTCCCTAGTGATCATGAGCTTGTGTAAATCAGCTTTTTGTGAAGCTTATCTACCTTTCTCTAAGATCCTGTGCCTCAAACTCATGTTGTAACTTATTTGATAGGGTTGCAACAAGCTTTTAGCTTGTCCCATTTTACTGAGTATACTGAACCATAGTATACTCAGCCAACTTCATAAGCAATTCAATAAGCTCTCCTGTGGGACCTACAGGGTGAGCTTTGGCTTTTTGGAAAGCCAACCAGACCATCTTGCTATATCAAGTGCTTATTGTGGCTTTTGAGCTTATTTCATTGGCTTAATTTGACCATCAAAAAGTATGCAGGGGTGTTTGGATTGTTGTATATACTTGAAGTGCTTATTTGCTTCTTGCAAGCTTAATAGCCACATCCAGTGCATAAACTTGTTCATACATGTTCATAAAACTTGTACACATCCTTCTTTTTCTTATTTATCCTTTGTTAAGCTTTTTTCAAGCTTATCATGAGCTTATACTCCACTGTAAGCCTAAAGCTCAACTGAATGAGTGATAAGCTCATGATTTGTTTATTCCCAAGTTTGTTAGGTTTATTTTCCTTTAAACCTGTTCATATAACATATACACATCTTTCTTTTCCTTTTGTTTCTTTTGTTAAGCTTGTTTCCAGCTTATTGAGTGCTCAAATTCCATACAGTGAGCAAAAAGCTCATTGCATAAGCTCATAAGCAACGAATCAGCTTATTCTTATGTATGTATAGTTTTGTTTTCTTTAAATATGTTTAATATCTATATACTAATAATCCAGAAATCAGAAAAACCAAAAAGAACCAGCTTATGCAATAAGTGATAGCTTCTATTTGAAGCTTATCAGCTTATTGGCTTATTTCTGTACATAAGCTATCACTTTTATATTTTTCATAGGTTCCTTTATTTTAGTTAGAATTATGTAAAAAGTTTCAGATTTTTCTTTTACTGTTTAATATTTATATTAAATCAGTTTAGGTTTTTAATACTTTTTAATATTAGATAATTAATAATAAATAGGATAAGTGTATAATAAATATAATTTTTGTTTCAGAAATTCTTTTATATTTATTTAGACTTTTCTAAGTTTTTATTTTATTTATTTAGGCTTTATTTCTATTTTTCTTATTTTTAGGCTTTTATTATATAATAAATAATTAATAATAAATTATATACTTGTAAAATAAATACATACTCAGTTTTATAATTCATTTTATAATATAATAGACTTTTCCATTTCATAATTTCATTTATTTAGGTTAATTTTAGATTTTCTTTTTATTTAAGTTATTTTTAAATACATTTAATTCATTTTTAATTAATAATAATTAAGTACATAGTATAATAAATAATTTTAATTTTCTAATAATTTTATTATTCTTTTAGGATTCCAAAAATATGATTTTCACATTTGTGGGACTTATATTTGACGGTATTCACTTTTTATTTTGTACGTAGACGTTTATTTAAACGTATACGTACGCGTTTTAGGTTTTCTTATTATTATAATAAGTTAGTAAAATATAGTTATTTATTTTATTTCTTTTTAATTTACATTTAAGCCGTCAAGGCATGTAAATTCCCTCTTTAGGGATGTTTGTTTTATATCGCTACGTTTACGTTTACTTAAATTTAAACATACATTTGTAAATACTTTATCATTTTAGGGTTTCTGATTGCACGTTTCTTAAACGATGTAGCTGTGACAGAGCTAGTACTATTCACATTCCAGTGTTAGTCATTCAGACTCCCATTTTTTTGTATTATAATCATTTCAACAGATCACAAGTCATTGTACTATCACGTTCACACCTCGTTGGGACATAACGACCCGGGGATGTACTTTTCTGTACTCATGTACTTAACTCCCACGGATTAACATTGCTAGTTTCTCCCGGGCTCTATTTAGGAACACTTCGTTATGGTTGACCGTTCACAAGCGGTCGACTTGCGTGACGAACCTATGAGTGGTTCGGGAGGAATCAAGCATTCATTTGCTTACACAACTATTTTGGGAAACAAACCTGCGCACTTTAACACACAGTAACTCATCAAAACTATGTAATCTCACAAGATATAATGAATTTTTCATTTTCTCACATTTACAAACTATAACATCTTGAAAGTGAGAGGTTATTTCACTTTTCCTGGAAAACGATACCACACGCGTACCGACATGGCAGTATTAACGACTTAAAACGAATAATTATTAATCTGATTTAATAATTTTATTTTTATCTAACGTTTATAAAAGCGTTACCGAAAACATATTTCGGGCATTTTGTCGAGATAAAATGTCGTGTTTATATTGTGGCACAGCAGGACATGGGGTACACATAATACAATAAATAACAAATGAAAATAAAAATTCCTCCTAACCCTATCTCCTATACCCCGTCCCCACCTTCTATCTTTCTCACAGATATATTTCTCTTTCAAACTTGAAAAACCACGCCCACCCCTTTTCTTTGATAAAGCTGAGCAGTCACCATCTTCGTTTAGTCAAACAAGATAAAGAAAGAGAAGGCAATCAATCCATCACCATCATTAGTTTCACCTCGGTCACGGGTTTACCTTGAAAATTGAAGAAGATGACTACTTTTCCTCAAAGAGAGTGGCACCACAACTGATTCAACAAAAGAAAGAGTCAAAGTAACCATTTCTTCTCCTTTTTAATCCCTACCGGTCCACAGAGGAGATACTACACTCGACACAATCAAAATAGTTCTTGGTGGTTCCTGTTGGATTCGGCTTGGTGGATTTACTGTTGTGTACTTTCGTTTTCGGTCGACTTTCGATAAGGTCTCACTCGATTCCCATCATTCTTCTTGAATATTATTGTATGTTTATTGTTAAGTGGTTATTGTTGTTATTTCGATCGGGTTTGAATTACTGGATTTGGGTCTTGTTGTTCATTGTTGTCAGTCAAGCTTGTGTTGTGAGAATCTCAATATTTGTTTGATAATTTTCTTCATTTTGCATATATGGTTATTTGTGATTTTGTTATTGTCTCGATTTGGTTTTAGTAAATCGACTGGTGGTTTGTTATTATAGAATAGATTAGATGATTAAGTGTTAAAAACGTTGTGTTAAAATCTTGTGTGGCAATAAAATGTAAAATTCACCACTAAAAGTTGTATCGGTCTTTTGGGTAGTGATTATTCTACTCGATTTTGGCTTAAATAGGAATTGGGTGCAACGTAGAAGGTTTTAAGTTTTCACACGGTTCTTATTTTGTTCTAAGAGATATGGTGATTCTTGTTTGAATTTATCTTTCTCTGTTTTGATTTCGAGTCCAAATTATGTGTCCTAAACGTAGGTGTAACCTCGGTGCCGTTGTAACAGGGAACCCGTAAGGGTGCGTTGTGTGTCCTTGGTTGCACCCAGGAAACTTGCATAAGTTTAGTTGGGTCAAAATCTGTTAGGATCACTTGGTTATTGAAGTTGGATTGGTCAAATTTTGATTTACTATGTTACGTCTTATTGATCTCGAGTCTAGCTCATTTAGCCTGTGGTCGTCATGTTATTTGGTCTCGGTTCCCCTAACCCATTTAGGGTGCATTGTTGGTCTCGGTGTCGAGTCATAAAAGGGACACCCACGGGGGTGTTTGTAATACTAGCTTATCGGTAAAGTCCACCATAAGCTTTTGTGGTTTAGTCAAAGTCGAACAAAACATGGTTCATTTGATTTGGTCAGCCCACCAGGGCGTATATGTTTTATACTGGTTTTTAAATAAGTATAAACTCCTTTCGCTCTTGCAAGTAGAATCTGAGTGTCCAACTTGGTCTGCTCAATGTGTTGTGTTGTGTTCATTTTGTACCTTGCCCAAAACTGTGTCGTGCAAATCTGAGATCAAAACTCAAAAGAGTGTGAGCTGTTTTCGAATCAATATGAGGTCCAAGTCGTAGATAAAGAACTTAGTTAAGGTTGTGTTATGGGTGGTAAAACCATAGTGTCGAGCCCATTCAATCACCTCATTTGAGTCCTCGTTGTCATGTCATAAAGTGACGTCGAGCTCGTCACTCAAGCTCGACATGAACCTGGTGCTAAAAACTCATTCTGTGTCAAGCTTTGTTCTTTTTAAATTCCAGACTTGTCCTATCTGATGTATTGTGTTCCATAAAATTTCCTGGTCGAAAATATTATAAGTCTTCATTGGGCTTGTAAGTGTGATTGGGCTGAACTAAAAAGCCCACTCAATTTGACCAGTTCATTAAAGATAGATAGGTCTTGTGCTGCTCACGGCCCACCAATTTGGCAGTCCAGTCTAGTTGAAACCCCCCCCCTTGGCTTCATATTGGGCCACAGCCCAACAAGGGAGGAGAGGGTGCGAGTATGTTAATCAGCCGAACGTATATATATGTAAACGACCAAATAAAAACTAAGCATCGTAACAGTGTGCAATAATATGTATCGACGTAGCCTCAAAATCAATTTCCACAATTCAAATCCCGGCATAATTCTTTTCACATTCTCGACATAAAACTACAACAAGCTGAAAAAATATATATTTTGCGACACAAACAACAAATATATAAATATATATATATATATATATATATATATATATATATATATATATATATATATATATATATATATATATATATATATACACTCATAAACATTTATACTTTTGCCGCATATAAGCTTCCGTCTAAGTTAAACTAGTGAACAAGTAACTCACTTAAATTGTTTAGCAAAAATTGTGAACATGTATAGCGGAGATTATAGAAAACATACTTAAGTTTTATAACACTTTAGAACGACTATTTCCTAAACATATATAATTGTGACAAACCAAGAAATCGACATACATATACGAGTCATGCCTGGCTACTATTAAATGAATGTATCTATATTTCAAACGAGACAAACAAGACATTTTGTATACAACCGTTATACGTTAGTTTTCAAATCATAAATCATTTAAACGGAAATCATCACTTACACATTATTCATTTTTCCTACATTTCAAAACAAACTATTCATACATTTTTACAACAACTATTTTTTTTTTTTTTTTTACATATCTTTGACAATAGCATTCCATATCTCGACAACGTCTAGCATCGCTCATGATCACTATTCATTCATCATTTTTCGGTTATCGTCATATCCGTCCTCTATATTTTTATTGTCATACACTTATGCCCTTCCAAGAGCCAATACTTGCAAACATTTAGAAAACTATTTTCAAACATAAATGCTACCACACAAGCAACAATAACACAACACTTTAAAACTTGTGAGTTTAATATAATCTCGTTGAGTCTTAAACTTGAAACTGTACACTAAACTTGCCATACTAATCAAGGTCGCGTGTCGGTGCCGCACACTCTCACTACTTGACTTTTTCTATCAGACTGCTATTTGCCAAGGTGAGTTCATGGCCCCTACTTTTACTGGTTTTTAAACTGTTTCTAGGGGAGGATACATGCTCGTTTTAACTAAACTCAATGACTGTTTCTATGGAAAATGCGAACTGTTTGTTCAATATTTGACTATTTGGCTGAAATACTAGATTGTTTACTCGAATGCATTATATGTATACATGACACACACATCGACCAGGGGTACTGGACGAACACATATAACAGGACCGGGTGTAACGGTCACATTTCCGAGTGTAACGGACATACTACCAAGTGTAATGGTCATTACGAGTGTACCGATTAACCAAACAATATAAACTGGTGTTCCACATTTATGAATACTAAAACCTATGAACTAACCAACCTTGTGTTGACACTTTTAGCATGTATTTTCAGGTTTAAGGCGATAATCTAGTGGTGAAGGCTTTTGGCTAGCATGGCATGGTCATAGAAGACTCTGATATATATTTTGGACCACTTGAAATCTTTTATGGGCTTATATTTCCGCACCATTTTTGAAATGTTGTAAACAAATCACTTTTGAATATGAAATCTATTTTAAATGGTTGAGATAAAACCATTCTTTATACTTTGTGTTGTGATACCAATTTAGTAGCACCCAAACATGTATGCTTCTGCTAAACCAGATTTTGGGGGTTTACATTTGGTCTTGAAGACTCTAAACCTATGAAAACACCTATGTCCTCGGAAACTAAACTCACCAAGGATGAAGAAGGTGAATTCGTAGATAACACTAAATATAGAGGAATGATTGGTAGTCTACCATATCTCACAGCTAGTACACCCGACATTATGTTTAGTGTTTGTCTATGTGCTCGCTTTCAAGAAGATCCTAAAACATCCCATCTTGAAGCCGTAAATCGAATATTTAGATATATTAAAGGTACTACACACTTAGGATTATGGTATCCCAAAGGAACGGGTGTTGAAACCATAGTGTATGCCGACTCGGACCATGCCGGTGACTATGTCTTTAGAAAAAGTGCAAGTGGTATTTGTACTTTTGTTGGGCATTGTCTTACCTCATGGTTTTCTAAGAAACAAGCGGCTCTATCCATCTCAACAACCGAAGCCGAATACGTGTCAGCAGGAAAAGCATGTCAACAAGCTCTATGGATGAAGCAAGCTCTCATCGACTACGGAATTCAACTTAACGATGTCCCTATTTTTTGCGACAACAAAGGAGCTATCGATCTTAATAAAAATCTAGTTCAACATGATCGAACTAAACACATTGAAATCCGTCATCACTTTCTTCGCGACAATGTTCAAAAAGGAAACATCTCAATCCAGAAAGTATCCTCAGAAGACAACATTGTCGATATCCTAACAAAACCACTTAAGCGAGAACCATTTAATCTTCTTAGACATGGATTAGGACTAATGGAACCAAATGTGTAGTTAAAATCTTAGCTTAAACCTTAGCTTAACCAAACATGACGAAACTGACCAAAACCCAAAACTGGTCCCAAGGAACCCTTCGACAACAAGGGTGGAACCAAATATTTGGTTCCGCCCCATCCGTGGGTTCCTGGGTTGGTTTTTAAATATATTAAACAAAAACTTCTTTCTCATAACCATAACACACAAATAACTCAAACTCGTCCCATAGCACATCATTCTCAAAATTTAGGCATCTCCTTCAACCAATTTGTGCTCCAATCCACACTGTAAGTTTCCTAACTACATTTACACTCCTGATCTGAGTCTAGGGCTTCTATTTCCTGCACAAAACCTAAACTTGGGGATTATGCATCTTTTTGATAAATCATGAAGTACATTTACTAAATTACATAACTAATCATGTTTCCCTTAGTTAGGAATTGCATAATGTAAGACATTATCATAATTTACTAAAAAACCCATGTCAATTTTTTTTGTAAAAAGATTCTCACTATTAGGAAAAATAATTTTTTTTTTACATTGTTCATACAAATAAAAACGTTATGTTTAAAATATCATTTGCATAATGTCTCTTGAATGCTAAAGGAAATACATAACTAATATGTATTTTCGGGTACATTCAATCGAAGCTACATTGAATTAGGAGTGTTTGGGTTATCTCTTGTTTTGTTACAAAATTTGCTAAATGAAATTATTTTTATGCATTAAAAGGAGTCGAGATAACCGCACCTCCACATTGTCCTCGTATAGGCACACACTAGAACATTATATCTAAATTCTCTTTAGTTTCAACTAAAGTTTGTAATTTTTGTATCTATGATCAATCATGCCTCCCGCGACTTTCTATGACCACAAAGACACCCTAAACTACCTTCCCAAACATAACAAAACTAAGGGTCTTACTCTGGCTCAAGTGAAAATCTTTAAGGCTCTAGAGAAACGTTATGTTCACGAGGGTAGAACCATTGACCAATCCTTTCTAGAAGGAACCAACATTCGTCAAGAACTTGCAACCATTCACTTTGATGGTCTCTTGGACATCAACGAACAAATATGTCCTAGATTTGTCTTGAAGTTTTATGCTAGTGTTGTCCTCACCACCAATGATTATGGTCTCATATCAATCCAATTCAAAGTCAATCAAAATGACTTCAACATACCTCTAAATCAATTTGTGGAAATCCTTGGAATTCTATGTGAAGGTACATACCTTTACTCGGATAAATGGTCTTTATCAACCCTTGATTCTATTGTTGATCGTATGCCTCCATACGACACTCCTTTAGTTCCAAAAGAAATAATCCGAGACCATTTTGCCCTTCCTAGAACTTCAAACACAAGAACAACCCGCCAAGGTAATGAAGTCAACCGAGACCCGTTTGGCATGGAGCTAAATGAACTTAGGCCAAAATTCAAAAAGTGGGAAGAAATTCTTAGGGCCAATGTCTTATGTACCATAGGCAATCGTGATCACATCAATGCTTGCCTTTGTTACATGCTTTATAGCTTGTCAACTCATCAACCTTTCAACCTAGCCTACTATGTTGCCAAAAGGATGGCGGACATACCAATGTTAGGAACCACCGCTCTTCCATACGAGATGCTTCTCACCTGTCTCTTTAGAGCCTTTGCACCCAGTCCACCCAATGCTAGAGATTTTTATCCCGACTACTCCCTTGTTAATCACATATTTGTGCCTTTGAGTGATAAGAGAGTAGCAAAAACTCAAGGAAAACATTCTCATCTACCTACTTCCTCATCATCATCATCTATGAGCGAGGATGATGGACTTCCAAACTCTAGGCTTCCACCTCTTGAGTACTTCCAACAACTCCCGGCCATTGAAAATCAATCGGAAGAATTCAAGCAAACAAGAGGGATGTTCAAGTGCATTGGAAGATTCCTAACAAAGATCAACAAGAAATTGGATAGGCAATGAGATGTTTCATGAGCGTTTGGTACATTTGCTTCTAACAATGAAGTTTGATGTATTCTTATGGTCGTAGGATGATAACTTAACGTTGAACAATTATGTGAACTAACATTGTCTTGTAGGGAGATAACATTATGATGTTATCATTTTTCTATCCGTATCCCCTGTTTGGTACATCTCACATTGTTAGTGATATCATTAGCCCTGGTTTGATCTATAACCTTACATGTGTTAATACCTGTTTTATTGTTTATTTCTAATCACAACTAATTAATTACACATGTTTTAGGAAAATTTACAGGATTTGAACGGGGTTCGGGGGTTCAAAAAATGCCTTTGTTTACTTTTTTTGATTGGCGGATTGGACGGAACCAAAAATTTGGTACCGTCCGTCCAAAATTTTGGTGCCGCCAAAATTTGCCTGACGGATCAGGCGGAACCAAATTCTTGGTTCCGCCTGTGTTGTCGATTGGTTCCGCCATTTAACAGCTATATTTTTTAAATTTTCGTTCAATCCCGCACTCTAGATCATTCATTCTTGTTATTAGGATACTTTAACTGTTATTCCTTCATATTAAGATCATCTTAGCTTACTTAGACCAATAGGAAAACCATTTCCCACCAAAACTTGAAATTTCAAAAATCCACTCAAGTTACCTTTCTCCACAAAGCAAGGATCCCTCAAAATGGTTCCTTGCCATCCGTGGATCACTGACATCAAAATATTTTCCACTCATCACCATGCATTAACTGCATATCTTTCCTATTTCACTCAACTCAATCCCATTGGATTGACTTTGATGATTTGATAACCTTCCCTTCCACTTCCAAATCATTAGAAACCACCATTTTTGTATGGTTTAACATCAAATCCAAACACACTCTTCCATAAATCTTGGATTCTATAAATAAGAACCTTTAGGATGATCATTTCTCACACCTTCACCACCATTTCTAGTAAAATTTTTGCATATCTCAAGCATTTTCTTCACAATGACAAAGTCAAACAAATCTTCATCACCATCAAGACCACCTAGAAGAACTGCTAGGATGAGTGTAAGACCTTGTTGCTTTGTCAACCTTAACTCATCATCATCAGACTCATCACCACTCAACATCTCATCTCCAATCAATGATGAAAACTTTCTCACCTTGTCCACTCCAACACCTTCACCTATCATCATAACAACTTTACCACCAACAAAAACACCAGTGGCCACCACACCACCTCCCGCACCATCTCAAATACCCAAATCACCATCACCTCCAAGATCTCCAAAACTTCAACCATTAGAGTTATTTGCCACACCACCAACCTCTCCACACCCCTTCTTGGAAACTTTAGAAGACCTACCTCCAAGATCAACCAATCCACCACCATTGTCATTTGAGTGTGAACCATCACAACAACAACCATTACTCTTCTACCCTATCTATAGGGAAATCCATGGCCCACTCTATGGTGATCATGCTCTACCACCTCAACAACCTCAACCTCAACCCTTCTCGCCAACCTCAACACTTAGAGGCATTGACGAGTCCATGTGGATTGACCCTCCACAAACTCAAGGTCAAATAAATGAGGAACTTGACCACCTCTATGCCTTTTCCAACATGGTAGATTCTCACCTCCATGAAGCAATGCAACTACAAACCACCTTGGTTTCCTCCATCATCTCTCCACCAAATCCCAACCACCAATCAACATATGTTCCACCACCACCACCACCAACAAACGAACCTACCCTACCACCAAACTTCCCTCGCCATGGTTGCCCCATGTGTGAACGAACCGCTCATCTTACACAAAGAACCAACATATTGGTTCATGAGCTCCAAAACGAGATGAGGTACATTTTAAACCACATCCTCGAGCACCTTAAGGCTCTTTCTCACCCTCCTCAATAGATGCTCACATTAGGTCCTCCACATCTTAGAATTTTTTTTCTTTTCTAAGTTATTTTTTTTAGGATTTTTATTCTAGGACTTTTCTTTCTAAGTTATTTTTCTATTTATTTCCTTTTATAGCATCTACATTATAGCCCAATTTTGTGACTTTTGTCACAAAATATTTTCTAATGAATGATGTTTGTTGATGTTTGTGTGTTGGTTGTGACTTCTTATTGTACATGGTTGCTTGTGACCTCTTATTGTACATGGTTAGTTGTGACTTCTTATTTACACTAACCTTTGTTTTGTAGCACTTATTTATACTTGGCACCCAAACTAGGGGGAGTATTGACCAAGGGGGAGCTAATCAAGCACTCAAAATTCATGCATCATTATACTTAGCACCCTAACTAGGGGATTATTGACCAAGGGCTTGCACTACATTCCGCTACATTTTTCTTCTTTTTGTTTCGACAAAAAGAGGGAGATAATATTAAACTCATACATCACACATTTTATACAATTTAAAATGGCTAAATTGATTTTAAAAGTTGCATAAAACTAGTTTAATCTATATTTTTAAAGACTTGCAATTTATTTATCTCATTGCTTAAAAATAAACTTTATGTTTTGTCCTCAACAAAAAGAGGGAGATTGTTAATACAAATATCGTCTAAAAAACATTATTTATATTTTACGATCTTTGCTATATTTTGTTAATGACAATTATAAACTTTATTTTTAGCAAAACGTAAATATAGTTAACTCTTTTACATATATAGTCACAAGTCTTTCATAAACACAAAACATCATCTAACTAGTATATACATGTTACATATTCACTTTCATATACATTTTACAAATTAATTCATATATATTTTAATCTTAAATTGGAAATGTATTATGACATTATGGCATGCATCACTTTGAAATCTTTAGGAGATTTTGAAGATCATTTGAAGATCATGTGAATATCTTGTTTAGATCCTTACTCAATGAAAAGATATGAAAATATCTTGGTTAGATTTGGTGAAGATTTTTGAATATTTGCTGTCAGGTTCCCACGGAACCAAACAGGTACAAGGACGGATCCCTCATTTTGGATCTGCCCCATCCGTGGCTTGTTGAGGTAGTTGGCCTATAAATAGCAAGCCACACATTCATGTATTCTCATCACTCATAAGCATAAACAACATCATACATTCTTTCATTCATATCTAATCCATTCATATTTCATATTTCATTTTAAGTGATCTTTCTTTGTAGCAAGAACATCAAAGCATCACAAGCTTCAATAAAGCGTTGCAAGACTTGTTAGTTAGTTACTATGTGAATTGTTATTTTTCACACATCATTTTTTGTACCAAACAATCATAAAACCTCTGTAGTGATCGGTTAGTTTTTTAGTCCTCAAAATAAATAGAGTAACGGGAGTGGTTGTACCCTTTTAAAAGAACTCGGTATTTAGCTTTGTACCGGAAAAAATGTAAGCGACGCTTGTAAAGGTTTTCTCCACCGAGAAGGGAGCTTGTTTCTTAGTGAAGAAAAACTCTCGAGTTAGAGACTCGAGGAGTGGAGTAGGGCAAGGAAGAGAGTCCTTGTAGACCGAACCACTATAAACAATCGTGTTGTGGTTTGATCGTTTCTTTCTTTACTTTCCTTTACCCTTCTTGTTCTCTTGCGGTTTTGGCTTCTGTATCCTACCACCATGAATAGCCAGTACTTGTGATGTAGGTTCCTTTGGAGGTAATCCTTTCTCAAAGTCAATGAGCATTGCATGCAAATCACTCACTGCCTTCCCCGTGCAATGCATGTTGAAATTACGCACAAAACCTCCAAAGTCCTTGTTAAGGGACCTGTTGATTAGGCTAATACATACATCAGGAGGATAATGATAATTGAGTTGCTCTAGTTGGTTCACGTATCCTTGCATTTCCAAGAAGTGAGCACTCACGGATTTACCATCTCCCTGCTTGCAGCTATGAAGAACATCGATCAAATCTTACAATTCAACTGCTTGTAGTTTCTCAAACATACGTCTGAGTTCGTTGAGCTTATCATAAGGAAAAAAAAATGCTCAAATAGCTTTTGAAGAGCATTTGACATCATTCCAAGCATCATGCAAGCCACATCATTATGTTTCTCGTACTCAACTTTCCATGCTGCTTTTTCTTCTTCAGGTGCAGTAACAGTAGGTTCAGCAGGGCAAGGCTCATTCAAATATTCTAGTCTTTTGTTCACCCGCAGGACAATCCTGAGTGACCTATACCAGTCATTTAAGTTGGGGCCAGTCAATTTTTCTTGTTCAAAGAAACTTTTGAAAGCAGAAGTGAGTGTAGAGTTATCGGTTTGAGCCATTTATACAGAAAAAAGTTAAAATATTAGTATTTTCGATAATACAAACTTTCAAGAAAATTAAATACCCTTGGTAATATTCATATAACCATAGAATTTTCTTGAAACTAGGACCCAAATTAACATAGTTCCATTACATCAGTTGATCTGCTAGTAATGAAAGTATAAAACAAGGTAATTGTCGAATACTAATTGGCAAACATTTTCCAATTCCTAGATCATTATGGGATTTACAATTGCCAAAAGTCTATTTGCAATGTAAGCACGTTGTATCCCATCTTATGACTTGAGTCATAGCTCTCACTAACTAACTCAATTAAGTTGTCTAATTTAGAAACTGCAAATATCCAGTTGTGATCTCACGCAACATGAAAATTCGCCTTGTCATTGCAATCTAGTCAAGATCCCACTTAAGCTAAATTGCAACTTCAAGTGTTTCTTATAATTAGATGGCATAAACTTAAATTTAAGGGTACTAATTTGGTGTGTATAATCAAAATATGCACAAGAAGCACGCATACAACTTCGTATCATAGGTTTTAATAAAACTTTTTATTAACCAATTTCACTAAGATCAAATCAACAATGTTTTAATTGAGGTTTTGGATAAACCAATCAAATAGTTACCTACTATTATCACCCACTATATCCTTGTTGGGTCCGTTAGTACCCAAGGATCCTGAAAACAGGATTTGAATACAAATTACGCTAAGTGGACCAAAAACATACTTAAGTCACTGAGTGAACAGTTACTCAGTGAGTTACCTTCAAGATGCTCAGGACGAGTCTATGAATAAAGACTCACCACTCAGTGAGGCGGAACTCCCTGATTGTTACTTAAAACAAAGAAGAAGGTAATGGGTTCAGTGAGTATTGGACAAAAACTCACTGAACCCCAGTCTCCTCAACAACAATAAGTGATTAAAGACTAAAGACTGAAGGCGAAGACTGAAGAACCTGAAGCCTGAAAGAAAGGCGGGATTGAGCGGGAAGAGTTTGAAGAGATAAGGATAAGTCTTATCGGGCCTAAAACAAACCTTCCCTAAAGCGGCTAAAAGTCAAGAAGTGTCAGAACTGACACTCGAAGACTTTTTGGCCCATTACTATTGGTTCTTGGAAATGACAAATACTGTTGTAGTTGTCAGACACGCTTTGTATTCCTTTTTTATTTTAATCTTCAGTACTCTTTGATGTTTGTATATAAATAGCAACAGATGGAGAAAAGTGTGTTAAGTTTTGTGCATTAAAAGCTTAGACTTTCACAAAACCACTTTTCTCCTACAAGGAGTAACTACATCCCTGAGATAGCTCAGTGGGTCAATATTGTTACCACTCAAGCATAGCTTGTGTTTAGATAGGAGACACACCATACCTTGTCTATTCAATCCCAAGTGTTTGTTCCGCAAAACACTTGGGTAATAGATTCTTTGATTGATTTCTAATAAGAATTTAAAAGTTGAAAAACTTTGTTTTTTTATATTTACGTTTTACTTATCAGCTATAATTAATCATTACATTAATCTCAGTCATTAACACAATTAGATTAACTCTATAGTTACTTCTAAGCGTGTAAAGGGAACAACAAGTGGTATCAGAGCCTCTGGTTTATAAAATCATTTCAAAAACTAAAGAGTGCTCAAGGTTTTTAAAACCAAGATCCTACTATGGCTGATATTAATGTGCCCCAGCTCGTCGATAAAAAGGGTGGAAGCTTTTCAGCTGTTGCCCCCAGACTTGAAGCTGGAAAATTTAGCAAGTGGAAAAATCGAATGCTTTGCTACTTGACTGGTATGGAACCATACTACATCACTTGTGTCAAAGAAGGTCCTTATGTCCCAAAGACTGCTGAGGGGCTAAACAAGCCTGAAGCTCAGTGGACCATTGATGAGAGAAGGGTGGTCAATCAAGACCAATGCCTGAAAAGCTTAATTATATCTTGTCTTCCTGACGATATAATAGAATCAGTCATTAACTGTTCAACAGCCAAGCAAACTTGGGATGACTTGATTAATAGCTTTGAAGGTCCCTCAGATACCAAGAAAAACAGGATCATGGACCTGAAACTTGAGTACAATACTTTCAGGGCAAAGGACTCTGAAAGTCTCTCTCAGACATATACCAGATACAAGACCCTGATAAACGAATTATCAAATGATGGTGTAGTTTTGTCTAAGCATGAGACAAATGTTGGCTTTGTCAATAGTCTCCCTGAGAAGTGGCTAAACTTCTCACAAGGCCTCAGGAATGCTAATCACATTCAGACCCTTGAGCTCCCTGAGATCTATGGGAAGTTTGTCTATGAAGACAACTTAATCTCTAGGAGATACCCAGACTCAAAAGCTCTTGAGTCCAAAAAGGCCCTGACCACCTCACCCATATCAACTGCCTTTTATTCTAATGGTGTTGTGCAGGATTTTCAAGAGGATTCTGAAGATGAGATTGATGAAAGAACTGGTGATGAATACCTAAGTGACTTAAACTTGGAATTTCAAGAAAGGGCACTCCTTGCCAATTCAAAACGTTTCATCAAAAGAAATCAGTCAAACTTTTCAAAAGCTAAAGCAAATGAAACCACTGAGTTTTTCAAATGTGGTAAAAAGGGCCACTTTGCTAGAGACTGCTATTTAAAATCCATCTCAGAACCCTCTTACAAATTTTCTGGAAACAGTTCCTCAGGAACTAGCAAGTTTCAACCTAGAATGCTTCAGTCGACCCAACATTTTCAAAACAATAATATTCAAAAGGGTCAAAAAGACTTTGAGGCTAAATATAGGAAAGCTAAGGCTAAACTTGCTCTTCTTGAAACTAATCCCTCAATGTCTCAGGCTGCTCATACTTCCAAACCTGTTCAGACAAAGAACAAGGTCCTTGTAGCAGAAGCTTATGACTGGGATGAAGAAGAAGTCTCCTCAGATGATGAGGAAATTAGAGTGAGTGCACTGATGGCACTCTCTGAAGGTGATCAGGTGGCTGTTGGAAAAAGTCATGCAAGGAACGGAGAATGGGTGAACATAACCATGAAGAAGGTAAATATTTTACTTTCAATGGATGATGATTCAGACTGGAAGTCCTATATGAATTATATTTGTGTAGATCTTAAGTTTGTAGAAGAACAAAGGCTTAACTTGCTTTCAAAATATAACAATCTTGTGTTAGAATTAAATAAATGTAGAGATGAATTGCTTGTATTAAAACAAGCCAAGCTAGAAACTATTAGACTACAAATTCAAAACACTGAAATTTGAAACAAAACCAAGCCCTTCAAAATGAACTAACAAGAAAAGGTTTGTCATTGAAAGCTGGACTAGAACACTACTAGAATATTGAGCAACAGTGACGGAAATTAGCGACTGAATTAGTCTGTCGCAAAAATATTGGTTCACAGTGACGGATTAGTGATAAATTACCTACAAATTTGGCTTTGATAAATCAGCTACCAAAATAGTGACAAATCAGCAACAAAATTAGAGAGGAATTACGCATCCGTCACAATTCTATCGCTAAATGTAATCATATAGAGACGAAGTTAGTGACGGACTTAGGTTGAAATTATTAGCGACAAAATTATGACGACATAGTGATGGATTTTTTTAGCTGTCTCAAATACGTCGCTAAGTTTTTTTCACTTAGTTACTTATTAACGATGGACTTGAGTATATTAATATAGTGACAGTTCTTTGAGGGCAATGATAGAGTAACAACAAAAAATTAGTTAGTCTTATACGTATTTGAAAATCTCCCGATCGCTAACAATAATGGATGCTATGTTATGTTTAAAATGATAAGACGAGTCAAAACAACCACAAAAATATGAAGACCAATTTAGCCAAATTAAATTTAAAGAAAAAACATGTAATGCGATAATATTTATATTGGAACATTTTGATTATCACGTTATATATTACAACTTGAGGAAGCTCTTAAGTTTATCCACGAGTTTCAAAATTTTAATATATTCAAATATTTTAGTCACAACTTCATTAGAGTTATCAATTTTTAAATAAGTAAAACTTTAGATATCTCTAGGATATTTAACAACGATATTTGATTTTTGACCAAGATAACTACATAGCCCGTGTTATCTCGGGGTCTTACTAGTCTATTACTTAGAAAGCTTATGAGTTGTAACTAGATATGGCAAAATAGGTGGGTCGGGTCGAGTCGAGTTGGGTCACGGATCTACATGGCTTTGATAAATTTTGTTAATTCCCTCTAAATATTTTTGTTCGTCCCGCCTAAGTGTTTCACCAAAAAATTTCATTCTCCCTTCATTTTCATTATCCATTTGGGTATTCCTCATTGTTCACCCACAGTTATACTTTCATCTCATTTTACATTTACCCCATCTGGTCTCCATCGCCAACCACCAATCATTCAAATTCAACTATGGATCCCCATCCTCCCAAGTCACGGACTACAATTCTAAGTCATTCACCACCAATTTCAAGTCCACTAGTCTATAAATCAGGTATTTTAATGTCGTCTATCTTCAATTCCATAACTAATTTGAGGTGTACATGTGTCAATTTCTTGTTTTGGTAATTTTCGAATTTAGGGTTCATGTGAACCCGAATCTGTATAACCTTATAACGTTTTATATGCTACAATTGATGCTTATTACATGTATATTTCGTGTATTAATTTCTCATTCCATGCTTAATTTGGAATATTACATGTATTTGTTATAGGACTTGTGATAAATTGTTTGGTTATGGTAAAAAAAGTAAATAGTTTGCATAGTTCTGGAAAAACGGCCTTGTAACCAAAAGGGAAAATGGTGAAACTTAATTTGGGGCTGTTTGAGTCACTTAAGGGTTGTTATGTCAGTTAAGTTTGTGAATTTGGGGCTATTTGAATAACTAGGGGCTGTTTTTACTTGAATGAATTACTATAGATGTATACTCTAATACCGATAAGTAAAACTTTTTTTGTTGAGATAAGTGATGAACTATGGGCTGCAAAAGAATTACAACAGCTTATTGAGCTTCTAGCTTCACCTATACATACTAAAAGTAATTTGACTGCAGGTGATAGCAGCGACAAATCGAGCTGATATTTTGGACCCTGCCCTCATGCGTTCTGGTCGGTTGGATCGTAAGATTGAATTTCCTCATCCCACTGAGGAAGCAAGGCCCCGCATCTTGCAGGTATGCCTTTACAGAATTCATCAGGTGGTTTATATGAATTGATCTTTAATTACATGTTTGTTGAGTTTGATTTTGTGAAAACCTCCTTATTGTAGATCCATTCCCGGAAGATGAATGTTCATCCAGATGTCAACTTTGAAGAGTTGGCTCGGTCTACAGATGATTTCAATTTTTAGTGTTTGGGTAAACTGATAATGATTCGCATTTTCTGATTATCAGATATGGATAATCAGGTAAGAAGTTGCTGTAAGAACACTGATTATTGAGATAACTGTAAATTATCTGAACTATCTGTTGCTTTAAGCAACTGATTATTTGGTTATGATTGTCTGAATCTACTTCTTCAGTTCACAATAAGCAATTTGGATGTGCTCATCCAGACACTCCCTTATTGACCTAATACTTGCAATAGAAGTTACATTAATGGCTTTTCTGAATATTTATTCATTATATTAGTATTGTATCTTATAGCTGTTATAAAATTGAAATTTCAGGCTCGTGGTATGAATTATCTGCACAATTGTTCACCTGTTATAGTTCACCGTGATTTGAAGTCTCCAAATCTTCTTGTTGATAAGAATTGGGTTGTGAAGGTGGTATACGGACCTTATGTCGCTATGTTTTTTTTACAATAATAGTGACACCAAATCTTTAAATTATGTATTGTGGCTGACATATCAACCTTCAGGTCTGTGACTTCGGGTTGTCGAGAATGAAGAACAGCACATTCCTTTCTTCAAGATCTACAGCAGGAACGGTATGTCTTGTCGAGTATACAGTTGATGCCATCTTTGTCAGATCACATAGATAAAATTAAAGGCGCAATATTTCAAATGGGTTAAAAGTTGCCCAAAGCGTCTTAAAATCCATAAAGCGTCCTATTTTTTCAAATAGTTAGATATTGTTGGAATATTGTCATTTTTGTGATCGTATTATAATAATACTGGATATGAAGTGTCTCAGGGTCGATGCAACCTGACTCAATCCATACCAAAAACCGTTATACAACCCGCCAATTCTGCAGCCTCACTATATGGCATTTATAAAATATATGTTACCATAAATAGCTACCATCATTGATAATTGTGTAATGCTACATGATTTCTGTTGACAGTTCCATTTGGTATGCTTGTTTTTCAGGCAGAGTGGATGGCGCCAGCAGTCCTAAGAAATGAACCTTCAGATGGAAAGTTAGTATTTGTCTCATACATATTTCTCATCTGTAAAGTAATTACTGATTATTGCAAGAGTGGGAAAAGAAAGAAATGAGTTTCTTGATACCAGAAAATTTATGTTATATCCTGATTTTGATTGTGATGTACTAAATTGCAGGTGTGATGTATATAGCTATGGTGTGGTTTTATGGGAGCTTTGTACGATGTAACAACCATGGGGTGGAATGAATGCAATGCAAGTTGTTGGTGCAGTCGGGTTTCAACATCGTCGTCTTGAAATTCCAAATGACATGGACCCTGTTATTTCAGATATCATTACTAAATGTTGGCAAACGTGAGTCTTCCATTTCTCAAATGAATATTCTGCTTCCTTCATAACATGTTTTTAATATTCATTTTCTGTTATAGAGATCCAAAACTACGACCTACATTTGCCGAAATCATGGCTGCCTTAAAGCCGCTTTAGAAGTAGAATACAAATTCTAAAGCGAGTAGAGAGTAGACCAATTGGATTGCATAATGTAACAGCAAACTGAGCAAAGGGTTTGCGCTCTTAATCTGAGAATAATGAAGCCAGGCAATTAATTTGCTTGGTACAACAATGTGAGAAAGGCGTGGTTTGGGTATGGCAGTGAATACACACACTTCACAAAGGAATCTGATTCTTTTCTTTTTACTATATCATTTTCATGTATTTTGTAGAAGCTGGTATGCTAGCTCTTCGACGTGATGCCACCGAGGTACTAATGCTCACCCATATATCGTTTCTTTTGTTCAAGAATAAGCTATACTCTTGTGGCTAGATCTAATGCTTTACCATGACATGGCACCAATTTTCCATGTTACTACACCGCTCATTTTGTTAACTGGAATCAGCAATATCTTATTCAAATTTGTGTTGAATGAAGTGCAAAGTAGCTTGATTTGATTAACAGACTATAGTGGTGGGCAAACACATGATACACATATTTTTTTGTCAGAAAAGAAGTGTATTAGTATAGTAGTGTGGGCATTGATTGGGACTACTATCAAGAGGAAATACCAGGTATGTATACTTGACCTTGATTAAAACTGATGCATGCCACGCTTAACACTGTCAAGCTTATGTTAGGGTTAATTACTTCAATGGTTAATGCTGATATTTGCATAACTGATAGTGGTTTTAAAATATATATTAGATAAAGTGAAACATATATCATGCTTGATTTGAAGTGTTGAACTGTCGTTGGTGAGAGTGGGTGCATGTTAAAATTTACATCGATTTTTGTATTCTGTCCTTATGTTATTTACTATCAATAAATAGTATAAAGTTATCTGGATCCTAAAAGCCGCTGATCCACATGGTCCAGTGAACCATAAAGTGCTGTAAAGTGAACCATGAAGTGTTTTGTAAAGCTGACACTTGTTTATATCGAATGAAGAGTGAGCTAAGATTTTTTTCTTTCCAGGTGAACCATGAAGACTTTAACGAAGGGATCATCCAAGTTCAGGCTAAGAAGAAAGCAAGCTTGAATTACTATGCCATGAAGACTTTAACGAAGGGATCACTTACGGATTTCATGTATGTAGGCCACTGTTGCGGATTTGCAGAATGATACTCATCAGGAAAGTCGGTTTTTACTTTATTGCTTTAAATGTTATTTTGATTTTAATGATTGGTGCACTTACTCCTGGTAATTGTATGCAGTTAACATACGCACAGAGACAACCCTGGATAAATGATCTCACTTGCTCACATTGAAGGAGGTATGTCTCAGGTATGCAATTTATTACGACCACTTACTTAAGGAATGTAAGTATAAGCAACTTTTACGTTCAATAATCTCATTTTGTGTTATATTTTTTCTGACCTGTTTTATAGGTGACTGAAGAGTTAGAAAAGGTACTTCATCATCTTTTTCATTTGTCTATGGTTAGTGGAATTAAAGTGATTGCAGCCCTTGACGCTGCAGATTATGCATTGTACTGTTATCAGTAGCGTAAGTTTTAGTAGTCAACTTTCTAACTTTTTTAAGTGCCTTCGATTTATCACAGCGCAAATTATGTGTGCTGCAACGTATATAGATTCGGATGTATAGGAAATGAAACTGTGGAATTTAATATCGGAGTATACTGGTACAGGTATAGATTCCCAGGTTTCTGAAAACTCTTCTGCTCTTGGTGGAGATGAAAATTGGTATTACACGTCACCAGGTTTGCTTAAACTTTATCTAAACTTCTGATTAATAATGGAACATTTCAAGTGCTACCTGTAATTTCTTATATGTCTGATCTGCAGTACACACTTGAGGTTTGCTACATGTTATATTAATGGTTTCATAGTGTTGCATATTCCTCCTCCGTGCGGCCAACACATACATTTTATGTAAGCATACTTAACTATATCTTAAGCTCACAAGATAGGCAGACTGTTAACAAAATAAGTTTATTGTCCAATGATTCTCTAATATTTACGTTTATGTTTTATTGTGTGACAGGTTACTTACCGAAACCATTTTAGGTAAGCAAAATTTGTTCTACATTTCCAGTTATGTGAACGATATTTAGTTACTGCTTTCGGTATTTGTACATTGTGTATTAAACATATTCATGCATATAAACAGGGGTTTAAAGAGTTGGTTTTTGTTTAATGAAACATACCTTTTACATTTGATAATGGTGATTTTAAAGCTACCAAATAAACAACGAGAGGAGGATCGTCGTGAAAGGCAAGATAACCTTAGGGAGTTCCAAAAGATTATGCTTGGAAGATCATCACATCCCCTTCTACCTAGTAACCCTTAAGTCTTTGTAGTAGGATACCGTATATTAGCATTGTAGACATTTTATTATCTTGGAGTTGTAATTCGAATGTTTGATGGATATTTTACGAATTTTAGTATGATTTTGAATGAATGTATTATGCAATTTTTGGATCATTATGTAAATTATTCTCCTAACTACACAAGAATTTGTTACTAGTTATTGTGGTAAATGTGATTAATATTTACCGTTGGAAATCAAATTTAGCGACAAAAAGTTTGTCGCTAAGCCGTCACTTGATGGTCGAATCAAATTTAATTTTGGCAACTTTAAAAAGCTCTAGTGAGGGGCCGGAGACCGAAAATCCGTTGCTGAAACTCTAAAATTTCTGTCGCAAAACTTGTTGCTAAAATTTTGCGAGGCCCTTTTTTGTGATGGAATATATCCGTCAGAATTTCGTCGTTGAAGGGCTTTAGTGACCAAATAGCTATGCAAACTTTCGTTGCTGATGCCTGATTTTCTAGTAGTGGAAAGAACCCCAAGGTCTATGACACTGTAAGTCTTATTCCTAATAATGACAAGAAAATTATAGGAATAGACCAACTCACTGAAACCCCCAGTGATAGTCACAAAGAAAAGACCTTTATTCCAGCTGGCATATCTTTTGAGCAAGAAATGAAACCCAAGTCAAATGACTGGATTGTCAAGGACAACCCAGTCAGTAAGTTACCAAACTTTGAGACTGGAAAAATCTTGCTTCCTGAAAGTCAGGCTCTGAAAAATATGCTTGGACTTACTGACCAACCCAGTAGTACTGAGTCAGTCAATGATTCTGAATCAGAATCATTCACACCACTCCCATCTCTGAATATCCTTCAAGGTGCTGCACCATGCTCAGACCTCCCACCATTGGTCTACTCTCAGTATTCTCCAAAGGAAATCCAGGAATGGGAAAAACCATCCTGAAAAGGCAATCCCCTGATGTCTCAGTATATTCTGATGACTCGTCAACTTCAATCCCTCCTGAAGTAAAAACAGAAAGCCCTGACTCAAAAATTGATCAGTTGGCTGAGCTTGTCAGGAAGCTGAGTGAGAAGATTGAATCTTCTGAGAAACCATCTCAATCCAAGATGAGGGAACCCAAATCAACTTCCTCAAGCACCAAACCAAAACCCTCAAAACCCTTGAAAAGGTGTGAGCTGTGTCACTATACCAATCATTTCACTGATGATTGTTATATAATTCTTTATTGCATGATATGCAAAAAGGAAGATCACAGGACCTCTGATCACCAATCATACACAGCCACATCAAAGAATGGCAAACTTTAAAGCACAGGCTTTAAAATACCCTTCTGATTCTAAATGGAAACAGAAACAAAAGGCCAAGCCTTTTGCACCTTGCCCTCACTGTAGCTTCAATGACCACCATCCTAAGGATTGTCTAATGGACAACTGTTGTGAAATTTGTGGAGATCCCACTCAACACACCTCAGGACATGAGAAGGTCATTCAGACCAGAAGAGGTATGACCAAGTCATCCTCTCAGTCTACTGAGTCTACCTCTGCAATCAAATGCAAAACCTGTGGTAGCTCAGTCCACTCAACCACTGACCATGAATCAATTGATACATTTAAGAAAACTACTAAAGTCAAGCCCTCCAAAATGAGGGGTCCTAGAAAGAACTAACTCAGTTTACCATTTGTGCATAGGCATGCCAAGGAGCCTGTTTGGCATCTAGATAGTGGATGTTCAAGGAGCATGACTAGTGTGAAAGAATATCTCCACAAATATGTAGAAGAACCAGGACCCAAGGTGATATTTGCTGATAATTTATCATGTCTCACAGAGGGTTATGGTTCAGTAAACTGTAGTGCTATAGTCTTTACTAGGATAGCTTATGTCAATGGTCTTAAATACAATTTGATCAGTGTCAGTCAACTATGTGATGCAAAGTACATAGTTCAGTTTGATGATAAGCAAGGAATCATCTTCAATGCAAATAAGGAAGTTGTCCTTATTGCTCCAAGAAGGCAAGATGTTTATGTGTTAGACATGACCAATCTAACTCAGAATGGAACTTGTCTCTTTACTCAGGCCACTGAAACCCTCAACTGGCTTTGGCATAAGAGACTCTCCCACCTGAACTTCAAAAACATAAACAATCTTGTAAAACAAAACAAGGTCCTTGGCTTACGATCACTTGTGTTTTCAAAGGATAGACCTTGCTCTGCCTGTGAAAAAGGTAAACATCATAGAGCATCCTTTAAAACCAAAACAAACTTTTCCATCAGGAACTGCCTTCATCTTCTCCATATGGATCACTTTGGGCCCATCAGTCCTAGATCCATTAACCATGAGAAGTATACTCTGGTCATTGTGGATGAATACTCAAGATACACTTGGGTTTACTTCCTGATCAAAAAGAGTCAGGCAGCTGAAACAATCATGTCCTTTGTCAGGAAAATTGAAAATCAAAATGACATTAAAGTCAAACAGATTAGGACTAACAATGGAACAGAGTTCAAAAACTATGAACTTGAATAATTCTGTGATGAGAAAGGAATTTATCAAAAATTTTCCTCCCCTTACACACCTGAACAAAATGGTGTTGCTGAAAGGAAGATTAAAACACTCATTGAAGCTGCAAGGACAATGCTAAATGGATCAGTCTTTTCCAAACACTTTTGGACAGAAGCAGTCAAAACTGCCTGTTATACACAAAACAGATCCATCATTGTCAAGAGACATAGCAAAACCCCTTATGAGTTATTCAAGGGAAGGATCCCTGACATCAGCTACTTTCATGTCTTTGGGTAACCTATGTTTATTCATAACCACAAGGATCACTTAGGGAAATTTGATGCCGAAGCTGATGATGGATACTTCCTAGGGTACTCACTTGTCTCAAAGGCCTTCAGGGTGTTCAACACTAGGAGACAGCAAACTGAAGAAACATTCCATGTTACCTTTGATGAGAGCACTGATGCAATCAGTGTCTCTAACACCTCAGTGGAAGAAATAGGAATTGATGATTCTTCAAGATACCCTCCTGATGAACATCATCCTGAAAATGATCCTTCCACTAAGTACCAATCAAATGCTGACATCTCCTACTACATCATCCCCCACAACCTTCCTTACCCAACCATTACTGAGTTTGCTGAAGCACAAAGAAGTACTGATGCAATCAATCAGACTGAACCTAGTGCTCAGGAACTAAGCAATCACAGTGATCAGTCAACCCAGTCAGACACTCAAGATGCTGAAAATCATTATGTGTCTGCACCAGACCTCACCAATCAGGCCTCCTCAAGTTCTATTCAGTTTCCAAGACCTCAGGATAGCTAGACTAGGTCTCAGGATATAGAACTTGTCAATATAATTGGAGAGCCTATTGAAGGCATGCTCACTAGAAGCATGGCTGCACAATTAAGAGCAGCCTCTGCTAATGAATGCCTATTTGTGGACTTCATCTCCACAATTGAACCCAAAAGTGTCAAAGAAGCACTTACACATCCAAGTTGGGTTCAGGCTATGCATGATGAACTGGAACAATTTGACAGAAACAAGGTAATGACCTTGGTCAAATGTCTTGAAAATGTTTCAGTCATTGGCATGAAATGGGTGTTAAAAAACAAATCTAATGAAAATGGCATAGTCATCAAAAACAAGGCCAGACTTGTAGCCAAAGCTATAATCAACAAGAAGGCATTGACTATGAAGAAACATTTACACCAGTGGCAAGGATGGAATCCATCAGGATCTTCCTTGCATTTTCAACCTACATGAACTTCAAGGTGTACCAAATGGATGTTAAAAGTGCATTCTTAAATGGGTCACTGAAAGAAGAAGTTTATGTTCAACAACCTCCTGGATTTGAAATTAGTGAGTTTACTGACTATGTCTGCAAGCTTAACAAAGCCCTTTATGGACTGAAACAAGCACCCAGGGCATGGTATGAGACTCTCTCAGCCTTCCTGATCCAAAACAAATTTGTCAGAGGCAAGATAGACAACACATTGTTTATCTACAGGACAAATAATGATGTCATACTTGTTCAAGTATATGTTGATGACATCATCTTTGGCTCAACAAGTTATAAACTTTGCAAACAGTTTGAAAAACTGATGGCAAAGAAATTTGAAATGAGCATGATGGGAGAACTAACTTACTTCCTTGGACTGCAAATCAAGCAGACTGATAAAGGAACCTCTATCAATCAAGAGAAGTATGTCAGGAGCCTACTGAAGAAGTATGAGCTCAGTGACTGTGCCTCAGTCAAAAATCCCATGGTTCCACCAAACAACCTTGGTCCTGACCTTACTAGAAAATCAGTGAATCAAACTCTTTTCAGAGGAATGATTGGGTCACTGATGTATCTACTTGCGTCAAGGCCTGACATCCAATTCTGAGTATGTTTGTATGCCAGATATCAATCTGATCCAAGAGAATCTCATTTCACATCTGTGAAAAGGATACTCAGGTACCTGAAAGGTACTCCAAACCTTGGATTATACATCCAAAATGTTCAGGCTTTGATCTCAAAGGATACTCAGACTCTGACTATGCTGGATGCAACATGGACAGAAAAAGCACCTCAGGCTCCTGCCAAATTCTTGGTGGGAAAGTAGTCTGTTGGAGTGCTAAGAAGCAACAATCAGTTGCCATGTCCTCAGCTAAAGCTGAATATGTTGCAGCTGCCAGTTGTTGTGCAAATGTACTCTGGATGAAAAGTCAACTCAGTGACTATGGAATCCAATATAAGATGGTTCCCATCTTTTGTGATAACCCCAGTGCAATTGCCATCTCAAACAACCCTGTTCTTCATCAGAGAACAAAACACATTGATATCAGATATCATTTCATCAGGGACCATGTCATGAATGGTGACATTGAATTACACTTCATTCCAACTGAATATCAGCTAGCTGATATATTCACCAAACCCTTGGATGAACCAACTTTCACAAGATTGAAAGCTGAATTAGGAATGTTAGATATTGAGAATCAGTCCACTGATTGAATTCATCCTCCTAAGTGTAAATTTTGTCAAAAAAAAAAAAAAAAACCACAACCAGGTCCCTGACTCAATGTGTTCCTCAGTGAAACAAATCACTGAATCACCTTTCCTGAACCCCTCACTGAATGTAATATCATTCAGGGCCCTCAAAAAGACATTCAATGCTAACTTAAATGCTCTAAGTATCTAGTTAGTAAATGTCCGAGGTTGGTAACTGAATTCTTATTTAATATGAGAATATTTGTTCTTTTTCATTCTGGCATCCACCTCGGGGCCCCCACTTATCCACTTGGCATTTAATGCTGCCTCTCTCACATAAAAATATGTGATGATGTAATCTCTGCAAATTATACCTTTTTGCAGACGGCACAACTGTTCACCTCAACAGTTGCGCAAAACCGGAAAAGTGGAGTGGTTGTGCATTAAATACGGATCCCAAACGGTTTATTCAAAATGATTTTCAAAAATATATTTTGAGAAAATAAACCACTTAAATACCCAAAACACCCCTCCTCTTCACCTCCCTATAAATACCCCACACAAAATAAAAACACACACATTTTTAAAATCTTTAGAAAATTCTTTCCTTTTTTCTTCCAAAACTTGTGTGTGTTTATCATCTTTAGAAACCCAGACCTTTGTTGTTCTTGCAAACCCAAGACCTTCCAACAAAAATGGCTACTTCTAAGGCTATCACCTACGCCCCAAATGTGGAATTCACAATGGAGAGCGTAGACATGACCAAGAATAACATTGTAGGAAATTTTGCCTACCCCGAACAATTTTGGGCTTACAAGAATGTGGTTAAATACCTTCAAAACTGCTTTCTTGCTAAGGCGTTTACAAAAACCCCCTCTATCATATATCATGACTATCTGAGGAAATTCTGGTGTACTGCAGTGGCAACAAGCCCTGAGGACACCAAAGACTCAATAATCACTTTCTCAGTGATGAATGGGAGAAGGACCCTCTCCCTTGATTACCAAACCTTCATCAAGGCCACAGGCCTTGATTTCGCTGAGAACTTTGAACCTCAGCCCACTGACCAAGAAGTAAAGGCCGAATTGCTTTTACTTGGGCCACATGACCCAAAACAACCTGATGTGGCCCCAGGAATCCTCTTGGCCAAAGCGGCAATCATCAAGACCTGGTTCCCACCTGCCTGGAGGATCCTGATGACTTTTGTCATTCAGGTCCTTGGAGGCAATAAATCCTCCACGGAGCAATTGAACACATCACAACAAATGATTGTGTTCAGCCTCCTAGAGGGTAAAAAGATAGACATCGGAGGAATAATCTTCCGTGACCTCGTAGCCAAGCTCTCAGGAAAATATAGGCAAAAACATTTGTCTTACCCTAGGTTCATTTCCTGTGCGCTTCAGGCCTTACTAGGCTCTGATTATGTTAGGCCTGACGTTGAGGGATCTAAATCTGACGTCCTACATAAAGCCAACTATTCCAGAGACCTCACTGAGGTACAACCAGTCTCCTTGACCACATACATGTTGTTGGTCATTCAGGTAGAAAATGTTGTATCACCTATTCCTTCTCCTACAAAGCATGAGAAGAAGAAAAAGAAGGCAGGGTCCAAGAAGGTGGTTAAACCCAAATCACTCATCTTTGAGACTTCTGCCTCAGTGCCCAAAGAAGGGCAAACAATGGCCAAGACCTCAGAGACACCCATCATTGAGACCCTCTTGACCTTAAAACAAAAGCCAACGGAGGGTACTGAGAAATCATCCTCAGTGTCCTCGGGCAAAACCCTTCCTCATGGCTCTACTGACATACACAAGTCAGTGGGGTCAGGAACTTTCACCCTCTCACATCCTGATGAAGGAATTAGTCAATCACAACATATGCCTGAGGGAGTACAGGGTCCTGAATCCTCGGTAGAGCAGCACTACTCTACTGAGAAGGGGACCCACACCCTATCACATCCCGGTTACGGTCCTGAGAAACCACACTCAGGATCTCAGGTAGAAAAGGACTCTAAATCCTCAGAAGGGCAATCCAACCCTGATGGGAAGGGGGTCCACCAACAATCACAATCAGTGCCTCATGATAGTACTGGAGAACACCCGTCAGTCCTTGAAGGCACTCAGGGGACAAAGACTCAGAGGGATTAAAACCACCCGCTGATACGGAACCCAAAACCCCTCATGGCGGATCCAGTCACTCAGGAACTGACTCCAAAGTCCAGGCTGAGTAAACCCACTCAGTTATTATGGCGGGGTCAGAACCTGGCCACAACAAAGGTAAGCCCTCTTCTGAGGGGGCCGGATTCCCACAAGGTTCCAAATCTGGCAGATCTTGAAAGACTGTTGGATGACACATCAGAGGAGGAAATGGTAGAATTTGGAGATGAAGATGTTTTTAGTGCGGAGGAGGAAATGGAGACTGAAAAATACAACTCTCCTCCGCACCCTGAGCAACAACAATCATCTCCTCCTCCTGAGGATCAACAACCCTTCACCACAACCAACCCAACAACATCATCATCATCAGGTGCTTCTTCTGCTCCCGCTACTCCTCAGTGGTTGCAGAAGTATGACAATGTTCTTCCCCTTACTGAACAACAACTGGTTAAGTTTCTTCAAAAAGCCAACCAAGCTCTCTTCAATGAGCTTACTGAAGAACAATCACTACTAGAAAAACAGCTATTCTTAACTCCAAATGCGCGTCATAAAGGGGTCTTATGACGCGCAAATGCCCGTCAAGGATGGACCAGTCATAAAAATTCATGACTCGCATATGTGCGTCATCTCTCTATGACGTGCACTTATGACCCACGTTTTATGACTCTCCTTTTTTTCGTGTCATAACCTATTTTTTTTTTTTAAATAATTTTTTTCAGTTCCTAATTTTCTATTAAATGACAATTAAAAACCTGATAATACAAAATTAAAAACACAGATATCAAAATAACGCATTTCATATATTAAAAATATTAAAAACCTGATACTATACAAAATTAAAAACCAGGTTTATCGTTGCTAAACATAACTAAACATGCAGTTAGAGACTACCAGAGTACACAGCTAAGAACACCACGATACAGATACAGCATCAAGGACGGGCTCTTTTGCAGCTGCATGTTGGGCACTTGTACTGCTTGATGTGTTCGGCTCTGGCTGGAGTGATCTTCACACACTTACCATGAAACCACCTCTCACAAATGTCGCAGCATATCCAGAACTCATCAGACGCAAAACTTTCGCCACATGACCCACATAAAGTTTCACCATGTTCATCATCGTCTTCATCATCCAACCCGTCGTCATCATCTTTCATTGCTGGTGGTGGCGGTGGCTGCTGCTTTGGATACTTGCCTTGAGATTCTGGGTCTCGCTGCTCAGTCACCAAGAAAGAAAGAAACCCAATTAATTGTCCAGTTTAAAGAGCAGAAGTTGCAAAAGAAGTCCGAGCCAGAATAAAACTATTTCTAATAAACGGACCAGGGCCTGCAAATACTTTTTTTGTCCCTCTTAAACTTTATATCTGGTCATATTACTAGATACTATTAAGACAACTATATAATTATGATACTAACCTCGATTTTTCTTATAAAAGGTAGGCACTTAAATACACTTATACACTACAACCACTTTTGACGAATTCAACCCGCTCCAGTTTTAACACTCTTTTAAGAATTTACCAACTTGATCCTTTACGAGTAGTAGATGAACAGATCAGCTCAGTTCTTATTAAATGAGTTCAAGTTGACGACTCTTAACTCTTAATTAAATGAGTATGATTTGAGAAGAAAGAAGTGGTGAGCTCATAATCTCGTTGGATTAAGCTTGAGCAATTTTCAACGAATACCAGGAGTCCAAAATATAGCTGAAACCACAAAAATAAACATGAACAGGACCAACTAAGCATCACAATCATTTGAAATATTCTAGTGGGGACATTGAACATCAGCAAGAGAACAAATAAACCATAAAAGAAGGGATCATGAAGAGAAATTTACCTCGATCTGGAACATAGCCACAGAACCACCAAAGATGGATGAAGCAAAATGCAACCAAAAGAGGATCGAGACACCAGACGAGAGAAGGCCTCCATAAGATGTGAAGATAAGCTCCGACTGCAGATGCTACAAGAGCACAGCACAGAGACAGATAAACCTGCAATTACATTATACGGAGCCCTCATTGGGGCTGGTTTTGGCTGGACAGAAATCATCAAACAAACACCCTATGTTTGTGCACTAAGTAAACAAGTAAACGCACCCCCTTTGGATGGACTTTGTAGCTAATCCTAACAACAAAATAACAGCCTCTCGGCTGTGAATGTTACTAATCACAAAAAGGGTCTGCAAGTTTAAAATTTTCCCACCCCACTTGTTTCCTGCATATGACTGTATCAAATCCCAACTGATGCCAAGATATGAAACTTATACCAAGATATCAAATCCCAACTGATTCAAGGATATAATATATTCATGTCTAGAAACACAAATGACATCCATCGAATTCACAAAATCTGATCTACTTTTTATATAGTAACACATAAAAATTCAATCTTTTTCGATTATGTATATGGGTTTTTTCTAATTCATTATTTGACAAATAAGATGAAAGGTCAGATCTGTACCAATGTCACGAACAAAATATGACGGTGGATCAAACATCTGCCGTTGGTGGAACAGATCGGTCAACCATCTGCAAATTACATAGCCAAATTGGAGACAAATGTGTCATACATGAGGTTTATTCAATACAAATAAAAATTAATCATAATAATATTACCTGCTCAAGTTTGTGTTACAAACCCAAAAAAATTAGATAAACATCTTTATACCTACAAATATAAACATCTTTATACCTACAAATATAAACATCTTTAAAATTAGATAAAAATCTTACAAACCAAAAAAAAGACAATATCGAAAGTATTTCACTTAATATCAAAAAATATTTATATCGATGTTATAAAAAAAAAGCATCGGATGAAATAATAAAGAACAATTAGGAGTAAATAAATTAAATAGATGGATAGGAAAACGCATACTGACAGATGGGATGAATGGTGGTGCAGATGGTGGTGATACTTGGTGGTGGCGGCGCTATTTGTGTAGAGCCAGAGAATGATTTGCGGTGGTGATGGCGGCTGAAGGTTGGAGATGGTATTGCCGGTGAGTGGTGATTGGTGATGATCGAGTGGTCATGGCGGAGGGAGAGGGATCGCATGTTTATTGTCTGAGGGAGATAGGGATCTGTGGGTAGGGAGATAGGGATCTGTGTGTGTGTTTTGTCTGTGTGAACCAAGGGGGTTGTAAAACATTGGGGGTTATAGAAGTGTATTCCGTGTGGTATTTTATGACTTTTAAAATTGCGTGTCATTCAGCCTTCAGATTTTACAAGTTATAACAGTTTTTTTATGACTCACATTTTTGCGAGTCATCTTGAAGCGTGGGTCATAAAAAAAGAGTCAAGGATAGCCATATTTCTAGTAGTGAATGGAACCAACATACAGAAGCAGCAGTCTCCTATGCTGACTTCAGGGCTACTGTTGAAGAGACACAGGGTAAAGTGCTTCAGGTCGCCAAACTCACTGACAAACAACTCGGTAACCTGAGGGAATCTTTAGATTGTATGGGCACTGAACAAGACAAGTAGCTCACAAACATCTTGAAGGCTCTTGATCATGTTCAGGAAGAACTAGGAGATGATCCCACTTTCCTCACACAGTTGAAGGAGTACATGGATACTCAGACCACCACCTCCACCAACATCACTGAGCTTTTAAAGCTTCTTCAGGGGGTGGATCTCAAAACCATCAGGTCTCAGCAAGATTCTCTTCATCAGTCAGTTGTTGATTCCAGGGAGTACCTGACCAAAATATCCTCAGCCTTTGATCAGCTCTCAACAAAACATAATGAGCTGATCAACCACTACACCACCAAGGTCACTGAACTCACCTATACTCAGAATGCAATGGCTGCTGAAATAACCACACTGAAGAATGAGACCTCTGAAACGAAGAAAATGGTCTCCAGTATCCTCTCTATTATTCAGGCCTCTCAGGTTACCCTACCTCCTCAGTCAACAGGTGTATCCACTGAAGTTCCAACACCTGTTGAGGGGGAGAAACTTGATGATCCAACTCCTCAACCTCAGTCTTCTGCACTTATTATTGCTGCAAACCCTGAACAACCTGAAGCAGTAGCAACAGAAGTCCCTGAGACCTCCATCAGTCAACCCCCTCCCACTGACAAAGGGAAGGGAATCATGGTGACTGAAGATCCTCCTCGAACACAATTGGTTCCAGCATCAACTGAAGTACGTCCAGACCCTGATGCACAATTTACAGTTGAATTGGATTGAGGAAAAACATTCTTTGGTACTCCAGCAGAAGTGGCAGTAGTCTTGCACGAACAGGACATAAGGAGAGCCAAAGAAAAAGACAAGCAACTCAACAGACCTATAATTGATGAGGTTGCAAAGGAGGTGATCAAGGAGACTGATAAGGACATCAAGGGGGAAGAATTCCTCAAACTTCAGGCTGACATCATTAAGGAAGCCAATGAGCAGGAAAAGCTCAGAGAATAAAGGAGGAATAGAACCTATGAGAGGTACATGTGGCATATGACAAAGACCAAGGGAGAAGGCACAATCACTGACATGACCATTAACCCCACCAAGCCCATAAGTGTAACGGTTCACAGGGGACCAAGAAAGTCTGAAGTCAATACACCATTCAGATTCTCAGAATATGGGTTAAGAGAATGGGACATGATGATGCCCATCCTGAGGAAGAAGCAAGGCAGGTTGGTTCCAAGTCTTCTCAAGTCACTGAATGCCAAATATGAGGAACTTGAAAAAGTAGCTAAGAGTCTTGGAATTGATCATGAGAAGGCGCTTGCTTCTCAGGGACTGTCAATCCCTGAGCCTACTCAGAAGACCGGGAGGAAAAGAAAAGTTGTGGGTCAGGAGCCTGAACAATTCATAGCTGCTCTTCACTGCAACAGGATTCCTCCTCCGGGAGTCAAGTTTGTTCCCAACCTGGTCATCAAGGAGCCTGAGTATGGCATATTCTTTGTCGATGAGTTCAGCCAACCAGCCTTCCAAAGAGTCAGTGACATCAATCTAGTGGAAACGACAACTCTCCTGGCGTACAAGCTAATGGCACTTCAAGTGAAGGGTCGTGATAATGAAGAGTTTATCAAGCTGTTGGATAGGATGATGAAAGAGCGACCTGACAAAGAAGTGTTAGTGTCGAAGAAAGCTAAACTGGAACTCATGGGTATCTTGGAAGGAGAACAAGAACCCTGAGTATTATGTTAGATGATAGGACTTTGTAAATGATAAATAAAATGATATGTTTTGTTATTTCAGTATCCTTTCATTGCTTTCTAGTATATTCAGCATGAGTAGAAGCCCATTTGCTCACTTATAACTGACCAAACACTTGAGCATAATTTATATCCAAATAGGGGGAGATTGTTGGGTCCGTCAGTACCCAAGGATCCTGAAAACAGGATTTGAATACAAATTATGCTAAGTGTTAATCAACCGAAAACATACTTAAGTCACTGAGTGAATAGTCACTCACTGAGTTACCTTCAAGATGCTCAGGACGAGTCTATGAAGAAAGACTCACCACTCAGTGAGGCGGAACTCCCTGATTGTTACTTAAGACAAAGAAGAAGGTAATGGGTTCAGTGAGTATTGGATAAGAACTCACTGAACCCAGTCTCCTCAACAACAATAAGTGATTAAAGACTGAAGACTGAAGGCGAAGACTGAAGAACCTAAAGCCTGAAAGAAAGGCGAGATTGAGCGGGAAGAGTTTGAAGAGATAAGGATAAGTCTTATCGGGCCTGAAACAAACCTTCCCTAAAGCGGCTAAAAGTCAAGAAGTGTCAGAACTGACACTCGAAGACTTTTTGGCCCATTCCTATTGGTTCTTGGAAATGACAAATACTGTTGTAGTTGTCAGACATGCTTTGTATTCCGTTGTATTTTAATCTTCAGTACTCTTTGATGTTTGTATATAAATAGCAATAGATGGAGAAAAGTGTGTTAAGTTTTGTGCATTAAAAGCTTAGACTTTCACAAAACCACTTTTCTCCTACAAAGAGTAACTACATCCCTGAGATAGCTTAGTGGGTCAATATTGTTACCACTCAAGCATAGCTTGTGTTTAGATAGGAGACACACCATACATTGTCTATTCAATCCCAAGTGTTTGTTCCGCAAAACACTTAGGTAATAGATTCTTTGATTGATTTCTAATAAGCATTTAAACGTTGAAAAACTTTGTGTTTTTATATTTACGTTTTACTTATCAGCTATAATTAATCATTACATTAATCTCATTCATTAACACAATTAGATTAACTCAATAGTTACTTCTAAGCGAGGGAACAACAATCCTACTACTGCATGAGTCAAAAGACCCAAGTTATTCAGATAATTACCACCAAGTGGCGCGTGGAATTGAGGTCAATTCACCCTTAAGATGTTTTGTACATAAAAAATAGTCGTAGGTAACTCCAATTTGACTCGCAAAGAAGCGGAGAAACAAAGGTTAGCTAAAAGCCAATTAAAAACCCGTTTCTTTCGGTTGACAATTTAATGTCAATCCTCCTTATACCCCTCTTATAGTTTGTCAAGATTGGATGAGCCTTTCAAACTATTTTGGTATGAAAACTATCAATCAACTAAAAGTTTTAGATTTCGACTATTAAAAACAAATCAAATTTCATAATTGTTTAGTCCGGTTTATTTTTCTATTAAAAAATTACCCTTTGCTTACAACTTGTCACACAAAAAATAAACAAACAAGTAAAAATAGAAAATAAACATCAAAACAATGCGCACATAACTTAACAAATAATATGTGTAAACAATTAGCCACATGCAAACTAATTTGATAGAAACCTATTAATAATCAATTCTAGGTTTTATAACGCATATATTTAACTACGGCTTTCACTTGCAAAGGAAGTAAGCCACATGCATCGACGAATCGATTGCATAAGGCATAACTAAATATATACCATATTGCACATTATTGATTCATTAATATTATTGAGGTCTTCCCCAATTCAAGATTTATCAATAAAAACATGTGTATTCACTTAACAATTAACGCATATAATCAATAATCCATGACGAAACATGCATGTTTCCATCATGGATTCCACATAACAATTATTACAAGTCACAAGATCGCATACAATTTTAATGGCATAACATATATCCATTAATTTAACACAAAAACATAGCATGAAATCCTAGGGTTTCTTATCAAATTGATTACCAAAACAAAACCCTAAATTTTTTTTAATAAAAAATTAGGGCAATCACCCCCCCCCCCCTTCCCAGAAAATTAGGGTTTCAAATTTTTGTAAACCCTAGAATTCGACATACATATAAACACAATACAAGATTCGTTTTTTATGTGTTTCGGTAATTAATTACACATTATAACGGCTCGTGATGCTACTGTTGGAATTATATAACATGACAACTCATAAAATAAAACACATAAACATCAAAGCACATGCGGAAGTGAAGGATCATAAGCAATTAATTAACCGAATAATAAAACGCATGCGTACCTTTTGCAACTCCAAGCTAGCAAGAATAAGATCGAGTTTAAAACGGTTTAAAGAATCGACCCTTACATTTTTTTCGATTCAAACCAAGATACAAACAATAGTGTGTTTGTACCACGTTCTTGTACACACGTGCTAATACCGAATTAAAGTAAATGCTAGTTTTTAAAACAAAAAACGTTTGTGTGATAACCCACAAAAAATCAAAAGACCCTTAGGGGTGTTTGTTTCAGCCGAGCACCACAAAAAGAGGAAGAAGCAAGTTTAGGGTGTAGTGTGTGTACAAAAGTTAGCAAACAATGAACCCCTAACATTTTTTATATAGTATTGCAAAACTTAGGGAACAAGTTAGGCATGGGTTGGGTTAAACCCGTCAAACCGATCGGCCCTATGATCCGAAAGGGATCTAGAGCCTTCTTGTCCACTATTTTCAACTATAGTCCTCCTATAACGGTCGTTAGTCAATTTTCATTGATTACTTTAACGCTCGTTAGTCGTTATTGTGTATTGAATAATTAAACACAACTTTTTATATTTAATTATTTAAACTTTAATTCTTCATACGTAAAGTGTGCAATCCCGTGGTCTCGAGTTCGAATCTGGACATACACTATTAAATTTCATCCATAAAACTAACATTATGGACCTCAGTTGTTCGCAGTTTGCCATAATCTTCCTTGTTAGTTTATTTACATGTTGAATATTGAGTGGGACATATAGTAATGGAGTGAGCAAGACATTTGCCGTATTCTCTAGGAAATCTTCTTATACCAAGTTGGAAGTTCATTGACATATGAGCTTAAAGCCACTTCCTAGTAAGGGTATGCGGTATGACAGGTGGAGTGACTAACAAGGCTTACGGTTATGAAAATCAAACTCAAATAGCTTAATATGTGTCATAGGAGAAATGATAGTTCCTCCTATTATATGTTCCTACTCATATTTCTACTCACAGGATTCTGACAAGTGTCAGAATAGACGGTTTGTATGCAGAGAGATAATGAGTGGAAAAAAAACATATTATATTATTGCATGTGTAACAAGATATGTAGCAATATAATGTAGGAGGATATAGCAAAACTGTGTGTCATAGCCATCAACTTTTCCAATAGTTTATACGACTCATAGGCTAGCGTGACCAACTTTGTAGACGAAAGGAAGCTATGGTCAAATTTTTGGTGAATATCTTGTAACCAATAGGGACATCAAATTATGTATAGTCTAAGACTAGGCATTTGCAATGGTTAATGCGTTAAACCTTAACTTTCAGTGCGTTAAGGTGCGTTAACCATTGCAAATGTTTGTGTTAAGGGTGCGTTAACCCCTTAACGCCACGTTAAGGTGAATTTTAATTAAAAAAATAAATAAATAAATAAATAATTATTTCTACCCGCTCTAAAGTACTATGTATCCGTTGTGTAAAAAAAAAATATATATATATATATATATATATATATATATATATATATATATATATATATATATATATATATATATATATATATATATATATATATATATATATATATTTTTTCAAAACACCCCCTTTGTTCTTAAGCGGGATAATCAAATTCAAATTCAAAATTCAACTACAAGCGGGATAATTTAATTTCAAATTCAAATTTCAGAGTGCCTATATATACAACACCACCAGAGTATTATTATCACACACACAAGTCATACACAACTCATACACACGACTCACACACAGATTCTCAACAATGTCTCGCAAAGATTTCTCCTAACAATTCCCAACTCACCGTGACTTCACCCAACAATTCCCAACTCACCGTGACTTCTCCCAACAATTCTCAGAATAATACGACTTTACCCAGCAATTTCCAAATGAACCGGTGAACACTCCACCGGAAGATATCTATCCAGTGTTCACACCGGAAAATGAACCGGCCAACAATCCACCGGTTTTGAAACAACAACCAAATCCACCGGTTGTTGAACAACAACCAAATCCGTTTGGACTAAGTGAGGATGAACTCCGACTTCTTGAGCAAGATTTGGAAGTGAGGAGAGAAATAGAACAACGCGAACTAGAAGAGGAAGCTACTCGTATGGAGTGGGAGAGAAACTGGTTTGATATTATGGAAGGAAAGTATTATGATGGGGAGTTTATGTCCTATTCGAGTGAGGACGGTTGGGTTTCAAATGATTCATTTTCTTAATTTGTAGTTTTAGTTTCTATTAATCGTACTATATATTGTATTTTAACTTTAATGTTTAATGTAATTTGTGTTTTGACTTTAATGATTAATGTAATTCATGTTTAAAATTTTATGTTAGTTGTTAAATGATGTATTAATTATAGTTTAAGGGTTGATTTTGAAAATAGTTGAGTTAAAGGTGAGTTAAGGGTGAGTTATGATAGCGGGTGTTTTTTTTTTTTGAGTTAAAGATGAAAAGATTAAAGCTGACATGGCAGTGTGTTAACCTTTAACCCTGAGTTACGATTGCAAGTGCTCTAAGACTAGACATTACCCGCTCCATGGTGCTGCTCACCTTTTTAGCACAACCTGTCAACAAGGATTCAGTGAATATATGCCAAGTGTGTCAAATACTTTAAACGTGTAAGTGGATAGTGATTACTGGTAATCAAATAATCGTATTCTATCCAATAAAGGATTCTAAAACGTTCAAAAAAGAAAAATAGATACTTTATGTTAGGCTTTGCGCAACTAGAATAGAGGCTGCTAAAAACAATGGTGCCAAATGGAGTACGATTAGGACATGACAGCTACCCACCAAAACTAAGTTATTTGAATACAACCGAATACCACAACCGAATCTACAGCCTATGTAAATCGTGTTAAAAGATGTTTCTTGGCTTCAAGATCTTTTATATCTCGGGTAGGTTCTTTTTCTAATTTGTTTTGCTTTTGTTCCAAAACGGAAAACAAAAGAATGAAACTGATTTGTTTTTGTTATTTCTTTAACACTTTCGAATATTTGAAAGAAGTTGCTCTTCTCACGGTGTATGTCTTAGCGGACTTATTAGTATTAGTTTTGGATTAGTATTTGTATTGAATTGGGATCGGGTATTGTTTATTCCCAAACACATAGACTATAAATATATTTTACCGGGGTAATCCCCTTTACCAATAATCTATAAACATGAAAACATATATAATCTCACTTTATTCAATTAGTTTTTTTCTATGAATGAATCGTTGAATATTCAAAGAGATAAACTGACATCTTTATTTGTTTTTTTTTGAGTCTTGTTTGTTGAAAAGTGAGGTTGCACTTCGTTATTGTTGTTGGTTATTTGTTATAGTTATTAGTCTTAGTTATTATAGGCAATGTTTTCAAACCCGGGTCGATCCGGCCGGTTCAACCGGTCGGACCGGTGCCCGGCCACAAAAACGGGTCAAAAAAACCCGGGTTTCTAAAACCGGGTTAACCGGTTAGACCCGCCGGTGTTTGAGTGACCCGGGTCTTGAAACTCGGCCGGGTTTGGTTTTTTTCAAATTTTTTTTTTATAAAAACCGGGTTGACCCGGTCGAAAAAATTAAATGGAAAACCGGGTTGATCCGGCGGTAGAACTGGTGCCCGGTGACTCGACTGGGTCGATTAAAAACCCGGTTTTTTAAAACATTGATTATAGGCCCATTAGTGTACTCCCTCCGTCCCAAAATTATAGTCTCCGTTTGACTTTTTCGGTCTTTCTTTTTCAACTTTGACTTTAAATATTTTAATTTGTGTTATACAATACTTGATGAAAATTATACCAATAAAAAATACATTTAAAACTCAATCCATTCATATATTTTGCATCAAGTATTATGTAATATAAATAAAAATACTTAAGGTCAAAGTTGAAAAATAAAAACCGAAAAAGTCAAACGGGGACTATAATTTTGGGACGGAGGAAGTATTTGCTTATTATGTGATTTCGGGATTATCCCATGTTAGTTAACTTATGTTTCAAGCCATAAATCATGTACACGACATAAGCATATTGAATGATGATTGAGGGGCTGCTTGGTTGGGGGGGTTAAGGTGGTGGGTAATGGCAAATGTAATGATTAATGGTGCTTGGTTCACCGTAAGTAATATAATGATTACCCAGTAATGGGTAATGGACCATTATAGAGTAAATTGGAGGGTAAGGGATTGATTACCCACCATCACCAATTTCTTTGCATTCCTTTTCTCTTTTCTTTTCCCTTTGCATTCCCCTAGTTTGAACCAAGCGGGCTCTGAGTTTTACCAATTTTAATATGGCCTACTCTAATTCACCACCAAATACACACGCTTAAACCCAAAAAATTTCCAGCCGCTACAATGTTTTCTCTTTCCGTCGATATTTTTCGGTTGCTTGCTGCTATTCGCCATACCTATTGCTTTCTAAATATTTTAATTGCTTGCTATCCTATTGCTACATATCACTTGCTGCTTTCATTGCTTGACACTGCCGACAAAAGAAAAAAAATAAAAAGTTCACTTTTGCTCCTATACGATCGTGCCAAACCTTAATAAAAAAACAAAAAAGTGTGTTTTGGTAAACTTTTTTTTTTTTTTTTTTCCTTTTTTTTACGATTACACTTTATTAGCAAACATTTGTTAAGATTTGTAATTTTTTTAAACCTACAGCTTGTGTGGATTGCTTCGCAACCAATATATTATGTTTATGTCAGCCACAGCTTACGTCTACTATTACAGGGGATATCCGTATGCTTCACCCGCCTGTTTCACGACTCAATCCACCATGCGTCCGCAAGCGAAACTATGGCCCCTCACGACCCGGCATGGCATATGGACACGGGTGCCTCATCACATCTAGCGGACAACACATGTACGCTCCTTACTATTTGTAATAAGAGATGAGATCAATATAGATCTCATATTTGCCATAGAACCAATGGACCAATAATAGCCACCCATTTTTATTTTCCATCTTTTTTTTAAAACAACATATCTTGCAAACGGTAAATCTTCAAGCTACAAAAAAAATACCATCGCGACGAGAATTAAATGATCTTTCTATAGATATGCATTGTTATATACTTTCGACGACTTTTTTTTTTCGACGAACTTTTTTTTTTTTAATTTCCGCCCAGAAAGAATCATATATGATTCGTAAAAATCATATATGATTCCGTACGAATCATATATGATTCGTAAAAATCATATATGATTCGTACGGAATCATATATGATTTGTTAAAATCGAATCATATATGATTCTTACGAATCATATATGATTTTTCTGGACGGAAATTTTGGAAAAAAAAAAAGTTCATCGAAAAAAAAGTTCGTCGAAAATATATAACAATGCATGTCTATAGAAAGATAATTTAATTCTCGTCGCGATGGTATTTTTTTTGTAGCTTGACGATTTACGGTTTGCGAGATATTTAAGTTTTAAAAAAATGGTAGAAATTAATTTTTTTATTTTGATAAGAAAAATGAGTGGCTAAGATTGCTTGATAGGTTCTATGGTAAAAGTTGGATCTATAAAGAACTTTTGCCTTTGTAATAAAAGCATACATCCCTCTATAATTGTTGGCAATGGTCAATCTATACCCGTAACTGGTATGGTGACATAGTGTTTTTCTTATCCCTCATAAACATCTTTACCTTCATAGCATATTGGTTACACCTAACAACATCAAAAACTTAATTTATGTTCGTAAATTTACCAAAGACAATAATGTTTCTGTTGAATTTGACGAATTTGGCTTTTCTGTAAAAGATTACCATACTCGCAAGCTTCTTCTTCATTGTGACAGTTCTAATGATCTTGACCCAGTTACCCATCAACCATCACAATCCACACCCTTTAATTTGCTTTCTTTTAGTCATTCCACATGGCATTGACGCCTCGGACATCCTGGTGACGATGTTATACATAAGTTAGAGTCAAGTCATTTCATTTCTTGAAATAAGTCAAAGTCGTATCGTTTATGTCATGCATGTCAGTTGGGTAAACATGTTAAGTTTCCTTTTATAGTTCTGAGTCTAGTGTTGCATCTGTTTTTGACATTATATACTCGGATGTGTGGACTTCTCCTATTTCGAGTGTCAGTGGAATAAGATATTATGTTATATTTTTGGATCATGTTTCTCATTTTGTTTGGCTGTTTCCGTTACATAATAAATCTGACTTGCATGATACTTTTGGATCATGTTTCTTTTCATGCTTTTGTCAATAACCAATTCAAAATTGACATTAAGGCTTTGCAATCTGACCGTGGGGGAGAATTTGACAACAAATGCTTCCATAACATTTTTCGTAAGCACGACATCCAGTTTCACTTCTCATGTCCTAAGACATCTCAACAAAATGGGAAGTCGGAACGTATGCTTCGTACACTTAATAATGTTGTCCACAACCGAACTTGTCCATTATGTTCATCTCATGGTTACACATGCAAATTCTGGTATTTCGAAACCCCTTGAACGTATGTCTCTTAATGTCGCCGCTATGTCCCCGATTCTGAAGTCTCATATTCATACCATCCGTGATATTAATTGGAAAAACGTTATATTAGAGGAATATAATACTTTAATTACTAATGGTATCTGGGTGCTTGTGCCCCATTCTTCTAATGTGAATATTGTGCGATCTATGTGACTTTTCAGGCATAAGTTTAATGCAAATGGATCACTTAGCAGGTCAAGGCTCGCTTGGTAGCTAATGGTCGTAGTCAGCAACAAGGAATTGACTGTGATGAGACATCCAGTAGTTAAACAGGCGACTATCCGTACTGTTATGAGTGTTGTTTCACGTGCTTGGCCTATTCATCAGTTGGATGTGATGAATGCTTTTCTTCATGGTCATCTTTCTGAGACGGTATATATGCATCAACCTCTGGGGTTTGTTGATCCCGCTCACCCCGATTATGTTTGTTACTCTCAGCGATCTCTATATAGGCTTAATCAAGCCCCCCCCCCCCCCCGCGCGCGCTTGGTTTCAGTGTTTTGTCTCTTATGCTATCAGAGTCCGCTTTCAGCACAGCAAAACCGACTCCTTGTTGTTTATTTTCCATCTCGAGACTGACGTTGTTTATTTATTATTATATGTCGACGATATCATTCTTACAACATCTTCTGCAACATTCTTACAGTGGGTCATTAGCTCCTTACATGATGAGTGTTTTAAGACTGATCTTGGCTCTCTTAATTATTTCCTTGGCCTCTCAGCTCAGCGGACTTCGACAGTCATGTTTCTATCGCAATCTAAGGATACTGAGGAAATACTTGAGAGAGCCCACACGTAGCATTGCAATCCTTGCAGGACTCTGGTTGATATTGAATCCAAGTTGGGTCCTGATGGTGACCGGATTTCTTATTCCACTTTGTATCATAGCTTGGAAGGTGCTCTTCAATATCTTACTTTTGCGCGACCAGATATTTCTTATGTTTTTCAACAGGTTTGTCTATATATGCATGATCCCCATGAGCGTCATATTGCTGCTTTGAAGCGGATTCTTTTGTTTGTTCGTGGTACTATTTGAGTATGGTCTTCAGTTGCATGTTTCTACTACTACTCAGCTTACAACTTACACTAATACTGACTGGACAACGTGTCCGATGACTCATCGTTTGACCTCCGGTTACTGTGTTTTTCTTGGGGATAATCTATTGTCTTAGTCTACTAAGCGACAAGCCCCCATGTCTCGCTCCAGCGCTGAGGCAGAATATCGCGAGGTTGCTAATGTGGTGGCTGAAACAGCCTGCATATGAAACCTTTTGCGTGAGTTACATGCACCTTTGTTTACAGCTACTCTGGTTTACTGTGACAACATCAGTGCAGTTTAGTTGTATACTAATCCGGTTCAAAAGCAGCGTCCTACATATATTGAGATCGATATTCCCTTTCTGCGTGATTATGTGGCCTCGGGATAGGTTCTTGTTTTGCATGTCCCATCATGTTTTCAGTATGTGGATATTTTCACCAAAGGGCTTCCAAGTGCATTGTTTCTCGAGTTTCTTGACAATCTGAACGTTCGAAGGCCTCTCGTTTCGACTACGGGGGAGTATTAGTCATAGTTATTATACGCCCATTAGTATTTGCTTATTATGTGATTTCGGGGTTAGCCCATGTTAGTTAACTTATGTTTCAAGCCATGTACATTATTTATAGTGACCTAAGCATATTGAATGATGATTGAGTTTTACCAATTCTAATAATAGTTGGTTATGGTTATGTTCTTGGCTGTTGTCCTTTTCGAGTTTAAGTTTAACAAGTGATGACCAAGGAAGACTTGATAAAAGTCTGAGGTCAAATACAACAGGTTATGGTTACCCTTTGGTAATTTGTAATCTCGGTGAATACTTAGTTGAATATTATTGATTCTTTTAACGAATAACTTATCTCGGTGAATAAATGGTTGAATATGTTTGCAATTTCGTACACTGTGTTGTATGAGAGACACGATTTGTTTATTTTTATTGAGATAGTTTAAAAGAAGTTTTTTACATGCTGAGTATTCAAATTATATTAAAACATTTTCAAGGTCTCCTTATGAAGTTGTAATATTTTCTTTTCAACGATAAAACTAGCCTTTAGTCGTCACAACTGCTAATATTTGAATACAACCTCAAAAATTTTTGTTCTGTTATCCATCCGGTTTCTATAATTAATCAATTATTAAGATGTGTTTACTACATAATAATATCAAATTACAAAAAAGGGAAAAGGAGAAGTGATCATGATTCATGAAGCTAGGGGTGATGAACAAGTGGATTACTCAAGTTGAAGTTTGGTCAGAGTCACTAATGCTATGCTTAACATAAAATAAGTTACATTCTTAAGTAATTAAAGAAAAAGTATATTAATATCCAAATTAAAAATTGAAGTATGAAGTCAAACGGAAATTAACACCAATCCTTGTGTCAATATTGGAGTCGGTGACTTTTGATCCTGACCCTCCATAATGGTGATTTTTAATATACCAAAACAATGATTGATATATACATAATTTTTTTTAGGTAAAGGGATTTCTACCCGATAAAATAATATCGTATCAACGCTACTCACTATGGGTGTGAGAGGTGACCCTCTACCTCACCTCCTCACTCATGAGACCATTGTTTGGTTCTCCTGTTACACGTTACCTAACCTAAAAAGAAGGTCAAAGGTGACACGTCTCACCACTCGGCTTTTGTGCAAAATGTGAGGCTTCATGATGTTATTATTATTATTATTATTATTATTATTATTATTTTATTTATGATTTGTGTGTCGGGGTGTCTGAGCGTCTTGTATGGAGTTCAGTGTTGGCTCACAGTGGGGGTCCTTGTGGTTACGAGACAGAGAAAAACCAATGTAGATTTCTTTTGCTTTTTTGGTTTTGCTATAAAAAGTGGTAAGCGGTAAGAATTGACCATTGGGGGGATAAAATTGACCAGAAAGCGTGGTAGGTATAGTGATGTGGTGCTGAGGTGAAAACAACGAAGAATGGTACAATGATGGATGGTGATTGCAGTGACTAATGTGGATGCTAGTAGTGTATCAATGAATGAAACAACTTAGAGCATTTCTAGTGTAATGTATGAACTAAAATTTTACACTATCTTAGTGCAAAATAGAATAATCTAAGTATATTTTTTCACTAAAAAAATGTTACTCCAATGCATTAAATCTTGGACTAGATATATATTTAGTAGCTTTATTTAACTTGAGGAAGATGTAACTTGTAATTTAAATTATAGGGTAAATTGCAAATTTGGTCCATAAAGTAACACGAATACGCAAGGATCACACCGAGACGATTTTTTTTTGCAAAAAAAATAAAAAAAAAAAAAATAATAATAAAAAAAAAAAACAGTAATGTTTACGTTTTTTGCAAAACAGCCACCGAGAGCTACTTTTTGTTAACTTTTGTTATTTTTTCTCGTTAAGTACCTCGTCACTGAGGGTATGATTGTCATTTCACTGTTCATATTTAATTCACCTGTCTATTTTGCATTCCTAATGCACTACTTTATTTAAATGGCTTAGCTTGCAAAACACACCTCCTGTTTATCATTACACACACTCCCCTAAATACACACTCTTAAGATAAGCTCAAATTCCCCATTTCCATAACCATGAACATGTCTCATTGTGATATTGACCTCACGCTTCTCTGTAACTCCTTTGAGCTAACAAAAATTATGCTTGGCCATTACGAGACAGAGATTCTTCAAGACATCTAGCAGGCACACGATTTGATGAACAAGACCCAAAAGATTACTGATAGGGTTGATCATAGGGGGGAGCTGATTGTTAAACTTTGAAACTTTTCACGTTCGAGAAATGCAAGGTGTTAATACAAATAATGTCAAAAACGTCATTTGCATTTTTCGGTCTCTAAATGGTTTGATAATCACAAAATATAAAAACACGTTACGTAAAACTACGTTTAATAAGTTTTTAATCGAGAAAACTCGTTTCGGCTACAACATCACTTAAGGTATGAATAAACATTCTACCAACTTAGTTAAGTGATCAAAGAAAATATTTTTCTTAAAACCTCACATTTTTTATGTGACAAAACAGTTTTACCACAATATTTTTGTAACTATAAAGAAATGTTTTAATAAGAAAATATATTTAAGTTTCAAATTCTCTAACAACTAGTTTTCCCGCCTAAAATCAGATAAAGTTTCACCATACCAGGACAAAAATAGGAGCGTATGCTCGGACGGTCCCGTAAACATTGCAACGGTCCCTTATATATACGGTGTTGATATAAATAATGCCCAAAAACATTACCAATACTTATTCATATCTCTATGTTTTGATGATCACAAAATGTAAACTCATTAAGCATAAACTTATTAAGTAAACAAGTATTTAGTTGGGAATATTCATTTCTACAACTTAATCACTTAAGGTATGAATAAACAAATGCCTAATGCATTGTATGATCAAAGTAACATTTTCTTAATCACTAGATTTTTTATAAAATGACCAAGACATTTTATATTTTTTAGAAAATCATTTTTGGTATTAAATAAAAATGTTTAATCCTTTATAAATTTACGAATTCAAATTTTCAACTAAAAATGGTAAAAATATTCCAGAAAAACCTTCCCCACAAAAAGACAAATCTGAGCAACGTTCCAGTTGGGCGGCCCCCTTAATTTTACTAGGCGGCCCCCTTAATTTTAAGGGGACCGCCCCCCCCTATTTAAGGGGACCGCCCCGCTCCTCTAGCCCCTCAGATTTGCCTATAAATACTGGTTCATCTCTGGACTTTTTCCTCACCTCTTGCACCCCAAACTTTTTGTTCTATTTCTCTCCTTATATCTTCCTAAATTCTTTGATCATACAATCTTAAGCTTTTGTTTCCAAGTGATTCAAGCTTCAATCATCCAAGTGCAAAGAGAAGAATACTTCTATCAATCAAGACTAGAAGTATTACAACTTAAGTATCATCTTGGTACCTAAGTTGCTTGTGTAGTAAACCTTGTAAATCATTCATTCATTTGTGTATAAGGTGTGTATATTAGGTGTGTACATAAGTGATTAGATTTGTGTAGTAAGTAGAGAAGAAGTAGTATAAGTAGTGGTGTTGTAAAGTAGTAGTGTAGAAGTATTGTAAAGTGGTGAAGAAGTTGTGGTGTGAAGAAGTGGTGTAGCCATCATAAAGAAGCCGTAAGATAGTGAAGAAATTGAAGTAGCTAAGGAGTGAAGAAATACAAGGTGTGTAAGAAGCTTAGCAAAGGTGTGAAGATGTAGAGACGCGAAGGAGAAGTACTAGGAAGTGAAGAAGTAGTGTATGGTTGTAAATTAGATTGTAGTTGTGAAGTAGTTGTGGTGTGTGGTATTTGTGAGTAGTTGTGAAGAAGTTGAGAAGTGTGAAGGATTATACAAACACTTGGGATGTTTATCTTAATAATGTGTTTGGGATATTTATGTATGAATGTGATGTAGTATGCGGAATCTACTATAACACACTTTAAAAGAACACAAAGGTGATGAGTATGTAAACGTGAGTTATAATGAACAATGAACACAACTTTAGTAACACAAAACGATTCAATATTATTGATGAAATAATACGGATGATCTAACTATCACCAGGATTACAAAGTAACCTTGAATCTTTGATTGTAAAAGGATTTGTGAAATGAGTAACTAAGTTACTAGAGAGGTTGTTCTGTTTTTGGTTATTAGTTGAAGAGATGCATGTACGAAGGTGGTGACTAAGGGAACCTTTTATAGAATAAGGTACCCTTATTACAAGTTGTCAAGTTGTTGAATATAATAAGATACTTTGACTATTCTAGCCTACAATTAAATACAACTACCAATGTAACTACTCTGTATATTCTTCTGCACAAACATGGAAGACTGAACTACTTCTACATAACGTATTACATTGTACAAAGACTAATAATTCAACAAATATCTACAAACAAATATCTATCAACTTGATCATAATCTTGGCAGGACCTTTATCAACTAGCAGTACCTTCTCACCCAGAAGGTACTGTTAGTACATCTTCAATATCTTCAAAATCAACTAGCAGGCTCAATACATCTTCCAACAGGCTCTTTGACTTGAACATTTTATTCCCAACAATCCTCCCCTAAACTTGTTATTTCCTTTAAAATACACAAGTTTCTGATGAATAAAATACATACCTTGAGGATCTAAGAGAACTCTTCCAAAAACCTTTACTCTCTGTTCTTCCTTTTTCTTTCACATTGCTCAAATATGCTCCTCAGCAAACTTTGAACAACTTCTGACTTTTCTTCATCTTTGTCACATCTTAATCTCTTGGAGATCATAGTTGTAAGAACTTCATAACTAAGTGGATACTCTTTCTCAGCCAACATAAAGAGTTCAATCCCACTTTGTGTGTAAAGATGATGAATACTGCTAAGGCTTAGAAATTCCCATGTTGTTAAAGGATCATGATATGGAAACTTCCAATGAACATCTTTTGGATTAGGATCATACATCCTATTGAATTCTACCCATAGTTCCTGTTCCTTAACATCAGTACTAGAATTTGTGTCTAGCCTAATTTGAACTAGATTCCACAATTCTTCTAAGTCAGCTCTATCACATGCTCTAATCAGATTTTCAAAATTCTTGAAGATAGCAGTTTGTCCCCCAACCCTAATTATTTTCCATGACTTTCCTGATCTATCATGGTGAATTTCCCAATCAATAATAGGGTGTCTAGACCTAATTGGATCAACATGTATAATTGTTGGCAAAGTAATTAACATTTTACTTACTTGCTCTGAATCCAATTTTGCTTCTTCTTTCTTCTGTTGATCATCTTTCTTTTTCAATGAAGGCTTTGCATCAGATGGGATCTTGTAGTAAAGACTCTTGTAGGCATTTAGATACAAGAAGTAGATTTCATCAGCAGATTTCTTCTTCAGTTGATACTCAGTCCAATTTGCTTGACCTCTTAGAAATCTCTTCATAAAAATCACTTGATCTTTCTGAGATGTGCCCACCTTAAAACCTCTTCTCTGGCTTTCTTGCATCTTTTCAAAAATATCAGCTAGAGCTGCTTCTTTATACTTTTTGTTGATAAAAGATTCAAGCTCTGCTGTCTTCTCTTCAGAATTAAGATTCTTGTCATCTACAATTATTGCTGCTTGACCTCTTACAATTGGATCATTGGCAATAATCCATTGCATCTGTGCATCAAAGGTTTCTTGAGCAGCTTGAGTGTCAAGAAGAGTCTGAGCAGCATCTTTTTGCTCTTGCATTTCTGCAAGCAGTCTTGAAGCTTCAAATGCTTTCTGCACTTCTTCTTCATGAATCCTTTTGGAGACTTTTTGGGCTTTGGTTCATCTTCAACCATAATGCTCTTGCCCTTATCTTTTGGAGTTGGTTCTTGAGATGGAGCAGTAGATTGCTCATCAGCAATAAATAACCTCCCTTGAACAAACAAATCCCCTTGAGGCTCTAAGTCCCTCTTTCTTTTGTACACATGATCAGCAGTACCTTTGTAGTCCATAGCCAAAAGCCTCTCAATCCTAGCAGGCTCTTTTGAACTAGCAGGCTCTTGCTCTGCACCAGCAGGCTCTTCATCATAAACCTGAGTTCCTTCATGAAAATCAAATTGAGCCTCCTCTTCTTCTTCAGAACTACCCATCCTCCCCTTTTTGGAAGAGTGACCCAAACCTTCAGCATCTGATCTTGAAGAACTAGATAAAACAACCTTTGAAGATCTTTTACCCTTTAGCTTCTTCACTTCATTCTCCAATTTCTTTACCCTCTTAACTAACTTGATGTTGATCTCAGAAAATCTTGTGTTTTGACTTTTAAGAGCATCTTCTAAGAGCTTCACCTTCTCTTTTAGTTCTTTCACTGTTTGAGGAGATTGGGGTGGTGTTACATGATGTGATGGTGTTGGTGGTGTTGCAGATGGTACCGGTGTAGGGATTGGTGATGTAAGATGAGTTGGTGAGATGTAACCAGGTGAAGAACTTGATGATGGTGATTCAGATGATGGTGTTGGTTCTTCAGGATGTTGTGGTAACATTTCATCAAAAAGTGGTATTTCTTCCCCATTGAAACCAATTCTCATCTTTGAAAATACTTTGTGAGAAAGTGATGAGTGTCTAAATACTCATCATTTCTGTCACATTTTATCTGCAAAAACATTTAAAAACATGCAGATATGCTTCAAAATACAGAAAATATCATAAAATGTGTTTTTATATGATTCAGGAACAAAAAGATTGAAAACAAGTGAAAAACATGCAAAGTTCACAAAATTGTCATTTTCAGTCCCTGAAGTTTCACAAATTGGCAGAATTAGTCCCTGAAGGTTTAAAATGAAAGAAAAGTCAACTTTAGTCCTTGGGATATCAAACATATTCACTTTTAGTCCCTGGATGAAAGTTTTCTATAATTGGCAATTTTTACCCCTCAAGTTTCATAATTGGCAAAATTAGTCCTCGGGTTTTAAAAAGTATAATTTATCAAATAAAACCCTTGTGCTATTCACATGTTACAATTTAGCCTTTTTTATAACTTTGGTGAAATTACAATTTCAACCCTTCAAAATTCAGAAATTACAAGAATGGTCCTTGTGCTAAAAACCAACCAACCGGACCCATGTTTTATTTACTAAACCCAACTATAAAATAAACCCAACCCATCCCTTATTATAAACCCCAGCCCAACAAATCCCAAGCCCAATCAAAAACCCGCCCAAACCCTTTTTATTAATAAAACCGAAGGTTTGACCTTCGGTCAAATCCTTCTTCTTCTATACCACCCCCGCCAAAACCACTCACCAATACCACCTCCATTTCCACCGCCTTTCTGACACACCCACCCCCTCCACCTTCCTAACACGCTACCTAACATGCCAATTAGCATTAAATGCTTCGTCCTCAGAGCCTAGTGGTATTTTTCCCACTCACTCAATTTTGGCGCCAAAATCAGTTTAAGTGGCTGAGATGATTTCAAGAAGATCTAAAGGTTGGGATTTGCTCAGAGGTGGAAGACAAAGGAAACCCTAATGTTTGTAGTATAAATAGAACTCATTGTAAGCCTTAATTGGCAAGTAGTTAACATAGCTTAATCGTATTTTCATTTTTAGTATTTATCTTTGTAATTTCAAGTTATCAGTTATCAATATAAGTTAATTCAAGTCTCATTGTTCTTTTCTTGTCAGTATTTGTACTCAGTCTCATGTTCACTAGAATTTCAAGTTATTATTAATTCGTATAAGCTATAATCTTGTTAAGTTACCATCAAAAGCTTCAAACAAACCTGTTATAAGCTTATGAAAGCTTTTCATAGCTTTGTGTAAGGTTATTTAGTGTTAATCAGTTCTTAATTTCAAATGATCAAGAAAGTCAACAAAAGTCAACCTGGAAGCCAATAAGCTGTTCTGGAGTGTATAAGCTGTTCAGGAAGCTTGTTTGGGTTTTCTAGCTTGTGTTAACAAGCTAGGGATTGTTCTGTTCTAGTTCTTGTTATCCCAATAGCCTCTTTTCAGTTGTAAGAAATTTCCAAGTTCACTTAAATTTCCAAAGTACTGTTCTATAGCTTATTGGTAGCTTATTTCCATAATTTATTGCTTATTACTAGTTTGTGATCATATTTCATCAATAATATCAGTCTCATATAGCTTTTGTTTCAGTTTTACTAATAATCACTTAAAAGTCCAAAAATAGCTAATAGTAGCATAGCTTAATCTATTGCTTATTTCTGTGTTCAAAGTTGCTTATTAGTACTTAAATAAGTTAGTCAATCAGTAAAATCAAGGTTTCTAGTTTAAAATATTGTGTTTCATAAGCAAAATCACCACAGACACCTTGCAAAGGGGTGTTTGGTTTATGCAGTCAACAAGGTCAACTGAGCTTGTACTGTTCATTGACCACTTTCCAAACTTGGACCTAGCTTAAATAAGTCATATTAAGCTATTTTTAAGTTCACCTTAGCAGATTAGAAGGATTTCATAGATTTGAGTGCTCAGTGCAATTTTTAGAACCTCAAAAGCTCAAATAAGCCATATTAAGCTATGAGCTTATTCTGACCTCAACCTTGGCATTTTCTGAGTTCTTTTGGTCCATATAGTGATATCAGTTGAGTTGGTTTGGACTTGTGCACATCTGTGCAAGTCTGCACAACACAAGCTCAGTATACACTGAGCAGACATAGCTGATTTTCTCAGCTTGTTATTGGCTTATCCAATTAAGCTGAGGGTTTGATTTTTGGTTTACAAGTAGCTAACCTAGTAGGCTTTAAGATTCTGAGCTTGGATTCCATTTCCTAGCTTATTTAATAGCTTAAATCAGGTCTGCAAATTTCCCCAGCAGTACCTTTTTCCTTATAGCAGTACCTTGCATAGTTTTTCCCATCTGAACTAGGGCTTAATTGGACTTCAATTGGCCTGTTTGAGATGGGGCTTTTTGGTTTTTAAGATACCCAATAGTACTAGCTAGCTTTTGCCCCCATTAGTTTGCATCTCAATAGCTTATTGGAGTGCTTAATCTGCCTTGCTATTTGGCCATTTTCCTGCTATTTTTGTTTAAGTTTTGCTACTGCTCATCTTCTTTTCAGCTTATTTCATTGTGCTTATTTGTGTTTTCAAGTTGTTTTAAGTTTCTAGTAGTGTATTAAACTTGTCCTGAGCCTTGGGTAAATATTTGTACTTATTAGCTTATTAGCCCAACTGCTTATCTGCCCAACTGCTTATCAGGGCTTATTAAACTTTTGATTTTAATTTTCCTAGCTCTTAAATATTATTTTTGACTTATCCTGAATTTTTTAGATTTTTCCTAAGTCATTTAATATTTTTAATCTTTTTAATTAGTTTCTATTAGTAATTAAATCATAATAAATAGAATATTAATCAGAAAAATATAAATCTTTTTTACATAATTTTCTTTTGTCATTTATAATCTAGGAAAAATATAATTATATTATTAGACCTTAAGAAAAACAAAAACAGAAAAATAGTGATAGCTTCTATTTAATAGAATTTATCTTTTTAAATTTTAATTAAGCAAGTTTCATTTTTATAATTTTCTTAGCTTCTTTTCACTTAATAATATTTATAGAAAAAGTTTTAGATTTTTCTTTGTTCATTTAGTATTTATTATAATTTAAATTAGTTTTAAATAATTATTAAATAATAAATAATTAATAATAATTAGATAAAAAGTTTAAAAAAATATAATTTTAGTTTTAAAATAAGTTTTAAGTAATTTTACACTTTTAGGTTTTAATTTTATAGATTTCAGTTTTTGTCCTATTTTAGAATTCTCGTTACGCATTTTCAGTATAATTGTGTTAATTTTAATTATCCGTTGAGAATTTGTTTCTCATTTTGATATCAAAAAAGCAAAATTCATATCATCTGTCACTCTAATCCAAAGCTTTCCACAGTTTGCCCATTCACACCTCGTTGGGAAACGATCCGGGTAATCACTTACCTGGTTTCACACTACACACGAACGTGAGTTTTTGCAAGTATCCTTTTTCAAAAAGGGGTAATTTGTATTTATTCACGTGTATCCGCTGTCTGCATTTATTTATAAGTGTATTCAGCACGGATCAAAATTTTGGCGCCGCTGCCGGGGAAGTTGTGTTGCGACTATTGTGTAGAGTTTTAGCGATTAGTGATTTGAGATCCTTCTTCCAGAAGTTCCTATTCCCCATAAACCAATATAAAATACAAAAATATTTTTTGATTCTTTTATATATATATTGTCATCTAAAAAATAAATAAAAACACCAAAAACATTTTCCGTTTTCTTTATTTAATAATAACAATATTAAAATTTACCATCGAGAACCAAGACAGAGTACTACCTAACTGGGGGTACGACCATAATAAGTTCCCAAACATCAGATTTAAAACTTGCCTCTGTATCACTTGCGAATATCGGCTCACCTTTGATTGATAAACAAACTATAACGGAGGTTTTAGGATAGTTTGACATTAAATTGTCGAACTGAAAGAAGCGGGTTTTTAAGGAGCATTAATTGCCCACCTTTGCTTCTCCGCCACTCTGTGCGTTTATCTTTTAGAGAGCTACCGTACGCTTGTTGATTGTTGGTTTAAGTTCACTTGTGTTTTTTCTCTCGATCTTGATTTAATTGAAAATTTTTTGCTAAAAGTGCATGCGCACTCGTTCTTCTAGGTCATCAAGCCCTTTTCGTGAGCTTGGAAACATACCTCGAAGACGTCGTAGACGTTCTGCTCCATCAGTCGTACCCGAGATACGTACTGATCCCATAACCACTGTCATCATGGCAGAAGACCGTCCTATGAATGAGCTTCTCCAAGCTCCCACCGAGGGTTATGGAGATGCCATTATTGTTCCAGCCATCGTGGCTGAGAATTTTGAGCTTAAAAACCGGGTTGATAAACCTTTTAACATCGCGTCAATTCTATGGTTTTGAAAGGGACGATCCTCAAGATCACGTTCGATGGTTCAATAAAATCACATCCACCATCAAATGTAAAAATGTCCCTGAGGAATCGATCAAACTTCTTCTTTTCCCGTTTTCCATCGATGGGGCAGCCCGGATTTGGCTTGACAAACAACCCCTTCGATCAATTAGAACATGGGAAGATTTGGTTCAAAAGTTTGTAAATGAATTCTTTCCTCCTTCTAAAACCACGCATCTTAAAAATGAAATCATGAAATTCTCTCAAAGGTTTGATGAACCATTTGGAGAGGCATGGGATCGTTTCAAAGAATTGCTCCGCAAATGTCCTCATCACGGTTTCACCGATTTGATGCAAATGGACACTTTCTACAGTGGGTTAAACCCATCTGACCAAGATTCTCTCAATGCCTCAGCTGGAGGTAATTTTCTGAGCAAATCCACTAAGGAAGCCATTGCACTCATTGAAAATAAGTCTAAGGTCCGCACTGCACGAAACAGGCCATATAATTCCCAGGCTAGTGCTGGTCCTTCCACTTCATCTCCCGTGAGTTCTTTTAATACTGATACTCAGCTTGCTGAACTCACGAAGGCTATTCAAGCTTTGGTTTTCTCCACACAAAAGAAAGAGTCCGCTCCGCAAACTTCTCACACTGCTGAAGTCAAAAAGATAGAAGTTTGTGTTACTTGTGGTGGTCCTCACGCTTACTATAATTGTACTGCCACCGATGGCACTACATTTGATGTTAATGCTATAGCCGGAACTTCCAATCAAGGAGGTAATCAATACCGTCCTCAAGTGGACCAAAACCACCGTGCTAGCAACCAATTTGGACCACCCGGATTTCCTCCTCCCAACAATCCAAATAGGATTAATCCTAATCAACAAAGAGGGCAAAACGTGCAAAATCAATTTCATGCCCCAAACAATCAATACCCACCCCAAAGGGGTAATCAAGGGTATTCAACTCCTAATTACCAAAAACCTCTCCCAAGTGAACTTGATAACTACATCAAGGTTAATGAGACCAACATGAAATCAATGCAAAATCAAATCTCTAATTTGAAGAATGAATTTCAATCTTCAATACACAAGCAAGGAACTGAGCTAAAGAATGAGATTTCAAACAAAATTGATCATTCTCAAAGCGAAGTTAAGAATATGTTTGCCAGTCTCATGAACCATCTCAATCTACCTTCTTCCTCGGGAGGTCTCCCTGGTAATACCATTCCAAACCCAAAGGGTGAACTCAAAGCTGTCACCACACGCAGTGGAAAAGCTTATTATGGACCCACTATTCCTACTACCACTTCTTCTCCTCCCCCTAAGGTAGTGGAAAGTGAACCTGAGGTGACTAAGGACAAGGAACTTCCTACTAATAACGGAGGTACCGACAACGTCCAACCTCAAGTTGTCCCGAAACCAAAACCCAAACCAGGAGTTGTTTTTGAATCGCATGAAATCCCTGTTGAAAACCCTAAATCCAAACCTTCTATTCCTTACCCATCACGTTTACATGAGCAAAAGCTCCGTGAGAAGGCTAGTCAACAAATGGACAAATTCTTTCAAATCTTTAAAGAATTACATTTTGACATAAGTTTTGCTGATGCTATCATTCTGATGCCCAAATTTGCATCCACAATCAAACATTTGTTAAGCAACAAGGAAAAACTGTTTGAAATGGCGAAAACTCCATTAAATGAGAACTGCTCAGCAGTTATCTTGAAAAAGCTTCCCGAGAAGCTTGGAGATCCTGGAAAGTTTCTAATACCTTGTGTATTTCCGGGAATGGTTGAATGCTATGCCTTGGCCGATCTTGGTGCAAGCATCAACCTGATGCCTCATTCAGTATGGAAGAAACTTTCTCTTCCGGCTCTTACTCCTACATGCATGACTCTTGAGCTTGCAGATCGTACCATATCTCATCCATGCGGCATTGCCGAGGATGTGTTTGTGAAAGTAGGGAAGTTCCATTTTCCAGCTGACTTTGTGGTTGTCGAATTCGACGCAGATCAAAAGGTTCCTCTCATTCTTGGAAGAGGATTCCTAAGAACGGGCCATGCTCTCATTGATGTATTTGAGCATGAAATCACATTACGTGTGGGTAATGAAGCTGTTACCTTTAACCTCGATCAAACTTCGAGGTACTCCTCAAATTATGATTCTGAATCGGTTAACCGAATCGATGTCATTGATGTTGCTTCAGAGGAGTACTATCACGAGTTTCTTGGTTATTCTCATAATTCTGTGAGTGGGGATACCACCACATCTTCTCTACCTGTCATTTCCGACTCTTCCCCTTCTCTCACTCCGTTTGAGGGAAGTGATTTCAATTTGGAAGAGATCGAGGCTTTTCTCAAGTGTGATTCATTTCTGGAAGGAATTGATGACGCTGAGATTGATCTTGAGGGAGATATTCTTCTTCTTGAGAAATTGTTGAATCAGGACAATTCTCCTCCACTTCCCCCCGTTGAACTTCATAATGAGGAAATTAAATCAGTTGAGAAAACTGATGAATTTCCTAAGGTCGAACTCAAAGACTTACCACCTCATCTTGAGTACGCATTTTTGGAGGGTGATGATAAATTACCCGTCATTATTGCTAAAAACTTGAGTGATGAGGAAAAGACTGCCCTAATAAAGGTCTTGAAGTCACACAAGCAAGCCATTGCTTGGAAACTCTCCGACATAAAGGGTATCGACCCTGAATTTTGTACTCACAAGATTTTAATGGAGGATGACTTTAAACCAGCAGTCCAACATCAAAGAAAGGTGAATCCTAAAATCCATGATGTTATCAAACAAGAGGTTCTCAAACTTCTTGATACAGGATTGATTTATCCCATCTCTGATAGTCCTTGGGTTAGTCCCATTCACTGTGTTCCAAAAAAGGGTGGCATAACTGTTGTCAAAAATGAGGAAAATGAGTTAATCCCAACTCGATTGGTTACGGTGTGGTGTGTTTGCATTGACTATCGTAAGTTAAATGACGCCACCCGAAAAGACCACTTTCCTCTGCCCTTTATGGATCAGATGCTTGAGAGATTAGCGGGAAACGAGTACTATTGTTTCCTTGATGGTTTCTCGGGTTACTTTCAAATTCCCATTGATCCACAAGATCAAGAAAAGACCACCTTTACATGCCCCTATGGAACCTTTGCTTATAAACGTATGCCTTTTGGCTTATGCAATGCTCCAGGCACATTCCAAAGGTGCATGATGTCCATATTTTCCGACATGATCGGGAAAACGATGGAGGTCTTTATGGATGACTTCTCGGTCATTGGGGATTCATTCGAAACATGTCTCTCCCATTTAGAGAATATGCTGAAACGGTGTGAAGACACCAATCTTTGTCTAAATTGGGAGAAGAGTCACTTTATGGTCAAAGAGGGCATTGTCCTCGGCCATAAGATATCAAAGAACGGGATTGAGGTTGACAGATCTAAAGTTGATGTCATTGGTAAATTACCTCATCCCACTACCGTCAAAGGTATTAGGAGTTTTTTGGGTCATGCCGGTTTCTATCGTAGATTCATACAAGATTTTTCTAAAATCGCCCGGCCTATGACTCATCTTCTTGAAAAGGATGCTCCTTTTATCTTCTCACCCGAGTGCATCGAAGCTTTTGAAACATTAAAGAAAAAGCTTACTGAAGCACCCATTCTGGTTGCCCCCGACTGGGATTTTCCCTTTGAGCTCATGTGCGATGCAAGCGATTTTGCTATCGGTGCAGTCCTGGGGCAACGAAAAGCCAAACACTTTCAGCCTATCCACTACGCAAGTAAAACCATGACTGAAGCTCAAACTCATTACACCACTACAGAAAAAGAATTATTGGCTGTAGTGTATGCCTTTGAGAAGTTTCGGCCATATTTAATCTTGACGAAATGTGTAGTGTATACGGATCACTCGGCTCTCAAATATCTCTTTGCAAAACAAGATGCAAAGCCGAGATTACTCCGTTGGGTTCTCCTCCTGCAAGAATTTGATATCACTATACGTGATAAAAAGGAGCTGAGAACCTAGCTGCTGATCATCTATCCCGATTAGAGAACCCACACCAAGATGTTTTCGAGAAAAAGGAAATAAATGAAACATTTCCTCTCGAGACACTCAATGCGGTTACTTTTCGAGGAGATTCTACTACCCCATGGTTTGCTGACTTCGCAAATTACCATGCGGGTAACTTCATAGTGAAAGGGATGTCGACCCAACAGAAGAATAAATTCTTCAAGGATGTTAAGCATTACTTCCGGGACGACCCCTACTTGTTCAAAATCTGTGCGGATCAAGTCATCCGGCGGTGTGTTTACGGACAGAAAGCTACTGACATTCTCAAAGCTTGCCATGCTGGACCCACTGGGGGCCATCATAGTCCAAACTACACAGCCAAAAAGGTGTTTGATTCCGGGTTTTATTGGCCCACAATCTATAAGGATGCCCAAGATCTCATCAAAACTTGTGAAGCTTGTCAGCGTCACGGAAATATTTCACAACGAAATGAAATGCCACAAAATGCTATTCAAGTTTGTGAAATCTTTGATGTCTGGGGCATTGACTTTATGGGGCCATTTCCATCATCTCGAGGAAATAAATACATTCTCGTGGCTATTGACTATTTGTCAAAATGGGTTGAAGCAAAAGCTTTACCCACTAATGATGCCCGAGTGGTTGTAAAATTCCTGAAAGCTCTGTTTGCCCGTTTTGGAACTCCACGTGCTATAATAAGTGATCGTGGTACGCACTTTTGCAATGACAAATTTGACAAAGTCATGCAAAAGTATGGTGTAACTCACCGTCTTTCTACTGCGTATCACCCACAAACAAGTGGACAAGTGGAAGTTTCAAATCGTGGTATTAAAAGAATACTGGAAAGGACTGTAGGAGAAAATCGTGCATCCTGGTCGGATAAATTGGATGATGCATTATGGGCCTTTCGTACAGCTTACAAAACACCCATCGGGTGTACGCCTTACAAGCTTGTGTACGGAAAGGCATGTCATCTTCCGATCGAATTAGAGCACAAAGCCTACTGGGCCTTGAAACATGCTAACTTTGACCTCCAAACTGCGGGTGATCACCGTAAAGTTCAAATGAATGAATTAAATGAACTACGTGATCAAGCTTATGAGAACTCTTTGATCTATAAAGAAAAGACAAAGAAGATTCATGACTCTAAAATCAAGAACCGCGTTTTCAACGTTGGTGATCGAGTCCTTCTTTTCAATTCAAGATTAAAGATCTTCTCGGGAAAACTCAAATCCCGTTGGTCTGGTCCATTCACTATTACAAAGGTTTATCCATATGGTACCGTTGAGTTATCTCAAAATGACGGTCCAAATTTTAAAGTGAATGGTCATCAGTTAAAACACTACTTTGGAGAGGACATACCCCCCATGGTTGTCCCGGATCTTCAAACTTTCCCCCTGAACCAATGAATGCGGGGTCGAGTCAAGCTAGTGACTCGGTGAACAAAAACATTAGCAAAACATGGGTTTTCACTCGTGTCTCTGTTTTCTTTCTCTGTTCTACCACCTAGTGTGGGGGAGTTGCCCCTGCTGTTGTATAAAGTCTCAAAAAAAAAAAAAAAAAAAAAAAAATGGTGTATGTATAAAATAAATGGCTATTAGTATTTCCTTTTCACGTTCTAAGTGTTGGTTTAACAACCGGTGCTTTGAATATTGAGGGCAATATTCAGTTCTAAGTGTGGGGGGGAATTCTAGCGAATTTGATCAAATGTACCATCTAGTACCCCCATTTTAGCAAAAATTTTAAAATTTTTTCTCACTTAGAACGCAATAAATGGTTATCAGTCCGCCATGTCTAAACCACATAAGGATTGGCTAATCCAGGAGCAAACGGCTCTTGGTAAAGATATATCAAATCCGTTTATGGCTTACAATTTGCCAAAAATTGTATGGTATTCGACTCACCATATCTTTATAAGTGAAGAGTTGGCTAGCCCGCAAGGTTATGGCTTGTGGAAAAGGCAGTGGAAAAACCATAATTGGTAATCAGCTCACCAAAGATAATAACTGTATTTTATCTAAGAGTTGGCTAGTCCAGAAGCAAACGGCTTCTGGTAAAGACAAATCAAAACCGTTGACAGCTGATGGTTTGCTCAAAATCATTTGGTTATCATTGTACCAAAGTATCACATACTAAAACATTGGCTACTCCAGAAGTAATGGCTTTTGGTAAAGAGAAAAATCCATTAAAACTTCATAAAAGATTGCTAGGGACTAGCAATAGTTTAGTGTGGGGGATTGATGAGTGTCTAAATACTCATCATTTCTGTCACATTTTATCTGCAAAAACATTTAAAAACATGCAGATATGCTTCAAAATACAGAAAATATCATAAAATGTGTTTTTATATGATTCAGGAACAAAAAGATTGAAAACAAGTGAAAAACATGCAAAGTTCACAAAATTGTCATTTTCAGTCCCTGAAGTTTCACAAATTGGCAGAATTAGTCCCTGAAGGTTTAAAATGAAAGAAAAGTCAACTTTAGTCCTTGGGATATCAAACATATTCACTTTTAGTCCCTGGATGAAAGTTTTCTATAATTGGCAATTTTTACCCCTCAAGTTTCATAATTGGCAAAATTAGTCCTCGGGTTTTAAAAAGTATAATTTATCAAATAAAACCCTTGTGCTATTCACATGTTACAATTTAGCCTTTTTTATAACTTTGGTGAAATTACAATTTCAACCCTTCAAAATTCAGAAATTACAAGAATGGTCCTTGTGCTAAAACCAACCAACCGGACCCATGTTTTATTTACTAAACCCAACTATAAAATAAACCCAACCCATCCCTTATTATAAACCCCAGCCCAACAAATCCCAAGCCCAATCAAAAACCCGCCCAAACCCTTTTTATTAATAAAACCGAAGGTTTGACCTTCGGTCAAATCCTTCTTCTTCTATACCACCCCCGCCAAAACCACTCACCAATACCACCTCCATTTCCACCGCCTTTCTGACACACCCACCCCCTCCACCTTCCTAACACGCTACCTAACATGCCAATTAGCATTAAATGCTTCGTCCTCAGAGCCTAGTGGTATTTTTCCCACTCACTCAATTTTGGCGCCAAAATCAGTTTAAGTGGCTGAGATGATTTCAAGAAGATCTAAAGGTTGGGATTTGCTCAGAGGTGGAAGACAAAGGAAACCCTAATGTTTGTAGTATAAATAGAACTCATTGTAAGCCTTAATTGGCAAGTAGTTAACATAGCTTAATCGTATTTTCATTTTTAGTATTTATCTTTGTAATTTCAAGTTATCAGTTATCAATATAAGTTAATTCAAGTCTCATTGTTCTTATCTTGTCAGTATTTGTACTCAGTCTCATGTTCACTAGAATTTCAAGTTATTATAAATTCGTATAAGCTATAATCTTGTTAAGTTACCATCAAAAGCTTCAAACAACCCTGTTATAAGCTTATGAAAGCTTTTCATAGCTTTGTGTAAGCTTATTTAGTGTTAATCAGTTCTTAATTTCAAATGATCAAGAAAGTCAACAAAAGTCAACCTGGAAGCCAATAAGCTGTTCTGGAGTGTATAAGCTGTTCAGGAAGCTTGTTTGGGTTTTCTAGCTTGTGTTAACAAGCTAGGGATTGTTCTGTTCTAGTTCTTGCTATCCCAATAGCCTCTTTTCAGTTGTAAGAAATTTCCAAGTTCACTTAAATTTCCAAAGTACTGTTCTATAGCTTATTGGTAGCTTATTTCCATAATTTATTGCTTATTACTAGTTTGTGATCATATTTCATCAATAATATCAGTCTCATATAGCTTTTGTTTCAGTTTTACTAATAATCACTTAAAAGTCCAAAAATAGCTAATAGTAGCATAGCTTAATCTATTGCTTATTTCTGTGTTCAAAGTTGCTTATTAGTACTTAAATAAGTTAGTCAATCAGTAAAATCAAGGTTTCTAGTTTAAAATATTGTGTTTCATAAGCAAAATCACCACAGACACCTTGCAAAGGGGTGTTTGGTTTATGCAGTCAACAAGGTCAACTGAGCTTGTACTGTTCATTGACCACTTTCCAAACTTGGACCTAGCTTAAATAAGTCATATTAAGCTGTTTTTAAGTTCACCTTAGCAGATTAGAAGAATTTCATAGATTTGAGTGCTGAGTGCAATTTTTAGAACCTCAAAAACTCAAATAAGCCATATTAAGCTATGAGCTTATTCTGACCTCAACCTTGGCATTTTCTGAGTTCTTTTGGTCCATATAGTGATATCAGTTGAGTTGGTTTGGACTTGTGCACATCTGTGCAAGTCTGCACAACACAAGCTCAGTATACACTGAGCAGACATAGCTGATTTTCTCAGCTTGTTATTGGCTTATCCAATTAAGCTGAGGGTTTGATTTTTGGTTTACAAGTAGCTCACCTAGTAGGCTTTAAGATTCTGAGCTTGGATTCCATTTCCTAGCTTATTTAATAGCTTAAATCAGGTCTGCAAATTTCCCCAGCAGTACCTTTTTCCTTATAGCAGTACCTTGCATAGTTTTTCCCATCTGAACTAGGGTTTAATTGGACTTCAATTAAGCTGTTTGAGATAGGGCTTTTTGGTTTTTAAGATACCCAATAGTACTAGCTAGCTTTTGCCCCCTTTAGTTTGCATCTCAATGGCTTATTGGAGTGCTTAATCTGCCTTGCTATTTGGTCATTTTCTTGCTATTTCTGTTTAAGTTTTGCTACTGCTCATCTGATTTTCAGCTTATTTCATTGTGCTTATTTGTGTTTTCAAGTTGTTTTAAGTTTCTAGTAGTGTATTAAACTTGTCCTGAGCCTTGGGTAAATTTTTGTGCTTATTAGCTTATTTTTAGCTTATTAGCCCAACTGCTTATCTGCCTAACTGCTTATCAGGGCTTATTAGACTTTTTATTTTAATTTTCCTAGCTCATAAATATTATTTTTGACTTATCCTGAATTTTTCAGATTTTTCCTAAGTCATTTAATATTTTTAATCTTTTTAATTAATTTCTATTAGTAATTAAATCATAATAAATAGAATATTAATCAGAAAAATATAACTCTTTTTTACATAATTTTCTTTTGTCATTTATAATCTAGGAAAAATATAATTATATTATTAGACCTTAAAAAAAACAAAAACAGAAAAATAGTGATAGCTTCTTTCTAATAGAATTTATCTTTTTAAATTTTAATTAAGCAAGTTTCATTTTTATAATTTTCTTAGCTTCTTTTCACTTAATAATATTTATAGAAAAAGTTTTAGATTTTTCTTTGTTCATTTAGTATTTATTATAATTTAAATTAGTTTTAAATAATTATTAAATAATAAATAATTAATAATAATTAGATAAAAAGTTTAAAAAAATATAATTTTAGTTTTAAAATAAGTTTTAAGTAATTTTACACTTTTAGGTTTTAATTTTATAGATTTCAGTTTTTGTCCCATTTTAGAATTCTCGTTACGCATTTTCAGTATAATTATGTTAATTTTAATTATCCGTTGAGAATTTGTTTCTCATTTTGATATCAAAAAAGCAAAATCCATATCATCTGTCATTCTAATCCAAATCTTTCCACAGTTTGCCCATTCACACCTCGTTGGGAAACGATCCGGGTAATCACTTACCTGGTTTCACACTACACACGAACGTGAGTTTTTGCAAGTATCCTTTTTTACAAAGGGGTAATTTGTATTTATTCACGTGTATCCGCTGTCTGCATTTATTTATAAGTGTATTCAGCACGGAAAATACTTTGTCAGAAAGTTTTGGTGTTTCATAAAGTGAGTGTGGGGGAAGCAACAAATGTTTTGATTTTGCAATGATGCATGAAATAAATCTTGGATACATCAAAAACTTTGTTTCACTATCCACATTTTTAGTCAATCCTTCAAAAATATGTTTGGAAAAATTGAATTTTCTGTTTGTTGCCAAGCAGATGAGAGCAGAAGCCATGTTTCCACTAAATTGCTCCCAAGAGGTTTTCTTTTGGCTCAAACAATGAAGGATTGTATGGATCAAAAATCTCCATTGTGGAGTAAAATGCTTTTTAAGAAAGGTGAGTTTATTAGAATCAGCATTATACCCCATTCTTTCCAAATGTTCAAAAATTTCAGTATCAGGCAATTGACTAATACCATCTGAATCATCCAAATGAAGATGTCTTCGAATGGATGACTCAGTAAGAGTCAAGGGTTTGCCATCCACTTTGGCTTTTATTCTTTGTTCCCCATTTTTAGAAGTTTTAACTTTAGCTGTTTGCCAAAATTGCAAAATTTGAGATTCATGAATAGTGGGATTAACTAGTAAAGCAAACCTGATGTAAGACTCATTTAAAAATTCCACTATTTGATGAAAAGAGGCATTATCCTCTGACTTTTCCAAAAATGCTAATTGATTGTGACGTTTAACAAAGGTTAGAACAGCCATGGTGAAAGTTAATGAAAATTTTGATTATGTTGGTGGGATTTGATGGTGGTACTGGTAGAAGATGAAAGGTGAGAGTTAATTGTGATAAGGACTGATGAAAGATGTTATAAGAGAATTACTTTTAACCGACAATAAGAAAGATTATAATAAGTAAATGAAAAGGCGGTTAAAAAGATCTTTTATATGTGAAATATAATATAATATAATCATCAGTAATTTACATAACTACCCCAACGGCTAAATGTAACTACCAGGCCCAACGGCTATAACTTTTTCTGACAGGCTCAACGGTTATCTAGCAGTACCATTTTACTCTACCAGTACCAAAATTTGAACTACCAGTACCTTTGAAAGAAAATATTACTTGGCAGTCTCTTTGAAATTTTAGCAAAAATCCCTTATAGTTTTTAGCAAACTATCATCTATCAACGGATTTGATTTGTCTTTACCAAAAGCTATTTGCTTATGGACTAGTTAACTATTTACTGTTAAGTATGGTTAGTTAAATACCATATAGTTTTTGGTAAACTATCAACCATCAACGAATTTGATTTGTCTTTACCAAAAGCCGTTTGCTTATGGACTAGCCAGCTCTTAAGTTTGTAAAAACTTGGTGAACTGAATACCAAAAGCCATATTGACCTAAAGATGGTGCAATTTCCTTGGATGGAGGAAATATAAGAGACAATGATGCTGTGTATCTTGGATGCTTGGTTCAACAAGTGAAATAATCTATCAGCATGCTTTTGCTTTGAAACTTTCCTTAGTTTGATCTAGATAGAACTTTCTCCTTTAGGAATGCTTCATCCCTTCTGAATATGTGATCTAATCCTATCTTTTTCAACCTCTGCATCATCTTGTATGCTCTTGTCTTTTTCTTTCATAAATTGGTTTTTCTTCCATTCTGGGCTATCATTTCTTCCCCTGAGATTGTTACCTCCCCTGAGATATAAAGAACCTATATTTCTCTTTTTGTTTGGAAGATCTCTTGTTTTGTTATCAACCTGAAATTTGTTAGTTGTAATCCAAAAGAACAAAGTGCAAAGCACTTGTTTTATAGCATTGTAAACATTTAATCATCAATATGAACAAAACATAGCAAATTTTATACTAGCAGGACCAATTATGAACTGACAGTACCTTTTGACCAACTAGCAGTACCATGTTTAAAAGCCAATACCAGATATTTTTATGTACAAAAACACATGTTTTTCAAAGATTTATCATTCCAATACCTCCTACAAGGTATTTGAATCTTCCTAAATCAAAAGCTTTGGTGAGAAGGTCTGCATAATTCTTTTCAGAATCAATTTTAACAACTTGAATTAACCTTTTCTCATTGCAATCCCTTATGAAATGGTGTCTAATTTCAATGTGTTTTGTTTTTGAATGTTGAACTGGATTTTTAATGATACATATAGTACTGCTATTGTCAATGTAAATAATGGTGTTAAGAAAATTGTACCCATAGTCAAGCATTTGATTTTGGATCCAAAGAACTTGCCCACAACAACTTGCACCAGCAACATATTCTGCTTCAGCTGTAGAGTTGGCCACCATTGTTTGTTTCTTGCATTACCAAGATATGAGTCTGCAACCAAGAAATTGACATCCACCAGTTGTGGATTTTCCGTCTAGAGTTGCACCAGCATAGTCACTATCAGAATAAGCCACCAAATCAAAAGATGATTCCCTTGGATACCAAAGACCCAACCTAGGTTGACCCTTGAGATATCTAAAGATTCTTTTGACTGCTGTGAGATGAGAGACTTTGGGATGAACTTGAAACCTTGCACATACACATACTGAGAACATGATATCTGGTCTTGATGATGTAAGGTACATCAAGGACCCAATCATTGATCTATAATTGTGCAAATCCACATCTTCACCCTCAGCATCTTTTAGTAAACCTTTTTCTGCATCCATTGGTGTACTTGCAACTTTAGAATCAGCAAATTGAAATTTCCTTAGGATCTCTGCTACATACTTATCTTGGCTGATAAATATGCCTTCTTTTGATTGTTTTACTTGGAGACCCAGAAAGAAAGTAAGTTCCCCCATGGAACTCATTTCAAACTTACTATGCATAAGTTTTTCAAATTCTACACACAAGTCTTGGTTTGTGGATCCAAAGATAATGTCATCAACATAAATTTGCACCAGCAAGATGTCTTTCTTTGTTCTTTTGATGAACAAAGTTGGATCAATCTTGCCTCTTTGGAATCCATTTTCTAATAGATAGCAAGCCAATGTTTCATACCATGCCCTAGGAGCTTGGTGTAGACCATAAAGAGCCTTGGTAACCCTATACACCTTGTCTGGATACTCTGCATCAATGAAGCCTGGAGGTTGAGAAACATACACCTCTTCTTCAATAGTACCATATAAGAAGGCACTTTTAACATCCATTTGGTAAACAGTGAAGCCTATGAAAGAAGCATAGGCCAAGAATAGCCTCTTCATAATCTACCCCTTCTTCTTGAGTATACCCTTGGGCCACCAATCTTGCTTTGTTTCTGATCACTATCCCCCTTTCATCTTTCTTGTTTCTGAACACCCATTTGGTTCCAATTGCCCAGTGACCTTTTGGCAAATCAACCAATTTCCAAACCTTCTGAAGCTTGAATTGAAGAAGTTCTTCTTGCATTGCTTCAACCCAACTTGCATCATCTAAGGCTTTGTTAATGTTTTTGGGTTCAGCTTGTGAGAGAAAACATGAAAACAGGCATATGTTGGCAACTTCATGATTCTTTTCTTCATAAATAGATGAGATAAACCCTTCTTGGTCTGAAGTCAAGACTTGAGATCTTGTTCTAACACCAGAATCAATGCTACCAATCACACCATCAGTTGAGTGATCTTTGAGAATTCTTGTGTTGTGTGTTGTAGGAACTTCATAGGTAAATGGAAGTTGCCAATCCCCACTTCTTCTGGTAAAGAATCATCTGTTTGAACATTTAATGGCTCAGCAGTACCAATTTGTGAACTGGCAGTACCATCTGGTGAACTAGCAGTACCATTGTCATTTGCACTACTTTCTTGATTCTCTTGACCTTGAGTTCCATGATCATCTTCAGTACCTTCATTTGTTGTGTTTGAAGGTCCTTCTTGACTTGAAGATAAATCCAATCCTTTCCAAATTGGCATCCAGATGTAATCTTGATCTTTAGGTGTTTCAGCATTGTCTTCAAAACCTGCATTATCATTAGTATTTGTACCTGTAACAGGCACATAATTCATAGATTCTGAAAGCCTATCAATATCAAACATCCAATCTGGCCCAATGCCTTTCACATTTGTTAGTTTCTCTTGAAACTCTATGTGAAGATTTTCTTCCACTAGCCTAGTGCAACTATTATACACTCTATAGGCCTTACTTTGCAAAGAATACCCTATCAAATAGCCTTCATCAGCTTTTCCTTCAAACTTGCCTAAATGATCTTTGGTATTGAGAATAGTGACATGACATCCAAAAGGTCTCATAAAACTTAAAGATGGTGTTCTACCAAAGAAAAGTTCATAAGGTGTCTTTTTATGTGGCTTTATCACAAGAACCCTGTTTTGCACATAACAAGCAGTACCTACTGCTTCAGCCCAAAATGAAATAGGCAACTTAGAGTCTACTAACATTGTTCTAGCAGCCTCTATAAGTGTTCTATTTTTCCTTTCTGCTACTCCATTTTGTTGTGGGGTTCTAGCTACACTAAATTCTCTTCTTATTCCTTTTTCTTTGCAAAATTCATCCATAACTCTATTCTTGAATTCTGTCCCATTGTCACATCTGATGACTTTTACTTTCTTATCAGATTGGTTTTCTACCTCAGTTATATAAGATTTAAGGATCTCACTTGTTTCATGCTTAGATCTTAAAAAGAAAACCCAAGAAAATCTGTTGTAATCATCAGTAACTACAAGACAATATCTTTTACCATTCAAGCTACTCACATTAGTAGGACCAAAAAGATCTATATGAAGCATGTATAAAGCCTGAGAAATTGAGTTATGGGTCTTGGGCTTAGAAGAAGCTCTATGTTGTTTGCCTTTTAGACAATCAACACAGGTTTGGTCATTTTGAAAAATCTTTTTGGGTAAACCTCTAACCAAATCATATTTTGCAATTGTATTGATTGTTTTAAAGTTTACATGACCAAGCCTTCTATGCCAATGCATAGATTCATCCAATGAGGCTTTTGCTACTAAACAAGTTAGACTCTCCTTAGGATCAATGTTCTTTAAATCAACACTGTACATATTATTCCTTTTTGGAATTTTAAGAAGGATCTGACTTTCATCAGGCATTTTAAAATCAGAAGAAAGAACCATACATCCATTGTCAGTAAAGAGAACATTGTTCTTTTTGTCACACATTTGTGAGACACTAAGGAGATTAAACTGAAGCTCTTTCACAAAGTACACATTTTCAAAATCTAATTTACTGGTTTTGATAGTACCTTTACCAGTAATCTTTCCTTTGATTCCTCCCCCAAAGGTAACATATCCTCCATCAATTGTTTTGAAGTATGTGAGAAAAGACATGTTGCCTGTCATGTGCCTTGAACATCCGCTATCTACATATCCTTGATCACCAATATCAGTTGAATGTTCCTGCACATATATAGACATATTAGTTTCCTTGGGGTACCCAAGCCATGACAGACTTGGGTTTGCCTCTTGCATCAATGAAATCAAACCTCTTTAGGATTGTTGATGCACCTTTTGATTGGAGTGGTTTCCATATCCAACATGCTGAGGACTTAACAGCATTTTCCCTTTTAATCCATTTTGTGGTCTTTGGTCTATCAGTACCAATTTTGGCAGTACCATTTGGTCTAGCAGGACCTTTTGGTTTTGGTCTCCAAATTTGTGTTTTGACCACAGATTTCTTTTCAATAGGATTTTTCACAACTTTTGGTGCATATTTGAAAGTGTTTCTTGCACCCTTATCAGTTGGTTTTGAGTTAGCAGGCTTATTTTGTCTAACAGTATGTTTAACTTTTGGTGTGTTAGACTTCACAAAACATTTTCTGGTGTGAGTTTCATTTGTTTTAGACTTTGATGTACTCCCAGAAACCCAGTTGTTACAATAAGCATGGGTATGATTAAAACTACCACAATAATAGCAAGCCTTATTGTACAAAACAAAATCATCACCAAGTTGGTGTGACTTAAGATTATTCCAATTTCTTTGGCTACCTCTAGGTTTGCTATTACACCTAGCACAACTTTCAACTGTTTTCAAAACAGCTTTAGCCTTAGTCTTAATCTCTACTCTTTTAGGACTGACTGGTCCTACTTTGTTTCCTTTGGTTGAAACAGTCTCTTCTTCATCATCATCAGATGTCCAATCTTCAATAATTAGAACATCTGATTTCTTATCAGTGAGCACCTTAGAGAGTGAAGCAATCTTAGCACTCTCAACAGGTTCACTTTTCTCGACAGGTTTAGCTAATGGTTTGTTGATGATTTCATGTAAACCTGATTCTGCAAGATCTAATCCTGGGGGACAAGGGATTCCTCTATAAGGAGGTGGACAAGTATTGTATCCAATTCCTGATTTGATTCTCTTATTCATCTGATTTTCAACTATGCTTCTAGTACAATCAGAAGCAGTTTCCAAAGTGGTAACTGTTAGTTGAATATTTTCCTTTGCCAAAGTCACTTTAGCACACTCAGTTCTTAACATTTTTATTTCTGCATCTTTCAAAAATATTTGTCTATTAAGAATGGCTTTAGTGTCAGAAAAAGTGAGTTCATTTTCCCTAAAATGGATTATTTGCTTTTCAAGTTTAGCCATACCACACTTATGATTGACTAGGTCTTGATGGGTTTTTCTTTCTTCTACTTTCAGTTCATCATAAAGTTTTATAAGAGTTTGTAATTCTTCAAAAACTTTTCAAGTATTAGAACATTTTGTAATTTGTACCTCAGGAGTGGAGAAAGCCATTAAAGCCAATTCATCTGAAGTTGACTCCTCTTCACCCATAAAACTCCAATCAAAACCCATCCCATCAATAGCTACCATAGCTTTAGGCTCAATGATCTCCACAGCCTTACTCTTGCTCTCAAAGCTTCCTTTCTTCTTAAAGCTTCCTTTATTCCTGTTCTCAAACCCTCTTCCCTTGTCATCCTGCTTCTTTGGTCTTCTACACTCTCTTGAGTAGTGACCCTTCATGTGGCAGTTGTAACACTCCACTTTGGACTTGTCATACCCAGCAGGCTCATTACCATCTATGATAATCTTCTTTCCAGTCCTCATCAGCAACTTCTTAGCCCTTATGCTCAGAAGTGAAAGTTTCCACTTTATGTCCATTTCTTCAAGATCATCAGGATTGATCTCTTGAAGGTCTTCAAAAGTTAATATGGACCCATTGTGTTGTGATGTCAGGAAGGCACACCCAATAGTTTCATCTAGAATGGTTTTGGTACTGCTAGAAGTACTGGCAGTACCAAAGTTTGTGTTGGCAGTACCTTCTTCTCTGCCATCTTTTTCTTCATCTACAACTCTTGAGGTGCTTGGAGATGATACAAACGCCATATTACCTGAGCTTGAACCAGTAGTCTTCTTTACTTCATGCTCTACTATTTTGAAGTTGTTGTAGAGATCATTAAGACTCATCTGATCAATGTCTGGTTTGTTTTTCCAGACAATGACATGCATGGACCATTCAGAGGGTAAACTCCTAAGGAATTTGGAGTTTAAGTCCTCTTGAGTTATCATCACTTCATGGATGGCTAACTGACTTGAAAGCTTCTGTAGTCTATTGAACATGCTGTCCAAAGACTCATTTGTTGTGGCTGCAAAGTTTTCAAACTGATGTTTGAGGAGAGTTTTCTGTGTTTTCTTGGTGGCATCATTTCCACCAAATCTAGCCACAATAGCTTCAAAAAGGGTTTTAGCACATTTGTAGTTGTTGAAAATCAAAAGCTGATCATTTGGAATAGTCATGAGTAGCATACTCCTGGCTTTTAGATCATTTCTCTTTTGAATTCTTTCTTCTGCGCTTGTTGGGTTTACTTGCACATGTGTTACAAGTGCATCGTTTACTGTGGAGGTGGTGATTGAGGGTTTGAATGAATTTCCTTCTTCAATAATCTCCCAAAGTGCATAGTCTTGCACTTGAAAGTATTGTTCTACCCTCAGTCGCCACATATCAAACTCATTTTGCTTGAGTAATGAAAGTTTTGCAGCAACATTGGTTTGAATGTGTTCAACATCCATTGTTCTTTTAAATCGTAAATATCAGCCTAGCTCTGATACCACTTGTGAAGGATTATACAAACACTTGGGATGTTTATCTTAATAATGTGTTTGGGATATTTATGTATGAATGTGATGTAGTATGCGGAATCTACTATAACACACTTTAAAAGAACACAAAGGTGATGAGTATGTAAACGTGAGTTATAATGAACAATGAACACAACTTTAGTAACACAAAACGATTCAATATTATTGATGAAATAATATGGATGATCTAACTATCACCAGGATTACAAAGTAACCTTGAATCTTTGATTGTAAAAGGATTTGTGAAATGAGTAACTAAGTTACTAGAGAGGTTGTTCTGTTTTTGGTTATTAGTTGAAGAGATGCATGCACGAAGGTGGTGACTAAGGGAACCTTTTATAGAATAAGGTACCCTTATTACAAGTTGTCAAGTTGTTGAATATAATAAGATACTTTGACTATTCTAGCCTACAATTAAATACAACTACCAATGTAACTACTCTGTATATTCTTCTGCACAAACATGGAAGACTGAACTACTTCTACATAACGTATTACATTGTACAAAGACTAATAATTCAACAAATATCTACAAACAAATATCTATCAACTTGATCATAATCTTGGCAGGACCTTTATCAACTAGCAGTACCTTCTCACCCAGAAGGTACGGTTAGTACATCTTCAATATCTTCAAAATCAACTAGCAGGCTCAATACATCTTCCAGCAGGCTCTTTGACTTGAACATTTTATTCCCAACAAGAAGCCGTCATGAAGAATTCGTGAAGCCGTTGTGAAGAAGTCGTGAAGCCGTCGTGAAAAAGTCGTGAAGCCATTGTGAAGAAGTTGTGAGTAAGTCGTGAAGAAGTTGTGATTGAAGTCGTGAGATTGGTTCTAGCTACTATTAGAACTCGACATTTAGCTTTGTGTCGTTAAACCGGTCTAAGCAAAAGTTGTGTAAGGTTTTCTCCGCCATAAGGGAGCTTGTTGAAGTAGTGAAGAAAACTCTCGAGCTAGGTGCTCGGGGAGTGGAGTAGGGCAAGGAAGGTGTCCTTGTAGCCGAACCACTATAAATCCCTCATGTCTCGGTTTGATCTTTCCATCTCTTACTTATTTCCTTATTTATATCGTAATTACTTTCATACACATAGGCATATATAATTGTTAGTATTACTTAGAAGTTGATTTCACATAAAGATCAATTTAGAACTCCATTCATAAAAACAAAACCTTTATAACTAATCTAAAAAGGATACACATATAATTAATAATTTTGTTCAAGTATTTGTTTTCACAAACAAATTGAAGTTAAGTTTTTAAAAGTAAATAAAGTTTTTAAAATAAAAGAAACACGACGTAAAACTATTCAACCCCCTTCTAGTTTTCCACAATTGGTATCAGGAGCCACGTCAATCAAGATTTTTAAAATATACTGTATTTTAAAACTTGAATCGATCTATGGAATCCGAAAGATATTTAGAAGGGGAATCTATACAAAAACCATCGCTTTTTGAAAACTATACTTTTCTTGAATGGAAAAATAAATTTGAAAATTATGTGAAATCAATTGATCTAGATCTTTGGCATGTCATTTCGATTGGTGATTTTCAACCAACAAAAATGGATTTTGAAAGTCAAACAAAAACGAATTTTGAAAGTCAAAATGATTATTTCAAAACAAAGAATGACAAAAATAATAAAGCTAAAATAATTATTTATAAAGCTTTGCCGAGAGTTGAATATGAAAGAATATTCTTCTGTCAAACGGCAAATAATATTTGAAAAAATCTCTTAAACTTTCATCAAGAAGAATGTCAAGCCAAAGACGAGGAATTTGATCTTGTACATGAATTAGTTGTCCTAGAAAATTTGATAGATAATCATTTAGATAAAATAAATACATGTGCTACTAGTTCAAATGTTTTTAATGAAGGCATTAATGACGAAGACTACATGGATCAACTCCGAAGTGAACTTAATTCAAAATCATGGAGTGACACAGACGAAGAAGAAGATTACTATCCGGTATGTGAAGAATCCAAACTAGATAAAACTCCAAATAAGGTACAATCCGAAACCGAACATTTTTGCTATGATCAATTCATTTTAGAATTTTCAAAATTAGAAAATGAGTTTAAACATTTTTGCAACATAGATCTAAAAACCATTTCTAAACATGAATCATCAAAAACTTTTGAAAGTAATTTTGAAAAAGAAATAATTTTAGAAGATAAAATGTCTAGACTTGAAAGTAATATTGAAATTGATCTAGAATGCAAAACATGTCAAGAACATAAGCATGAAATTAAAAGATTAAATGAAAGAGCAAAAATATTATCTAAATTTGAAGAAAGTTCCAAATCTCTTAAATACCTACTAAGTTGTCAAAAGCCATTCAAAGATAAAACCGGTTTAGGATTTAGTTCGGATAATTCTTCAACAAGTAAATCAAAACAAATCAAAATTGAAAAACCTAGTAGAGAAATTTAGATATAAGGCTATTTACTGTGATTATAATTAATATAAGTCAAGAAATCCATTGTTTGTACATCAAAACAAACTATTAAGGAATTTTTGTACTTCTTGGCGACATCCTCACCATGTGCATACAAATGCAATGGATGTCTTCAACTAACCATCTCGGACCCATGAGAATCTGGGTACCAAGCTGTTTTATTTGATTAGGTGATGAACGCACAAAGGAATGATACTTAATCTTACGTCAACCTAATCACATTCGAATCGTGCGTGTGAAGACTAATGAATCATCAAATCCTGAACCACACTCAATATCTCACGTAATAATCCATCTCAAGAAATAGCTAATGCCGTAGTGAAATATTAATGGTACTTGTTGAAAGAGCATGATGTGGTTGCATTTGAGACGTGAATGTCTCAACAAAAAGACGTCACATACATCAAGGCTAAGACATCTAATATGTCAAGTACAAGACATGTGATTGCGTGGTTTTGTAACCTTACAACAGGTTTTACCTCTCGAGGGATCTCAAGAGGCTTACAACCCCACCAGGCAGTGTACCTGACCGATGTAGTATAGTGTAGTGGTAAGTACGGGGGATTGATCGTTCTCCACAGGGAATAGTGTTCGTTAGGTATGAAAGGCTACTCTAATTAGGTCTAAGGGTTGAGGAAGATTCTTTTTTTATGTTTTTATAATTTTATGAAAGCAAGTAAAATCTCGGTTTTGATAGAGTGGGCGGAATTAGTTGCTAGTCAACTAACCCAAATTACTACGAATGCAATAAAATAAAATAACAAAAATGAAAATGTGGTGAGAAACTTATGTGTGGAGAAATGTGTTTACTTAGATTTCCTTACTCCCTAACTATCTTTTACCGGTTAATTAGTGTGTATTAGTCGCGTGGATGACGGGTGTATTCCTTAATACCATTCGTGGGGTGGCGTACTTACTTCCCCAACTCTACAAGCTCCTACTTCACTCCTATGTCGAGCCGACTAGGAAGCTCCTAACATGGGATCACTAGAATTCGCTTGTGCATTAAATACAACCATAAAAACCTTTAGTACGCATTTGGTTCATGTTTCTTAAGACGTTCAAGCAAGTTACCGAATAGGAAGTTAGCCAGTTTTCTTAAGCCTAACATAGATAAACAATCATCCAATACAACTAACAACACACTAACAACCAATAATCAATAGCTAGGTTTCATTAGATCTAAGCAAACACAAGATAAATTTAGCCTAACATGTTAAACAAAAGACAAGAATAAGATAGAATCAAACAACACATAGACATATTGAATGATTAATTGATAACTTATCTTTCAATGAAACATGGAAGATCTCAAGGCAAAAAGCCCTGAAAAAGTAGCTAAAATCGTCTTAGGGTTTTATCCCAAAATTCCACACTCTAAGCTCTCCCTAATGACAAAAAATTAGAAAACTATATATAGATTTTTGGATCTGACGGCGTCACCTTATGGAGTGTGACGCCGTCACCTCGCCGCTTTTAGGGTTCCCGGATGACCTTCTTGACGCCGTCCCTCTTTAGCTCTTCCAAAATCCATTCTGGCTTATCAAGGCTTGACGCCGTCTAACCATGAACGTGACGCCGTCCCCTTATGATTTAAGCCGTGACGCCCTCGATCAAGTTAAAGCGTGACGCCGTCAGAATTCACATGCTATTTTCACTGGCTTATCATGAGTAAATTTCACGTCCAACTTTTCTTGCCAAAGCATGACGCCGTCCAGTATAAATTGTGACGCCGTCAAGAGTAACTTTTAGCCGATTTTTGAGACTTTGCCGTTTTCTTCACTTTAATGCTCCAAAAACGTCCAAAATGCCTCCTTTTCCAGATTTCTCCTCAAAAGTACCTAAAATGACAAAAGGAACGATTTAGGGCAATATTTGATCAAATAAATACGATTTAAGGCTTAAATGACCCCTTAAAAGCGGTACACTTTTCGCTTCATCAAATACCCTTACACTTGAGATTTGCTTGTCCTCAAGCAAATGCGCTTTTATTCTAATCAAAATACAAGTTAGGGGTCATTTAATGCAAACATAAAAGTAATTACAACAAATAATCGTTCCACTTCAATCATAATAAGCACGGAGATTATAAACTAGCACCTCACAAGTAGTGTTTAGATACTCACATCTCTCAAGTGTCATCAAAATAAATCTCATAAATGAAAACGGAAAATATCTCTCACTACCTGTCATAGCAAATAGATTACCATAGGCTTGGGAAAGGATCGAAAACCTCCTCCACTAGGCGTAAGCACCTAAGATAAACTATCAAAGAGGGCTTTTAAATGGGTTATAACGTTAGGTGTAGGGAAAAGGAAAACACGGTTTTGTTGGATAAAGGATATTTTACTGGTGGCGAGTTAAAAATCTTGATCAATTACATGTACTATACAATGTTGCTAAGCCAAGACTAGACTCGATCTTAAGCTAGAAACGAAATAACAAAATAACAAAAATATAAAACAAACATAAAATAAAACGGGATGGTAGTCCGTATGTTTTTTTCTATTTTTCTTTTTCTCATTTTTTTGTATTTTTCTAGATTTTTCGATTTTTTTTTTTTTTTTTTTTTTTTTTTTTTTTTTTTTTTTTTTTTTTTTTTTGCATACACTTTTGCCCTACCATCCAAAATAATACATCATAGGGGCATTGCATCCCCCTTACACTTGAACTTTTACATAACTTTACAAATTACTATTCTAATGACTCGAATTAAGATAATCGAAAAACTTGGAGTACTTTTTAAAATATTTAGCACATATGGGGGTAATAAATGATGTTCTTCCCCATTACTCCATTATACTAGTACTTTACCCATGAGTCCCAATCGTCCCAAAACAATATGTACAAGGATATGACTCGACTTAGCAACCATGTAATCAACTAGATAATTAACTTGGGTTTAAACAAATGTTGTCACAATAATGCACTAAAAATGAGTGCATACAAGGTAGGCTAAGGCGATTTGGGTGTACATTTAAGTGGGGTGTAACAAATTCTTCCTTTAAGTAAAATGCTTAAAGGTCGAAACGAAAAGATAGGCTCTGAGGGGTGTACTAGGGGTATCGTGTACTAAAAATGAGTACAACGCAAAGGGTGTGGGAGAATTACTTGACCAATGTAGCCAAAATAATTATAACAAAAACACAGGTGTAAAACAATGGGTTAATCCTAATGCCTCTTATCATGTAGTAAATCTAACTACACGAATGTAGTCTCACTTGTGGCCTTGGAATGGTCCTAACGCAAGTTCTAGAATCTAAGTGCTACCGGTACACACATCATAGCATAAATGCTTTTCCTACCAATTCTAGGGGCGAACCTCACATATTTGGGGGTGGAAAATTTTTTAGTGGTACGGTTTTTGTGCTAGTCATATAATTCCTATCCATGAGACGCTTATTAGAACTAAAGTTTCACTCCTAAATGTTGTAAAAAATTTTAAATTTGGCACTAAAATTACCTTAACAAGTATTCCTCTCAGTTTTATTACACATCTACCATCAAACAAACAAAAATCAAGCGCAATTGTATTCTCTAAAATCGTACTTTTACCCTCCCCTTACACTTAAGATGAACATTGTCCCCAATGTTCAAATAATAAGATGTAAAAGCAAAAAGTAAAAGAATGAAATCAAATACTCCCCTGATTCGCTCGGTGGATAATGAAATTACACGGTTAAATCTTCCTCCAAAGAGAATGTTGAAGCTCCATGACTAATGCATCGCCATAAGCTTGATTCCATAAACATCTCCTTGTCCAAAATAACCTGTTAAACCTGAGAAAACAAACACGAAAACCTGCATAACATCGGCGGGATAAAATCTATATATAAGGATATAATGCTTGTGGAATGATAATTTTGCAGATTCCTGGAGATTATAAGTTGGAGATTTTAATAAAAACTTTTTATGAAAACAAAACTTTCAAAAATTTCTGGAAATTAAATCTGACGCCGTCAGGTTATAACCTTGACGCCGTCAGAAATGACCTGACAAAAATTTTCGTTTTAAGTTTCCGGAAAATTTCTGGAAAAACCTTTACCTTACTTCCTGGAAATCCTGCAAAACATCATTATGACTCGATACAAGCATTTGACTCAAACAAATACTAATATGTATGCTAATTTATTATTATTATGATTCATGTTCATTTGTGTTCTAATAAACCGATTTAGATTTCCCTTACACTTATCTTTTGCAAAATACCTTTATATGTAGTTAAGACGAAGTTAAAAACAACATAAAGCATTTTCACAAATTAGTTTTTAACATGAATCAATAATAATAAAAAAAAAAAATTAAACACACATACGGAAACAAATAAAATCAAACAAACAAATAAATAAACACACAAAGCAAATAAAACAAATAAAGCTTGGGTTGCCTCCCAAGAAGCGCTTTTCTTTATTAACGAGTCTTGTGGCTAGACTCAAAGTCACGTACATTACGTGACTCCATCATCGGTCACGGTTCCTAGGCCATCCTCCTTCCCGGTTTTATATTCCGGTCCTAATTTCAAACAATCCTTGTAGAAACCGAATATCCTTTCCATAACATAGTCTACTCCCTTACTTCTATCCTCATCATTCCTATAGTAGACCGCTTGCTTGAGCTCCTTCTCAACATTTGACAAGTGTTGGAATTGTTCTATCTTATATGGCATTTGGTAGCTTACTTCATCGGTCTCATCCTTAAATCTAACTATCCCTAAGGAAGGTTCATAAGTCATTCTAGAGACCTCAACAAATGGTTTTCCAAAAACCACTTGAGTCAAGGATGCATCGACTATTGGGCGGATATCTTCTACAATTACAAAGTCGGTGACATAGGTGAAGTTTCCTACATAAACCGGTAATCCCTTAACTCTTCCCGTGAAGTTACTCATCCAACCCTTGTCAGGGAGCATTCTATACCCAAGTTGATCTTTCATTATCAAGTTGTAGTGGGCTCTAGTCATGATGTTTATGGGTGATCTAAGGTCGATGTAAGCTTTCCACACATGTAGATGTCCGATGTTGCATGGTATGTTGAGATTAGAAGGGTCGCCTATTTCTATGATTGGTCTACCTAGGAAGTATGGTGTCTTGGGGTCATCAAACAAGTTTGTATGATATGCGCGCTCTTCCTTAGTGGGTAGCCTATTGAAGTAGTCCTCATCATTATCTACTTCTTCAATCTCACTTGTCCTAACTTCCTTATCAACCTCGACTTTCTTATCCTCATCCTTAGGTTCACTATTATCCTCATTCCTATCAATTGGTTTAATAGTGACAATGTTGACAAAGTGGACGTGTTTGGATGAAGAGGGGTCTTTTACTTGGGGTCCGCTATTTGTGTTCCTAGCGTCCTTATGTGGAGGTGATAACACTTGGTTATGGAGAGCTTTCAACAAGTTGTCAATTTTATTGGTCATCTCCGTTTGTTGTTGATTGAATTCAGTCTCGAATCTAGCTATCCGAGCTTCTTGAGATGCCATAAATTGAGACATCAATCCTTCAAAGTTATTGGTACCACCATTGCCGGAAGGATTGTTGTTGAAAGTACGGTTCGAGTTGGAACCGCTTGATTGAAAATGATTAGGTGGGTTGGAAGAATTGGTTTGTTGTGAGTTTTGGTTTTGTTTCCACCTAAGGTTCGGGTGATTTTTCCATGAGGGGTTGTATGAATCACCATAATGGTTTGGCTCGGGTTTGAAAGTGTACCACTTGTCTCCCGCTCCGTCGGTACGCGAGGATGCGTAGTCCACAAAAGCTTGTTCGGGGAGTTCCATGCAATCACGAGTGTCGTGGGGACCACTACATAATTCACATGAAGAAGTGATTTTGTTCACTTGGCTTGAAAGTTTAGGAGCCTCGTAGGATTTCATGAGAAACTTGACTTGGTCTTCAAGTTCTATGATCCTACGGTCGGAAGTGCTTGAATTGTTAGAAGGCAAAGATATTGCCTTGACCGTTTTATTCAAATCACGGGGATCACTCCAACTTTCGTTGTCATAAAGAGCAAGATCCTCTAGGAGAGCCCATGATTGTTCCGCACTTAGATCACGTAGCTTGCCACCGGCCGATTGGTCAATGGTTTGCCTCGTGGGGAGATTGATATGGTCATAGAAGATTTGGACTTGGAGCCAAAGTTCTATGCCATGGTGAGGGACTTTTTGGAGTAAGTCCTTGAATCGAGTCCATGCCTCGTAGAGAGTTTCGCCTTGACGTTGTTGGAACATCAAGATATCATTCCTTAGCTTGGTAGTTCTTCCCGGTGGGAAAAACTGAGCAAGGAAACGAGTGGTGAGATCATCCCAAGAGGTGATGGATCCTGCGGGTTGACGTTCTAGCCACTGACTAGCTTGGTCCCGCAGAGAGAATTGGAAGAGACGCAATCGGGTCATCTCTCGAGTGGCAACATCAAGGTCTATAGAATCAACGATTTTAAGAAAGTCCTTGAGATGTTGATTAGGATCTTCAGAACGAAGTCCATGGAATGCGCATCCGCTTTGCACCAACCGGATGGTGTCGGATCGCAAGGGTGTGATATTGGCTCCTTGAGTGAGCTCAATGGTGTTTCGATAGCCATGGTGGCTAGGACGGGAATACTCTCCTAAGGTACGGGCTCTAGGAGGTGGTTGTGGTTGTTGTGGTGGTGGGTTGTGGGGGTTAAGGATATTACCATCTTCCATGATGTCGGATGGTATGGTTACGAACAAAGACACGAAGAAAATAGATAGACTAAAGAAAACCTAGAAAAATAAAATAAAAATCTCACTAGAAAGGAATCTAGTGAGTAGACCTAATAGAAATAAAAATTCAACCTAAACAATAACTATTCCCCGGCAGCGGCGCCAAAAACTTGATTGCGTGGTTTTGTAACCTTACAACAGGTTTTACCTCTCGAGGGATCTCAAGAGGCTTACAACCCCACCAGGCAGTGTACCTGACCGATGTAGTATAGTGTAGTGGTAAGTACGGGGGATTGATCGTTCTCCACAGGGAATAGTGTTCGTTAGGTATGAAAGGCTACTCTAATTAGGTCTAAGGGTTGAGGAAGATTCTTTTTTTATGTTTTTATAATTTTATGAAAGCAAGTAAAATCTCGGTTTTGATAGAGTGGGCGGAATTAGTTGCTAGTCAACTAACCCAAATTACTACGAATGCAATAAAATAAAATAACAAAAATGAAAATGTGGTGAGAAACTTATGTGTGGAGAAATGTGTTTACTTAGATTTCCTTACTCCCTAACTATCTTTTACCGGTTAATTAGTGTGTATTAGTCGCGTGGATGACGGGTGTATTCCTTAATACCATTCGTGGGGTGGCGTACTTACTTCCCCAACTCTACAAGCTCCTACTTCACTCCTATGTCGAGCCGACTAGGAAGCTCCTAACATGGGATCACTAGAATTCGCTTGTGCATTAAATACAACCATAAAAACCTTTAGTACGCATTTGGTTCATGTTTCTTAAGACGTTCAAGCAAGTTACCGAATAGGAAGTTAGCCAGTTTTCTTAAGCCTAACATAGATAAACAATCATCCAATACAACTAACAACACACTAACAACCAATAATCAATAGCTAGGTTTCATTAGATCTAAGCAAACACAAGATAAATTTAGCCTAACATGTTAAACAAAAGACAAGAATAAGATAGAATCAAACAACACATAGACATATTGAATGATTAATTGATAACTTATCTTTCAATGAAACATGGAAGATCTCAAGGCAAAAAGCCCTGAAAAAGTAGCTAAAATCGTCTTAGGGTTTTATCCCAAAATTCCACACTCTAAGCTCTCCCTAATGACAAAAAATTAGAAAACTATATATAGATTTTTGGATCTGACGGCGTCACCTTATGGAGTGTGACGCCGTCACCTCGCCGCTTTTAGGGTTCCCGGATGACCTTCTTGACGCCGTCCCTCTTTAGCTCTTCCAAAATCCATTCTGGCTTATCAAGGCTTGACGCCGTCTAACCATGAACGTGACGCCGTCCCCTTATGATTTAAGCCGTGACGCCCTCGATCAAGTTAAAGCGTGACGCCGTCAGAATTCACATGCTATTTTCACTGGCTTATCATGAGTAAATTTCACGTCCAACTTTTCTTGCCAAAGCATGACGCCGTCCAGTATAAATTGTGACGCCGTCAAGAGTAACTTTTAGCCGATTTTTGAGACTTTGCCGTTTTCTTCACTTTAATGCTCCAAAAACGTCCAAAATGCCTCCTTTTCCAGATTTCTCCTCAAAAGTACCTAAAATGACAAAAGGAACGATTTAGGGCGATATTTGATCAAATAAATACGATTTAAGGCTTAAATGACCCCTTAAAAGCGGTACACTTTTCGCTTCATCAACATGTTCGGGTCAAGCCGCTTTGGTCTTATAAGGCGTTAGAAGCATGTTGTGATATACTTTCATGCCATGGTTATATTGAAGACTCATCTACCATTCACTACCTCATTTACCATCCTGGATATTATGAAGAAAAGCTGGACATAAGGTACGTTCTCTTTTTAAATTTCATGAATAGTTACTTCATACATATAGTTGTGTTAATAATTGCTTTAGGATATGCTTAGTTTGATAGGTTGCCTTGCCTTTACACTGTTAGTTATATCCTAGTTACGATTTAATTAGAAACCCTTTAGTCAGCCTCTTGAGCATTAAATGTAGTATTCACTGTCAAACTCATTGTGCGTTCGCAAATTGAATATGGAAATCTTCCATGTCCACTTGTAGAGAACTTATTTAGATAAAGCATGTAAAGTGGATTAATTGTCAACATGGAAGTAGGATTAGATATATCACAATATAACATATGGATGAAGTAAACTCTTGTAGACTATGGCATTAAGTTAGATAATGTGCGGAGCCATATTAGCATATATCCCACTCTCGCATCAAATAGAATTTAGTCATCACTTTTGTATGATCACAGGATATGTAGAAAGGGGTAGCATGCGTCAATAGCCTTAACCAATTTCCATGAGCATAAATTTTTTTTAAACTCATAATTAATGGTACTTGTTCTTAAATATGCAAAAACTTCACATTTTGGAAAAATGATTTTCAAAAGATTATGACATCTTTGTATTTAACATCCCACCTTTCTTCCAAACTTTTGTCCATAGTTACGTGTTTATCAAAGTCAAAGATTGGAAAAATATGTTTTCTTTCCTCATAAAAACATTTTGAAATAAAACCAAATCTATTTCATTAAAATTTCTATTCACACCCACACAAAAACCTACTTTCAAACATTGTTGAATAATGCCAAAAACACTTATTTAAATCATGCATGGTGATCTCATATTTGTCATCTATATTTATGTATATGACATTTATAAGAGAACTAAATCAACTCTGAAAAACCATTGTTTACCCATTAAGATCTTAATTGGTATAAGTCTAAAAGTCCATGCTATCACAACTTCTCAATCCTTAGCACATAGACACTCATTAGGATTAATTAACTAGCTTATTTCCTAAAAATGATATTATGTGTTACTTGGTGTTATACATTGCTTCTTCTTGCTTATATATATATATATATATATATATATATATATATATACACACATTTTGCTTGCTCATTCAGTATGTTGCATGCTAGATATAAATACTTAATGTATTTAAATTAATATGCTTTGCATACATAAAGTATTAAATGATAAATTGCCTCAAAGAGTTGGACTTGCTTGAAACTAAACCCAAAAACACAACCTTTTCTACAAATTTCTGCCAAAAACCCATTTCTGGTAACCTGGGAATCAGCAGATGGGCGGCCCCCTTAATATTTAAGGGGACCGGCCATCTGATGGTCGGGGAACACTGTTTTCTTTTTCACTTTTCAGCCCATTTTATCCTACACTTCCCAAAACTCACAAACATATTTTGTCCTAAACCACCCACCAAAATTTACCTTCCTCAATCACACCATTCTTACACTATAAATACCTTTCTCCATCATTAATGCTCATTCATCCATCATTAGTGCTCATTCATCCAAACATGTCATCTCCCAACAACCCAAGATACAAACCTTCAAGAGTTGCTAAAATCTCCGTAAGACCCGTTTGGAGAAGAAAGCTTGACACTTGTCACAACACCAACTCAACAAATGATGTTGTCCAAAACCAACCAACACCTAAGTCTCATGAACCCCTTCACAAACATAACCAATCATCCACCCTTGCTCCCAAAAACACACCTCCATCTTACCCACATGATTCATATGGAGAGCATGATCAATCCCAAAACAATAATCCCAATCTCACTCACACCATCCCACATCTTGCTCAATCAACCAATGCACCATCCAACCCACTCACCACTCTTGGAATATCCTCATTCTCCATATCTCCATCCTCATCCACTCATAATTACCCAAACTCACATATGTCTCCACCACCAAGAGTATCACCACCACCTCCCACCAACTCACATGTCACCCCTATGTTACATGTCCAAACATCCATCCCAAATGACAACCATACTCCACCATCTCACCTCCCTCCGAACACTTGAAGTTCATTGAAGAACTCAAGGAAGCCCATAAGCTTAGTTCTCTTCTTGCCCTACACCTTGCTCAATGCAACTTAGATCAACCTCCATCTATCTCTCCTTCATCACCCCACAACTTGAGTCAAATTGAAAGACATGTCAACAATTGTCCTTGTTGCATCTTTCTCCAAAAACAAACCATTGCATTGAATGAGCACTTCACTTGGATTGAGTATCTCCTCACAAAATCTAATCCAAACCTCTTACTTGAACAAAATCAAAACCATCAATCCACATGGTCCACTCCAAACTCTCCACCACCAAACTCACCAACATCCATTCACCCAAAAACATACCTCCATTAATCCAACACTTTCACCCTCACTCAACCACCTCCATTTCAAACACCTCATCATCAACCATCTAAGCATTCTATATGCTTATAAATTTTTATGTTACAAGCAAGATGGCTCTCTTTGGCAATTTAGGATTTTCTACTTATTGTATGCTCTAAGCAAAATAAATGTTGTATCAATGATTATGTTTTTCACATAATCATTTTAAATTAATGCATGTTTTGTTTCATGTCCTTAATATTTGATTGCTATGTTTGTTGCTCTTACTCTTATTATTATTATACATATATGCTTGTGCTTCTAATATTTTTCTTGCAAAGTATTCCATATCTCGATTCCTTGGTGCCCTCAAACGAGGGGGAGTATACATCAAGGGGGAGCTCTTAGTTGAATATAGTCGGCATAACCTTTTTGATTTTACAAAAAGGGGGAGAAGTGAATGTAAACTCACTAAATACTTGTCTAAAAATAAAATTTTGGATTTAATGAGTTTAAGTTTTGTAATCATCAAAAAGGGGGAGATTGTTGATATAAATAATGCCTAAAAACATTATCAATACTTATTCATATCTCTATGTTTTGATGATCACAAAATGTAAACTCATTAAACATAAACTTATTAAGTAAACAAGTATTTAGTTGGGAATATTCATTTCTACAACTTAATCACTTAAGGTATGAATAAACAAATGCCTAATGCATTGTATGATCAAAGGAACATTTTCTTAATCACTAGATTTTTTATAAAATGACCAAGACATTTTATATTTTTTAGAAAATCATTTTTGGTATTAAATAAAAATGTTTAATCCTTTATAAATTTATGAATTCAAATTTTAAACCAAAAATGATAAAAATGTTCTAGAAAAACCTTCTCCACAAAAAGACAAATCTGAGCAACGTTCCAGTTGGGCGGCCCCCTTAATTTTAAGGGGACCGCCCCCCCTATTTAAGGGGACCGCCCCGCTCCTCTAACCCCTCAGATTTGCCTATAAATACTGGTTCATCTCTGGACTTTTTCCTCACCTCTTGCACCCCAAACTTTCTGTTCTATTTCTCTCCTTATATCTTCCTAAATTCTTTGATCATACAATCTTAAGCTTTTGTTTCCAAGTGATTCAAGCTTCAATCATCCAAGTGCAAAGAGAAAAGTACTTCTATCAATCAAGACTAGAAGTATTACAACTTAAGTATCATCTTGGTACCTAAGTTTCTTGTGTAGTAAACCTTGTAAATCATTCATTCCTTTGTGTATAAGGTGTGTATATTAGGTGTGTACATAAGCGATTAGATTTGTGTAGTAAGTAGAGAAGAAGTAGTATAAGTAGTGGTGTTGTAAAGTAGTAGTGTAGAAGTGTTATAAAGTGGTGAAGAAGTTGTGGTGTGAAGAAGTGGTGTAGCCATCATAAAGAAGCCGTAAGATAGTGAAGAAATAGACGTAGCTAAGGAGTGAAGAAATACAAGGTGTGTAAGAAGCTTAGCAAAGGTGTGAAGAAGTAGAGACGCGAAGGAGAAGTACTAGGAAGTGAAGAAGTAGTGTATAGTTGTAAATTAGATTGTAGTTGTGAAGTAGTTGTGGTGTGTAGTATTTGTGAGTAGTTGTGAAGAAGTTGAGAAGCCGTCGTGAAGCCGTTGTGAAGAAGTCGTGAAGCCGTCGTAAAAAAGTCGTGAAGCCATTGTGAAGAAGTTGTGAGTAAGTCGTGAAGAAGTTGTGATTGAAGTCGTGAGATTGGTTCTAGCTACTATTAGAACTCGACATTTAGCTTTGTGTCGTTAAACCGGTGTAAGCAAAAGTTGTGTAAGGTTTTCTCCGCCATAAGGGAGCTTGTTGAAGTAGTGAAGAAAACTCTCGAGCTAGGTGCTCGGGGAGTGGAGTAGGGAAAGGAAGGTGTCCTTGTAGCCGAACCACTATAAATCCCTCGTGTCTCGGTTTGATCTTTCCATCTCTTACTTATTTCCTTATTTATATCGTAATTACTTTCATACACATAGGCATATATAATTGTTAGTATTACTTAGAAGTTGATTTCACATAAAGATCAATTTAGAACTCCATTCATAAAAACAAAACCTTTATAACGAATCTAAAAAGGATACACATATAATTAATAATTTTGTTCAAGTATTTATTTTCATAAACAACTTGAAGTTAAGTTTTTAAAAGTAAATAAAGTTTTCAAAATAAAAGAAACACGACGTAAAACTATTCAACCCCCCTTTCTAGTTTTACACATACGGGACCGTCCAAGGTTTAAAAGACCGTCCCCGCTCCTCCTGGTGCCTATAAATACTACACTGTTTTATGAAGAAAAATTCACCTCTTGAGCACTAAAACTTTATGTCTTCCTAAATCATTATAAATCCTATTCTTTTATCACATTAACGTGTTGTAAGTTGTTTACAAGTGATCACATTCATCCTACCTCCAAGTGCAAGAGAAGAATGTTCGTATTCGTCAAGAAACGAAGTGTTGAAGAATAGTCTTTTACCTCGTAACCTTTATTACGTTTCTCTCCTCAACCTCCATTCTTTGTATCTCTATTCTTGTGTAAGATCCGACTTGTGTGTAAGCTCAAAATCGTGTATTGCGTTGATTCGGAATTGGTGTTGGTTCAAATTGTGTAGTGCCTTGTGTGGGTGTATAGATTGGTTCTAGTTAGGATTAGGACTTGACATTCCGCTTAGTGTCATTAATTGGTGTAAGCGTTGGTGTATGGTTTGTTCCGCCATAAGGGAGCGTGTTGACATAGTGTTTGTGAAACTCTCGAGTGTGATACTCGAGGAGTGGAGTAGGGCGAAGAGTGAGCTTCGTAGCTGAACCACTATAAATCTCCTTGTCCCGGTTTGATCGTTTCTTTCCTTTACCTTAACTTACTTTTATTTATTGTGTTCATATATCGTTGTATTGATATCACATAAACTTTGAATCTAAAAGATTTTCAAAACAAACTTGAAAAAGGTTTTTGAAAACGTAATTAAAATGGTGAAACTACTCAACCCCCCCCCCCCCTTCTAGTTTCTACAATTGGTATCAGAGCAGGTTACTAAAGATTTTTAAAGTATATTGTATTTTAAAAACTTGAATCGATAAATGGATTTTGAAAAATACCAAGAAGGGCAATCTATGCAAAGACCACCACTTTTCGAAGCAGATAGCTTCATTTATTGGAAAACAAGATTCGAAACTTATGTGAAATCAAAGGATCTTGACATTTGGCATGTTATAAGCATAGGTGACTTTCAACGTATTGAACAAAACCCTGAAACTAAAAAGGATGAAATAGTTCCTTATGATAAACAAAGTGAAAACCTTAAAAAGAAATTGGCTAAAAACGATGAAGCAAAAATGGTTATTTATAATGCTTTACCGAAAAAGAAATTTCAAAGAATTTTTATATGTAATACGGCTGTAGACATTTGGAAAACTTTGTTAGTCACCCATCAAGGTAATAATCAAGTCAAAGATAACAAGATCGATCTTCTTGTTCAACAATAAGAATAATTCGTCATTCCTTAAGACGAATCTATAGATAGTGCTTTTGCAAGATTTAATACTATAATTATTAGTCTAAAGGCACTTGATGAAGGTGTTTCTTTCAAGAGTTGTGTTAGGAAATTTCTCATGGCTTTACATCCAAAATGGAGAGCAAAGGTCACAACAATAGAAGAATCCAAAGATTTAGCTTCACTCTCACTTGATGAGCTCATTGGTAACCTAAAGGTTAATGAGCTAATCATCAAAAATGATTCCGAGATAGTCAAAAGCAAAGTAGAAAGGAGATCTCTTGCTTTAAAGGCCAAAAAGGAATTAAGTGATGATGAAGACTCAAGTTCGGAAAGTGAAGACGAAGAGTATGCCATGGCGGTTAGAGACTTCAAGAAATTCTTCAAACGAAGAAGTAGATATGCAAGACAACCACGAGATGAAAAGAATGCATCTCAAAAGAGTCGAGATGACAAACACCGGAAAAGCGAGAGAAGATGATTTAGATGTGGAGATCCAAAACATCTTGTAGGAGAATGTCCTCTAATGGAAAAGAACCAAAATGCATACATCGGCGGAGCTTGGAGCGACAGCGATGAAGACAACAAACATGAAACGTGTCTAATGGCCTGAACGTCAAAAGAGGTACCTCTCGAAATCGAACTCTATAATGATGACACATCCTCTTTAGATTCATTTGATTTAGATAGTGAGTATGATCGCATGTGCAAAATGGGTCAAAAGATAATTTTCAAAAAAAGTCTCTAAAATCTATTAAAACTAAACAAGAGAAAGAAATTTCAGGATTAAAAGATAAACTATCTAGACTCGAGAAAGGTAAATAAATTAACGTCGAATGTAAATAGTGTCGAAACCTTAAAATTTAAAATGAGGAACTCAAAGAGGAAGCCTCAAAACTAAACAAATTTGAAAAGAGCACTCACTCTCTTAGACAAATGATAAACGCTCAAAAGTTCTCCGACAATAAAACCGGTCTAGGATATAATTTCTCTGAAGCGTCAACAAGTGATTCAAATCAAGTCAAATTTGTAAAATCCCAGGTCGTTAAGCCTACTGGTGACAGTCCCCAAAACATGCCCGACGGTCCCCCAAACATAAAGGACCATCCAGCATTTAAAGGACCGTTCGTAGTAGCAGACTCTGTGACCCTGCCAAAATCTATTTTGGGTCCAACACCAAAACATTTAACTGTGATGAATACTGAAGTACCTATTGCGAGTATAAGATAAGTTAAACGTTTTTACAAACCATTACTAAAACCCGGGGTAGGATTTAACAAAACAACTATAAGATCAAAAACTCCACCACCTAGGAAGGTAAATATTTCTCAAAGACAAACTAGACCAAGTCAACCTAGAAAACATAATTATCCAAATACATATTCAATAGCAAGGAAAAATAACTTTCTACCTATAGGATTCTACTCACCCCTTCAACATCCAAGTCAAATGCAACAAATGCATGGGATGTTTAATACTAACAACTTTGGACCCATGAGATATTGGGGACCATATGTTTGAGTTTTTCTGTGATATCATTAGATATGCTTGGGAATTGACTTGGAGCCCGACGAATGGATCAAAGATAGTGGATGCACTAATCACATGACGGGAAATCGTAAGCTTTTCTCATCATATCAATCATGCAACGGAGGTAATGTCACTTTTGGTAGTAAACTCAAAGGTAATATCATTGGTAAAGGTACGATCACTCACAACTCTCTTACTATCACAAATGTTGAGCATGTTGACAACTTAGGATTTAATCTTTTAAGTATTAGTCAAATATGTGACAATAAGTGCAAATTCTCTAAGAGCTAGTTTTCCCGCCTAAAATCAGATAAATTTTCATCAGATAAATTTCCACCACACCAGGAAAAAAATAGGAGCGTATGTCAGGACGGTCTCGTAAACATGGCGATGGTCCCTTATATATACAGGACCGTCCAAGGTTTAAAGGATCGTCCCCGCTCCTCCTGGTGCCTATAAATACCACATTGTTTCATGCAGAAAAATTCACCTCTTGAGCACTAAAACTTTCGATCTTCCTAAATCATTCTAAATCCTATTCTTTGATCACATTAATGTGTTGTAAGTTGTTTACAAGTGATCACATTCATCCTACCTCCAAGTGCAAGAGAAGAACGCTCGTATTCGTCAAGAAAAGAAGTGTTGAAGAATAGTCTTTCACACCGTTACCTTTGTTACGTTTCTCTCCTCAACCTCCATTCTTTGTAACTCTATTCTTGTTTAAGATCTGACTTGTGTGTAAGCTTGGAATTGTGTATTGAGTTGATTTGGACTTGGTGTTGGTTCGAATTGTGTAGTGCCTTGTGTCGGTGTGTAGATTGGTTCTAGCTAGGATTAGGACTCGACATTCCGCTTAGTGTCATTAATTGGTGTAAGCGTTGGTGTACGGTTTGTTCTGCCATAAGGGAGCGTGTTGACATAGTGTTTGTGATACTCGAGGAGTGGAGTAGGGCGAAGAGTGAGCTTCGTAGCCGAACCACTTTAAATCTCCTTGTCTCGGTTTGATCATTTCTTTCCTTTACCTTTACCTACTTTTAATTGTTGTGTTCATATATCGTTGTATTAATATCACATAAACTTCGAATTTAAAAGATTTTCAAAACAAACTTGAAAAAGGTTTTTGAAAACGTAATTAAAATGGTGAAACTATTCAACCCCCCCCCCCCTTATAGTTTCTACACAAGGGACAATACGAAGAAGCTTATGAGACTCCAATCTATTGATTTGTGTAGGGCGAGGGCGTTGATGAGGATGGTCAAGCAAATTCTCGACAAGATTCTTAAGAAGATTAAGTTTGTTGTGAGGCAGAGGTTTACGTGAGGGGGTTGGTTGATGGAGGTTGGGATGGGTTTCTTTTATTTATGATGAATGTAGGTACTAACTAGTAAGTAGGGGTTGAGGACTTGGGGTTATTTTGTTGTTGTTTCTCCGAGCCTTATGTAGATGTAGATAGGGGTTGTGGTTTCCCCTATCTAAAAATTGTAAAAATATGGTTATGATTAATGAATGAAATGGGTCGTTTGATCCAGATTTTCATTGTAGAATGTGTTCAAATATGTTTTTACTGTTTTAGTGTATTGGATTAGTATCACAAACATAAACATGAAAATCACATAAATCAAACCATAAAACACAAACAAAAACATGAAATGGCATTAATCCAACCATAAAACACAATGGATTAGGTGTCGTTCAAAAAAAATGGATTAGGACTTAAGCCTCTAGAACAATGGATTAGGACTTAAGATAGGTGATGCAAAAACAGAGTAGTGATAGTATTGAACCATCCTTTGGACACTGGAAATATGCATACTGCAAATAACATGAATTGGCCTCCTGAATGGTACCTATCTCTACCTGTTTTGCTGCTATATCCAGTACCAGTGACCAATGTAAATAGGAAACATAGTATCTTCTTGTTCATACTATGAACATGAGACATATCTAATAGGAAATATGTATTACTGCAACTATACTAATACAAATCTGAGCATGAGACATATCTAATAGAGCATACTCATCCACTGGTGTTCTTGTTTTTAATGAAGTTTCTTGGCTTCTTTTTTGCTTGACTTCACTTTCTTCTTCTTCACTACTCTCCCTAGGTTAGGGAGATCTACAAACGTCTATTTCAATACATTCTTCTTCCCGATTTTTAGGTGGTGTTCTGGTCCCACTTCCATCTCCACTACCCACTGCACCACCCCCTCTAGTTATGTTTCCACTTCTAACACCTAAGCCTATAACACCACCACTTATAGCTACTGCACCACCAGCTGCAACAACACCTCTACATCTGCAAGCATGCCTCCAACAGGAATACCACATACTTTATCCTCTAAGTAGCCTTGCTTCAAAAGTTAAACCAGCCATATTTTGAACTTTCATATAACAGTCAATGCATCTCATTTTAGTTGATTTGCTGCTGTCATCCAACACCCCTACGTGTGTATCATTACCAGTCATATTGTTTCTCTTTACCTTTTTAGTTGAAGGGTGTGTCATATCTATGTTGGAAGACTGGTTGGAAGGAGTATTTACTTCACTCAACTAGTTGGTAGGAGAATTTACTCATGGCACCTTTTGTGTAGACAAATATATTGTCAGTCTACTTTGAAATACACCCGTTTGACTTTCATTGTGTGAGGTAGGTAAAGAAGTATTAACTTATCACAAGTTCACACAAACCTACCCATCTCAATGGAGCAAAATCAAATAATCCATTACTGTGCATTTTGAACACAACTTCATCCTGATAACTCATTAAACATGCCACCATTTAAATTCATACATTAAGAGTCAATTAAAGTAACACACTATGAACATCAAGACGAAAGAGCTACTACAGCTACTATGCCAAACACTCCTACAGTCTCAACAGAACCAACACAGCTGCTATGCCAAACACTCCTACGAAAGAGCTACTACAGTTGCTATGCCAAACACTCCTACATTTCCCATTGTCACTACAACTCTATTGAATTGACTACATGTCCTATTCTAACGGCCTAATTAGAACCATAATACTCTATTTATCCTAAACCTACCAATATAAGCAAATTAAAAATGACACATAAATGAAGTATAACACATTGCAAATATTGTCCTTGAAGTATATTTGGCGGGAGCGATTGAGACGCCTATGAAATGACAATAATACCCTCAGTGACGTGGCACTTAACGAGATAAATAACGGAAGTTAACAGAAAATAGCTCTCGGTGGCTGTTTTGCAAAAAACATAAACATTAATGTTTTTTTTCAACAAAAATCATCTCGGTGTGATCCTTGCGTATTCGTGTTACTTTAGGGGCCAAATTTGCAATTTACCCTAAATTATATTATAATGCTGAAATTAAAATGTTGTACTCCCTTCGTCCCAAAAAGAGAGTCCACAAACAAAAAATGTAGAAATTATTATATATGTAATTAATGCTAGTTTTGATTGATAAAAAGTTATTTTTACCCTCATAGTTAATATAGAAATAAAAAATGAGTAATTAATGCAGGTTTTAATTAGAATAGTAAAGTAGGAAAACCAGTCATAATTACTGTCCATATATATAAACTGAACAATTATTTTAGGACAAACATAATTAGTAATTAGGTCTCTTTTTTTGTGAAGGGGGGAGTAATTTAGTACTATAAATAGTAGTGGTGCATTTTTAGCATCATTATTCATTGCACTAAAACAACGTCATTGTTTGGTACATAGATCGAAGGAAATATCTTGTACTTTTTGCACTTGGTGTATACATTAGAGATGTTTTTACAAAGCTAAAGGGTTGAAACAAAATATTTATATACTGGTATATTATTTTATCATGTTGGTATATAAAATCTATCAACTAGGTTATTTTGTTATTTGCTTACGTAAATTATATTTTTATGTCATCGAGAAAAGAGTTCAAGATTCCTGTATTTCGTAACATATTACCCGAGCTTTAGTGTCGCCTAAAGTTTAGTAGGAAAACATACAATTACTTCTTGATCTACTCCTTTCTTATGAACACTGTGTGACCATATATTTGTACACAATAACCATTAAATTGAGCGATACCTAGCTGATCAAACCATACTTCAATTTTCGAACGCTTGCTAGACCACTTGACCAAAAGGGGTTCATCTCATGTCGTCGAGCATAGCTTTTGTTTAACATGACACACATCATATATACAAAATAAAGAAATAGCTACAGTTATAGCTTACACGCTACATACATTGATTGGTGAATGGTTTGAGTTAGAGTTTCATTTTCACGAAGTGGATGCTCTATAGAACTGGTGACAAGTTTCTAATTGTGATTCCTTTTTTACGCAAGAAAGTGACTTGTAATCATGGCTTTCTACACTTGTATGAATAAGTTTGAAAGATGCAAAGTTTATAGTGCTAATAGTGGTTGTTCAAATAAAAAGATGAAATAGTGCTAATAGTGGAGATATATATGCCGACCACCACCACAAACTCTATACAACGTCCTCCATCACCACCATCATCATCCACTTGCGGTTTTCTCCACCATCTCGTAACCCAAACAACTATAACGGTAATGAGATGGCAAAATCCCATCAACTTCTCAAAATCAGCAATCATTTTGCTCACACATGTCTCTTTGTAAAGACGACATGAATGTACTTTGCACGATATTGGGAAGAGACTTTTATTGGCCAATAGGTTTCCTATTGGTAATCATGTTTCATATAATTTGAAGTGCCTTTCCTTTTTTTTTTGTAACATTCATATTTACATTACTTGTCTTGTGTGGGTTTCGATGATTTCTTCGCGAGATATCAACTAACATGTCACTTACCAAAAAGTTACGATCGACGAGTGAAATATTTTTTCTGACACTTGTAAAGAAAAAGGATTTCCCTATATATCTTGGCAAATGATTTGCACACTTAACTTTCTGACTTTAATACACAAATTTATGCATTAAACAGTTATATTGTTTATGTTAGTTTATGGACATTATTTTATTAGTCGTATATTAGGATCGAACTCGAGATCACGAGATTGCACACTTTACGTATGAAGAGTAAATGAATAATAATTATTTATAAAAAGTTATATTTAATTATTATATACACAAAACACATAACGGCCGTTAGTATTTAACGGATAATGACTAACGACCGTTAGACGAATAAAATGAAAGTTTTATAGATGGAATATTTGAGATGAAAGGAGGTTCTAGAATCCCCTAAGGGACCTAGATCGACCGGCCATAGGATTAGAATTTCCTAATCCTAATCTAACTTGGACTCCAAGATTTGCATCCTATATAAACAAACCTTAGGGTCATTCTTTTGTACCTCTTGTGCACTTGCTAATACCCTAATGTTTTCTTCTCTTTTTCCTTTGCTATTGCCGATCGAACAAACACCCCTAAGGGTTTCGATTGGTTTGTTTTGAACAAACAAATTGTTTTGTGTTTCTTTTACTAGCATAATTATTTAATTGGTATTAGTACGTGTGTACAAGAACGTGAATCAAACACACTATTGTTTGATTCTTGGATTGAATTGCAAAATCGGTAAGGGGCAATTCGTGTAATCCTTATAAACCCTAATTAGGGTTCATCACTATTGTTGCTTGGATTGATTCTTGTTTTGCTAGAATCATTAATGTATGTATACTATTTATGTTTGGTTAATTAGTTTACATATTATATGATCCTACTCGCTTCCGCTACTACTTTGATGTATTATGTGTTTAATTATGTATGACATGATATTAAAGTTCCAACAGTGGCATCACGAGCCTTGGATAATGCATAATTAATTACCAATACGCATAAAAAACGAATTTTGAATTGTGTTTTATATTGTTAGTCGATTTTTTAGGGTTATAAAAAATAAAACCCTAATTTTTTTTGGGGTCGATTACCTCTAATTAATTTTAAGGTTTGGGTTTTAATTTTAATTTGATTAGAAACCCTAGATGAACATGTTTATATGTTAGTATGCGATCTTGTGGCAACTTGATAATAGTTATGTATAATCCATGAAAACGTGCATGTTTAGCATTGATTTATTGTCGATATAATTTAAATTGTTTAAATTTGCTATATGAATTAATGGTTAAGTTTTACACATGTAATTTAATTGATAGATGTTGAATTGGGGAAGACTCCAATATATTAAGTAATCAATTACGTGCTATGTGGTGTATATTTAATTATGACTAACGCAATCGATACGTCAATGCATGTGGCTCACTTACCTTTGTAAGTGATAGTCTTAGTTGAATATATACAATATAAACCTATAATTGATTATTAATAGGTTTTATCGAATTAAGTTTGCATGTGGCTACATGTTTTTTATATAATTAATTGTTATGTTATGTAAGTTTATTTAGTTGTTTTATTTTTTATTTGTATTACTTGTTTTTTGTTTATTTATTGTAAAGACATGTTTATAAACGAAAAAGGGTAATTTTGAATAGAAAAATAATATGTACTAAATAATGGTGAAACAATGAATTATTTTCGAAGAGTTAAATTTTCAAAGTGTTTTAATTGATTGTTGATTTTTGTACTAATAGTACGAATGGCTCACCCAATTGTGACAAACTATAAGAGGGGTATAAGTATGAATAGGTTTTTAATAAGCTTCGCGCTGACCTTTATTTCTACGCTCCTTTGTGCGTCAAATTGGAGCTACCAAGTACGACTATTTTATGTACAAAATCACCTTAAGGGTGAATTAGCTTTAATTTCATGCGCCACTTTGTGGTAATTATCCGAAACACTAAGTCTTTAGACTTATGCAAAAGTACGATATAATGGATGATAATTAAAGGTAAATTCTTTGATTGGTGAATCCAATACCTCAATTGAAAATGTATGTAAATTTGATCTTAATGAATTGGTAAATAAAAAGGTTTTATTAAACTTGTGATACAAAGATGTATGCATGCTTCTTCGTACATATTTTGATTATAAACATCAAAACTAGTACCCTTTAAAATTAAGTTAATGCCATCTAATTAAAAGAACACTTGAAGTTGTAATTTACGTCATGTGAGAGCTTGGACTAGATTGCAATGGAAAGGTAAATTCATACTTTCATTACTAGCAGATCAACTGATGTAATGAAACTATGTTAATTTGTAGTTTTTTAAATTAGACGACTTAAATTGAGTTGTAAGTGAGAGCTTGGACTCAAGGCATAAGATGGGGATAAAACATGCTTATATTGGAAATTCTTTGCCAATATAAATCCCATAAAGATCTAGGAATTGGAAATTGTTTGCCAATTATTGTTCGACAATTACCTTGTTGAATACTTTCATTACTAGCCGATCAACTGATGTAATGGAATTATGTCAATTAGAATCCTAGCTTTAAGAAAATTCTATAGTTCATATGAATATAAACCAATGGGTATTTAATTTTCTTAAGGATTGTATTATCGAAAATACTAAAATTGAATTTTGTAAATTCTTTTAATGTATTAATGCAACATTAAACCGTAAACGTGGGATATTCTTTTATTGGTAAATTGATCTACACCCATAGGGGTTTTTGGCTAGAGTCAACTTTACTAAAAAGATAAACCTAGTCTCCTTTCCATGAGAGAAGCATGAGACTTAATCATATTCTTTTTCATGAATGAGAAAGGTATGATAGGAACATTAGAGTTGTCTAAATTCTAATATAACTCATAGAAAACTTTAAATAGTTAAGAGAATTGCACATTTTCTATAGAGATTTCATCATCCTCATTTGGTGATTGAATTCTTTTGTAACAAATATGATATTTGGTTAACAGGAAAATATGTATGACACTTTATGAGTTATTAAAGTAGAAGCTAGACTAATTACCGCAAAATGGTAAAAGACAAACTAGTATATTTTATCTAGTTGTTTTGTTTTGACCATTTAAAGGTGCTACATACCATTGTAGGGATGGTAGACCTATTAAGGAAGAAATTGCATGCCCAATTTTTCAAGTTAATTGCATTGATGGATAGTCCATCATTTACAAAGTAGAATACATTCTTTTAGTACCTAAGTAATTGTTACGTATGGGTTTTCTCAAAGGTGTAGGAAAGTAAATAGCACACTATTTGCTTTTACTGGTTATGAAACACTTACAATGTTGTCAAATCCAGTGGGAGCATTGTGTTGTCATTTCTGAATAATGAATTATTGTAATGATCTGTAATTCATTGGGAGTTACAAGCTTTGTCATCTTGGTAGTAACCCAGATTATCTCTAGAATATCTTGAGATAATTACTTTCCAATTGTAGACACTTATGTTTTTAAGGATAGTCATGTACGTTTCCTTACTAGACAATGAAGTGGTTCTACATCTACTAATTATGCTAATATCTATGACACAATCATATTGATCACATAAACAAACGAGTGACGTGTTGTTTATCTGATACATGATGTTGTTCCATGCACAAGTGGGAGAAATATTTATTGTGTGCAAGGTACAACACATAGGAATACGATTTAAAGGATTCTCTTGACTGCAAGGTAAGAGACTAACGTTCTACCACATCTAGTCCAAGAAACACTTGGTATTGCAATTTACGTTATGTGAGAGCTTAGCTAGATTGCAATAACAAGGTAAAACTCCATGTTACGTGAGACCGTATCTGAAAAATTTGCAGTTTCTAAATTAGATACCTATTAGAACAAGTGTCAATATGATAATAAGACTACTTCAACTAAATATTTATGTATTATTGAAATGACATAAATAAATGAAGTAATCTAATACTACTTCAATTTGAATATTTATATAATTTTGGAATGACATAAAATAAGTGAAGTAATAAATTAACTTAAAATTACTATTGAAACCAAGAGATGGTGTTCATAATTACTTTAGTTAAATATGTTTATGTTTCATTGTAAAGATATAAACATGAAGTTTTTTAATTGTTACAAAACTTATAATAAAGTAAGACGTTAACTTGTTATGTTTTTTAATTAAGACATATACAAGAAGTCATTGAGTTGATCAATGATTTTTAACGTATAGTGGGATTATAACAGTTTATGTCTTCTTGTTGAGACATGGGCATGAAGTGACTTGGTCAAAAAGTACTTATGTTATATAGCATGCAATTGACTTGAAAATTCTATTATACCATTAAGTTGACTTAGTTGGTAAATAGATAAGCCAAACGAAATATATTTATCTTACATATTGTAAGATTGTCTTACAATATTAATCCTAATGAAATACCAAATGTTTATGGTATGTTCAGTTAGGAAAATCAAACTCTTGTTATATTGTTTGATTAAAGATAACCATGACTTTTTTTCTTCCAAAAGTTATCAAGGTTAGAAAATTGAGTATGGATTGGATATACCCATTAAGACTCCAATCTAGAAGATTAATAAGACACTATTTTGTTATGGAATGTGATGAATCATATTAAGTCTTAAAATGAAGTTCGAAATTTGTTAAACTACTTATGAGTAGGTTATTAACAAACTAAATGTCAGGAACTGTTAATATGTATTTGTAATGTCCTAAAAAGAGGACATTGTATTGTTGCTTTATTTGCTAAGTATTTATAGATAGTCTATAAATTACAAAAAGCAAGTAGGAGTTTTTATCATGAAAAGATAAAATTACAAGATACATAATCTTCTAAAACACACTAGTGAAAATCATGATGAGGCTAAACATGTAAATGATAGACCTCAAAATGATGGAATTCTCATTCATAGATCCGAAAGTATATCTCAGATATTTGATTAATGTGCTGAGGATTATATTATGATGGATTACCAAATATTGAATTGGGTAAATTACTCATACTATGAATGTTAAAAGATGTTTTCCTTAAAGATAATCAATTTTTGAAAAATTGGTTTATCTTAATTCTTAATAGTTAGACTAGAGAATGAAGATGAGTTTCTTCAAAGATAAGGTAACCCTAGTGGTTTAAATCTTTTTGTAGAAATCATATGGACAATATTGTACACATATTTTAATGCATGTCTTATGACAAGATTATTAATCATATTTAAGCAATTAACTATGATTGAATATTCTTTTTTAAGCACATTAAATATACAAAGAAGGTAATTGTCATACTTACTTTCATGAATATGAAATTTGACAATGGATTATAAAACTCTTTCTTGTATAATTACTTAAGCGAGGGCGGTAAGTAATTAAGAGTTTTATGAACTCATATAATCTTTGAAAGTGTACAAAAATGTAAGAATTCAAGTATGGATAAATGCATGCATCTAGGAGATGAGTCTTATGTTTAAATATAAATTCAAATTTTGAATTGATAATTAAAATAAGATAATTCCTAAGTATTCCTGAAAGCTAGTGGGAGTATTATGTTTATTTTCTTGAATCATATATGTTGTATAACATATAGGAAGTAACATTTCATATAAGTTAAATGTTAAGTCTTAACTTGGAATAAAACTTCACTTGAAAGATTTAGGAAATAAAACATATAACCTTGGAATGTGTGTTTATTATTATAAACATATGCGGTAAATAAATCTAAAAGAACATGATATATCATTTAGAATGTCTAAATGGATACATATCTTTTAAATAAGATAGAACATGAATGAAATCTAAGTATGACTTGAAGATTTTTCATGAACATCATGTTACATAGACGAATTTTTATAAGATGTTATGACAATGTTGATATCTAATTAAAAAAGTTATTAGATAACTAGTGTAATGAATATTCTAATGGAATATGTTTGGATATAGAATTACATCCTCAGCATGGAACAACTTCCAGATTCTATAGATGAACAATTTGTCAATTGTTGTGAAAATTGTCATAGCCAACAAACTTGAAAGTTTGAAAGGCATCAAACATTACACAGTAGATATTAAAGTTTACAGAATTTTAAAAAGTATATTGTTGTTTGCATACAATGATGCTAATGAAATTGAGATGACACTCAATACTAGTCATGGTAGGATTTCATCCTTGTTAATGGCCATGTGTACTAGTTATGCTTAACTAAGAGCATAGTTGCATTATATATTAAAGAATAAGAATACTTTAAACTTTAAAAATGTTTGAAAGTTTAATTATCATAAATTGGTTATTGAGGATGTCACACACTTTATGAAGTATTATGTGGCAATATCAAATTATTTGAATGTACACATGCAAGAACTTCACCAGTTGAAATTCTTGAAATAAGTATTCTCAAAATTATGATAGATCAAAGTTGGTTGATTTATGTCTTGTCAACAAGTATGATTGTCATAGCTTGAGACATAATTCATCAACTAGAATTTTCATGCATTGATCTATTTAGTATTTGGATAAAGGGTGTTAAGCATTTATTATTTGTAATCAATTTAAGTAGTTGGTACGTTTATTTTCATTAATAATAAATTGTTTCTTATATTTGTATGTTTAATCCATGAATAATTTAGTTATTTTAAATCGTCCATTGTCAATCAATGATATGGGAATATCATTAAATTAAGACAAATATGAGTTTTGATATAATATACTTGATGGTATATTGATGCGCTGACATGTCAAATTCACATGATATTCAATGAATTGAATATATGACTTATCCCAAACTACATGATGTTACTTTATGGATGTTGTTATTAAGTAAATCATGAATAGTTATCCTTAGACTTGAGATACCAGATAACTGTTATGAGTGTAGTGCATTCTGTGGAAGAATTTAACGCTATATGTAACTGGTAGTCATAAGGATTGTTTTCAGAATTGTTACAAAATTCATGGGTTATGCTTGTAGTCAAGATATAATTTGTTCCTTCAAATTTATTTTGAAGTTTAATACTGTTGGGCCCCTCGTATGGTTGACAAGATGTTTGCATAGTCATGCCCAAGATCTCTCTTGAAATGTTCAAAAGATTTGGTAATCTTGTTCAATCACAAACAACAAGAAACAGAATAGTTAATTAAAGAATGACTTAGAATAATATCTTTATTTAACGTAGTATTAATAATAAAAGGATAATAATAATGATGAATCATTAAAAGGTTTTTCTAGGAGACCTTACTCGAGTTGTACTAGAGGCATCGAAGTGTTGCTAGACGTTAACTGATGTGATCACACTATTAAAATATGTCCAAGTGGGAGCTGTTAGTTTATGGACATTATTTTAGTAGTCATATGTTAGGATCGAACTCGAGATCACGGGATTGCACACTTTACGTATGAAGAGTAAATGAATAATAATTATTTATAAAAAGTTATATTTGATTATTATATACACAAAACACAAAACGGCCATTAGTATTTAACGGATAATGATTAACGACCGTTAGACGAATAAAAGGAAAGTTTTATAGATGGAATATTGGAGATGAAAGGAGGTTCTAGAATCCCCTAAGGGACCTAGATCGACCGGCCATAGGGTTAGGATTTCCTAATCTTAATCTATCTTGGACTCCAAGATTTGCATCCTATATAAACAAACCTTAGGGTCATTCTTTTGTACCTCTTGTGCACTTGCTAATACCCTAAAGTTTTCTTCTCTTTTTCCTTTTCTATTGCTGATCGAACAAACACCCCTAAGGGTTTCAATTGGTTTGTTTTGAACAAACAAATTGTTTTGTGTTTCTTTTACTATCATAATCATTTACTTGGTATTAGTATGTACAAGAACGTGAATCAAACACACTATTGTTTGATTCTTGGATTGAATTGCAAAATCGGTAAGGGGCAATTCGTGTAATCCTTATAAACCCTAATTAGGGTTCATCACTATTGTTGCTTGGATTGATTCTTCTTTGATAGAATCATTAAGGTACGTATACTATTTATGTTTGGTTAATTAGTTTACATATTATATGATCCTACTCGCTTGCTATTACTTTGATGCTTTATGTGTTTAATTATGTATGACATGATATTAAAATTCCAACAGTTTATACAAAGGTTGTCAAGATCGGGATCCTACTCAGGATCGTTTTCGGCTTTGCAAGATCGTAATCGTAGGATCGGATCGGGATCGTAAGATCCTATGAAAATGTATATATTTTCAAGTACCGTAGTAGTAGAATATTGGATATATTTCAATACATACTTGCACAAAGTTACTACATACGTGCACCAACTTCTTATTTCAATATTTTTTATTGTAGGTTTTTCGTGATAACATTTATATTAATGCAAAAAGATAGTGTTAATTTATTGGTATGTGATTCTGTGACTTTTTTGTTACAAGATAAGTACAAAAAGATAAATGAATTGTATCTGAAAATGAAACGACATAATTTATTATAGTGGGCAACACAATATATATTTTTCTTTATGGCCAAATAAATTAAATTAGAATATTCTTACAATATTACTGAAAATTTTTAACATATAGTTCATTATTATAAATGGAGTACAATAATGAACACAAGAATGAGAGGAGGGAGAATTCTTATTAAGTTAATTACAAGGGGTTACAAATGTGTAGTACTTATAGGGTAAATAAAGCACATTTTAAACCCTAATGGGCTAATGGGCTAAATGGTGAATATACACAAGCCCATAATATTTACAACACTCCTCCTTGGATATTCACCGTTTATTATACGCTGTAGACCGCCTCATTAAAAACCTTATCAAGAAAAACCCAGTGGGATAAAAAACACTTGATGAAGGGAAAAAGAGTGCGGTGCACATAATGCTCCTCCTCAATTTAATGTATTTATTTCAAGCATCGCATGCTAATCTTCTAAAACAGTTGCTCATATACTTTTGTTGGCAACAACTTTACAATGAAGTCCATCAAATAGATGATGTTACGAATAAGTCCTGCAAAAATGACAAAATATATGTGTAGCTTCCAACCAAATATCAAATCAATTGGTTGAAAAGTATACAATGTATGCACAAATATTAAAAGAGAAAAATACACTCTTATGATGCATATTAATTACAAAATTGGCATCCAAACCTCAATTGTACTTATGAATGGTACTTGAGGACCAATTATTTCTTTGAGAGATGTGCAAAAGAAATTTATATAATATGCGTCCAAAATCATTTTCATCCATATACGGATTCATTCAACTTTATCAAATAAAGTTATTGAGAACTTTATTAATCATATCTAGAAGTTTAAGTTGTAAGCCATGGTTGAGATATTACAGATCATTCCTCATTTAGAGCGAATTAAATACTTCAATATTGACTGTCTCGTAAAATATCAATAAGATATTTACATCCACCTCGAGACAATGTCTTTTTAATAATCAACTTTGTGTTTTTGTGAATTTATTTATTCACAACTCATGTCCTAAAATACATAACTTTAGAGCTCTTATTTCGGTTTAGCACAAAAACCGATTTTATACCAATAGATTTTACACATTGACGTGTACGAACTTCACGTTTCAAGACTTTTAGTATTCGCAAGATACGAAGTCCTTTTATGTTGGCCAATTATTTCGTTGAGCGCACATTTGGATATTAATTGATATTTGACCTTCATCATGCATAATAGCAAGCAATATATTGTATGTAGACAAATTTATCGACGTCGTTTATGTTTCGATTCCATATAACTTTAGACATGATATAATTTATTGAGATCTCATTAGCTATTTGAGGTTCTTTGGAACCTTCATGTCTAGTGTCTCCTTATGAGACAATCATGGGGTCTTTTATACCTCGAACAACCATCTTGTTTTCATGCTCCATATTTTTCACCGAGGATTTATTTGGAATCGATTTGTTTACCATGCTTGAGGCATGTCATAATAAAATAGTGTCATTGAGGGACAACTTATAATTAGAGCATGAGTAGCTGAAATTTTGTTTTTGGCCAATGCTTATTTATGGCTATTAGAATATGATAATTCATTCTGAATTTGCAGCTACTTCTCTCCTCCTGAAGGAATTATCCATCTTCTATATCCCATATATGTGCATTTAGGTGGAGTAATTTGCACAAAAAAAAAACAAAAATGGGATATGTTTGGTTTATAACCAAAACCAATTATAAAAAGGGAGGATTTATAATAACATATTGGCATGATGCTAATTTTGTTTGTTGTGTATATTATAATATAGCCCCATACAACAACAAAAATTTTCTCTCAATCTCATTGAAAATTTTAAGTAATTCATCGAATATTCATGATGGAATACTTACTCTGGAATTTTAGGCTCATTTTGAGCTATTAATCATGCAAACTTGAGGTTGCAATTTGATGACCATTTAGACGATGCATCGATTTTAAACTCTAAATGGTTCATACAATGGATTTTTATGCCTACATATATCCATTTGTTTTCTTTCCAGAAAATTGAGGAATTGAGTCCCCATTCTAGTTGATAGATTAATAATCAACTTCTTTTGAGAGATAATACCATTTATATTGTAGAAACTTATTCTTCAATAGTTTCGCATCATTAATGACTCGGGATGGTGTAACCGGTCATGCCAAAAATATTATAATTATAGCTCATAAACTTATGTTAAGGCTATGATTAGCTTTTACTAATCTTTATATAATGCACGTCGAGGAAGATACAAAAGAATATAATGTATCTTTAATACTTAACTTCGTTTCTCATGACAATTTTATACTTCTTTTGTGGAGCAAAATGCCCTAGCAAAGATGTTTAAATCTATGAATATAGTGTGTAATATCTTTGACACACTTGTATTTCATATACATCACATTGCATTTTTGCATAAATAGCATTTTTGTTTGCTCCTTTCTTATTGTATTTATGCCACTACTAGTGGTTTGTCATTGTCATACTACCTCGATCATAGCATTTACTATGATAAATGATCTTTAACCATTTAACGTTACATTATCACATTCACAAGAGGGAATGATGATGTCATATCGATCATTTTATCTCATTCACTTGAGGGAATGAACATTTTATGTTGATCATTTTATCACATTCGCTTGAAGGAATGGAGATCTTTATGTTGCAACTTGAAGTTGTCAACCAGTTTCTTTTAACACGACAATATGAAGCAAATTTAGTAAACGGGTTTATCATGTTTGTTCAAACATGCCAATTTCTTTTATATCAAAGCATCGTTCTCGACATATGAGTATATTCGAGGCATTAACCATCTCATCGCATTTTTTCTTTTCATCATTCAGATGTACTACTTAATATTGCGAAAAATGTGCTCGCATTTGCAAGAATCTCTTGCTTATGATGGTCAAATCTTTCTTTTAGATTTTGACATACATTTAACGGATCTTTCGCCGTTATATATATATATTTTTTTTAATTCAGATCTAACACTGAAATTGTGAGACCGAACTCGCTTATGCTTTTTTTTTAATGCAACTTGAGGTGCATACAATCATAGCGAGATTTTTGGGAATATTACTTGCTTTTGTGTGGTAATGTATCTTTGAAATCTTACCATAATTTAACGAATCTTTCATCGTTAAGCTAAGTATTCCCTTTTAAGGTCCTCACGAAGAAGACGAAGTTCTCTTAAAAAAATTTACAGTTAAAATAGATCTTAACATCAAAAACACACAAATATTAGGAACAAAAGTCCAAAATTGCAACAAATTTTAATTGACCATAAATCGCATGCACTGATATGAACTTCAAATTTATATGACCAACAACATATAAACCTTAAAGTCTAAAAGAATCAAACTAGTCTACTTATCCCTTTTGTTGGGATTTTAAATTATTAACCAAACTTAAGATCGAGACATACATAGTATCAAATCACTTAGGATAGCATGCATCATTCATTTTTAAATGACATAGGTGCATACAATTTATACGAGCCAAATAACATTGTACGAAGAAGAATCAATATCTTGAATAAAGGATTATTACTAACATGATCACTTACAAAAGAAATTTACACACAAGTAGGTATTAGTAAATTAATACTCATAGATCATAGTGATTTTTTTATTTAACAAATACTGTGAATCATTCATTAGCAATTCATGTCATTTTATTTATTTTTTATTTTAATAGTCAAACAAGCATATATATAATACTAGTATTTAACATAGGTTCATGATTTACCTTGAATAAAAACTGAATTGACCGAACCAAATGTTCTCTTTAATGAATTGTGAGCCGTAATATATATCAAAGTAGTTTTCTAAACAAAGATTGTTAGTGTATACAATCAATCAATAACATGCCAAGGTACAAGGGCTATCAAAGAGCATATGAGGAGATGCAAAGATACTTTGCAACAAAGAATCATAATCATACTGTGATCATGCATGTATTTAATTAATACAATTTAATCAACATTGGTTACTAAGATTATTTTTTATAATTAAAAGACGTATGTACTGACTTTTGATATTGATGATCACAATTACATCAACTTATAATAAGCATATATTTTCACATATTTAGTAATATCCAAAAATTCATTAATATGCACACATATTTTTAATTTAGTAACAAATATGATCACTAAAGTTGTTTTAAAAAAACAAATATATTTTACAAAAGTTATGCTTATATACTTTCGAGTTTTGACAACATCATCGATTTTCTGTTTTATCTTTCTAAAAGAATGGTTACATAATCAAAAATTGCATCACACATCCATCTCTTTCTTTTGTTAAGATTATAATATAAATAACAATAAATAATAAGTATAACATAAACAAGCAATGAATTATTTAAGTAACAATAATAGAACTTGAGGTTCGATAAATACAAAACACGAGATTGTGTTATTTGATTCTCTTGAGAGAATCATTATAGAACTTGAGGTTCTATTTTTTTTTCTACATAACATGAAGTTATGCTATTGATTCTATTGAAAGAATCATATTAGAACTTGAGGTTCTCTCTTTATTTATTTATTTTAAAGTCATAACATGAGGTTATGATGTTGATCTTTATGAAAAGATCACATTAGAACTTGATGTTCTAATTATATATTTTTTTTTCTTAAACAACAACATAAGTTTGCGTTATTTTGATTCTCTCTTTTGCAGTCACAATAGAACATTTATTGTTCTTGTTAACTATAAGAGAGAGTTTAAGATAATAACATGAAGATAATAAAAAAAACATAATTCTCTTTATGTAATCACAATAAAACATTTGTTGTTCTTGTAAATCACAATAGAGTTTAAAAAGCCTTGTAATGTATATGAGATGGTACAACAATTAAAGCAATTAGATCTCAAAATCATTTATAAACAAGATATGGCGTTACCTATGGTTTACTTAGTTAAAAAGAAAACTTAACTAAACAGCATATCATATCTATAATAAAAACTAGAACTCCAAAGAAACTAATTTTGATATAATGAAATAAACTGTTGTTGATATATACAATAATATTGTTGTCGTTGATGTAATAAAATGATGGAGTATTAATTATATGGAACATTAAAGTACCTTGATAAGCGATTCAAGTTCCTGCCGTGAAAACGAATTATAAATTGTTAGTTTTGTATATGCTTTAGAGACTCGTGCTGATAACGTATTATAAATAGAGTACAATAATGAACACAAGAATGAGAGGAGGGAGAATTCTTATTAAGTTAATCACAAGGGGTTACAAATGTGTAGTACTTATAGGGTAAATAAAGCACATGTTAAACCCTAATGGGCTAATGGGCTAAATGGTGAATATACACAAGCCCATAATATTTACAACATTCATGTTTTTATTTGTAACATAAAATAAATTATGAATAAAATTGGGTCAAGTATCTAGATGGTTTATTTAAAAAGCAAGCTTCTGACATGTTACAAAACACGAAATCGTTTTTCATAATAATTCCAAAAAGATACATCTAAACTATTTCTAAATAGTCAATAAAAGCATAATGATTTCACACTCGTTAATCTTGCAAAAGACCATCAATTAACAACACTAAAATAATAGTTTTCATGAAGAATTCTTAGTCATTAGGCTTTAAGACATGGGCTTATACTTAATAAGTAAATATAGCCAAAAAAAAAATAATATAAAAAAATAAAAAATAATAATAATAAGGCGATCCTAAACGATCCTACGATCCTATGTGCTATACTTCGATCCTGATACGATCCTGCTTGAATTACGATCTTGTTAAGATCCTGATCGTTTTTTGTGTGTAATATCAGGATCGCGATTTTGACAACTATTGTTTATACATTTTGTTTTAACTGCTTATATACTATAATGTGCAAATCAATGACCCATGCGTGAAAATCATCTCACATAAATATTCATTATCATTGTGTCATGAGTAATGAAAGTAATGATGCCCAAAACTCAACACTACCAAATGCAAAAGCATTTTAAAATAGGTTAATTATATAAACGTATATGAGCAAAGGTTATCGTAGCTCAAGCCATAGCGTCTTTTTGATGCCACGTCATGCCATATTAGTTTTTTTCCTTTAACACAACGCACCACTCACATACCCAAAATACCCTCTCCCAAACTCAAGCCATAACACTTTTTTTGAGACACACTATTTTATTTTCTTACCTATTTTATAAACCAACTAACTTTTTCATTCATCGAAAATAAAAGAGAAATTTAACGAACGGTACTCGAAAGGTCTCTAATATGCACCTTCCACGATACACGGACCTACAAAATGCAACTTTAGAATAAAACAAGCTTTAATAAAAAAAAGTTTCATCGATACACGTACTTCTTATTTTTTTCACTCTCTCTCTCTCTTTGAACACATACATTTTATTCCCCATAATTGTCGGAAACGGTTGGGTATAAAAAATATAATTTATACCATATTAACATACACATTGTACTCTAATTTGAGCTCCATTTCACCATAATTTCCTCGTCATATGTAGAGCAATAGTTTATTACATGAAATATCTATGATAGATGTTGTTGACGTATGTGTCCGAACGGCCTGTCTCGACCGGCCGTCCGGACGACATCGAGCCGCCCGGGCATACCGGAAGGCATACGACTCATCCGGCCAAAATCACTATAAGTAATGGGACAGGTGGCATTTACCTTTGGACAGATGGCAGCTGCAGACACCGCCGCCGCCTCCCCAGGATTTACGGGATTATGTCGGGGACATATCCCCTGAAAATCGGGCGCCGCCATTTCAGGTATCAAGGTCGAGTACTATAAATACTCGACTCATTTACTGCTCTCAACTAACACTTTTACCTGTATTAACTCCTCATTATAGTTGATAGCCTTTTCGGAATATCAAATACTTACTCTCACACCGGAGGTGGGTCCTGGGCTAACACCCGGGGCGAGCCTAACGTGTGCTGTTGTGTGCAGATATCCGGAAGGCCCCAGACATTCGAAGTGATCAGCACTCAGGCTTATCGGAAGAACCCTAGTGGAGTTCGACCGGCAGGCCTTCTTTATTTGTCTGAAGTAATAACAAGAAATTGCTTCAACAAATTGGCGCCATCCGTGGGACCTTTCACTCGATCTACCTGAAGATAGAGATGACAGGTTCTCCACCAACATTCGAGGCGTTCGGGACAACGGGAACGACACCCGTCTTCACCCCTGTCCGAAACACGGGAGGGGCCGGAGGATCTGGAGGAGATCAACACCCTCCGGACGCTCAAGCCCTGATCGAGGGCCATCTTTCGGCCTTGAAAGAATTGTTCAAGGAGCCGGGCAATCGTAGCCTGGTAAGCCCCAGAATGCTGAGGCTCGGTGACGGATATGAAAGTTCGGAGGAAGAGGAGGTGGAAGTGTCGCCCTACGGAAAAGGAAAGAAGGCAGATGACGGTTACGGGAAAGGGAAAAAAGCAGGCGACGGTCACGAAAAAGGGAAAGGGACAGACGACGATTTGAGCAAACCATTCAAAGAAATGATCAAATGCCCATTCACAAAAAGAATCATAGAATTCTCATCCCCCAAACACAAGATCCCCACGAACTTAAAGCTATACCAAGGGACCACTGATCCGGATGACCACATCAATCGTTTCACCGGAGCAGGAAACCATGAAGAATGGCCCATGCCTGTGTGGTGTCGAATGTTCCAACAAACCTTGGACGGGAAGGCCAGAGGATGGTTTGATAAGCTCCCTACAGGAAGCATCGATAGTTGGGACGAGCTCCAGAAAAGATTTTTGAACAGGTTTAGCATGTTAAGAATAAGCACCAAGGACCTCACGGAGATTAACAAGATTCACCGAAAGGCGAACGAAAGCCTTCCGGATTTCAAAGAAAGATGGATATGTGAGGCCAACCACTTCCCGGACGCCCCGGAGATCATGCAAATCGGGTCATTTCTGAATGGCCACCATTGCCCGGAGTTAGCCAAGAAGTTCTCGGATAAGATCCCTAAAACCGTGGACGAAATGTTGGAACGGATTGATGATTTTGTTCGTTCTGAGGAGGCGTTCCGAGCAACAGAGCTGCCAAAGGGAGAGAGAACGGAGTCTCGGCCTAACCCATACCACAACAGGAACGACTACCAGCCAAAGCCTCCCGTTGGAGATTATCGCCGGAATAACCCTAGGGTTGGCTTCAAAGGGCGAAGGAACGATTATTACGCACCTTATGTCGCCCCAAGGTACGGCAACGCTGGGAGATCCGACCCCCGCCGAAATGACATCCGTCGAAACGAGACAAGGCCGATAGATTTGGACGTCCTTACGAAGACACCCAAGGAAATATTGGCGACGGAACATCAGCTAAGGTTGCCGCAGCCTCCTCCAACCAAGGGAAAGCCACAGAAAGATTGTGAGGACAGATACTGTGACTATCATGGGGAGAAAGGGCATTTCACTGATGATTGCTGGGTACTCAGGGAGGAGTTAAAAACCGCGTTGAGTACAGGGAAGCTGGATCATTTGGTAAAAGACCTCAGGAGAGGAAAGAAAACCAACCAAGGGGGCAACTACCAAGGGAATAAAGGGAAAGTAATCAACATGGTACGGAGCCTTATAACCTCCCGGAAAGCGGAAGAAGTGGGGAAGGAAGAGTGGATGGACGCGCCAATAAACTTCCCGTCTATTCCTCTGGAGAAGATGTCGGACGAACCGCTGATAGTCAAGATGGAAACTGAGGGAAGAGAAATCCGTGAGGTTTATGTTGACCCGGGCGCGTCAATGGAAGTAATGTATGGGCATCAATTTGAGCGCTTGGGTCGGGCGGTTAAGGCACGATTGAGAAAGGTTGACACAACTTTGACAGGATTCACTGGAAAACCCATCAGGCCGAGAGGGGTGATTGACTTGGAGATCCGCTTCGGAAGTCTGGATCTGTCTCGGAAAATCAGTTTGGAGTTTGCCGTGGTCGACTCACCTTCCCCCTACAATGCCATACTGGGACGCGTCGGATTGAGGAAGTTGCGGGCCGTACCATCAACCATCCATTCGACGATTAAATTTCCAACACCAGGGGGCATAGCGACATTGGTCACTCAACCAAAGACGCAAAGGCACCATGATGCAAGGGAGGAGCCCATCGCAGAAACAAAAGAAACCAAGAAAAGAGATCATCCGTTGGGAGGAGTAAAACAGGAGTGGCCGTGTGAACAAAAGAAGGGACCTAGGACCGGAAGGAAGGATGGAAGAAAGATGAATGGGCATGATGGCCAAGGAAGCCCCAACACACCGGCCAAGAAACAAGCAATGGCTCAGGTAATCGTCAATACGATATAACCACTAGAATGTCTTATTATTCTATTCTATTACTGTAACAATGTACGAACTAACGGGAAGAATACAAATACCTTCGTAACTTAAGACAGGTAGTTTTACAAATGGGGAAAGCAAGGTCTGCGGGAATGCGACCCGACAGAGGCATCGGAAGCCTGCCGAACGGGATAACAAAAGTCGAACAGGGATAGTCAAGAGAACGCCGCAAGCACAGCGGGCGATTGATTGTAAAAGCGTCCATGTAAATGGGACTTAACGTATTCTGTGTAACACCCGAAAGGGTTTGATGTTAATCAGTTAATGAAACGTAGCTACCCTACCGATGAGGGGGGCAATTTTCTCATGATATCTTTGAAATGTTTATGATATCCCAAGAAGGCTTGATATTGACTGTTTTCAATGACAAATGCAGTTACCCCACCATGGGAGGGAGTCAATGTCCCTGCGGAACATTACCTGAATCTTTATGTGAGATCCCACATGTGTAACAATTACGAAATAGCTCGAACATAAGTTTAAAGTGACTCGTTCGGATGACTCGCGACATCCGGGCATAGTCAGTGTTCGAGCTAGGTGCTTGGAACACAAGTTTAAAGTGACTCGTTCGGGTGACTCGCGGCATCCGGACGTAGTCAGTGTTCATTGTTTTCTGGACATAATTAGAAAATGACCCCCCCGAGAGGTTCACGCCCTCCGGGGAGTTTGTGGTCAATGTCCAAAGATGGTTGATACCCTAAAAAAGGAAGGGGTTGCCATAATCCTGGCGGAAAGGCTGAACCACCTGTAAAATCTCGAACATAAGTAGAAAGTGATCCCTCCGAGAGGTTCGTGCCCTCCGGAGATTAGTGGTCAGTGTTCATTGTTTTCTGGACATAATTAGAAAGTGGCCCCCCCCGAGGTTCGCGCCCTCCGGGGAGTTTGTGGTCAATGTCCAAAGATGGTTGATACCTAAAAAAGGAAGGGGTTGCCATAATCCTAGCGGAAAGGCTGAATCATTTGTAAACATTTTGAACACAAGTAAAAAACGATCCCTCCGGGAGGCTGGCCCCCTCCGGAGACTTTCGTGGTCGATATTCACATGGTCACCATACAACCACGCAAAATGTATAAACTTGCACTATCGGAACTATACAAACACAAAAATAATAACAAGTGAATGTCACGCGTCCATAATCAAAAGAACATACAAGTGCACTTTCGGTACCATACGAATGACAGATAACAACGGACAAACGATGCGATTCATAACACCTACGAATACCGAAGAACAACTATTCGACAACATCCATTTCGAGGACCCAAATTGTCCCATTACAACCCACGCATGTGGTCCACGCAAAAAAAAAAGAGAAGAATATATATTTCTTGGGAAGGGAAAAAGGAGGAAGAAGGATAAGGCAAGCATTACTAAATCACAAGTTAATAGAATCCGGCAGGGTCGTTCAAGGGTCCAGTAGAACGTCCCATCATATCAACCGAAAGGTCAATTCCGCTAAATCTAGATCACTCCGGAAGCAAGCAAGAACAATAGCACGAAACATGAAACATGGAGCACGCGAAACACAAAACAATCATAAATATATACAAAGGAATAAGACACACAAATTATTTGTCACAAGATTATTACAGTCATCCGGATGTATGTATATAAAAAAGAAAGAGAAAAATTGTTCTTGGCTCAAAGGCCTTACAACACAAGGTAAACCAAATCACTCGGAAACTTAGGGGGCCGACCCGTCCTTTCCAACAGTCGGTCCCTCGACGTTAGTAGTCCCGGAAGTTGATCCCTCGGCGGCATTAACAGTCGGAGCACGGGGAGAAGCAGCCGGGTCGGGGTCAGGGAAGATTTTCAGGATCTCATCAAGAGACTTAAGATAGGAACCGCTGATCTTCTTGATATAAGGATACTCGGCGGTAAACAACCCGTCAAATGCCGGGTCGAGTTTCTTCGCAGCATCCACGTCCAGATCTTCCGTTTTGGCCAGAATGGCGGCCACTTCTTCCGGCCCGCGGCCCTCAACCACACCTTCCATAAACCCAGATTGCGAGGACAAGCTGAAGGGCCCTGCTAGATGATTCTTGTACTCATAGCTGCCCAACAGACGACGAACAACCTCCGGAAGGACCTCCTTAACAACCCTGAACCTCTCTGCTTCGGTGCGGCCCACTCGGGCAATCAGATCTCTCTTTTCTTCCCGAAGGCTCATGTTGTCCTTCACTTCGTCACTCAGGTTAACTTTAGCTTTTTCCAAATCAGCTTCCAAGGCGCTGATTCGTTCTGCTGCGGCCAACCTCTCATCCTCCACCAACTTCTCCAACTCTTTCACTTGCCCCATCAACTCCGACTCTCGCACCAGGCAGGTGGAATGCTCAATCTTCAGTTGTTTGAGCTCTCCCCCGTTCTTTCCGAGGTTTCCACAATGCTGGTGGACCTCGTAAAGCTCGCTATGGTCGTGAAGGAGTTTTTCGAACCGAAGCAGCAAGTCCGACTGAGCAACGGACCCCATACCCAAAAGTCTCCAGGCTCTCTGAACGACCTCAGCATCCCCCAAACTCTCCAAAAACGACTCCTCTTTCGGAGTCGGTAAGTGCAACAACAGTTCCCGACAGACCTTCCAGTTATCCAACCGGTCGTCCTTGCTCACTTTCCACGTCGGCACATGCAAAGAGGCCGACTCGCTTTCACCGGCTACCTTACCCTTCCCGCGGTTAGAAGCAGTAGCAGAAGAAGCCCCTACATTTTCGAAAAGTTTTATTTTTTATTATTGCAAGTCAAACAAAAATGGCGGAACGAATGCATAATTTGGAAATCAGCGTTTCATAAAGGGAAAGAAAGAAACACTTACCGGCACCGGTGGCCTCCGACGTAAAGCCCTCGCCGGTACCTCCTTGGGTATCCGGCCGTTTTCTTCCGGCCGAAGCATCGGCCCCCTCCGGCTGTTTTCTTGCGCCCGAGGCACCCTCGCCTTCATGGGGCTCTCGGAAGGTACCCCCTCCGGATGAATCACGATGAAGACGGACTCTCGTTCCCTGTGTTTGAGCTTGAGAGATGGGTCGGACGACATCCTGATCCGGTTTTCTCTTTCGGGAGACTGAGACCTTGGGGTCAGACTTGTCGACTCCGGTCATTTCTACCGTCTGCTCAGGGATAACGGTTTGAGGAGCAGCGGCAGCATGCGATCCCTGGGTTTGACTCCCTTGATGCTTGTCCCCCTGGGTCACCGGCACATCCTTCTTAACTTTGGGCTTCCTCAGATATTGAGACATTGTGATAACTGCAAAAAACGGATGCAGATAATGGTCAAAACGTTGCACAGGCAAAGGCCGGAACACAACTAAAATAATAAAAGGAGACAGACAGAGGCCGTAAGGGCATAACCCTTCCACCGATTCCCCTAGAAGCCGCCCGCTAGTTGGGATACCCCCAATCGGACGAGAGCCCTACGACGTGGAAAATTCAAACGACACGAGGTCTATCGTTCCCTAAGCCATCCTATCGGCGTCCGAGGTAAAAGAACTGAAGGGTTTATATGGAAGCTACGAAGATAAACCTCGAAAAATGTTATATGATGCCTTCCTAACGACGCTAGGTATGCTTCTCTACGGTATTTCGTAATCCATGATAACCCCATGCACGGCCCTTTAACCCCATCGAAAGGCACGTGTCTCTGCGATAAACATGGGGAGGAATCGTTGGACCCCTGGAAAGTTCTCACAAGTAGAAGTGGGCAAAGCCGATGCGGTTTTGCCAGGGGAAAGAGGGATACAGCCAAACAGTAAAATAAAGTTAAGGCAGAGACGGTTCGAAACGTACCTTGGAAAGACGAAAGACTAGTAGGAAAATGGAGGACAGATTGGCAAGAATCGTGCGGAAAATAATACCGGAAGGCGTCTCAGTTAAGGTTGTGGAATTACGGTAGTAAAAGAAAAAAACACACATCAGTGCCACTATTTATAGGAAGAACTCAGGATGTGGAATGTCACATTGGGCAAGACGCTGACGTGGCTGCAAACCTGCACACGAACTAAACACGCGCATACGTGTCAGTCCATTGATGACGACCTACATGGAACAACCGTGAAGTGGCAGAATTATAAAATAATTATAAAAGAGAGAGGCACACTCATAAAAATACTAGGGCGATACTTGGTAGAATCGGTATGATGTAAGACATGCTAGAATCTAACGGCATATCCTTCAGAAAAGGCCAAACGTAAACCCATAGTTTGTCAGCAATGTCATACCATCGGCATAATCGCAGCGCCTACGCACAGAAGGGCAAGGCCCTCCGGATAAATTGAAAAAGGCACCCCGACCTATTGGGTGCACGCAATGATCACTCACCAAAAGAAATAAAGACATACAATGTACATAGAGGATCAGGAACGATACGATAATAGCTCCCACACGACGAAGCCATAACACGTCAAAACTAACTCTTCAAGGCATTACACCATCGGCCAAACTAAAAAGCAAACGCAACAGTAATACCAAAGATTTAGGCCGACAGACCATAAGGTGATCTTTGGAGTGTCGCGTCAACACTTTGCTAACAATGTAATTCTGATATCACATGCATATATCAGATGGAACAGGTTAAAATATGAAGCAGCCATAAGGCATTATCTTAGTCTCATTGGTGTATATGTTCGAATGAAACATGCCGAAAGGGAATTGCATAAACATTACTGGTACCGAAAGGCGCACAGATATTATACAAGTATTACATCATCGGTCTTCAACCGATAATGCAATACTGGGGGGGACATGTTGACGTATGTGTCCGAACGGCCTGTCTCGACCGGCCGTCCGGACGACATCGAGCCGCCCGGGCATACCGGAAGGCATACGACTCATCCGGCCAAAATCACTATAAGTAATGGGACAGGTGGCATTTACCTTTGGACAGATGGCAGCTGCAGACACCGCCGCCGCCTCCCCAGGATTTACGGGATTATGTCGGGGACATATCCCCTGAAAATCGGGCGCCGCCATTTCAGGTATCAAGGTCGAGTACTATAAATACTCGACTCATTTACTGCTCTCAACTAACACTTTTACCTGTATTAACTCCTCATTATAGTTGATAGCCCTTTCGGAATATCAAATACTTACTCTCACACCGGAGGTGGGTCCTGGGCTAACACCCGGGGCGAGCCTAACGTGTGCTGTTGTGTGCAGATATCCGGAAGGCCCCAGACATTCGAAGTAATCAGCACTCAGGCTTATCGGAAGAACCCTAGTGGAGTTCGACCGGCAGGCCTTCTTTATTTGTCTGAAGTAATAACAAGAAATTGCTTCAACAGATGTCGATATGTGTCAATAGTTAACTATTAAGAGATGGATGCGATAAGCGTGCCGTCAAATCAAACATGGCAAAGGTGGAAATAAATTATACAATAGTTATATCAACGAACCCAAAATTCAACCCAAAAATACAAATAAAATCCAATATCACAAATATCCTAACAGGTAACAATTGATGATATATCACTTGATTCCATTAATTCAGATGTGACATGTGAAATGATAATAGATCTTGTAGACGATAAATAAGTGATTGTGTTTTCTAATTTTGTTTTGCAATAACTGACAAGATAGTTATATCAACGAACCTGTAACACCCGTTAATTTTCCAAACCTATTTTCCGAGCCAAATATTTACTTTTGCATCCCCTTAGCATTTAAACTTTTTCCGAACTTATTTGAACTTGAGAAACAGAAGATATCTTGATAAACGTGAGCGTTATCCCTTTATTGAATCAGCACAAACCTAGAAAGCATGAAACGAATCAATTAGCTAAATAAATTAACTTCGAAAAAGTTATGCAAATTTATACTCGTTTTTATCAGAAAAATTATTTTGGAAACAATGGCGCAAGTCTCGTAAAATTTTATGGCCGTTTGATACGTCAAATAGGTCCCACAGTGTTCATTTTAAAAGTTTAATCCATTTGTCACAAACACCCCCTCCGCCCGAATGCTACCCCGCGCCCCTTTCTTTTTCGTTTTTCCACCTTCGGCCCCTCTACCTAAATATATAAACCCAACCTTCTCTCTCTCCTCCCTCATTTGATACCACCCCCTCACCGGAACCCTATTCCGGCGCCGCTACCCCATCCGGCCATCACTGAAACTTCACCCACGCATAGATCTCGACCTTCTCTTCATTTCTGGAGCATTTGGGAGCCAAGGGAGTCCGTTTGGTTGTGTTTCGAGACATCACCGCCACCACCACCGTCGCACCACCACTCACCGCCGCACCTTTCTCTCTTTCTCACGCGTTTGGTAAGCACCACGCGCCACCCTTCTTTGTTATTTTCATTTTTATCAAAACCCTAAACCTAAAATTTTATAAAACGTATTTTTATTAACAAAAACTTATTTAAACTCAATGTTTTAAACTCAAAACGTGTGGATCTAAAACCTTGACCCTCGACTCAGCCGGACTCGTTCCGAGTCGCGTGACTTAACCGAGTCAACTCACGAGTTGAGTTGACTCGGGGCGGTTTCTCGTTTATTTTGATTTCATTATCTTGTCTAAGCTTATTTTGGTTTGTTTGTAGCTTGGTTTTGGATTTGGCTCGGTTTTGGTTTGGGTTCGTGTAGGCCGAGAGCCATTTGGCTCGTGTAGCGTCGAGCCGTGACTCAAGGGAGTCACGGCATAGTGTAGGTTGTTTTGTTTGTGTCGCGGATTGGATTTGGTTTGGTTGTGGTTAGCCGAGAGCCCATAAGCTTGAATAAGGACTAAACAAGCCCATGTGGAGTCTAGTATTGTTAACTTTGGGCCGTTAGCCCAAAGTGAGTCCATATAGTGTGAGTAAGTATTGGGCCGAAGCCCAATACACTTGGGCCGTGTATTGTTTCTTTTATTGTTTTGACTATTTATTTCATTGTCACTTCCGCTTACTAACTTATCTCATTTTGTTTGTCAATTGGTGTTTCGGAAACTATTCGGGTATACTTGGGATATGATATGGATTTGGATATGGATATTGCAACAACCTATGCTTTGGATGTGATTATTGGATTGGACGTTATTGGATTTACGGTATTAGCCGATAGACTTATGGACGGTTTTGTACTTGAGAAGGAAGAGTATGTTAGACTCATAAGAGCTTAACATATTTGGACCCGAACATACACAAAATGGTCGATAAACTTGACAACTAATATACACGCAAATGATAATGTCTAATGATATATAAATAACTTGTAAAATGTGACAATAAAACTTGTATTAAGTCGCGACGACTTGGAATGTTTTATAAACGGACGAGTCATGTCCAAATTTCTATAAAAACCTTTATAATTAAACCATTTACAACTTGTAAACATCATAAAACCATTTGAAAACTTATACGTTTTCTTCCTAAATCATAACGTTTTACCAACTATTTTGGGATATGGGTAAAACACCGAAACGACCTGTTGATATCTTTTCTTCTCATTCTTTATTATTCTTTCCTTTCTTATTCTTATCTCTTCTTCTTTTCTTGATTCTTTTCTTACTTGTTTGTTTGTGTTTCGCCGACTATTATTATCTTATCTTTCCTTTTCTATCCACACGAGTCATAAATGTTTATTTCTTTCAACGCCATTGAAACTAAACCTTTTCATTTCAAACACGAGTATTCTATGAGTATTACTTTATAAATCACTTTGAGGATTATTTATGAAACATACCATTTACTTATTAGGTTGTGCTGAAGTTCACTTGCCGTGCTATACCATCTGATCATATTGTGATATCTTATTTCATCTGCTGCTAAGGTGTGATTCATAGCCCCACTTTACTTTTAAATTGTTTATAAACCCATGGGGGAGATACATGCTACTTACTTTTCATGAACACAATTGTTTAAACGTATGCTTTTCCTGACTAAGATGATAATGCTAAGTACCGCCCTTGCCAAAAGCAAGTCCCTCGATCATGAACCATTAATCACTTGCGAGTGAGCGCGAGTATAGTTTATAGGCCTATAGGAATGACCACCCGCCATGTTGACCAAGGCCGGCAACATGTGATGTACTATATTATAAATTCCGTGGTTACTGTCGAATTACGCCAATGTTATTGGTGCCGGTTAACGTTTTACGTGTCATGAGCTTAGCAACTGTTTGACGCTTACCTGATATCTGTATTTGTTACTTATATCTTCCAGACTTGAAAATCTTGTGTTCAACTACTTTACATTTAAACCTATGGATTACACTCAACCTTTGTGTTGACTTTTTAGCATGTTTTATCTCAGGTAATTGATGTATACTATACTGGCACTGGGAGTGGCAAGAAGACTATCGATGGCTATCTATCTACTTTTTACTACCTTTTATCATTCGAAAAACCCTTTTAAAATTGTATCTTTTATTCCGCTGCGTATGATGTTTGAAAATCTTTTGAACTTCAATGTTTATTTATATTTCGAATGATATGTTTTTATTAAAACGACTCGTTATGAGGTCGTTTTCTATGATTGTGACTGTCTTACCCGTAAGTAATACCCCAAACTATTGTTCCGCTGCCATATTCCGAGTTGGGGGTGTTACAGATTGGTATCAGAGACACTGTTTATAGAGAATGAGTTCATATTTTTCTCGACTATTAACATTTTCGTGTTAGAACGTTTTCACAATTGATAGCCATCAGCCCTCCGTGCCACTTCGCTCTTTTATCGCTTTATTTAAACTTTCATGTATGCATGCTCTTACACTATTATATACTTGGATTTTTCGCTGCTATCTTACTTCATATAAAACTATTTTTTTTTTATAAAAATTTGGCTGGGATCTTTATATTTTTCCGATACTCCTTGTAGAGTATCATGTCTGCACCCGTCCCACCCGATCAGTTACCAGTTGCACCCCTTGATCCCACACTTGCACCACCCAGTCCAGAGGCTGATATGGATCCTATCGATGCACCCTACCTTGAGGAGGATGATGATATGGGGGATGATGATGAGATGGGGGATGATGATGATATGGACGATGATGATGATGATGATGATGACGAGGAGCCCATGGAGGAGGAGCAGGAGGCTCACCCTATGTCACCTTCGCCCGCAGTGTTAGACATTACTTATGAGTCTGATACGTCAGATTTGTTGGGTCATGCACTTATTACCGAGGGGATATCTGTTCCATCACCTACGTTTGAGATTGGCGAGTCTTCGACTATACCGCGAGTTTCCCCTACAAAGCTCAGGGCCGAGCTGAGCCGTCTACGGCAGGACATCACTTGGTGCTAGGGCCGTTACATGTCGATGTCCAGACGATTGTGTGTATTGGAGTATGCTCGTGTCATAATTAATAATTATATGGCTAGACATATGTGAGCCTATGGGGTCACACACTTATACACAGAGACATCATTTTATAGATTGTAATTATCGTATTTACAATATATAAATGACTACGTAACTCGGGATCTATAACGGGTCGTTAAATACTAAGTTAGACTTAGTGTTTTTAGATTGGACCAACAATGGGCAAGCCCATTGTGGGCCCTCATGGTGGCCGGCCTTTATGAAGGGCTTGGAGGGGCTAATGAGCTTTTATGAGGTGCTAAGTGTAATTGTAACTTGATAAGGTCAAATCTATTTTGAACCATATCAATTACAATTATGACTAGCCACATGAGAAGGAGAAAATCTCTCCTCCCTCCTCCATACCTCAAAAGCCACGAAATAAACACACTCTAATTAGGGTTTGTGTTTTCTTGATCCCTTCTTTGCTCATTCTAATGTAGATGCATCAAGGATGATTGTTACGAGGTCATGACTAGCATCGGGTGGTGATCGATGACGTGTAGTGTGTTTCATTCTTAGAGAAGATCAACCTTATTGATCTTTTGGTTTCTTACATCTCTACGTGGTGGTGATATTGGTGGTGTTACCCGGATCACGCTACAAAGGTATAAAACATGTTTGTTTAATTTGTTTTTCATTTAGATTGATCATATGGCTATATGGATCCTTGTCGGTGATGTTTTCCGCTGCGTTTATGTTATTAATTGTTAATTTATGTTTACATCACCTATAGTGGTATCACGAGCCATCATATGTTGTCATATGATCATCTTGTATGCGTAAAAATGGCTAAAAACGTGGTTTTTTAATGGATTTAAAAGTGTCATTTTAAAACAGCCCCTAGGGCTTAAATATTATGAATATGTCGAAATTAAGAAGGTCTTAAGATCTGTAATTTTTGATCCTATGGCCATTTGTTATGCATACGTTGATTGTTTACTTGATCGGTACCCGTAAAATGGCCTAAAAACGTGTTTTTTAAGAGATTTTTAACCCGATTTCAAATCAGCCCATGAGGCTTATTTTTCTGTGGTAAAATGGTGTTAATAAGGTCCTAATATCAGTGGGTTATGAGTCTATGGCCATTTGTCACGCGTACCATTCGGGGTTTTAATTCTTGTTAATTATTTCTTCGATTCGTTGGCTAACAATTTAATTCTTGTTATTTATTTTGTTATCCATGGCAAATACATGCATGTTTGTCCATGGAGTTAGCCAAAACCTTGTATTGATCATAATATTAATGTATTATTGTGTGTATATGCAAAGCCGATGAAAACCTAGACCACTTGTGCATTGTGATGTTGTGATTGTTGGTTGTTTTTCTTGTTTTGGGGTTTGCCATTGTTTCGGCACTTTTGTAATGTATTTCATTTTGGTTTTGCCATTGTTTGGGCATTTTTACAGTAGATAGAAAGTAGATTAGAAGTATTTTACTTTATATATATTGTAAACAAGAGCATGGAAGCAAATGGCAAAAGAATGAAGAGTTGTAGACCGAAAGTAGCTGCTGGACACCTGTTGGGAAAATGCGATTTCCTATTGATTGGTAAGGTATTTTTGGCTAAATTTTTTGGTGCAGGTCCACAAGACATAGGGCTACAACTTTGTCAACTGGGCCGAATCATGAGGAGGTGATCTTCTAGGGCATTTGGGCCTCGCAAAACAGAAAAACTGGGCTGACAGAATCAAGTTTTCATGTGCATTATGGGCCTTTACTTGCCCATGATTGTCTTGGGGCAAGTGGGAGCCCTCCGTGTGGTTGTGGTTTGTGTCCCTAGTTGACTCTTGGTTCTCGTGATGGCTCACGAGACCAAGCATAGGATTTTCATCGGTTGAGGCTTTGCATATTGTGGTTGTATGTTTGTTTGGTTGTTTTATGTATGTTGTGACTACATGTAAAACGAAAATTGTTTTCTTAAAACTTGAAACAAAACATAAACCATTTTGAACTAAGTCTTATGATTTAGTTTAACTAAGTTTAAATATGATTTGAAACTTAAAAATCATTGTTTTCTAAATAACACTTAAACTAGTTAAGATTGTTTATTTATTGATTTATTGTATTGTCCAAACTTAATTAAAATCCACCTAGGATTTATATTAGTCTTGAAAATGGACAACTTGACACACATAAATTAAAACAATGATTAGACTTAAGTTAAGAAAAGTTTTTTAACTTGTGCTACGAAGAATGAATGCATGCTTCTTTCGTACACGTTTTTTATCCACATCAAAACTATTTACCCGTCAAAATTTAAGTCACGCAGTCCAATTATGAGAACACTTGCAATTACCTTTTAGCATCTGGTCAGACCTAGGCTGAATTGTAACCCAAGGTGACTATTCTCCATGGTCAGACCTAGGATTATTCTCACAGTTTTCAAATTGGATGACTTAATCGAGTAGTGTGGTCAGACCCTTACCCGAGGCAAAGATGGGACTAAACATGCCTACATGACACTAGTTGTTTGACACTAGATGCCATGAGTCCCATAAAGATCTAAGAGTTGCACATGTAATGCAATTGGTCGGCGTTACCTACCTATTGAATCCACCATTTCTAGTAGATCAACTGCATTAATGGTCGAACCTCAATGAGGATCTTAGCCTTTTCGTAAATTAATTGTTTTAAATTATAAACATGGGGTAGTTAATTTATAAAAGGATAATTATCGAAAAATACTAAAATTGAACTTTGTAAATTCAATTAATGCAAATGCATACCGTAAACAAGAGTTTGTTCTTTTCTTGTTAAAAGGATGAACTAAGTCGATCTTTCCTTGTAAGAAAGAGACTTATTCCTATCCTTTTTCTTTATGAGGAAAAGCCATAATAGGAATATTTGAATTTTCCTAATTCTAATCAAACTCAAGGAAAACCTACTCTAGAAATCGTGATGTCTTGTAAAAGTCAAAACGGTTGCGTATGGTTACACATCTTATTCCTTCAACGTTATTTTATAACCCTTGTTTCGGTTTTGAAACATTGAAGAAATATAAGATATTTGGACAACCAAGAACATGTGCACTTGACTTGACCTCTTTGGTCAGACCTTAGGTTCATTTCAACCCATGGCGAATTTTCCTCATTGGTCAGACCTTTGGCGATATTTGCATGTTCTTGCTTGGTCAACCTATTTCGTATTAGCTACCAAACTAAAATGAGTTTAAATAATTAGAAGACGGAAGTATCAATAAACCGTAATGTGGTAAAGGCAATTACTAGCATGATTACCTAGCAGTTTGCCTTAACCCAGTATGCCTACTAAGGTCCTACATACTCTTGTGGTAAAGTAGACCAATTATGGAGGAAATGCATACCTATTTTCAAGTTAAAATAGCAATGATGGCTAACCCATCATCTATATGTTAGAACTTGATGCACTTTCTTGAATACCTAAGTACATGTTTACTAGTCAAAGTGACTCACATTAGCAATAATGTGTAGATATTCAAAGAAAGATGGAAAGTATCAAATCGCCACTCACTCTCCACTGGTGACGTAACACATTTAAATGTTGTCTAATCCAATGGGAGCTACGTGATTATATTACTGGTGACGAAACACATGTAATGTTGTCTAATCCAGTGGGAGTTGTAAGCTTTAATACCTTACAACTTACCCATCTTATTTCCAGATTGTCTTGAAATAATACATTACTTTCCACATGTTAAGCGTCATAGTTTATATAAGAACCATTGCATAAATTTTATGAGATAACTTGTCGCGTTTCTGATGTTGCTTCCTGAAATGTTATCTATAAAATCATTATGCATGATTCATTATTAAAACGATAAAGTTCTACATATCTATATTTTGATTTTGACTAAAAATCATATGTTATCTTAGACATTGTCATATTGCTCATACAAACACACGAGCGTAGTGGTGCTTGTATACTCTCATGATGTTGTGCCATACACAAGTGGGAGAAATCTCAATTGTGTGCAAGGTACAACATATAACAATATGACTAATAGTTTTTCTTAACTGAAAGGTAAGAAACTAAGATTCTACTAGGACTTCTACACATAAAATGTAGGTTGCCCTAATTAGAACAAATATCAAGATAACATGAAAAGCTACTTCAATATATTCACTGAATCGTTTAGTAAGTATGATTATGTTTTCTTGTAAAGCCATAATCATGAAGTATGAAATTAACTTGAATTTACTATTGAGGCCAAGTGTCGGCGCTCGTAATTACTTTAGTTGAATATGTTTAGGTCTCTTGTAAAGACACAAACATAATTTCCGTTAATTGTTGAAAGACTTATAACGTAAAGTAAGACGTTGATTTGTTATGTCTTCTTGTTAAGACATGTACACTTACGACGTATAATATTAAATGTTTATGTTTTCTAGTCAAAACATGCACATGATGTAAAGTATGCAGTAGGATAAAATTACTATTGATGCTATCTGGTTTGACTTGGTTGGTAGATATGTAAGCCCAAAAGTATAAGTTCATCTAATGAGTTGTGTGATAGTCTCACAACATCAGTCCACATGGAATACCACAACTTTATGGTATGTCCATCATGGAAAATCAAACACTATTGATATTGTTTGATCTTTGATGACTTAAACTGTTTTACCTCCAAAGCTATCAAGGTTAGAAATTGGATGTGCCATGTGTACACTCAATATGGTTCCAACCCAGAAGGAATTTAAGACACCACGGTATCATGGCATGGGATGAATCTCATTATGTCTTGATTGAAGTTCTGAATTTGTTAACTACCTAAGAGTAAGTAATTAACAAACTAGAGTCAAGAACTAGCGATGTATTTTGGATGTCCCACTTGAAAACAATTTATTGTTACTCAAAATGCTGAGTATCTAGAGAATAGTCTCTACATACAAAAGCAAGTGGGAGCACCTTTAGATCTTGAAGTTATTCAAGAGCAACCTTCTGAGTACACTTGCTAATGTCATACTAAGGTTGAACATTCATATGTTAAACCATAGATTGATATCTCTCATTCATAAATCCGCAAGGATACCTCTTGCACCTGAATGATATAGTTTTTTATATCAATGCTGAGGGACATAAGTTAGAGGATCATGGTAAACCTGCTAACTACTGAGATGCATTATCAGATATTGTATCTGATGAGTAGCTCAAAACTATGAATGTTAAGGTGCAGCCCTTGAGAGACAATCACTCATGGAGCTTGATTGATCTCTTACCAATCAGTTAGACTGTGAGGTTAAGAATGAGTTTCTTGATGAGAAGACTCAAAAGGACAAACTTGTACACACATTTAATGCACGCGTAGTAAAGGAGTTTACTTGTACTCAAGAAATTGACTATGACTAAATCTTCCTACCTACAAACATTAAATGTATAAAGATGATTAATTGTCATATCTCTTTTCATGTAAACGAAATATGACAATAGGATATCAAAACACCTTTCTTGTTGATTACCTTTGCGAGGACGATGAGTAATCAAAAGGTTTATGAATCCATATAATCTTTATTATGTATACAAGATAAAAGAATCCATGTGTGGATTAGATTATGCATCTAGGAGCAGAGATCTTAAGTTAATTATAAAATCATTAATTTGATTTTAATTAATAAGATTACTCCTAAGTACACTAAGAGCAAGTTGGAGCACTGTATTTATTTTCTTAAAGCTCATATGTCATTAACATATTAGAAACAATATTTCATCTAAGCTAGACTTTAATCCTTAGCTTGAAATGAAGTTTCTCTTGAGGGATTTATAAAATAAGACATACAACCTTGTTATGTATATGTTTATTAGAATAAACATAAGCGGTTATTAAGTCTAAACATAATATGACACGTTATTGAGGTGAGTCTCAATGATCAATCTCACTTGATGAGATTGAACACATGAATGGAAACCTTAAGTTCGACTAAAGGATTCATTGTGCAAGTCGTGTTATGCATTGGACTATTTATATCATTTGCATGAATGCAAAATGAGTTGAAAACAACAAATATCTAAGTGATAGTCATTAGATAATTGTTAAACGAACATTATAATGGACCTACAAAGTACCAAATATATGTTCAACGTTTACGGATACTTGAGGAGCTCTGTTTTGTTTGCATACGCTGATGCTTATTTAACTGAGATGATACTCAACCCTAGTCGTGGTAGGATGTCATCATGAATGATGAAATTGCTGACTAGATGTGCTCGACTGAGAGCATTAATGCGTTATACATTAAAAGAATAAGAATACTTTATAGTTTGAGAAACTATTCAGATGACTGTCTAAAGTAGGTGTCTTGCTAGCTTCAAACACCCTATGGAATGTATTGTTGCAATACTCGTCTTGTACTTGAATGCACACATACAAAGGACAATCATCATTCAAACCTTTCATGAATTTTGAAAGAAGTATTCTCAAAGTTTACTCAGATGACTACTTGTTGCCTTGTACAACATGATTCGATCATGGTGGGAACATCGGATTCCGACCTATGAGTAGTCTTATGCATATCTGTTTTTAGTATTTGGATAATGGAACTGTAAGCAGTCGTATTATACAATGAATTGATATACCTGGTATGATCGTCTTCATTTATACTACTGTGTTCTATATTTGCATATTTAATCCATGAATAATTTATTTATTCTAAAATTATCCATTGTCGGTTGACGATACGGGAGTATCATCAAATTAAGGCAAATGTGAGCGTGTTGGTGACTTATTTTCCACACTCACATGTTGTTCATTGTGATGAACATTGGATTGACCCAACCTACGAGTATTCACTACATGGATCGTCATCAATAGTGAATCTCGCAAGAGGTTATGTCTCTTATCCTTAGACTTGAGATGCAAGCAGGTCTTGCATGTGTGGAATTTCATTCCTTGATATGGTTAAACGCTATCCTGAATAAGGTAGTTATAAAAGCCATTATCAGGAGTGATATGAAGCATGTGAATGACACGTGTAGTCAAAACAGGATTTGTTCCTCCACATATTATGGAGTTAGATACTATTGGGCCCCTCGATGAATTGGACAGATGTTTGTATGGCCGTACCCAAATGAGATTAAGATGAATCTTAATTCACTTGGTAATCTTGTTCAATATCTGTATCGAGAAACATAATAGTTGAACTATTAGAATGACATTTGATCCATGTCTAATGTTCAACACGGTATCTGTAACAAAAGGATAGATGACATATAAACCATCTAAAATGAGACGTTTAAGAAACTAACCTCACATATTTCTAGGGGCATTGGCGTGTTGCTAGACGCTAACCATTGCTTGTATAATTACTTGATTTTTATGACGTCGCAAGTGGGAGCTGTTGGAGTATGCTCGTGTCATAATTAATAATTATATGGCTAGACATATGTGAGCCTATGGGGTCACACACTTATACACAGAGACATCATTTTATAGATTGTAATTATCGTATTTACAATATATAAATGACTACGTAACTCGGGATCTATAACGGGTCGTTAAATACTAAGTTAGACTTAGTGTTTTTGGATTGGACCAACAATGGGCAAGCCCATTGTGGGCCCTCACAGTGGCCAGCCTTTATGAAGGGCTTGGAGGGGCTAATGAGCTTTTATGAGGTGCTAAGTGTAATTGTAACTTGATAAGGTCAAATCTATTTTGAACCATATCAATTACAATTATGACTAATCACATGAGAAGGAGAAAATCTCTCCTCCCTCCTCCATACCTCAAAAGCCACGAAATAAACACACCCTAATTAGGGTTTGTGTTTTCTTGATCCCTTCTTTGCTCATTCTAATGTAGATGCATCAAGGATGATTGTTACGAGGTCATGACTAGCATCGGGTGGTGATCGATGACGTGTAGTGTGTTTCATTCTTAGAGAAGATCAACTTTATTGATCTTTTGGTTTCTTACATCTCTACGTGGTGGTGATATTGGTGGTGTTACCCGGATCACGCTACAAAGGTATAAAACATGTTTGTTTAATTTGTTTTTCATTTAGATTGATCATATGGCTATATGGATCCTTGTCGGTGATGTTTTCCGCTGCGTTTATGTTATTAATTGTTAATTTATGTTTACATCACCTATAGTGTGCACGTCAGACTGGTGTTCTAGAGTTGAATAAGTTGATCAAGAGAGATAGGAGAGTTATGGATGACTTTTATGTTGGGTTGTATGAGTATGCTGCGAGGTTGAGTTCGACAGAGCAGACAGTGACAGAGACTCAGGAGCGGTTGGCGTCGTTGGAGAAGAGGATGTCTGAGGTCGAGAAGATTGTGGAGAAGTTGGATCTTAAAGTTGTTTTCACTGATATTGATAGCCGTCATTACGAGCGTAGTCTTCAGGAGTTGAGGGATGAGATACATGCCATGCAGTGGCAGGCATACTGGGACAGGATGGCGCGATTCCGTTTTGATGACAGTGTTGATGTCTTGGCTACATACGGAGGAGGCCGTTAGTGAGAGATTAGTGACCATCTTTATTATGGTAGCTTAGTATCGTAGTAGTAGTTTCCTTGTACGTACTAAACTGAATAGTCTCAGTTAGTAGATTTTATCAGAAACTTGTAATCGTTTTGCATATCTTGTAAGACTTATGACAAGTATTGAATCTATGATGTATTTTGGTGATGTACTATTTATGATGTTGAATGCGTACTATATTATGATGTTATCATGGTGTTATTTATTTTGTGATATGATTCTGTTACGTTAATCAAATACTTACAGTGTTGTACATTTGTAATGATTGATAGAATTATGCTGCCTAAGAAGATGACACCAGCTGTGATTCAGAATATAGTGGAGGATGGTATTACTGCAGCGCTTGTGGGGCGTGCAGTGAGTGGAGATCAGAACGATGCGGGAGAGCGCGCGTTGCCAATGATAACCATTGATGTACTTATAAGGATTTTATGAATTGCAAGCCGATCACTTTCAAGGGAACTGAAGGAGCTGTTGGTTTGACTCAGTGGTTTGAGAAGACAGAGTCTGTGTTCCTACGAAGTAACTGTTCTGAGGATTGCAAGGTGAAGTATGCGATAGGTACCATAGTGGAACGTGCATTGTCTTGGTGGAATTATTTTTCTCAGACCATGAGACTAGAGAATGCTTACAACACCCCGTGGGAAGAATTCAAGAAGGAAATGGTTAAGAAGTACTGTACTCGTAGTGATATGAAGAGGTTGGAGACTGAGTTTTACTATTTAGCTGTGAAGGGGATTGATCTTGCTACTTATGTACGTAGATTTCAAAAATTGAAGGTTTTTTGTGCTCACATGGTGCCAGATAATGAGAACTATTGGAGAAGTTCATTGGAGGATTACCACCCAGTATTGAAGGGAATGTGACATCTTACAACTCTCAGACACTGGATGAGACTATCCGTATATCTGAGTGACTTTTGGATCAAGTGATCAAACATGGTACTGTTCAGAGGAGTAACAACTATGACAACAAGAGGAAATGGGATGACAACAAAAGGAACACCAACTACAACAACCATAACAACCGCAACAACAACAATAACTCTCACCACAATCACAGTAACCATCACCACAACAACAATAACAACAACCAGTACCGTAACAACAACCATCACCATCAACAGAACAGAAGACATGAGACTATTAAGGCTTATGTGGCTGCGCCAGCACAAGTCGGAGGGTATGCTGGGCCGCACCCATTCTGTGATAAGTGCAAACAGCATCACGCTAGACCATGCAAAGCTAAGTGTCAGAATTGTTAGAAGGTTGGACATACTGCTAAACATTGTAAGAACAGAGCCGTAGCTACTGGGAGTAACATACAGCCAGTGGTAACTTGTTGTGGATGTGGAGAGCGTGGTCACTACAGAAGTCATTGCCCTAAGAACAACGGTCATTGTGGAAATCGTAGAGGGGGGGGGGTGAATACGTTTCCATTAAAATCTTAAAAACTTTTTGTATCGAACACCCGATCAAGTGTGACGTAATATGAAAAGTGTCAAGAATGATCATATAACATCTTGAGATGGTATAAACTAAACTACATCACAAGCACAATCAAACCATGACACAAACATACTCAACATAACATAAGCAACAAGCCACACAAACATGAACGCAATGCAAATATAAATAAAAAGCGATAAAGAATAAAATAAAAGTAAAGAGATAAGTAAGAAGGCGCAAACCGGACACGATGATTTATAGTGGTTCGGACACGAAGCTCCTCTTCGCCCTACTCCACTCCCCGAGTACCCAACTCAAGAGTTACTTCACTAATCAACAAGCTCCCTTCTGGCGGAGAAAACCGTACAACGTCACTTATCCTTATTTCCGACTAAGCTAAATGTCGAGTACTAATCTTAGCTAGTACCAATCTACCATGATCCACACGATCTACTCACGATCTACCTGATCTACCCTTGATCCACTTGATCAATACACAAGCCCACAAGCTACAAGAGATCTCCAAGATCTCAATAAGTTCACAATGATCTACTCCCACTTGACTCGATCTACCCAATCTACCCTTGATCTACTTGATCAATCACACAAGCCCACAAGCTTTAAGAGATCTCTAAGATCTCGACAAGATCACAATGATCAACCCACACTTGACTCAATCTACCCTATCTACCCTTGATCAACTTGATCAACACACTAGCTCACAAGCTAAAAGAGATATTCAATATCTCTATAAGATCACAATGATCTTCTCTCACAACCTCTCAAAAGAAAAATGAACTTGATGTATACAAGATACAACAAGTATGTAGCAAGTGTTACAAGTTCTCTAACTACAACTACAACACTTTGTATTTTTGTGATACTATGTGTTCTTCTGTTGCACTAGAAGAGGAATGAAGGTGATCTCTTGGTGGGATGAAATGATCACTCTTAAACAAACTAAGACTCTCTAAATGATCAAAGAAAGTAATCTAAGTGAGGAGGGATTAGAACAGAGAAAACTGACTGAAAAAATCAAGTTGGAAGTGTAAAATGGTCCACTATTTATAGGCAAAGAGAAAACTAGCCGTTACAGAGGTATGACACCACTAATTGTCAGACGGCACCACTAAATTTAGTGGTACCGTCGGTACTTTAGTGGTACCGTGGACGCTCCTCCGTTTGTTTTTAGTGGAGAAGGTTTATTTGGGAATGTTTGGAGCTATTTTGGGGGGAAAAATGGCTGTTGGGTTTTTTAAACTTATTTTTCAAAATAAAACATTTTTTTTAATTCAAAAATAATTTTAAAAATGTATTTTTGAAAAAATGTTTTGTCACATTAAAAATGTGAAGTTTAAAGAAAAATATAATCCTTTGATCATTTGTCAAGTAGTAGATTTGTTTGTCCATACCTTGAGTGATTTACGTCGGGATGGAAATCTACGACTTTGTTGAAGCATACTTGAGACATCGAGAGGTGTTGATGTAAGTATGCATTGATGATTTGTGTTTACAAGTAACTTGCACATTTTACGTTATGCATTACAAGTTACATGTTTGTCATTATTAAAACCGAAGAAACCATTTAGTTTAAATATCGTAATATTTGCACTAACAATCTCCCCCTTTTTGATAATGACAAATATGTAAACCGTAACATATAGTAAAATGTAAAAGTTACCTGTTTACACTCCCTTCTCCTCTTTTTGTCGAAGCAAAAAGGTAGTTGCCTCGAGCTCTCCCTTGAATTCACTCCCTACTCCCCCTTATTGCACTACTTTCCTTTCTTCCCAGAAAGGCGAGCTTGCATCATCCCAGTGAAGTCTTCTATCACTACTATTAGAAAGACTCCGTGCTATGTATTCAAATACTCCCGAGCTCCCCATAGCTCAATGCTCCCCTATGGTAATTGAATCCCCTTGTTTATTCACCTTAGTATCTAGCGGATCCATGGATCAAATTCTTACAAAGGCTTTTCCTACATCAAGGGTTAGCTTCGTGCAACATAATATACAAAAGAATAGAAGCGGCATTATAGGGATAGTGTAAAACCCCAAAATTAATATAATCTGAAATGACAAAAATGCCCTCAAATTTAAAATTTTGAGAACTTATGAAAATCATATAAGTAACACTAAGTGTACTTAACCTAGGATGATTATAACCTAAGCTAACTAATGAATTAAGCTCCAATAAAACCTTACACTATAATGTAAATGTCACAAAATAAATAATCCCCTACACTTAAGTTAAACTAAGCGACATTTGTGCTATATACATTAAGAAAATTTCGGCCAAGGATCACTAAGGAGGATAAGTATGCATTTAAATTGTATAATACCATAATCCCACTAATTTAGTCCCTTCCTTATTAAGCCCAATCAAAAAAATACGGATTCCCTTTTAATTCTTATAACCGAACATCTCCAAAAACCCTAAACTCTCTCTACAAAAAAATTCTTGGCTGCCTTTTTCCTTGCTGCTGCTGTCGATCCAAAACAACCACAAAGGAGGCTTAATCTTTGCTCATATTAGTTAAGGTAATCATGTAACACAACATAATCTTAATCTATTTGAAATTATGAAGAAAACCTAATCAATCCATGCCTCTTTTCTTGTTTGTCGTGCGTACCAAAGAAGAGGAAAGAGGAAGAACTTTTGGTGATTTGATCTTGTGACATTCGTGTTCTTCGTTTGGTCTTCAAGGGTATTTTGTATCATCCCTTCTTGTTAATCTTGCCATATTCGGTTCACTTTTGATGTTCTTGTAGAGCAATGATCACATAAGATAATAGATACAAGATTCACATGAAATCATAAAGTGTTAACATAAAATAATGAATAATAAACCCTAATATGAATCGACTTGTGTATGGATCTGAATTTAAGCGATGTGAATATGTTAAGATCACATATAATCGACCTATGGATGTTTTGATGTCAATAATATTTGTTTTGTATCAAGAAATAAAGGTTGGATTATGAAAACCTTAAAAGATTACATGATATAATAAAACTGCTATTGATCTGAAAATTTGTCCAACTTTAATCGGCTGTATTTAAATGATGTGAACGTGTATTTAGGTGTTTTTGGAGTCTAAAATTAAATTCAATGAAAGAGCTTTCTGGGAAATTTAATCTTGTAATTTTTATAGGTCGGGAAGGCAACCTTTCGATTTTTAGAAAATCTAGTCTCAATTCGAATTCGTATGTCTGGAAAAACAGTCCGAGTCTATGATTTTAATTTTCAAACCGTGTCGAATTAGAAGATGCCCTTTGAACTGAGACATATTTCATATGTCTAGTAATGACTGGAATTTTTGTAGATTTTTATGAATTTATCTAAAGGGGTAACAAAGTAGAAACTTTTCGAGTATTTCATCAGATACGATTCTGGAACATGTTATGGAAATTGATTTTTCATTCGTACCTAGACGACTTAATAAAATCTGGAAAAATTAGGTAAAATAATTAAGAAATTGAAGTATCTCTGGGAATGAGGAAAGTTCAATACGAAACAAAAAAAAACCAAAAAACAAACTGCTTCATCTCAACCATCCATCTATTTTAAATCTAAAGGTCTAGATTAATTCTCATTTCTATATAATTAATTATTAAAGGGCATTTTTGTAACATCACTAAAAAACACAACAACCACCGTCCTTCATCAACAACTCATTATTTTCAGGCATCAGCGACTGATGAAAATTTCCGGCATCATTTTTCGTCGTGATCCAGGTCATTATTTTTCGGCGACATCTCGAGTAATTTCGAATCACCGTCCTTCAACCACCGTCAAACACCAATCGCCACCACTAAATCCGATCACCATTAACGACCAACACAACTCATGCAACCCAACAACCTTCATTCAAACCGACCCATCTTCCTTCAAACAAGTAGTCCAGCTCTTAACCGAAAAACAACCAACCCGACCCGGCCCAGTAACCAGAACCCATTTCAAGAAACCCTCAACAAAGCTATACGAACGAAGACCCATTTCAAAAAAGCTTCAAGATCAGCCCGTTAACCAGCTCCGGAGGTGGTGTGCTCTCGCCGGAAGTTTTGTCACCGAGTGTTATTGATTTTCCGGCGTTGGTTTTGAGTCCGGTGACGCCACTTTTACCCGACCTGTTTTGTTTGGATCATGAAGCTGAAGAGAAAGCTATTAAGGAAGGAGGGTTTAGTTTGGATCATGAAGCTGAAGATAAAGTATATTGAGGATGGTGTTTATTGAGGTGAAAATGTTGCATAGGGACAAAAGTATATTATTGAGGTGAAAATGTGGCATACGGACAAAAGTATATTGAGGATGAGTTAAAAAAGTATATTAAGGATGGTGTTTAGATTTATGTGGCGATTTTTGTGTAAATTATGTGGCGATTTTTGTGTGAGAGTGTTTGTTATGTGTGAGAAGATATGGATAAAAGTTTTTGAAGATATGGATAAAAGTTTTTTTTGTTGGATAAAAGATGGTGGTTGTATACCATGTGATTCATTAGTCAATCCCATGGGATTTATAATTAATCACATGGATTAAAATGAATCCTATAGGATTCACTTGTGATTCATGCTGAATCCCATGTGATTCATTATGAATCCCATGAGATTCACCAAGAATCCCATGGGATTCACAATGAATCCCTTGGGATTCATACTGAATCCCATGGGATTCACAATGAAACCCTTTGAGATTCATATTGAATCCCATGTGATTTCATACAAGTATCAAACTCAAAAACAGTGATTTACTTATTTTTACAAATCACTTGTGATTTTTTAAAAATAACAAATCAAAAGTGATTATTTTACGAATCCCGTGGGATTTTTTTACGAATCCTGTGGGATTTTTCTGGACGGAATTTTTGAAAAAAAAAATTAGTCGAAAGTATATAAAAGTGCATATCTATAGAAAGATAATTTAATTCTCGTCGCGATGGTGTATTTTTCGTAGCTTGAAGATTTACCGTTTGTAAGATATGTTGTTTTTAAAAAAAATGTGGAAAGTGGGTTTTTATATTAAATGAGCTAAAATGCCAATTTTTCCCCTCCCTTTGTTTTTTTTGGTTTGATCTATACCGTTGGATAAAATCAAAATTGATGGCTAGGATGTGCTTATTTGTTCTTTAGATTTTGTTTGTTTGTCATGGATCTCACCTCCTCTGGGAATTTTAGGGAATTTTATTTCGGAGTTCTTATATTTTTCATAAATTATTTAAAACGTGTCCAGATCATATACAAAAGCTGTTAAGGGTTTAGAAAACTAAAAAGGTGTTATGTGTATACTTTTCTAAACTAAAGGGTTTAAATTATCATTCTTTTAAACTAAATGACCTAATTTGTGAAAACATGTAATTTATAATATTTACATTTTATACCTTAATCTTACAAGAGTTGTATACTAATCCCTAAACTTGTGATAATTACATAATGAACCCTAAACTTATGAAAACTACATTATGAACCCTAAACCTATATAAATGGCATTATGAACATTAAACTACTAATACAGTCACCTTTAATACTTTAAATGGATTAAATGATAAACTCGAATGTTTATAACTAATATTTCTAAATATGGAAACTTGCTATTTTTGGAAAGTTACTAAATATGGAAACTTGCTATTTTTGGAAAGTTACTAAATAAGAAAACTTGCTATTTTTGGAAAGTTTCTAAATATGGAAAGTGACCTAAAATGGAAAGAAAACTCAAATGAAACCTTATGATTATGAGACTATAAAACTTATAAGAAAACTTATGATTATGTAGATCGGGTGAAGAAGGAGTGATCTTCTGCTTCCATTTTATTTCTTTGCTTGATTTGTGTGCTGTGTTAAGGTACAGATATTCTTTCCCTTTTCAGTAGGGATAATTCTATTTGATCCTAAGCCTGATATGATTCCCTTTATTTGATTCATGACTTTCATTGTATGATTGTCATTCCTATATGATCCCTTCTGACATTTATTTAAATGTCTCTGCTATGTTATGATTATGCTTTGCCATGCTTATTTAGAGTTACTATATCGTTTCTCTTGCTATGCTAGATTATGATTTGTTGTATGATATGATAGATCCGTGCCTGAGCTAACCTAGTTCTAGAGGTACTAGGACCATGTCTTTGATGACACCTTAGGCATGACACTCTCGTAGAGGTGTGATAGATCTACGGCGTTCCCCCCTTATGTATATGTATTATAATGTGTTTACTATTGGCCAACCTTATATGTGATCAGTCTAGTACTGACATACATACTTTTGTTAGGGAGCGTATGGATGCATCCTAGGATTTATGTGCATGTGATTATGGTGACCAGGTGGTGTGTGCCTTACACTCCTTCTCACACTTTTACTTTTGCTTACTTAGAGGTCTCCCCTCTTCGTATACTTATATTGATTATGATATGCTATGTATGATTTGACGGATTTTGATATGCAGTTCTTATGGCACATCCTTATATGAACCCTCCTTTATTTTCATTATTTCTCTTGATTCATTTCTTATTCAGTTCTCATGCACTCTTGCTTTTCAGTTATCTTTATGATTAGTATGACTTTCATGATTATGCTTTTCGTTTTGCCTTCTTATTCCTTCGTTGCTTATGCTTATTTACCTTTATGTTATGCTTTGTATCTATATCTGTTCACTGGGCTTTTTAAGCTCAGCCGCATGTTTTCTTTCTTATGCGGCAGGTAATAAGCGAGGCGACGAGCAGGGGAATGAGAGAGTGTAGGACTTAGAGACCTATTATTTATCATTTTCGTTGTCCATTGTTTCGGACTTTCATTTATTTCAGTACTTTAAATATTATTCCTTTACTATGGTTTGTTTGGTTTACCCACTATGCATTTGGGATTATCTTTTGATACTAGTCTTGATGTTCGAGACTTAGTTATTTTATTTAAAAGACTTCCGCTTGCGTTATGTATGCTTTGTATGACACCATACTATGATATCTTGACCGTGTCGGGTCGGGGTGTTACAATTATGGTATCAGAGACAGGTTTGACCTGTAGAACCTTAGAAATGACCTGTGAGGATATTGGGTAGACATTAGGCTTCTCGTTTGACGCGATCTCATCCTTCGTATTTTGACCCTGACGTTTTATTTGTCTTCATTGTTCGTTTTGATCTCTACGTTCGGGTTCGTCCGAGCAGAAGAAGTTGTGGGACCAGGTTCCATCTCCTCCATGTGTTGACTGTGAGAAGTTTCATTTGGGTGATCGTGTTATAAGACGTTGGATGCCGGTTTCAGTTGTAGTGTGATTGGACGTCGGACGAAAGAGTGTCCGAAGGTGAATGGTAACAACCGTAAGAATGAGAATGATTGACAGCAATCTGCCGAGGGTCGAGTGTTCGCTCTGACCAGGGACCAGGCTGCTGACACATCAAGTACTGTTTCGAGTATTCCGTACTTATGTGATCGTGCTGCGTGGTTTTATTTGATACGAGAACGACATGTCCTGTGGTGTCTTTTGATTTTACTAAGCACATTAAGTCCCCTTTGCATTATTGAATTGCTATTCCTAATTCTATCTCTATGAAAATCTTGTGACTATCCATCATGAGTGTAGTTTATCCTGTACGGTTGAGGATGTTTGAAGATCAATTTCTATCTGCTAATCTGATTTCTTTGGGAATGTTCGATTCAATTTCATTCTGGTCATGTAATTGTTGACTGAGCATTGAGATGCTAACAACAGTTATGATTTGTCATCTCTGACGGCTTATGAAACTCAAACTCCGTTCCCAGGTTTCTGACCTGGCATACTATTGTGATCACCTTTGCTTTGAAATTCCGTTTATTAATCCCTTGCGTTTATGAAGATATTACGTTTGATGTAACTCGCTCGAGAGTTTTTCGATGCTGAATTTCGCGATATATTCCTGGATGGACTACCAAGATTTCCTCTCGAATGTAATAGTTTTGATCCATTTATTAGAGTGTGTTTTGTCACGACTTGAGGTAGACTGTGATTGCAATAAAGGAATGTGTATATGATGCAAGTATTATGACGTCTGGCCAGCGTGATAATAGTTACATCATATACCTTGAACTTATTGGAGTCATAGAATGTCTTGAGGAGTGCCGGAGGTCAGTGTGTTATTTGAATCAGAACTCTATTCATGTGTAAGCGACGTTTTGCCTATTTCCGAAATCCCTTACGAACGACATGTGTTGAATGAAGAGTATTGAAGGACCTACTTCTAGGAAGTGGTTTATCCGTCTGTGTGCGTCTCTGTGTTGTGTTTCAGTTTGGTTATGAAGAAGAATGATGGTGGTATTAGGTTGTTCATGGAATTCTGGAATCTTAGTAGTATGGTGATTAGGACTGATATCGCTATCGATGACTTATCTAATCAACTTCAGGGTAAAGTTTTCTCTATGATCGATTTGTAATCTGATTATGTCCATTTTCATGTGAAGGAGCAAGATGTTCCTAACATTAATTTGTATCCGTTATAATCTCTATGAGCATGGTGATGCCAATCGTATTGGCTACTGCCCCGAATATTCTTGTGAGCTTGATGAATCGTGTATTTCATGAATGCTTGGATAATTGTCGTAGTATGACGATTCAGTATATTCAGGGACGAAAGAGAAACACGGGAATCATTCTTATATTTTGGTGTTGAAAATTTCTACGTCAGGAGAGCTCGATGTAAGTTTCTCGATTAGTAAATTTTGGTAGGGATGAAGAATAAGTTGGAGAACTTTTGGGAAGTTAAGAGGGATAATTGTTTCTACTTGAGAAGAAGGTCAGTTATGTCCTTAGGTTATACGGAAAGATTGCTGGTGATGCATCTATACAGATAAACCGTGGGAAGCAAACTATCCTCCTCATGATCTTGAATTAGCTGCCATTGTCCTTACTTTTAAAATATGGAGGCATTATCTTTTTGGTGGGAGTTGTGATATATTCACTGACCATAAGAGCCTGAAGTATATCTTTACCCATAAGGAATTGAACATGAGACAGGGGCGTTGGTTGGAGTTGTTGAAAGATTATGACACTAATATTCTATATCACCCGGGAAAAGCCAATGTTGTGGCTGATGCCTTGAGTCGTAAGTCGGGAATGATTATTAGTCTTGATTTCGAGCCGAGGATCCCTAATGACTTAGAGCTTATGGAAGTTGAGCTGTGTGTTCGGGGTCTTGATGGTTTTGGACTAGCTGGAAGGTAGAGTCTGATTTGATGTTGAGGTTAAAGAAGCTCAGAAAGACGGTGTTGAGATATGGGCTATTGTACGGAATGTTGAGGATGGTAAACAGTCAGATTTTCGTGTGGATGTTGATGGTGTTGCTTGGTGTGGTGATCGTCTATGTGTTCCAGATAATTCTACTCTTCGTGAAGTTGTGCTTTCTGAGGCACATAGTTCCCCATTCTTTTTGCTCTATACATATTAGTTGTACTCTTATGTAGAGACTTGTAGCATGAATTATGACAAGATGGTATGACCACAGATGTGAATGCTTTGATAGCGAAGTGGCTAGCATGTCAGCAGATTTGGAGTTAGCATCAGCGTACGAGTGGTTTTCCTCATTTTGAATGTTCGTATGTAAAAGTGGGATTAAAACGGTCAGTAATTTTGTAACGGGATTTACGCGCATGTTGGGAAGGACAAGATGATGTGGGTTGTTGCGAATCGTTCAACTTGGTGGCTCACTTGGAAGATCGGCAGAGATTTATTTCAACAGAAGATTATTCAAGCTCCTTGGCGCACCTGTAGTGATCGTGTCAGAAAAATCAAGTTTTGCTTCACGCTTCCAGAAGAAATGCAGAAGACCTTCAAGACCGGCTCGAGATTTTATGGCGACTACTCACCTTCAGATGGATGTACGGACAGAACAACTATGTTGAAATTGAAGATGTATGGGACGGAAAGTTTGACAAGTATATTGGCATGATTGAGTTTGCCTACGGAGATGTAGAACACCTTTTGGATTGGATTAAGTTGGAGATTTACTGGTTTAAGGTCCGGGGTCGATTACTGTGATTGGTGGATTAGTTATCCTTGTGGAAGAGAAACCTTGAATGGTGGACTATGAAATTTGTATGTTTCGTACGATGTCCCCGTTGTGGAGAGTTAGACGTTTTGGGCGTATGAAGAAGATCTGGTTTACGATGCGTTAATCCTTTGAGTTGTTGTTTTCCATACGATTATCCGACCTATTCCGTTATGCATCCGATACGTTCCGATCCTCTGTTATGTGCTTAGTTTATCGTCTGTACGACTACGTTAGCTCTTTGATGTGTTTTATCCGTATGATTATTCGACCTATTTTGTTTTGTTTTCGGATGCGTTTCGATACTCCGATTTATACTCTATTGATCGTCGGTACAAATATGCTACCCATCTCATTATGCGTTTCAATACAAGTTGATATTTCGAGTTGTACTCGATTGATCATCAATACAATTATACTATCTATCTCTTATAAAACTCTTGATACATTTGATGATTCGTCACGTGCTTCATTGACCGGTGGTACGTTCCTTAGTTCGATCAGTATCTGTTTGAAATTGATGAGTTCTTCTATAATGATGCACTAGTTCCCTTTTCGTTAAGAATCTGGACTGAGTTGATGAGATTTTACTCTTTAGTACTACCTTCGTATTGCTTGCAAGCATGAATGTTTCGCGTATCTCTGTGTGAGATTTAAATCGTTATCCGCTACATTGTTGTTTCGTATTCCTTGGAACGAATTCGTTGTGAATTATGAAAGCCTAGGGCTTTTCAATGATTTTGATCAGGTTGGCGAGGTACCTCATCGCTTGGCGTTACCTTCCCAGTTATCTCACGTATACGATGTATTCCATGTATCTCTTCTCCGCGAGTATGAATATCACCCACTTCATGTTGTCTTTTGTCGTTCGCTCTATTTCGAGAAGACCTTTCTTATAGTGAAGAACCTGAGGCCGTTTTGGAGCGTCAGGAAAGAGTCATGAGAACTAAAACAATTCCGTTCGTAAAGATTCTTTGGAAGAACTATCCTGAGAGCAAGGCTACTTGGGAGACCGAAGAATCAATACGATCCAGTTATCCACATTTCTCTTTTTGACTTGGTACGTATTCATTTCGATATTTCTTTCAATTTCGTATTTCTCTTCCGACTTCGTACTTCAATTTTCGAGGACGAAAATTTTCTTTTAGAGAGGAAGAATTGTAAAACCCCAAAATTAATATAATCCGAAATGACAAAAATGCCGTCAAATTTAAAATTTTGAGAACTTATGAAAATCATATAAGTAACACTAAGTGTACTTAACCTAGGATGATTATAACCTAAGCTAACTAATGAATTAAGCTCCAATAAAACCTTACACTATAATGTAAATGTCACAAAATAAATAATCCCCTACACTTAAGTTAAACTAGGCGACATTTGTGCTATATACATCAAGAAAATTTCGGCCAAGGATCACTAAGGAGGATAAGTATGCATTTAAATTGAATAATACCATAATCCCACTAATTTAGTCCCTTCCTTATTAAGCCCAATCAAAAAAACACAGCTTCCCTTTTAATTCTTATAACCGAACATCTCCAAAAACCCTAAACTCTCTCTACAAAAAAATTATTGGCTGCCTTTTTCCTTGCTGCTGCTGTCGATCCAAAACAACCACAAAGGAGGCTTAATCTTTGCTCATATTAGTTAAGGTAATCATGTAACACAACATAATCTTAATCTATTTGAAATTATGAAGAAAACCTAATCAATCCATGCCTCTTTTCTTGTTTGTCGTGCGTACCAAATAAGAGGAAGGAGGAAGAACTTTTGGTGATTTGATCTTGTGACATTCGTGTTCTTCGTTTGGTCTTCAAGGGTATTTTGTATCATCCCTTCTCGTTAATCTTGTCATATTCAGTTCACTTTTGATGTTCTTGTAGAGCAATGATCACATAAGATAATAGATACAAGATTCACATGAAATCAAAAAGTGTTAACATAAAATAATGAATAATAAACCCTAATATGAATCGACTTGTGTATGGATCTGAATTTAAGCGATGTGAATATGTTAAGTTCACATATAATCGACCTATGGATGTTTTGATGTCAATAATATTTGTTTTGTATCAAGAAATAAAGGTTGGATTATGAAAACCTTAAAAGATTACATGATATAATAAAACTGCTACTGATCTGAAAATTTGTCCAATTTTAATCGGCTGTATTTAAATGATGTGAACGTGTATTTAGGTGTTTTTGGAGTCTAAAATTAAATTCAATGAAAGAGATTTCTGGGAAAATTAATCTTGTAATTTTTAGAGGTCGGGAAGGCAACCTTTCGATTTTTAGAAAATCTAGTGTCAAATCGAATTCGTATGTCTGGAAAAACAGTCCGAGTCTATGATTTTTAATTTTCAAACCGTGTCGAATTAGAAGATTCCCTTTGAACTGAGTCATATTTCATATGTCTAGTAATGACTAGAATTTTTGTAGAGTTTTATGAATTTATCTAAATGGTAACAAAGTAGAAACTTTTCGAGTATTTCATCAGATACGATTCTGGAACATGTTATGGAAATTGATTTTTCATTTATACCTATACTACTTAATAAAATCTGGAAAAATTAGGTAAAATACTTAAGCCATTGAAGTATCTCTGGGAATTTTTGGGAATTTTATTTCGGAGTTCTTATATTTTTCATAAATTATTTAAAACGTGTCCAGATCATATACAAAAGCTATTAAGGGTTTAGAAAACTAAAAAGGTGTTATGTTTATACTTTTCTAAACTAAAGGGTTTAAATTATCATTCTTTTAAACTAAAGGACCTAATTTGTGAAAACATGTGATTTATAATATTTACATTTTATACCTTAATCTTACAAGAGTTGCATACTAATCCCTAAACTTGTGATAATTACATAATGAACCCTAAACTTATGAAAACTACATTATGAACCCTAAACCTATATAAATGGCATTATGAACATTAAACTACTAATACGGTCACCTTTAATACTTTAAATGGATTAAATGATAAACTCGAATGTTTATAACTAATATTTCTAAATATGGAAACTTGCTATTTTTGGAAAGTTACTAAATATGGAAACTTGCTATTTTTGGAAAGTTACTAAATAAGAAAACTTGCTATTTTTGGAAAGTTGCTAAATATGGAAAGTGACCTAAAATGGAAATAAAACTCAAATGAAACCTTATGATTATGAGACTATAAAACTTATATGAAAACTTATGATTATGTAGATCGGGTGAAGAAGGAGTGATCTTCTGCTTCCGTTTCATTTCTTTGCTTGATTTGTATGCTGTGTTAAGGTACAGATATTCTTTCCCTTTTCAGTAGGGATAATTCTATTTGATCCTAAGCCTGATATGATTCCCTTTATTTGATTCATGACTTTCATTGTATGATTGTCATTCCTATATGATCCCTTCTGACATTTATTTAAATGTCTCTGCTATGTTATGATTATGCTTTGCCATGCTTATTTAGAGTTACTATATCGTTTCTCTTGCTATGCTAGATTATGATTTGTTATATGATATGATTGATCCGTGCCTGAGCTGACCTAGTTCTAGAGGTACTAGGACCATGTCTTTGATGGCACCTTAGGCATGACACTCCCGTAGAGGTGTGATAGATCTACGGCGTTCCCCACTTATGTATATGTATTATAACGCGTTTATTATTGGCCAACCCCTTATGTGTGATCAGTCTAGTACTGACATACATACTTTTGTTAGGGAGCGTATGGATGCATCCTAGGATTTATGTGTATGTGATTATGGTGACCAGGTGGTGTGTGCCTTACACTCCTTCTCACACTTTTACTTTTGCTTACTTAGAGGTCTCCCCTCTTCGTATACTTATATTGATTATGATATGCTATGTATGATTTGACGGATTTTGATATGCAGTTCTTATGGCACATCCTTATATGAAACCTCCTTTATTTTCATTATTTCTCTTGATTCATTTCTTATTAAGTTCTCATGCACTCTTGATTTTCAGTTATCTTCATGATTCGTATGACTTTCATGATTATGCTTTTCGTTTTGCCTTCTTTTTCCTTCGTTGCTTATGCTTATTTACCTTTATGTTATGCTTTGTATATATATCTGTTCACTGGGCTTTTTAAGCTCAGCCGCATGTTTTCTTTCTTATGCGGCAGGTAATAAGCGAGGCGACGGGCTGGGGAATGAGAGAGTGTAGGACTTAGAGACCTATTATTTATCATTTTCGTTGTCCATTGTTTCGGACTTTCATTTATTTCAGTACTTTGAATATTATTCCTTTACTATGGTTTGTTTGGTTTACCCACTATGCATTTGGGATTATCTTTTGATACTAGTCTTGATGTTCGAGACTTAGTTATTTTATTTAAAAGACTTCCGCTTACGTTATGTATGTTTTGTATGACACCATACCGTGATATCTTGACCGTGTCGGGTCGGGGTGTTACAGATAGAATACACATAGCAAGACATGCAAGGGTTAAACTATGTTAACACGTAAGTGACACAACCCAAAAGTGTGTCAAAAGGATAAAGACCAAAAAGAAAGTCCAAGAAATTTGAGCGGCACAAAAAGATGAATGCATGAATGCATATTGTTCAATCAATCACACTAACAAGAACGAGATTCGTTCGTTGACCGACACACAAAATGACTTCTTCCATGTTGTCATTGGGAAGGCAAGTTCTAACAAACCTTTTGAACAACATAATCATCTACCTAAGATGATTGGTGTTAAGGATAGTTTGTTGAGAGGACATACTCTAAATGAGGTAGATATATGTTATTACTATTATGAAAAGTCATGCCATAAAGTAGACTCGATGAAAGTTAAAAAAAATGAGAACGACACGCACTAATGTTCGAATGGAAATGATTCCATAAGATGGGAGAGCGTTGGTTTTGACCTTTAAGGAAAGGTGGGAAAAAAATTGTTTAGATTAATATATCGTTTGCACTGACAATGAGATGCATGATATATTTCAAAAGAGAAAAGGAAAATGTGCATGTGATCCTAACAGGATTGTGGGTGGATATCTCTAACGGGGTTGAGGTAACGAAGTTCTAGATTTCTAGTTTGGATGATCCTAGTTGTGTGTTAGAGATAATTTGGTGCATGAAGGGTTTCGTGTGATTGTGAGGATTGAAGGTTGTTGAACTAACTATCACTTATCCAAAGTGAGGAATAGTTGTAAGGTTTGAGTGTGATGAGATGCAAGATAAGCTTGCAATGGTGAGGCCTTATATAGGCAAGAGTTGTGGGATTCGAACTAAAGTTGGTGGTGGTGTCCTATGGTGTAGTGAGGAAATCTTAGGGTGTATGTGAGTTTGCAAAATTTTCAGGTTTGAGGTTAGGGATGCAGGGATCTAGAGGAAACAGTGAAAATTCGTCAAACAAAGGCACGGTACCACTAAATACCACACGGTACTGTTAAATTTAACGGTACCGTGGCCTATTTAACGGTACCGTGACCTGGAAGTCACGAATTTTCCTGTGCAGCCTAGTTCTGGGCAGCTAAAGGGAAGTTTTCTAGGGAATAAGAACCACATTTGTGTGTTCTTGAGAGTGTTTTTTGAAAGACTATATGAGTGTGTTTTCGCTCCCCCTTAATCTATGACCATCCGGACAAGATGTAAAAAAAATAAAGAGGAAAACAAACGTTGACGGAAGCGATGAGCTTAGTAACGTCATGACAAGTGGTGGATAGCATACAATAAACTTCACCTTTGAAGTCACGTAGCTCTTCTCAATCATTGTGAATATTCATAGAACATTTATATGATGAGGCATGTGATCACGTGGAGATATCCTAAGGGTTAAGAAGATAAAATCTTCAAGGTTGTGAGGTTAGTGATAAGGTTCTAGTGGGGTCATCTATATTGATGAAGAAGGGTTATCTCAACTTATCCTAGCGGTTCTTCGCTTGAAGTGTGTGGAAGATGAGTGGGATGCGGAAGCATTGGTAGTGTAGAACTAAGGTTGAAAAGTGTAGCTAAGTTGAGAAGATAATGGATACAGAAGTAACCAAACATATGGTGTGTTCAGTACCATGTGGAAGTGAAAGGGGAAAACGCTAAGGAATCAGAAGATAGACATAATCTATTCTGATAGGAGACGGTTCTGGTTCAAGACTACATCGAGTGGGTTTTGATAGTTTTTTTGAAACAGTGAGAATTAAAAACAAAATAAATTGTCTCAGCAGACAACGGTCCGACGGTACCGTTAAATTTAGCGGTACCGTCCCCTATTTAAGGGTGTCGTGACCTGCTGAGGTCAGTTTTGACCCAGAATTTGATTTTTGACAAAGAAATTTCACATATGTTGTGATTTTTCTGGACCTTAGATTAAAGGAATTTATACCAAATAAATTCTTTTATGAATGAATCCAACGGGATTCGATGAACGTTGATCGAGAACGAGAGATGACATTTAATTGCATTTCGCAAATTAAATATACTTTAAATATTTCGGATGAAATATTTAAGTTGTCATTGGAATTTAAGAGGATCTTATGAAGTGAGACTTTTCGACACGAGGAGAGAATTTATACCTAATAAATTCTTTGAACGGTACTAGACGAGAAGAGATGACTTTTATATTTCCGAGGAAATACATAGGTAGTCATTAGAGCGATGTGAAGGATGACTTAATATTTCCAGTGAAATATTTAAAAAGTCATGAGACGAGACACAAGATATGACTTCAATATTTCCAGTGAAATATTCAAGTAGTCATAAGAGGGATGTGAAGAATGACTTAATATTTCCAGTGAAATATTTAAAAAGTCAAGAGACGAGACGTAAGGGATGACTTCAATATTTCCAGTGAAATATTTAAGTAGTCATGAGAGGGATTTAAAGAATGACTCAATATTTCCAGTGAAATATTTAAAGAGTCATGAGACGAGACGCACGAGATGACTACAATATTTCCAGTGAAATATTCAAGTAGTCATAAGAGGGATGTAAAGAATGACTTAATATTTCGAGTGAAATATTTAAATAGTCATAAGATTTATGAAATATGTTCCATCATTCCTAGACCTAGACGAAGATGGTTAGAGGATTCTCGTTTGAGAGGTTTGGTTGATTTACGGATTTCGATGTGCTTCGCACACGAGTGTTTCACGGGGTTTTGAAAGACGTAACTCAGGGCCTATGGTGCTGATTCATAGTAGGGTTTGGAATCTTAAGAAGTGTATACTCACACGAGGATGAAAGGAACTACTAATCACTTATATAGTAACTCGTGAGTCCTTTGTCACCCGGGGGTAGATGTTAGCTTTTAGCTTTTGGATGAGCGATTTAACATATGTTGTTAAAAGGCTTGAATATGATGTTTCGGATATGACATTTAACAATTGCGATCGCAAGTTAAACTTACTTGAATATTTTGGATGAAATATTTAAGTTGTTAAACCTACTCCGAGTTCTACTAGGTTTGTATCTAACCTTCCCATGACAAAAGGGTGTATTACTTGGAAGAAGGCGAAGTGATGACCAGGGAATTAGGACAACTTCGCGACTACTTTAACTTATAGGTTTTGACACTGGTGTATGACTATATGACTTCTAAGGGTTCATAGTGAAAGGTATACCTAATTCCTAATGTGTTAAAAGGACATAGTGTGGGTGCAAAATTTACAAGAAAATCATGTAAAATGCACATAAGGAATAAATGCAAACATCATGCAAAACATGATAATCATTTAGCATTTAAGATCATGAAGACATTTAATCATATCTTACAAGAACAAGTTATCATTTTGAAACACATATGTGGGATGCAAGCAATCTAGGTTTGCTAAGGAAGATTCTAATTACCACTTGTTCAAAATGATATCCTAACGGGAGATAAAGTTCACCGATGTAAACTATCTCTAGTCAAATGTAGGAATGAAAAATTTTCAAGTTAGAGAATGAGTATGAGACTATCACTAGTGGTGCTCAATTCAGGCTAAACACGACCATTTTTACGGGTTATACCACGAACCCAACTTCTCTCCTGGAAGCAATTCAACCGTTAGGTCAAATTGAATTTCTACTGCGATAGGTTCTCCAGTAGTCATTCTCATGTTAGAAAAATTCAAATTCCTATATTTGCCTATCAAAGTATAGCAAAGATGATATTAGCTTATTTCGCTAATACATGGCCTAATATGACTCAACTAACCGTATTTTGAAAGTCGGTTAAGAAAATGACATGTCTTACACAACTCCTAACAAAGGTAAGCGAAATTTTTTAATTTCGTGTTTGAGATTTAGAGGTTATTTGATGGAGATGGTGCATTTTATGATCTCTTGGATAACATCTTTGTTTGTTGAGTTGTTACATGTTATTTTAACATGATTTGGTTTCCTAGAACCAAGAGATACTCTAATGTGACATAATGTAGAATCTACTACATCGTGAGTGTTTCAAGAATGCTCCTTTGCATATCTTGATAAAAGAATCTAGTAAAGGTTACTTACCTCAATAGATCTTATGAGTGTTATATTTAAAATGAGACATATTATATATTTCAACAAATATGCTTTTCTAAAAGGAAACTTATCACTCTTACGAATGCTTAGTAAAACAAGTATTTTAGTGTATGACCAATATTACTTGTTTATGCAAAGACACATGTTGTATTGGGTTATTATTCAAATCTAATATCCTATATTTGTTAACAAGATGCAATGTACTCTCTTGTAACACAACCATTCATGTTACAAAGGGAATAAGATGCATAGGATATAAGTTATCTTTTGTCAATCTTTTGATAAGAGAAATACATGTGATATTCTCAAAGATTGATGACTTACATAATAGTTAATAACATATTATGTGTGACACTTTTACTAGACATGTGATTTTGAGTGTTGAGTTGTTCATGAGTAAAGTTTACATATGTTGTTTGTTTGCTCGTGTTTGGTTTTTCGGAAATGACACTTTTACTAATTGCATTGCAATGTAAATTGCTTGTATATTTCGGATGAAACATCCAAGTTGTCAATACTACTTAGTTGTGTATTTTATGCATCTTCTAAACATGTTAGTTTAAAGTTTGGAACACAACCATTGGACAAGAAGACTCAATATGGCATCTTCAACACAAGTGTGAGTTATGATCCGATGCATATTATTTTCGTCTTGAGAGGACGTCATTATTTTCATAACAATCGAGTGTGATTGAGTATGTAGATTCAAGATAATATATTTCATTATATTTTGATGTTATCTTGGAGCTAGACAAATAATGACTCCAATTTCATGTCCATACTCGAAAACTTGTCAATTAGATTCGATAATGATATCAATCATAATTTGAATAATGAATTGATATGTACTCGAAATCTTTCTTGACCCTCACAATCACTCCTTTTAAAAAGAAAATAAAAATTTAAGGAATGTGTTCCATTTATTCTAATACTAGTTGTATGTGTGAGGTTAATGACATTGACATATTAAGTTACTACTTCGATATTGTCATTTATTTTTATTTGAGAAAAACTATTTATATTATTAAGTATAATATTCTTAGTTTTTCGACACCTCATTAGTATAAAAATAATTATCTTAACTATTTTTATACAACATACGTTAAATACTAAATGTTTAAAATATTTTGTATGTGTGTTAGATCAATGCAAGTTTAATACATTTTCTTTTACTTAAATACTAATGTATTAATATGATCTTTTATCTTGTTTAGACAACCCGTGGTCAAGCAAGACAAAATGATGTAATGTTTTATAGATCATGTTACGGATTTTATGAAAGTGTTAAGTATTTTGGGGTGATATACTTTTTACACTTAAACATTTGGAAAAATAATTGTGTAAGACAATATCTTTCGACACACATGATCAACCAACTTAGTTTCTATTCCTAAGAAGGTTACTAAACCATTTTAAAAACTTGCAACATATGCAAGAAAAATGGTCTATGCCTATATGCAATGCAAACTAATTACTCAATATAGTGCAAGAGATTTAGCATGAGCCTTATAAACGCATAAACCGGAAGACTATAATAAACAAATAGCAACAAGGCATGAAAGAAACTTATGCTTTTAGATAAAGTTAGCTCAACTAAAGATAACAATAAGCATACAAACAAAATATTAACTAACAATACTAGGGCCCAAAGAAAAAAAAATAGTCATTTAGCATAACACACAAAAATACTTATCGTCATTTTGTGTATTAAGTATAACAATGTATACTAAGCTTGATTTTATTTGAAAATGAATTGGTTTCCTCCCCATTTCAAAGATTTTTACCAAGTCACTTTGAAAACTCGTCAAGGTTTAAAAGTTGCAACGCCCTTTTTCAGTTTAACTAAAAATTTACGCAAATTGCATGACCAAAAAGACCTTTAGTTGAAAATCAAGGACTTTAACATACTTTCATTTAGAACTAATTCATAAAAGTATTTTTCAAATGAAAGTAGACTCAACTTCGTTTAAAATGATGGGTGACGTGACTTCTACGAGCTTATTGGTTGATTTTATATGAATTTCTGAAAATGACCCAATACTGAAAACAGACAGACAGAGGCACGGTACCTTTAAATACCCCACGGTACCGTTAAATATAACGGTACCATCCTATATTTAGTGGTACCGTGATCTGTTTTCTGATTCAGTTTACTATTTTAGTGCGGCGACTCAACGAAAAAATGTAAAATTTAATAAACTAGATACCGAACATATAAAATATATATTAAGCATCATTATCACGTTTAGGACTAAGAAAGACATTTACGATAATACTTTTACTACAAAATAGTGGTTAGTCCCAAACACTCCTTTCAAAACCGCATGACTTAACAACTCATTTTGAAAACATGACCAGACACTTAAAACTCTATTCTTTTATTAATTTAAGAAAACCTTCAAGCTAGTATGACAAAGTATACTTAACAACAAAACTTGTAAGTATTAAGTAAGTAAATACTTTTCATATTTTATCACCTTCATGGGTAATTTGATGCATGGATCGTACTCAATTTTGAAAACCATTTGTTTTAAAAATTTGAAGCGACGTGTCTCTGATACCAATTGTGAAAACCGTAGAGGTGGGTGAATACGTTTCCATTAAAAACTTAAAAACTTTTTGTATCAAACGCTCGATCAAGTGTGACGTAATATGAAAAGTGTCAAGAATGATCATATAACATCTCGAGATGGTATAAACTAAACTACAGCACAAGCAAAATCAAACCATGACACAAACATACTTAACATAACATAAGCAACAAGCCACACAAACATGAACGCAATGCAAATATAAATATAAAGCGATAAAGAATAAAATAAAAGTAAAGAGATAAGTAAGAAGGCGCAAACCGGACACGATGATTTATTGTGGTTCGGTCACGAAGCTCCTCTTCGCCCTACTCCACTCCCCGAGTACCCAACTCGAGAGTTACTTCACTAATCAACAAGCTCCCTTTAGGCGGAGAAAACCGTACAACATCGCTTATCCTTATTTCCGACACTAAGCTAAATGTCGAGTACTAATCTTAGCTAGTACCAATCTACCATGATCCACATGATCTACTCACGATCTACCCGATCTACCCTTGATCCACTTGATCAATACACAAGACCACAAGCTACAAGAGATCTCCAAGACCTCAATAAGATCACAATGATCTACTCCCACTTGACTCGATCTACCCAATCTACCCTTGATCTACTTGATCAATCACACAAGCCCACAAGCTTTAAGAGATCTCCAAGATCTCGACAAGATCACAATGATCAACCCTCACTTGACTCAATCTACCCTATCTACCCTTGATCAACTTGATCAACACACTAGCTTACAAGCTACAAGAGATATTCAATATCTCTATAAGATCACAATGATCTTCTCTCACAACCTCTCAAAAGAAAAATGAACTTGATGTATACAAGATACAACAAGTATGTAACAAGTGTTACAAGTGCTCTAACTACAACTACAACACTTTGTATCTTTGTGATACTATGTGTTCTTCTCTTGCACTAGAAGAGGAATGAAGGTGATCTATTGGTGGGATGAAAGGATCACTCTTAAACAAACTAAGACTCTCTAAATGATCAAAGAAAGTGATCTAAGTGAGGAGGGATTATACCAGAGAAAACTGACTGGAAAAATCAAGTTGGAAGTGTAAAATAGTCTACTATTTATAGGCAAAGAGAAAACTAGCCGTTACAGAGGGACGACACCACTAATTGTCAGACGGCACCACTAAATTTAGTGGTACCGTCGGTACTTTAGTGGTACCGTGGACGCTCCTCCGTTTGTTTTTAGTGGGGAAGGTTTATTTGGGAATGTTTAGAGCTGTTTTGGGGGGGGGGGGGAGGGGGAATGGCTTTTGGGATTTTTAAACTTTTTTTTCAAAATAAAACATTTCTTTTTAATTCAAAAATAATTTGTAAAATGTATTTTTGAAAAAATGTTTTGTCACATTAAAAATGTGAAGTTTAGAGAAAAATATAATCCTTTGATCATTTATCAAGTAGTAGATTTGTTTGTCCATACCTTGAGTGATTTACGTCGGGATGGAAATCTACGACTTTGTTGAAGCATACTTGAGACGTCGAGAGGTGTTGATGTAAGTATGCATTGATGATTTTTGTTTACAAGTAATTTGCACATTTTACGTTATGCGTTACAAGTTACATGTTTGTCATTATTAAAACCGAAGAAACCGTTTAGTTTAAATATCGTAATATTTGCACTAGCAAGCGAGTTGAAGGCGCTCGTGGTAGAGCATATGTGATGGACAATGGTGAGCAGCAGCAGGATCCGAATGTGGTTACCGGTACGTTTCTACTCAATAATCATCGTGTTAAATTTTTATTCGATTCTGGTGCCGATATGAGTTTTATATCTTCTACGATTTCACCACTACTTGATATCACCCCTACCTCCCTAGACACTAGTTATAGCATCGAGCTAGCTAATGGCAAATTAGTTGACACTTGCACCGTAATCCGAGACTGTACCCTAAACCTCCTAGATTACCCGTTTAGTATCAATCTCATGCCCATTGAACTCGGAAGCTTCGACGTAGTGGTTGGTATGGATTGGCTATCCAAATATCTGGAGAGTATTTTTTGTTGTGAACGAGTTGTTCATATCCCTCTCAATGGTGAAACTTTGATTATCAGAGGAGACCGTAGTGGAACCCGTTTGAACATCATATCTTGTCTCAAGACTTTGAAATACATCGAGAAGGGATGTCATGTATTCCTAGCAAATGTGGCTAAGAAGAAGTCGGGAGAGAAGCGACTTGAGGATGTTCCAATTGTGCGTGATTTTCCCAAAGTATTTCCCGAAGATCTACCGGGACTTCCACCGGTTCGACAAGTGGAATTCCAAATCGACTTAGTGCCGGGAGCTGCACCCGTGGCACGTGCACCGTATCGACTAGCACCAACAGAGATGCAAGAACTGTCTAATCAACTGCAAGAGTTGTTGGATAAAGGGTTTATTCGACCAAGTTCCTCGCCTTGGGGAGCAGCAGTCTTATTCGTGAAGAAGAAAGATGGGTCATTCAGGATGTGTATTGACTATCGTGAACTGAATAAGCTAACAATGAAGAACCGATACCCGTTACCTAGAATCGACGACTTATTCGACCAGTTACAAGGATCCGGTTACTACTCCAAGATATACTTATGATCGGGTTATCATCAACTCAGAGTTCGGGAAGAGGATATTCCCAAGACAGCGTTCAGAACTCGATATGGCCACTATGAGTTTTGAGTGATGCCCTTTGGTTTGACAAACGCATCTACTGTATTCATGGATCTCATGAACTGAGTATGTAAACCATATCTGGACAAGTTTGTTATAGTCTTCATCGATGACATTTTGATCTACTCCAAGAGTGAAAAAGAGCACAAGCAGCATCTGACTATAATTCTTAAGTTACTCAAGGAAGAGAAATTGTACGCGAAATTCTCTAAGTGTGAATTTTGAATTTGCACGGTACAATTCCTTGGGCATGTAATTGACAGTAAAGGGTTACACGTGGATCCCGCGAAGATCGAAGCTATTGAGAACTGGCCAACGCCCACTAACGCCACAGAAATTTGTCAATTTCTAGGATTGGCTGGATACTACAGGAGATTCATCGAGGGATTCTCCAAAATAGCTAAACCATTAACTACGTTGACTCAAAAGGATAAGAAGTATGGATGGGGAAAGGACGAAGAAGAAGTATTCCAAACCCTGGAGCAAAAACATTTTAGTGCACCGATTCTAGCATTATCAGATAGAGCTGAAGATTTCGTAGTCTATTGCGATGCATCACACCAAGGGTTCGGAGCAGTTTTGATGCAATGAGGGAAGGTCATGGCATATGCTTCCCGACAACTTAAGACTCATGAGGAGAATTATACCACACACGATTTGGAGTTAGGAGCTGTGGTTTTTGCACTTAAGATTTGGAGGCACTATCTATACGGTACGAAATACACTGTCTTTACCAATCACAAGAGTCTCCAACATATTTTGGATCAGAAGGAGTTGAATATGAGACAATAATGATGGTTGGAGTTGTTAAGCGACTATGATTGTGAAATTCGATACCACCCTGGAAAAGCGAACGTCGTGGCTGATGCTTTGAGCCGTAAGGAACAGTTGAAGCCGCTGCAAGTTCGAGCTTTGGTTTTGACCATCAATTCAAACCTTCCCGCTCAGATTATTAACGCACAAGAAGAAGCTGAGAAACAAGAAGACCTCAAGAGCGAGAACCTCTACGGTATGATAAAGAAGAAGTTTGAGAAACGTTCAGATGGAATGTTATGTTTTGAAGGGAGAAGTTGGATACCACGTTTTGGAGGACTGCGAGACTTAATCATGCATGAGTCACATAAGTCGAAGTACTCTGTACACCCAGGATCCGAAAAGATGTATCACGATCTCAAGAAATTATATTAGTGGCCGAATATGAAGGCTGACATTGCCGACTATGTCCGCAAGTGCCTTACGTGCTCTAAAGTTAAAGCCGAACATCAGAAACCGTCCGGTCTTCTACAACAACCTGAGATTCCTGAATGGAAATGGGAACGGATTACTATGGACTTTATCACTAAATTTCAAAAGACTTCAACTGGTTTTGATGCTATTTGGGTTATAGTCGATCGACTAACTAAATCTGCACACTTTCTACCCATCAAAGAGAACTACAATATGGACAAGCTGACTAAACTTTACGTCAAGGAAGTAGTCTCGAGACATGGCGCGCCAATATCTATCATCTCTGATCGAGACAGCAGATTCACTTCTAACTTTTGGCGATCACTTCAGGATGCCTTTGGCACGAACCTCGACATGAGTACCGCATATCATCCACAGACCGATGGTCCAAGTGAAAGGACCATACAAACCTTAGAAGATATGCTTCGAGCTTGTGTGATTGATTTTGGAAATGGATGGGATACCCATTTGCCTTTGATTGAGTTTTCATACAACAACAGCTATCACGCGAGCATTAAGGCTGCACCGTTTGAAGCACTGTATGGTCGAAAGTGCCGATCACCTATTTGTTGGGCTGAAGTAGGAGAAGCTCAGCTCATTGGACTGGACATCGTTCGTGAGACAACCGAGAAGATCGTACAAATTAAGAACCGACTACAAGCTGCAAGAGACCGACAGAAGAGTTACGCAGATGTGAGGCGTAAACCACTAGAGTTTCAAGTCGGAGATAAGGTTATGTTGAAAGTCTCGCCATGGAAAGGCGTGATACGGTTTGGTAAATGACTTGAACTACCACCCGAGCTTAGTAGAGTACACCCTACGTTTCACGTGTCAAACCTGAAGAAGTGCTTATCTGATGAGTCATCCGTGATTCCACTCGACGAGATTCAGATTGATGAGCAATTGAACTTTATTGAGGAACCCGTCGAAATTATGGACCATGAAGTCAAACAGCTGAAGCAGAGTCGTATTCCTATCGTGAAAGTCCGTTGGAATTCCAAGAGAGGACCCGAGTTCACCTGGGAACGCGAAGACGAGTTCAAGCGCAAGTACCCTCACCTTTTCTCAACCACGACTGGTAACACTAACTGAAATCCGGGAAAAATTTCCAAATATGATGTAGGTGCTGTAACACCTGGTAATTTTCCAAACCTATTTTCCTAGCAAAATATTTACTTTTGCATCCCCTTGGCATTTAAACTTTTTCTGAACATATTTGAACTTGAGAAACAGAAGATATCTTGATAAACGTGAGCGTTATTCCTTTATTGAATCGGCACAACCTAGAAAGCATGAAACGAATTAATTAGCTAAATAAATTAACTTTGAAAAAGTTATGTATATTTATACTCGTTTTTATCAGAAAAATTATCTCGGAAACAATGGCGCAAGTCTAGTAAATTTTTATGGCCGTTTGATACATCAAATAGGTCCCACAGTGTTTATCTTAAAAGTTTAATCCATTTGTCACAAACACCCCCTTCGCCCGAATGTTACCCAGCGCCCCCTTCTTTTTGGTTTGTCCACCTTCGGCCCCTCTACCTAAATATATAAACCCCACATTCTCTCTCTCCTCCCTCATTTGATACCACCCCCTCACCGAAACCCTATTCCGGCGCCGCTACCCCGTCTGGCCAAAATTCTGGCCATCACCGAAACTTCACCCACCCATAGATCTCGACCTTCTCTTCATTTCTAAAGCATTTGGGAGCCAATGGAGTCTGTTTGGTTGTGTTTCGAGACATCACCGCCACCACCACCGTCGCAGCACCACTCACCGCCGCACCTTTCTCTCTTCCTCACGCATTTGGTAAGTACCACGCACCACCCTTCTTTGTTATTTTCATTTTTATCAAAACCGTAAACCTAAAATTTTATAAAACGTATTTTTATTAACAAAAACTTATTTAAACTCAATGTTTTAAACTCAAAACGTGTGGATCTAAAACCTTGACCCTCGACTCAGCCGGACTCGTTCCGAGTCGTGTGACTTAACTGAGTTAACTCACGAGTTAAGTTGACTCGGGGCGGTTTCTCGTTTATTTTGATTTCATTATCTTGTCTAAGTTTATTTTGGTTTGTTTGTAGCTTGGTTTTGGATTTGGCTCGGTTTTGGTTTGGGTTCGTGTATGTCGAGAGGCATTTGGCTCGTGTAGCGTCGAGCCGTGACTCAAGGGAGTCACGGCATAGTGTAGGTTGTTTTGTTTGTGTCGCGGATTGGATTTGGTTCGGTTGTGGTTAGCCGAGAGCCCATAAGCTCGAATAAGGTCGATCCGTGACTCATGGGAGTCACGGAATGAGTTGGTTTTGCATTTGTTGAAGTCGTGGCATGTGATAATAATTTTACTCGAGTCGAGTTAGGTTTGTGTGGATTTGGATTTGTAGCCGTGGTTAGTTGGTTGTCATATCGAGTGAACCGTGACACAAGGAGAGTCACGAGCTTGTTCTTTCGATGTTGTCCACGGCATTGGATGGTTTGGTCGACAAGAGTGAGTCGAAGTCGAGACTCATGGGAATCTCGGCCGTGCCGTGCTCGAGGTTAAAAAACCTCGAGTTAGCGTCTTGAGTTGGTTTTGGGTTCGGATTGTTGATTGGGCCGAAAGGACTAAACAAGCCCATGTGGAGTCTAGTATTGTTAACTTTGGGCCGTTAGCCCAAAGTGAGTCCATATAGTGTGAGTAAGTATTGGGCCGATGCCCAATACACTTGGGCCGTGTATTGTTTCTTTTATTGTTTTGACTATTTATTTTATTATCACTTCCGCTTACTAACTTATCTCATTTTTTTTGTCAATTGGTGTTTCGGAAAATATTCTTGTATACTTGGGATATGATATGGATTTGGATATGGATATTGTAACAACCTATGCTTTGGACGTGATTATTGGATTGGACGTTATTGGATTTACGGTATTAGCCGATAGACTTATGGACGGTTTTGTACTTGAGAAGGAAGAGTATGTTAGACTCATAAGAGCTTATCATATTTGGACCCGAACATAAAAAAAATGGTCGATAAACTTGACAACTAATATACACGCAAATGATAAAGTCTAATGATATATAAATAACCTATAAAATGTGACAATAAAACTTGTATTTTTCAAAAGTCGTGACGACTTGGAAATGTTTTATAAACGGACGAGTGATGTCCAAATTTCTATAAAAACCTTTATAATTAAACCATTTACAACTTGTAAACATCATAAAACCATTTGAAAACTTATACGTTTTCTTCCTAAATCATAACGTTTTACCAACTATTTTGGGATATGGGTAAAACACCGAAACGACCTGTTGATATCTTTTTATCTCATTCTTTATTATTCTTTCCTTTCTTATTCTTATATCTTCTTCTTTTCTTGATTCTTTTCTTACTTGTTTGTTTGTGTTTCGCCGACTATTATTATCTTATCTTTCCTTTTCTATCCACACTTGTCATAAATGTTTATTTCTTTCAACGCCATTGAAACTAAACCTTTTCACTTCAAACACGAGTATTCTATGAGTATTACTTTATAAATCACTTTGAGGATTATTTATGAAACATACCATTTACTTATTAGGTTGTGTTGAAGTTCACTTGCCGTGCTATACCATCTGATCATATTGTGATATCTTATTTCATCTGCTGCTAAGGTGTGATTCATAGCCCCACTTTACTTTTAAATTGTTTAAAAACCCATGGGGGAGATACATGCTACTTACTTATCATGAACACAATTGTTTAAACGTATGCTTTTCCTGACTAAGATGATAATGCTAAGTACCGCCCTTGCCAAAAGCAAGTCCCTCGATCATGAACCATTAATCACTTTCGAGTGAGCGCGAGTATTGTTTATAGGCCTATAGGACTTACCACCCGCCATGTTGACCAAGGCCGGCAACATGTGATGTACTATATTCGAGATTTATTAGATATCTCGAAAAGTACCTACTTGGGAGCAAATTGTTATATTATAAATTTCGTGGTTACTGTCGACTTACGCCAATGCTATTGGTGCCAGTTAACATTTTGCGTGTCATGAGCTTAGCAACTGTTTGACGCTTACCTGATATCTGTATTTGTTACTTATATCTTCCAGACTTGAAAATCTTGTGTTCAACTACTTTACATTTAAACCTATGGATTACACTCAACCTTTGTGTTGACTTTTTAGCATGTTTTATCTCAGGTAATTGATGTATACTATACTGGCACAGCGAGTGGCAAGAAGACTATCGATGGCTATCTATCTACTTTTTACTACCTTTTATCATTCGAAAAACCCTTTTAAAATTGTATCTTTTATTCCACTGCGTATGATGTTTGAGAATCTTTTGAACATCAATGTTTATTTATATTTTGAATGATATGTTTTTATTAAAACGACTCGTTACGAGGTCGTTTTCTATGATTGTGACTGTCTTACCCATAAGTAATACCCCAAACTATGTTCCGCTGCCATATTCCGAGTTGGGGGTGTTACAGAACCCAAAAATACTAATAAAATCCAATATCACAAATATTACTTAAAAGGTAACACTTTTGTTAATACAAATAAACCGTATGTTTTGTCGATAAAAATCGTAAAATCATTTTTAAAAATAAATAAATACGTAAAGTTTTGAGCCAATAGTTTACTAACTCATTTCACTAAACAAATAAACCATTAAACATGTTTAGTTAGATAGTTTACGTAAAACCAAAACCATTTTTATAAAACACTTATAAGTAACTTTGGTTATGTGAAAAACTAGAAGGGGGGGGGGGGGGGTTGAATAGTTTTACGTCTTTTTAATCTTATTATGAAAACTTTATTTACTTATAAAAACTTAGATTCGAATTTATGTGAACTCAACTCTTGAACAATATGAACAAATATAAATAAATCTAAATTAACAATGCAAATAAAGTAATGAAATGAAATGCAAGATAGAGATGGAAAGATCTAACCGAGAGACAAGAGATTTATAGTGGTTCGGCTACAAGGACACCTTCCTTGCCCTACTCCACTCCCCGAGCACCAAACTCGAGAGTTTTCTTCACTATGTCAACAAGCTCCCTTATGGCGGAGAAAACCTTACACAACTTTTGCTTACACCGGTTTAACGACACAAAGCTAGATGACGAGTTCTAATCATAGCTAGAACCAATCTCACAACTTAAATCACAGCTACTTCACAACTTCTTCTTCACGACTTCTTCACAACTTCTTTACTACAACTACACACCTTCTTCACAACTTCTTCACGACTTCACACCTTCTTCACAATAGCTTCACACCTACTTCACTACCTAGCACTACTTGTATGTTCTTCTTCTTCTTCACACCTTCACTACTTACACACCTTCACTTCTTCACAACTTGACTACTTACACACTAATCAAGCCTAATCAATTATGTTCACACCTATCTAACAAATATACACAACTTATACACAAATGAATGAATGATTACACAAACAACTTAGATAGCAAGATGATACTAAGTTGTAATACTTCTTCTCTAGTGGTTGAAGGAGTATTCTTCTTTTGCACTTGGGTGGTAGAAGCTTGGATCACTTGGAAACCAATGCTTAAGAGAATATGATCAAAGGATTTTAGAAAGGATTTACAAGTATTAGAGGAGATTTAGAACAGAAGGTTTGGGGTGCAAAAGGTGAGGAAAAAGTCCAGAGATGAACCAGTATTTATAGGCAAATCTGAGGCCTACTGGAGCGGGGCGGTCCCCTTAAATAGGTGGTCGGCCCCCTTAAAATTAAGGGGACCACCTAGTAAAATTAAGGGGGCCGCCCATCTGACCGTTGCCCAGATTTGTCTTTTTGTGGGGAAGGTTTTTCTGGAATATTTTTACCATTTTTGGTTGAAAATTTGAATTTATAATTTTATAAAAGATTAAACATTTTTATTTAATACCAAAAATGATTTTCTAAAAGATATAAAATGTTTTGGGTCATTTTATAAAAATTCTAGTGATTAAGAAAATGTTCCTTTGATCATATAATGCATTAAGCATTTGTTCATTCATACCTTAAGTGATTAAGTTGTAGAAATGAATATTTCCAACTAAATACTTGTTTACTTAATAAGTTTATGTTTGACGAGTTTACATTTTGTGATCATCAAAACATAGAGATATGAATAAGTATTGATAATGTTTTTAGGCATTATTTATATCAACAATCTCCCCCTTTTTGATGATTACAAAACTTAAACTCATTAAATCCAAAACATTATTTTTGGAAAAGTATTTAGTGAGTTTATATTCACTTCTCCCCCTTTTTGTAGAATCAAAAAGGTTATGCCGACAAATTTCAGATACGAAATTTGTCGGGGCGAAAACTCCCCCTTGATGTGTGCTCCCCCTCATTTGAGGGCACCAAGGAATCGAGATATGGAATACTTGCAAGAAAAATATTAGAAGCACAAGCATACATAGCAAAATATGGAATATAAAAACAACAATCATGGCAGACAACAATCATGGCAAACAAATATTAAGAACATATAGCAAGACATTAATTAGTATGCTTGAAACATATAACAAGAAAAAGGTCCTAAATTGCCAAAGAGAGCTTTCGGACTTGCTTGCGACACGAAAGCTTGGAAAATAAGCATACAGTTATGCTTAGATGGTTGATGGTAGAATGTTAGATTAATAGAGGTATATTTTTGGAGGTGGAGAGTTTGGAGGTGGAGAGTTTGGAGCGGAAAGCATGTGAATAGTATTTAGTTATTTGATGGTGAGGGAAATGGAGCGGATGGAGTGGATCTAACGATGTTATATCGGTTTAGAGAAGGAATAGGATGAGGACGAGTGAGTAGATATTTGATCCAAGAAATATCTTCACTCAAGTGGAGATGTTGGATGAGATCTAGTAAGAAGATACTCAATACAAGTGAAATGTTTATTTAAGGCAATGATTTGTTTTTGGAGAAGGACACAACAAGGACAATAGTTGACATAATTATCAACTTGATTCAAATTGTGAGGGTGAGGTGAGCAATTTGAGTAGGGTGAGGATGGAGGATGGAGGTTGGCCCTTGTTGTAAGGTGCATAGCAAGGAGATCACTACGGTCATGGATATGGTTGGGAATGTGGATTTGGTCATTTGGTGGAAGTGGAAGAAATTGGGGTGTGTAGTTGGAAGTAAAGTTGGATGTTTGACCAATATGATGAGGGTTTTGAAGGGTTTCAATGAGGTTGGTTTAAGGTTGAGATGTGTAGTTTGGAACGAAGGTGGAGGTTGAGGTTATTTTGTGATGAAGGAGGACTAGAAGGGAGTTGATCCAATTGAGCAAGGTGTAAGGTAAGAAGAGCACAAAGCTCATGGGCTTCTTTAAGTTATTCAATGAACTTCAAGTGTTTGGAAGAAGGTGATGATGGTGGAGTGTAGTTGTTATGATGGATGAATGAACACTAATGATGCAAAAGGGCTATTTATAGTGTAAGAATGGTGTGGTTTAGGAAGGTAAATTTTGGAGGATGGTTTAGAAAGGTGATGATGGTTGAGTATGGTTGTTATCTCGGATGGATGTTTGAACATGTAACGTAGGAGTAAAATGTGAGTTGGTAGGAGGTGGTGGTGATTGATGAAGCGAAAAGTGTACCGCTTTTAAGGGGTCATTTAAGCCCTAAATCGTATTTATTTGATCAAATATCGCCCTAAATCATTCCTTTTGTCATTTTAGGTACTTTTGAGGAGAAATCTGGAAAAGGAGGCATTTTGGACATTTTTGGAGCATAAAAGTGAAGAAAACGGCAAAGTCTCAAAAATCGGCTAAAAGTTACCTTTGACGGCGTCACAATTAACCCCAGACGGCGTCATGCCTTGGCAAGAAAAGTTGGACGTGAAATTTACTCATGATAAGCCAGTGAAAATAGCATGTGAATTCTGACGGCGTCACGCTTTAACTTGATCAAGGGCGTCACGGCTTAAATCAAAGAGGGACGGCGTCACGTTCACGAGCTGACGGCGTCAAGCCTTGATAAGCCAGAATGGATTTTGGAAGAGCTAAAGAGGGACGGCGTCAAGAAGGTCATCCGGGAACCCTAGAAGCGGCGAGGGGACGGCGTCACACTCCATAACGTGACGCCGTCAGATCCAAAAATCTATATATAGTTTTCTAATTTTTTGTCATGAGGGAGAGCTGAGTGTGTGGAATTTTGGGAGAAAACCCTAAGACGAATTTAGCTTCTTTTTCAAGGCTTTTTGCCTTGAGATCTTTCATGTTACATTGAAGATAAGTTATCAATTAATCATTCAATATGTCTATGTGTTGTTTGATTTTATCTTATTCTTGTCTTTTGATTAACATGTTAGGCTAAATTTATCTTGTGTTTGCTTAGATCTAATGAAACCTAGCTATTGATTATTGGTTATTAGTATGTTATTAGTTGTATTGGATGATTGTTTATCTATGTTAGGCTTAAGAAAACTGGCTAACTTCCTATTCGGTAACTTGCTTGAACGTCTTAAGAAACATGAACCAAATGCGTACTAAAGGTTTTTATGGTTGTATTTAATGCACAAGCGAATTCTAGTGATCCCATGTTAGGAGCTTCCTAGCCGGCTCGACATAGGAGTGAAGTAGGAGCTTGTAGAGTTGGGGAAGTACGTACGCCACCCCACAAATGGTATTAAGGAATACACCCGTCATCCACGCGACTAATACACACTAATTAACCGGTAAAAGATAGTTAGGGAGTAAGGAAATCTAAGTAAACACATTTCTCTACACATAAGTTTCTCACCACATTTTATTTTCAGTTATTTATTTTATTTGCATCCGTAGTAATTTTGGGTTAGTTGACTAGCGACTAATTCCGCCCACTCTTTCAAACCCGAGATTTTACTTGCTTTCATAAAAAATTATAAAAACATAAAAAGAATCTGCCTCAACCCTTAGACCTAATTAGAGTAGTCTTTCATACCTAACGAACACTATTCCCTGTGGAGAACGATCAATCCCCCGTACTTACCACTACACTATACTACATCGGTCAGGTACACTGCCTGGTGGGGTTGTAAGCCTCTTGAGATCCCTCGAGAGGTAAAACCTGTTGTAAGGTTACAAAACCACGCATCAAGTTTTTGGCGCCGCGGCCGGGGAATAGTTATTGTTTAGGTTGAATTTTTATTTCTATTAGGTCTACTCACTAGATTCCTTTCTAGTGAGATTTTTATTTTCTTTTTCTAGATTTTCTTTAGTCTATCTATTTTCTTCGTGTCTTTGTTCGTAACCATTACCATCCGACATCATGGAAGATGGTAATATCCTTAATCCCCACAACCCACCACCACAACAACCACCACCACCTCCTAGAGCCCGTACTTTAGGAGAGTATTCCCGTCCTAGCCACCATGGCTATCGAAACACCATTGAGCTCACTCAAGGAGCCAATATCACACCCTTGCGATCCGACACCATCCGGTTGGTGCAAAGCGGATGCGCATTCCATGGACTTCGTTCTGAAGATCCTAATCAACATCTCAAGGACTTTCTTAAAATCGTTGATTCTATAGACCTTGATGTTGCCACTCGAGAGACGACCCGATTGCGTCTCTTCCAATTCTCTTTGCGGGACCAAGCTAGTCAATGGCTAGAACGTCAACCCGCAGGATCCATCACCTCTTGGGATGATCTCACCACTCGTTTCCTTGCTCAGTTTTTCCCACCGGGAAGAACTACCAAGCTAAGGAAGGATATCTTGATGTTTGAACAACGTCAAGGCGAAACTCTCTACGAGGCATGGACTCGATTCAAGGACTTACTCCAAAAGGTCCCTCACCATGGCATAGAACTTTGGCTCCAAGTCCAAATCTTCTATGACCATATCAATCTCTCCACGAGGCAAACCATTGACCAATCGGCCGGTGGCAAGCTACGTGATCTAAGTGCGGAACAATCATGGGCTCTCCTAGAGGATCTTGCTCTTTATGACAACGAAAGTTGGAGTGATCCCCGTGATTTGAATAAAACGGTCAAGGCAATATCTTTGCCTTCTAACAATTCAAGCACTTCTGACCGTAGGATCATAGAACTTGAAGACCAAGTCAAGTTTCTCATGAAATCCTACGAGGCTCCTAACCCTTCAAGCCAAGTGAACAAAATCACTTCTTCATGTGAATTATGTAGTGGTCCCCACGACACTCGTGATTGCATGGAACTCCCCGAACAAGCTTTTGTGGACTACGCATCCTCGCGTACCGACGGAGCGGGAGACAAGTGGTACACTTTCAAACCCGAGCCAAACCATTACGGTGATACATACAACCCCTCATGGAAAAATCACCCGAACCTTAGGTGGAAACAAAACCAAAACGCACAACAAACCAATTCTTCCAACCCACCTAATCGTTTCCAATCAAGCGGTTCCAACTCGAACCGTACTTTCAACAACAATCCTTCCGGCAATGGTAGTACCGATAACTTTGAAGGATTGATGTCTCAATTTATGGCATCTCAAGAAGCTCGTTTAGCCAAGTTTGAAGCCGATTTCAAACAAAAACAAAGCGAGATGACCGATAAGATTGACACCTTGTTGAAAGCCCTCAATGACCGAGAAATGGGAGCACTCCCTAGCAACACGGTTAAGAACCCGAAACTAAACGTCAACGCTATTTCATCGGTTTCGTCCCCTAGTTCTTGTCCACAATATTATTCGGTCAATTCCATGAGCACGTGTTTCAAACAAACCCAAGTCGTTCCAAATGACCAAGAAGTCATGACATCCAAATTGGTCAACAACATAGTTGAAACACCTCCCACTCAAAACCTTGACGAAGAATTCAAGGAGCTCCACCTTGAAAGTCCGGTTGTTGATGAGTTGGATGAGAAGAAGCTCAAGTTAGGCGAAAAAGGGACCGCCTTTGTTCAAAACAAGCTACCTAAGAAGTTAGATGATCCGGGCTTATTTGTTCTACCTTGCAAGATCGGTAATTCGGAGGCTTATGACACATTAGCCGATCTTGGATCAAGCCTTAACCTACTTCCGTTACCTCTCTACACCTCTCTAAAACTTGGAAAACTTGAAGAAACCGAGGTGATAATAGGCTTAGCGGATGGAAGTGTTGCTTACCCGGTTGGAGTAGTTAAGGACGTGTTAGTGCACATTGGAAAACTAACCATTTTAGCCGATTTCCACGTCCTTGATATGGTTAGCGACCCTACATGCCCCTTGTTGATAGGTAGAGGATTTTTGGCGACCGCTAGTGCTATGATTGATTGTAAGGAATCCAAGATAGCGGTAGGAGAAGGAGATACTTGGTCAGTCTATGATGTTAAGAAACATGCCTATGATACTAGTGAGGAACCAACACCACATTGGCTAGAATCAAATAGGAGACCATCTAGATATGGACCTTGGATTGATAGAGACTTCATAGGACCCCAACGCCCATTTTACCTAGAAGAGGACTTTGTTAACCGAACGCATACGGTAGAGCAACTCTTGGCTAGGGACACCGAATTGGATCCATTTGAAGATTCTCTAGTTTTTAGAAAGATGATTGATTTCCTAGGAGTTTTGCCAATTAACCTAGGAATGAATAAGTGGATTTGTGAGGAAGATGATCATAAGTGGAATTGGGATAAACCACCCAAAGATGGAGATGGGTCATGGCATATTAAGATGACATTGTATGACCCGGATGGAGAGAAGTTTGAAAAGATATATCGTACTAAGCGGACCAATAGGAAACTTCAATCCAAGCTTAACCCTAAAGACGTCCTCGATGACGAGCTTACTTACATAGGGTAGAGTGACTTTGAGTCTAGCTACAAGACTCGTTAATAAAGAAAAGCGCTTCTTGGGAGGCAACCCAAGCTTTATTTGCTTTGTGTGTTTATTTATTTGTTTGTTTGATTTTATTTGTTTCCGTATGTGTGTTTAATTTTTATTAGTATTGATTCATGTTCAAAAGTAATTTGTGAAAATGCTTTATTTTGTTTTTAACTTCGTCTTAACTACATATAAAGGTATTTTGCAAAAGATAAGTGTAAGGGAAATCTAAATCGGTTTATTAGAACACAAATGAACATGAATCATAATAATAATAAATTAACATACATATTAGTATTTGTTTGAGTCAAATGCTTGTATCGAGTCATAATGATGTTTTGCAGGATTTCCAGGAAGTAAGGTAAAGGTTTTTCCAGAAATTTTCCGGAAACTTAAAATGAAAATTTTTGTCAGGTCATTTCTGACGGCGTCAGGGTTTATAACCTGACGGCGTCAGATTTAATTTTCAGAAATTTTTGAAAGTTTTGTTTTCATAAAAAGTTTTTATTAAAATCTCCAACTTATAATCTCCAGGAATCTGCAAAATTATCATTCCACAAGCATTATATCCTTATATATAGATTTTTCCCGCCGATGTTATGCAGGTTTTCGTGTTTGTTTTCTCAGGTTTAACAGGTTATTTTGGACAAGGAGATGTTTATGGAATCAAGCTTATGGCGATGCATTAGTCATGGAGCTTCAACATTACCTTGGAGGAAGATCTAACCGTGTAATTTCATTATCCACCAAGCGAATCAGGGGAGTATTTGATTTCATTCTTTTACTTTTTACTTTTACATCTTGTTATTTGAACATTGGGGACAATGTTCATCTTAAGTGTAAGGGGAGGGTAAAAGTACGATTTTAGAGAATACAATTGCGCTTGATTTTTGTTTGTTTAATAGTAGATGTGTAATAAAACTGAGATAAATACCTGTTAGGGCAATTTTAGTGCCAAATTTAAAATTTTTTACAACATATAGGAGTGAAACTTTGATCTTAATGAGCGTCTCACGGATAGGAGTTATATGACTAGCACAAAAACCGTACCACTAAAAAATTTTCCACCCCCAAATATGTGAGGTTCGCCCCTAGAATTGGTAGGAAAAGCATTTATGCTATGATGTGTGTACCGGTAGCACTTAGATTCTAGAACTTGCGTTAGGACCATTCCGAGGCCACAAGTGAGACTACATTCGTGTAGTTAGATTTACTACATGATAAGAGGCATTAGGATTAACCCGTTGTTTTACACCTGTGTTTTTGTTATAATTACTTTGGCTACATTGGTCAAGTAATTCTCCCACACCCTTTGCGTTGTACTCATTTTTAGTACACGATACCCCTAGTACACCCCTCAGAGCCTATCTTTTCGTTTCGACCTTTAAGCATTTTACTTAAAGGAAGAATTTGTTACACCCCACTAAAATGTACACCCAAATCGCCTTAGCCTACCTTGTATGCACTCATCTTTAGTGCATTATTGTTACAACATTTGTTTAAACCCAAGTTAATTATCTAGTTGATTACATGGTTGCTAAGTCGAGTCATATCCTTGTACATATTGTTTTGGGACGATTGGGACTCATGGGTAAAGTACTAGTGTAATGGAGTAATGGGGAAGAACATCATTTATTACCCCCATATGTGCTAATAATTTTAAAAAAGTACTCCAAGTTTTTCAATTATCTTAATTCGAGTCATTAGAATAGTAATTTGTAAAGTTATGTAAAAGTTCAAGTGTAAGGGGATGCAATGCCTCTATGATGTATTATTTTGGATGGTAGGGCAAAAGTGTATGTCAAAAAAAAAAAAAAAAAAAAAAAAAAAAAAAAAAATCGAAAAAATCAAGAAAAATACAAAAAAATGAGAAAATGAAAAATAGAAAAAACATACGGACTACCATCCCGTTTCATTTTATGTTTGTTTTATGTTTTTGTTTTTGTTTTTGTTATTTCATTTTTAGCTTAAGATTGAGTCTAGTCTTGGCTTAGCAACATTGTATAGTACATGTAATTGATCAAGATTTTTAACTCGCCACCAGTAAAATATCCTTTATCCAACCAAACCGTGTTTTCCTTTTCCTACACCTAACGTTATAACCCATTTAAAAGCCCTCTTTGATAGTTTATCTTTGGTGCTTACGCCTAGTGGAGGAGGTTTTCGATCCTTTCCCAAGCCTATGGTAATCTATTTGCTATGACAGGTAGTGAGAGATATTATCCGTTTTCATTTATGAGATTTATTTTGATGACACTTGAGAGATGTGAGTATCTAAACACTACTTGTGAGGTGCTAGTATGTAATCTCCGTGCTTATTATGATTGAAGTGGAACGATTATTTGTTGTAATTACTTTTATGTTTGCATTAAATGACCCCTAACTTGTATTTTGATTAGAATAAAAGCGCATTTGCTTGAGGACAAGAAAATCTCAAGTGTAAGGGTATTTGATGAAGCGAAAAGTGTACCACTTTTAAGGGGTCATTTAAGCCCTAAATCGTATTTATTTGATCAAATATCGACCTAAATCGTTCCTTTTGTCATTTTAGGTACTTTTGAGGAGAAATCTGGAAAAGGAGGCATTTTGGACGTTTTTGGAGCATAAAAGTGAAGAAAACGGCAAAGTCTCAAAAATCGGCTAAAAGTTACCTTTGACGGCGTCACAATTAACCCCAGACGGCGTCATGCCTTGGCAAGAAAAGTTGGACGTGAAATTTACTCATGATAAGCCAGTGAAAATAGCATGTGAATTCTGACGGCGTCACGCTTTAACTTGATCAAGGGCGTCACGGCTTAAATCAAAGAGGGACGGCGTCACGTTCACGAGCTGACGGCGTCAAGCCTTGATAAGCCAGAATGGATTTTGGAAGAGCTAAAGAGGGACGGCGTCAAGAAGGTCATCCGGGAACCCTAGAAGCGGCGAGGTGACGGCGTCACACTCCATAACGTGACGCCGTCAGATCCAAAAATCTATATATAGTTTTCTAATTTTTTGTCATGAGGGAGAGCTGAGTGTGTGGAATTTTGGGAGAAAACCCTAAGACGAATTTAGCTTCTTTTTCAAGGCTTTTTGCCTTGAGATCTTCCATGTTACATTGAAGATAAGTTATCAATTAATCATTCAATATGTCTATGTGTTGTTTGATTTTATCTTATTCTTGTCTTTTGATTAACATGTTAGGCTAAATTTATCTTGTGTTTGCTTAGATCTAATGAAACCTAGCTATTGATTATTGGTTATTAGTGTGTTATTAGTTGTATTGGATGATTGTTTATCTATGTTAGGCTTAAGAAAACTGGCTAACTTCCTATTCGGTAACTTGCTTGAACGTCTTAAGAAACATGAACCAAATGCGTACTAAAGGTTTTTATGGTTGTATTTAATGCACAAGCGAATTCTAGTGATCCCATGTTAGGAGCTTCCTAGCCGGCTCGACATAGGAGTGAAGTAGGAGCTTGTAGAGTTGGGGAAGTACGTACGCCACCCCACAAATGGTATTAAGGAATACACCCGTCATCCACGCGACTAATACACACTAATTAACTGGTAAAAGATAGTTAGGGAGTAAGGAAATCTAAGTAAACACATTTCTCTACACATAAGTTTCTCACCACATTTTATTTTCAGTTATTTATTTTATTTGCATCCGTAGTAATTTTGGGTTAGTTGACTAGCGACTAATTCCGCCCACTCTTTCAAACCCGAGATTTTACTTGCTTTCATAAAAAATTATAAAAACATAAAAAGAATCTGCTTCAACCCTTAGACCTAATTAGAGTAGTCTTTCATACCTAACGAACACTATTCCCTGTGGAGAACGATCAATCCCCCGTACTTACCACTACACTATACTACATCGGTCAGGTACACTGCCTGGTGGGGTTGTAAGCCTCTTGAGATCCCTCGAGAGGTAAAACCTGTTGTAAGGTTACAAAACCACGCATCAGTGATACTCTTGGTGGTGGAGACATTTGTGAGCTTGGGTAATTATGAGTGGATGAGGATGGAGATATGGAAGAAGGGGATATTCTAAGAGTGGTGAGTGTTTTGGATGGTACATTGGTAGGTTGAATAAGATGTGAGGTGTTGTGAATGAGATTGGAATAATTGTTTAGGGATTGATCATGCTCTTCATATGAATCATATGGAAGAGATGAATGGGTATTTTTGGGAGTAAAGATGGGTGATTGGTTATTATGATGAGGTTTGTGAAAGGGTTCATTGGAATGAGCTTGAGGATTGAGAGTATAGTTGGGAACAAATGTGGCTGGAGGTGTCGGTTGTTTAGCCACATCATTTGTTGAGATGGACTTGTTTCGGGGGTTTGGTTTTCTTCGGGTTTTTCGGTCATCCTTGCTAACCTTGAGGTTTTTGGCTTTGGTTTGATGGGAGATGGCGTGATGAGATGATGGAAGGTTATGAGGAATAAGAGTGTTTATAGTGTAGGATTGATGGGATTAAGGAATGGATAATTTGTTGGATGGATTGGAAGTGAATTTTGGGAAGTGTAGGATGAAATGGGCTAAAAATTAGAAAAGGAGACAGCACCTTCGACCATCAGATGGCCGGTCCCCTTAAATAAGGGGCCGGTCCCCTTAAACATTAAGGGGGCCGCCTTATGATTTAAGGGGGCCGCCCATCTGGTGGTTTCCAGATTACTAGAAATGGGTTTTTGGCAGAAAATTGTAGAAAGGGTTGTGTTTTTTTTTTTTTTTTTTGGGGTTTAGTTTCAAGCAATTCCAACTCTTTGAGGCAATTAAGAATGTAATAGATATCTATGAAAAACATGTTAATTAAAGAGATTAAGGAAACAAGTAATTTCATCTAGCATGTAAACATACTCATCAAGCAAGTAATATATATGGACTAGGAAACAATAAACTACACCAAGTATTTTCTAAATTATATCTAAGTGGGAAGATTAATGAACTATTAGATGGATTCTAATGTGTGCCTATGTGCAATAAATGGGAACTTAAGATAGCATGGACTTCTAGACTTGTTACAAACAAAATCTTAATAGACAAACCATGGTCCGCTTGATTTGACTTAGTTCACTTATAAATGTCATTTACATAAATATAGATGACAAATATGAGATCACCATGCATGATTTAAAGAAATGTTTTTAGCATTATTCAACAATGTTTGAAAGTGGGTTTTTATGTAGATGTGAAAGTTATTTGAATAAAATAGATTAGGTTTTATTTCAAAAATGTGTTTATGAAAATGGGTAAAAAGAAATTCCCAATCTTTGACTTTGATCAAAATAGAATTATGGACATAGATTAAAAAATGAGATAGTAAAACATGTTAATAGAAAAGTGAAATAGTCACTTAAAAATCATTTTTCCAAAATGTGAGGTTTCTGTATATTTTTAAAGATACTAGATTTTTGACAACAAATACCATTAATTCTAGATTTAAAAAAATGGTTGTTAAAGATCTCATGCTCAAGGGAATTGGTTAAGACTATTGTCACATGCTACCCTTTTCTACATCTCCTATGGTCATAAGGAAGTGATGACGAAATTCTATATGTTTGATGCGAGAGTGTTGAATGGGGTATAACCTAACATCTATAGCTCCTTTGTTGTCGCACACTTATCTAACTTGATGCCATATTCTACGAGAGCTTGTTTCATCCATAGTTTTCTAACGCGAGAAATCTAATCTTACTTCTATGTTAATGATTAATCCACTTAACTCATTTCACTTCATCACCAAGAGTTTTCTAATAGTGGGCATAGAAGATTTCCATTTTAAATTTGAGAAGGCTAAATGAGTTCGACAGTGAATACTTCATTTAATACTTAGGGGGCTAACTAATGGGTTTCTAGTTTATTAAATCATAAAACGGATATAACTAAAAGTGTAAATGCAATGCAACCTATCAAACTAAGCATATCCTAAGGCAATGATTAATAAGACTATATGTATGAAGTAACTACTCATGAAATTTAAAAAGAGAACGTACCTTATGTCCAGCTTTTCTTCAAATACTTCAAGGTGATATATTGACTTATAGAAGCCAATCATAGATGAGTTTCCGAATTATTCAATGAGTGACGATTTAGCCACTTGGTCCCCATTGTCCCATTTGTCCAAAATTGTTTGAACCAAATATGGTTTGCATTTGCATGTATGGTGAAAGTATTCCCCAAGGGTTGAAACTTGGTTGAAGTGAATAATTCCACATTGGGTGATTATTATTATTAGAAAAGTTTTGTCTACCTTGATTTCTTCTAGGTTGAGGGGTTTTAGACCGAGGATGAGGATTATTTGGTCTATTTGGAGGTGGAGTTTTAGATCTTAATTTCGGTTTAGAAAATCCGGTTTTGGCTTTTAATGATGGTTTATAAAAACTTTTTACTTCCTCATCACTCGCAATAGGTATTTTTCTATCTTTTATAAGCATATACTTAGGTTTTGACTCTAATGGTTTTTGTTTACTAGATTGACATTCAAACTTTACATTTTTATTTTCACTAGTTGAAACATTATTTGAGTTGAATCCTAGACCGGTTTTATCTCCCGAAGTTCCTTGACCACTTATTATTTTCTTAAGTGAGTTACTGCTATTTTTAAACTTGTCAAGTTTGGAAATTTCATCTTTAAGTTTTTCGTTTTCATTTTTGACCTCTAAACATGTTTTATATTCTATAAAAACTTCTTTACCTTTTTCTAAATGTTGTAGTTTAATTTTTAATTCGAGTACTTCATTTTCTAATCGATTATTAATATGTTTTAGTGATTTATTTTTAGCCATGACTTTTTGACCTAATTTGCATAACCTATTATATTCATTATCTAGGTCTTTTTCTTCTAATGACTGATTTTTGTCACTAAAGTATTCGGTTTCGAAAAGTACCTCATTCGATGTCTTTGCCATAAGACATTTTTCGTCGTTTGCTTTGTCCGCTTCGTCTTTGTTGCTATCACTCCATGCTCCACTAACAAAGGCACTTTGGTAATCATAACCCGGTGGCTTTGGACATTTGCCAATGAGATGGTTTGGGCTTCCACATCTAAAGCACTTTCTTTTCCCGTAGTTATCATTCCTATTTCTTTGAAGCGATCTTCTTTCATCTCGTGGTTGTCTTGTGAATCTTCCTCGTCTCTTTAGAAATTTCTTGAACTCTCTTACGGCCATAGCATATTCTTTGTTATCACTCTCGGAGGTTGAGCTATCCTCTTCACTAGATTCCTTCCTAGCTTTCAATGCAATTGACTTCCTTTCCTCTCTTTTTCCTTTGCCCATCTCGGAGTCTTTCTTTATTATTGCTTCGTTGACTTTCAAGTTGCCGATCAACTCGTCAAGTTGAAGAGTTGACAAGTTCTTCGATTCTTCAATCGCCGTAACCTTAGCCCGCCATTTTGGATGAAGAGCCCTAAGAAATTTCTTAACAAAATTCTTACTAGAAAAATTCTCATCAAGTGCTTTTAAACTTGTGATGATAGTGTTAAACCTAGCAAAAGCATTATCTATTGATTCCTCTTCCGAAATCGTAAATTGTTCATATTGTTGAACAAGAAGATCAATTTTATTATCTTTAACTTGACTATTACCTTGGTGAGTTATTAGTAAGGAGTTCCAAATTTCTTTTGCGGTTTCACACATAAAGATCCTTTCGTATTCTTTACGTGGTAATACATTATAAATAACCATTTTTGCCTCATTATTTTTAGCTAGTTTCTTTTTTAAATCATCATTTTGCTTTTCAAAAGGTACAATTTCATCACTTTTAGTTAAAGGATTATTTTGAATAGGGGGAAATCACCATAGGTAATAACATGCCAAAGATCAAGATCTTTTGATTTCACATAAGTTTTGAATCTATTTTTCCAATAAAGAAAACCATCACTTTCAAATAGCGGTGGTCTTTGCATAGATTTCCCTTCTAAATATTTTTCCGATTCCATAGATCGATTCAAGTTTTAAAATACAATATATTTTAAAAATCTTGTTTGACGTGGCTCTTGATACCAATTGTGGAAAACTAGAAGGGGGGTTGAATAGTTTTACGTCTTTTTAATTTTATTATGAAAACTTTATTTACTTATAAAAACTTAGATTCAAATTTATGTGAACTCAACTCTTGAACAATATGAACAAATATAAATAAATCTAAATTAACAATGCAAATAAAGTAATGAAATGAAATGCAAGATAGAGATGGAAAGATCTAACCGAGAGACAAGAGATTTATAGTGGTTCGGCTACAAGGACACCTTCCTTGCCCTACTCCACTCCCCGAGCACCAAACTCAAGAGTTTTCTTCACTATGTCAACAAGCTCCCTTATGGCGGAGAAAACCTTACACAACTTTCGCTTACACCGGTTTAACGACACAAAGCTAGATGTCGAGTTCTAATCGTAGCTAGAACCAATCTCACAACTTAAATTACAACTGCTTCACAACTTCTTCTTCACGAATTCTTCTCAACTTCTTTACTACAACTACACACCTTCTTCACAACTTCTTCACGACTTCACACCTTCTTCACAATAGCTTCACACCTACTTCACTACCTAGCACTACTTGTATGTTCTTCTTCTTCTTCACACCTTCACTACTTACACACCTTCACTTCTTCACAACTTGACTACTTACACACTAATATAGCATAATCAATTATGTTCACACCTATCTAACAAATATACAAAACTTATACACAAATGAATGAATAATTACACAAACAACTTAGATAGCAAGATGATACTAAGTTGTAATACTTCTTCTCTAGTGGTTGAAGGAGTATTCTTCTTTTGCACTTGGGTGGTAGAAGCTTGGATCACTTGGAAACCAATGCTTAAGAGAATATGATCAAATGATTTTAGAAAGGATTTACAAGGATTAGAGGAGATTTAGAACAGAAGGTTTGGGGTGCAAAAGGTGAGGAAAAAGTCCAGAGATGAACCAGTATTTATAGGCAAATCTGAAGCCTACTGGAGCGGGGCGGTCCCCTTAAATAGGTGGCCGGCCCCCTTAAAATTAAGGGGACCGCCTAGTAAAATTAAGGGGGCCGCCCATCTGACCGTTGCCCAGATTTGTCTTTTTGTGGGGAAGGTTTTTCTGGAACATTTTTACCATTTTTGGTTGAAAATTTGAATTCATAATTTTATAAAAGATTAAACATTTTTATTTAATACCAAAAATGATTTTCTAAAAGATATAAAATGTTTTGGGTCATTTTATAAAAATTCTAGTGATTACGAAAATGTTTCTTTGATCATATAATGCATTAAGCATTTGTTCATTCATACCTTAAGTGATTAAGTTGTAGAAATGAATATTTCCAACTAAATACTTGTTTACTTAATAAGTTTATGTTTGATGAGTTTACATTTTGTGATCATCAAAACATAGAGATATGAATAAGTATTGATAATGTTTTTAGGCATTATTTATATCAACAGGTTACTTACATTTTATTAAAATAAATATCTAGAAACTAACCAAAATAAACATACAAATGTGTTGGACTATCCATAACCCAAAACCCATGCCCAAAACACATGACCCATGGAGCTTGACCCAAAACCCGTGGCCCATATACATGACATCATGCATGACATCAGAAATGGGTAAAATCCATGACCCATGACCCAAAGTTCATAACCTATGACCGAAAATCCATAACCCATGACCCATAATGTCTATAGCATCATGCATGATATCAAATAACCCATGGATCATAACCCATAACCTAAAACCCAGAATTTAAACCCAAAATCTGGACTGGTACTACTAGATAACCTCTAGAAGACTTGCAAGCTCGAAGACATGGGTTGCTAGGCTTCGTCATCATCAAGATCACTGAAGTGAATCTTGTTGTTGGTTCTTCTCATTTGTCCAAGACATGTTGTGTTAGGTAGTGGTGTTGGGATTTGTTCTTCCATGATAAAGGAACTCAGTATGTAGCCTTGTACCAGATAAAGTGTAGACGACGTAGGTATGGTTCTACCTCATGGAAGAACCCATTATCTAGCCTTGTACTGGTTAAAGTGTAGGCGACGTAGGTTTGGTTCTACCTTGTGGAAGAACCCGGTATTTAGTTTTACACCAGAAAAATGTATGCGACGTTGTAAAGGCTTCTCCACCAACATAAGGAGCTTGCGGTGTGTAGTGATTACAAACTCTCGAGTTAGGTACTCGGGGAGTGGAGTAGAGCAAGGAAGGTAACCTTAAAGCCGAAACACTATAAATACTTGTGTTGTGGTTGTGTCTCTCTATCTTTATCTTGTGACATTAGTCGATCTAAAAGTTTTAAAACAAAATTTTAATTGGTAAAACTATTCAACACTCCCCCCCTTCTAGTTTTCTACAATTGGCATCAGAGCTTCGTTACCAAGTTTCTTAAAGTATATTGTACTTTAAAAACTTGAAAAGATCCTTGTATGTTTTGAAAACTTCAAAGAAGGAAAATCTTTGTAAAAACTGACATAAAATCTATTTTTACAAAAAGAATAAACCATCTATGCTTGTAAAAACAGTTTTTATTTTATGAAATCTTCATGATAGGAATCTTCAAAAACTTCATTCTATTAAAGGAAAAAATGAAGTTTGCAAATAAAGAAGAACCTAAAAGAGCTGTCAACCTGCTTTACCAAAGAGTATGCAGGTTTTTTAAAAGCTCATGAAGTATTTCACGTCTATCTAAGAAAATCTAGCAAAGGTATGTTTTCTCACTAATAGGTGTTGTCTTAAAAAGTGCTAGTTGTGTAAAGTTAAAGTACTTGTCTAGATGTTTATCTCTTATGTTAACATATGCATGATCTCTTTTCAAAACTTCTTAGCTGATTAATGATATTGTATTCATGTGTATTGTTTGTCACATTCACATCTTTCAAAACATTTCTTTTCACAAACGATCACATTCCATCAAATGGTCAGGAATAGTATTCCACTCCATCAATCCTCAATTCCTCAATCAAAATTCATTACATTCATTTCTTAAAGACTCTCTAAATGAAAAGATTAAGTTGACGCAAAGAAAATTTTTTTTCATCTTAATCATCATAATCACATCAAAGTTACTCATCCATTCTATTGCCAAACTATCTCACGGAAATGTATTTTCTCTCATTCAAAACTCTCCTCATAATATTAGCTTTAGTTACTTAGGATCAAATATCATATAAATAAATGAACTAAAAAGAACTAGTGACAAACAATACATAGAAAACAAACATTCAAAACATTTGTGTCTACAGTCTTCCTGGATCCGTTCAACATAACGGACCGGATCCCTTTTGGAAAGGATCCGGCAGAACCGGCATGACAGACACCTGTCTATACCCTTCAAACATCACAGACAAAATTCTCTCTTCCCTCTTTCTCTAACACCCCAACCCGAGAAGGGTCTAAGTGTAATATTATGGTGTCAATCAGAACATATAACGCAAGCGGAAGACTTCTTATTAAAACACTAAGTCAAGAAATACAAAGACTTACAAAACATAATCCCAACAATATTCTTAAATGAAATACATATTCAAAGCACAGTGTCTAAAATCATAAATCCAACAATGGGGAGACTAATCAGGGGTAGGTCCTCTACTCTCAACACTCATGCCCAGCATCCCGCTTATAACCTGCCGCAGAGAAAAGAAAATGCGGCTGAGTTAACGCTCAGTGAACAGATATAAACATATGAAAGGTAATAAGTATAAACGAAATGAATAAGCGAATGAATCCAAGAGAACCTGCTGAACAAGATTAGAATATGGAACATATGGAAGAGGTCGTAGCATAATAATGAACATAATGTGGATATCAATATCAAGGAAATGCCCAACAAATCATATAAAAAATTGTACATGGACTAGCTAGCACGATGTACCAAATAGTGAAATGAGATGTATTGCACACACACAAGTCCATTCACAAGCATATATCAAATCATAATTGAACAAATACCTAGGATGCATCCATACACTCCCTTCAAAACAGATATACATATGGCAGTTCTAGACTAAACATACATACAATATACATGGGCCAGGTTCACTATTAATCAAGGTTACAAAAATCACGAATCGTCGGGCGGTCGACTACCTTGTAGCTTGTAATCGGTCTAGGCGGGATTAATCGGTGATTAATCGGATTGGCATTACTGAAAAATTTTAGTTATTTCCGGCAAGTTTTGTGTATTTCCGGTGAGTTTTAGGTATTTTCGGCAAGGTATTATCTAAAAAACAACTTGTAATAGACTTAAACAGTTACTATAAGTGATCAAAATAAGTTTACAGTGAGTTTTGGGTACTTTCGGCAAGATTTATAGGTTTTTGGAAAGTTTGACCACCACTGACCGTCGTTGATCGCCATTGACCACGGTTGACCTATTTGTTTGACCCAGTTACATAAATCGGCAAGGTCGGTGGCCTTGTAGCACCTAATCGGCGATTAATCAGCCTTCTAGACCTTTTTTTTGCAACACTGCTATTAATAGCAATATAAATCAAATAGGAACGCTATGGACAAAAACCCACCTCCACAGAAAGTGTCAATACCATTGGTGCATCAATGGCATGGCCACGGACTCCCGATAACTGGCTACAAATATGGGCAACATACATAGGCATAGCACATGCAATCTATTGATAAGGGATAATCATAAATTATCCAACTCAGATAATAGCTATAGAACATAGCATGAAACGAATAATCAAACGAATACTAAACAAATATGGATCATATCAAACGAATCATATAAAAGAAAATGAATCTAAGTCAAGGGTCAAAATGTCATGAGAAATCCCTATTGAAAAGAGATAGAATATATGTACCTTATGAAATGCAAGCAATAGGGCAAAAGTACACAAGAAAGAGAATCACTCTGACTTCACCGGATCTACACGAATTATAATCATATATTACTTATACGTTCATTAAAGTCATAACGGATTTTAAATACTTATTAGCTCATTCATTAATGTGTTTTAGGGTTTCACAAGTGGAATAGTAAGTATTCATAACATAGGTTTAAAAGTATCTCGGATTGGTTTTCAAATGAATTAGGAGCAAAACATGTTAGGTTAAACCAAATCCTTAGCTTATGTTATAATTCAGATTTTATCACGCTCAAGTCCCTTTGTTTATGAATTTAAAACCATACTTATGTACTTACTGAGGTGCTCAAATAATTATCATAGATACTTATACATGTTAGGTAATTACTGTAATTTTTTCTAGCTTTTATTTCAAAGGGAAAGTACCATTTCAAAAATCATCTTTCCAGACCTACCCAGAAAGTTAACTGCACATACATACATAAAGTTTGCCTTTAATTAACCCATTCAGACACTTCAGAAAACTCCACAAAAATTCCAGGAACTCACACATAACTTAATATCACCCCTGTAAAAGGAGAGCTCGTAACTCCTTGTGGTTTGGAAACTAAAAATAAAAAATATCGACTGATTTTCAGACTCAGATTCACAGTTTTGACAACTTATCTTCTAAAAATCAAAAAGCTTACTTCCCGACCTCCAATAACCACGAAACTTATATATTCAGAAAGTACACTGAAAGAACTTATGTTTAGACTCAAAAATCACTTAAAAACAAGTTGCTATCATAAAGTTTCACCTCTTGCAATTCGACCTAAATTCTGGACGGCATGGGACACACAAATTCACAAACAAACCCTAACTTATTAAAACCCTAACCGACCCAAAACACACCAAAATCGACAATTTGATTATCCATGACTCTTAAACCATATTTATTCAGATCTTAACATGTTTAAAGACTTTATACAACCCACACAAATCATCCACACAATCACACACACACGACGCCCATTTTAACGAAACAAGTATACCTATTATGAGATCTGATTATAACACATGCTTCATAGGTTTATTAGTCAAGATTACACATGCACAAAAGCCCTTAAAGTCGACACGCAATCATACATACTCACACATAAAATGACGATCCAAACAGTCCACAAAAATCACAAACAAAGCCCTAATTCATCTCATTAATTTTGTACGCCCATTATTAATTTTTCTAGGGTCATTCCAGATTTAGAAGCAATGTTATAAAGACCAGATTAGGGTTGTAATATAATGGGTCGAATCACAGCAACATGGGACGATCAAAAGAGAAAACAATAAGTCGAATTCAGATCAGAAAGCTTAGGTCGATTGGAACAGAAATTAATGGATCGCATATACAAAGTTTAGTAAGTTATAGTTGTGATTCTTATGGCGATTTCATATGTTTTTTTAAAGATAATCGAACAGCCCAACCCTTACACAGATTGTACGAGCATGCATACAAGATATTGATTACGTTTCATTGTTTGTTATATCCAGATTATACACAATTTGGTTGTGTGTGTCGAATGAAAAACAAAGAGAACAAGAGAGTCAATGTAACCTGATGTCGATTAGGGCAGAAGGAAAGCGAATAGGGACCAAGAAACAAAGCACACGAACACCCCATGACTGCTACACCGCTCGCCTTCTTCTTTCTTCTTGTCTGCCAAACGAATAGGTTTCCTAGTTTTTGTGTTTTTATGAAAGTCGTATAAAGGAGAGGAAGAAAAATAAGGCCGTATGTGATAAAGGGGGAACGTGTGTTTTGATTTAGGAAGGTTATAATTATGATTGATTTGTGTTTTAATTTTGCTTGATATTATGGCGTGAACAAAGGGCTTACAGGGTGGAATCCTTATCTCATAATTATTGTCAGTCGTATGGGAATGGGCCAAGAAAACGTATACAAGTCTTAAAGAGGTTTAGGAAAGTTATAATTTGTTACAAACTTTATATTAGGCATTTTACTTAGGTTAACTTTATTTAAATGCATTAATATTCATAACATATAGTTTTAGGCTTGTTTTAAATATATCAAAACTTAGGTTAGGCTTCGAGTTAATTAAAAAAAGATGAAATCCAAATTTTAGGGTTTTACACTTTCTCTATTTCAAACAACCAAAAACACACACACTCTCAGTCTAAGCACTAAATCATCCACATTGGTCTCCTAATCACCTTCTTGCGGAATCACATCTTCCTAAAACTTCTCTTAATCTAGATTAAAGGTTCTGCTCTTTATCAAAAGTTAATCAGCTAGGTTAATTAAATCATTCCTACAAACTTAAGTATGTAAAATTGAAATTTTCAATTAAAAAATTGTCTTCCATCTCATACGGATAATCCTTTAAAATAATGGATTGAAAGACTTATTTAACATTGTTAATACAACTAAAAACATAATACTTAAGCAGTCAACCAACTTTTGCTAATCTTCTTAGAAAACCCATTTGATCAACTCTTGATAAAGAAAATATGAAGTGTCTTTAACCAAAATTGTTCATACAAATAAACCATAAAAATGTTTATTTATATTTTACGATCTTCTAATGTTTTGTCGATAACAAACGTAAAATCATTTTGACAAGATACATAAAATACGTAACGCTTTGAGCCAAAAGTTTACTAACTCATTTCATTAAAACATAAACATATTTACTTAACAAGTTTACATAAAACCAAAACCATTTTATAAAAATACTTAAGTAACTTAATTACTTACATTTTATAAAATACATGTTACTTGTGACAATAAACTAGGAAATACGTTGACTATCCATGACCCAAAACCAAGTCCATAACCCATAATGCATGGAGCTTGATCCATAACCCATGACCCATTGCATGACATCATGCATGACACCAACATGGGTAAAACCCATGATCCATGACCCAAATTCCATAACCCATAACCCAAAGCCCATAACCCATGACCCAAGTTGTCCTTGGCATCATGCATGACATCATATGAACCATGGATCATAACCCATAACCCAAAACATGGAATTATAACCGAAATTCCGGACTGATGATACTAGATGGCCGGATCCCTGGGTTTACACTAGCCGGATCCCTTTGGGAAGGGATCCGCTACCGGGTGAACAGTACTCAGTTTTGCCTATAAATAGTGAGCCATTTCTTTCTTATTCCTCACCCCTTTTAGACATATCATCTCTCTATGTTCTAAACTCTCGAACCTCAGATCCAAGGATCTTTCTAAGTAATCTTTCTTTGTGATTCTCTAGCTTCCTTCTAAAAAGGCGAGATCACAACCTCTCGGAGACTTGCAAGCTCGTAACATGAGTAGCCAAGATTCTTCTTCTCTTCAAGATCACAGAAGTGCATCTTTTTCTTTCTTTTTCTCAAGGGTGTTGTAGATGTGTTGAGTTGTTAGGTGTAAAAGGACGTTGGTTCCTTTAGTTGTGTTGTGCTAGATGTGTTAATCGGGTAGTGGTTCTTCCTTTGTAATGGACACCCGGTATCTAGCCTTGTACATGATAAAGTGTAGGCGACGAAGGTTTGGCTCTACCTCGTGGAAGAGCTCGGTATTTAGCTTTGTACCGGATAAAGTGTAAGCGACGTTGTGAAGGCTTCTCTGCCGGTGAAAGGAATTAGTCTTGTGTAGTGTTTATGGAACTCTCGAGTTGGGTACTCGGGGTGTGGAGTAGAACAAGGAAGGTGTCCATGTAGCTGAACCACTATAAATGCTTGTGCTGTGGTTGTGTCTCTCTATCCCTTTCTCGTAGTTTACTTTTATATGCTTTTCTACTATCAATACCCAACACGTCAAAACTAGATTGACATAAGTCGATTTAAAAGTTTTAAAACGAAGTTTTAATCGGTTAAAACTATTCAAACCCCCGTTCTAGTTTTCTATAATTGGTAGCAGAGCTTCGTTACCAAGTTTCTTAGAGTATATTGTACTTTAAAAAATTGATACGATCCTTGTATGTTTCGAAAACTAAAACGAAGGAAAATATTTGTAAAAAATTGACATCTAACTCATTTTTACAAAAATAATAACGTTTTCTATATTTGGATATTGATAAAGTTGGTATAACATTTAAATTTTTCTAACATAGCTCTTTTTAGAAATCTTCATGTTGGAAAGCTCTTTAAAAGCTCGTGAAGTATTGCTCATCTAGGAGTGCTCTCACTCTCAAAGATAATATGGCAAAGGTATGTTTATTTTTCCTTTTTAGATGTTCCTTGTCTGTGATTGAAAAGTGTTGATTTATATGGTACACACTTACTTGATATGTTTGTATCTACATGACTTGATCTTCAAAAACTCTTTAGTACATTTATCTTTTTCAAAAAAAGAGTCATATCAACACAAAAATCCTTTTAATTCAAATCATAACTCTCAAAAGTCTCTCTTCACTAACTTCTCAAACCGCTAGGAAAAGTTTCCCAGAACACTCGTCTATCCTCATCTTAAAACACAACAACTTGTCCTTTTTCTACTTCTTGCCTACTCTTCCATCTCGTTGCCATGAGACAACTTTCTCACTCCTCAATCTCACTGAAGAAATGAAGACAACACTATTACGACTCACCACTTTTCTATTCTCATCTCAAAAGATACCTACGGCAACTTATCCTCTGTCGTGTTTCTCTCCTTTCAATTCTAATCATTGGAGAGGTCTCTCAGTACGATCTATCTCCTAACTATCCCTCATATTAAATGTTTAGGAATGTTAGTCATGATATACGTTAAAACTAGTTAATAAAAACATTACTAAAACACCAAACACTATCCTTTTCTCGACTGTCTTCCCGGATCCATACATTATAACGCGCCGGATCCCTTTTCAAAAGGATTCGGCGGAATCGGCACATCAGATAACAGTTTATGTATTTCAAACGTAAACAAACAATCTCTTTTCCCTCTCATTACACCAAAAATGATCAAAACCAAAACTCTCTCACTTTAGGGTTTCATCTTCCTCAAATTCAATCTTCTAATCATCATTATAAGTAAATACATCATCTCTTTTTACTTTTTCCTCTAATTAAATTCTAAGGTTTTTGTATATCGAGAGTTAATTCAAATGAGTATAATCAAACCATTCAAATGTTTTCTAAATAAGGAGTTCATTTAAAATTGAATTACTCTAAACTAATCAAAGTTTGGCATTGTTAATAAAATGAAACCTTTATCATAAATCCCATTTGATCAAGTTTTGATAACAAGGTTAACTAAAACACTCATAGACACTCTCACACGATTCATATTCCATGTAACATAAAGCTTCTTTTTTTTTAATTCTCTAGGATCAAAATGCCTAAATCTACCCAACAAGACCATCATGATACCGCTCATTACATCCCTAGATATCAGCGCAAGGATGATCTCTCTCCCAATGATCGGAAATTTTTTAAAATGCTCCAAAAATGCCTCATTCATGAAGGACGTGTCATTGAGGAATCCTTTCTTAATGATACAAATATTTGTCAAGTCTTTTCCGCAATCAACTTTGATTGTCTTCTTAACATCAATGAACAAATTTGCCCTGTGTTCATTTTCCAATTCTACAAAAGTGTTCGGATCATCCGAAATGATGACGAAACTATTTCCTTCTCCTTCACAATAAACAACCAAAACATTGTCCTACCTCTCACTACATTTGCCGAAATTCTTCAAATTCCAAGCCGTGGAATTTGCATGTATTCCAATGATTGGTCCATCGCCAATCAACACCTTCCTCTAGATTCTTACCATACCTACCTTACTCCTCTTGACGAACCCGCCTTAGTTCGAGATACCATTTTCATAAAAAGAACCGATCAATCTCGAATGACTCGCAACAAGGAAGTCATTCATCGTGATCCCTTTCAAATGGAACTCTTTGAAATGATTCCAACTTACAAAAAGTGGGAAGAAATTCTTAGGGAAAATGTCATTTGTTTGGTCGGGAATAAAGACCACCCTAATACCTATCTAGTTCAAATGATCTTTTGCCTCATTCACCAAAAACCTTTAAACCTCGCATACTACATCGCCAAAAGAATGGTTGGTGTTTTCAAAACTAACAAAATGGTTCTTCCATATGGTATGCTCCTCATACGTCTCCTTAGGTACGTTAGTATAATCCAATCCTCTCCAATCACCGATGACCATGCTCTTGCAAATCATATCATGGTACCCCTCGCCTAAGGTCGTGCCAAAAGATTCTTGGTCAATGGCAAAAGGCCTCGTCCTCTCTCAGATTCCTCCGATGAAGTTGAAGCCGATGAAGACAATCCTATTTCAAACTACCGCCTTGATCCAATCTCATATATCGAACAACTTCCCAAACTTCCCAAAGAAACTGAAGAATTCAAGCAAACAAAGGGAATGTTCAAGTGTCTTGCTCATTTTATCGCAAACATGGGCAAGAAGAAAAAGTGAAGAGATTGAAAGTTGTGGTTTAATCATCTTCTGAATAATTTTAAAACAATTGTAGTCATTTATCTTTTGAACTATTGTACTTGCCCACTATGATCTCTTCTGAATGTTTTTTTGGTCATACTTATGTATGTTTGACATATTTGATCATATGGTTAGTACAGTGCCATATTTCATTTGATTATCTATTTATACTACTACGTACTCTACTTGCTGTACCAGACATGTATCTATGTATAAGTGTTGCCTGAGTTGTTAAATATTATATTCTACATGTGAGCAATAATCTACGAGCCCACTGTGAAGTAATTAGTCTCAGAAGCTGGATCCCTTAGTTTTAACTGGCCGGATCCCTTTTGAAAAGGAACCGGCAGATCCGGCCAAACAGAGTAAGTTTTATACCACCTCTTATCACCCTCAACCTTCTAAACCTTATTAAACTAGTTATCCATCTCCTACTAGTCACATTAGAGCTAATCTTGAGGTTAGTAGCTCTTTTAAACTCTTAGGAAAAACTTAAGTTTCTTCCGAGATGTTTATGATTTATCATTTCGAAGATAATCATCATTTTCCTATCCCACCTCTTGCATCACCTCTCTCTGAACATAATACACTTACTTACACAATAAATAAATTTTTCACAAATTTATTTCAACCATTTCTATCTCAAAATGCTCTAAAACAAATATTTTAATTCTTATGATTTTTAAATAATTTTAAAAAATTTCATTTCAGCTTTTCCTGAATTCTACAAATATTTAACACTTAGTGATATGATTATCTTAACCTGTATTCACTTATTGGCTTTCTTTAGATTTCTTTCTTCTCTCTAAAAACCATTAATGGCAACCCCTCATCATTAGTCTTAAACCACTCACGTTTCTCTTATTTAAAACACCTTCTCACACTCATTACAACAAGAAATATAGGTCTGCAATGGCTAGATCCTAATCATTTTTTCCTCTCATCTGATCTGTTAACCGGATCCCTCAACTAAAGCTAGCCGGATCTCCGTTGAAAAGGATCCGCTGGATCCGGGCAAACAGACACAGGTATAATCACTTATAGCCTTCCAAAACTCAACTTTATCCATTCACACACTCCACACTACCTTTAATAAATCTCCTAGAAGATTGTATCACTGTAGTTGATCTTGGTGCATGCAAATCATTGCAATTCAAAGGATTTTAGTGGTTGCCTCAAAACATGACTAAAGCACCAAGTGCAAGATCATCCACTAGAAGCCCTCCAAGAAAAACCACACGTATTGTGTATGAGATATCCTCAACCGAAACCTCACCCATTAAGACACCCTCTACTAGAACACCTCTCTCAAACTACATCACAACTTGCTTCCAACAAACGAACCTCGCCACAACCTACTTCCCTTGAACCAACACCTATCCCAACTCAACCCATACAAACCTCACCTCTTCTACCTCAACTACTTTCTTTTACCACACCTCCTACCTCTCGTCACCCATTCTTGAACACATTGGAGGACTTACCTCCTAGAACCTTCAATCCACCACCATTGCTCACATTCTCATCTATTTAGAGAATGTCAACTCAACCTCCATCCCACAACATAGATGTTGACACAAACATACCACCACCTATAGCAAACTTGCCTTCCTCTCCTCCACCCAGAAATGGTCCATTTTGGGTTATGAGAAGATGTCAACCATCTCAACCACCTCATCCAAACAATGACACACTTCCTCCTATACATACTTTTCCACCAACACCCGTGGTACATCCACAACCTTTTCACCTAGATGCTTCCAACTCAAACATGCCTAAAGAACCTTCTATCTTAGGCCCCTACCAATCAAGTCATGAGGAGACTTGTTTTTATTACCAACACACTCAAACCTTGGTACATGACTTACGTAATGAAATGCATTTCATGTTTCATCACCTTCTTGAACGTCTAGAAGATGTCAGCAAACCTAACCATCCCTAGAAACCTTAAAGTACAAACACAAGTGGTCTTCCTCCTCTAGTCTTAGGCTTAGATTTTGTCACTAGGACTTTTTCATGTTAGATCATTTCCTTAGTTTTAGAGAATTGAACAATATTGTTTCATTTCTCTTATTTTTATTAAATGGATCTTCATGATTATGTGCTTCTTATTTATGTGAGCATGATTGGTGTGATTATTACTTGTTTTCATATCTTTTTTCGATCTTCTACTTCTGCTAACAAAGTTGCAGGTAGTCGGATCCCTCAGTTTATACATGGCGGATGCTTTCTGAAAAGGATCTGGCGGATCCGGGCATGCAGACTACTAACAGAACTCTTATGAAGTTCAATTTTCAGCAAAGGGACAACATATACATGTTTTCTAACCTTTCTTTTGTAGATTTTTAAAACTACACATGGAGTACTTGACGCCCTCAATAAGGGGGAGCCTTCGCCTAAGCAAAACCATTGCAAATACTTTGATCAAGCCTTAGTCTCCCTAATTACTTAACGCCCTCAACAAGGGGGAGCAACCGTCAAGGGGGAGCAACTAAGAACTTCTTACTCTCTTTACTCCATTTTACACCTTTCTTTCATTTTTTTTCTCTAAAAACTTGCATTCGGGTTAGTTTCTTCTCGACACTCTTTTTGTTTCGACAAAAAGTGGCAGAAAAGAGTAAAAATTTAAATTCAAAAACTTACGAATTTTATCGTTTTACTTAAAATAATTTTATGTTTTATCATCAACAAAAAGGGGGAGATTGTTAATACAAATAAACCTTAAAAACGTTTATTTATATTTTACGATCTTCTAATATTTTGTTGATAACAAACGTAAAATCAGTTTAACAAGATATATAAAATACGTAATGCTTTGAGCCAAAAGTTTACTAACTCATTTCATTAAAACTTAAACATATTTAGTTAACAAGTTTACATAAAACCAAAATTATTTTATAAAAACACTTAAGTAACTTAGTTACTTACATTTTATAAAATACATGTTACTTGTGAAAATAAACTAGGAAAGACATGGACTATCCATGACCCAAAACCAAGTCCATAACCCATAACCCATGGAGCTTGATCCATAACCCATGACCCATTGCATGACATCATGCATGACACAAAAATGGGTAAAACCAATGACCCATGACCCAAAGTCCATAACCCATAACACAAAGTCCATAACCCATGACCCAAGATGTCCTTGACATCATGCATGACATCACATGAACCATGGATCATAACTCATAACCCAAAACCCGGAATTGTAACCCAAAGTCCGAACTGATGATACCAGATGGCCGGATCCCTGGGTTTACACTAGCCGGATCCTTTTGGGAAGGGATCCGCTGGAACCGGGTGAACAGTGCTCAGTTTTGCCTATAAAGAGTGAGCCATTTCTCTCTTATTCCACACCCCTTTTAGACATATCTTCTCTTTATGTTCTAAACTCTCGAACCTCAGATCCAAGGATCTTTCTATGTAGTCTTTCTTTGTGATTCGCTAGGTTCCTTCTAAAAAGGCGAGATCACAACCTCTCGGAGACTTGCAAGCTCGTAACATGAGTAGCCAAGATTCTTCTTCTCTTCAAGATCACAGAAGTGCATCTTGTTCTTTCTTCTTCTCAAGGGTGTTGTAGATGTGTTGAGTCGTTAGGTGTAAAAGGACGTTGGTTCATTTAGTTGTGTTGTGCTAGATGTGTTGATCGGGTAGTGGTTCTTCCATTGTAATGGACCCCGGTATCTAGCCTTGTACTGGATAAGGTGTAAGCGACGAAGGTTTGGCTCTACCTCGTAGAAGAGCTCGGTATTTAGCTTTGTACCGGATAAAGTGTAAACGACGTTGTGAAGGCTTCTCTGCCGGTGAAAGGAGTTAGTCTTTTGTAGTGTTTATGAAACTCTCGAGTTGGGTACTCGGGGAGTGGAGTAGGGCAAGGAAGGTGTCCTTGTAGCCGAACCACTATAAATGCTTGTGTTGTGGTTGTGTCTCTCTATCCCTTTCTCGTAGTTTACTTTTATATGTTTTTCTACTATCAATACCCAACACGTCAAAACTAGATTGACATAAGTCGATCTAAAAGTTTTAAAACGAAGTTTTAATCGGTAAAAACTATTCAAACCCCCGTTCTAGTTTTCTACAATTGGTATCAGAGCTTCGTTACCAAGTTTCTTAGAGTATATTGTACTTTAAAAAATTGATACGATCCTTGTATGTTTCGAAAACTTGAACGAAGGAAATTCTTTTGTAAAAAATTGACATCTAACTCATTTTTACAAAAATAACAACGTTTTCTATATTTGGATATTGATAAAGTTGGTATAACATTAAAATTTTTCTAACATACCTCATTTTAGAAATCTTCATGTTGGAAAGCTCTTTAAAAGCTCGTGAAGTATTGCTCATCTAGGAGTGCTCTCACTCTCAAAGATAATATTGTAAAGGTATGTTTATTTTTCCTTTTTAGATGTTACTTGTTTGTGATTGAAAAGTGTTGATTTATATGGTACACACTTACTTGATATGTTTGTATCTACATGACTTGATCTTCAAAAACTCTTTTGTACATTTATCTTTTTCAAAAAAAGAGTCATATCAACACAAAAATTCTTTTAAGTCAAATCACAACTCTCAAAAGTCTCTCTTCACTAACTTCTCAAACAACTAGGAAAAGTTTCCAAGAACACTCATCTATCCTCATCTTAAAACACAACAATTTTTCCTTTTTCTACTTCTTGTCGACTCTTCCATCTCGTTGCCATGAGACAACTTTCTCACTCCTCAATCTCACTGAAGAAATGAAGACAACACTATTACGACTCACCACTTTTCAATTCTCATCTCAAAAGACACCTACGGCAACTTATCCTCTGCCGTGTATCTCTCCTTTCAATTCTAGTCATTGGAGAGGTCTCTTAGTATGATCTATCTCCTAACTATCCCTCATATTAAATGTTTAGGAATGTTAGTCATGATATACGCTAAAACTAGTTAATAAAAACATTACTAAAACACCAAACACTATCCTTTTCTCGACTGTCTTCCCGGATCCATACATTATAACGTGCCGGATCCCTTTTCAAAAGGATTCGGCGGAACCGGCACATCAGATAACAGTTTATGTATTTCAAACGTAAACAAACAATCTCTTTTCCCTCTCATTACACCAAAAATGATCAAAACCAAAACTCTCTCACTTTAGGGTTTCATCTTCCTCAAATTCAATCTTCTAATCATCATTATAAGTAAATACATCATCTCTTTTAATTTTTTCCTTTAATTAAATTCTAAGGTTTTTGTATATCAAGAATTAATTCAAATGGGTATAATCAAACCATTCAAATGTTTTCTAAATAAGGAGTTCATTTAAAATTGAATTACTCTAAACTAATCAAAGTTTGGCATTGTTAATAAAATGAAACCTTTATCATAAATCCCATTTGATCAAGTTTTGATAACATGGTTAACTAAAACATTCATAGACACTCTCACACGATTCATATTCCATGTAACATAAAGTTTTTTTTTTTAATTCTCTAGGATCAAAATGCCTAAATCTACCCAAAAAGACCATCATAATACCGCTCATTACATCCCTAGATATCACTGCAAGGATGATCTGTCTCCCAATGATCGAAAAAAATTTTAAAATGCTCCAAAAACGCCTCATTCATGAAGGACGTGTCATTGAGGAATCATTTCTTAATGATACAAATATTTGTCAAGTATTTTCCGCAATCAACTTTGATTGTCTTCTTAACATCAATGAACAAATTTTCCCTGTGTTCATTTTCCAATTCTACAAAAGTGTTCGGATCATCGAAAACAATGACGGAACTATTTCCTTCTCCTTCACAATAAACAACCAAAACATTGTCCTACCTCTCACTACCTTTTCCGAAATTCTTCAAATTCCATGCCATGGAATTTGCATGTATTCCAATGATTGGTCCATCGCCAATCAACACCTTCCTCTAGATTCTTACCATACCTACCTTACTCCTCTTGATGAACCCGCCTTAGTTCGAGATACCATTTTCATAAAAAGAACCGATCAATCTCGAATGACTCGCAACAAGGAAGTCATTCATCGTGATCCCTTTCAAATGGAACTCTTTGAAATGATTCCAACTTATGAAAAGTGGGAAGAAATTCTTAGGGAAAATGTCATTTGTTTGGTCAGGAATAAAGACCACCCTAATGCCTGTCCAGTTCAAATGATTTTTTGCCTCATTCACCAAAAACCTTTCAACCTCGCATGCTACATCGCCAAAAGAATGGTTGGTGTTTTTAAAATGAACTAAATGGTTCTTCCATATGGTATGCTCCTTATACGTCTCCTTAGGTACGTTAGTACAATCCAATCCTCTCCAATCACCGATGACCATGCTCTTGCAAATCATATCACGGTACCCCTCGCCGAAGGTCGTGCCAAAAGATTCTTGGTCAATGGCAAAAGGCCACGTCCTCTCTCAGATTCCTCAGATGAAGTTGAAGCCGATAAAGACAATCCTATTTCAAACTACCGCCTTGATCCAATCTCATATATCGAACAACTTCCCAAACTTCATAAAAAAACTAAAGAATTCAAGCAAACAAAGGGAATGTTCAAGTGTCTTGCTCATTTTATCACAAACATGGGAAAAAAGAAAAAGTGAAGAGATTGAAAGTTGTGGTTTAATCATCTTCTGAATTATTTTAAAACAATTGTAGTCATTTATCTTTTGAACTATTGTACTTGCCCACTATGATCTCTTCTGAATGTTTTTTTGGTCATACTTATGTATGTTTGACATATTTGATCATATGGTTAGTACGGTGCCTTATTTCATTTGATTATCTATTTATACTACTTACGTGCTCTACTTGCTGTACCAGACATGTATCTATGTATAAGTGTTGCCTGAATTGTTAGATATTATATTCTACATGTGAGCAATAATCTACGAGCCCACTGTGAAGTAATTAGTCTCAGAAGTCGGATCCCTTTGTTTTAACTGGCCGGATCCCTTTTGAAAAGGAACCGGCAGATCCAGCCAAACAGAGTAAGTTTTATACCACCTCTTATCACCCTCAACCTTCTAAACCTTATTACACTATTTATCCATCTCCTACTAGTCACATTTGAGCTAATCTTGAGGTTAGTAGCTCTTTTAAACTCTTAGTAAAAACTTAAGTTTCTTCCGAGATGTTTATGATTTATCATCTCCAAGAGAATCACCATTTTCCTGTCCCACCTCTTGCATCACCTCTCTCTGAACATAATACACTTACTTACACAATAAATAATTTTTTCACAAATTTATTTCAACCATTTCTATCTCAAAATGCTCTAAAACCAATATTTTAATTCTTATGATTTTTAAAGAATTTTAAAAATTTTCATTTTAGCTTTCCGTGAATTCTACAAATATTTAACACTTAGTGATATTATTATCTTAACCCGATTTCACTTATTGGCCTTCTTTAGATTTCTTTCTTCTCTCTAAAAATCATTAATGGCAACCCCTCATCATTAGTCTTAAACCACTCACGTTTCTCTTATTTAAAACACCTTCTCACACACATTACAACAAGAAATATAGGTCTGCAATGGTTAGATCCTAATCATTTTTTTCTCTCATCTGATCTGTTAACCGGATCCCTCAACTAAAGCTAGCCGGATCTCCGTTGAAAAGGATCCGCTGGATCCGGGCAAACAGACACAGGTATAATCACTTATAGCCTTCCAAAACTCAACTTTATCCAATAAAACACTCCACAGGTATAATCACTTATAGCCCTCCAAAACTCAACTTTGATCCATTTGTTTAGGTCTCAATATGTCTCACGAGTATGACTTCGATCATCAAGTAACTAACATGTACATCCCAGACATTTCACATGAATCAAACACTCCCAGCAACGATATTCGTGGGTTCAATAAATCTATCCTAATACATATTCATTATGTTTGATCGGCTTTTTTTTTCTTTAAAACTGCTGCTAACAAGTGCAGGTAGCCGGATCGTTTCATTTATACCCGGCGGATCCTTTTTGAAATGGATCCGGCGGATCCGGCGGATCAGAAACAAAACTGTGTCATACTTTGGCTCATTTTCTGCAAAAGTCATACTATATGCTTGCATTCTAACCTTTGTTTTGTAGATTTTCAAAACCCACTTGGAGTACTTGACGCCCTCAATAAGGGGGAGCTTTCGTCAAAGCAAAATTATTGCACATTTTGCAATGCTCTCGTCTTAGCCTCCCTAAATACTTGACACCCTCACTAAGGGGGAGCACTTGTCAAGGGGGAGAAAATATGCATTTCTCTACCCTCCTTTTCTCATTCTAAATCTCTTCTTCTCTTATCTCTTTCTAAAAATCTTGCATTCGGCATAGTTTCTTTTCGACACTACTTTTGTTTCAACAAAAAGGGAGAGAAAATAGTAAAAAGTTAATTCAAAAATTTACTAATTTTATTTTTACCTAAAGTAAAATGTTTTGTCATCAACAAAAGGGGAGATTGTTAATACAAATAAACCGTAAAAAATGTTTATTTATATTTTACGATTTTCTTATGTTTTGTCGATAACAATCGTAAAATCATTTTAACAAAATAAATAAAATACGTAAAGTTTTGAGCCAATAGTTTACTAACTCATTTCACTAAAAAAATAAACCATTAAACATGTTTGGTTATTAGTTTACATAAAACCAAAACCATTTTTATAAAACACTTATAAGTAACTTTGGTTACTTACATTTTATAAAAATACATAGATAGAAACTAACCAAAATAAACATACAAATGTGTTGGACTATCCATAACCCAAAACCCATGCCCAAAACTCATGACCCATGGAGCTTGACCCAAAACCCACGGCCCATATACATGCATCGTGCATAACATAAAAAATGGGTAAAATCCATGACCCATGACCCAAAGTCCATAACACATGACCCAAAGTCCATAACGCATGACCCAAGATGTCTATTGCATCATGCATAACATCACATAACCCATGGATCGTAACCCATAACCCAAAACCCAAAATTGTAACCCAAAATCCGGACTGGTACTACCAGATAACTAGATCAATTGGATTACGCTGGCCGGATCCCTTTGGGAAAGGATCCGGCGGATCCGGCTGAACAGTAACCAGTTTTGCCTAAAAATAGACGGCCATTTCTCCCTTTCTACACACACCTCTTAGATATATCTTCTCTCTATATTCTAATCTCTCTAACCTTAGTTGTAAGGATCTTCTATGTAATTTTTCTTTTAGTGATTCTCTAGGTTCCTCTTAAAGGCGAGATCACGACCTCTAGAAGACTTGCAAGCTCGAAGACATGAGTTTCTAGGCTTCGTCATCATCAAGATTACTGAATTGAATCGTGTTGTTGGTTCTTCTCATTTGTCCAAGACATGTTGTGTTAGGTAGTGGTGTTGGGATTAGTTCCTCCATTATATAAGAACTCGGTATCTAGCCTTGTACCGGATAAAGTGTAGGTGACGTAGGTTTGGTTCTACCTCGTGGAAGAACCCAATTTCTAGCCTTTTACCGGTTAAAGTGTAGGTGATGTAGGTTTGGTTCTACCTTGTGGAAGAACCCGGTATTTAGCTTTGTACTGAAAAGAATGTAAGCGACGTTGTGAAGGCTTCTACGCCAACATAAGGAGCTTATGGTGTGTAGTGATTACAAACTCTCGAGTTGGCTACTCGGGGAGTGGAGTAGAGCAAGGAATGTGACCTTGTAGCCGAACCACTATAAGTACTTGTGTTGTGGTTGTGTCTCTCCATGTCTATCTTGTAGCATAGTTTATATACATATCTAACTATCAATATCCAACACATCAAAATAGATTGACATAAGTCGATATAAAAGTTTTAAAACAAAATTTTAATTTGTAAAACTATTCAAAACCCCCCCCCCCTTCTAGTTTTCTACAACTTCCAACCAAATTATCAAAAATTGGCAAAATTTCGTCACTTTAATAGCACAAAGATTAGTTTACCAATACAATAAATCATATGCCAATGCCAATTTTGACAACATGTTATATCAACCCAAATGAAAGTGAGTCTAGTCCAATCGAAAATCCAGTCCAATATCAAATAATCTATTCAAATATAACTCACTATAAAATCCCTAATTATTCTCAATCTAACCATAATTTCCCTTATCACATTTACAGTATCACACACGTATCAAACTTTTTCCTTCTTTGCAAAAACCATACGACAACCACCAACCGAAACATAATTCGTCCCTTTACACAAACACTAATCCCCTCTTTGATTTCGAACAAAAAAAACTCAGATCTTTCTTTTAACTCTTTCCCGAACACGCACATGTGTTATAGCTTCAAGATCTCGTTGAAGAGATCTCGGGGTAAGGTTTGTTCTTGTTGTGTTTTGAACGAAAATAAGAAAAGATGAAACAAGTTTCTCTTGCTCTTTCTTAATATTTTTGGATATTAAAAAAAGAATTTGAGCTTCTTATAGATCGACTATGGTTATGGTCACACACTTAAAATCTTTAAATTGGTACCAAAGGTGAACCAAACTGAGAACTTTTCTTTTTCTTTTTGCTGTGATATTCGAGTCAAGCTGCTGTGTTGGAAATGGGTTTGGCATTTGTTGTAGCTTGTTGTTAATTAACTGTGAGATGTTATTCGACGAGGGGATGTGATTTTTGGTAGCTTGTTGTTAAATGTGATTGTTCTTGGAGATGGGATATAGGATAGTGGATAATTGGTTATTGATTGTTGTTACGGGTTTATGTTTGTTATACAGTTCTTTCTTCTTTTTGTTTTTTGTTTCCTTTTCATTTTATAATTAATACAGATCTGAGGTCAAACTCGATAATGGTTTGTCAAACTCTAACTCGATAAAACTAGGGTTTCGAAACTCGGTATATTTGAATTTGGACAAACTCGGTAAATTTGAAGATTAAACTCAGTAAATTTGAAGATGAAACTTGGTAAATTTGAAGAGGACGAACTCGGTATATCGAGGGTTTCAAAAAAACTTTTCATAAAGACACATTTTTTGACGTATTTGATATGTTCTTTTGGCAAAATCCTATACTATAACACTATGTCTAACATAAAAACCCTTGCTTTTATGACTTCAATCGTGAAATAGTAAGGTTTAATTATGGTGCTATTCGAACTAAAAAAGGACAAAAAAAAGGCAACTTTTTATGTTTTTACCCGAACGTTTTTGTACCAATGTGTTCTAAAATACAACCCTTATCACAAAACCCCTGATTTTATGATTTGAGCCGCAAGAACAAAATTTTAAAAATCAAAACTGTGGCCTAACTCAATGAACTCGGTAAAACCCAAAACATACTTTTTATGAAATTTTTAGAAAACAAAAACACCTCTAAAACATCTTATGGCTCTGATACCAGTTGTAGGCCTCCACAATAGTATCATAACATACATAAATATTCAAGAGAGGGTTTAGAGAGATAAAGATCTAGAGAGAAGGATCGGGTTTTTCCTAGAATGAACGTGAGATGATAACTAGTATTCTATGAGAGACACACCCTTACTATGTGAAGGACATGAATATATTGTTTACACATCGGGCCTCTAATGGGCCGATTCTCATGGGCTTTTCGTGGACTAGCTTAACTTAACTATTACATTAACGTAAGACCCGGTAACATAGGAATGATCGGCACTTCTATTCTTAACATATGTCATTAGTGTAGATCAAAATGCAATTAGTGTAGTTAAGAATTTAGGGCCCGTTTGGTTTGATACTTTTATAAAAAAAAGTAATGGAACTAGAATAATTGCAATTGTTTGGTTTGATGGAATAATGTGGGTAGGGGCCATTCAAATCCAATCCATAGGGGTTTCATGAAAGATGGCTAACTAGGTGATTTTGTTAGTTTTGGCGGGTCCCAAATTCTATCTCTTTCTATATTTACTCTCTCTATATTATAATAATAATTTAATATAAAAATAAAACCAATATTATTATACAAAACAAGCAAATTTATAAATTTATCATTCTTTTCATTCTCATCTATTTCTCTTAAACAAAATCTAAATCCTATTCCAAACCTACTAACAAACCAAATGCTCCCTTAGTCATATGCCAAACCTACTAACAAACTAAATGCACCCTTAATCATATGAATGACCAAATATAGTAAGATGTGTAAACCTAGAAAGTTAAGAATTTTAATTATAAACATCTAAATCTTTACTATTATATAAAGTGTTTGGGACTTACTATTAATATATATATATATATATATATATATATATATATATATATATATATATAGGGAGACTTTCTTGCGAGAACCATCTTATCTGCGAGAACTGACAGAACCACCAAAAACATACATGCACGCCTTTTAGAATAAAATAAAAATACATGCAAATCATCAATAATCGTAAGTATCCACCTATGTTCTTCTATATCATCATGAACTCATCATTTTTTTTCACAAAAAACTTATACACGGCCGCAATATTGTCATTGCACGCCTTATAAGAACATACATGCACACCTTCAAAGAAAAATTTTGCATTTCCAATTTCTTATCAAATTCTTTAGAACAACCATGTTTTTTTTAAAACATATATGTTGTTTTTAGAACATATGTGCAAAAATACAATTATTGAAGGCGTGCATGTATGTTTTTGGTGGTTCTGTCAGTTCTAGCAGATAAGATGGTTCTCGCAAGAAAGTCTCACTATATATATATATATATATATATATAATATATATATATATATATATATATATATATATATATTAACACTGTGTTCTCAAGTTGAGTAAAGGGAGGAAAGAAAGTGAAAGTGATAAAAGTTGTGTTCTCAAGTTTTTTTTTAAGAAGTAAAGTGAATGAAAGTGTTGGTATTTTAGTTATAAAACTTCCACCCCACTTTTGGGGTGAAAGTCACTTTACTTCATCTCTTTTACTTTACTTCATCTTTCTTTCACTTTCTTCATTTTTTTCCCTTAAGAACACAGCGTAAGATTGCACACTTGCCTCTTATGAAATTTTTTTGGTTGGTTTCTAAGCATTACAAGTTTTAAAACTATGTTTACAACTATTTAATGCAAAAACACATTAATTCAACACATATATTTAATGATATTATTAAAATAACCTTTTACTCAAAAGTACAATTAATATAGCACATGGTACAAAACAATAATGCATAAATCATCTTATCTTTTTTTTTCTTCATTAAAATACCCACTAAATGAAATTTATAAATCATTAATGACGTTATTAAATACCCTCTACTCAAAAGTACAATTAATATAACACATGGTATAAAACAATAATGCATAAATCATCTTATCTTTTTTTTCTTCTTCTTTAAAACACCGACTAAATGAAATTTATAAATGCCCACTCCCAAGGGCCTAACGATATTATTAAAATACACCGTCACTCAAAAGTACAATTAATATACCACATGCTACAAAAATTAATGCATAAATCATCTTATTTTTTTTCTTCTTTAAAACATCAACTAAATGAAATTTACAATTCATTAATGATATTTATTAAAATACCCTCCTATTCAAAAGTACAATTAATATACCTCTTGGTACAAAACAATAATGCATAAATCATCTTATTTTTTTATTTTTTTTAGAACACCTACAAATGAAATTTACAAATCATTAAGCGGATCATACAAATCAATCTTTTATGTAGTCAGACTTTCTGACACCATCTTTTTTGATCACGCAACGGACTACCATTTACGACCACAACCTAGCAATATAGACACCACCAGATGGCGCTAAAATTGCTACTTTAAAACACCCTCTATGTTTAAACTTTAGATAATATTTGTAACAGCACGTCAAAAACAACTAGCAATAGTGGTGACAACCATTTTCGTATCGCCGTTGCATCATGATGCATGAGTTCTCTGCCATTTTTTTTATGAAGTAGTGTGCGATAAAGTTGTTCCCTAAAGTTATCGTTATGCGTTAAGTTAGCATCATGAAACAACATATAATCGAAAATATCGCTCACCAAAAATTTTGATTACAGGGTACCGCCGTCGTAACGTGCTGGAACCCTGCTATAAAAGCTTTTTATAATGTTACTAACTGGATAAGCAAGAAGACAAACTAATTTTCAATTAATAACATTTGCTGGACATTTTTTCCCCTTTTATAAAAGAAATCCATCGAAAGAACCTTGCAATCGCCGAAAAATATTATTGCACGGGTACCCACCGCCGTAACGCGCGGGTACCCACCGCCGTAACGCGCGGGTACCCAGCTAGTGGCATTATAATAGTTATATATTATTAATATGGATAAAAGAATTACTTTGATTGTATGGTTATCATGTGACCTTTTCAAACAAATAAGCCAAGAAGTTTACAAAAGATCTAGTATTTGTTCTCGCAAACCTTAAACTAAACTACGATACTTTAGTTATGTAACTTGCTAGGACCGTGGCCTAAAGCACATCCTAGTACCATTAGGCTGAACATATCATGTCCCTTAAATAGTTAAATGTGTATGTTCCCCTTAAATCACGATTAATGAAGCCAATAAACCTTAATGGACACAAGATCAACTCAGTCATGTCCACAAGCTACCTTCATTATACCAAATGTCTGAAGCAATGTAGCAGGATGTAAAGCATCTCACATAATGTAAATATGTGTACAATTTAGATTGTATTATAGCTTTGTAATATTCAGTGATAGCTTAGAGTAGTTCATAGCTTGGTCAAAGATGGGTCAAAGTCTAACTAACTTTGGTGCCTAATTCTGTATATATACTCTGTACTTGGTCATTTGGCCATAAGTTTTCACTTCAATAATATCACAATTTTCATTTTCTCTCAATTACAATATGGTATCAAAGCAGAAACCACCCTGCTCCACCACCTACCCCGCCATCAATAACTAACTTCCACCGTCTGTAACAAACTCTGATCATTCTAACAACTTTTCACCATTACAATATGTCATCACCCACCATTATCACCATCAAATTCAATAAAACAACTATATTCCTGATCACAATCACATCAAGAATACAGATAACAACTCAATCAATCGCAAATCACAATATCACCTTCAAATTCTAAAAATGGCGGGAAACTCAGAGACTTCTCAAACCTCTCAAAATGATGAAATCAACTTCAATCATCCTCTATTCCTACACCAAAATGACCATCCAGGTCTAATCCTCATTTCAAAGAAACTCACTGGATCAGATAACTATGCCTCCTGGAAAAGATCCATGGTTATTGCCCTAAATGCAAAGAACAAACTCAAGATTGTTACCGGTGAGTTTGAAGAGCCTGGTACTAATTCACATCTGAGAGCACTTTGGGAAAGAACCAATGACATGATCATATCATGGATCTTGAACACACTTGATGAGAAGTTAAGCAATTCACTCAGTTTTGTCAACTCTACTCATGATCTTTGGGATGAATTACAAGAACACTATTCCCAATTAGATGGTCACAGGATTTATCAGATCACTAATGACATTGTTCAGTTGAAACAAGACAATGTGGCTATTGAAATCTACTACCATAAGCTGAAAGGGCTTTGGGATGAATTTGACTCACTTGAAGCTCCATATCTTTGTGTTTGTGCATGTACTTGTGAAAATGGCAGATCAAACAGTGAAAGGGATCAAAGGAAAAGATTGATTCAGTTTCTTATGGGTTTGGATGAGTGCTATGCAAATATCAGAGGTCAAATTCTTCTTATGCATCCTATGCCTACTGTTGCTAAGGCCTATAGCATGATCAGACAAGAGGAAAAGCAAAGGGAAGGTAATGGGCTCAAAACTACATCCTCAGTTGCACTCTCAGCACACACCAACAACTCAAGAAACTTCTATAACAATAACACAAGATTTGGAAGGAACTTCAGTACTGGTGAGTCATCTACAAGGGGTAACAGTCAAAAGGATCCACCAAGAAGGAGCAATTAGAGGAAAGGGGTAATCTGTGGAAATTGCAACAAGGAAGGACATCTCAAGGAGGAATGTTATCAATTGGTTGGGTATCCAATAGGTCACCCACTACATGGGAAGTATAAGCCATCAATCCAAACACCCAGACAAAACACACAGACAAACTCAGGGAACAGATTTGTGAATATGACAGTTGGGCAAGAGGTCAATTCAGATGTGTCAAATGGAAAGAATCAAAATGATGCAGCAATGAGTGCTAGGATGGACAAACTGCAAAATCAACTCAACCAAATGATGATGCTTATGCAGCAGAACAAAGAAACAGTTGATTTTGGCACATCAGGTATACCTAAACTCAAAATCACACATATTACTTGCAGTACCTATAGACTAGTTGGCTCTATCATGCTTAATCAAATACATCTTTGGGTTGTTGACAGTGGTGCCACAGACCATATTTGCATAACTTTAACTTATATGCACAACATTAGACTATGCAAACACCCTATCTATGTTACTCTCCTAAATGGTCAACATACACAAGTTAGACAAATTGGTTCAGTTTACATTAATGATCATATCACCTTACATGATGTCCTGTACATACCATCATTTTCATAAAACCTGCTCTCAGTTAGTAAACTTGGCTCACACTTACCCTTATCTGTCCTATTTACACCATTTTCCTATTATTTTCAAGACCAACACAAGAGGATTGCACATGGCAACCTCTGTAATGTTCTATACATCATCAAGCAAGAGCAACCATCACCTCAATCACTCACACTCTCAATCAACAACAGCAACCATCATCTCTGGCATGCAAGGCTTGGACATTCAGCTTATTCTACTTTACAGCAAATAAAATCCATTACTGTACCTTGTAAAATACCTCCAAACTCTGGTACAATTTGCCCTTTGGCTAAACAACATGCTTCTTCATTTGAAAATAGTGATTCTCATGCTACAACCTTATTTGATTTGATTCATGTAGATGTATGGGGTCCCTATAAACATGTTACTGTGAATAACTGCAAATATTTCCTAACCATTGTTGATGATCACTCAAGAGCTACATGGACATATCTAATGCCCACAAAACACCACACCTTTTCTCACATAAAAATGTTTCATTCATTTGTCCAGACCCACTTTAGTACTAAAATCAAAACAATAAGAAGTGACAATGGGTCAGAATTTGTAAACCAATCCCTTACTCAATTCTTTCATCAAGAAGGTATAATTCATCAAACATCCTGCCCATACACCCCACAACAAAATGCAAGAGTTGAAAGAAAACACAAACACTTACTTGAAGTAGCTAGGGCTATAAGGTTTCAGGCAAACTTTCCAATACATTTTTGGGGGTATTGCATTTTGGCAGCCACTTACATTATAAACAGATTAAAAACCACTTCAAAACAGAACCCCATATGAACTCATCTACAACACAACACCATCACTTTCACACCTCAGAATTATTGGATGTCAAGCCTATGCACATGATCACACACCTGACAAATTTGCTGCAAGATCTACACCATCAGTACTACTTGGTTACCCCATAACACAAAAAGGTTATCTTCTGTACAACCTACAAACACACAAAACCTTTGTAAGTAGACATGTTCACTTTAATGAATCCATCTTCCCCTTCCACCAACAACCATCCAAAACCTCACCAACCTTAACTCCAACTATTACAGCCACACCATCTGATTTCCATCCTATCCCAAACACTCCTTCACCAACTCCTTCACCAACACCAACTCCACAAACTCACCTACATCAGAACCTACATCACCCTCAAACAATCACACTGAGCCACCAATACTAACTGGGATCATCCCAGACCCACACATTCAAGAGGAACCACCATCACCTCCACCAACTCAGACTGATCCAAACACCCTACATCCTACACACACTGAACCAACTCAACCCATACCACCTCCACCAACAAGAACATCCACAAGACAATCCACCATACCACTAAAATACAAAGATTATCATTACAAATTACCTAAAATCAAACACACTGCTCAATCAACCATTAAATTTCATCACTCAAAATACATAAATTATAATAACATTTGCTCCCCAACCAAAAGACATCTCATTAACACCATTAATAACATTGTGGAACCAAAGTCATATACTCAAGCTGTAAAAGATACTAGGTGGATAGATGCTATGTCTATAGAACTGCAGGCACTGGAAGCTAATGGGACATGGGAAGTGACCACTCTACCACCAAACAAGACTCTAATTGGCTGCAAATGGGTGTTCAGAATCAAATGCAAAGCTAATGGGACAATTGACAAGTTCAAGGCCAGACTTGTGGCAAAGGGATTTACTCAAAAGGAAGAAATTGACTACACTGAAACATTTGCACCTGTTGCAAAGATGGTCACAGTTAGAATCTTTCTAGCCATAGCAGTTCATCATAACTGGCATGTAGCTCAACTGGATATTAACAATGCCTTCTTACATGGAGATCTACATGAGGAAGTCTACATGTGTCTACCTCAAGGCTACAAGGCACCCTCTTCTCTTCCTAATCCTGTGTGTAAACTCAAGAAGTCTCTTTATGGATTGAAACAAGCCAACAATCAATGGCATACCAAGCTCACCTCTTTCTTAATTACTTTGGGCTTCAAACAAACCTATGCAGATACCTCACTTCTAATCTACAACAAAGGTGTAAACTTCCTTGCTTTAGTCATTTATGTAGATGATATCCTCCTAACTGGCAACAACAATCAACTCATCTCACACTTCAAGCAACAACTGGATCATAAATTCAGCATCAAGGATTTTGGAGAACTTAACTGCTATCTTGGTATTGAGTTTCTCAGGAATGATAAAGGCATCACAATGACCCAGAGAAAAAATGCTCTTCAGCTTCTGCATACAGCTGGTATACTTGATCTTAAACCATCTCATATTCCTGTTGACCCCCTCATCAAACTAAATGACAAGGATGGTGATTGATGAACTCAAATAAGTACATTTTATTACTATCATTTATCCTATTAATTTGACTTGTTTTACTATATTATGTATGAGGATTGATACTTAATCGTGTACTTTTGTAATTCTCAGGTAAAAACAAGCATTTGGTGAAACTTAGCGATTTTGGACTGATTATGGAGCAAAACATGCATAAAGTTAAGAGTCTACTGAAATGAAGAAGATCAAGACTAATCTGCTCCAGATGCGTCGCATCTCACTCATGACATGCGCCGCATCTCTATCAAGATATCACCAGATACGATCCAAGATACAAGAGGACATGCGCCGCATCTAATCATGGAGTTACGCCGCATCTTCCGGCGGTGTACGAATATTCCTGAATATTATAATCTTGGACCCCACGCGAAGTTAAGTACATGCGCCGCATCTACTTAGTAGATGCGCCGCATCTTCCCTCAGACAGAAACTATAAATACCCCGTAGACCAGACGAATTACAGAGTTCCAAAGTTTTAAACCTAAGACCGAACAGGAGAAATCAAGGACGAATTCAGTCAAGGAGGCAGCACAAGACACACCCAAATCAAAGATACAAGAGCTGTAAGAAGGTGTTGCATGTGTTTAATTCATTAAGTAGTTTTGTTTTATTGTGTTAGCAAACTTTAATTCATCAGGATTGGTGGCTTGTGTAATGTGACAACGAAAGATTGCACTCCCTTTAATACTTGCTTTCCCATCAATTAAAGTTTATATGTTGATGTCTTTGGTTACTACTTATTAGTGCATTGATAACCTTTGTGTTTATTAGTGGCTTGCGGGCATTTGACTGCGGGACATAATGTGGCTCCCACGGTTATTACTAAATTGATCACTTAGGAATAACTTTTAGACATAAGTAATCATTAAGGGTTTACTCGCCGATAAGAATAGGACCAACGAGAAAGGGTTAACTACATACACTTCATATAAAGCTATCAATAAAACAAGTGACAATCTACTTAATCATAAGGACAGCCCTCTTATTGTCTCGAGTATCTATCTGTGTACGTGTGTGCTACTTGCTGATTCGTGCCTATTGGTTTATTTTATTATTTAATTGCAAACAAACCGTGCCAGTCTCTCAGGCTGAAACCCCCTTGCGTTAGGATATTAAAATACTGATTAGAATAACTAGATAATACGTTCCACTCTTAGTGATCGACACTCTACTTACCATTATATTCATACTGACCGGGTACACTGCTCGTTAAGTGTGTGTGTTATTGATAAGTCGGCTAAATATAAATTTAAAACTTGAGTAGGCATTAAAACTGCTAAACCGCAACGACACATCACGCGCATCAAGTTTTTGGCGCCGCTGCCGGGGAGTGAATTGTTATTATCTGTTAATTTGATTAGTATTTTAATTAGGTTTTTCTTTTTATTAGATTAATTGCATCATTGTATTATTTTGCATATTTGTTGTATTGTGTGTTAATTGTTTTCTTTTATTTTTGTGTGTTTATTTTTGTTTGTGTGTTTAATTTTTGTTTTTATTTTTCGTATTTTTCTGTTCTGCTATCGTTGTACTGTGCTAAATCAAACGATACGGCGCATCTGATCTCTCAGATACGGCGTATTGCGTTTAATTTTTTAAAAATACAACGCGTTTAATTAATTCGATACGACGCATCTTTTCCCCAAGATACGGCGTATCTGTTTTTAATAAAAAAAAATTTCTAAACGTTAACGCCATACGACGCATCTGCTTTAGCAGATACGGCGTATCTATTATTTTAATTAAAAACAGTTTGCGAATTATTAAACAGATACGGCGCATCGATCTATGTCGATACGGCGCATCTTACTGAATCAAAAATCGATATTTATTTTTAAACGTAACGAAAATACGGCGCATTAACTTTCGTTAATACGACGCATTTAATTTTAATTAGATAAGCTGATTTTTGATTAATTAATTCGATACGGCGCATTCTTAAATTCTAAAGCGGCGTATCTATTTTCTGAATAAAGTCTGATTAAATTTTAACGTATTAAGATACGGCGTATCCAACTCTTTGGATACGGCGCATCGTCTGCAGATATCAGTAACTTTAATTTTTCGTATTCCGTTTTCGTTATTAATTATCTGATATACTACTTTCTCGAGCATACCCTACTGATATTTTTGTGTTGATTTCAGGAAGTGCATGACCAGGAGTTCTACGAAGAACTTGATTCAACCTTTCGAAGATCCTGAACGAGCCCTACATTCGCTTAAAAGGCTTTTCAACACAAGAAGCTTTGATCTTTCAAGTTCACTCGAGCTTGATTACTTTTCTGAAGAAAAAGAGGAAGTTGAAACAGAAACAATGGGCGAAAACACTACTATGGAGGAATACATGAACAGTACCCGTGCTGATTACACTTCAGGAGTTGCTAGACCTAAGTTTGATGATAAGTCAAAATTTGAGTTGAAGGGTCAATTTCTCAAAGAACTAAGAGAGAATGCTTTCAGTGGGACGGAACATGAGGATGCTAATGAGCATGTTGAAAAGGTCCTGGAGATTAAAGATTTGTTTACTTCAGAAGGAGTCACTGACGATCAGATCATGCTAAGAATCTTTCCAATCTCGCTAAAAGGAGCTGCTAACAAGTGGCTAAGGAATGAACCTGCTAGTTCAATCACTACATGGGGAGATTTGAAGAGCAAATTGCTAAAGAGATATTGTCCACCTGCTAAGACTGCTAAAAATATGGAGGCTATCAATAGTTTCAAGCAAGAGCCTGATGAAACCCTTTATCAAGCTTGGGAACGGTTTAAAGATTTATTGATAAAATGTCCTCAACACTATCTAACCCCTATGCAGGAGATAATATTGTTTTATCAAGGATTGGACGTGCCTACAAGACAGATTTTGGATGCTAAGGGAGCCGTACCTCAGATGAGTGCAACTAATGCTAGGAAAGCGATCCAAGAAGCTGCTGATCATTCTCAGAAATGGCACGATGGGACCTCTACTAGATCTAAGAGCAGCACTAATTTTGACGGGATTGCTGCTATTCAAGCTCAATTGGATAAAATTAGTAGAGAGATGAAGAAGCGAGATGAAAGAGCATATGCTGCCCAAGTTGGATGTGAAAAGTGCGAAGGACCTCACTACACTAAAGATTGCCCGAACAAGAATGAAAGTGAGACATTTGAAGAAGCATATTACACCCAATTTGGACAACCATTCCGACCTTCAGGAAGATTTAGGGAAGCTAGTCCGGGATTCTATCAAAAGAACAACTTCAATCCCGCTTATCAAGAGAGGAGGCAGACTTTAGATGATACTTTAAAGCAAATTATGGCCGATGCTGCTAAAAGACATGAAGAGAATACTGCTATGATCAAAGAAATCCGAGCTTCAACGGACACTACTACAAGAAATCAAGGAGCTTCGATCAAAGCATTGGAACAACAAATTGGTCAAATGAGCAAGGTTCTTCAAGAAAGGGGATATGGAAGTTTACCGAGCTCAACTGAAACCAACCCAAGAGATCATGTCAAGGCCATAAGCACCACTGAAGAAGTCACTCCTAATATACCTAGAAGATCGATGAATGGTGATGATGGTGCAAGACCCAAATTCTTCTTTAATTCTTCAATCAGCTTAAGGAGACTACTAAAAGAAAAGACAAAGATTGAAGAGGAGATCAAGGCAACAATGAAAGAAGAGAGCTCTGCAACCGACTTAAATGCCTTGCCTCATAAAGAAAAAGACCCAGGAAGTTTTACTTTACCTTGTTCTATTAATGATATATCTTTCAATAATGTGTTAGCTGACTTAGGAGCTAGTGTTAGTGTTATGCCTCTTAAGACATTCGCTACCCTAGGACTAGGAAAATTAGCACCAACTAAGTTACTTATTGAATTGGCTGATAAAACGGTAAAACGACCTGAAGGGATTGCTAATAATGTGCTAGTTAAGATTGAGCAGTTTATTTTTCCCGTAGACTTTGTTATACTAGACATGCCCGAGGATGTTAAGATTCCTTTAATCCTCGGAAGACCTTTCTTGTCTACTGCCCATGCTAAGATTGATGTGTTTAAGAGAAAAATCTCATTAAGGGTAGGGAATAATAAACTTGTCTATAAGTGCCAAGATCCGGTTAAAAGCATAATTAGAGGTGTTTATGTGCTAGGATTAAGAGAGCGTATGGACCTCGATCTTGAAGCTAGACTTATGAGAGAAACATTGATTCAAAACAACTCAACTAATCCTAATCATGAGAACTTTGAGGAATTCATTGACCTTAATGTACCTACCGAACTTAGACGCAATGTTGTTAATGATTCTGATGATGAGTGGTATGATTGTGTAGTAATTAATAAACGTAGGAGAGTAGTTGAGAAAACGAATTTGAATAATGATGTGTTTATTGAACTACCACCCCACCTTGCTTATTTATGCCTATATGATAATAAGAATTTCCCGTCTATCATTTTGTCATCTCTGCCCGAAAGGGACAGGACTTTGTTCATACAGATATTGAAGAAGAACGGCGTGGAAATTAAGGACGAGCAAGGAGTGTTCAATATTACTGAATTGGTGATGAGGGAGCGCGATGTTTCCGACTCCTTCAATGATCGATATTAATGAGCTGAACGTGAGTCTAACTTGAAGACTCTGGAATAAAGACAAGTGCTTACCGGGAGACAACCCGGATTTATCTTTTATTTTTCTGTTTTCTGTGTAGAGTCAGTCAGGCCCGTATGAAGATACGGCGCATCTCAATTCTGAGATGCGACGCATCTCCTGCAATGGTCATATCTTATTTTAATTTTTCTGCATTTTTATTTTCGACTTTAAAACTTTTTATCAGTTTATTTTTAATGCGGCGCATCCCTGGTTAAGGATGCGGCGCATCTTTATTCTGATCCGTATTTATTCCAGGCTCGATACGGCGTATCTTCTTCAATAAGATACGGCGCATCGACTGACCTGATGATTTTCATTTTTAATTTTTAAGTTTTATTTTTCCTAACTACTAATGTATTATGCAAGTTTGAACCTTTCTTATCTTAGGTGTGTTTTAAAGTGTTGGTGGTATTATAGTTTCCTGGATTTCCTGTGGATACATCAAGTATTAAGCTTTAACGTTCTAATCCACAAGAAAGATGATTTTTGCTCTTATACTAATGGAGGATCATACCGAGCAAATCTCAGGGGAGTTTTTCTGTTCTAATTCTTTTATTTTCCAGTTTTTAACCTTTTATACAAACAACGAGGACGTTGTTTAACTTAAGTGGGGGGATTGGAGAATTAGATCACTTAACATTTACTTGTCCTAAACTTTTTCAAAAATTATGCTTAAAATGTGCTTAATATATCAAACTTAAAATTTTTTTTAGCATGTTTTTGTTTAAGATCTAAGTTGCATAGCTGCACACATGACGTTATTTTCAAAAATTGTGATTTTTCAAAATTCACAAATCTATGAGTGTGCCGGTGACTTGTAAACTTTAGAACTTGGCTTGTATACTATTCGAGACCACCATAATGAGTATTATTTTATATAATTGGAATGACTTGTCTAAATTGGTAAATTTCTAGGATTACACCCAAATAGCCTTTATATGTTATGTGTTATTAGCTAACTACACTGGTTAGTTAACCCCCGTATAAACCCTTTTGTTACTCTCATTTTTAGAGTAAGATACCCCTAGAAAAACACTCAGAGCCATTCCTTTCGTTTCTTACACCTATGTTTAAAATGTTTCGTTACACCATTACACCTTAGCCTACCTTGTAGATTAAAGTCCGTGGTTTGGTTAATTGCTATAGGCAAAGTGTGTTTCCTTACATTACCTGTGTTCGCGTGCGTAATTCATTATCTTTGGTTAGGTCGGGAAATTGCACAATGCAATTGGAGTGAAAGTAAATATTGTATATCTTTGAGTTTATTTTTCGTGTGTTTACTACTTTCACTATTACCATTATTTCTGAAGTTATGAAAAGTATGAAAAAAATTATCCGGAAAGAAAGTTATAGTGATGTGGTGAAATTTTACACATCTATGTTTATGATTAAAGTAAAAAAAAAAATATATATATATATATATATATATATATATATATATATATATATATATATATATATATATATATATATATATATATTGAGAAAAGAAAAAGAAAAAGGGAGAGTTGGATGTTTGTTAAACCAACTTATGTAAAGTTATGTAAGTGGTTCATATGGCCACTATTTGTTGTACTATATCTATGGATTGAATGGGAATTGGCAGTTATGGGAACGCCAATTAAGGTTTATTCTTTGATTAAGATCTTGTTGAGTATAATTCGTGTCTACCTAAAGCGTGTGTTTCAAGTGTTAAAGCGTGAGTTATTCGATGATATGAGTCTTATTCATGGGATGGTTGGGATAGTGATTAACCACACTTAGGATTTTAATTTATTTGTTTTGTTTATTTTTCATTTTACACCAATTTATATCCCAAATGTTAACCATACCCTATATTGTTCTTTATCCAACCAAACCTTTGATTTATTGAGATTAGGGATTTGAGCAATCTTAAGTATCGTAGTCGTGGATTCAGCTATGTATTTATGATTTTGTCGCCCTTTTTGATATATTATTATTGGTGAAGTTTGGGCCTATCTTTAGCCTATTCGAGTTAAGGATTTGAGCAATTGCAAGTATCGTGTTCGTGGATTCGATCATGTATTTGTGATTTTGTCGCCTTTTCTGGAATTTGAGATCGATAGTAAATAAGAATAATTAACCCTTAAGCCTAAAAACCCTTTTTACCGCTTTAGACTTGTTATTCCTTAGCTTTAGTGGAGGAGATGTGTATACTTGCCAAGCTTATGATAGAATATTCGTCACGACTGGACAGTTAAACGATTAGATTTGCTTTTATCGACTTATTTTATTTTACTTCTAATTCGTTAAGTGTTTAGTTGTGTGATTATGAAATAAACGAATACATGCTTAAATATAAAAATAAATCCTAACATCTTTTAGGATACATTTTCATAAAAGAAATTCTAAGGTTTAGTTGGGGACAAGTAAAGTTCAAGTGGGGGGATATTTGATGAACTCAAATAAGTACATTTTATTACTATCATTTATCCTATTAATTTGACTTGTTTTACTATATTATGTATGAGGATTGATACTTAATCGTGTACTTTTGTAATTCTCAGGTAAAAACAAGCATTTGGTGAAACTTAGCGATTTTGGACTGATTATGGAGCAAAACATGCATAAAGTTAAGAGTCTACTGAAATGAAGAAGATCAAGACTAATCTGCTCCAGATGCGCCGCATCTCACTCATGACATGCGCCGCATCTCTATCAAGATATCACCAGATACGATCCAAGATACAAGAGGACATGCGCCGCATCTAATCATGGAGTTACGCCGCATCTTCCGGCGGTGTACGAATATTCCTGAATATTATAATCTTGGACCCCACGCGAAGTTAAGTACATGCGCCGCATCTACTTAGTAGATGCGCCGCATCTTCCCTCAGACAGAAACTATAAATACCCCGTAGACCAGACGAATTACAGAGTTCCAAAGTTTTAAACCTAAGACCGAACAGGAGAAATCAAGGACGAATTCAGTCAAGGAGGCAGCACAAGACACACCCAAATCAAAGATACAAGAGCTGTAAGAAGGTGCTGCATGTGTTTAATTCATTAAGTAGTTTTGTTTTATTGTGTTAGCAAACTTTAATTCATCAGGATTGGTGGCTTGTGTAATGTGACAACGAAAGATTGCACTCCCTTTAATACTTGCTTTCCCATCAATTAAAGTTTATATGTTGATGTCTTTGGTTACTACTTATTAGTGCATTGATAACCTCTGTGTTTATTAGTGGCTTGCGGGCATTTGACTGCGGGACATAATGTGGCTCCCACGGTTATTACTAAATTGATCACTTAGGAATAACTTTTAGACATAAGTAATCATTAAGGGTTTACTCGCCGATAAGAATAGGACCAACGAGAAAGGGTTAACTACATACACTTCATATAAAGCTATCAATAAAACAAGTGACAATCTACTTAATCATAAGGACAGCCCTCTTATTGTCTCGAGTATCTATCTGTGTACGTGTGTGCTACTTGCTGATTCGTGCCTATTGGTTTATTTTATTATTTAATTGCAAACAAACCGTGCCAGTCTCTCAGGCTGAAACCCCCTTGCGTTAGGATATTAAAATACTGATTAGAATAACTAGATAATACGTTCCACTCTTAGTGATCGACACTCTACTTACCATTATATTCATACTGACCGGGTACACTGCTCGTTAAGTGTGTGTGTTATTGATAAGTCGGCTAAATATAAATTTAAAACTTGAGTAGGCATTAAAACTGCTAAACCGCAACGACACATCACGCGCATCAAGTTTTTGGCGCCGCTGCCGGGGAGTGAATTGTTATTATCTGTTAATTTGATTAGTATTTTAATTAGGTTTTTCTTTTTATTAGATTAATTGCATCATTGTATTATTTTGCATATTTGTTGTATTGTGTGTTAATTGTTTTCTTTTATTTTTGTGTGTTTATTTTTGTTTGTGTGTTTAATTTTTGTTTTTATTTTTCGTATTTTTCTGTTCTGCTATCGTTGTACTGTGCTAAATCAAACGATACGGCGCATCTGATCTCTCAGATACGGCGTATTGCGTTTAATTTTTTTAAAATACAACGCGTTTAATTAATTCGATACGACGCATCTTTTCCCCAAGATACGGCGTATCTGTTTTTAATAAAAAAAAATTTTCTAAACGTTAACGCCATACGACGCATCTGCTTTAGCAGATACGGCGTATCTATTATTTTAATTAAAAACAGTTTGCGAATTATTAAACAGATACGACGCATCGATCTCTGTCGATACGGCGCATCTTACTGAATCAAAAATCGATATTTATTTTTAAACGTAACGAAAATACGGCGCATTAACTTTCGTTAATACGACGCATTTAATTTTAATTAGATAAGCTGATTTTTGATTAATTAATTCGATACGGCGCATTCTTAAATTCTAAAGCGGCGTATCTATTTTCTGAATAAAGTCTGATTAAATTTTAACGTATTAAGATACGGCGTATCCAACTCTTTGGATACGGCGCATCGTCTGCAGATATCAGTAACTTTAATTTTTCGTATTCCGTTTTCGTTATTAATTATCTGATATACTACTTTCTCGAGCATACCCTACTGATATTTTTGTGTTGATTTCAGGAAGTGCATGACCAGGAGTTCTACGAAGAACTTGATTCAACCTTTCGAAGATCCTGAACGAGCCCTACATTCGCTTAAAAGGCTTTTCAACACAAGAAGCTTTGATCTTTCAAGTTCACTCGAGCTTGATTACTTTTCTGAAGAAAAAGAGGAAGTTGAAACAGAAACAATGGGCGAAAACACTACTATGGAGGAATACATGAACAGTACCCGTGCTGATTACACTTCAGGAGTTGCTAGACCTAAGTTTGATGATAAGTCAAAATTTGAGTTGAAGGGTCAATTTCTCAAAGAACTAAGAGAGAATGCTTTCAGTGGGACGGAACATGAGGATGCTAATGAGCATGTTGAAAAGGTCCTGGAGATTAAAGATTTGTTTACTTCAGAAGGAGTCACTGACGATCAGATCATGCTAAGAATCTTTCCAATCTCGCTAAAAGGAGCTGCTAACAAGTGGCTAAGGAATGAACCTGCTAGTTCAATCACTACATGGGGAGATTTGAAGAGCAAATTCCTAAAGAGATATTGTCCACCTGCTAAGACTGCTAAAAAGATGGAGGCTATCAATAGTTTCAAGCAAGAGCCTGATGAAACCCTTTATCAAGCTTGGGAACGGTTTAAAGATTTATTGATAAAATGTCCTCAACACTATCTAACCCCTATGCAGGAGATAATATTGTTTTATCAAGGATTGGACGTGCCTACAAGACAGATTTTGGATGCTAAGGGAGCCGTACCTCAGATGAGTGCAACTAATGCTAGGAAAGCGATCCAAGAAGCTGCTGATCATTCTCAGAAATGGCACGATGGGACCTCTACTAGATCTAAGAGCAGCACTAATTTTGACGGGATTGCTGCTATTCAAGCTCAATTGGATAAAATTAGTAGAGAGATGAAGAAGCGAGATGAAAGAGCATATGCTGCCCAAGTTGGATGTGAAAAGTGCGAAGGACCTCACTACACTAAAGATTGCCCGAACAAGAATGAAAGTGAGACATTTGAAGAAGCATATTACACCCAATTTGGACAACCATTCCGACCTTCAGGAAGATTTAGGGAAGCTAGTCCGGGATTCTATCAAAAGAACAACTTCAATCCCGCTTATCAAGAGAGGAGGCAGACTTTAGACGATACTTTAAAGCAAATTATGGCCGATGCTGCTAAAAGACATGAAGAGAATACTGCTATGATCAAAGAAATCCGAGCTTCAACGGACACTACTACAAGAAATCAAGGAGCTTCGATCAAAGCATTGGAACAACAAATTGGTCAAATGAGCAAGGTTCTTCAAGAAAGGGGATATGGAAGTTTACCGAGCTCAACTGAAACCAACCCAAGAGATCATGTCAAGGCCATAAGCACCACTGAAGAAGTCACTCCTAATATACCTAGAAGATCGATGAATGGTGATGATGGTGCAAGACCCAAATTCTTCTTTAATTCTTCAATCAGCTTAAGGAGACTACTAAAAGAAAAGACAAAGATTGAAGAGGAGATCAAGGCAACAATGAAAGAAGAGAGCTCTGCAACCGACTTAAATGCCTTGCCTCATAAAGAAAAAGACCCAGGAAGTTTTACTTTACCTTGTTCTATTAATGATATATCTTTCAATAATGTGTTAGCTGACTTAGGAGCTAGTGTTAGTGTTATGCCTCTTAAGACATTCGCTACCCTAGGACTAGGAAAATTAGCACCAACTAAGTTACTTATTGAATTGGCTGATAAAACGGTAAAACGACCTGAAGGGATTGCTAATAATGTGCTAGTTAAGATTGAGCAGTTTATTTTTCCCGTAGACTTTGTTATACTAGACATGCCCGAGGATGTTAAGATTCCTTTAATCCTCGGAAGACCTTTCTTGTCTACTGCCCATGCTAAGATTGATGTGTTTAAGAGAAAAATCTCATTAAGGGTAGGGAATAATAAACTTGTCTATAAGTGCCAAGATCCGGTTAAAAGCATAATTAGAGGTGTTTATGTGCTAGGATTAAGAGATCGTATGGACCTCGATCTTGAAGCTAGACTTATGGGAGAAACATTGATTCAAAACAACTCAACTAATCCTAATCATGAGAACTTTGAGGAATTCATTGACCTTAATGTACCTACCGAACTTAGACGCAATGTTGTTAATGATTCTGATGATGAGTGGTATGATTGTGTAGTAATTAATAAACGTAGGAGAGTAGTTGAGAAAACGAATTTGAATAATGATGTGTTTATTGAACTACCACCCCACCTTGCTTATTTATGCCTATATGATAATAAGAATTTCCCGTCTATCATTTTGTCATCTCTGCCCGAAAGGGACAGGACTTTGTTCATACAGATATTGAAGAAGAACGGCGTGGAAATTAAGGACGAGCAAGGAGTGTTCAATATTACTGAATTGGTGATGAGGGAGCGCGATGTTTCCGACTCCTTCAATGATCGATATTAATGAGCTGAACGTGAGTCTAACTTGAAGACTCTGGAATAAAGACAAGTGCTTACCGGGAGACAACCCGGATTTATCTTTTATTTTTCTGTTTTCTGTGTAGAGTCAGTCAGGCCCGTATGAAGATACGGCGCATCTCAATTCTGAGATGCGACGCATCTCCTGCAATGGTCATATCTTATTTTAATTTTTCTGCATTTTTATTTTCGACTTTAAAACTTTTTATCAGTTTATTTTTAATGCGGCGCATCCCTGGTTAAGGATGCGGCGCATATTTATTCTGATCCGTATTTATTCCAGGCTCGATACGGTGTATCTTCTTCAATAAGATACGGCGCATCGACTGACCTGATGATTTTCATTTTTAATTTTTAAGTTTTATTTTTCCTAACTACTAATGTATTATGCAAGTTTGAACCTTTCTTATCTTAGGTGTGTTTTAAAGTGTTGGTGGTATTATAGTTTCCTGGATTTCCTGTGGATACATCAAGTATTAAGCTTTAACGTTCTAATCCACAAGAAAGATGATTTTTGCTCTTATACTAATGGAGGATCATACCGAGCAAATCTCAGGGGAGTTTTTCTGTTCTAATTCTTTTATTTTCCAGTTTTTAACCTTTTATACAAACAACGAGGACGTTGTTTAACTTAAGTGGGGGGATTGGAGAATTAGATCACTTAACATTTACTTGTCCTAAACTTTTTCAAAAATTATGCTTAAAATGTGCTTAATATATCAAACTTAAAATTTTTTTTAGCATGTTTTTGTTTAAGATCTAAGTTGCATAGCTGCACACATGACGTTATTTTCAAAAATTGTGATTTTTCAAAATTCACAAATCTATGAGTGTGCCGGTGACTTGTAAACTTTAGAACTTGGCTTGTATACTATTCGAGACCACCATAATGAGTATTATTTTATATAATTGGAATGACTTGTCTAAATTGGTAAATTTCTAGGATTACACCCAAATAGCCTTTATATGTTATGTGTTATTAGCTAACTACACTGGTTAGTTAACCCCCGTATAAACCCTTTTGTTACTCTCATTTTTAGAGTAAGATACCCCTAGAAAAACACTCAGAGCCATTCCTTTCATTTCTTACACCTATGTTTAAAATGTTTCGTTACACCATTACACCTTAGTCTACCTTGTAGATTAAAGTCCGTGGTTTGGTTAATTGCTATAGGCAAAGTGTGTTTCCTTACATTACCTGTGTTCGCGTGCGTAATTCAATATCTTTGGTTAGGTCGGGAAATTGCACAATGCAATTGGAGTGAAAGTAAATATTGTATATCTTTGAGTTTATTTTTCGTGTGTTTACTACTTTCACTATTACCATTATTTCTGAAGTTATGAAAAGTATGAAAAAAAATTATCCGGAAAGAAAGTTATAGTGATGTGGTGAAATTTTACACATCTATGTTTATGATTAAAGTAAAAAAAAAAAAAAAAAAAAAAAAAAAATATATTGAGAAAAGAAAAAGAAAAAGGGAGAGTTGGATGTTTGTTAAACCAACTTATGTAAAGTTATGTAAGTGGTTCATATGGCCACTATTTGTTGTACTATATCTATGGATTGAATGGGAATTGGCAGTTATGGGAACGCCAATTAAAGTTTATTCTTTGATTAAGATCTTGTTGAGTATAATTCGTGTCTACCTAAAGCGTGTGTTTCAAGTGTTAAAGCGTGAGTTATTCGATGATATGAGTCTTATTCATGGGATGGTTGGGATAGTGATTAACCACACTTAGGATTTTAATTTATTTGTTTTGTTTATTTTTCATTTTACACCAATTTATATCCCAAATGTTAACCATACCCTATATTGTTCTTTATCCAACCAAACCTTTGATTTATTGAGATTAGGGATTTGAGCAATCTTAAGTATCGTAGTCGTGGATTCGGCTATGTATTTATGATTTTGTCGCTCTTTTTGATATATTATTATTGGTGAAGTTTGGACCTATCTTTAGCCTATTCGAGTTAAGGATTTGAGCAATTGCAAGTATCGTGTTCGTGGATTCGATCATGTATTTGTGATTTTGTCGCCTTTTCTGGAATTTGAGATCGATAGTAAATAAGAATAATTAACCCTTAAGCCTAAAAACCCTTTTTACCGCTTTAGACTTGTTATTCCTTAGCTTTAGTGGAGGAGATGTGTATACTTGCCAAGCTTATGATAGAATATTCGTCACGACTGGACAGTTAAACGATTAGATTTGCTTTTATCGACTTATTTTATTTTACTTCTAATTCGTTAAGTGTTTAGTTGTGTGATTATGAAATAAACGAATACATGCTTAAATATAAAAATAAATCCTAACATCTTTTAGGATACATTTTCATAAAAGAAATTCTAAGGTTTAGTTGGGGACAAGTAAAGTTCAAGTGGGGGGATATTTGATGAACTCAAATAAGTACATTTTATTACTATCATTTATCCTATTAATTTGACTTGTTTTACTATATTATGTATGAGGATTGATACTTAATCGTGTACTTTTGTAATTCTCAGGTAAAAACAAGCATTTGGTGAAACTTAGCGATTTTGGACTGATTATGGAGCAAAACATGCATAAAGTTAAGAGTCTACTGAAATGAAGAAGATCAAGACTAATCTGCTCCAGATGCGCCGCATCTCACTCATGACATGCGCCGCATCTCTATCAAGATATCACCAGATACGATCCAAGATACAAGAGGACATGCGCCGCATCTAATCATGGAGTTACGCCGCATCTTCCGGCGGTGTACGAATATTCCTGAATATTATAATCTTGGACCCCACGCGAAGTTAAGTACATGCGCCGCATCTACTTAGTAGATGCGCCGCATCTTCCCTCAGACAGAAACTATAAATACCCCGTAGACCAGACGAATTACAGAGTTCCAAAGTTTTAAACCTAAGACCGAACAGGAGAAATCAAGGACGAATTCAGTCAAGGAGGCAGCACAAGACACACCCAAATCAAAGATACAAGAGCTGTAAGAAGGTGCTGCATGTGTTTAATTCATTAAGTAGTTTTGTTTTATTGTGTTAGCAAACTTTAATTCATCAGGATTGGTGGCTTGTGTAATGTGACAACGAAAGATTGCACTCCCTTTAATACTTGCTTTCCCATCAATTAAAGTTTATATGTTGATGTCTTTGGTTACTACTTATTAGTGCATTGATAACCTCTGTGTTTATTAGTGGCTTGCGGGCATTTGACTGCGGGACATAATGTGGCTCCCACGGTTATTACTAAATTGATCACTTAGGAATAACTTTTAGACATAAGTAATCATTAAGGGTTTACTCGCCGATAAGAATAGGACCAACGAGAAAGGGTTAACTACATACACTTCATATAAAGCTATCAATAAAACAAGTGACAATCTACTTAATCATAAGGACAGCCCTCTTATTGTCTCGAGTATCTATCTGTGTACGTGTGTGCTACTTGCTGATTCGTGCCTATTGGTTTATTTTATTATTTAATTGCAAACAAACCGTGCCAGTCTCTCAGGCTGAAACCCCCTTGCGTTAGGATATTAAAATACTGATTAGAATAACTAGATAATACGTTCCACTCTTAGTGATCGACACTCTACTTACCATTATATTCATACTGACCGGGTACACTGCTCGTTAAGTGTGTGTGTTATTGATAAGTCGGCTAAATATAAATTTAAAACTTGAGTAGGCATTAAAACTGCTAAACCGCAACGACACATCACGCGCATCAGTGATCCACTAACAGATGCTACACTCTACAGGACTCTAGTTGGCAAGCTCCTGTACCTAACCATAACTAGACCAGATATTTCATATGTTGCTCATAACCTTAGTCAGTTCAGTCATGCCCCTAGAAAACCACATTTTGATGCTCTCATCAAGGTCCTAAGGTATATCAAGATGTGTCCAGGACAAGTTCTACACTTCCCATCCAATTCTCCTTTAAAACTACAAGCATACTGTGACAGTGACTGGGCAAGCTGTCCAATTACTAGAAGGTCTGTCACAGGTTTCTGCATATTTCTAGGGGGCAAATACCAAAATAATACATTAAAGTTGCCATTTTTTGCTATTGTATGGTCCCACCTTTTCCGTTAGTAAATGCATGACTAAAGTTGTGAAATCGGGTCATTGTGGGTATAAACGTCACACCGTTAGTCCTTTATACTAACGGCCGTTAGTAAATAACTTACAATTCCGTTTTCGTCCGTTTTTCTACGTTTTCGTCTGTTTCTTTACGTTTTCGTCTGTTTTGGCACGTTTTCATCCAGTTTTTTACGTTTTCGTCTGTTTTGGCACGTTTTCGTCGTTTTCTTACGTTTTCGTCTGTTTTGGCACGTTTTCGTCATTTTCTTACGTTTTCGTCCGTTTTTCTACGTTTTCGTCTGTTTCTTTACGTTTTCGTCTGTTTTGGCACGTTTTCATCCAGTTTTTTACGTTTTCGCCTGTTTTGGGACGTTTTCGTCATTTTCTTACGTTTTCGTCTATTTTTTTACGTTTTCGTCCGGTTTTCTACGTTTTCGTCTGTTTCTTTACGTTTTCGTCTGTTTTGGCACGTTTTCATCCAGTTTTTTACGTTTTCGTCTGTTTTGGCACGTTTTCGTCGTTTTCTTACGTTTTCGTCTGATTTGGCACGTTTTCGTCATTTTCTTACGTTTTCGTCTGTTTTCTTACGTTTTCGTCCGTTTTTTTACGTTTTCGTCTGTTTCTTTACGTTTTCGTCTGTTTTGGCACGTTTTCATCTAGTTTTTTACGTTTTCGTCTGTTTTGGCACGTTTTCATCCAGTTTTTTACGTTTTCGTCTGTTTTGGCACGTTTTTGTCATTTTCTTACGTTTTCGTCTGTTTTGGCACGTTTTCGTCATTTTCTTACGTTTTCGTCTGTTTTCTTACGTTTTCGTCCGTTTTTTTTTACGTTTTCGTCTGTTTCTTTACGTTTTCGTCTGTTTTGGCACGTTTTCATCCAGTTTTTTACGTTTTCGTCTATTTTGGCACGTTTTAGTCATTTTCTTACGTTTTCGTCTGTTTTGGCACGTTTTCGTCATTTTCTTACGTTTTTGTCTGTTTTCTTACGTTTTCGTCCATTTTTTTACGTTTTCGTCTGTTTCTTTACGTTTTCGTCTGTTTTGGCACGTTTTCATCCAGTTTTTTACGTTTTCGCCTGTTTTGGCACGTTTTCGTCATTTTCTTACGTTTTCGTCTGTTTTTTTACGTTTTCGTCCGGTTTTCTACGTTTTCGTAAGAAAATGACGAAAACGTAAAAAAATGACGAAAACGTGCCAAAACAGGCGAAAACGTAAGAAAATGACGAAAACGTGCCAAAACAGACGAAAACGTAAAGAAACAGACGAAATCGTAGAAAAACAGACGAAAACGTGAAAAACTGGATGAAAACGTGCCAAAACAGACGAAAACGTAAAGAAACAGACGAAATCGTAGAAAAACAGACGAAAACGTAAAAAAACAGACGAAAACGTGCCAAAACAGGCGAAAACGTAGAAAATGACGAAAACGTGCCAAAACAGACGAAAACGTATGAAAATGACGAAAACGTGCCAAAACAGACGAAAACGTGAAAAACTGGATGAAAACGTGCCAAAACAGACGAAAACGTAAAGAAACAGACGAAATCGTAGAAAAACGGACGAAAACGTAAAAAAACAGACGAAAACGTAAGAAAACGACGAAAACGTAAGAAAACGACGAAAACGTAGAAAAACAGACGAAAACGTAAAAAACTGGATGAAAACGTGCCAAAACAGGCGAAAACGTAAAGAAACAGACGAAAACGTAGAAAACCGGACGAAAACGTAAAAAAACAGACGAAAACGTAAGAAAATGACGAAAACGTGCCAAAACAGGCGAAAACGTAAGAAAATGACGAAAACGTGCCAAAACAGAAGAAAACGTAAGAAAACGACGAAAACGTGCCAAAACAGACGAAAACGTAAAAAACTGGATGAAAACGTGCCAAAACAGACGAAAACGTAAAGAAACAGACGAAAACATAGAAAACCGGACGAAAACGTAAAAAAACAGACGAAAACGTAAGAAAATGACGAAAACGTGCCAAAACAGGCGAAAACGTAAAAACTGGATGAAACGTGCCAAAACAGACGAAAACGTAAAAAACGGGATGAAAACGTGCCAAAAAAGACGAAAACGTAAGGAAACAGACGAAAACGTAAGAAAAACGGACGGAAAAACGTAAGAAAACAGACGAAAACGTAAGAAAATGACGAAAACGTGCCAAAACAGACGAAAACGTAAGAAAACGACGAAAACGTGCCAAAACAGACGAAAACGTAAAAAAACTGGATGAAAACGTGCCAAAACAGACGAAAACGTAAAGAAACAGACGAAATCGTAGAAAAACGGACGAAAACGTAAAAAAACAGACGAAAACGTAAGAAAACGACGAAAACGTAAGAAAACGACGAAAACGTGCCAAAACAGACGAAAACGTAAAAAACTGGATGAAAACGTGCCAAAACAGGCGAAAACGTAAAAAACTGGATGAAAACGTGCCAAAACAGACGAAAACGTAAAGAAACAGACGAAAACGTAGAAAAACGGACGAAAACGGAATTGTAAGTTATTTACTAACGGCCGTTAGTATAAAGGACTAACGGTGTGACGTTTATACCCACAATGACCCGATTTCACAACTTTAGTCATGCATTTACTAACGGAAAAGGTGGGACCATACAATAGCAAAAAATGGCAACTTTAATGTATTATTTTGGTATTTGCCCTATTTCTAGGACCATGTTCACAAGCTATCTTCATCATACCAAATGTCTGAAGCAATGTAGCAGGATGTAAAGCATCTCATGTAATGTAAATATGTGTACAATTTAGATTGTATTATAGCTTTGTAATATTCAATGATAGCTTAGAGTAGTTCATAGCTTGGTCAAAGATGGGTCAAAGTCTAACTAACTTTGGCGCCTAACTTGTATATATACTTTGTACTTGGTCATTTAGCCATAAGTTTTCACTTCAATAATATCACAATTTTCATTTTCTCTCAATTAAGCCAATAAACCTAATCAAGACAGAGCTCGTGAGAACAGAATAGACATTCTATTTTACCTTACCTCACGATTGTTAAACTTAACTTCTAAACAATAAACCGCAAGGAAAGCAAAAGAGTACACAATTAAGTTAAAGAACAAAGGTGAAGTTAATTTTTTTTGAGATAACTTATAACTGAAAACAAAGGTGTTGTGCCAACTAAATGTCAACTCGTCTCGTGATGAATCTAAATACTTTTTCCGTAGGAAATATCTCGCGGACATACAATTTTCAGCCTTGCCAGTTTAGATTTTAGGGTATGAAAATTATGAGTCAAAACTGAAATCCAAGATTACCATTATCCGGTAACAAGTGATAAGGTGAAACTGCGAATTTATTTATGTAACCAAGATTATTTTGACCACCCATATACTTATCCCATTTCGCATATGTGCATACATGTCAATTTGGGTTCTGCTTCAATGTCATAATAGATTTTCCATGACCTTTGTTAACAAGACCAGGAGTCATAAACTTGGTAAATGCAAAAACGTTCAGTTCTGTGGCTAAGAGAAGTTACCTCAACATAAATATCACATGTAAACATCTTAATTACTACGATGTAGATTAAAGTATGCGGATGTTACAAGAAATACATTTAGATCCACAATTTTCGACCATAGAAAAATATTACGATCAAAGCAACAATGAAAGCATGATCAGTGTGTCCGGGAAATATGGTCAGTCGAAACCTATTTCTTGGCACAAGTACCTTCTGGATACCAAGTTTGTACATAAGGCTTGTCTGCAAATAACAACAGAAGAGACAATACCATTAAGGTTAACATTTTTATTATTCAATAATCAGCTAACCATACCATTCAAATCCCCTATTCGAACTTAAAAAACCTTTCAGGTTTAACAAATCTGTATACATTCACACCAATTGGGCCTAAAACTTTCTGCCAGAGGTGGCGAATATGACGGGTCAAACACGTTAAGTATGACGGGTCAAACACGTTAAGCCCCAATTCTTCACTTTTGATATGGGTCAAAAAACTCTAAATGGGCCTAGTCCACAGGTTGATCCGCATACCAATTTTGTTCACTCACTATAAATAGTTAACGCGTTTATTATGATTGAAAAAAATATAAATATTACAAAGATAATGTAAATTTTTTATGTAAAATCTTAAATCAAATGTTTTAACCTTGCAATTTGACCCATTTGAGATCAAACGTAACAACGTGAACCTACTGCCACCTCTAACTTCTAGTGATATTCTAACATTATCTAGAAGTTATCGTATAAGTCGAGATCGGAAGCTGTTTATAGATAACTGTGATCACCACCAAGAACATGATTTTAAAAGATATTAGTGTGTTGACAGAAGTTAAGATCCTTTTATTAATTTAAAATCTGATATTTCATAAGTTACTGGTATAATATCATCATCAATTAATTGAAGAAATTTGTGTGTTGATGTTAGCTATGGAAAGTACCTGTGCTACTATTGAGTCCCCTTTATAAATGGTACAGGATCTATAGAATGGAGAACCTCTCATCTTAAAATTCACCCTGTTAGGGTCATCTGGATTTCCATTGTTTAAAAAGACTTGAAACTCGAATCTACGAAGTGTATTTTTTGTCCTCTCCGCTGTGAACTTGAGATCTTTGTCTTCATTGATGTCCCTTCTAAATCCATTCCAAATTTCTTTCTGCACAAAACGAACAATGCAGCAGACTTAAACAGGACTATTAAATTATGAAACACATAACACTCACATTACTATCTACGTGTAAGCATAATATCATTATCTCAATATCCATCTGCAACAGAACATGCGATGTATGATATATCTTTTACTTTTATATAAATAGAAGCAGTTGTGCGTCTCTTATTGCTTATTTTGAGGTAAAATAAGCAGTTTCGGATACAGTATACTGCTCTAAGGTTTTCAATAAGTTGGGCGTTTGGAAAGTAGCTTTATGATATGGAAAAATTCGAAGATAATGGGTGTTGTTCCGGTATTTCGGAAATCTCATTTTTCAAAGATTTTGATAAATGAATAATCATAGACTGATTATTTAATTCCTAGAGCAATAATCAGATTAAGTTTCACTATATCCAAACACTAATAACTGATTACCTACTACATGAAAACGCAATGCTTAAAATAATCATTTTCCAAAACGCAATACCATACACCCCTAAGTGACTGGCCATAAGTTATATATTAAATATAAATTGCATTGGTTAATTATTATTATTTTTGCAGGTTAGTGGTCATTCTGGGCAAATGGCATGGATACGAGGCTGCCCAAAAAGTTTGGATGATAGAGATATACAGGAGGCTATAGACAATAGGTGAGCTCGCGTTAGTATATATAAGCTCCTTAAGCATGATCAGATTGTTTGTGCGTGAGGTGATTAAGGACCACGTTAAAAAAGGCTGATGGTTGACTCGGTAAGAGAACTGGGTACCCTTGGTGCCGTCCCGTTGGTGTTATGGGAAAAGTGTTGTTACATCAGCACCTTTTTCCATAACATTAGAATCCCCCACAACACCAAAAACACCCCTCCCTCCTATAACACCAAAATCTGGTGCCATCGTGCACCCTTGGCCCACACATAACCTACTAAAATACAAATACAACACAAAAAAACAAAACAAAAAGTGAAAAACAGGACCATTTGGGCTGGTCGTGACGGCTCAGGACGCGAAAAATTGAGCCACGGTACCGTGGTGGCGCCGTCCCGTCGCGTTAAGAGGGAAAACGCCAGCCTTGGCGCTGGTTACGAGAGCTCTAAGCAATAATACTTGAAACAGTCTCCCATGTTGCTGACATCTAGCAGTGTGATCATGGTCTTAATGACCACGGTCTAAACTTACATGTACTCAGCTATGCAAGGGTTTTCTATCTACCATCAAATGGCATTGCCTATACGCAACATTATGTCTGCATCAAATCCTGGGGTACGACCGAAACGACACTACTTAACGGTTTATTGTCGTTGTTGTTTCATATGTAAGAAGATGCAAATTCCTTAAATCAGTGAAAGTTTCATGTTTGATTTCTTGCTGCCATATTACTCCTTTACGGTTATTTTTTTTACAAGAAATCTTTGTCTATAACATCTTTATAGTTTTATGAGTCGGAACATCGCCCACCCTCAAAGACGGCCCTGATCATAAGCACAATAACTAAGCAAACCCCAAAATCCTCTTATTAAAACAATTCGTTGATTTGGATATGAAAATAATAAAGGTGCGTTTAGCTGGAGAAAACTTGTTTTCTATCTCTAGTTAATTTATCTTTACAAAACCCTTAAAAATATAGAAAAATGTTTGTATTTTCTATTTTGAATAAGGGGAGGGACAACTTAATTTTAATTTTGTTTTGTAATTTTCCTTTAGAAATAGGGGATTTTGTGTTTTACCAAATATTTTGTTGAAAAACACTTGCTTGAACGCGTTCTCTATTTTCTTTATTTTTCACAAAACAACAAGTGTTTTCCCCCGACTAAACGCACCCTACTACATACCTGATGATAAATGGAAATGAGAGGATTCCCAGAAGAATCCGAAACTAAACGCGAAGGAGAAGAGTGAGGACAACGGTCAACTGAAAAAACTAAATTGGAACTGGAATCAATCAGCTTTAAGTTTAAATGATTTTCCTTCTTCCTCGAGACAAACAGATCAAATGGGATCATGCCATCTGAATTTGGTTCATATAGCTTTTCTGCACTATCCATCACCTAAGTTTTTATTTTATTTTTTTATAAAAAATGAAGAATAATACGCGTAGGACACAAGTTTTATGCAATTTTTCTTCCGGTCCAATCATGGAGTAGATTTTTTGAAAATGACCCAAATCCCCTTAAATTATTGTGTAGCACTTTTGCCAAAATCTACAACCATGTCAACAAACAAGTATAAAGAATATCTAGATAAAGAACGAGAAAATTCCGAAAATACACCGGTCGCTCTAGTGCATATCATTTTATACCTCCTTTATTTTCAAAAGTATAAAGTAGATCGGGCAACGGGACAACTTATACAACGCACTTATAAGCCAATAAGTGTCCACTTATGATACGTGAATTAATCTTTATTCGATTGGTTAAGGACATGTGCAAACGTTGATACGAGTTGCCAAAAAATGAGTCCCCCTCGGTCTATTTTGGACTTTTCAAAATAAATGAGATATAAAACGATATCGACTAAGGCAACCGGTCTATTTTTAGAATTTTCCTATAAAGAATTATCAAAAAGCATTTTCAAGCATAATTGGTATTTCGATCAAAGATTTAAGATCATTTGAGGACCAAACTTTTTTTACATACCAAGGGACTAATCTCCACCCTCCATCTTTATTTGATCTAATGGATGAGATTAATCCCAACAATTTAAAAAACCCACTTTCATCCTTTTTTTTCAAATATTAATATCTTTCAAACCGTTAATCGTTAAGCGAAAAAAAATATGCCGTTACGACGAGCATTTAATTATCTTTCTATAGATAGGCAATTTGATATATTTTCGACAATTTTTTTTTTTCATTTTTTTACGTTTTTTTTCGTGGCCGAAAAAATCATATATGATATATCATATATGATATTACATATCATATATGATATATATGATATATCATATATGATATATATGATATATCATATATGATATTACATATCATATATGATATTATATGTAATATATGATATGATATTACATATAATATCATATATGATATGTAATATCATATATGATATATCATATATATCATATATGATATATCATATATATCATATATGATATGTAATATCATATATGATATATCATATATGATTTTTTCGGCTACGAAAAAAAACGTGAAAAAAATGATTTTTTTTTTTTTTTGTCGAAAGTATATCAAAATGCCCGTCTATAGAAAGATAATTAAATGCTTGTCGCGATGGTGTAATTATTTTCGCTTAACGATTAACGGTTTAAGAGATATTTAAATTATAAAAAATGGGTGAAATATTAAATGCTTTTAATCTCAACCATTGATTTCTTTTTAGATGGATGGTGGGGATGAGTCCCTTGGTATGTGAGGAATGTTTGGTTTCTAAAATAACTCGACTCTTCGATCAAAATACTCCATATTTAGAAAATTAGTAAATTACTATTAAAGGTGAAAAAAAAAAAAAAAAAAAAAAAAAAAAAAAAAAAAAAAAAGTTGACAAATGAAACCAATCGGAAAAACAATGGCGTGCTTTCTGTATTTTGGAAAAACCAAAGTTTATGGTTTGGTTTAATTTTAGCATAAAAATCGAACCGTCAAAATATATATAATCTCTACACACTTTTGTTTAGATTATTTCTTGAAGGTCTCGTTTAAAATACATAAACAGCTTTTTTTGGATTTGTTAGGAACACGTTATAAATATTTACAAGTCTTGTTCATTTAAATTAAATATTGCACGTTTAAGGACTATATTGTTTGTAATTATGGACCGGTCCATTAGTAGTCCATGGACCGGTCACATTAGTAAGTTTATTCTAGTCACATGCAAGGGAATATTCTTAGAATTATTCCCCTCCCATTGCCTATAAATAGAAGGCATGGGATGCATTCTTATTGTTGGTTTTTTCATGTATGTGCGAAAGCTCTGCTTGTGTGTTAATCGAATTAAGTGAAAGCCTTCCATTATTCTCTTCTCTTCTTAATTCTCTTATTTAGTTAATCGTATTAGCTTATTTCTTTTCATACGTAGCTTAAATCTAGATAAGTAGTAAGTGCTTTATTAGTCATTAACGAGTGTGTGTTTGAGATAATTTACGTGACCTACAGCTTTTTTTGGATTTTTGGTAGTCATTGATTTTTTATTATCATTAACTTATTTAAGATACATTTTTTTTTTCTCTTTACAGTAATTGGTTTCTTATTTTCGTCATTGAGTGTTTCTTTGTTCTTGAAACATGAAAAATGTTATTTAACGATGCATTACAAATTCAACCATGAAAATACCAAATATCGATAAATCAAACTGAAACTGAAAATCAAATTGAAAAGAAACCAAATACCGAAAAATCAAATCGAAAATAAAACTGAACCGAAGGGTTTCTAAAACGCAAAAATTGAACCAAGCTCACCCCTAATTACTATTCATCCTCCAAACATATATAACAATATATTATATATATTCAGTAATCAGTGGCGGAACTTGAACATTTATTTTGGGGGGCCAAATTTATTTTGAAAGGGCCGAACCGTAGATTTATTTGTATTCTCAACTTAATTACCCCTAAAACCTATAATATTTACACTACTTGCCACAACTTTTGGGGGTGTCGGGACCCTCCCCTGCCCCTTAATAGTTCCGCCTCTGTCAGTAATGTAAATAAATTAAGTTATTGTGCAAAATAAATAAATTTATTATAAAAGAAAGTTATGTAATTTAAGTTTGCAGGATGTGGTCGAAGTTAATATTTTTAGAAGAATGAGTGTTAGTAGAAGGTGTCATTTTTACTCTGAATTTGGAGGATTTTATAGCACATGGTTAAAGAGGATGATAGTGTATATGAGTCTTAGCTCAAATGGCTAAATCCCATACGATTATAATCAGTCCATAAGGTCGAAAGCCCAAACAACATCGCCTGAGAAATCAACTTCTCAGGCAAACATTGGCTGAATACAAAGCGGATCTTGCCTGGAAACTAATTCTTGGGCAAGAATGGACATGACAACTTAACCTTAAAGTCGTTATGCACTAACGCCATGTGTAGCTACATCATTCGTGCAAAGGTAGTGTCGCGGGTATTTCGTTAGTACGTGCGAATCTTGTTGAATATTCTCATAACCACCTGAGCCAAGGATGCCACACCGCGTGTCATTCTTGTCTTCTCCATTGGATGTCCACCACGTAGACTATCTAGGATCGTCGGATCATAATCTATGGGACACACAACCCCAAATGCATCCCTATAAATATGGAGGCATTTGGTGAGAAGAAGGGAGCGATCTTCTCCACATTTTACACACACAAAACACACACTAAACGTCAATCGTATGTGAGTGTTACCCAACTCAAGATAACGTTCTTATCTCGGGGTTCTTACCGAGCGCGAGAAATCAAACATACGATAGCACTCATCTCAGACCATCGATTTACTCAAATCCTTGTTTTACGTACCATACGTAAACAGCTGACTTATGATCTTGCTAGAGAAATTTGCTATTTTATAACCCAAGATGCAAGTGTCTTTCAAAAGTGACATATTGGTATAACTATTTATGGAAATACCAACTACCCAAACCATCCTTGTCATACATAACTCATAGTGTATTCGTAAAACACATAGAAAACTACTAACATCATTTACAGAACTACTAACTTCAATTACAAAGTTACAGAGAAATTATTATAATCATTCATAAATCATAACTTACAAGTATTTATTTTTCAACAAAAACCCCAGCTATTAATGATCAAGTTTCATAAGACGTAAAATTTTTAATTACATAAGTAATAAAGTTATTCATAAATAAAAGAAGAAAATTATATATATTTGAAATCAAAACCTATATAACTGATGCGGATAATTTAAACACAAGAAGGTTTGCAATCCTCCTAGGCAGAGTACCTAACCGTTCTAGTGTAGTATAGGTAAGACACGGGGGATTGATCATTCTCAAGGGGAATAATTTGGGTAGGCTCGAAATGTACAACGGAATATGACTAAGGGTTGAGGGATGACTATTTTTGTATTTTTATATTTTATAGAAAGCAAATTAAAATCTCGGGGTTTGAAGAGTTTGGTTTTTTATAACTAATAAATAAACTAAAATACGGAAAAGATAAATTGATAGGAACTCGTATGATAGGTAAAGTGTATTTACTTAGAATCTTATTACTCCATAGTTATCTCCTATTGATTAGTCAAATTGTCGCTTCCTTAGGTATTCCTTAATATCAATTGCTAAGGGTCGTTAATCCCTAACACTATGCATTTTGTTCTCGTTAGGACTAACCAATGTCAGCAAACGCAATTCACGCATTAAATACAATGAATCAACAAACTATCTCAATGTAGTGGGGCATTTAGTCGGACGTTCAAGCTAATATACTAAGATAAAGCCAGTTTTCCTACTCCTAACGCGAAAACAACCAATTAAACAAGAGACGAACAACAATAATTAATAATTAGGTTTCATTCAACTCTAAGTAAACAAAATTAAATTTAGCCTAGCATATTAAATAGAAGAGAAAATAAACAAACAATCACACAATACATAGACATATTGTGATGATTAAAGATTGAATAACTTATCTTGAATAAAACATGGGAGTTATGGGGCCTAAAAACTCTACCAAAGCTGTGAAATTCGGTCCTCCAAAGTGGTCTCTCCAAGATGTTACATTGAATGAGAATAATACAAAAAATATATATAGATTTACACTTGTGACGGCGTCACTTTACAAGTGTGACGCCATCAACTCGCCGTCATTAGGTTTTCGTCTATTGCACCGACTTAGTTGTGACGGCGTCACCTTATGGGTTGTGTCGCCGTCGCTCTTCACTTTTTTGGTCCTGACGTTGTTAGCTCAAGACCGTAGCCATTGTCTGAATCGTCACTTGGTAAATTTATAACTTGATAATCTTCTTTGTTCATCAAGTGACGGCGTCACTTAGTAAACCTGACGCTGTCAGAGCTCCTTTTTGTGACGTTTTCTTGACTTTGTCATTTTCTTCATTTTCTTGTCCAAACGAGCCATAAACGTTCCACTTTCCAGCATTTGCTTCACAAGTACCTAAAACTCAAATAGAAACGATTTAGGATAGTAATTGATCAGATATGCACGGATTTAGAGGCTAAATGACCCTTTAAAAATGTATAAAATTACACTTCATCAAATATCCCTACACTTGAGATTTGCTTGTCCTCAGGTAAATGTGCTTTTATCATAATCAATTAACAAGTTAGGGGGCATTTAGCATTGGTTTAAAGATAATTTACACCACAACTCATTCTACAATAGTCAAAACAAGCACGGAGATTATATACTAGACCCTCACATAAAGTGTTTGGATTCTCTCATCTCGCGGGTTTATAAGTTGTATAACATGTATGGAAACGGAAAAATAAAACACTCTCTACCTGTCATAGAACATAGATTACCATAGACCTTGACCCATTATCAAGCCTATGGTAATCTATGTACTATGACAGGTAGAGAGTGTTTTATTTTCCTGTTTCCATACACGTTATACAATCTCTACACCCGAGAGATGAGAGAATCCAAACATTTTATGTGAGGGCTAAAAAATCTACCAAAGCTGTGAAATTCGTCCTCCAAAGTGGTCTCTCCAAGATGTTACATTGAATGAGAATAATACGAAAAATATATATAGATTTACACTTGTGATGGCGTCACTTTACAAGTGTGACGCCGTCAGCTCGCCATCATTAGGGTTTCGGCTATTGCACCGACTTAGTTGTGACGGCGTCACCTTATGGGTTGTGACGCCGTCGCTCTTGACTTTTTTGGTCCTGACGCTGTCAGCTCAAGACTGTCGCCATCGTCTGAATCGTCACTTGGTAAATTTATAACTTGATAATCTTCGTTGTTCATCAAGTAACAGCGTCAATTAGTAAACCTGACGATGTCACAGATCCTTTTTGTGACGTTTTCTTGACCTTGTCGTTTTCTTCATTTTCTTGTCCAAACGAGCCATAAACTTTCCACTTTTCAGCATTTGCTTCCCAAGTACCTAAACTCAAATAGAAATGATTTAGGATAGTAATTGATCAAATATGCACGGATTTAGAGGCTAAATGACCCCTTAAAAATGTATAAAATTACACCTCATCAATTATCCCTACACTTGGGATTTGCTTGTCCTAAAAAAAATGTGCTTTTATCATAATCAATTAACAAGTTAGGGGGCATTTAGCATTGGTTTAAAGATAATTTACACCACAAATCATTCTACAATAGTCAAAACAAGAACGGAGATTATATACTAGACCTTCACATAAAGTGTTTGGATTCTCTTATCTCTCGGGTGTATAAGTTGTATAACATGAATGGAAACGGGAAAATAAAACACTCTCTATCTGTCATAGAACATAGATTACCATAGATCTTGATCCACTATCAAGCCTATGGTAATCTATGTACTATGACAGGTAGAGAGTGTTTTATTTTCCCATTTCCATACATGTTATACAACCTCTACACCCGAGAGATGTGAGAATCCAAACACTTTATGAGAGGTGCTAGTATATAAATTCCGTGCTTGTTATAACTATTGTGGAATGAGTCGTGTTGTAATTACTTTTAAAACAATGCTTAATACCCCTAACTTGTAAATTGATTAGGATAAAAGCACATTTGCTTGAGGACAAGCAAATCCCAAGTGTAGGGATATTTGATGAGGATTTAAAACATGCATTTTTAGGGGGTCATTTAGCCTCTAAACTCATATATATTTGATCAATTATTACCCTAAATCGTTTCTTTTCGAGTTTTAGGTCCTTTGGAAGCAAAAGACGAAAACGAGCATGATTTTGGGTTATTTGGACAAGAAAACGACCAAGTCATGAATTCGTCAGGAAAAGGAGGCCTGACGACGTCACAATCCCAACGTGACGCCGTCACTTGCATTTCAACAAGATGATTTAGAGATAATTTTACAAGTGATGGTTCAGATATCAGTGACGGCCTAGAGCTGACGGCGTCACTACCAAAGGAACAGTAGCTGACCGCGTCACAGATTACAAGGTGACGACGTCACAATGACGACACAGCTAAGGACAAAGCCCTAATGACGACTGGTTGACGGCATCACAACCATAATGTAACGCCGTCACAATTGTAAAACTATATATATTTTTTGTATGTTTTCCATTATTCGTGTAACATCTTGGAGAGGTAACCCTAGTGACGAATTTCAGAGCTTTGTAAGGGTTTTCCAGCCCTTAGATTCCATGTTTTATTAAAGTTAAGTGATTCCTCTTTATCGTAAAACACATAGAAAATTACTAACATCATTTACAGAACTACTAACTTCAATTACAAAGTTACAGAGATATTATTATAATTATTCACAAATCATAACTTACAAGTATTTATTTTTCAACAAAAACCTCAGCTATTATGAAATTCATCATCTATTTCTTATCCATCCATTGATTTGTTTGTTTGATATTAGATCTACAATCTATTGTTCATAACAATTCTATTGATATAAATTTCTCTTATTAAAATACAAAAATAGTGCAATTATTACATTTCATATTTCCGTTACACATTTCTCGTACAGTTCATCGTTTCCAAAAATACAAAAACAAATAATATTTGTCCATTTCTAGTATTCTTATCTGATTATGCATCAGTATTCTTACTGATTCCTTATCCTCGTACACTATGGATAATCCTAATCCCCAAAACCCTAATTCTCAAAACCATAATTTGGGGGTTTTATCTAATGGGATGGAAGAGGTTGTGGCTTGTAAGCGTAGAACTATGAGTCAAATTGGTGGTATGAAGAAACAAGCTAGATCAACAAATAAAGAGGTTCATGTTAGTTTTAAGAAGGGGGATCAAAAATTGGGTAATAAAGGTGGGAAGGCAAGGAAAGTAAGTAAGGAGGTTGATTATATTGAAGGTAGTACTAAAGATGGGTATGGTATGGAGGATGATTTGGAAGGTGAGGTGGGATCTAGTGTGGATGCTATAAGTTGTGATTCAAGGAGTTGTGGTGAATCTGCTTTAGAGAAGGAAGTAGAAGGTGTGTCTGAACTAAATGTGGCATCTCAACAAGGTATAACTAATAATTTGGGTAATGAGAATAGTGTTAATGTGGGTAGTAATGCTAATAGGGAGAACGTTAGTATTCCTGTGGCTGAAAATCCTATCCTTAATTCTAGTAATAGTCCTAGTAGAAGTCCTAGAATTTTGAAAAGAGGGGAGGTTTTGAATAATAATGGTGATATTGCTAATGCCACTTTTTCTTTTTATAATAAAGAAAAATGGCCTAGTTTAGATAACTTAAGAAAGGAGAATTCTGTTGATAAGAATGTGGGAAGTGTTGTAATGAATGTGGGAAGTGTTGAAATGAATGTGGTGAGTGAAGATTTGGCTAAAACCAGTGAAGGGGCAGGGCAAGTTGCATCTGGGTCATCTGTTTCATCTGTCTCCTTTGCTAAGGCTGTTCAAGGTTTGAGTCAAGGTGGTTGTAATAAGCTTAGGTTAATTCCTGTATGTGTGAATGAATTAGGTAAAGAGTTTGTTGATCTAGATCCAGTTGTTGAGGAAGGAAGTAAGTTGTGGTCTAGGACTTTGGTTGGGTATTTTGTGGGTATGCAATTGAATTATAGAGATATTATGGGCCATTTGAAAAGAATGTGGAGAGACTATCACTTAGATGATATTATAGTAAATGAATATGGGTTGTATTTTATGAAGTTTAAGGCTGGGAAGGTATGCAAATGGTTCTTGAAAATGGACCATGGTTGGTTGATGGGAAAGCTCTGTTTGTACAGAAGTTGGAAGCTGGGATGAGTATGGTAAGACAAGAACCTACTAAGGTACCTATATGGGTTAATATTTGGAATATCCCTTTGGAAGCTTGGAATTTAGATGGAATAAGCAGGATAGCTAGCATAGTTGGTACTCCTATCATTATGGATAGGATTACTACATCAATGTGTGAAAAAGCTTCTGGGAGGGCTAATTTTGCTAGGGTATGGGTAGAGATTGATGATAACAAAAAATTTGTGGAGAATGTTGATGTTTATTATAGAAGTTTAGGGAAGTCCATGAAATTAAAGGTTGATTATCCTTGGAGACCACCCATTTGTGGGAATTGTAAAGTTTTTGGGCATGGGGAGGAAAGCTGTGTTAGTAAGAATGTGAACAAGACTGATACTACTGAAAAGAAGGATGTGAAGGTTAATACTGGAAATGTGGAAGCTAAAAGTGATGGTATTGATGGTAATTGGAAGACTGTGGAGGGTAGGAATACTGAAAAGAATACTTAGATGAATGTTGGTACCAATGTTCAGAGGAATTATGTGGGTGAAAGTTCTTATAGCAGAGGTGGTTATGCTGGAAGGGGAAGAGGTAGTATGTTTGGAAGAGGTAATGGGTATCAAAGGGTTAATAGGAGTAATCAATTTGTTCCTGTTAAGAAGGGGTCTGAAGTTGTGGCTGAAGTACCTAAGAAGGTGGATCCAAAAGATAAGGGTAAGGGTATAGTTGTGGGGTAGGAAAAAGGTGATAATTCAAAAGGAGATAATCAAAATGGTCAGAATGTGGTTTCTCAAAACAGATATGCTGCATTATCTGTAGATGTTGATAATGAGGTAAGTGTTGAGGAAGGGACTACTAAGAGTAGGTTTGATGGAATATGTAATAAAGGGTTGTTTGTCAGTATTGAAGAAATAAGTGGTTGGTCAAATGAGTGGAAAGATTGCTATAGAGAGAAGTTACAGAAGGATATTGAGTCTATGACTATTGAAGGTTTGGAAATTGATATCATTAAGCTAGGTAAACAGATTGCTTATAGCAATCAGAATATTGCTATGGCATCAAAAGTTAAGGCTGATAGTATGGTCCAAGCTATTATGGTGCAACAAGGGTTATCTAAAAATAAAGCTTTTACCAAAAGTTATGATGAGGTATATTAGGATGAGTTGGAAAGAATTAAGGGATTGGGTATAAAGAAAAGTCAAAGTTAAGTACAACTGTTCTTCAAAACAAAGCAGGTTTTTACTCAACTTGAATTTGAAACCTGGACTGATGTGAAGTTATAGTTATATAAAATTTTGATTGGGGATAGTGATTATGATAAGTTGGTAGCACAATTTCCTAAGGATAATGTAGAAACTAATAACGTGATAAAGATAGTTTCTTGGATCGTTTTGAGCCTTAGGGTTCAACAATAACAATGAACAATTATGCAGTGGAATAAGTAAAACATCAATTGTTATTGACACAAAGTTTTTCTTTCAATCACACCACGCCTCAACTATTATTTGATCAAAATAATACGGTTACACTGCCTTGTAACAGGGATCAAAGATCCTTGAGGCGACTACAAAACCTAGTCTAGACGTTTTACATTACACGTCCTAGACACACATACACACACCTTTATCGACTACATTGGAAGACTTAATTATAAAAACCCTCAACAAAACAAATCGTTCCTTCTAATTAACATCTTGTCGTTACACTAATTAATAAAAAGAAACAAATCTGCTCTTCTTCATTACAGATCGATAACAAATAAAATAAATCTGTTTATACCTTTGAACAATCGATCAACACACCTTTTCAAATCTGCTCTTCTGTCATCAAATAAACTTTGTGAATCCCTAGGTAACGAGCTCCCCAATCTCTGATACCACCTGTTTTCTTTGGAATGGGCCTTGATGGTGCAACAAGAGAAATAGTTCTAGAAATACCATTTCTCAACAAAATCTCCTTAGGAACCATGTTTCTTTTGGGATGTGGGTGAGTCTTTCTTGAAAAGTTCCTATGGTTCACCCTTGCATTATGGTTCCATACAGGTTTTGGAGCACTAGTTTTCTTAGGTACTGAAAGATAACAATCTTCTTGCAAGTGCTCAAAACTACCACAGCTGTGACATGCCTTCTTAACCAGTTCAAAGTCACTACCTAACGTGTGTGAAATCACCTGGTGCAAGTTTCTCTGATTTCCTCTAGGCAAGTCACAAGTCTTCCTAGGATAAGCTCTAGGTTTATCATTATACTCAGCCACTTTCCTAGAGATTCTACTTCCGAGCACAGGTTTTACAAACTCAATATTTTTAGCTTTAATTTCAGCTGTTTTAACCTGTGAGACATGTGGTTCAACAGTCCTAAGAATTTCTTTCTTTTTAGCTTTGGGTGTTGAATCAATCTCATCATCATCACTATCTGACACCCAATCTTCAATGATTGGTGCATCAGACAATTTTTCATCAATCTTAGGTGCACTAATCTTATCAGATGATTCATTGTTAACTTGACTTGTTTCACCTACAGATTGTGCAGCTGACTCAGGTATAAAGGACAATACTTTCCTAGCTGGTGCATAAGCACTTTTAAGAGGGGGAACCACTTCATTGTATCCTAGGCCACATCCTCTTTTAAAAATCTGAGATTCAACTGCTTTATTTGCTAGAACAGACGCATATTGTTGTTTATCTATCCTAACAACATGTTCTTCTTTTTCACTTAAAGCTAGGTCTCTAGCTAATTCAGCTTCTTCCACTCTTTTATTAAGCACATTAATTTCACATTCTTTCTTAACTAGCTCAGTTTCAAGAGTATGAATTTTATCAGCATATTCTCCCTCAATTTGATTAAGAAACTCAACCTTGTTTTCTAAAGATTTTAAACCATGTTGATATCCTAAGTTATCAAGTTTGAGTTTATTAAATTCAATTCTTAATTCATCATAACTAGTTCTCAGTGCCTCTATAGTATCTGAAGAAGATTTAAATAAACATGAAGATTCATTTGATACCTCAGAGTCTGATCCAAAGGAGGAGTAACCCATAAGAGCAAAGTGTTGTTCTTTGGGTTCTTCATCAGCTACCAGTGCAAAGTTGGGACCATCCTCAGCTTGGTCACTCCAGTCAAATTCTCCCAAGCCATCACATGAGACCATAGCAGTAGTAGGTTTAGCATCTTCAATGGGAATCTGCCTTGGATTTTCCTTGATCTGCTTTGGTGCTCTGCATTCCCTTGCAAAGTACCCTTTTCTGTGGCAATTATAACATTCAAACTTTGATTTGTCAAACCCCACATTGTTCTGCCTTCTGAACTTGAGCTCTCTTCCAGTTCTCTTCAAGAATCTTCTTGCCCTCATAGTCAACATTGGAAATTGCCAGTGCAAATCCATCTCTTCTAAATCATCAGGATCAACTTGATCTAGATCCTGACTCATTACTGGAGTACTTGTTGTGAGTTCAGCTAAATAGGCACAAATAGCAGCATCACTAATGGTGTCACTATTTGTAGAACTAGCAGCAGAACCAGTATGACCAACAGCAGAATGAGTGTCTTGAGTATTCCCAGAAGTCTTATTATTAGAAGACACAAAAGCAAGGTTGTTTGAATTTGAAGAACTGGTTGAACCCTTTACCTCAGTTTCATAGACCTTCAAGTTGTTATACAAATAATCCAAATTCATAGCATCAAAATCAGCCTTGTTTCTCCAGACAACTGTGTGAGTATTCCATTCAGGTGCAAGACTCCTTAAAAACTTCAGATTAATATCTTCCTTTGCAATAGTGACATCAAGAAGTGCCAACTGACTCACTAACTTTTGCAGCCTGTCATAAGTACCATCAATACTTTCATTGCTTGATGTAGTGAAAGTTTCAAATTCGTGCTTTAGCAAATTCTTCCTTGACTTTTTGGTGGCTTCATTCCCACCAAATCTGAGTTCAATTGCTGCCATCAAATCCTTGGCAGACTTGGTGTTTTTGAAGGCCAATTGGTACTTGTTGGGAATTACAGATTTGATGATTACAAAACTCACGAGCAAGAATGAAGAAAGAAGAAACAATAGGGACCTAATAGTTAATAGTTAGCTTTCTGAGTAAGCTAGAGTCCCTCTATTATATAAAGAGGGTTGGCGTCTAGGTTATAAACTCATCCATTTTATAGATCGTCTCTTCAATGAGAGTCGATTAAACGCATATAGCGTGTAGTAGTTTGTAGTAGGTTTTATTTATGTTTAATAAAGAAAAACCTTGTTAGTAACTTTGATTGTGTTGTTCTTATTATTCCTCTGCGTATGCAATCATTGTTTCTATAACCCTAGTTGAGCTAGATCTTGGTTTCTACAATTGGCATCAGAGCGGGTGGTTCTTGATCTAGGGTTTTACAAGGTTTTTCATTGTCGATGAGGAGCAGATTTGAAGTAGCAGTTTTGGAGCAGTTGTTATTGTACAGAAGCAGATCTGGTTGACAGCAGCGGATCTTAATTTTTTTAAGTTAAATTCGGTATTTATTATTTTCGAATATTGATAAGATCTTTTAATTCATATGGAATGGTTGTGGGATCGGTTTATGTTTTGATCAAAGGCTTGTCGTTAATTGGTTATGAGATTGATTTATTATACGCAAGTCAACCACTGATTCTTAAATTGGTCAAATTTTTGTCTCCAGCGGATCTTAATTTCTGTTAGTTAAATTCATCAATTGGAGAATTTGTGGGACTGATCGAATATTATATTTGCAATTGCTGTTTGTCGGCGAGTGAATCATGGTACAATTATTCTGATTGGTGGATCTATTTCTGTCGACATATACATGTAGTACTCAATTGAATATTCAAATATTTACTGCTTGGTCGAATTAAATATTCATCGTGGGTCAGAAGTTTTAATTGGTGAGTGGTTGGTGGTATTGTCTGGTCTGTTGATAGGTCATTTTTTTTATCTTCAACTCGTAATATCAATACCACATGGGACGGTGGTCACTAATTCTACATATTCGTGATTCTATGTGTGGTAGAGAATTCAGTATGTGGGGCTATGGTTATTTGTCGCTTGTGGCTTTTGGTTAAATTAATTGGCTGTTCAAGAATTACCTCGGACTATTTGATTGTTGTACTGCTGCTGCTGTTATTATTTATGATAGCAATTGGTATTTGATTCTACTGCTGCACTTTTAATACTGCTGCTCTCACATGGATACTGCTGCTGCATTTTAATACTACTGTTGGCGGTTCCTGCTGGTCAGTTACTGCTGGTAATTTTGTTTCTGCTGCTCGTGTTAAAAAAATATATATAATTATATATATATTATTTGGTTTCTGTTGATCGATTCCTGCTGGTGGTTTCTGCTGCTTGTGATGGTGGATTCCGTTTCTGCTGGTTTCGATATATATATTATATTTTAGTAGGTCCTCAGACGCCCTTGGATCTTGGACGATGTGATGCTTATGGCTTGGTTACTTTTATTGATTTGGTTTGGTGTTTACAGGTTGTTTAGTATATAACGTAATGATGTCGTGGAAGGTCCGGGACCACAATCCATAACTGATATGTAATAAACATGTCTTGTTTGCGCTAAATCAGATAAAGACATTTTAATCAATTATGTAACAAGTTCACCCTTTTTGTGAGATGCAAAGAGGATTGAGGTAGATCGCCGGCTGAGGCAACAGTTACATGAGAGAGGAGGATGTTCTTGCACTTTCAAGCCGATTAAAGTCCGAGATTCATGAGATGGTTAGTATATTTTTAAGGGGAAGCTTATTGGTCAAAAATACTTAACCATCTACATGCATCACTTAAGGGGAAGCGTTTACGAGTTGCACAAGACCCCTATTTGGATGATTACAAAAAGGGGAAGAAGATTTATGATGTGCAGCTTATTATTTGTGATGACATGTTTTAGCATTGTTTCTTCATGCAGGTTGTTTTGTAATATCAAATAGGGGAAGATTGTTGGGAATTACAGATTTGATGATTACAAAACTCACGAGCAAGAATGAAGAAAGAAGAAACAATAGGGACCTAATAGTTAATAGTTAGCTTTCTTAGTAAGCTAGGGTTTGTAACCTCCCTCTATTATATAAAGAGGGTTGGCGTCTAGGTTATAAACTCATCCATTTTATAGATCGTCTCTTCAATGAGAGTCGATTAAACGCATATAGCGTGTAGTAGTTTGTAGTAGGTTTTATTTATGTTTAATAAAGAAAAACCTTGTTAGTAACTTTGATTGTGTTGTTCTTATTATTCCGCTGCGTATGCAATCATTGTTTCTATAACCCTAGTTGAGCTAGATCTTGGTTTCTACAGTACTCAGAATTAGGTATCCCCATTAAAAGAATAGTATGAGTCCTAATCTCCAATTTCCTTTGAGCCCTATCTTCATTGGTTTTGATGGGTACGGCTTGTCCATCAGCACCAGTCTTAGGTAGAGTATCACCACTTTGTATGATTTCCCACATTGTGTAATCACACATCTTTATGTACTGCTCTATCCTCATCTTCCAGAGTTCATATTCTCCAACCTTGAGCATTGGAACCTTGGATGTAGTAACCATATGATGAGATTCAGACTCCATTGCTTTTGATGATGAACATATCTGAGCTTTACTAAATTCTTCTCGGTATCAGTTTCTAGATCACAAGCTCTGATACCACTTGTTGATCCCAGTTGAGCTTAACGATCTTGGTAATTACTTTAGATATAAACCTAAAGCAATTGGTATAGAAACTGCTTACGAACAATCTATTAATTACTATGCGGAAGTTAGTAATTAATCTTAAGAAGAATAACGATAACACACAATAATTCTCTCAACCTTCACCTCAATATATATTAATATACGGTTAGTCAAAAGTAACAGGGTTACAACGAACCTTAAAGTGATTACAAGACAATACGTATGCTAAGACAATCGACTTCTAACCCTAACCCTAGATCTCTTTATATAATAGAGATTTAGGTTTACAAAATACTACGAAGGACTAAAATATAAATCTTCTTTTGCAAGTAAGTCCTTCATGTTTCATTCTTTCTTGTTTTGTATCATCAAATCTATAAACCCAACAATTTCCTAAGGATAATGGAGATGGCTGTGAAGATGAGGTTGCTCAAGTTACTAATGGGAGTGCTTAGTTCATTACTAAAGATGTGCTTACTAATGTTGCTGATGGTGGTCTTACTCAGGTGCAAAATGATATTGCATCTCAGTCAACTTTATCTTAAAATTATGACTATACAAATTGCAGCTTGGAATATTAAGGCAATGTGTAATTCTCTTAAGCAAAAAGAAGTTAAAAAGTTAATTAGGAGTAATGGTATTAGCGAAACTTTTTGGTGTCATTGAAACTCAACTCAGAAAGAAATTTGTTGACTCTATATGCAATAGTGTCTTTTCTGATTGGGAATGGGGTTCTAATTCTAGTTTAAGTAGGAAAGGATGTAGAATTGTGGTAGGGTGGGATAAGAATATTTTTAAGGTTCAGCTTGTGTCTTATACTGCTCAGGTGATGAATATGTTGGTGAGTAGAATTGTGGATGGTGCTGAGATGTATGTTTCATTTGTATATGGTGAGAATAATTCCAGGGCTAGAATGGAGTTGTGGAAGGTGTTGAGTAATCATAAGGTTGTTGTTGGAAATTATCCTTGGTTAATGCTTGGAGATTTTAATGTTATTTTAAACTTTAGTGAACACTCTAACATCAAGAAAGTTAATACTGATAGATGCAATATTTTAGAGATTGTGTGGAAGACATAGGCATGGAAGACATTAAGATGAATGGGTTGTTTTATACATGGATTCAAAAAATGAAGAACCCTGAGTTAGGAATCCTTAAGAAACTTGACAGAGCTATGGGTAATGGTGAGTTGCTGCATAAATACCCTTCTAGTCAGGCTAGTTTCCTTCCTTATGGTATATCTGATCACTCTCCTATTCTAGTGTCATATGAGGATGGAAATATTATTGGTAAGAAATCTTTTAGGTTTCTAAATTACATGGCTGGTAAGAAGGAGTTTTTGCCTATGCTGAATAATAAGCGGTTTGAAGCAATCAATGGACATAAAATGTTCATTTTATTAGTTAAAAGACTTAAAGCTAAGAAGAAGAAATTAAGAGATATGAATAAGATGAATGGGGATGTTTTTTATAAAGTCAAGTGTATGAAGATTGAACTAGATAGAGTGCAGCAATGTTTGGATAAGGATCCCTCTAATTTTGTTCTTAGGGAAGAATAAATGGTTTATTATAGTGCTTATAGGAGTGCATTAGAAGATGAAGATCAATTTTTGATTCAGAAGACTAAGGTTCAGTGGTTAAAGGAGGGTGATACTAATAGTGCTTACTTTCATGCTGCTGTTAAAGGAAAAAGAAGCAGGAATAGAATAGATGTGGTATATGATGGAATGGCTTTAGAGGTGTTGATATTGCTAACCAATTTGTTAATCTTTTTCAGGGATTTTTGGGTTCTTGTGATTCAGTGTATCTAATTGAGGATCCTGAGTCTCTGTTCACAAGAAAGCTTTCTATTGAAGAAGCTGTGGAGATGATTCAACCTATTGGTGATGCTAAGATTAAAGAAGCATTGTTTAGTATTGATGACAATAAAGCTGCAGGGCCAAATGGGTACTCTTCTAAATTTTTTAAAGCTGGGTGGACTGTTGTTGGCAATGATGTTATTGCAGCTGTGAATGAGTTCTTTAGTTCAGGTAAGCTTTTAAGTGAGATCAATGCTACTTTAATTGCTCTTTTTCCTAAGAGTAAGACTCCTTTAAAAGTATCTGACTATAGACCTATATCCTGTTGTAATGTAATATATAAGGTTATTAGTAAGATTTTGACTAATAGGATTAAGCCTGCTTTAAATGAGTTGGTTGATGTTAACCAATCTGCATTTGTCACTGGAAGACAGATTAGTGATAATATCCTATTAGCCCATGAATTCATGAGAGGGTACACATGGAACAGTGGTATGAGAAAATGTGCTTTTAAGATAGATATTATGAAGGCTTATGACACTGTTAGTTGGGAGTTTTTGAAGAGTACTCTTATGTATTTTGGTTTCCATAGAGTTATGATTCACTGGATTATGCTTTGTGTAACTACTGCTTCATTTTCTGTATGTGTTAATGGGGAGATTAAAAGATTCTTTAGGTCTGGTAGGGGAATTATACAAGGTGACCCTATTTCGCCTTACTTGTTCACTTTAGTTATGGAAGTGTTAAATCTTATGCTTAAAAGACAAATTAGGAATGAGGGCAGGTTTAAATATCATGCTCATTATAAAGAGTTAGAGTTAGCTAGCTTATGTTTTGCTGATGATTTATTTTTGTTGTGTCATGGTGACTTGATATCTGCTTCTATGTTAAGAAGAGGTTTGGTTGAGTTCACTTTGAGCTCTGGTCTATATCCTAGTGCTAATAAGAGTAATAGTTTTTTTTTGGAAATGTCCCTGAAGCCATCAAGAATGACATTAAACTAGCCATGCCTCTTAATGAAGGGTCTCTTCCTTTTAGGTATTTAGGTGTGCCTATGATATCTAAGAGATTGACTACCAATGACTGTTATGGGCTTATTGAGGTTTGTATGAAAAGGTTAGGTGATTGGAAGAATAAGAATTTGTCCTTTGCTAGTAGATTACAGCTTATTGCATCTATATTTGCCTCTTTGTAAGTCTATTGGGCCTCATTGTTTATGCTTCCCATGGCCATATGTGATAAAATTGAAAAATTATGTAAGGGTTTTTTATGGGCTAGAGGTGAATCCATCAAAGGTCTTGCTAATGTTTCTTGGAAAGAGGTTTGTAGACCTAAAAGTCAAGGTGGGTTGGTTTTAAGGTCCATGCATGTTTGGAATGAAGCTTTTATGTCTAGGCATTTATGGAACATTATCAGTAATAAAGACTCTAGTTGGGTTAAATGGGTTATGGTTTATATATTAAAAGGTAGGAGTATTTGGAGTCTTGAGCCTAATACTAGGTCCTCTTGGTTTTGGAAACAAATACTATATATGAGAGATAAGATTGAGAAATTTATAGCTGTGAGGATTGGTAATGGGTAGAGTTGCAATGTCTGGTTTAACAAATGGTGTCCTAATGGCCCTCTCATAAAGGTTATTAATAGAAAAGTGATTGAATTAGCAGGGCTGAGTACTGAATCTTGTGTTGCTAGTATGATTAATGATAATAACTGGTTATGGCCTGTTGAATGGGAAGGAAGATTTGATCAAGTTGTTAATATACCTATTCCTAGGTTAATTAATGATGTTAGTGATAAAGTTGTGTGGATCTATAAGGAAGGTAAGGAAGTTAGTTTTTGGGTGAAAGAAGTTTGGAATGCTATCAATTAGGATTACCCTAAGGTTATATGGTCTGATCATGTCTGGTATACTCAATGTATACCTAGACATGCATTTATCATGTGGGTAGCTATTAAAGGAAGGTTAAAGACTAAGGATAGAATTGCTAAGTGGTTCTCCATTCAAGATTAGGTCTATCTTTTGTGCAAAAATGCCAATGAATCTCATAATCATTTATTTTTTGCATGTCCTTATTCTAGAAGGCTTTGGGAAAGGTTAAAACCTATGGCATGTTTAGATGATATAGGTAATGACTGGCCATATGTTATTTCTGATATAGTGAATAGGCCTACAAGGTTTTCCCCATACTGGGTTTTACTTGGTAAAGGTTTTTAAGGAGACAATTCCATCATGTGGTGATTCATGGACATCTATTGCTACCTGCTATCTGCTTATGGAGTATTCTTAAGTTTCTGCTGAAGTTATTTGTAATTGATTGGTATTGGTTTATGTTTATTTAGTTATGTTTCTTTGTGTGTATTTCATTGCAAGAGTCTTTGCCCCCTGTACAACCTAGTGTATGGTGATGTTTCAATGAATATTGATTGATTTCAACTAGTACAAATCTGGGATTTCGTCACACATGTTGTTTTTTGAATGGCCACACAGTCAGATATTTATGTGACTAAATGTACCAGAATAAAATAAACAGCCACACTTGAACTCATTTTGCGTGACCATTTCGGAATTTCATTGTCACACATTTGAATATTTATGTGACTAGAGGTAACTGGTAATTTTTTGTTGATTATTTAGTCACTTATAATTTGGGACGTGTGACAGATACAAATAAGTTTGAAACATTAGTCACACTATATATATACATATGTGACAAATATATGTCACACAATTGAACAGTGTGACCAAAATCCATATATGGTCACATGAAGTAATTGTGTATGTTGCTAAATCATATAGTCAAGTTTGTCACACATATTTAAAAGTGACTGCTATTTTTTGCTGAATATTTAGCCACATATGAATTTGAAATGTGTGACAACTGAAAAGTATGTTTGAAGCATTAGTCACGATATGCATTTAAAAGTGACAAATATATGTCACATACTTGAACAGTGTGACCAAATGTCATATATGGTCACACTAAACCATAGACATACATGATTAAGTGTAACCAAAATTCGATACATATGGTCACGTAAGTTAATATGTGTGTCTAAAGTTTAGTGTGTGTTTGCTTGCCAAAACCTAATGTGTATAGTCACATTTAATTTTAGCACGATCATGTGACTATAGGATTTACAATAGTCACACCATATCACAAATGTGTATCTAAATTATATTTATGGCCACGTTATAAGGGTATTATATGTGACTGATCCGTGTTAATATTTCGTAGAGGCCCAAAAGCACAAGATGTGAGGCCCGGTCTATCACAAACCCTAATCATAGTAACAACCATTTATAAGCACCAAAATCCTACTTTTACTCATTTGATTAACCCTAATCCACTTTCACATCCGCCCCCATTACACCTTCTCTCTTCAAACGCAGTCACCAAAAATCAGTTATCATTTCATCTTGATAACTCCATCCATATAACTCCTTCGAGTTACACGAGCAGTCACAAAACACACTTAGATCTCACACCGGATGAAACAAAAAAAAATCCCTTCTACTCCTTGCTATTCGAAGATTAAAGATAACACACAAGACCTAACACCTTTGATATATCTCGTTTATGCTTGATTCGTGAGTCGGTTTGGGTTCAAGATCCAAAACGGGTCTCGGGTAAGGTTGTAGGTTTAATTTCGTTTCTTGTTTACTCCGAAAGAAAGAGAGATGATAACAGATTTGTTATTGTCTTTGTCTTTTTGATTTTCAGATATAAATACAGAAGTAATGCTTCGATAAGAGCTGTGATGTGTTATTTGTTTTTGAGTGTTAAAGATCTTTGAAGATCTTGTAATCTCATGAGAGAAACAAAAGAAAACATAACTGAGATCCTTTTGTTTGTCTTTTCCTTATTCGTTTAAACCGTTTGACTGTTTTTCTTGAATTTCTTTTACGTTGCAAGTCTTGTTGTTTTGAGAGGGATGTATTCGGATCTGGGTTTGGATTAATGGTTGCTGTTTTTCTTTCACGTGGTCGTGATGGGATGTAGGTTTAGATACAAATTTGGTGTTGGTTGTGTCATTATTAGGTCCGTTGGGTTTGATATTCACTGCATGGTCCGTTGGGTTTGTTGTACGCGACACGGTTCAAAGCCGAGACCCCGTGGTCTCGGCGAGGTAAGTTATTTTTAATCCGATTGGTTTGTAGTATATTGTGGGTTGGTTGTGAGTTGGAACTTGAGCCGTAGGACTAATATTGGCCGAGAGATTTCTATGGTGATGTTATGACTTGAACTGGGATTAATGTTGTGATGTTCGACCAAGTCGTGTGTTAGCCGAGAACCCGTGGTCTCGGTGTGACCTCGATAGCCTATAATGGACTTATGACTAGTGACTTGTACATTATTTGACATGTTTGACTTTTGACGCGACTCTTATGACCGGGGGTTTATTTTGTTTGAATCGGGTACGGGATTATAAGTTTAGACTTGAGGGAATTGAAATGGAATTGCGACTCGAAATGGAAAATGGCTCGCGAAAATTGACTCGGACAACGTATGGTCACACTTATTAACACTTTTGGCCACTTTTGGTTAACTTGTATGTGACTAAATTAAAAAAAAAAAAATGATTTGCGTGACTAAATATAACAAAACGCCACACAAACTTAAAATTCATGTGACCATTGGATGAAAATTAGTCACACAAAATACACATTCACTTGACTTTAATCAACATATGGTCACACTTATTAACAATTTTGGCCACTTTTGGTTAACTTGTATGTGACTAAATTAAAAAAAAAAAAAAAATGTTTTGTGTGACTAAATATTACAAAATGCCACACAAACTAAAAATTCATGTGACCATTGGATGAACAATAGTCACACGAAATACACATTCACTTGACTTTAAACAACATATGGTAACACTTATTAACACTTTTGGTCTTTTTTTTTTTTAATTGTATGTGGCTAACTAAAAAAAAACCACGCTTTGTGTGACTAAATATTACGAAAGGCCATACAAACATAAAATTCATGTGACCATTGGATGAACAATAGTCACATAAAATACACATTTACTTGATTTTTAAAAGTATATGGTCACACTTATTAACACTTTTGGCCATTTTTTTTAAAAATTGTATGTGACTAACTCCAAAAAAACAACACCCGTTGTGTGACTAAATCATCACAAACGTCACATTTATTATATATTCATGTGACCACAGGACGGGAAATAGTCACACAAACATATATTATATATTTATGTGGCCAAAGGACGAACAATAGTTACTCTCAAAAACCATTTGTGTGACTATAAAGTGTTTACGGTCACTAATACTGATTAATCCAACAAAACTTGTGCCTAATTTGTCACACATATTCGGGTTTTGGTCACTCTTTTTCAATGAAAAAGGCCACGAACTCAACAATGTCACCGTAGGACACCTACGGTGGCGTGATCTTTGGTGACAAACACCAAAAAAACGTGTGTGACAAACCAGTATCACTTTTTGTACTAGTGTTCAGTATTTACTTGATGTATTCAGAGTATGCTTGGTTGTATAGTTTGGGTTGTTTCCTCTTGTTTTACAAATGTAATAGGTATCTCTAGTATGTAATGGAGCTTGGGGATTGTCCAATGCCATATTGATTTGCCTTTGTGTTGAGTTAGGGATGTGTCCTATCTCAAGTTTGTTCACATTGGTGTTTTTCTCTTGTATTTTGCCTTTATGGCTCATTTCTTAATAAATTTACCGTTAAGAAAAAAAAACTTCAGCTATTAATGATCAAGTTTCATAAAGCGTAAAATTTTTAATTACATAAGTAATAAATTTATTCATAAACAAAAGTAGAAAATTATATATATTTGTAATCAAAACCTATATAACTGATGCGGATAATATAAACACAAGAAGTTTTACAATCCTCCTAGGCAGAGTATCTAACCGTTGTAGTGTAGTATAGGTAAGACATGGGGAATTGATCATTCTCTAGGGGAATAGTTTCGGTAGGCTCGAAGTGTATAACGGAATAAGTCAAAGGGTTGAACGATGATTATTTTTGTATTTTTATATTTCATAGAAAGCAATTTAAAATCTCGGGGTTTTAAGAGTTTGTTTTTTATAGCTAATAATTAAACTAAAATACGGAAAAGATAAATTGATAGGAACTCGTATGATAGGTAAAGTGTATTTACTTAGAATCTTATTACTCCCTAGTTATCTCTTATTGCTTAGTCGAAATGTCACTTCCTTTTTTTAATTAGAGCATTGTATTGCTTAATATCAATCGCTAAGGGTCGTCAATCCCTAACACATGCATTTTGTTCTCGTTGGGACTAACCAATGTCAGCAAACGCAATTCACGCATTAAATACAACGAATCAACCAACTATTTCAATGTAGTGGGGCGTTTAGTCGGACGTTCAAGCTAATATACTAAGATAAAGCCAGTTTTCCTACTCCTAACGCAAAAACAACTAATTAAACAAGAGACGACAATCAATAATCAATAACTAGGTTTCATTCAACTCTAAGTAAACACAATTAAATTTAGCCTAGCATGTTAAATAGAAGAGAAGATAAACAAACAATCACACAACACATAGACATATTTTAATGATTAAAGATTAAATAACTTATCTTCAATAAAACATGGGAGTTATGGGGGCTAAAAACCCTACAAAAGCTGTGAAATTCGTCCTCCAAAGTGGTCTCTCCAAGATGTTACATTGAATGAGAATAATACAAAAAATATATATAGATTTACACTTGTGACGGTGTCACTTTACAAGTGTGACGTCGTCAGCTCGCCGTCATTAGGGTTTCGTCTATTGCACCGGCTTAGTTGTGATGGCGTCACCTTATGGGTTGTGACACCGTCGCTCTTCACTTTTCTGGTCTTGATGCCATCAGCTCAAGACCGCCGCCATCGTTTGAAACGTCACTTTGTAAATTTATAACTTGATAATCTTCGTTGTTCATCAAGTGACGTGGTCACTTAGTAAACCTGACGCCGTCACAGCTCCTTTTTGTGACGTTTTCTTGACTTTGTCGTTTCTTCATTTTCTTGTCCAATCGAGCCATAAACGTTCCAATGTCCAGCATTTGCTTCCCAAGTACCTAAAATTCAAATAGAAATGATTTAGGATAGTAACTGATCAAATATGTACGGATTTAGAGGCTAAATAACCCCTTAAAAATGGTTAAAATTACACCTCATCAAATATCCCTACACTTGGGATTTGCTTGTCCTCAAGCAAATGTGCTTTTTTCCTAATCAATTTACAAGTTCGGTGGCATTTCACATTGGTTTAAAGATAATTTACACCACAACTCATTCTACAATAGTCAAAACAAGCACGGAGATTATATACTAGACCCTCACATAAATTGTTTGGATTCTCTCATCTCTCGGGCGTATAGGTTGTATAACATATATGGAAACGGGAAAATAAAACACTCTCTACCTGTCATAGTACATAGATTACCATAGATCTTGATTCACTATCAAGCCTATGGTAATCTATGTACTGTGACAGGTAGAGAGTGTTTTATTTTCCCGTTTCCATACATGTTATAAAACCTATACACCCGAGAGATGTGAGAATCCAAACACTTTATGAGAGGTGCTAGTATATAATTTCCGTGCTTGTTATGACTATTGTGGAATGAGTTGTGTTGTAATTACTTTTAAACAAATGCTAAATGCCCCCTAACTTGTAAATTGATTATGATAAAAGTACATTTGCTTGATGTAACACCCCCAAAATCCGATTTCAGCGGAATTAACATTTGGGGTGCTACTTAACTGGATCATAACATAAGTAATAGAGAACGAATTTATGAAATTCGTTTTAAAAGCTTTATTAATAAGGCATAGGTTTTACATAATTGAAATGCAGAAAACAAGGCCCATAATAATTTATTTAGTTGTCCCATTGTACAAAAACTTTGGTCATGAGTGTGATGAGTACACTCCAAAAGTGTGCCTGAGCCCCTGCCACGCACTGCCTTGCATCATCATATATCATCAATTAAACACCTGAGAAAAACATGCTATAAGTGTCAACACAAAGGTTGGTGAGCTCATAGGTTTATATAAAACAGTAAAGCTGGATCATAAGTTCATAAAATTAACATTTCTAAGTGAGAAATGTAATACTAAAGACTATTACACTACGCTAAGTTTCATGTTATCAACACTGCAACCGTTTGCATGCGTAGAATGCATATAATATCATGGGTAGAATCCATGAAGTACTAAGCATTGCGTGGAGTGCAATATAATAACAAGGGTAGAGTCCATGTAGTACTAAACATGCGAATAGTGCATAAGATACAGTACTTAGGCCAGCAGGTAATAGTTTTATCAAACAAAAGCATTATTTCAATGATCCATAAAAGTAAGCAATGTTTCTCACCCCAAATAGTTTTAAAACAAGTGTTAAAGAGTAAAAAGTGGGGCTATGACTCACCTTGAATGTAACCGGCAAGGTGAAATATAAAATTAAACAATTTATGGGAATGGCTCCAACACAAGACCTGGAATCTAATAAGGAAGTCTGAGATTTTGACGGTTTCGGCCTAATACGAATAATGACAGAAAATGGTATCGAATGACGAAGTGGTTTGTGATGGAAATGAATGATATGCTTAAAATGCTTAAAGTTCAAAAATAATATTATATATAATATTATCTTGTTTTTATGTTATTTAAATCATAAATATCGTTTTCGCGAAAATGGTTTGAATAAAACGTTAAGTTAATCGTGAAAATCGTTATATAAAAATATAAACGTTATATAATAATTATTGAACGAAGTGAAATAAAATGCACGTGAAACGAATGAAAAGCGTAAAATATAAAATGAAAATGAAAATAAGGTAAAGTTACTATCGGTCCTTGAAATTATACTAAATTTAAACTTTTAACCCTAACGGTGTAATATTTGCACCGTTAGTCCTTAAATTATATTTTTAGTCCAAAAGTTCCCAAAAATGACATTTTAAACCTTAAAGTTACTGTTTTATCAATATTTAACCTCAAGTTACTGAAATTACAGTTTGTACCCAGTTTTTATGAAATTGGCAGTTTTGGTCCTTGAGTTTGAAAGTATTTGCAAAACTAGTCCTTTTTGTGCAAAATGTTTAGGAAAAAGTTGCCGAGGCTTTTTATAAGTTATTTAAGCTTAATGGACTGCTTTTCAAGTGCTTATTATTCGAACAGCTTATTTTTCAAATAAATGGGCTTTTAAATGTTAAAAACTAGGCCCATTAAGATTTTGAGATGCGTGGGCTTTAAAGGGTTAATGGGCTTTCATTTGGGCCTGATTTTGGATTATAAAAACATTGAAAAAGGGTTGGTTGAACTACTTATCGAAATAAGCTGGAAAATGCTTATTGGGCTAAATAGCCCACGTTAGTTATAAAAGGTTTTATTAAAACTTTGTGACTAGCGATAGGATTGGACGAATTCGAAAGGGTTTTAGGCGTTATGAGGGGAATCATCAAACTAGGTTTTGATTATTTATAGTATGAAGAATCAGTAGAGACAATAAAATGACTAGGTCGTGTATCAAAATCCATTTTAACGAGGTCCAATCTATGCGAGTTCATAGGTGAATAAATAATAAAATTGACTTGAAATTTAAATAACGATATACGAAATAATTGAAATGAGCTCGTATGGAAATGAAATAATCATGCAAATGAAGTTACGATTGCATGAAAATGATAAACCTAGCCTTTCATATAGGAGGCGTGAAATAAAATACGTAGAATAAATATACGAGAACATAATGAAATATAATGATACGAAATATATTTATACGATTGATATGAATTAAAAACGATGCATGATTAAGAGAAATCAAATAGAAATGAGTTAAAAGGAGTTTAAAAGACTTACAATACCCAAGGAATGGGTTATACGATTGGTTGATCAATGAAAGGACTCGAATGGGAGTTATACGTTCGAATAGGAACTCGAATGGATGGATTGAGCTAGGCTATCTTCGAACTGAGTTACAGGAGGTTTTTAGATGTTTAGGAGTGTGTGCGAATGAGTGAAACAAGTGGGATAGGCTTACATTTGGTGTGGATGAATTGTGCATGTATGTTACTCGAATTATATATAACTCACTTGCTCAACTTAGGTTTATTCGATCATGGCAGGAGGGGGAAGGGATAAGAGAATATATTCCTGCATTTATGAGCCTAGGGGAGGGCTAGAAGTCATGGGTAACTAGTAGAAATCGAATAGGAAACGTTTATGTGTATTTGGTATTCGTACGAAATATTTAAGGGTCAAATGAATATCCTGACGTGTGATATGTGAAGTTAAAGTGAGAAAACGAGTTTACAAACTCAAAACAAGTTTTAGAAATTGAAATTCCATAGTAGAAATCATTTGAATGCAAAATGGATCAAAAATGAAATTATAGTTTATGGTTTGGAATGTAGCGAGATGGGTTTATTTAGCCTTCATTTGAGGTTTAACTGCGTGAGTTAGCACTTGGAATTTGGCATCCTATTAGTTTGAAGTGCAAAGAAACGAGAGGGCAAAAAATATACATATCTTATGTATCAAAATTTAAAATGGAGGAGGCAAAGCTAATGAGTCTTGGTTGACAGAAATTTGAAAAGAAAAATAAACTAAGTGTTGAATTGGGCCGAATGAATAGTAATGGGTTATATTTTTAGTCGTAGGAATAGTATTAGAGTCCATTGGGTTATTTTGTGAGTTTAAGAGATTTCGGGGTACGCGTGTGAGCTCGTTCCAGATCAATATATCACGTATAAACATTTTTATGTTATTATAGTGTAATAACTAACTATTATGAGATACGTCTCATCTTTAAAGGTCAGAAAATAATTAATACACATAATCTGGTAATTAATTATTGTTGGGAATTATAATTTGATGATTACAAAACTACATTTGCATAAATATGAAATAACAGGGACTTAATGCAATATTTAGTTAGCTTCTAGGGGAAGTTAGGTTTTCTTGTAAAACCCTATTTATAAAGGGTTTAGCCGGCTGTGATAGATATAGAAAAATGTAGATCTCTCAATGAGAGTCGAGTAGAAACGTGTGATTGTACGCGTTTGTAGCAGTTAGTTTATTTATTACTGAATAAAAATGGCGTCGTTGTTAAATAAATTACAACCTTGTTAAGCATCATTGTTCTTGTTAATTCCGCTGTATGTTATCAATGGTGTTTGTAAAACATATCCTAGATGGGGTTAAAGATTCTTCAACATGTGGTATCAGAAAGGGTTGCTCTCGATATCTAGGATCTGCAAGGTTGTTACTATTGAAGAGGAGCGGATCTGGAGCAGGTGTTATGATCGGACGTTTTTGTTTGATGAAAGTCGTTTTGATGGAGATTTATTCTGTTCTGTGGCGACAAGAGGTAAAATCATTTAATTATTTTGTCGCTTGCTGAGTTCGATTAAATAAGTAGATTAATGGAATGAATTGGTCAAACGCTTTATGTATCTGATCAGTAATTTAATTGGTTGAAATTTTGAGTGGTCGGTGGTCAATATGTGATGTCGATTGGTGATTAAATTAAGTGGGACTGATCTGTGATACTCATGTGGAAGTAAACGTGAGTTATTTTTTAATCTCGTACATGTTCATTCGTGGGTGAATTAATTGGAGATTGGGTGAAGGTTTGTTGTTTACAATTAATTGTGAAGCTGCTGCTGTTTGTCAGTATATGGGTCGATGGTTTATTCTTGTGGGGTCGGACGAATATTAAACTACTGCTACTGTTAATTCTGATGTTGCCTTCTGGTCAATTAAGTTAATTATGGTCGCTGTGGTGGTTAAGTCTGCTCAGGTATTCGTTAATACTGCTCTCGGAAGTTAAGTCTGTTCACCAGACTTAGTTGATTCTGGTCTCCTTCAGTTAATACTGCTACCGTACATGTTAATACTGCTTTGCTCAAGATGGATCGCGAACATAATGGTTTATTTTATGGCTTATTTTGGTGATTATTTGAAGAAGAAAAGTGAATATGGTTTATTTGATGTTGTAGTTGAGTTTCACAGGTGCGCGTTCTTATCATATCTCAAATGAGGGTGGCATTTGGAGATAACTTGTTTGTGCGTTAATGAGGTGACAAAGACTTGATGAATCTAGCAAAAATGTGTGATCTATAATTTAGGGTGCTTAATGCTCACATTTGCTATCACTTTAAGGAGTTACGTTGTAGTGCTCAGTGTCTCATATAGTTGAGGATTTGTCAAGAGGTTGCGACCTACTTCTAGTATAAGTTTGGAGTCACGTGGATAGTACAAGATATAAGACGCAAGTTTGGGAAATTCAACTTCTTCATCAAGTTTGTTATGCTCGGTTTTCTTCATCAGTAATCAGTTCATAAGGCCTACGAAATTCATGATTCAAGAGATGGTTATTGGTTTCAGGGGAAGCTTGTTTAACCATCTACATGCACCACTTAAGGGGAAGTGATTCGATTCAAGTTGCATTGAAGACCCCTATTCGATGATTACAAAAAGGGGAAGAAGATTGGTTTGCAGCTTATCGTGGTGGCATGTTCAAAAAGATCTCAAGGAAGCATTGAAGGTTGTTTCATGGATAAAGTTTTGTAATATCAAATAGGGGAAGATTGTTGGGAATTATAATTTGATGATTACAAAACTACATTTGCATAAATATGAAACAACAGGGACTTAATGTAATATATAGTTAGCTTCTAGGGGAAGTTAGGTTTTCTTGTAAAACCCTATTTATAAAGGGTTTAGCCGGCTGTGATAGATATAGAAAAATGTAGATCTCTCAATGAGAGTCGAGTAGAAACGTGTGATTGTACACGTTTGTAGTAGTTAGTTTATTTATTACTGAATAAAAATGGCGCCGTTGTTAAATAAATTACAACCTTGTTAAGCATCATTGTTCTTGTTAATTCCGCTGTATGTTATCAATGGTGTTTGTAAAACATATCCTAGATGGGGTTAAAGATTCTTCAACAATTATTATTAATTAGTTATGAAAATTACCAGTTGTCACAGCCTCCCAGCCTTATTTGAATGTCGTCCCGACATTCTACTCATGTTTTCAGAAGAAGATATGAAAAGATGGGAATATTTGGCCTTGAATTCATCTTCACGTTCCCACGTGAATTCAGGGCCTCTTCGGGAATTCCAACGAAATTTAACAATCGAGATTCTACTATGTTTCAATCTCTTGACCTCTCAGTCCATGATTTCAATGGGTTCTTCTATAAAGCTTAGTCGATCGTCAATCTCGATCTCTTCCAAAGGAATAACGATAGTTTCCTTGGACAAACATTTCTTAAGATTGCATACATGAAAAACGTCATGTACACTGCTGAGTTCTTGCGGTAGCTGAAGTCGGTACGCTACCGGTCCGATTCTTTCTAAAATCTCGAAAGGTCCAATGTAACGAGGATTTAGCTTTCCACGTTTGCTGAAACGTATCACGCCTTTCCATGGCGAAACCTTCAACATGACTCTGTCCCCTACTTGGAACATAAGTGGTTTACGTCTCTTATCGGCATAACTCTTATGTCGGTCTCGTGCAGCTTGCATCTGGTTACAAATCTGCACAATCTTTTCGGTTGTCTCATGGATGAGTTTGGGTCCGGTGAGTTGACTGTCTCCTACTTCAGTCCAACAAATGGGTGATCGGCACTTACGTCCATAAAGTGCCTCGAAAGGAGCGGATTTTATACTCGTATGATAGCTGTTGTTATACGAGAATTCGACTAGGGGCAAATGTCCGTCCCATTTCTTGCCGAAATCAATAACGCAAGCTCGGAGCATATCTTCCAATGTTTGGATGGTTCTCTCACTTTGGCCGTCTGTTTGGGGATGATAAGCTGTACTCATGTCAAGCTTAGTACCCAAAGCTTTCTGGAGTGACTGCCAAAAGTTCGAGGTAAAACGACTGTCGCGATCGAAGATGATTGAAATTGGTACTCCATGTCGGTTTCCTTGATGGGAAGGAAATGAGCAGATTTGGTGAGTCAATCAACGATCACCCAAATCGTGTCATATCCACTGGATGTTCTTGGGAGTTTGGTTATGAAGTCCATAGTGATCCGTTCCCATTTCCATATAGGGAGTTCTGGTTGTACTAATAATCCTGACGGTCTCTGATGTTCTGCTTTAACTTTGGAGCAAGTTAAGCATTTACTGACATATAGCGCGATATCCGCCTTCATGTTAGGCCACCAATATAATTTCTTAAGGTCAAGGTACATCTTATCAGCTCCGGGATGAATAGATTATTTGGACTTATGCGACTCATGCATAATTAACTCTCGTATCCCACCATATAGTGGTACCTAGCTTCTATCCTTGAAGCACAATACTCCGTCTGATCTCTTTATAAATCCATTTGCGTTCTCGGGCATACCATAAAGTTTCTCACTTGGTCTATTTTCTTCCTTGAGTGCCTTAATCTGAGCAGTGAGAATTTTCGAGGGGAGAGGTGAACTAATCGTCATTCCCAATGATCTGACTCTCAAGGGCTTGAGTTTCTTTCCGACTAAGAGCATCTGCTACAATGTTGGCTTTTCTCGGGTGATAACGAATCTCACAGTCATAATCACTGAGTAACTCTAACCATCTACGTTGTCTCATGTTCAACTCTTTCTGGTCTGGGATATGTTGCAGGCTTTTGTGGTCCGTGTACACTGTACACTTAGTGCCATACAGATAATGTCTCCATATCCTAAGAGCGAATACAACTGCTCCCAGTTCTAAATCATGGGTTGTGTAGTTCTTTTCATGCGTCTTGAGTTATCGTGAAGCATAAGCAATCACTTTCTGTCTTTGCATCAACACAACACCTAAACCTTTATGCGAAGCGTCGCAGTATACGACAAAGTCATCGCTTCCTTCTGGTAAGGCTAATATGGGTGCACTACACAACTTCTCTTTGAGCATCTGAAATGCTTCTTCTTCATCTTTACCCCAAACGTACTTCACGATTTTATGGGTTAGGGTGGTTAAAGGTTTGGCTATCTTGGAGAATCCCTCGATAAATCTCCTGTAATATCCGGCAAGTCCTAAAAATTGGCGTATTTCAATTGGCGTTGTTGGCGTTGCCCAATCCTTAATTGATTCTATCTTAGCGGGATCCACGTGAATACCCTGGCTGTCAATAACGTGTCCGAGAAATTGTACAGTGGAAATCCAGAAATCACACTTTGAGAATTTTGCGTACAATTCCTCCTTCTTGAGCAATTCAAAATCATCTTGAGATGTTCCTCATGTTCTTCCTTGTTCTTAGAGTAGATCAGGATACCTTCTATGAATACAATCACATATTTATCCAAATATGGCTTACACACCCGGTTCATAAGGTCCATGAATACCGCTGGTGCGTTCGTCAAACCAAATGGCATAACCTGTAACTCATAGTGTCCATAACGGGTTCTAAATGCGGTTTTTGGAATGTCCTCTTCTCGGAATCGAAGTTGATGGTATCCAGATCGAAGATCGATCTTTGAATACACACTAGAACCTTGTAGTTGATCAAATAGATCATCAATCCTAGGAAGTGGGTATCGGTTCTTTACCGTCAACTTGTTCAGTTCTCTATAGTCGATGCTCATCCAAAAGGATCCGTCTTTCTTCTTTACGAACAGAACAGGGGCTCCCCATGGTGAGGAACTCGGCCTGATGAAACCTTTATCTGAGAGTTCTTGCAGTTGTTCCGACAATTCTTGCATCTCTGAAGGAGCTAATCGGTATGGTGCTCGCGCCACAGGTGCAGCTCCTGGTATCAAGTCAATCTGAAACTCGAGTTGCCTGACTGGTGGAAGTCCTGGAAAATCCTCAGGAAAGACTTCAGGAAAATCACGCACAACTGGCACGTCTTCCAAACGTTTCTCTTTAGACTCCTTTTCTTTCTTCTCCACTTGTGCTACAAAGAGATGGCATCCATCCTCAATGTACTTCTGAGCTTTGGTGCACGAAATGATGTTCAGTCGCGATGTACTCCTATGGTCTCTTCTATCTCCTAGTACTTCTAGTACTTCGTCACCGTACGGTATGCGAACAATCTTTTTGTCGCAGACGATCACCGCTTGGTATTTAGATAACCAGTCCATTCCAACAATAACGTCAAAACTTCCAAGTCCTACGGGCATTAGGTCTGTGTTGAATGGGTGGTTTAACAGGTTTAGCGTACAACCTCGAATTATAGTGTCTACTCTTTCAACCTGACCATTAGCTAGTTCTACGTCATAAACAATATATAAGGCGGTAGGGATGCTATCTAGCAGTTCACTAAATGTTTTTGATATAAAGCTCTTATCTGTTCCGGTATCAAATAAAATAAACGCATAGCGGTTGTTTATAAGAAACGTACCCGTAACAACATTCGGGTCCTCTGCCGCTTCTTTTCCTCCCACTACATACACTCTTCCTCGGGCAACTCCTGCATAGCCCTGGTTCCTTCTAGCGGCTTGGTTCTCGTTGTTACCCTGTTTTTTGTACTCATTCCTGTAGTGGCCTTTTTCTCCACAACCGAAACAGGTAATGACAGACTTGTCCTTAATGGTAGGAGCTCTTTAATTAGCAACTGGCGTCATTTGCGCAGTAGCAAGAACTGGAGATCTACAATTTCTAGCCATATGGCTGACCCTATGACAATTTCCGCACCTCACGGAGCATGACCCGTTGTGATGGAGTTTACAAAGGTTACACAGAGGTGATTTTCCAGCATAGACCTTTTGATTACTGGGTCCAGCAGAATAAACCTTAGCGACTTCCTGTCGCTTGTTTGACTGATGGTTGGCTCTGGAGTTGTCCTCCCATTTCCTCTTGTTTTCTCCTCCTTTTTCCGCCATATCTTGAACCACCTGATCCATCAAGTTCTGAGAGATGGAGATGGCGTCATGCAAGTCACTCGGTTTTGCAGCCAATACATTCCCTCTGATGTTCATGGGTAACCCTCCGATAAAACGTTCTATCATCCTCGCCTCAGTGGCGACCAACTCGGGACATAACAATGCTAACTCTTGGAAACGCTGAATGTACACCAAGATGTTGGTGCCTTGAACCTTCAGGTTCCAGAATTCCGCTTCCATCTTCTTGACCTCAGTGCGAGGGCAATACTTCTGGAGCATTAGAGCCTTGAATTGATCCAACGCCATAGCGTAAGAAATGTCCATTCCGGATGACTTCATATACGAGTTCCACCAAGTTAAAGCACTGCCTGTCAGAGTGTACGAGGCATACTTAACCTTGGATTCTTCTTCACAATTACAAATGCGAAACACAGTTTCCAACTTTTCTAGCCATCTTGCCAAACTGACAGCTCCCTCAGTTCCTCCAAAGCTTCCTGGATCACAAGCACGAAACTCCTTGTATGTTCAGGTCCGATTGACATTAGTGGGTTTCGTGGCCCTGTCACCGGTGTTGGTGCTTGATCCTTCCTTGGCTGCAGCTGCCATGGCTTCAGCTACCTGCTGTGCCACAATCTGTGCTATTGTTGGCTGGTTGTCTACATTTGGAGGGGGAGTGGCGTTAGTTGCGTTGCGAGTATGGGTTGATTTTTGTGGAGCCATTTGTCTACAAAAGAAAGTAAACAAATGATGAGATTTTGTAAGAGAGTACGAAAATTCATTATGAATGAATACCATTATAGTAGAGCATGAAAGAGTGAACTAATTCAACATAATCACTAGCAGAGAGATATGACAAAATGAGCTTGTTATAGATTAAGAGTCGGTTACAAGACGAGTTTATTGGGAAACACGTCAGACACTAACCGAGACTACTCGGTTTAGTGGGTACAGAAATGATAAATATGATTCTAAGATTAGTTACATCCTCGACGTAGACATCTAACTTCTGCCTCAAGCTCCAGCTGAGCAGCTTCCATGTCTGCGAAGCGTCTCTGGAACTCCTGGTACATTCTCATCTGAGTAGCTAACATGGCTTCTAAGGCTGAAATCTTCTGCTCCTGGTTTCTCGCCATATCTCTGGCTAACCATAGTGTGTGCGTCTAGAGTGTTGGCTTGCTGATGCAGAAGGATCCATATCAAATCACGAGTACTTATGGTATCGTCAGGGGGATTAAGTGAGGATACATCATCTGGGATGTTTGGCATTGGGGTGTCTGGAACATCGGACAATGGAGAGTTCGGCTCAACATCCTTCCAAATTGTCTCCTGATGTATTCCCCTTGAACTCTGCCCAATCTCAAATGTAGTCGGTTGACTATTATATCCTTCATCTGAATAAGACTCAGTGGCTCTCCTAAGTTTCTAGTGTGGAGGTGAGTGAGTAGATGATGATGTGTTTAGGGTAAGTTTAGTATTGGGTTGCGGTTGTGATACTTGGACATAGGGATCTTCAGCATCTGGAGTGATCTGAAGGGTAGGTGATGTACGAGTAGTGCGGAGAATAGTTTCGGAAACATAAAATGATTGGATAGGCATAGTCTGTGACAATTATGGTATACGCATATAAGTATGTAGAGGATACTTAAAATTTTTTATTATGAAGCAAGGAAGTATTAGCTATAATATAAATACATATGTATGTATATAATTAATACGAAAGTAGGTATTATCAAAGTAGCATGTAAATATATGCTAATCATTAACATGAAGTATATGTTATCAAAAGCGTTGACACGAAGTAAGTGTCATTTAAGTAGTACGTAAGTATATACTAAGCATGCAGAAAAATAAGTAAAGCAAAAATTTAAGCGGCGAGTAAGGCAGGCTGGCACTGGTGGTCATAGGTTAAGTTTTTGTAAAAAGCGATTATAGTCTAGGTTTTATGTGTACCCAGTTCTCTATAACCTTACGCTCTGATACCAATCTGTAACACCCCAAAATCAGATTTGCAGCGGAATTAACATTTGGGGTGCTACTTAACTGGATCATAACATAAGTAATAGAGAACGAATTTATGAAATTCGTTTTAAAAGCTTTATTAATAAAACATAGGTTTTACATAATTGAAATGCGGAAAACAAGGCCCATAATAATTTATTTAGTTGTCACATTGTACAAAAACTTTAGTCATGAGTTTGATGAGTACACTCCAAAAGTGTGCCTATGCCCCTGCCACGCACTGCCTTGCATCATCATATATCATCAATTAAACACCTTAGAAAAACATGCTAAAAGTGTCAACACAAAGGTTGATGAGTTCATAGGTTTATATAAAACAGTAAAGTTGGATCATAAGTTCATAAAATTAACATTTCTAAGTGAGAAATGTAATACTAAAGACTATTAGACTACGCTAAGTTTCCTGTTATCAACACTGCAACCGTTTGCATGCGTAGAATGCATATAATATCATGGGTAGAATCCATGAAGTACTAAGCATTGCGTGGAGTGCAATATAATAACAAGGGTAAAGTCCATGTAGTACTAAACATGCGAATAGTGCATAAGATACAGCACTTAGGCCAGCAGGTAATAGTTTTATCAAACAAAAGCATTATTTCAATGATCCATAAAGGTAAGCAATGTTTCTCACCCCAAATAGTTTAAACAAAGTGTTAAAGAGTAAAAAGTGGGGCTATGACTCACCTTGAATGTAACTGGCAAGGTGAAATATAAAATTAAACAAGTTATGGGAACGGATCCAACACATGACCTGGAATATAATAAGGAAGTCCGAGGTTTTGACGGCTTCGGCCTAATACGAATAATGACGGAAAATGGTATCGACGAAGTGGTTTGTGATGGAAGTAAATTATATGCTTAAAATGCTTAAAGTTCAAAAATAATATTATATATAATGTTATCTTGTTTTTATGTTATTTAAATCATAAATATCATTTCCGCGAAAATGGTTTGAATAAAACATTAAGTTAATCGTGAAAATCGTTATATAAAAATATAAATGTTATATAATAATTATTGAACGAAGTGAAATAAAATGCACGTGAAACAAATGAAAAGCGTAAAATATAAAATGAAAATGAAAATAAGGTAAAGTTACTATCGGTCCTTGAAATTATACAAAATTTACACTTTTAACCCTAACGGTGTAATATTTGCACCGTTAGTCCTTAAATTATATTTTTAGTCCAAAAGTTCCAAAAAATGTCATTTTAAACCTTAAAGTTACTGTTTTATCAATATTTAACCTAAAGTTACTGAAATTATAGCTTGTACCTAGTTTTTATGAAATTGGCAGTTTTGGTCCCTGAGTTTGAAAGTATTTGCAAAACTAGTACTTTTTGTACAAAATGTTTATGAAAAAGTTGCCGAGGCTTTTTATAAGTTATTTAAGCTTAACGGACTGCTTTTCAAGTGCTTATTATTCGAACAGCTTATTTTTTAAATAAATGGGCTTTTAAATGTTAAAAACTCAGCCCATTAAGATTTTGAGATGCGTGGGCTTTAAAGGGTTAATGGGCTTTCATTTGGGCCTGATTTTGGATTATAAAAACATTGAAAAATGGTTGGGTTGAACTGCTTATCGAAATAAGCTGGAAAATGCTTATTGGGCTAAATTGGCCATGTTAGTTATAAAAGGTTTTATTAAAACTTTGTGACTAGCGATAGGATTGGACGAATTCGAAAGGGTTTTAGGCGTTATGAGGGGAATCATCAAACTAGGTTTTGATTATTTATAGTATGAAGAATCAGTAGAGACAATAAAATGACTAGGTCATGTATCAAAATCCATTTTAGCGAGGTCCAATCTATGCGAGTTCATACGAGAATAAATAATAAAATAGACTTGAAATTTAAATAACGATATACAAAATAATTGAAATGAGCTCATATGGAAATGAAATAATCGTGCAAATGAAGTTACGAATGCATGAAAATGATAAACCTAGCCTTCCATATAGGAGGCGTGAAATAAAATACGTAGAATAAATATACGAGAACATAATGAAATAAAATGATACGAAATATATTTATACGATCGATATGAATTAAAAACGATGCATGATTAAGAGAAATCAAATAGAAATAAGTTAAAAAGAGTTTAAAAGACTTACAACACCCAAGGAATGGGTTATACGATTGGTTGATCAATGAAAGGACTCGAATAGGAGTTATACGTTTGAATAGGAACTCGAATGGATGGGATTGAGCTTGGTTATCTTTGAACTGAGTTACAGGAGGTTTTTAGATGTTTAGGAGTATGTGTGAATGAGTGAAACAAGTGGGATAGGCTTACGTTTGGTGTGGACGAATTGTGCATGTATGTTACTCGTATTATATATAACCCACTTGCTCAACTTGGGTTTATTCGATCATGGCAAGAGGGGGAAGGGATAAGATAATATATTATTGCATTTATGAGCCTAGGGGAGGGCTAGAAGTCATGGGTAACTAGTAGAAATATTTAAGGGTCAAATGAATATCCTAACGTGTGATATGTGAAGTTAAAGTGAGAAAACGAGTTTGCAAACTCAAAACAAGTTTTAGAAATTGAAATTACATAGTAGAAATAATTTGAATGCAAAATGGATCAAAAATGAAATTATAGTTTACGGTTTGGAATGTTGCGAGATGGGTTTACTTTAGCCTTCGTTTGTGGTTTAACCGCGTGAGTTAGGACTTGGAATTTGGCATCCTATTAGTTTGAAGTACAAAGAAATGAGAGGGCCAAAAATATACATATCGTATGTATCAAAATTTAAAATGGAGGAGGCAAAGCTAATGAGTCTTGGCCGACAGAAATTTGAAAAGAAAAATAAACTAAGTGTTGAATTGGGCCAAATGAATAGTAATGGGTTATATTTTTGTGTTGGAGTATGCTCGTGTCATAATAAATAATTATATGGCTAGACATATGTGAGCCTATAGGGTCACATACTTATACACAGAGACATCATTTTATAGATTATAATTATCGTATTTACCATATATAAACGGCTATGTAACTCAGGATCTATAACGGGCCATCAAATACTAAGTTAGACTTAGCGTTTTTGGATTGTACCAACAATGGGCAAGCCCATTGAAGGCCCTTATAGTGGCCGGCCATATGGGGGACTAGAAAGGAGGAATGAGTCTTTCTAGGGTGCTAAGTGCAAAATCTAATTGATAAGATTAATTGCCAATTAAATCAAATCAATGAGGATTATAACTTACCACAATCAAAGGAGAGAATTTCTCCTCCCCTCCCCCATATACCATACGGCATTCAACAACCCTCCCCCTAGGGTTCTTGTTTTTCCATCTCACTTTTACAATACATATTGTATGTGTTGCTAATTGATAGTTACAACCGTAAGACTAGCATCTAATTGGTGATCGAGGAAGTGTAGTGTGTTTCATCCTAAGAGGAGATCAACATCATTGATCTCTTGGGTTTCTTGATCTTCCATTGGTGATATTGGTGATTGCTAGTGACTCCCGGATCACGCTACAAAGGTATAATCTTGTTTGTTTTACTTTGATTGATCATATGACTCTATGGATCCGTTGATAGGTGATTTATCCGCTGCGTTTGTTTATTCATAATATGTTATTTATATTCATAATCACCTATAGTGGTATCACGAGCCATCATATGATGTTATATGATCATCTTGTATGCATAAAAATGGCCAAAAACACGTGTTTTTAATGGATTTAAAAGGATAACTTCAAAACAGCCCCGAGGGCTAATTTTTTGAATATAATTCGACCCATATGGGGTCTTATGATCTGGAATTTTTGATCCCATGACCATTTTTTATGCATACTTTAATTGGTATACTTGTTTGGTACCCGTAAAATGGCCAAAAACGCGTTAATTTGATAGATTTGTGAAACGATTTCAAATCAGCCCATGAGGCTTAATTTTCTATGGTAAAATGATGTTAAGAAGGTCCTAATATCAGTGGGTTTTGAACCTATGGCCATTTGACACGCGTACCAATCGGGGTTTTAATTCTTGTTAATTAATTTCTTCGATTTCGTTGGCTAACAATTTATTTCTTGTCATTTTTTTTGTTATCCATGGAAAATACATGCATGTTTGTCCATGGAGTTAGCCAACACCATGTTTTGATCATAAATTATTGTATTATTATGTGTATATGCAAAGCCGATGAAAACCTATACCACTTGTACCTTGTGTTGTTGTGATTTGTTGATTGATTTCATGTTTTTGGGGTTTTGCCATTGTTTCGGCACTTATGTAATGTAATTCATTTTGGTTTTGCCATTGTTTGGGAATTTTTATAATAGATAGGAAGTATATTAGTTGTATTTTACTTCATATATTATGTAATCAAAAGCTTGTAATCAAATGGCAAAAGAATGAAGAACTTTGGACCAAAGATAGCTGCTGGATACACTGCTGTAAAAGGCCAATTCCAGGAGCTCCGTAAGGTATTTTGGGCTGAATTTTTTTGTGTAGATTCACAAGACATGGGCCTACAACTTTGTCAACTGGGTCGAAGCATGAGGAGGTCATCTTCTATGAGTTTTGGGCCTCCAAAGACAGAAAAACTGATCGGACATAATCACTTTTCCATGTGCATAATGGGCCTTTACTTGCCCATGAACGTCTTGGGGAAAGTGGGAGCCCTCCGTGTGGTTGTGTATCATGTCCCTAGTTGACTCTTGGTTCTCGTGATGGCTCACGAGACCAAGCATAGGATTTTCATCGGTTGAGGCTTTGCATATTGTGGTTGTGTGTTTGTTTGGTTGCTTTTATATATGCTATGATTATATGTAAAATGCAAATTGTTTTCTAAAAAACTTGAAACGAAACACAAACCAATTTAAACTAAGTCTTATGATTTAGTTTAACTAAGTTTAAATTTGGATTTGCAACTTAAAATCATTGTTTTCTAAATAACACTTAAACTTGTTAAGCTTGGTTATGTATTTATAGTATTGTCCAAACATAAAAACCCACTTTCAAACATTGTTGAATAATGCCAAAAATATTTCTTTAAATCATGCATGGTGATCTCATATCTGTCATCTATATTTATGTATGTGACATTTATAAGTGAACTAAATTTGAAAATAACCATCATTTATTCACTAAGACCTCACTTGGTACAAGTCTAAAAGTCCATGCTATCACAACTCTACATTCCCATGCATATAGATAATCATTAGGATTAATTAACTAGCCTTTTAATCTTCCTAAGTATGATACTATGAATTACATGGTGCTATGTATTATCTTCTTGTCTAATATATGTATATACATGTTATATGCTTAATGAGTAGTTTGCATGTTAGATAAAGTTGCTTAAATAAATATGCTTAGCATATATGAGTAATTAAATCCTAAATTGCCTTGAAAGAAGTTGGACTTGCTTGAAACTAAACCCAAAAACACAACCTTTTCTACAAATTTATGCCAAAAACCCATTTCCAGTAATCTGGAAGTCAGCAGATGGGCGGCCCCCTTAAATACCCAGGCGGCCCCCTTAAAATTAAGGGGACCGGCCCCTATTTAAGGGGACCGGCCATCTGGAGTGACGGATTACTGATTTCTTTTTCAATTTCCAACCCATTTTATCCTATACTCCCCAAAATTCACAAACACATTTTGTCACAAACCACCCTCCAAAATTTACCTTCCACAATCACATCATCTGGAGGAGGAAGCTTGACATTTGCCATAACCCAACAAATGATGTTGTTCAAACTCAACCAACACCTAAACCTCATCCTAATGAACCCTTTCACACACATAACCAATCATCCATATGTCCACCTTCATTCACTCATAACTACCCAAGTTCACAAATGTCTCCACCACCAAAAGTGTCACCACCACTTCCACCAAATAACAACCACTCTCCATCATCATCACCTTCCACTCAACACTTGAAGTTCATTGAAGAACTCAAGGAAGCCCATGAGCTTAATGCTCTCCTTGCTTTGCACCTTGCTCAAAGCAACTTAAACCCATCACCACCCATATCACCATCATTACCATCATCACCACATCACTTGAGTCAAATTGAGAAACATGTCAACAATTGTCCTTGTTGCATCTTTCTCCAAAATCAAACCATCATTACCATCATCACCATCCATCTCACCATCATTACCATCATCACCACATCACTTGAGTCAAATTGAGAAACATGTCAACAATAGTCCTTGTTGCATCTTTCTCCAAAATCAAACAATCACCTTAAATGAGCGTCTCACTTGGATTTAGTATCTTCTCACTAGATCTAATCCAACACCACCACTTGAACAACATCAAAACCCTCATTCAACATGGTCAAGTCCAAGCTCTCCACCTCCAATTCCTCTATCAACACTCTCTCCAACATCCATACACCCAAACTTACAACCCCATTAATCCAACATTTTTTACCCCCTCTTTACCATCATCCATCCAAAATAATCCAAGTTTTCATGTCTCAAGCAAGTCCAATGGATCTCTTAGGCAATTTAAAATTTTCTACTTATTGCATGCTATAAGCAAAATATGTGTTGTATCAATAATTATGTTTTTAACATAATTATTTTCAACTAATGAATGCTTTATTTCTTGTCTTTAATATATGATTGTTATGCTTATTGCTTGTATACTTGATATCATGATATATATACATGCTTGATGATTAATAACATGCTTATTCCATAATATGTTTTAAATGTATGCATGCGTAATTAACATGTTTATGTCACTATTTAATCATTCTTGATGTACATGATTCAAATGGAGCTTGCTGCAAAAACACCCTAAAAATGACCCTTTTCTGGAAAATTTTCAAATTTGGTCGCCTGGGAAAACACCAGATGGGCGGCCCCCTTAATTCCCTAGGCGGTCCCCTTAATTTTAAGGGGGCCGGCCTACAATTAAGGGGACCGGCCATCTGGGCAGTAAAATTTACTGTTTTCTTTTGCATCTTGCGACCCCCTTTTATCTAGCCCAAACCTTACCTAAATCAACCATCACCTCCATCATACACCCATTTTCATTCACCATGCTATCACCAAAATCATCTCTAAGACACCAAAACTCCATCACCACCACCTCAATGTTAATCCCCAAGTGCACCAAATGCACCATCAAAAACACCCTTCACTCATGACACAACATCTTCATCCATACCTTCCACTTCATCCATCAATAACTACATCAACTCACACCTTTCATCACCACCATCAAGAGCATCAACTCCACCTCCTACTCAAGAACCTCCATTCACCCAACTTGTCATTTCCATATCACCAATAACACCTCTTGATGCTCATTTCTCATCATCACCAATACTACCACATCCACAACCGACCTCCACCACAACCTCCACCATTTTCACCCACTACACTACCACCACCTTCATTATCACCAAATTGAGCATATGCAATGCTTAATCAAAAATAAATTTTCAAACCATTTTGTGTGCAAGCCCCATGGAAGATCATGTACTCCTAGAATGATTATGTAGATTGCATTACTTACTAGCTAATGTAGGATTGAATATAATCTTGGATGGTTGTGTATTGATACACAACATTTTTAATGAATGTCTTTATATGCATGCTTATTTTTGCTATATATATGCTTGTGCTTCTAATATTTTTCTTGCAAGTATTCCATATATCGATTCCTTGGTGCCCTCAAACGAGGGGGAGCACACATCAAGGGGGAGTTCTCGTTCCGACAAATTTCACGTTTGAATTTTGTCGGCTTAACCTTTTTGATTCTACAAAAATGGGGAGAAGTGAATGTAAACTCACTAAATACTTGTCCAAAAATAAACTTTTTGGTTTAATGAGTTTAGGTTTTGTAATCATCAAAAAGGGGGAGATTGTTGACATAAATAAATGCCTAAAAACATTATCAATATTTATTCATATCTCTATGTTTTGATGATCACAAAATGTAAACTCATTAAAACATAAACTTATAAATTAAACAAGTACTTAGTTGTAAATATTCACTTCTACAACTAAAATCACTTAAGGTATGAATGAACTAATGCTTAATGCATTATATGATCAAAGGAACATTTTCTTAATAACTAGATTTTTTATAAAACATCAAAAACATTTTATATATTTTTGAAAAACATTTTTGGTATTAATTAAAAATGTTTAATCTTTTATAAAAATATGAATTCAAATTTTTAACCAAAAACAGTTAAAATGTTCCAGAAAAACCTTCCCCACAAAAGGACAAAACTGGCCAACGTTCAGCATGGGCGGCCCCCTTAATTTTACTAGGCGGCCCCCTTAAAATTAAGGGGACCGCCCCCCTATTTAAGGGGGCCGGCCACGCTCCAGTAGGCTCCAGCTGTCCAGATTTTTCCCTATAAATACCAGCCTTCCCCTGGATTTTTACTCACCCTTTTGCACTAAAACTTTCTGTTGTAGATCTCATTTCATATCTTAAATAAACCTTTGATCATGTAATCTTAAGCATTGGTTTCCAAGTGATCCAAGCTTCCACCATCCAAGTGCAAAAGAAGAATACTTCTATCAATCAAGATTAGAAGTATTACAACTTAGTATCATTTTGTTACTTAAGTTGTGTGTTTAACAAAGTTTGTAAATCATTCATTCATTTGTATGTAAGGTGTGTGTTGTAGATTAGTGTTGTGTGTAAGTAGTGAAGATGTTGTATAAGTAGTTGTGGTATAGAAGTTGTGAGGTCAAAGTGTAGAAGTCGTGAAGCCGTTGTGTAGATGTCGTGAACCCGTGGTGTAGAAGTTGTGAAGCCGTAGCTTAGAAGACGTGAAGTCCTTGTGTTGAAGTCGTGAAGCCGTAGCATAGAAGTTGTGTAGCGGTCGTGTTGAAGCCGTGAAGTCCTAGTCGTGAAGTCCTAGTGTTGAAGTCGTGAAGCCGTAGCATAGAGGTTGTGTAGCGGTCATGTTGAAGTCGTGAAGTCTTAGTCATGAAGACATAGTGTTGAAGTCGTGAAGCCGCATAATAGAGGTTGTGTAGCGGTCGTGTTGAAGTCGTGAAGAAGTCGTGAAGAAGTCGTGAAGCAGTCGTGAAGCCGTTGTGAAGTAGTCGTGAATAAGTTGTGAAGAAGTTGTGTTGTGAAGTTGTGAGATTGGTTCTAGCTACGATTAGAACTCGACATTTAGCTTTGTGTCGTTAAACCCGTGTAAGCCAAAGTTGTGTACGGTTTTCTCCGCCATAAGGGAGCTTATTGAAGTTGTGAAGAAAACTCTCGAGCAAGGTGTGCTCGGGGAGTGGAGTAGGGCAAGGAAGGTGTCCTTGTAGCCGAACCACTATAAATCTCTCGTGTCTCGGTTAGATCTTTCCATACCTTATTTATTTCTTTACTTGCATCGTCATTACTTTCATACACATAGGTTTATATAATTGCTAGTATTAATTAGAGGTCGACTTCACATAAAGATCAATTTGAAAATCCATTCAAGAAACCAAAACTTTTACAATCAATTTAAAAGAATACATATATAACTAATAATAAGGTTCAAGTTTCATTTTTCATACAAACTTGAATCTAAGTGTTTTAAAAATAAACAAAAGGTTTTCATAATAAAATCAAAAAGACATAAAACTATTCAACCCCCCCCCCCTTCTAGTTTTCCACAAACTTATTTTGTCTCCTTCTGAGAAATTTGAACCCACCTCGTTTTGATTTGAGTCATGAGAAACTATTTGGTCTGAAGATCTTTCTGGAAGAACCTCCTCTGGCGTGAGAATGTTTGTGATGATCTTTTGCGACTTGCTACGACTTCGTTTAACTTTGCGACTTCAATTTTCGAGGACGAAAATTTCTTTTTAAGAGGGGAAGAGTTGTAAAACCCCAAAATTTATATAATCCGAAAAGACTAAAATACCCTCCGAATTTGAACTTTTAAGAATCTATAAAATATATAAGTAATCCTTGTTGAACATAACCTTAAGTTACCTAAGTATTTAAGTTACATGTAAACCTTACATTATGTAAATAAGAAGTAACGAATAAATAAAATCCTACATCTAAAGACTAGGCTAATTATTATTTTTTTTTTTTTTGCACTTGTGATCTCCAAACTTTCGGCCCAAATTGCTAAATAAGAATACATTGAACTTGGTAAAGCCTAGCCCAAAATAACCCTTTCACTCCTTGTCTTGGCCCATCAAAACAATACTCGGCTTACTCTTTTTTTTTGATATAACCGAACCCTAATCTTCCCCATTCTATTATACGTACAAAAAAAAAGAGAAAACCCTAACTATCAAAAAGGTTCGGCTCCTCCATTTTTCTGCTGCTGTCGATCAAGAACAGCCACCAAAAGGCTTAAATCTTTGCTAATACGAATCAAGGTAATCTTGTTCTTGTCCTAGATAAGCCATTCGAATTGTTCTTGAACCCTAAATCGAGCAATTGTTTTTTCCTTTCTTCTTGTGTTGCTGCTGTTCGAATCAGAAGGAGAAGGAAGGAAGGATTTGTGGTGATTCCATCTTGTGTTGTTCGTGATTCTTCGTCTTGTCTTCAAGGGTATTCGTATCACTCATCTTTGTTCAATCCTTATTAGTAAATCTTATGTTCTAGTTGAATTATGATCAAAAGATTATAAGAATATGTCACATAAATTAATGATCTCAAAACCCTAAAAGTCTATATGTATAAATCGGACTAGGAGTATATGTGATGAAATTATTCGATTTGATTATGTATGACCTGTTATTAATCAACCTAAATATGTTATGGACTCACCTATAATGGTCTTGTGTCAATAATTAAGAATTAGAATGATAAAACCCTAAGTTATGCATGAATCTGTGAAAACTGCTACTGATCCAGGAAAAGACCCAACTTAAATCGAATGTAACAAAATGATGTGAACGTGTTTTTGGGTGTTTTAAGAGTCTAAAACTAAGTTCAATGAAATAGCTACCTGGGAAAATTAATTTTGTAATTTTTTGAGGCCTAGAAGGTTACTTTTTGATTTTTGGAAAATTATGTGTCTGATCGGATTTGTATGTCTGGAAAATTAGTCCGGGTTTATGATTTTTAATTTTCAAACCGTGTCGAGTTAGAAGGTTCCCTTTGAACTGAGTTATATTCAATATGTCTAATAATATCTGGAAATTTTATAGATTTTTTTGAATTTATCTGAAGGGGTAAAAAGGTATAAACTTGTCGGGTGTTCCATCAGATACGATTTTGGAGAATGTTGAGAAAATGGATTTTTAATACGTACCTATCCAACTTAATAAAATCTGTAAAAATTACATAAAATACTTAAGACATTGTGGAACATGTGTGAATTTTTGTATATTTTATTTCGAAGTATTAACGTGATTCATAAATTATTGGAAACGTGTTTAATTCGTAAGTGTAAAGGGTTGTTAAGGTTTATAAGTTATTAAATGGTGTTATGTGTTATCTTCTAAAACTAAAGGGTTTAAATCGTCATTCTTTTAAAACTAAAGGACCTAACTTGTGAATACATGTAACTTTATAGTAATTACATTTTACACCCTAAATTTATGAGAATTGCATATTAACCCCTAAACTTATGATAATTACCTAATAAACCCTAAATTATGGAAACTACTTTATGAACCCTAAAATTTTGTAAAAGATATTATGAACCTTAAACTATGAATATGATCATCTGTAATACTTTGAATTGGCATACGGGAATGTTATAACTTAAAGTTACTAAATACGGAAACTTGCTATTTTTGGAAAGTTACCTAAAATAGAAAGACAAGTAAATTGAAACCTTACGATCATATGAAATTTATAAGAGAACTTATGATTATTTGTAGATCGGGTGAAGAGGGAGTGATCATCCATCTCTATTTCCTTCGTTGCTTTGATTTTTGGTGTGCTTTGTCGAGGTACAGATATTCTGAACCTTCTCACAGGTTTCTCATGATCTCTTTCATTTTTCTGATCTGTCAGCTTCTGTATTGATGCCATTGCTATGATCCCCTTTACTTTGAACCTTTCATATGACTCCCCTTTGTTATAATTCCTGATATGAACTTTGTTATGAAACTTGATTCTGAACCATCTGTTATAAACCCTTTGAAATATGAACATGTTATAACACTCTGATTCTGACATGATATCTGACTCTGAATTTCCCTTGATACTTGACTCATTACCTTGTGACCTGCATATTCAAATCCTTGTATACCCTGAAGTTTCATTTGATAATATAACTAAATTGAAAACCTTCCTTAATGATATGAAAATGTTTTTGAAGAGCTTTTGAGTACGATGTTATACCAATTTTGAATTGATACTGCACTAAAAGTTTTATGAAAATTTCTTTTAAAGACTATCTGTATAAAAAGGTTTTACCAAACATCATTTTATGAAAGTCACTGAAAGATTATTTTAGATACAAGTTTAATATGAAACATTTGAATTAAAATCTTTTCTATGAACCTATAAACCTTTTGATTATGAGCCTTTGATATGACCTACTGAACCTTGATTTAAACCTTATTCTAAACCTGGTTATAAACTCTTGTTTTGAAACTTAATTTGAACTTTGATATAAGCATTAATCTGGTATACTATTTCTGAACCTAGACTTGAACATTGTTATAAACTCTGATATAAACCTATCTGATTTCTGAACCTCTGATATACACTTCTGTAACATCTGACATGGACCTTATAATTTGAACCCTTTGACATGACCCTCTGTTTATGACATGATACTTGACCTTTGACCCACGGTTTGATACCCGAGCCACCTCACTAGGCATGAGGGTTTCATGTCCATGTCATTGATGCACCGATGGCATGACTCTAGGGCAGGAGAGTGATGTCCTGTCCCGTCCCTGACTTTATTTTATCTGGTGTGTATTGATAGACTCTGGCCACCTGGGGCGTATGGATGCATCCTAGATTTGTTCTGTTTCTGTTATCTGTTTATATTATCTGTTATATCTCTGGTGACTGATGGTGTGTGCGATACACGTCTTTCACAACCTCTGGGAGCTAGCTACTCCATATATATTTGATACATGAGGACACCCCTCATATTATCTGGTTACTGAGAGGACACCCCTCTGATTGATGATGATGGCATGGTTATATATATATATTATCTCTGTTTCTGGGCTCGTGGTGGATTACTGTTTACCTTTACCATATACATTTACTTACCCTGACCCTTAATATATCTTGCACTGTTTCCCTTTACCTTTACCTACTTATTATTCCCTATCCTTTATCCTTACTCATTTATTTATCCTTTGATTCTGATTATATCTGCATGACATATATTTCTGACACTCTGTATTATTCTTTATTACTGCTTTGTTACCGTTATATCTGTTCACTGAGCTCTCGTAGCTCAGCCGCATTTCTTTTCCTGCGGCAGGTTTTAGTAGGAAGCTGGGTATGAGCGGAGAGTACCATTGGACTTAGAAGACTACACTGTGATAGTTATTTTGTTATAGAGATGATTAGAAGAATTTAGATTTTCGGACTTAGTATTTATTCCTTTGTAAATTTTGTATTTCCTTGTAATTTCTTGTAACCTTTGTATTCCTTTGTATTATTGAAGATGTATGCTTGTGTATGTTTCTGATATGTCACCATTTTTGTGACATCTCTACCCTTGTCGGGTCGGGGTGTTACAATTTATGGTATCAGAGCAACAGGCTGCGACTCGTAATACATTTACCCTTGACCTGTGAGTTCTGGACCATTAGGCTTCCACTGTAAGAACATAGGAGAACACCCTGAGAACTTGCTTTAGGATTTCTGGATATGAACTTAAGTTTTGACCAGTGAGGAATGGGTAGACTATAAGGCGTTTGTTTAAGTATTTTGCTTCCGCATCACTCTGATTCGTGCCCTGCTTTTGATTTAAGTCTGTTAAGATCACTTTTAGAAATTGAAAGCTTACGCTTTGCACTACCCAAGATTTGAGAATTAAATAAATCTGGAAGGCATTGAGAACTGCATAATATGGCCTGACACTATTTGATCCTTGTCTGCAGAGTCCGACTCTGACCTCTGATCCTTCTGTTAATCATTTTGATGCCTCTTCGGGCATTCTGAAAATCTCCTTGGCGATGACGTACTTGACACCTTCTGTTATTTGTCTTCTGCTTTTGATAAGCATTTGATACCTTCTGTTAATTGTCTCTTGTCTCTTGATAAGCATCTATAAATTTTCTGACACCATTTGATTTCGTCTTAACCATCTCTGTCCCTATGAGAAGTCTTGTGGTGTTTAACCACGAGTATAGGAATGTTTTCCTCTCATTTTGGACGATAAGATTTGCTTTGTTGATCTGTCTTTCTGTGGACTGTTAACTCTAATGTTATTCTGATAAAGGATTGGTTGTTTGACAACTATCCTCCTATGTCTCACCTTTGACGTTTGAAGCAATTTTGAACTCCCTACCATGATTACCGATTGTTAAACTCTGGACTATCATTATTACTCTGAATACTCGTGTGTTATGTTCGCGATTATGAAGTTTTCCTTGAACCCATTTCGTACAACAATGAATGAACCTTACCTTGAGAATACTTGGCACCCTGAATTTTCTGAAACACGATTTCTGATTGAACCACCAAGTTTTCCACCAGAGTGTGAAGTAAGTTTGCTTAAGAGCATTTTCTTGGCGTATTTCAATGTTGTTCGCGATAAAGAAGAATGATGACAGGAGATATGTATTGATTTCTGGAAGCTGAACCGTATTGCTATTTGGAACCCTTATTTCTTCACCCTGAATCGACTTTATATCTATTCAATTTTAGAGCGCGAAGTTTCCTTCATATGGAAATATGAATTGAGCTTATTCTTGAGATCGCTTTCCGTATTTGTAACGACTGATATGACGGTTTGTGACGCTAATAGTATTAGCTAAAGCTCTGACTATTCTGTAAATTTGATAAATGAATGTTTTCTCGTGAGTACTTGGGCAAATGGTCATTGTATGACTTAATAGTACATTGGGAGACGAAGAAGAACATGAGAATCATTCTTGCACTTTGTAAGAAAATTTGACGATCACTTGTGCATTCTGAGAGATTGATATCTGTTGAGACAACGGTTTTTCTTGATTGAGAATATCTCTTAAAATCCCACAAATTTTGAAACTATCACCGAATGGTCAAGACCGATAACAAAATGGTAAACTGAAATCTTTTGAACCTTGCATTAGAATTCTGAAAGACGTTTACAACTTGCGTTACCCTTGATAAATTTCGTGACCGGAGAGAAACAGCTTAGTTTGATTGAAAACGGAGTTTTGAAAGGCTGAAATAGAAATTGCTTCCATACCTTCAGACGGAACAAATTTTGGGACATTTCAGAAAGAGACTCGGTTATACTCCCTTGCAACACAGAAGGTTTTGCGTATGCATCAAGACAACTAGAAACGCATCAGAAGTATTACTTCACTACCTGACCTAGAGTTGACAACAGCGGTGACTACCCTGAAGAGTGAAGACATTCCTTACAAGACAGAAGTGTTGGCGATGCAGAAGAAAGACGGCGAACCTGGAGCTGATGAAGACGTACAGTCTCACTTCCCTATTCATCTTAGTTGTACTAAGATGAATTGAGAGCGGAAGCAGACTGGATGATGAAGAAACTTAAAGATCGTGCCAGAAATTCACATTACTCCATCACATTCCATGAAGAACTGCAGGAGGCTTGATGAACCAGACACAAGATCACGATTTTGTTTCACTTCCAGCTTGATGGACAAACGAAGACATATTGACCGGACTTGAAGAGATTAGATGTTTTGAATGAATGGATTTCTGAGACAGACCTTTTATGTTTGTAAGAAATGATTCTGTGAAGACCGAAGTTATTGACGATTAGTTTTCATTTCCGTTGACTCCCTTAAGCTTCGTTATATCATAATAAGATCCGCTAATGATTTAAGTTCCCTAGAAGCATTTCAGCCCCGTGCTTATTTTCGTATGTTCGATGATGGTTTTGTTCTGAGGAATTTTGGCGAACTGTGGAAAATTTGATGCTTGTGACGGCGTGCCTTACTCTGCTAGGCAACCTGGAAATTCCGATACTCTTGCGAATAGTCTTATTTCTCTCTTGACTATGACTTTGATCTGGTTGACTCTGAGACTGTAGAAGTACTAGGTGGATTAAGATAGGTTTTTATACTCACGACTCGAGATAAAGTATGATCATCATGAAGGCATATTTATGTGGTGCTAGTATTATGACGCCTGATCAACGTGATAATACTTACACCATATAACGTGCACTCATTGTGGCCATAGGATATCTTGGGGGAGTACCTAAAAAGTTTAGAATCTGAACTCCGTTGGACTATCCGTGATTAGTGAGACTTTAGGTTCATTCTACCTATGCGTATACTCTGCTTTCGTTCATTAGATATCCGGATGAGTTTGGACTCTCGTTTTGCATGCTGTTGTCCTCAGTCAATTTGATTTGAAATCTTGTTCGTATTCCATATGAGCTTCCTGAAGATTCTCCTATCGTCCATTTTATGTTGCATGGACCTTTCGATCAGAAATCAACTTATTTTGTCTCCTTCTGAGAAATTTGAACCCACCTCGTTTTGATTTGAGTCATGAGAAACTATTTGGTCTGAAGATCTTTCTGGAAGAACCTCCTCTGGCGTGAGAATGTTTGTGATGATCTTTTGCGACTTGCTACGACTTCGTTTAACTTTGCGACTTCAATTTTCGAGGACGAAAATTTCTTTTTAAGAGGGGAAGAGTTGTAAAACCCCGAAATTTATATAATCCGAAAAGACTAAAATACCCTCCGAATTTGAACTTTTAAGAATCTATAAAATATATAAGTAATCCTTGTTGAACATAACCTTAAGTTACCTAAGTATTTAAGTTACATGTAAACCTTACATTATGTAAATAAGAAGTAACGAATAAATAAAATCCTACATCTAAAGACTAGGCGAATTATTTTTTTTTTTTTTGCACTTGTGATCTCCAAACTTTCGGCCCAAATTGCTAAATAAGAATACATTGAACTTGGTAAAGCCTAGCCCAAAATAACCCTTTCACTCCTTGTCTTGGCCCATCAAAACAATACTCGGCTTACTCTTTTTTTTGATATAACCGAACCCTAATCTTCCCCATTCTATTATACGTACAAAAAAAAAAGAGAAAACCCTAACTATCAAAAAGGTTCGGCTCCTCCATTTTTCTGCTGCTGTCGATCAAGAACAGCCACCAAAAGGCTTAAATCTTTGCTAATACGAATCAAGGTAATCTTGTTCTTGTCCTAGATAAGCCATTCGAATTGTTCTTGAACCCTAAATCGAGCAATTGTTTTTCCTTTCTTCTTGTGTTGCTGCTGTTGGAATCAGAAGGAGAAGGAAGGAAGGATTTGTGGTGATTCCATCTTGTGTTGTTCGTGATTCTTCGTCTTGTCTTCAAGGGTATTCGTATCACTCATCTTTGTTCAATCCTTATTAGTAAATCTTATGTTCTAGTTGAATTATGATCAAAAGATTATAAGAATATGTCACATAAATTAATGATCTCAAAACCCTAAAAGTCTATATGTATAAATCGGACCAGGAGTATATGTGATGAAATTATTCGATTTGATTATGTATGACCTGTTATTAATCAACCTAAATATGTTATGGACTCACCTATAATGGTCTTGTGTCAATAATTAAGAATTAGAATGATAAAACCCTAAGTTATGCATGAATCTGTGAAAACTGCTACTGATCCAGGAAAAGACCCAACTTAAATCGAATGTAACTAAATGATGTGAACGTGTTTTTGGGTGTTTTAAGAGTCTAAAACTAAGTTCAATGAAATAGCTACCTGGGAAAATTAATTTTGTAATTTTTGGAGGCCTAGATGGTTACTTTTTGATTTTTGGAAAATTATGTGTCTGATCGGATTTGTATGTCTGGAAAATTAGTCCGGGTTTATGATTTTTAATTTTCAAACCGTGTCAAGTTAGAAGGTTCCCTTTGAACTAAGTTATATTCAATATGTCTAATAATAGCTGGAATTTTTATAGATTTTTTTGAATTTATCTGAAGGGGTAAAAAGGTATAAACTTGTCGGTGTTCCATCAGATACGATTTTGGAACATGTTGAGAAAATAGATTTTTAATACGTACCTATACAACTTAATAAAATCTGGAAAAATTACATAAAATAATTAAGACATTGTGGAACGTGTGTGAATTTTTGTAGATTTTATTTCGAATTATTAACGTGATTCATAAATTATTGGAAACGTGTTTAATTCGTAAGTGTAAAGGGTTGTTAAGGTTTATAAGTTATTAAATGGTGTTATGTGTTATCTTCTAAAACTAAAGGGTTTAAATCGTCATTCTTTTAAAACTAAAGGACCTAACTTGTGAACACCTGTAACTTTATAGTAATTACATTTTACACCCTAGATTTATGAGAATTGCATATTAACCCCTAAACTTATGATAATTACCTAATAAACCCTAAATTATGGAAACTACTTTATGAACCCTAAAATTTTGTAAAAGATATTATGAACCTTAAACTATGAATATGATCATCTGTAATACTTCGAATTGGCATACGGGAATGTTATAACTTAAAGTTACTAAATACGGAAACTTGCTATTTTTGGAAAGTTACCTAAAATAGAAAGACAAGTAAAATGAAACCTTACGATCATATGAAATTTATAAGAGAACTTATGATTATTTGTAGATCGGGTGAAGTGGGAGTGATCATCCATCTCTATTTCCTTCGTTGCTTTGATTTTTGGTGTGCTTTGTCGAGGTACATATATTCTGAACCTTCTCACAGGTTTCTCATGATCTCTTTCATTTTTCTGATCTGTCAGCTTCTGTATTGATGCCATTGCTATGATCCCCTTTACTTTGAACCTTTCATATGACTCCCCTTTGTTATAATTCCTGATGTGAACTTTGTTATGAAACTTGATTCTGAGCCATCTGTTATAAACCCTTTGAAATATGAACATGTTATAACACTCTGATTCTGACATGATATCTGACTCTGAATTTCCCTTGATACTTGACTCATTACCTTGTGACCTGCATATTCAAATCCTTGTATACCCTGAAGTTTCATTTGATAATATAACTAAATTGAAAACCTTCCTTAATGATATGAAAATGTTTTTGAAGAGCTTTTGAGTACGATGTTATACCAATTTTGAATTGATACTGCACTAAAAGTTTTATGAAAATTTCTTTTAAAGACTATCTATATAAAAAGGTTTTACCAAACATCATTTTATGAAAGTCACTGAAAGATTATTTTAGATACAAGTTTAATATGAAACCTTTGAATTAAAATCTTTTCTATGAACCTATAAACCTTTTGATTATGAGCCTTTGATATGACCTACTGAACCTTGATTTAAACCTTATTCTAAACCTGGTTATAAACTCTTGTTTTGAAACTTAATTTGAACTTTGATATAAGCATTAATCTGGTATACTATTTCTGAACCTAGACTTGAACATTGTTATAAACTCTGATATAAACCTATCTGATTTCTGAACCTCTGATATACACTTCTGTAACATCTGACATGGACCTTATAATTTGAACCCTTTGACATGACCCTCTGTTTATGACATGATACTTGACCTTTGACCCACGGTTTGATACCCGAGCCACCTCACTAGGCATGAGGGTTTCATGTCCATGTCATTGATGCACCGATGGCATGACTCTAGGGCAGGAGAGTGATGACCTGTCCCGTCCCTGACTTTATTTTATCTGTTGTGTATTGGTAGATTCTGGCCACCTGGGGCGTATGGATGCATCCTAGATTTGTTCTGTTTCTGTTATCTGTTTATATTATCTGTTATATCTTTGGTGACTGATGGTGTGTGCGATACACGTCTTTCACAACCTCTGGGAGCTAGCTACTCCATATATATTTGATACATGAGGACACCCCTCATATTATCTGGTTACTAAGAGGACACCCCTCTGATTGATGATGATGGCATGGTTATATATATATTATCTCTGTTTCTGGGCTCGTGGTGGATTAATGTTTACCTTTACCATATACATTTACTTACCCTGACCCTTAATATATCTTGCACTGTTTCCCTTTACCTTTACCTACTTATTATTCCCTATCCTTTATCCTTACTCATTTATTTATCCTTTGATTCTGATTATATCTGCATGACATATATTTCTGACACTCTGTATTATTCTTTATTACTGCTTTGTTACCGTTATATCTGTTCACTGAGCTCTCGTAGCTCAGCCGCATTTCTTTTCCTGCGGCAGGTTTTAGTAGGAAGCTGGGTATGAGCGGAGAGTACCATTGGACTTAGAAGACTACACTGTGATAGTTATTTTGTTATAGAGATGATTAGAAGAATTTAGATTTTTGGACTTAGTATTTATTCATTTGCAAATTTTGTATTTCCTTGTAATTTCTTGTAACCTTTGTATTCCTTTGTATTATTGAAGATGTATGCTTGTGTATGTTTCTGATATGACACCATTTTTGTGACATCTCTACCCTTGTCGGGTCGGGGTGTTACATACACTTTCGGCCCAAGAAAACTCAAACCTTCAGATTTGGCAAGTTTTACCCTTAAAGCTTTCTATACGTTTCGTTCTTAGTTCTAAATTCATTTTAAACGCGTTTTTGATTGAGGAAAAAGGTGAGGCTTGCTACGACTTATTGAAATAAGTTATAAATAGTTTGAAAATAAGTTGTATAGGGCTTATTAGCTTAGTTTCTAACTTATGGCTCTAAAAATAAATTATAAGGGTGCGTTTGATTTTGTTGTATCTCGCCCCAAAAGAAAATTAATAGGAGCGAGACCGTGTAATATTTTTACAATGTTCTTAATCCTTTCAAGAGTTTGTCGGGTGGTCTTTCTAATGGTTCAGATTCGAAGTTGTAAGTTTTTTGGTTTGCTCAAAATTATTTATTGAAAAGGGGTGTTGGGGCGATTTATAAAAGGGTGTTTGGAACATATTGGGCGAAAAGGCCAGCAAACCGAAAAAGAAAACGAAATTTGTGATGTGTTGATGTTTTAATGTTTTGAATACATGTTAAATAGATTATAAATGTTATGCAAGAGTGATTAGAGGTTAAACAAGACTTACAATAGCTCATGCGAGCTTAATGGTGATCTGCTGTGATCAGGTAATAAGAAACGAGCAAAATGGAGTCCCAACGTGTATAACACCGAATCCAATGCCCCTTCTTGCTTCTCTTGAGTTGAACACATTAGCTTACAGTGCATGTATGAGTGGTTTGTGTGATAGCAAGCATGGGATGAGGCAAAAGGGTGTGTGTGTAAGGTTTAAGTTTCGGGTTTAAAATAGGTCACATCGTCCAGCCCACTCCGCGTGTTTTCTGGACCCATGCACCTGAGTTTCCAAAGAAAACGTCATTCTGGACAACTTTCGTGTTTAAACTTTTTGATCAATCGGAACATAAATGCCTCCTTTTTCGTGCTCTTAGAATCTGTCACAGAATATGGACAGCTTCTCGACAAGTTTTTGGTAATTTCATTTGGCCGTATCTTTTGACTCGTGTACTCGTTTTAGGTGATTCAAATTGCTATGGGTTTATGATGATGATGGCTGGTTTTTGGAATGAAAAAGGAAAGGAAATGAGCTTGCTATTTATAGGATGAAGAGGAGGTTAGTAACATGCTATCTAGTGGTTAAAAATTGAACACATGATGTACATACTTGTTCGATTTGAGGCCTCTTGGTTCGAGTGGTTTTAAAAGAAGACACATAGGAAGCTTGAAAATATAGGGAACATGATGGCTTGTTCGATTTGAGGCCTCTTGGTTCGAGTGGTTTTAAAAGAAGACACATAGGAAGCTTGAAAATCTAGGGAACATGATGGCTTGTTCGATTTTTAGCCACAAAGATAGAAGACAAGGTGAGGTGTTTTCTTGGAGTTTGTATGGTGCATATGGTGGTGATGTAGGTGGTGCGATGTGGTTCAAATCTAGGCCATGGATTCTACCTAAAATTTTTACTATGGTAAATATCAAGGAAACAAGGTGATGTGTGCACTTAGATTTTCATAAGATTCGAATGGTACATAATGCGTATACTTGTTCTATCTTATAGCCACATGGATGTGAATGGTTTAGAAAGAAACATGTCATATAGTTTACTTGTTCAAATTCAAGCCTTATAGTTCGAATGGCTTAAAGAGAAGCTAGGTGTCGCGATTTATGACCAAGGAAGAAGAAACATGATGATGTGTCTCGTTTAGGGCCTTAACTAGGGTAAAGATTAGTTAGAAAACTAGTAAGGGTTCATTTGGTTAGGTTTTATGCATTGAACACTTGTACCTTAGGTTTAGGGACTTCTACACTTAGTTTGAATGTTGTGAAAATATTAGAGTTAGGGCTTGTGCAAAATGACCTTGTATGGTGTGCTTCAAAGTGAGTACAATGAAGTTTATAATAGGATTTATATTGATATTATGTTTTTATGCATAAATGACTTGTACACGATCTTGAAAGATTTGTACATTTATATTTTATAGAGAACATGTTACTAATAATCTGGGTTTGTAATTTGATCACATAAAATCATAGATTTGTGAAATTAAGGCTTGTATCGAGAGTTAAAGTGAAATAAGGTTTTTGTGCTTTAGGAGCTTGTACATAGGCTTTGGAGTATTTTACTTTAGGGTTTATGATTTAGTTGTGCAAAATCATAATTATAATAAATTAGGGTTTCGTGAAAACTTTAATAAATAGCAAACGTTTAGTTTGAAATTTTTAATAATCGTTCGTTATCGAATTAACGTAAAGTGGTAAATAAAAGTTGAAGAGTGTTTACTTGAAATAAATATAAGGTATGTTGGTGAGTATTTTTATTAGGAATGTGAGTTACGTCACATTAGATAGTAGTTATGATTAGATAAACTGATTACGTTTTTAAAAAAAAATTAGACGTAGAAAATGGATAAGTATTCTCTTGTTAAATATTAATACGAGTGAAAATTTACCGGTGGTTACCGTCTCACCCCCTTAACAGAATCCCGTCCCGGGATTCAATCTGTGTTAGGTGTTTAAGTGATGAGGACGAGAGGTGGTTTCACTTGTGAGAACTCATAAGTTAGAATTTATTGCTGTACATGTGTAAACCTTATTCCGTAGGTCATATAATCTTAAGAAAAGTTTATTTTGAATGAAAATTGTTATTTTATAAATATGTATTATGAGTTTATAAAATACGTGCAACAAGGAAATTTTAAATAACGAATTTTTAACAATGAAGGTTTCGGAAGAGAACTTGATGAATGTAGAGAAAGTTTTTAAAATTTAAGCTTTTGTAGATGATGAATCAGTTTGTTCCTTAGTAAGATGAACAGTAATTTCAAACGGTCATGAATAGTGAATCCCAACGGTCGTCAACAGTAAATCCCAACGGTCAGGAATAGTAAATCCCAACGGTCAGGAATAGTGCCCAACGGCTAGTTTTTCCCTATATATACTCCATTTTAATTTCCATTCTTCCACCAACCATTTATCTCTCATTTAATACTTCCAAAATGCCACACCTAATTACTATTCTCGCGATCGTGTATGTCGTTGTTGTTGTCATCTACTTGACATATGTCCCTGACGAAGATTACGAATTATTGGTTGGGATTTTAGCGTTTCTCATACCACTAGTGGTTCTAGCCATTGTCGTGGATAAGACATGGGGGCAATAGATAGTAGGAGTGTTGAAATAAATCGTTGTAAATTTAGCACTACTGATGCAAATTTTATCGTTATGTATTAATTTCCGTGGATTCTAATAAAATTTACGTTATTTATGTTTTTCATATATTTTGTGAATTCTTGTGATCTTCGAGTTCGTACTAATGTCCTTTCAGATACAAATAAGCCTACTTGTTTATAATTCATTATTCACATAGAAATGTGTCCCAAACAATGTAAATAAAGGAGTATAAACTTATGGTTCAGTGATTCATAATTTCTTTATTCAAATAAAAAGGCGTCCCAATTTATTCAAATAAAGACATTGTAAATCATCCTACTTAAGAATTTCTGACTCAACATTCGTACTTAATCGATGAGTTAGGTGTTCTGGGAGTACGGAGAGAGTATTTACACTCATTTTCAGAGATGAAGAGTAAGATAATCGGGAGAAATCGACATAGTATTCAGAATAGTTGGTGTTTATATATTTAACATATATAGAATAAGAATTGTGCAAATCACAATGTCTTAGGAAGGTATCGTAAATTTCAAAATGTAGAAGTAGGTACATGCTCGGGGAAATATGATTTAAGCCGTAATGCCTTAGAATAGGCATATGCAGGTATATTTATTTATATAAAGTGATCAGAAGTATGTCGTGTGTGTATATATCATTATACTAAAGCATAAATTACCTAGAAGTCACATAATCGTCTGGAGGATGGAAGGCACGGAGAGTGAAAGGCTATAAAATGTTTTTGTGAAAAAGTAGTTATAGTTTAGGTCACAATTAGACCCGTTTCTCTATAACTATAGCTCTGATACCAATCTGTAACACCCCCAATTTCGTGATACGCAGCGGAATTCAAGCTGGGTGTTACTCGACAGTACAACAGTTATAGTAATAGAAAACGATCTCTAATGGAGTCTTTTAAAAGATTTATCATTCGAATTTTTTAAATATCATAGTTTACAAAATGAGGTCCCAGTAGTTTTACAGCTTGTTAAATAAGTTTCGAATGATAATTAGCCTTTTATCAGTATCCGTGCCTTTCCGTGCCATCCTCGTTCATTATGGACCTGAGATAAACATGCTAAAAGTGTCAACACAAAGGTTGGTGAGTTTATAGAGTTTATAAGTAAAACAGTTGATTTCGATAGTCAGAAGTTGAGTGAATCCATAATGTTTGTGAGTAAATCAGTTTAACACAAGTTTCCAGTTTAAGAAGATAATTGCAACGAATACAATTATGGGTAAGTAATAATTATTGCTCTAAGCTCATGACACGCAAAACGTTAACAGGATGGACATCATAGTAATGAACTATTGACGTAAATTACTACATAATTAAATGTAGTAATTATGCCCTCGAATAGGAGTTTGCTAGACTTTTTATTGATCTCAAATATAAGGTGCATTTGGTTACCTATCCGGCTAACACAAATGGGACGTCAATTCCAATAGATCTATTCACTATATTCGCGCTCACCCGAAAGTGATTAATGGCTCATGATTGAGGGACTTTTAATGGCAACAGTTAACTTAGGAAATAATAATCAAGATATCATACAGAAAGTTACTTGTGTTCAGTATGTTATAAGTTTCAATAAGCAAAACGAGTGTTTCATCAATCGAGTAAAATGTTTATGAATAAGATTTGTAAGTTAAACGAGCATGTATCTCTCCCAAAGAGTTAAAAATAAGAAAAGAGGGGCTATGACTCACAGTAATATGTAAAAGTTTAGAGTACTTGTGAAAGTAAAAGCAAGTAGTTGAGCATGTATCTCCCCCAAAGATAGTATGAAATAATTGAAAATAGGGGACATGAACTCACAGTAATATGTAAAAGTTTAGAGTACTTGTGAAAGTAAAAGCAATTAGTCGAGCATGTATCTCCCACAAATATAGTACAAAATAATTGAAAATTGGGGCCATGAACTCACAGTAATATGTAAAAGTTTAGAGTACTTGTGAAAGTAAAAACAATTAGTTGAGCATGTATCTCCCCCAAAGATAGTACAAAATAATTGAAAATAAGGGCCATGAACTCACAGTAATATGTAAAAGTTTAGAGTACTTGTGAAAGTAAAAGCAATTAGTCGAGCATGTATCTCCCCAAAAGATAGTACAAAATAATTGAAAATAGGGGCCATGAACTCACAGTAATATGTAAAAGTTTAGAGTACTTGTAAAAGTAAAAGCAATTAGTCGAGCATGTATCTCCCCCAAAGATAGTACAAAATAATTAAAAATAGGGGCCATGAACTCACGGTAATCCGTAAAAGTTTAGAGTACTTGTGAAAGAAAATAAAAGTAGTTGAGCATGTATCTCCCCCAAAGATAGTACGAAATAATTGAAAATAGGGGCCATGAACTCACGGTAATCCGTAAAAGTTTAGAGTACTTGTGAAAGTAAATGAAAGTAGTTGAGCATGTATCTCCCCAAAAGATAGTACGAAATAATTGAAAATAGGGGCCATGAACTCATGGTAATCCGTAAATGTTTAGAGTACTTGTGAAAGTAAATGAAAGTAGTTGAGCATGTATCTCCCCAAAAGATAGTACGAAATAATTGAAAATAGGGGCCATGAACTCATGGTAATCCGTAAATGTTTAGAGTACTTGTGAAAGTAAATGAAAGTAGTTGAGCATGTATCTCCCCCAAAAGTAATTCAAAACGTATAAAAGTAGGGGCTATGAAACTCACAGTATTCCGTAAAAATTTAGAGTACTTGTGAAAGTAAATGAAAGTAGTTGAGCATGTATCTCCCCCAAAAGTAATTCAAAACGTATAAAAGTAGGGGCTATGAAACTCACCTGAGTAGTCTGGAAGGAAAACAAATCAAATATAGCGGATAAAATGCTCCGACACGCAACCTAGGTGAATATGTCAAGTTTCAATATTCGTGTTCAATTATATGTGAGTTTTAATATTCGTATCGCAATGTTTTGTTAACGATAAATGTTATATGAGACAACATGAATTCTCTTCAAAAGTTGGTGGATGATAAGATTTTACCATATTTTATGTTTTTATGTTTATGTTTCGTTTGTTTCTCGATATATAATTATTTCATATATGTAAGTTTTATAGAAATCCGTTTGCGATATATATACTATCTCGTATATATAAGTTTTATAGAAATCCTGAGTTGTTAATGATATTTCTTATATAAGTTTTATAGCAAATCCCGAATCATTAATTAGTGAAATATATTATCGAAGTATATAAAAATATTGCACTTTGTACCCTTGAACTTCATAAAATGATAACTTTTACCCCTCAATTTTGGTGAAATGATAGTTTTTACTTTATAGTTTCAAAAGTGACATTTTATACCCACTAATATGGATCGTTGACAAAATCAGCCCTTATATTACTAACTTTGTAAAATTTACACTTTCGGCCCAAGAAAACTCCAACCTTCAGATTTTGCAAGTTTTACCCTCAAAGCATTCTATATGTTTCGTTCTTAGTTCTAAATTCATTTTAAACGCGTTTTTGATTTAGGAAAAAGGTGAGGCTTGCTACGACTTATTGAAATAAGTTATAAATAGTTTGAAAATAAGTTGTATAGGGCTTATTAGCTTAGTTTCTAACTTATGGCTCTAAAAATAAATTATAAGGGTGCGTTTGATTTTGTTGTATCTCGCCCCAAAAGAAAATTAATAGGAGCGAGACCGTGTAATATTTTTACAACGTTCTTAATCCTTTTAAGAGTTTGCCGGGTGGTCTTTCTAATGGTTCAAATTCGAAGTTGTAAGCTTTTGTGGTTTGCTCAAAATAATTTATTGAAAAGGGGTGTTGGGGCGATTTATAAAAGGGTGTGTTTGGAACATATTGGGCGAAAAGGCCAGCAAACCGAAAAAGAAAACGAAATTTGTGATGTGTTGATGTTTTAATGTTTTGAATACATGTTAAATAGATTATAAATGTTATGCAAGAGTGATTAGAGGTTAAACAAGACTTACAATAGCTCATGCGAGCTTAATGGTGATCTGCTGTGATCAGGTAATAAGAAACGAGCAAAATGGAGTCCCAACGTGTATAACACCGAATCTAATGGCCCTTCTTGCTTCTCTTGACTTGAACACATTAGCTTACAGTGCATGTATGAGTGGTTTGTGTGACAGTAAGCATGGGATGAGACAAAAGGGTGTGTGTAAGGTTTAAGTTTCGGGTTTAAAATAGGTCACATCGTCCAGCCCACTCCGCGTGTTTTCTGGACCCATGCACCTGAATTTTTGAAGAAAACGTCGTTCCGGACAACTTTCGTGTTTTAACTTTTTGATGAATCGGACCAGAAATGCCTCGTTTTGCGTGCTCTTTGAATCTGTCACAGAATATGGACAGCTTCTCGACAAGTTTTTGGCAATTTCATTTGGCCGTATCTTTTGACTCGTGTACTCGTTTTAGGTGATTCAAATTGCTATGGGTTTATGATGATGATGGCTGGTTTTTGGAATGAAAAAGGAAAGGAAATGAGCTTGCTATTTATAGGATGAAGAGGAGGTTAGTAACATGCTATCTAGTGGTTAAAAATTGAACACATGATGTACATACTTGTTCGATTTGAGGCCTCTTGGTTCGAGTGGTTTTAAAAGAAGACACATAGGAAGCTTGAAAATCTAGGGAACATGATGGCTTGTTCGATTTGAGGCCTCTTGGTTCGAGTGGTTTTAAAAGAAGACACATAGGAAGCTTGAAAATCTAGGGAACATGATGGCTTGTTTGATTTTTAGCCACAAAGATAGAAGACAAGGTGAGGTGTTTTCTTGGAGTTTGTATGGTGCATATGGTGGTGATGTAGGTGGTGCGATGTGGTTTGAATCTAGGCCATGGATTCTACCTAAAATTTTTACTATGGTAAATATCAAGGAAACAAGGTGATATGTGCACTTAGATTTTCATAAGATTCGAATGGTACATAATGCGTATACTTGTTCTATCTTGTAGCCACATGAATGTGAATGGTTTAGAAAGAAACATGTCGTATAGTTTACTTGTTCAAATTCAAGCCTTATAGTTCGAATGGCTTAAAGAGAAGCTAGGTGTCGCGATTTATGACCAAGGAAGAAGAAACATGATGATGTGTCTCGTTTAGGGCCTTAGCTAGGGTAAAGATTAGTTAGAAAACTAGTAAGGGTTCATTTGGTTAGGTTTTATGCATTGAACACTTGTACCTTAGGTTTAAGGACTTGTACACTTAGTTTGAATGTTGTAAAAATATTAGAGTTAGGGCTTGTGCAAAATGACCTTGTATGGTGTGCTTCAAAGTGAGTACACTGAAGTTTATAATAGGATTTATATTGATATTATGTTTTTATGCATAAATGACTTATACACGAGCTTGAAAGATTTGTACATTTATATTTTATAGAGAACATGTTACTAATAATTAGGGTTTGTGATTTGATCACATAAAATCATAGATTTGTGAAATTAAGGCTTGTATAGAGAGTTAAAGTGAAATTAGGGTTTCTGTGCTTTAGGAGCTTGTACATAGGCTTTGGAGTATTGTCCTTTAGGGTTTATGATTTATTTGTGCAAAATCATAGTTATAATAAATTAGGGTTTCGTGAAAACTTTAATAAATAACAAACGTTTAGTTTGAAAGTTTTAATAATCGTTCGTTATCGAATTAACGTAAAGTGGTAAATAAAACTTGAAGAGTGTTTACTTGAAATAATATAAGGTATGTTGGTGAGTATTTTTATTAGGAATGTGAGTTACGTCACATTAGATAGTAGTTATGATCAGATAAACTGATTACGTTTTCTTAAAAAAAAAATTAGACGTAGAAAATGGATAAGTATTCTCTTGTTAGAATATTAATACGAGTGGAAATTTACCGGTGGTTACAACTTCCAATGTTAGTAGCATTACTCCCATAAAACGTATGTTCCAGTAACCTTAATTCATCATCGTAAAATGGATAAGTATTCTCTTGTTAGAATATTAATACGAGTGGAAATTTACCGGTGGTTACAACTTCCAATGTTAGTAGCATTACTCCCATAAAACGTATGTTCCAGTAACCTTAATTCATCATCGTAATACGCCCAACAGAACTTTTAGCATTACTCCCATAAAACGTATGATCCAGTAACCTCAATCCAGACGACGCTTTTTAGTAACACTTTTTAGTGTCACTAACCTGTTGCTAATTTATCATCGAATTAGGGTTTTGAAACACTCTAATTTTACATTCATTCATTCAATTACCTATTGCTTCTTCTTTTCCTTGTCTCCAAAAATCAAACTCCTTTTTTTATCGAATTGAGGTTGTTGAAAAACCCTAATATCACCAGATTCGACATGATAACCAAAACAGAAAATGTACCTTCAATATCTTCATAAATTCGACATAGAAACACCTTGCAGATCCTAGATAACGAGCCATGAGGCTCTGATACCACCTGTTGATCCTAAACACAGATCGATTCTTTGAGCTTGTAAGGTTAAGTTACCTTGGATAAATCCAAAACAACTTTGTTTGAAACTTTGTGAATATCAAAGAGTATGCGGAATCCACTCTTAAATACTTAGAAGAATATAAACAATGTAAATTAACAGTGAACTTGAATGAACAAACAATATAATCAAAACGCTTCAATATTATTAATCAATAATATGAGTACTCTGTGTAGTACTAGGGTTTACAACCTTGAAGCTTATATCAAAACGTATATCAACTCAACTTAACCTAGGACCTCCTTTTATACACCAAGGAGTCCTTTACAAGATAACTACAAATCTTCTAAACGTATAGAATATACATATCTTTCTAACTATATAAGATATACACTAAATATCTTCTATACATATCTCTTCAGTCGTCTTTAACACATTAGGAGTACCAATCTTCATCAGCAGTCTTCAATAGTCTTAAGTTAATTCTGGCAGTACTAACTTTTACTCTAGAAGTACTAACTTAGTTAGTACTGTTAGTTGTAATCTTCAGCAGTTCTAACTTTGGCTTGGCAGTACAAAGTGTGAAGTCATTTAATTCCCAACATAAACAAATACGATCTTCCCTACACTTATCTTTTTGTAAAATACATTTATATGTGATTAAGACGAGGTTAAAAAAAAATAAAGCATTTTCACAAATTATTTGAAACATGAAAATTAAACAATTATGATTAAGCATATATGACACAAGCAAATAAATAAAGTAAAAACAACAAACAATTAAAAACATGGGTTGCCTCCCAAGAAGCGCTTGTTTTTGTTCGAGTCTCGAGCCTGACTCTACCCTTATTTAACGGACATAAGGGAGGTTTTCCCTACACTTAAGATTAAGTGCGGGTGACAGTAGTGATACACACCCTTAGGGTGGAAATATGCCACGTGAGGTGAAGGGGGTGTGTGAATGGCTTCCTTCATCCTAAAACTACCCGGATTATATGGTTTGATGAGTGGATCGGGGCCTTTTTCAATTCCTGAATTCACATCTAAGGATGGAAAATTGGGTAACGACTTTGGTTGAGGCTCCGGTTCATCAAAACTAGGAACTTTCATAGAAATAAGGGAAAGGTTATGACTACAAGTATTCAAACTTATATCCTCTAGTTGTGTTTGGTCCAAAGGTTCAACCTCTATTTGGGTCCCTATAGTCTCTTCTACTTCTTCCGGGTAAGTCACGGGTGATGTGTATGCATCAAGTGATGGTGGGACTTGTGGAGTAATTAGTGTACTTGGATTTTCTACTCTATCCTCCATCTTATCTTGATTACCTATGTGTTCGTCTTGTATTTTGGTGTCACCTAACCATGACATGCACCTAGGTATCTCAACTCTAACCTTTTTATCCCCAAACAAACTTCTTGCTTTATCCCTCAACACTAGTACAAATATGGGATTTCGTCACACATGCTGTTTTTTGAACGGCCACACAGTCAGATATTTATGTGACTAAATGTACCAGAATAAAATAAACAACCCCACTTGATCTGACTTATGTGACTATTTCGGAATTTCATTGTCACACATTTGAATATTTATGTGACTAGAGGTAACTGGTAAATTTTTTTTGATTATTTAGTCACTTATAATTTGGGACGTGTGATAGATAAAAATAAGTTTGAAATATTAGTCACACTATATATATACATATGTGACAAATATATGTCACACAATTGAACAGTGTGACCAAAATCAATATATGATCACATGAAGTAACTGTGTATGTGGCTAAATCATATAGTCAAGTTTGTCACACATTATTTAAAAGTGACTGCTATTTTTTGCTGAATATTTAGCCACATATGAATTTGAAATGTGTGACAACTGAAAAGTAAGTTTGAAGCATTAGTCACGATATGCATTTAAAAGTGACAAATATATGTCACACACTTGAACAATGTGACCAAATGTCATATATGGTCACACTAAACCATAGACATACATGATTAAGTGTAACCAAAATTCAATACATATGGTCATGTAAGTTAATATGTGTGTCTAAAGTTTAGTGTGTGTTTGCTTGCCAAAACCTAATGTGTACAGTTACATTTAATTGTAGCACGATCATGTGACTATAGGCTTTACAATAGTCACACCATATCAAAAATTTGTATCTAAATTATGTTTATGGCCACATTATAAGGGTATTATATGTGACCAATACATTCAAAATAGTCACATCGTGAAATATTCATGTGACTATTATTTATAGCAAAATGTGAACTCAGTTATCATTAACCTTGATATTAGTCACATTGAGTGTTTGTGTGACTAAATTCAAGATGTTATATATGGTCACATGAAGTATTTATTTAGGTGTCTAAATCATAGTCATATTTTGTCACACATTATTTAAGTGTAGTCACAATTCGATACATATGGTCACACATTTCTGATAACTTATGTAATTTTGAGGGGTTAGATATGGGATTTTATAATCTATCTAGTTTGAGTCTAATTTGATATTCACTGCATGAATTGAGTTGAGACTATTAGTCATGACTCTTCATTTGCTCCACAATAACTAGTTACAAATTGTTGTAAAGATAGGAGAATAATTTACATAATGATCCAAAAATTGCATAATACATTCATTCAAATTCATACTAGAATCCGTAAAATATCGATCAAACATTTGAATTACAACTTCAAGATAACAAAATGTCTACAATGCTAATATCCGATATCCTACTACAAAGACTTAAGGGTTACTAGGTAGAAGGGGATGTGATGATCTTCCAAGCATAATCTTTTGGAACTCCCTAAGGTTATCTTGCTTTTCACGATGATCCTCCACTCGTTGTTTATTTATTGTTGCTTCATGATCCTCGAATTCCTTCCTTTGAGCACTTTCATAAGTAAAATGCTCTTGTTTCCGTAGCTCCATCTTTTCTTCCAACCAAATTACCTGCAATTTAAAAATATCATAAACATACAAACAACCTAAACCAACCCATTTACTCAATATGACTTGCTTTCTGCCTAAACCAACTCATTTACTAATTAACAACTATTAAAAGTTACAAGAAGATCGAGTGGAAGGCATACCCATCACCACATAATGGGGATCCGAGGCTAGGCCATAAGGCACAAGGACAGAGTAATTTTCTCCATCAAAAGCTTCCCTTTCGACCTTCGTATACTTTATATTGGCATACTTATGAACATCACTCATGAAGTAGCGAAAATTCTTTCTTAGCCATCCTTGCCATGTACCATGAACCTCTTCATTGATGCAAGGGTCCCATCGATAAACATTTTGCGCATGTAACACTTTTCAAGTTAATATCATTTACACTTGAAAGCACTTCTAATTAATTTATTATTTTAAGCTACCCTGTCAAATAAAGTAAGAGAAACCAAACCTATTTGTCCAACACACGTATTTGAAGCTTGTACCTGTTAAAAGATGCATATTCACATTAGCTAAGATAAATTAAACGTCGTAGTTAAACTCGAAATTGCTGAACTTACTTGTAATGCACATCAGTTACTTCACCACATGCTTCGTTTGTACAAACAAACACGAGTTGATATTTCAATTCACCAGAATCTGTGTCTTTCTTATCCACAGACTTTTCATAAACAGATTTATTACATGAACCAAACGCCAGGTAGTACCACTTGTTATCACGTTCGATGACCCTTATTGTTGCAACCACCACTACTGATTTAATCTTCACATAAAACATATAAGGTTAAGAAATGACTTTTTGACATATAAATAGTGGATGTTAAATTCCCCATACCTCATAAATGTCTCTTATATCAAATAGGTTAACTTTCTCTAGCTTAACCAAGAAATCTTGATGGATATCATATCTGTCGTATTTGACCAGCTGACCAATACGATGATCTGCAGCTTTACCTCCAAGGTTTTCAAGTAACCTGGTCAAGAATGATTAAATAAATTATAAATCTAGGCAGATAAAGCACACTAAGTAATAAACTTGGAGATTATTTATATATCACTTATGACTTCTTAAAACTGTTAATCTTTGGAATGTCTGCATTGATGAACAAATTGGTAGCATTGAACATGCTGCTTACATTTGACTTTTCTGAGAGAGTTGTTTACATATAATTTCAGTCAAATAATCCATATACATATAATTCAGTTTCAATATCAAAATAATATTAAGTATATGAGACAGGTCACCTTTGTAAATCTTGTGCTTAGCAAACTGAATGATGAGCACAACGTGTCCCAACGCACTTCTGTCACCATGTAATCATCCAGGTGGTCAGCATAAGCACCCCACAACATGATATTTTGGAGTTTATTTCCCCTGGAATAAGTAGAGTTACACCAACCAAAAAAGATAGCAATCACAAATTCAGATAATAATAAGAACTAACACCCCCTTCTCATGAAATCTTAAACCTTTGAGTGCAGATGTGAATTTTTCCTTAATCATGTGTGGGTCTAAGATATTCGGTTCAACCATCATATTAGAGAAACCTACAAATTGAAATCAGATTGCTTAATCAACAAATTATGCTGCTATGATCAGTAAAAGTATGAAACAAGTAGGTTGTTATGTTATGCAATTAGAGGTGCTGAAAAAAAAAAGAGGAATGAGACTGAACAGAAGTTGCGACCACGACGATGACTTGGAGGTGGGGCCACAAATATGACAATAAACATGAAACTAGTAGGTTGCTATGTTATGCAATTAAGGCTGACGGCGAACATGACTTTCAATTGTGTACATATTTAAGATAAGGGTGCCTGTTGGGAGGCCTGTTTTGGAGCTGCCAGCTGGGATGTTGGATGATAATGTGGGCGATGTTGCTGGTACAGCAATACGTGAGGTTGAAGAGGAGACTGGAATTTGTTGGAAAATTTAGTGCACTTGAGGGATAGGTTTACACCTGGTAATGGGCTTGGAGGTATGGAGTATACACCCATCAGGTCAATGAACACCCTGACTCAATTGTGGTTATAGTGTAAAAGAGTATTCTGCTGATGCAGATTACTCTGCTGATGGTGCTATCAACTCTGCTGATAGTATTATTGTTCCTGCTGATGGTACAATAACTCTGCTGTTTAGGCATTAGACTCTGCTGATTAGCTTTGTCATTCCTGCTGATAGTATTATCGTTTCTGCTGATAGCTTTATTGCTGCCGATGCAGAACGATTCTGCTGATAGCATTAGTGATTCTGCTGATAGGCTAAAGTCTGATCCTGCTGATCAGCTATTCCTGCTGATTGTCTGATAACCACAGATTCCTACATTTATGGAAACTATTATGGTATAATTAATGGGCCGTTAATTATAACATAATTCCATGGGCTAGGGTTTTGAGTAAACTCTATAAATAGAGATCATATTTTTCTGCATGAGTGACACGACATAAAACCCTAAACACTAAATACGATCGGTTCTTGCTCTGTGCCTAGAACAAGAACATCACTTGGTTTTATCCCATAGAGATATTCGTGCAACCCAGGCATAGGGTCGAATAGTTTCTATTGGAAAGTGATACCACGACTTCAAGTGAATATCCGGTACCCTTGATTGATTATCTTTACCCTGTTACTGGGAGCACTACGACACACAGAAACCAACAATCAATAGAAACTATTAAGTGATAATCAATGGCTGCTGCTATGAGACAAATAGCTGCTAACTTTTCTAAGCTAGAAAAGTTTGAAGGTGTGGATTTCAGACGATGGCAGAAGAAGATGAAGTTCTTGTTGACTAGCATGAACGTGGCTGATGTTCTGACCACTCCTATTCCTGCTGATTATGGGGATGATGCTACGATGGAACAGATGAGGGCCAGAAGCAAGTGGGAGAACGATGACTATGTCTGCAGAGGTTTAATCCTCAATGGTATGTCTGATACTTTATTTGATATTTATCAGAATGTGGAATCTTCTCAAGAACTATGGGATTCTCTGGAAGCCAAATATATGGCTGAGGATGCATCAAGTAAGAAGTTTCTTGTAAGTAATTTTAACAATTACAAAATGGTCGATTCTAGACCGGTCATGGACCAATACAATGAACTTCTTAGTATACTTGGTCGTTTTACTCAACATAAGATGAACATGGATGAGGCTATTCAAGTCTCTTGTATCATCGATAAGCTACCTCCTTCTTGGAAAGATTTCAAGCACATGCTTAAGCATAAGAAGGAGGAGTTAACTCTTACTGAGTTGGGCAGTCATTTGCGCATTGAGGAATCACTCAAGGTGCATGAAAGTGACAAGCCAAAGAGCAGCACTGCTGCTGGTCCATCAGTTGTCAATATGGTGGAGCATAACAACTCCTCCAGGAACAATGACAACAAGGGCAAGCGGAAACATCAGGATAACACCAAACCTGATCCTAACAAGAAGTCAAAGGCTACTTGTTGGAAGTGTGGTAAAACTGGACACTTCAGGAAGGATTGCAAAGGTGGTAAAATTGGTAATAAGACCAATGGATCAGGCACAAGTGGATCTGGGAATGGTAACTCCAATTCCCTGAAAGGTCAGAATATATTTAATAAGTCTTTTTGGATTTATTATGTTACATATATATCTGAATTGTTCTTTGTGCAGGATGATGATGTGGCTTGGTGGGTTGACTCTGGAGCAACAGTTCATGTGTGTAAAGATAGAAGATGGTTCAAGACCTACGAGTCAATGAATGATGGTTCTATTCTTCATATGGGAAATGAGTCAACAGCCCTGGTGCATGGAAGAGGAAGTGTTGAGTTGAAGTTTAGTTCTGGAAAGATTATTACTTTGTTAAATGTTTTACATGTTCCTGATATTAGAAAAAACTTGGTTTCTAGTGGTATTTTAAATAATTGTGGTTACAAACAGGTTATTGAATATGATAAGTTTGTTTTGTCTAAAAATGGTGTATTTATTGGATTTGGTTATTTATGTAATCACATGTTTAGACTTAATATTGTTCATGATGTGATTGAATCTGCTTGTATGTTGTCATCTAATCAATATGATTCAACCCTTTGGCATGCTAGACTTGGCCATGTACACTTTAAACGTATGCAAGACATGTCTAAGGATGGGTTAATCCCAGCTTTTGACATGAACACTAAAAAGTGTAATACTTGTATGTTGAACAAGATAACTAAGAAACCATTTAAAGATGTAAAACGTGAAACTAATGTGTTGGAATTAATACATAGTGATTTATGTGATTTACATGCTACTCCCTCTTTAGGGAATAAGAAATACTTTGTGACTTTTATTGATGATGCTTCTAGGTATTGTTATGTTTATTTATTGCATACTAAGGATGAAGCATTAGATAAATTTAAAGTATTTAAGTCTGAAGTTGAATTGCAACAAGAGTCCCTGATCAAGAGATTAAGGACTGATAGGGGAGGTGAGTACATGGATACTCAGTATTTCCAGTCTGTTGGTATAATCCATGAAACGACTGCCCCTTATACTCCTCAGCAAAATGGAATTTCTGAAAGGAAAAACCGAGTGCTAAAGGAGATGGTTAATTCCATGTTGTCCTACTCTGGACTGAGTCAAGGGTTCTGGGGTGAAGCTATGTTAACAGCTTGCTATTTGCTAAATAGGGTTCCTAACAAAAGGAACAAGACTACCCCTTATGAACTCTGGACTAAAAGGAAACCCAACTTGAATTATCTCAAGGTTTGGGGTTGTAGGGCAGTTGTAAGACTCCCTGATCCAAAGCATAAAACTTTGGGTGAAAGAGGCATTGAGTGCATCTTTTTTGGATATGCTGAGCATTCCAAGGCATATAGGTTCTATGTCATTGAACCTAATGAAGCTGTTTCAATTAACACTATAATTGAATCAAGGGATGCAAATTTTGATGAGAATAGATTCTCTTCAGTCCCTAGACCAAGTCAGAGGATTCCTAATGGAACCAATGATGTTGGTGTATCAGAAGCCTCTGATGAGGTCCCTGATGAGGTTGTGGTACAACAACCTGAACCTGAGCTCAGAAGGAGCACTAGGGTGAGGACTCCAAAATCATTTGGACCTGAATTTCAATTGTACTTAATTGAAGGAACAAGGGATGAGGTCTCTGACCAACACTCCTATTGCTTTAATGTTGAGGATGATCCCAAAACATTTGATGAAGCAATGAAGTCCCAAGATGTTGCTTTCTGGAAAGAAGCAATAAATGATGAGATGGACTCCATCATGGGCAACAACACTTGGGTGTTGGCTGATCTGCCACCTGGTTGCAAGCCTTTAGGCTGCAAATGGATTTTCAAGAAGAAAATGAAGGTAGATGGAACTGTTGAAAAGTTCAAAGCAAGATTAGTCATTCAAGGCTTTAAACAAAAGGAAGGAATTGACTACTTTGATACTTATGCCCCTGTGGCTCGTATCAGTACCATAAGATTGCTGATTGCCTTGGCATCAATTCACAATCTGATTATTCATCAGATGGATGTGAAGACAGCTTTCTTGAATGGTGAATTGGATGAGGAGGTTTACATGAACCAACCTCAAGGCTTCATCATGCCTGGCAATGAAAAGAAGGTGTGCAAACTGATTAAGTCCTTATATGGACTTAAACAGGCACCTAAGAAATGGCATCAAAAGTTTGATGAAGTGGTTTTGTCTAGTGGTTATTCACTTAACCAGTCTGACAAATGTGTGTATAGCAAATTTGATGAATCTGGTAAAGGAGTCATCATTTGTCTATATGTTGATGACATGTTGATCTTTGGCACTGACCAAAATCAAGTGGACCTTACAAAGGAATTTTTGTCATCAAGGTTCTCCATGAAGGATATGGGGGAGGCAGATGTTATCCTTGGTATTAGGATTAAACATGAAGGTAACAAAATTTCTATCTCTCAGTCTCATTACATTGAGAAGGTGTTGAAGAAATTTAATTACTTTGATTGTACTCCAGTGAGTACTCCTATGGATGCAAGTGAGAAGCTAATGCCCAATAAAGGCAAGGCTGTATCTCAACTTGAGTATTCTAGGGTAATTGGCTGCTTGATGTATGCCATGACTTGTACAAGACCTGACATTGCATTTGCTGTGGGTAAACTGAGCAGGTATACTAGTAATCCTAGTGCTCATCATTGGCAAGCAATTCAGAGGGTACTGAAGTATTTGAAGAAAACTATGAATTATAGTCTCTCATATACTGGTTATCCTTCTGTACTAGAAGGGTATACTGATGCAAGTTGGATCAGTAACACTGAGGACAATTCGTCTACTAGTGGCTGGGTATTCCTACTTGGTGGAGGTGCAATTTCTTGGGCATCCAAGAAGCAAACTTGCATTACCAGTTCAACCATGGAATTTGAATTTGTGGCCTTAGCTGCTGCTGGTAAAGAAGCTGAATGGTTGAGAAACTTGCTTCTTGAGATTCCATTGTGGCCTAAACCTATAGCACCTATTTCTATCCGTTGTGATAGTGCTGCTACATTGGCAAAGGCTTATAGCCAGATGTACAATGGGAAGTCTAGACACTTAGGTGTCAGGCATAGCATGATTCGTGAGCTTATCATGAATGGGGTGGTATCTATAGAGTTTGTTAGATCTCAACAAAACTTAGCTGATCACTTGACGAAGGGTTTGGCTAGAGACTTGGTTTTTAAGTCTGCTATAGGGATGGGTTTAAGTCCAACTTAGTCACTGAATGCAAAGACACCCAACTCCCTCCTGAGGAAACTTTGGAGTTGAGTTCAATGTGGCAAGCTGAACATTTAGTGGACTGGAGCACTGTTTTATTTACATCCCAAGGTTGTGCTCAGAACCTGCTGGAAAGGAGGATGAAGTCTTCACTTCTTAATGGTTGATTTTCTTTGAAAAAGTGCTTTGCAGGGGCATGATTAAAAGATGAACCACCTAGGTAAATGTTGAAGTTTTGCCGCTTCAGGAAGCTTTAGGACTTTTAGCTTTTACAACATTTATTAATTGGATATGGACACATGGCTTGTATAGTGTCAGGAGTATTTTAGTGTTTGAAAATGTATGTGTATTTTATATTCAGGTATTCAAATGGGTTGAAGGGTTCAATTCTTAGAACACCCTGATTCTCGAATATTTGAACTTGTAAGGTACTAAGATGAGAATTCAATCTTCAAGATATTTTCATTTATGCATATGTTTTGTTTGTGTTTAATTTTCATGCAAGGAAGTGAACTAAATTTGGGGAGAATTGTTGGAAAATTTAGTGCACTTGAGGGATAGGTTTACACCTGGTAATGGGCTTGGAGGTATGGAGTATACACCCATCAGGTCAATGAACACCCTGACTCAATTGTGGTTATAGTGTAAAAGAGTATTCTGCTGATGCAGATTACTCTGCTGATGGTGCTATCAACTCTGCTGATAGTATTATTGTTCCTGCTGATGGTACAATAACTCTGCTGTTTAGGCATTAGACTCTGCTGATTAGCTTTGTCATTCCTGCTGATAGTATTATCGTTTCTGCTGATAGCTTTATTGCTGCCGATGCAGAACGATTCTGCTGATAGCATTAGTGATTCTGCTGATAGGCTAAAGTCTGATCCTGCTGATTGTCTGATAACCACAGATTCCTACATTTATGGAAACTATTATGGTATAATTAATGGGCCGTTAATTATAACATAATTCCATGGGCTAGGGTTTTGAGTAAACTCTATAAATAGAGATCATATTTTTCTGCATGAGGGACACGACATAAAACCCTAAACACTAAATACGATCGGTTCTTGCTCTGTGCCTAGAACAAGAACATCACTTGGTTTTATCCCATAGAGATATTCGTGCAACCCAGGCATAGGGTCGAATAGTTTCTATTGGAAAGTGATACCACGACTTCAAGTGAATATCCGGTACCCTTGATTGATTATCTTTACCCTGTTACTGGGAGCACTACGACACACAGAAACCAACAGAATTCAGTTACATCTAGGTGACATGGTTGATCTCACGCCCTTTCTAGACTCGTTCACTGGATGCAAAGTTATCCCCTCACCGGTATGTGCATCATTACGCATATTGTTTAACAACGTGAATACTGTGTAATGTATGTCTGATTATATGTTACTGATGGTAGGGCGGATGTGATGAGGAACTGAGCTTACTTCTCTACAGAGGAAGTGTAAGTGCAGATGTCATCAAACAGCTGCAGGGAAAAGAAATTGTGCAGAACTATTCAACCTTTGGATAAAGCACAACCATGAACATACATATAAAAAACCCATAGGTGATTAAACAGCCCCTAGTTACTCAATTAGCCCCAAATTCACAACCTTAAGTGACATAACAACCCTTAAGTGACTCAAACAACCCTAAATCAAGTTTCACCATTTTTCCTTTTGGTTACAAGGCCGTTTTCCCAGAACTATGCAAACTATTTACTTTTTTTTTTACCATAACTGAACAATTTATCACAAGTCTTATAACAAATACATGTAATATTCAAAATTATGCATGGAATGAGAAATTAATACACCAAATATACATGTAATTAACATCAGTTGTAGCAGATCAAACGTTATAAGGTTATACAGATTCGGGTTCACATAAACCCTAAATCGAAAATCACCAAAACAAGAAATTGACCCATGTGCACCTCAAATTAGTTATGGAACTGAAGATATACGACATTAAAATACCTGATTTGTAGACTAGTGGACTTGAAATTGGTGGTGAATGACTTAGAATTGTGGTCCGTGACTTGGGGGAGGACGGGGAGCCATACTTTAATTTTAATGGTTTGTGACTGGCGATGGAGACTATATGGGATCATGGGGTAAATATAAAATGAGATGAAAAGTATAAGTTTGGGTGAATAAAGTGAATAATGAGGGAATACCCAAATGGAAGGATAATGGAAATGGAGGGAGAATGAAAATTTTGGTGAAACACTTGGGCGGGACAAACAAAAATATTTAGAGGGAATTATCAAATTTTACTAAAGCCAATTTTGTAGTTAATCTATCGCTAATCCATCACTACGAACCATTTTTCTGTGACGGACTAATTTGGTCGCTAATTTCTGTCGCTGTTGTTCAATATTCTAGTTGTGAACGAAGGGGGTACTTAAGTCTCGCCTGGTCCTTTCGTTCCTAGGTACTCATGTCCGCGGTCTAAGTTCTAACCATCTCATAATTAGAATCTTGTCACATATAAGTTGCTCAGCTTCCCTAACGAGGGTTTCGGTTAATGAGGATCACCAATTCATCATACATTATAAGGTTCGCAAGAAAGATCTTTCATTTGTACAAAGATTTTGACCAACAGAATTCGAATTATCTAAATCAGTACCCTCCGGAACACGAACACTAAGCGAACATCGTTATCATGATCAACACAAACAACTCAATTAACAAGCTTAGGGTCACTGCTTTCACACGAATCCTATAATCCTACTTGTAGTCTCCAAGGTCCAAATCATACGATTAAACCATTAATGTGTCCATTTTGATTGGTGGGTTGCTTCCTAAGGCAACTAATGACGTCATTCGACTCGTCGGCTTATAATGCGGTGTATTCAGGCTTTCTAATAAGGTGAGTAGTGTGGGGAGACAAGGCATGTGACATAATGGCATAAGGAAATACCAGCGTAATCATGTTTCCAAATTAACTTTCAAATGGTATTCCAAAATAGTGTTTCCAAAATAATGTATCCAAAATAGTGTATCCCAAAATAGTTCTCAAAATAGTATATCAATATACTGCATTTTCAAAATAGTAAAACCAATGTTGATCGTCCAAAATAGTATTCATACAACGTATCCAAAATAGTCCACCCGGAATAACGTTTTCAAAATAACGTATCAATATATATTTAGCAAAATATATAGTATGAGTTTATTTTCGTATAGGGATAAATAATATCAAACGCACGAGTATGAGGAATGGTACGGAAAATACTCTAACTCAATTCAAATCAAGCCACATCACATCAACTCAAAATAAATCACATCATAGCAGACCTGATCAAATTATATCATAATACATCGAATCACATAATATCAAATCGAATCAAGACACTTAAGTACGCAACTGCAAGCTCACATATTGTCTCAGAAGCTAAAAGCTTCAGCACATAGAAGGCAAAGCAACATAGTCACAAAAACCGGGATTCTCTATAAAAACTCGAAACCATTTGTGTCAAACGGTAATTTTCCAAACTTATTTTGGTAATAAATTTCGTTTATTATTTATATTTCATTTTCGAGTTTTCCGAGTTCAATTGATTAGAAAACAAGATGTTATCTCATGAAACGTGACAACCGCACAATATACATTTTAATGTGATTATTTTACTAATTACGAGATAATAGTCGTGTGAATACTTGTTTTTATCAGAAAAATTATTCCGGACGCAACGGCGTAATTTTCGTGAGACGAATCAAATGTTTACTAACCTAAATGGGTCCTACACCTTATTTATACAAAAGATTCACCAAATTGCACAACAAGTCCCTGTAGCTAAAGGTATAAACATGTTAGGGTTGACATGGCTGACCCGATTATTTAAACGGGTCAAGGTCTTTTGACCCGCCAGCCTGCTAACCCGAATCTGCCAAACCAAACCTGACCTGAATTACCACCCTTAACTAGAATCTACAACCATCAGTGTTCTGGACGTCAGACATGAAACTGACATACTTTATGTATAAGGGAAAATGATGCTTACTTTATAAAGTAAGAAAGTTGCATAATTTCCTTTGTAAAAAATTAAAAATATTTATAATTAAGCCATTTCATTATATCACAAATACATATTTTCCCCCCTTCATTTACAAAAGAATGTAAGCAACTTTCTTACTTTATAAAGTAGACATCATTTCCCCTATGTATAATGTTTTAAATATATTAAACTACAAAGTTCAATTTTTATTTCAACTTTCAACTTTCAATTGAAATTTAAAGTTCAATTTTTAATTCAATTTTTTTTTTAAAAAATTATTTCCCAATCCAAACCCTAACCCGCCCAATATTTTCCCTAAATCAAATTCTATCAGTTTGGCTCTTCCATCTCCATCCACACACTCCATTTTTTTCCCTAATAAAAAACTTTAGCCCCATGACTATCACAAACGATGTGAATCTCAATTTTATTTTGGATGGTATCTCTAAATGATTGACCCTCACATCAATCGAACCCCTAATGTCATTGTTGTTGATTTGGTGGTCTTCTCGCGGACTGTTCTTATTTCACTCGCAAAACCAAAGAGTACATAATCTAATTAGGTATACTTCTCCTTTAAAATTCTTCTGTGTTAAATTGTATTGGTTTCGTAGATGCATTCTTTATTTTCCCTAATTATTTTTGATTTTGATAGATTCGATTTGTAATTCATGTAAAGTTATTGCGTAATGTGTTTTTGTGGTTGCTTTGTGTGAAATTATTCAGTTAATGTTCATTTGCTTGCCCTTGATCTTTAATGTATTCGAATCAAAGTTACTGATTCTACGCCTTAGTACAATGTTTCCGTGTGTAGCATATTTGCTTTATAAACTAAAAGTAATATTACTTAAATGCTCTTTGACATTCCTTAAAGTTGTAAACTGATTGGTTCTGTGTATGGCGATATAAATTCTGATCTAGTGATGTAGTTTATTATATCCCTATTTGTGTGTGTTTGTATGGACTTTGGGCACTTTGGTTTTTATTGTATTTGACTTGTGAATATGTTGGATTTACTGTAGCAGGGGCGGATCTATGTTGGCCCCCCCCCCTTCCGTTTTTTCGCTCCGTAGTGTTAATTTATCCGTATTTCATCCGAAAAAATTTATATTTATTAAGCCGGCCCCCTCCACAATTTCCTTCAAGATCCGCCACTGTACTGTAGTGTTTTAGATTATGGTGATCTTATTAACTGAGATGTTATTTAGGCGCAAAATACGGGTTGAATGCATTAGAAAGTTAAATAATTGTGTTACATGTGTCTAAAATATCTTTTCAAGTAATTGTGTACCATTAAGCTATGCTCGAAATTCTAAGACTGATGTAGTAATTTATCTCTTATAAGTCTCTGTCTTTACTTATGAAGATCTTAGATTATTGTGTTTATGCACATTTTTCTCTACATAGGATTAGACATTAGTGCCTCCAGTTGATAGATTATCCTCAAAGTAATTAGTTACCTGATTGTTGTTTGATTCTTTGGTATACAGCTTTGATTGTGATTGGAAGAAAATTGAAGCTTTTATAGGTTCAAAGACTGTAATTCAGGTACATTATGTGCAATTTCTTTACCTTTGCAGTTTTTTTTTTCTCTTCGAGTATGCATCAGCTTCTTGTTCGTATTAGAAGAATTCATCTTCTAAAATATGATCATATAATTCTACATTATCATGTCAAGCTTTGTTTTATTCCCATGTTTAAGGATGCATCATCAAATTAATAAGTATACCTGTCAAATGGTCAACCTTTGCAGATTCGTAGTGATGCCCATAAGTACTTTTTAAAGGTCCAAAAAAGTGGTGCTAATGAACATCTAGCTCCCCCTTGACCTAAAAGGAAAGCTGCTCATCCGTATCCGCAAAAGGCTGCAAAAAATGGTCAGTGTGAACCAATGCTATTACTTCCACTAGTCATAATCTTTATTACTGACTGATAAGTTTATTATTTTACAATTGACAGTTCCAGTGGTTTCACAAGTTACGTCATCTTTTCAAACCTCAAATGCTCAGAGTGAACCTGGATATATACTAAGGGACAAATTCGTCTAAACTTGTGAAAAGCTCCACTGCAGTTGCTTCTTCTCAAATCCATAATCCTTATGTGGTAAAAGGTAAACCATCCATATGGGTTAATATGCTTATTGTAACCTGGTATCTGTTATTTACCTTTTTGCTTATACCCGGGTCTTGATATTTACTATCTTGACTTTTGTACGTTACAGATGACAGGGTATATGCTGGCCAACCAACAGCTAATTAACTGTTGTAGCAGTAATGAGACCGTTCTCAAAACACAACCATCAAACGAAATAGATGAAGAAAGGTCACACGGGCTTCAACTAAGAGGTAAGTTATTGACTTGTATGGCTCAGTTATGTGCGTTTCTCAACCTCTTGACCATGAGAGTCTATGGAACGTTGAATTTCAGCATATGGTCTTTCTTGTGATTGATATAACCGTATAACATGCTTTTATCATTGTCGGACCAAATCATAATTTAATTCTTTGCAACGTGAATATCCATCTTTTCACCCCAAGATTTACGTTGTTCTTTCTCATTTCTGCAGTTCTTCCCGACTTTGCTCAATTATATGGCTTTATTGGTTGTGTCTTTGATCCAAATACCAGTGGCCACTTACATAAACTGAAGAAGATGGACCCCATTGATGTTGAAACGGTATGTTAGGTAAACTTATAGCCTCTGCTGCTAATATGATAGCATCTATTCTCCCCTTTTTATGCATTGTTGCTGATTTGGTCCTTTTTCCATTCCCCCTTTTTCAGGTATTGCTGCTAATGAGAAACCTCTCCATCAACTTGACCAAACGCTTTTGAGGACCATGTAAGATTGCTTAACTTAATTTGATAACCTCACAGTTTAGGGAACACACACGCACATATTTCAAGAAACCAGCATTACATCATGATGCCTATTATACCACTTGCTAATCGATTACAGTCGATCCAGTACTTTCCAAGCATCATTCCACAATGAGTGATAGACGCTCGATTGTCAACCTGAACAAGCTGTTCACCTTGGGTAAGTAACAATACTTCCTATCATATAACCTTAAGCAGTATGCAAGTTTTCTTTCACTGAAGATACTGAGTTCAACATCCTAATAATTGGCAGAACGTAAAAGAAGCTAGTAGTGAGGCCCTGCAGCTATGCCTTTTAACTTGAATTTGTTGTCTGACGAGCAAGCAGCTCATGGCTCCTGCTATGGTTTGTGCTGCTGATCTGTTTGAGCTCTCCTATATGTGTACACAGAAACTGTTTGACACATTTCATTGTGCAGTATGTTGTGTTGCTAATAAAGCTCTTTGAAGCCCGTGCCCTTGAAGTTGCTTATGTTAAAAACTAGAAATTTTGGTTTGTTTTTTTTTACCTATTAATGATAATTTTTGTTTTTGGTAATTTTGAATGTTACTCTGAATTCATGATTCATGGGGCTTTTTGGGAATCCTTATTGAATTAATGCTTATAGGAGCTGTATGGATTTGCTTATTGAGTAAATTGCTTGTGTAGGGGCTATTCTTTACTTTAAAAAACATATGGTCACACTTATTAACACTTTTGTCCATTTTATGCTTAATTGTATGTGACTAAATACCTAAAACAAACATGCTTTGTGTGACTAAATATTACAAAAGACAAATTCATGTAGCCATTGGATGATCAATAGTCACACAAAATACACCTTTCTTCACTTTAAACAGCATATGGTCACACTTATTAACACTTTTGGCTACTTTTTGCTTAATTGTATGTGACTAAATACAAAAAAAAAACATACTTCGTTGACTAAATATTACAAAAGGCCACACAAAAATAAAATTCATGTGGCCATTGCATGATCAATAGTCACAAAATAAACATTTCTTCACTTTAAACAGTATATGGTCACAATTATTAACATTTTTGGTCACTTCATGCTTAATTGTATGTGACTAAATACACCAAAAAAACATACTTTGTGTGAATAAATATTACAAAAGGCAAAAAAAAAAAAAAAAAAAAAAAAAAAAAGTGTCAATTGGATGCTCAATAGTCACACAAAATATATATTTCTTCACTTTAAACAACATATGGTCACACTTATTAACACTTTTGGCCACTTTATGCTTAATTGTATATGACTAAATACCTAAAACAAACATGTTTTGTGTGACTAAATATTACCAAAGGCCACACAAACATAAAATTCATGTGGCCATTGGATGATCAATAGTCACACAAAATACACATTTTTTTTACTTTAAACAGCATATGATCACACTTATTAACATTTTTGGCTACTTTTTGCTTAATTGTATGACTAAATACTCAAAACAAACATGTTTTGTGTGACTAAATATTACAAAAGGTCACACAAACATAAAATTAAAGTGGCCATTGGATAAACAATAGTCACACAAAATACACATTTCTTCACTTTAAACAGCATATGGTCACACTTATTAACACTTTTGGTCACTTTATACTTAATTGTATGTGACTAAATATACAAAAAAATATGCTTTGTGTGACTAAATATTACAAAAGGCCACACAAATATAAAATTCACGTGGCCATTGGATGAACAATAGTCACACAAAATATACTTTTACTTGATTTTAAAAAGCATATAGTCACACTTATTAACAATTTTGGCCATTTTTTTTTTTTTTTTTTTTTTTTTTTTTTTTTTTAATTGTATGTGACTAACTCCAAAAAAACAACACCCGTTGTGTGACTATATCATCACAAACGTCACATTTATTATATATTCATGTGGCCACATGACAGAAAATAGTCACACAAAATACACATTTACTTGAATAAATCATCTCAAATGTCACATATATTTTATATTTATGTGGCCAAAGGACGAACAATAGTTACTCTAAAAAACCATTCGTGTGACTATAAAGTGTTTACGGTCACTAATACTGATTAATCCAACAAAACTTGTGCGTAATTTGTCACACATATTCGGGTTTTGGTATATCTTTTTCAATGAAAAAGGCCACGAAGTCAACAATGCCACCGTGGGACACCTACAGTGGCGCGATCTTTGGTGACACACAGCAGAAAAAACGTGTGTGACTATATGCATATCGTCACACATTTTTGGAGTAACCAGTACCACTTTTTGTACCAGTGTAAACTTGTTATTAATTGATCCGTAATGACGTTAGTTGGGTTGTCCCATCCATATATATTTTTTTTACGAACAAAGACACAAAGAAAAGATAGACTACGAGAAAGCTAATAAAAAAAAATCTCACTTGATAGGAATCTAGTGAGTAGACCTAAACGAGATAGGAATTGAACCTAAACAATAACTATTCCCCGACAGCGGCGCCAAAAACTTGATGCGAGATTTGCAAGACCTCGAAAAAAAGTTTTACAATCCTCCAGGCAGTGTACCTGATCGCTGTAGTGTAGTATAGGTAGGTCCGGGTGATTGATCGTTCTCTAGGGGAATAGTGTCGTTAGGTCAAGATGTATGACGAGATAGGTCTAGAGGTGAGGGATGATTCTTTTGTCTTTTTATTATTTTTATGAAAGCAAGTAAAATCTTGATTTTTGAAGGAGTGGGCAAAATTAGTTGCTAGTCAACTAACCCAAAAACTAATAATTATAAAATTAACTAAAACTAATTAATACGGAAAAGTAAAAGTGGTGACTACTTATGAGAGGAAAGCGTGTTTACCTAGATATAATTACTCCCTAGTTATATCCTACTGATTTGTTGAATTCTCACGTCCTTGTTTTAGTTGAAGCGTTGTATTCCTTAATATTGGTCGTGGGGAGGTGCCGAAGTCCCCAACTCTACGAGTTTTAGTCTCCCCTAGATCCCTTAAAGTCTATTAAGTTATCCAAGATCTACAAGCCGCAACTCACACAATAAATACAACGAGAAAAACCAATAGTGCACTCTACGGTTGCGTTTCTAAGACGTTCAAGCAAGTTACGTATAAGAGGTTAGCCAGTTTTCTTAGCCTAACACGAGGCAATCAACTAAACAAGAGACAACAAATCAATATTCAATAACTAGGTTTCACTAGATCTAAGCAAACACAAATAAATTTAAGCTACCATGTTAAAGCAAAGAAAAGATAAACAAATAATCAAACGATACATAGACATAACGAATGATTAAAGGAATAACTTATCTTTATTGAAACATGAAGTTCAAAGGCTGTAAAAGCCTTACAATGGCAATAAAACTCGTCTAGCGTTTCCCTCTCCAAAGTGTTACACGAATTAATGAAAAAATGCGAAAGTATATATAAGTTTACAAGGTTGACGGCGTCAGGTTATAGATCGTGACGCCGTCAAATCGCCGTCTTTAGGGTTTCGTCTTGTGCAAGTCGCCGTTGTGACGGCGTCAGGATTGGCATGAGGCCGTCACCTTATAAATCTTCTGGGCCGTCTCTTTATAGCTTAAAACGTGACTCCCTCCTTCATTTTGTACCTGACGGCGTCAGGTTGTAAGATCTTCAAATTTCTCTGAGGCGTCACTTGATAATTTTGAGCCAAAAATCCATCTTCAAAAGCAAGAGACGGCGTCACGTTGTAGCTTGTGATGGCGTCAGATGTCCAGGTCTGACAGGTTTTTCGCGACTTCGTCCTTTTTTTCACTTTTTCGCCCAAATACGTCCAAAAAGTGCCGATTTCCATATTTCTCGTCCCAAGTACCTAAAATACAAAAAAGAAACGATTTGAGGCAATATTTGATCATATTTATTCGATTTTGGGATTAAATGACCCTTTAAAAAGGTAACTAATAAATCATTATCAATCTTCTTGTCTTTTAAGTATATCTTCCAGTCAACAATGCCTGGAGGCTCAGTAGCCAAATGTACAGCATCAATAGGTACTTCTTCATCATCAGAAACAACTACCATAGTCTGTTTGAGATCAGCTGTATCTTTGTCTTCATCCACCTTCTGCTTCTTTTGGACCTCTTGCCCTAGCTCAGTCCCTGTTATCTTACTACCTTCCACAAGCTCTGTCTCCATATCAACAAATGTGTTTACTCTCTTGAATACCCTGTCAAACACTTCTTGGATCTTTTCAAAACTCATATTCTTCAATTGATTAGGCTTCCATCCATCCATGTTCTTCAGATAAGTACACATTATCTTCTTTTGTTGAGCTTTAGTGGGTGGTTTGTTTTTATTTTCTTCTGCCCTTTTTGCTGCAAAATGTCTTCTCCTAGTCTCCAAGAGTTTCATAAATAGCTTAGCTTTTTCCTCCATATACAACTCTTCTTGCAGCATTCTTTGAGCTAATAGATGATCACCCTCACACTTTGCTTCAATATCTTCCCATGTGTCTATTAAAGCAATGTTGGCTTCTTCTGCAAGTCTTTCTTTCTCAACCAATACGCTTTCTTCTTCATCCAACTCAGCTTGTAATTTCCTAGCAGCTTCTTCATCAACCTTGAGTTGATCCTTCCTTTTCACTGGTTCTTCTATCAAAATTCCTTTTCCTTTGCCTTGTGGTTGTGAAGATATTTTTGTTGTTGTTGTAGATTGAGCTAGCTCCTTGATAACCACCCTTTTCTCTTTGGGTTTTGTGTTCTTTAATTCTTTGAGTGCTTGAGCTATTGTGATTTCATCAGCAGTTGTTGTAGCAGTACTAACCTCCTCATTAGTAGCACTAACTACTACACTAGCAGCATTAACCTTTTCACCAACAGCTTTAACATGAGCAGCATCAACATTCATCTCAGCAGTATTAACCAACTCAACTTCAATAACATTTTCAGCATCATTTACATTTTCAACAACAAAGTCATTTCCTTCATCAACCATCTGCTCATCCTCCCCTACAGCCTTGTCCTCATTCCTCCCCTGTTTGGATGCATCCTCACCCAAACTTTGTGCATCATCTGAGGACTCCACCCTGGATGTACTACCAACCTTGTATAACCTTTTGAGCTTTTGAGTCCTTGACCTTTTTCCCTTTTCTAGCATCTTAACCCTCTTTTTCAATTGTGTAATCTCCTTCTGCTGAGAGGATGTAAGTGTCTTCAAGGCAAGAACTTCAGTTTGTAAAGTGGTACATTTTTCCATCAATTCCTTAAATTTCAGACTATCCTCATCACTTCGGAGTGTGTTACCTCTCCCGAGAGGTGAATCATTGGATTGATTAGATACAGCCTCAAACCTAGTTTGAGCATCTGTACCCCCATGGTGTCTTGGCGCCTGGGACCATCACCTGAATCAGTTCCTTGGGAACTAGACTCATTAGATGTTGCCTTGGATTGGGTCTTATTGCTATTACCACTGTCCTGCTCTGCATCTAAGCTAGAAGCAGTAGTGGCAGCCCTCACCAAACTGTCACCCCCTCCTTATGGACAGCCTCATCTGCTACAATGGTTGTAGGTGCACTAGACTGAGGTATCTCAGTGCCTTTTCTTTTTGGCTTCCTAGGTTTTTGGGTCTTTTGAGGGTGTGATGTGGATGGTTGTAAAATTGTGGGTGTGTGTTGGGTATCAGTGGGGATTTCTGAACCTTCACCCATTTGTTGTTGGCCTTGTACCACCATTGTTTGAAACAAAGGTGTTACAGTACCAGAAAATCCTTTACCAATTCTTTTCATATTACTGAAATTATTTTTGAGAAGGTGCAAGATATACTCTCTTATGAGTTACCTTCTCAGAAAATTGGTTGTCCAAAAATAATTGCAAAAACCTTGGATACATGAAAATTTTGTTAGACAAATTATCAAAGTTCTTAACCATACTATCAAAAATCAATTTAGAAAAATTAAATTTTTGGTCTGTAGCCAAGCAGATAATGGCAGATGCCATAGTGCTGCTAAACTCATTCTAAGAAGTTGTTTTAGGACTTAAACATCCCATATTTGCTTTTTGATCCAGGTTCAGACACTACTTGTAGCAAGGAGAGACCATCTAAGATCAGTGCTTTGAAGACTAGTGCCTCTCAAACATCCACTACAGTAGTAGAAAAATCTAGAACTTTTAAAGCTTTCAATAAAAAACGCTCTAAGCGAATGGATGACTGTAATGACTTAATTTTGCATCGATTTGTTGCGTCTAAAAGCAAGTATGCTTGTTTTGATTCTGTTCCTTATAATTATGTTTCTGCTAATTGTGTGAATGATGATTTGAATTGTGATTATGTGAATGCCAAAACTACTAGGACAGCTCCCACAAATCCAAGAACATATAAGCAAAAAGAAAAATGGATGTGGATCCCAACGGGTAGAATCTTTGAGTACCATGAATTATTCCCTAGATCCTGCCTTAGGTGGAAACCTACTGGAAGAGGGTTTCAAACCGTAGGTTATTGATGGCAATAAGTTAAAAAGAAAAGCGAACATAGTACCACTATTTTAGAAAAATTCAACCCACTAGGTCTGCAATCTATTCTATCTAACTTCGTGGAACCACTTCTGTTTCTTGCTTTGTTGTGCAGCTTGTCCAAGTGTGCCTCTGGTACCTGGATTCGGGGTGCACCCGACATATAATAGGGAACAAGGCACTGCTCAAGAATTTTGTGGCTAAATTTTTTGGTATAATGCGTTTTGGGGATCTCATTCATGAAAAAGTCACAATTCAACGAGTTTACTTTGTGGAAGGGCTAGGTAATAATTTGTTTAGCATTGGCCTTTTTTGTGATAGCAGTTTAGAGGTGGCATTCAGAAAACACTCGTGTATTGTTCGTACTCTTGAACGCGTAGATATTCTCAAAGGCTCCAGGGATTTGAATCTATACCAAATTGCTCTAAAAGAAATCACCTCACCCAAACAAATCTGTTTGCTTGCAAAAGCATCATCATCACAAGCTTGGCTATGGCATCCTCGATTTTCTCATTTGAATTTTCGGACTTTAAACGACCTTGCCTACAACAACCTAGTCAAAGGATTGCCAAAAGTTTTGTTCAAGAAAGATAATCTTTGCTCTGTGATGCTAATATTACCTAGATCACGTTTTAATATTTCTAAGTCTCGTTTACCTATGATCTACGTAGCACTATCGGGCAGTGTACCTGGTCGTGGGTGGTCTAGAAATGCTAAAGCTGAGGTTGTCCCAAGAGCTATGGGGTAGGTTTTAACTTAAGTTTAATATGTCACAAAAAAGGTTTTGAAATGATTTGTAGTAAGTGAATAAAAATAACGGAATTAAGTTAGATTTAAATCAGTGGGAGAAAGCTGTGCTAGCCTAGTTACTAATCTTATTATGCCATGATTTAGTTTTCCTAATAATGTCTATTATCGCCTTATGTGGTGGTTAATTATCACTAGGATCAGTTGGTCAAATCGCCTAGCCTATAACCCCAAACTCGTACCTCCTTTGGTCAATTCAGCCGCCAGTTTGGTTTTAGTCATTAAGTTCCAGCTATTAATCTAGACCTAATCTGTACCAAGGTGTGTGTGGTCCTTTGGTCAATTCTCACACATACAAACATGGTCCCGCATTTCTTATCTATGTCTACTAGGATAGGTAGTCCTTTGGTCAATTCTTACACGAGGTGGTGTGTAGTCCCTTAGTCAATTCTTACACGCCTCGCAACCTACCGGCTAGGGTCCTTTGGTCAATTCAAGCTAGCCTAAATAGGTACTACCTAGCAGGGATCATAGAAAGGCTATATCAACAAACACATAAAGCTCATAATAAACAGGAAAACAACAATCATGGACATAATAATTTCATAACTAGGCTAACACATGAAGTGTTTAGCCTCTCATACTATAAAATGCAGTAAAAACAATGTTGAATGTCATAATGAAAGAAAACATTGAATTCAATACGAGTATACAATATGATGCTAAAGCTAATGATTGAATGATGTGATTTCTCCCTTGGAAAGTGATTGAAAGCAGCAGAGATTCGTCCTTGATGAAGCCCAAAATTCGTCCTTTAGAGTTGTGGTAAAAAGTGGTGGTTAAAATGCAGATTTAGGGCTTGTACTTATAACTTCGATCCAACTATGGCGTAACCTTAAGTAATGGGTTACGCCATAACCTTCGTATCTCTGACGATCTTATCTTTATAATAATGTCTACAACGTAACCTCAAGAAGAGGTTACGAACTCAGTCTGCTCGTTAACATTTATGCCATTTCTACGCTGTAACCTTGTGCATGATGTTACGGCGTAGTCTTCTTGATTGCTGAATTTAACTAAGTCATTGGATATCTACGGCGTAGCCATATCGATGGAGTTACGTCGTAACCTTCAAAAACGTTGACTTCAGTCTTCTAGTTATAAACTATGTTACAACATAGATTATAGACTCCATCTACGCCGTAACTCCTGCATGGTCAGCAAGGTCTTTGTGTAATTTTGTTAATTTCCTTTCCAAATCCACGTTTCATCGATCCGATTATCATTTACACCCTGAAATGAAATAAGAAGTAATAAGAGTATATATTCGTATAATTCGATACGAATGGTGAGCATTTTAGGGGAAATCATCACTAAAATGTCAGGACTATTTGATGTTATCAAATATCCCCCTACTTAAACTCTACTTGCCCTCAAGTAGACCTTATTAGAATAATTCTTAAAAAGATAACTCCCAAGTTAGCTTGGGAGCTATGAATCTACAAATTTCCTATGCTAGATACATCAAAGCCGAGCACCACACAAAATGGGGAACAAAACACTCATTCGCTCTCCTAATCTAATTGTTCAATTTCGGGGTGATCACTCAATTGCACAGTCATAGCATGTATCATATCATAGGCTTGGCGGTTACAAAAAACTCCACTACTAGAGCTAAGGTCAAGACAATCCTTAAAGGCAATATTGGGTAAACAAATTCCTAGGCTAGGGGTAAGTTGTTCTCCTAATCCTCACTCATAAGTCACAACGAAGGCGACAAAATCAATGACACATAACCAAATCCATGGCTAAGATACCAATGATTGCTCACTCCACCACCTAAACTCAAAGCTATGGATGTCAAAAACAATAAGGGTATGATAAGACATGGGATTCACATATAAAGGTGTAAAAATTAAAAATAAAGAAACAAATAGTCTTAGTCTACAACTAGGTCCTCACCGCCTACCGTCCATCCCCAATCCAAGCATCAAGACGCGGAAAACAGTTCTCAAATAACAAGTTAGTGTGCTAGGGATAATAGAAATATGATGAATTCACACTAACTTGACCTTCCAAATGCAAGTTGGTATAATGTAGTTCCCAATTTGTCTCATCAACATATGTGTACGAGGTATTACCTCACATTACTTGAGTGAGCTCCTCATATGGATTAGTGTTTTTAGTGTCTATGATTGAGGTTGACACTAATCCATCCCTTCTTTTTAACTAATAACAACAATAATAAATAGGGATAATTGTTTCTAAATGTATTGAAGTTGCCACTTTTTACTGAGTTACGTATCATTATTTTTTTTTCCTAACAAATGTATCGAACTTGCTAATCCCACCTATCTTAACACTTGACGAGATTTTTCGTTAGAATTAATTACATAAATCGTCTTTGTGGTTACGCCCAAATTGCAAGTTTTGTCCTAACGACTGTTTAGCCAACATTTGTTTGCAACGTTAGTCCTTTATACTAACGACCATTTCTAATTAACTCAATATTTGTTTTTCTTAAAAATAATTATTTTCTACGCGGTTTTATACGCGGTTTTATACACGTTCTTATACACCTTTTTATACGCGGTTTTACACATGTTTTTATACACGTTTTTATATATGTTTTTATGCATGTCTTTATACATGTTTTTGTATGCTATTTTACACACATTTTTATACAAGTTTTTATACACGTTTTTATGCATGTCTTATTACACGTTTTTATATACGTTTTTAGACACATTTTTATATATGTTTATATACACGTCTTTATACACGTTGATGATGTACCCTCCGAACGGGTCGAAGGACTCCCCTTCGAGCCTGTGTGAAGCCCTCTCTTCGGAGGCCCAGGTTAATCTCTTAAAACGTTTTATTGGCGTAAAACCATTCATCTATGAAGTGGTTACCATGTGGGAATCCGCCAATCGAAGCCCTAAGCCCTTCGGGGTATCTCCTTCGAAGGAACTAGAATGGAGAACCACCTTGACCTGGTCATACCTGTTGATGCAAATAATGTTCTAAAAATGTTATTTCTATCTTTCGATAACTTCACGTTTTGAGGATGACAAAATGTGAAATCACGTTACGTTAAAATTAACGTAAACAAGTTTTTAATCGGAAGATCCCGTTTCTACACAAATCACTCTAGAACAAAGTTACAACTTAACTAATGATCAAAGAAGTGAATTTGAGTTTTAGACATCACATTTTTATGTGACAAAACATTTCTTTCAAAAATATACTTTACAAATTATTTTTGAATAATTAAGAAATGTTTTAATGGAAAAATAAGTTTAAAATACATAACAACTATTTTCCCCCCAAAATCAGCTCCAAACTTCCCCAAATAAGTTTTCACCAGAAAAGACAAAAAATGGAGCGTCTTTGTCTGACACGGCTCCACGGTTCCACTAAATTTAGTGGAGCCGTGGGTGATTTAGTGGAGCCGTTCCTCTATAACGGTCAGATTTTTTCTGCCTATAAATACCAGCCCTGTTCACAGTTCTTGGGCATCCTTTTTCACACAAAACTTTCTGAGTTTGATACTCTCTTCACATCTTTTCTTTTTGATCATTTAGTTAGATTTTCTTTTGTTTAAGAGTGATCCAATCATCCATTCAAGTGATCCTCTTCATTCCTCTTCAATATCAAGAGAAGAACACAAAGTATCCAAGTAGATACAAAGTTTTGTCATTCCTCTTCAAGTGCAAGAGAAGAACTCAAGGCATCCAAGAAGATACAAGAGTTGTAGTTTTAGTTAGGGGTCTTGTAACATTTGTTACACACTTGTTGTATCATAGCATACATCAAGATCATTTTTCTTTTGTGAGAGAGTGAGTGAAGATCATTGTGATCTTATAGAGATATTGATTATCTCTTGAAGCCATTGGGCTAGTGTGATTGATCAAGAAGATCAAAGTTAGATAGGATAGGTTGAGTGAAGAGAGAGTTGATCATTGTGATCGTGTCGAGATCTTGGAGATCTCTTGAAGCCATTGGGCTTGTGTGATTGATCAAGTGGATCATAGGTAGATCGGGTAGATCGAGTCTTGTGTGAAGTAGTAAAGGATAAAGTGGATCGTGGTAGATTGGTGCTAGCTAAGATTAACACTCGACATCTAGCTTAGTGTCAGAAATAGGATAAGCGACGTGTACGGTTTTCTCCACCTAAAGGGAGGTTGTTGACATAGTGCTTGAAACTCTCGAGTGTGGTACTCGGGGAGTGGAGTAGGGCGAAGAAGAGCTTCGTAGCCGAACCACTATAAATCCTTTGTCCCGGTTTGATCTTTCCATCTCTACTCTTTACTTTCATTACTTATTATTAGTTAGTTTAGTGTGTAGTTCATATTGGTGTTGATTGATTGCACATAAGAATCGAATCAAAGGTTTTCAATAGTAAAGTTTTTAATAAGTCTTAAAAGAACTTAAAAATCGGTAAAACTATTCAACCTCCCCTTCTAGTTTTCCACAATTGGTATCAGAGCCAGGTTAGTCAAGATTTTAAAGTAAATTGTATTTTAAAACTTGAATCGATCAATGGATTCCGACAAATAACTAGAAGGGCAATCTATGCAAAGACCACCACTTTTTGAAACCGATTGTTTTATCTATTGGAAAACAAGATTCGAAACGTATGTGAAATCAAAAGACATTGATCTTTGGCATATTATTACCAAGGGTGACTTTCAACCGATTCAAATGAATCCGGAAACTAAAAAGGATGAAATAGTTTCTTATAATAAACAAAGTGATGAACTTAAAAGAAAACTAGCCAAAAATAATGAGGCTAAAATGATGATTTACAATACTTTGCCTAAAAAGTAATTAGAAAGAATTTTCATGTGTAATACGGCAAAAGATATTTGGAAAACTTTGTTAGTCACTCACCAAGGTAATAACCAAGTCAAAGAGAACAAGATAGATCTTCTTGTTCAACAATATGAACAATTTTCCATTTCGGAAGATGAGTCAATAGATAATGCTTTTGCTAGATTTAATACTATTATCACTAGTCTTAAAGCTCTTGATGAAGGTTACTCTAGCAAGAATTATGTTAGGATGTTTCTTAGGGCTCTACATCCTAAATGGAGAGCAAAGGTCACCGCCATTGAAGAGTCAAAGGACTTGGCGACGCTATCACTCAATGAACTAATAGGAAACTTGAAAGTTCACAAGATGATAATCAAGAAGGACTCCGATATAGTCAAAGGCAAAAGCGAAAGAGTTAGATCTCTAGCATTGAAAGCTGATGATGTACCCTCCGAACGGGTCGAAGGACTCCCCTTCGAACCTGTACAAAGCCCTCTCTTCGGAGGCCCAGGTTAATCTCTTAACACGTTTCATTGGCGTAAAACCATTCATCTATGAAGTGGTTACCATGTGGAAATCCGCCAATCGAAGCCTTAAGCCCTTCGGGGTATCTCCTACGAAGGAACTACACGGAGAGCTACCTTGACCTGGTCATACCCACGTCTCCTCTTCCGTTAGGCTTTCCCGCCAAAACAGAGATCGTGGGTTACAAAGCCCTAGCGGTTACCACAAATCATGGGACGCCCCCATAATCTCCGAACAAAGTGCAACCGCCCTCTAAAGCCTATTTCTCCCCTATAAATAGCATTAGACGGGCCATAACCATGGTATGTTAACTGAATCTCAACCGTATTCTCTCAACTTACCTCAAACTTACCATTACACATACTTAGGGGCTGTTTCTTTTTTTTCCTGTTTCTAGTTAGTGTCTGTGTGGATATATGTGTCCTGTTTCTAGTTAGTGTCTGTGTGGATATATGTTGTTTCTTTTTTATGCTTAATTGACCATCTTAATACGAGTTTTTTCCCGAACTTGTGTAGGTGGAAAAAATTTATAAAAATTCAAAATATTTATGAAAATTCGAAAAAATTTATAAAAATTCGAAAAATTTTAAAAATTCAAAAAATTTATAAAAATTCAAAAAATTCGAAAATTTTATAAAAAATTATAAAAATTCGAAAAAACTTATTAAAATTTTTAAAAAATTCAAAAAATTTATAAAAATTTATAATTTTTTAAAAATTCAAAAAATTTGTAAAAATTTATAATTTTTTAAAAATTCAAAAAAATTATAAAAATTCGAAAAAAAAATTTAAAAAATTCAAAATTTTTATAAGTTTTTTTGAATTTTTATAAATTTTTATAAAATTTTCGAATTTTTTGAATTTTTATAAATTTTTCGAATTTTTTGATTTTTTATCAAATTTTCGAATTTTTATAAATTTTTTTGAATTTTTATAAAATTTTTGAATTTTTATAAATTTTTTGAATTTTTAAAATTTTTCGAATTTTTTAAAAATTTTTATAAATTTTTTCGAATTTTCATAAATTTTTCGAATTTTTATAAATTTTTATAAATTTTTCGAATTTTTAAATTTTTTTTGAATTTTTATAAATTTTTTCGAAGTTTTCTAAATTTTTCGAATTTATTTTTTCCACCTACACTAGTTCGGGAAAAAACTCGTATTAAGACGTCCTGGATAGAAACAACATCAAATTTTGCCCCCTTTCACATTAAGGATTCTCTTTTGCAATAAGTTAAAAAGAAATACCAAAGTTTCCTGTTTCCAGCCAGTTTTGTTACCAAACAGGACATTAAGCAGAAAGTAAACAACCCCTTACTCGCACGCCGAAGGTGGTTCGCAGGGTCCATCCCATGCGCAATCACTTAACGTAGTGTTTTAGTATTTCTTATTTCAGGTTAAAGACAAGCTTGGCGCAATCTCAACACCCCATAAATCCTTTGATCATCATCGAAGGCCTGTTCGTGCAATTTATTGTACAATCAGTGGCGCCATCCGTGGGACCGCTACAATTGGTCTCGTTATTTCCAAGCTTATAACCAACCAACTACTTTCACTATTATTCTGGCATGGATCAAGGGAGAGAAGATACACCCCCGTTGGGTTTCTCGACCTTGGCGCCAATACCAATCAATGACTCCAACAACCTTCCCCCAATAACCGCCTCCACGTTCACAACACGTTCTCACCCAGAAACAACACCCAACCATCATGCTTCGACATCAGCCAATCCGGAGCCCATTATTAGCCCAGCCTTTGTCGAAGCCAACCACGAAGTGTTGGAATCTCTCTTAAGGGCTCACAAAAGGCAAGTTAGGAATGCTGAGATGCGAAGGGAGTTGGAATACTCAAGTGACGAGTATGATGAAGAAATGGAAATGGAGCCTAGGCCTCCGGCTCATGGACCAACACTCTCAACCCTAAGGATTGGGTCACCAGTTGGTCGAAGGCTAGGCCGAAGGTCCGTTGGGTTCGAAGGAGTCCCAGAGAGGGCTCCGACAAGAAGAAAAGGGGTGGTTACGGAAGGCTCCAAAGGTAGGAGCCAGCGAAGGGAAGAAGTGGGGGTGAATCTACCTCCGTTGTTAGCAGCTCATCTTGGAAGGACTGAGGCTGGGGTTCCATTGCAGCCTTCTCACGCATCAGGCGTAGAAGGCAATCCATCTACAATTAATATGGGAGGAAATCTTCCTCCCAATGGTATGTACCATTCGTTTCAAACTCAGTCTTATCCTCAAAGTTTATATCCTCCAGTAAATGGACAGCCTAATAACCCGAGTCTCCCTCAACCTTATGGGAATATGCCCTTCGGGCATCCTATGGCGTACCCTCCGTATGCCATGGGAAACGGTTATCCGTTCGCCATGAACACACCTTATCAGTCCTACCCAAGCCAAACTCCTATGGGAATGCCCCCAAACAACAATCCTTACAATACTGTCCCCATGTATGCACCACCTTATAATTGTCTATACTCGGACCCCATGGGTTCGGCTACACCCTTCGTTAGGTGGATAGAAGATTACCCTTTGCCTGATGGGTTGAAAATGCCTTCGCATATTGGGACTTATGATGGGAAGGGGGATCCGGACAATTTCTTACATTTGTTCGAAGGGGCTATTAAGATACAAAAGTGGGTTATGCCTGTGGCCTGTCACATGTTTACTTATACCCTGCGGGATTCTGCCCGTATTTGGTGGAATGGGCAAAAGCCTGGCAGCATTGTCAATCTTGATGATCTCAAGGCTAAGTTTCGATCACACTTCAGTCAGCAAAAGAAGTTTACTAGGACCCATCTAACGGTGCACAACATCAAACAAAAAGAAAACGAAAGCACAAGGGCCTTCGTTACTAGGTACACCGATGAAACTTTACAGATCTTGGGTCTTCATGAAGATCAGCGCATTTCGGGTTTCGTACATGGTCTTCGAAATCGGAGTTTGGTGGAATTCTTATCCACCAACCTCCCGACAACTTACAAGGGGTTAATGGAAAAGACGTATACTTGGATTGAAGCAAAAGAAGTATCTACTAATGGTGCTCCGGTTGACAGAGACAACAACAACAAGTTCTCAAAGCATTCTGTGTGGGAAGGATCCAAGAACAAGAACAAAGGTAGAGACAGGTTTTCTCCGTATAAAGGTCCTAATCACGGTTTGCTGGGAAGTTTAACTAAGTCTCCGAAAGAAATACTTGCTACGGAGAGGGCTGCTAAGGCCTTCGAAGCACCCCCTCGCATGACAAGCAAGGGTAAAAACAGGGATACAAGCAAGTATTGTCATTTTCATGAAGATTATGGCCATGATACGAACAGTTGCAGGGAGCTAAAGAAACAGATAGAAGAGGCTATAAAGTCCGGGCAATTGGCACATCTGGTGAAGGGCATCAAGAAGGGAAAGGAAAAAATGTCTGACACTCAATTGGCTAAAGATACTACTCCTCTCGAAGTCCCAATACTCATGGTTCGTTGGGGTGAAGCTGGCTTAAAAAGAAAGTTAACGGAGCAGGGGGTAAGCGAAGTAAGGGAGGTAACATTTCCTCCTATTACAGGCCAAGTCCCTTCGAATGATCCAGTGGTTATCAAAGTTCTAGTCTTCAACCGAGAAGTAAACAGGGCCTACATGGACTGCGGAAGCTCCTGCGAAATCATATACGAGCATTGTTTTCTTAAGCTCAAGCCTTCAATCAAATCGCAACGGGTTGATTCGAAGATACCTTTGGTAGGGTTCTCCGGTGAGCATTCTTGGCCTATGGGAGAAGTACCATTGGACATTACAATAGGAGAAGGCAAGCTCGCAAGGACAGAAACCCTCACATTTGCGATCGTAAGGTCCGATTCTCCTTACAACCTATTAATAGGAAGGACCGCCATGCAAAAGATGGGTATCGTAGTCTCCACCATACATGCAGCGGTCAAATTCCATACACCTTATGGGATAGGTACCGTGTTCTCCAGTTACAATCAGAGGAAGACCGGAGATATTGGAAAAAAGGTCAAGGAAAGTCCTGAAGAGCCTCCGAAGGCCATTCTAAGTTGTACAGATGCCGAAGAACGTATTGTGGTAAATGAGCTCTATCCGGAGCAAACGGTGGTAATTGGGAAACAACTCCCTGTTAACTTTAAAGCAGACTTGGAGAATGATGATGTACCCTCCTAACGGGTCGGAGGACTCCCCTTCGAGCCTGTAGAAAGCCCTCCCTTCGGAGGCCCAGGTTAATCTCCTAACACGTTTCATTGGTGTAAAACCATTCGCCTGCGAACTGGTTACCATGTGGGAATCCGCCAATCGAAGCCCTAAGCCCTTCGGGGTATTCCTAACGAAGGGACTAGCATGAAGGACCATCCTGACCTAGTCAAACCCACGTCTCCTCTATCCCTTGGCTTTCCTGCCAAAACAGAGATCGTGGGCTATAAAGCCCTAGCGGTTACCACTTTCCATGGGACGCCCCCATGATCTCCGAACTATGTGCAACCGCCCACTATGCCCTATTTCTCCCCTATAAATAGCATAGTCGGGCCAAAAACTTAGTAAGTTAACTTCACTCTCTAAATTTACGACCTACATTATCATTACACATACTTACTCGCACGCCGGAGGTGGTTCGCAGGGTCCAACCCCTGCGCAATCACTTAACGTAGTGTCTTCGTATTTCTTATTTTCAGGTTAAGAACAAGCTTGGCGCAATCTCAACACCCCATTATTCCTTTGATCACCATCGAAGGCTTGGTTGGCAATTATTTGTTCAATCAGTGGCGCCATCCGTGGGACCGCTACAATTGGTCTCGTTAATTCCGAGCTTATAACCTACCAACTAATCTCACTATTATTCCAGCATGGATCAAGGAAGAGAAGATACTCCCCCATCGGGTTTCTCTACCTTAACACCAATACCAACCGACGACCCTAACAACCTTCCCCCAATAACCGCCTCCACCTTCACAACACGTTCTCACCCAGAAATCACGACCAACAATCATGCTTCGACATCAGCCAACCCAGAACCTGTCATTAGCCCAGCCTTTGTCGAAGCCAACCACGAAGTGTTGGAAACCCTTTTAAGGGCTCGTAACAGACAAGTCAGGAATGCCGAGGTGCGAAGGGAGTTGGAATACTCGAGTGACGAGTATGATGAAGAAATGGAGATGGAACCTAGGCCTCCGACCCAAGGGCCAACCTTATCGGCCTTAAGAATTGGGTCTCCAATTGGTCGAAGGCTAAGCAAAAGGTCTGTTGGTTTCGAAGGAGTCCCCGAGAGGGCTCCGACAAGAAGAGAAGGGGCGGTTACCGAAGGCTCTAACGGTAGGAGCCAGCTCAGGGAAGAAAGGGGGGTGACTTTGCCTCCCTTGCTAGCAGCTCATCTTGGAAGGACTGAAGCTGGGGTTCCGTTGCAGCCTTCTCACGCTTCAGGCGTAGAAGGCAATCCGCCTACAATTAATATGGGAGGAAATCTTCCTCCCAATGGTATGTACCCCTCGTTCCAAACTCAGTCTTATCCTCAAAATTTATATCCTCCAGTAAATGGACAGCCTAATAACCCAAGCTTCCCCCAAAATTATGGGAGCATGCCCTTCGGCCATCCTATGGCGTACCCTCCGTATGCCATGGGAAACAGTTACCCGTTTGCCATGAATACACCTTATCAGTCCTACCCAGGCCAGACTCCTATGGGAATGCCCCCAAACAGCAATCCATACAATACTGTCCCCATGTATGCACCACCTTATAATTGTCTATATTCAGATCCTATGGGTTCAGCTACACCTTTTGTTAGATGGATAGAAGATTACCCATTGCCTGATGGGTTAAAAATGCCTTCACATGTCGGGACTTATGATGGGAAGGGGGATCCGGACAATTTCTTACACTTGTTCGAAGGGGCTATCAAGATGCAAAAGTGGGTTATGCCGGTGGCTTGTCATATGTTTACATACACCCTACGGGATTCTGCTCGTATTTGGTGGAATGGGCAAAAGCCCGGTAGCATCGTCAACCTTGATGATCTCAAAGCCAAGTTCCGGTCACACTTCAGTCAGCAAAAGAAGTTCACAAGGACTCATTTAACGGTGCACAACATCAAACAAAAAGATAACGAAAGCACCAGGGCCTTCGTTACTAGGTACACCGATGAGACTTTGCAAATTTTGGGTCTTCATGAAGATCAGCGTATTTCTGGTTTCGTACATGGCCTTCGGAATCGGAGTTTGGTGGAATTCTTGTCCACTGACCTTCCGACAACTTACAAGGGGTTGACCGAAAAGACGTATACTTGGATCGAAGCAAAAGAGGTGTCCACTAATGGGGCTCCGATAGATAAAGATAGCAACAACAAGTTTTCGAAGCATTCTTCGTGGGAGGGGTCCAAGAACAAGAACAAGAACAGAGATAGGTTTTCTCCATACAAAAAAGGCCCCAACCATGGTTTGCTAAGCAGTCTATCGAAGTCTCCAAAAGAAATACTTGCTACGGAGAGGGCAGCCAAAACCTTCGAGGCGCCTCCCCGTATGACAAGTAAGGGCAAAAACAGGGACACCAGCAAGTACTGTCACTTCCACGAAGACAATGGCCATGATACGAACAGTTGCAGGGAACTAAAGAAACAAATTGAAGAGGCCGTAAGATCGGGGCAATTGGCACACCTGGTAAAAGGAATCAAGAAAGGCAAAGAAAAGATGACTGACACTCAAATGGCCAAGGATACTAACCCTACCGAAGCCCCCATACTAATGATACATCGAAACGAAACCACTTCGAAAAGGAAGGTACCGGAGCAGGAAGCAAACGAGGTAAGGGAAATAACGTTTTCCCCTATCGTAGGCAGGATCCCTTCGAATGATCCGGTGGTTATCAAAGTCCTAATCTTTAGCCAAGAAATAAGGGGAGCTTACATGGACTGCGGAAGCCCTTGCGAAGTCATATATGAACATTGCTTTCGAAAGCTTTCGCCTGCGGTCAGGTCTCAAAGGGTTGACTCAAAGATGCCTTTAATAGGGTTTTCTGGCGAGCGCTCGTGGCCTCTAGGAGAAGTTCCGCTGGACATAACAATCGGAGAAGGCAGGATTGCAAGGACAGAAACCCTCATGTTTACTATCGTAAGGTCCAACTCTCCTTACAACTTGTTGATAGGGAGGACCGCCATGCAAAAGATGGGTATAGTAGTCTCCACTATACATGCAGCGGTGAAATTTCACACACCCAACGGAATAGGGACGGTATTTTCTGAGAACAGCCCGAAGGATAGCAAGAAAAAAAGGGAAGGTTCTAAAAAACCTCCGAATGATGTAATCAGGAGTGCGGATGTCGAAGAAGATATCGTCACAAAAAAGCATCACGCAAAACGAAGAGTGGAAGGCGAAAAGCGATCTCCAAATAGTTCCACAGCAGACTTGAAGAAGCCACACAAAGCCGAGGGGAAGGTCTTCGAAGGGACACATTCTAGGAACACCAGAACTCCTCAGGCACCGACGACTGATGACAAGCTCTACGACAAGGAATATCGACTCAAGGGGTTCAAACCCATTAAGTCAACGAAACAAGGAGTCAAAGCCAACCCTTCGAAGTTCAAAACAGCTATTGACCTACCAGCTCCAAGATCATTGAAAAGACGTGATAGTCCAAGCTCCATCAAGAGTCAGACATCCGCAGAAGTCCTCAACGAAACACCTTCCGGACACAGCCAAAATGGAGAAACTCCCCCAACAGCAACGGAGGGATGGAAATTATACACTGACGGAGCCTCAAGCTCCGATGGTTTCGGAACAGGTTTAATCCTAATTAATCCGGAGGGAAAGGAGTACAGTTATGCACTACGTTTTGAATTCAAGGCCACAAAGAATGAAGCAGAGTACGAAGCCTTGCTGGCTGGCCTTCGACTCGCGAAGGGCATGAAGGTTCATGACCTCTCCATCCTCGTAGGCTCACTTTCAGTCACTAGTTAAATCAAGGGTTCTTACAGAGCAAGGCAGCCAATAATCAAGGAATACTTGAATGAAGTTAAAAAGCTCCTTCAGGGTTTCGAACGACACAAAGTGACAAATGTCCACATGAGCCAAAACAAAAAGGCGGAGGCCCTAATCAAATTAGCATCGACTACTTTTGCTCATCTGCCCAGCGAGGTTTTAGTGGAAGTATTGGCCACCAGATCAATTGCACGAAGTGAAACATTTGATGAAGGCTCCAGCTGGATAGCACCAATAGAAACATACTTGATAAGCGGCATTTTGCCCGATAATTCAAAGTCGGCACGAAGAATCATAGTCAAAAGTCCCCAGTACAGGCTCATAGGCAATAATCTCTACAAAAGGCGTCTTTCATCTCCTTGGCTTCGTTGTGTCGAATTAAAACAGGCTTCGAACATTCTCTATAATGCTCATGAAGAATTTTGTGGAAGACACACAAGCCCTAGAGCCATCGCTTCGAAGGTAACAAAATGGGGTTATTACTGGCCATCCGTACTAGAAGACGCAAGGGAAGCAATCAGAACATGCATGGTATGTCAGACACACTCCAAAGCCCGGAAACCCGTAGAGTATGAGGCGACATCTAGCATGACAGTAAGGCCTTTCGGTCAATGGGGAGTCAGCATAATCGGACCCCTACCATTAGCTCCCGGAGGGGTACAATTCTTGGTCATAGCCATCGATCATTTCACCAAGTGGGTTGAGGCCAAGCCGTTGGCATCAACAAAAGGAAAAGATGTGGAAGAGTTCATGTGGGAACACATAATTTTCAGATTTGGAATCCCACAAGTTATCACCTCTTACGAAGGGCCACACTTTACCGAAGGAGTGTTCCCTTCTTTCTGCAAAAGCCTGAATGTGAAGCAAAGGTTCGTTTGTGTTGACAAGGATATTGTCACTGAAATCGAGATAAAGCTAGGGAAATATCAACACGAGTGGGCAGAAAAACTTCCCAAAACCTTGAGGGCATATAGGAAGTTGTCCTTCGAATAAAAGCTAACAAAACCAAGTGAAAGAGCCTAGCGTCAAAGAAGAATTAATGTGGCTGATGAAGCGAAAAGTGTACCGCTTTTAGGGGGTCATTTAAGCCCTAATCCGCGATTATATGATCAAATATTGCCCTAAATCGTTTCTTTTCTCATTTTAGGTACTTGGGACGTGATTTCTGGAATATGAAGCATTTTGGAGCTTTTTGGACGTTTTTATGCTCAAGAATGAAGAAAACAAAAAGACCAAGGAAAGTCAGGATTTTACACCTGACGGCATCAGGTTTTGGATGCTGACGCCGTCACTTGAAGATGAAAGTGGTGGAATTATACACGTGACGCGCCAGAAAGTTTTACATAGGAATTCTGACGGCGTCACGTGTTAATGGATGTAGGCCGTCAAGTGTTAAGTTAAAGAGAGACGGGCCAGAGGATTTTTGAAGGTGACGGCGTCAGGATCATAGACCTAACGACGTCAGATGATATAGAGTGACGGCGTCAAATTATTCTTACACGAGAAGGAACCTTAGTGAAACCGCCACAAGTTAATCAAGACAATCACAACTCGCGCGCGGAGTAGCTGTCACTGTTTTGGACATAAAATCTTTATACGAACTCGGATTTAGGTGATTCAAGAGGCCACGGAATCGGGATGAAAAAATCTACAATTTGGTGAAAAAGGGGAGCTGACGCCGTCACTTGTAAAGGCTGACGCCGTCAGATCGATGCGGACAGAAAATCAGCTATAAATACAACATCACAACTTCACTTTTTGTAAGCCCTAAACCCTAAGTCCGATTCTAGGGTTTAGGTAGGTGTTTTTCCAGCAACTTAGAAGGTCTTAATCACTCCATAAACATCTTGTAATGGTGTGTTGATTCTATCTTAATTATGTCTTCCATTATTATTGTTGCTTGTTCTTCATTGATTATGTTTTACTAAATCACCTAGTGTTTACCTATGATTGTGTGAAACTTGTGTATAACTAATTAGATCTTATTGATTTCTTGTTGATGTGTGTGTCCATCTCCATCAATTAGGGCGTGACAACTTCAATAGATCTAGTTGGTTTAGTTTATAATTCTTGCTTCCTATTGTTTCTTGTTTTGATTGGGTGATATCGATGTTAGGCTTAAGAAAAATGGCCAACCTCCTATATGGTAACGTGCTTGAACGTCTTAAGAAGCATGAACCAAGGTGTACTAAGGTTAATTGGTTGTATTTAATGCATAAGCGAATTCTAGTGATCCCATGTTAGGAGCTTCTTAGCCGGCTCGACATAGGAGTGAAGTAGGAGCTTATAGAGTTGGGGAAGATCGTACACACCCCCACGATTGGTATTAAGGAATAAAACCCGTCAATTAAAACAAGGTGTGACAATTCAATAGGTAGAATTGGATAGCTAGCAAGGAGTAACATATCATAGGTAGACATGCTTCACTTCCCTTGTAGAACCCTAGTTTACTTTTCTTGCATATTAGTTTAGTTAGTAGCTTTTGGGTTAGTTGATTAGCAACTAATTCCGCCCCTTCTTCCAAAACACGAGATTTTTACTTGCTTTCCATAAAATATAAAAAATACAAAAAGAATCATCCATCACCTCTAGACCTAGTTAGAATAATTTCAATCCTAACGAACACTATTCTTTGAGTTGAACGATCAATCCCCCGGTACTTGCCACTTTACTATACTACAATGGTCAGGTACACTGCCTGGTGGGGATTGCAAGCCTCTTGAGATCCCTTGAGAGGTAAAACCTACTGCGAGGGCGCAATCCCACGCATCAAGTTTTTGGCGCCGCTGCCGGGAGTAGTTATTGCTTAGGTTGAAATTTTATTTTTATTAGGTCTACTCATTAGATTCCTATCTTAGTGAGATTTTTATTTTCTTTTTATTAGCTTTCCCGTAGTCTGTCTTTTCTTTGTGTCTTTGTTCGTAAAAACCATTCCATTGACTCTTCCGTTCACCATTATGGAGTACGCGAATCCACCATACTACCCACCACGAATTCCATTTGCCCCTAATGACATCTTGATGTTCAACCAATATCGAGATGAACCCATATATGATGCATGGACTCGTTTTAAAAACTTACTCCGAATAGTCCCTCATCATAGCTTCGATTTAGCATCCCTAACCCAAATCTTTTTCGATCGTGTCGACCGATATGACCAAATGTGCATTAACGATTTTGCCAATAGGGACTTTAGGGAATTAAATGCTGAAGAAGCATGGGATACCATAGAAGATTGTGCCCAATATTATTATAGAGTAGACAACCCAACAAACGTTGGTACAAGTCAATTGACCACAAATTCCAAGGATCATGAAACAAGTTTGTATGGGGATGACTACTTTGGGATACCTAAGTGGATGTCATGTAACATCATAGTACAAAACAAACACATAGGTAATCTAGATAAAATGGAGGATGAGGTGGATAATCCAAGCCCACAAAGTACCCCACAAGTCCTACCATCACTTGAGGCACACACACCGCTCGTGACTTACCCGGAAGAAGTAGAAGAAACTTTAGGAATCCCAATGGAGGTAGAACCCTTGGACCAAGCACCACTAGAGGATATAGGTTTGAATACTTATAGTGATAACCTTACTCTTAGTTCCAGGGAATTTCCTAGTGTTGATGAACCGGAACCTCAACCTTTACACAACTTTCCATCCTTAGATTTACATCTAGGAGACAAAAGAGGAACCGACCCACCCATCAACCCTTATTATCCGGGTAGTTTTAAGATGAAGGAAGCCATTCACTCACCCCCTTCACCTCACGTGGCATATTTCCACCCTAAGGGTGTGTATCGCTACTTTCACCCGCACTTAATCCTAAGTGTAGGGAAAACCTCTCCTATTTCTGTTAAATAAGGGTAGAGTCAGGCTCGTGACTCAAACAAAAACAAGCGCTTCTTGGGAGGCAACCCATGTTTTTAATTGTTTGATGTTTTTATTTTATTTGTTTGTTTGTGTCATATATGCTTAATCATAATTGTTAAATTTTCATGTTTCGAATAATTTGTGAAAATGCTTTATTTTGTTCTTAACTTCGTCTTAATTGCATATAAAGGTATTTTACAAAAAGATAAGTGTAGGGAAGTTTATATTTTGTTAAAAAGAACAAAATTCAAACATGGAAAATTCACAATTCATGATTAGCATGTATTCTATCTTGTTTATGTGTCAATACTTGTGGACATGTTTTATGAGTCCCTATTTGTAAGTCATCCCGCAAGTATCCTATCCTTTTATTGCTTTGTTTTGTTTTTATTTCTAAGTCTGGAAATACATCTAGTTGTGGTTTTTCTTTGTTCGGTTTGATGCTTTGGTTTTTGTGTTTGTTGGTTACAGGTATTATTGGATAAGAAGATGTACGTGCAACACATCAAGAGGATGATTATATTTCTGGAGTGAAGCTTATCATGTTCATTCTCTTGGAGGGAGATTTAACCATATTATCACATCATCCATACCGAGCGAATCAGGGGAGTATTAGTTTCTTCCATTCTCATTTATTTTTACTTTTACATCTTTTGTCTAGAACATTGGGGACAATGTTCGGATTAAGTGTAGGGAGGGTAAATTAGGATGCCTTAGAAACTACAACTTCGCTTGATTTTTGTTTTGTTTAATAGTGAATGTGTAATAAAGCCAAGAGAAATATTGGTTAGGGCAATTTTAGCACCAAATTTAAATTTTTTTTACAACATATAGGAGTGAAACTTTGATTTTAATAAGCGTCTCATGGATAGGGAATTGTATGACTAGCACAAAAACCATACCACTCAAAAATTTCCACCCCAAATATGTGAGGTTCGCCTTTAGATCTTTAGGAAAAAGCATTCATTGTTGGTGCTTATGAGTGTACCGGTAGTTTATAGATTCTAGAACTTGCGTTTATGATGCATACCGAGACCGCTAGTGAGACTACATTCGTGTAGTTAGGATTGACTACATGATAAGAGGCATTAGGATTAACCCATTGTTTTACACCTGTGTTTTTGTTATAATTACATTGGCTACATTGGTCAAGTAATTCTCCCACACCCTTTGCGTTGTACTCATTTTTAGTACACGATACCCCTAGTACACCCCTCAGAGCCTATCTTTTCGTTTCGACCTTTAAGCATTTTACTTAAAGGAAGAATTTGTTTACACCCCACTTAAATGTACACCCAAATCGCCTTAGCCTACCTTGTGTGCACTCATCTTCAGTGCATTATTGTGACAACATTTGTTTAAACCCTTAGTTAATTATCTAATTGATTACATGGTTGCTAAGTCGAGTCATATCCTTGTACATATTGTTTTGGGACGATTGGGACTTATGGGTAAAGTAATAGTGTAATGGAGTAATGGGGAAGAACATCATTTATTACCCCCATATGTACGTTAATATTTTAAAGTACTCCAAATGTTTCGATTATCTTGATTCGAGTCATTAGAATAATTTTATGTAAAGTATGTAAAAGTTCAAGTGTAGGGATGGTACAAAGAATCCCTAGTGATGTATTGTTTTGGATGGTAGGGCAAGAGTGTATGCAAAAAAAAAAAAAAAAAAAAAAAAAAAAAAAAAAAAAAAAAAAAAACGTGAAGAAAAAGCATACGGACTACCATCCGCCTCTATCTTTTATTTATGTTTTGTTTTGTTCTATGTTTATTAGTTCGTGATTAATTTAAGTTGAGTCGAGTCTTGGCTTAGCAACGCCTCATTCTACATGTAATTGACCAAGATGATTGACTTGCCACCAGTAAAAATATCCTTATCCAACAAACCGGGTTTTCCTTATCCCTACACCTAACGTTAAAACCCTTTGTAAAGACCTCTTTGATAGTTTATCCTAGGTGCTTACGCCAAAAGTGGTAGAGGCGTGATCCTTTCCCAAGCCTATGGTAATCTATTTTCTATGACAGGTAGTGAGCGATATTCTTCCATTTCCATTTATGATATATAAATTTACAACACCCGAGGGATGAGAGTATCCAAACACTTATTGTGAGGTGTTAGTGTATAATTTCCGTGCTTATTTTGACCAAGGTGGAATGATCATTTGTTGTAATTACTTTTATATTAATGTTAAATGACCCCTAACCTGTATTTCAATTGGTGGAAAAGCTCATTTGCTTGAGGACAAGCAAATCCCAAGTGTAGGGATATTTGATGAAGCAAAAAGTGTACCACTTTTAGGGGGTCATTTAAGCCCTAATCCGCGATTATATGATCAAATATTGCCCTAAATCGTTTCTTTTCTCATTTTAGGTACTTGGGACGTGATTTCTGGAATATGAAGCATTTTGGAGCTTTTTGGACGTTTTTATGCTCAAGAATGAAGAAAACAAAAAGACCAAGGAAAGTCAGGATTTTACACCTGACGGCGTCAGGTTTTGGATGCTGACGCCGTCACTTGAAGATGAAAGTGGTGGAATTATACACGTGACGCGCCAGAAAGTTTTACATAGGAATTCTGACGGCGTCACGTGTTAATGGATGTAGGCCGTCAAGTGTTAAGTTAAAGAGAGACGGGCCAGAGGATTTTTGAAGGTGACGGCGTCAGGATCGTAGACCTGACGACGTCAGATGATATAGAGTGACGGCGTCAAATTATTCTTACACGAGAAGGAACCTTAGTGAAACCGCCACAAGTTAATCAAGACAATCACAACTCGCGCGCGGAGTAGCTGTCACTGTTTTGGCCATAAAATCTTCATACGAACTCGAATTTAGGTGATTCAAGAGGCCACGGAATCGGGACAAAAAAATCTACAATTTGGTGAAAAAGGGGAGCTGACGCCGTCACTTGTAAAGGCTGATGCCGTCAGATCGATGCGGACAGAAAATCAGCTATAAATACAACATCACAACTTCACTTTTTGTAAGCCCTAAACCCTAAGTCCGATTCTAGGGTTTAGGTAGGTGTTTTTCCAGCAACTTAGAAGGTCTTAATCACTCCATAAACATCTTGTAATGGTGTGTTGATTCTATCTTAATTATGTCTTCCATTATTATTGTTGCTTGTTCTTCATTGATTATGTTTTACTAAATCACCTAGTGTTTACCTATGATTGTGTGAAACTTGTGTATAACTAATTAGATCTTATTGATTTCTTGTTGATGTGTGTGTCCATCTCCATCAATTAGGGCGTGACAACTTCAATAGATCTAGTTGGTTTAGTTTATAATTCTTGCTTCCTATTGTTTCTTGTTTTGATTGGGTGATATCGATGTTAGGCTTAAGAAAAATGGCCAACCTCCTATATGGTAACGTGCTTGAACGTCTTAAGAAGCATGAACCAAGGTGTACTAAGGTTAATTGGTTGTATTTAATGCATAAGCGAATTCTAGTGATCCCATGTTAGGAGCTTCTTAGCCGGCTCGACATAGGAGTGAAGTAGGAGCTTATAGAGTTGGGGAAGATCGTACACACCCCCACGATTGGTATTAAGGAATACAACCCGTCAATTAAAACAAGGTGTGACAATTCAATAGGTAGAATTGGATAGCTAGCAAGGAGTAACATATCATAGGTAGACATGCTTCACTTCCCTTGTAGAACCCTAGTTTACTTTTCTTGCATATTAGTTTAGTTAGTAGCTTTTGGGTTAGTTGATTAGCAACTAATTCCGCCCCTTCTTCCAAAACACGAGATTTTTACTTGCTTTCCATAAAATATAAAAAATACAAAAAGAATCATCCATCACCTCTAGACCTAGTTAGAATAATTTCAATCCTAACGAACACTATTCTTTGAGTTGAACGATCAGTCCCCCGGTACTTGCCACTTTACTATACTACAACGGTCAGGTACACTGCCTGGTGGGGATTGCAAGCCTCTTGAGATCCCTTGAGAGGTAAAACCTACTGCGAGGGCGCAATCCCACGCATCAGTGGCAAGAAGACATAGAAGCTCGAAGGGCAGAAGCAAAAAATGTCTTGAACAAGTTTGGACATGACGCCAACTCTCGTAAGTCTTACATATAAGAACTTACCTTTCTTTAAAAAGCACCTAGTTGTTTTCAATTTCATGTAACGCAGTCTTCTCACATGGGAAAGAAGCATTAATGGTAGGTGTCTAGTGTTCATTTCTTCAAATGATGTAATCCTCCCTACCCACTTAATGATATAACATGTTTCCCTCAAAATCTCTTGTTTCGTTTTATACAACATAGATTTGTTCAGCCAAGTACTTTACAAGTTTCAATGTCGAAGGATGAAGCAAGGCACATGTCTTGTATAACATTAACATCCATTACAATTCACATTAACTTTCCTATAAAGTCTTAGGGTATTAAAAGCCCTCTGTAACTTAAGGATAAAGACGAAGTGGGTCGCGACCCTCTGTCGCAGTCAAATTATACGATTGCATAAAATCTTGGTCCAAAATACACACAATAAGGTTATAACCTTAGGTTGTATGTTTACGTTCTTGTAATGAGCGTAAGAGAAGATAAGCATGGCATCAAAAATGGAGAGTATTCCTCCAAATTAAAATTCATAAAGACTACGCACAGGCGTAGCTATCATCAAAAGAGATAATTGTTTAAAGTTATGGGACGAAGCCCAGACAAACTATTCCAACAGGCACACGCCTGATAAAAGCATGATAAATTGTCTTAAACAAAGGCACCAGCCTTTAAACATAACCAAATTGTTTTAAAGGGTACACGCCACCCTTACAGACTAAATTACTGCCAACATGGCAGCCTTCATTTGTTGATAGAAGAGTTCGGGTCTTCCAGATGAGTCGCAGACTTGGGTTTCTCAGACAAGGTTCTTTTAGTTGGAGACGGAGGCTGTATGCTCTTGGGTTTTTTAGAAAGGAGATCTTCGATGGAGGCTGAGGGATCTTTGGTTGCTTCGGCAAGAAAGGGGTACACTGCCGTGGTGAATGCGTTACCAGCTTCATCATACTCACGAACGGAATTCAGACGATAGTATGGCACCTCCGAAAGCACAACTGGTTTCTTGGTTTCGGCAATCTCCTCTAAAGTTGTGCATTTGCCATGAAATATGGCTGCATTCACTAGCTTACCCACAACCTCTCCCACCTCATCGCTATGATATAATTCCATAGCAACGTAGGGAACAACCTTCGATACAACCTTAGCCCTATCTTTTCTCAAACTTTGGCATGCGAGCTTCAACTTATCAACCTCTTGACAACGCTTAGCATCCTGCTCCACTAGCCTGGCCCTCTCAGTCTCCAACCCAGTACACTTAGACTCCAGGGCACTCACCTGGTTTTCATAACCAACAACCTTAGCTGCCTCCAGTTTTAGCCTACCACACTCAGCCTTCGATTCTTTAAGCTGTTTCTCAAGACCATCAATCTTGTCTCGAAGAGCCTCATACCTTGGATGTTTCTCAAAGTTCTCCATGGATTCGTCACACCTCTTCTCCAACTCAGCATAATTTTTCTCCCTTTCTTTCTCTCTGGCAACAACAGCAGCAACCTCCTCCTTTGCTTCCTTGACTTTGTTAAGCAATCCCCTGGTGCGAAAGCTAAGATGGCTATCCAGCATTGCTTGCCGGATATAACTTTTGTCGTTGAGATCGCAAAGTTTCTCAATGGACATCTCATTCATTTTACTCCTCCATGAGGCAGGAGTGACATTCTCAACAAGCAAGCGGCAGGAGAGAGCGTTGGGCAGTTCCTTCGTATCTGGCAAACCTAAAAAAAAAAAAAAAAAAGAAGAAAGCGATATAAGCCAAATACGCAATATTACGGAAAGGAAGGAAGACTTGAGGAACTTTCACTTACCTGAGATGTCATCTTCATCAACCATTCCCTCTGGAGCATACATAATGGCTTTCCCACGAGCTTTTTCTGTTTTTTGCTTGACATTCCTCGATGAGGGTGTAGGAACATTGGGTTTTCTTTTTGGAGCAGTCTTTGCAACTTTGGCACTGGTACCTTTCCTTGTTCTCACTCTATGATCACTTCCGGAAGGGGTATCATCAGAGTCACCAACATCCTCCACTAGCTGGGGGGCTTCCTCAGTACCAAGGGGTTTGATTGGGGGGAGCACAGCAAGAGGCTTGGGTGGAGAGACATCAACATCATTATTATTGACAGAGATGGAAGGAGATCCCACTCCGTAACTCGTATCCTGAGGATCCCTTGGCATAAAGCTAACTTCCTTGGCACCTCCGGCCACAACAAAATTACGGAAAGCCATTTCTGCACAAACAAAGGAGAAGAGATGAATATCAGCAGGTAAGTTATTTATTTATGAAATAAGAAATTATACATACTTTTTCCTTCACAAATTATTTCAGGAAGCAATGGAGACTCTTCCCAACTCTTAGCAATGCCAGCCATGAATAAGATGGGCTCAGGAAACTTTTGTACGTCCACTGGATGACGTGCAAGACGTTGGTACACAAGGTCACTTCTCACCTCATAAGGTAACGGGTCATTGTATCGTTTCTCATCAAACCTATTCCCTTCGGCCAACAACTCAGGGTACTCGGAGGGTATGATGGTGCTCTTAATATAAAAAAATTGACCTTTCCAATTTCGAATATTCGAAAAAGGTTTAGTCAATAGGTGTGGGACATCATACTCACTCCTTTTTGCAATAGTTACCCAGTCTCCACCAGGGTAGAGATTAACAAAGCCTCTAAGCACAGTCAATGAGGGCTCAAAACCATACGCTTTGCACATTACAATATAGGTTGTCAACTTGGCTAAACCAAATGGATTAAACCTTGAAATGTGCACCTTGTAATATTGCAAAAATTCCAAAATAAGAGGGTGGATGGGAATCCTAAAGTTTGATTGCGTAAACGCATGCACATACAAACCTACAAACCCTTTTGGAGCATCAAAAATACTTTGCTTTTTACTGGGAAGCATGATTTTATGTTCCGAGGCTATGGGGTAATCATTCAGAAAATCAGACAATGCTTGTTTTGACAAGGTGCAAGTTTGTTCTTTAATTATTCGTTTTGCAGCCATACTCATAAATAAAGTAAGGAGAGCAAAGAAAAATGGCAGAATTTTACCTTTTAGATTCCAATGGAAGCACAATGACACAGAGTTGTGTATATTTTGGGCGGAGGTAAAAGTGTTCTAGGGTTTACCGTATTGAAGATTAAATACTCATGATATTTTTCATCATAACCGAACACGTGTACATTTTCTTTACTATCTAAGCGGATTTCAAATGGATGCTAAATTTGAAATGACGTTTTACGATTACCGAAGAAATGGCAATTAAGGGTTTGCAAGTGGACGGATAATGATGGTTTACATTTAATGCGGAATTCAGTTAGATGCTTTCCCTTTTATTTTTGAAATAAGAAGGATAGAGTACATATTTCTTTTTAGAGTCGAATGCAATTTATACTCGTACGTATATATCACTTTCGACTGGGGGGCTTGATGATGTACCCTCCTAACGGGTCGAAGGACTCCCCTTCGAGCCTGTAGAAAGCCCTCCCTTCGGAGGCCCAGGTTAATCTTCTAACACGTTTCATTGGCGTAAAACCATTCACCTGCGAACTGGTTACCATGTGGGAATCCGCCAATCGAAGCCCTAAGCCCTTCGGGGTATTCCTGACGAAGGGACTAGCACGAAGGACCATCCTGACCTGGTCAAACCCACGTCTCCTCTATCCCTTGGCTTTCCCGCCAAAACAGAGATCGTGGGCTACAAAGCCCTAGCGGTTACCACTTTCCATGGGACGCCCCCATGATCTCCGAACTATGTGCAACCACCCACTATGCCCTATTTCTCCCCTATAAATAGCATAGTCGGGCCAAAAACTAAGTAAGTTAACTTCACTCTCTAAATTTACGACCTACATTATCATTACACATACTTACTCGCACGCCGGAGGTGGTTCGCAGGGTCCAACCCCTGCGCAATCACTTAACGTAGTGTCTTCGTATTTCTTATTTTCAGGTTAAGAACAAGCTTGGCGCAATATCAACACCCCATTATTCCTTTGATCACCATCGAAGGCTTGGTTGGCAATTATTTATTCAATCAGAGAAGCTACTCAAAGCCAACAAATATGTCTTCGCATGGACATACTCAGATATGACGGGGGTTCCTCGGACTCTTATGATCGACGGCAAGCCCTTCGGCACAGGGTACAAGCTTAATGATTTCAAGCACATTGAACCAATTAAGCAAAAGCGACGAAGTCTGGCATCTGAAAGGAGCGCAGCCGCTTGCAAAGTGGTGGATGAACTTGTACAAGGAGGAATTCTCAAGGAAGTGAAATACCAAACCAGGGTAGCCAATCCAGTTATGGTAAAGAAGAGTGACGGAGGGTGGCGAATGTGTGTTGACTTCACCGACATCAACAAAGCTTGCCCGAAGGACTGCTACCCTCTACCAGAAATTGATTGGAAGGTCGAATCCCTCTCGGGTTTACGTTTGAAATGTTTTCTTGACGTTTACAAGGGGTATCACCAAATACAAATGGCGGAGGAAGATGAGGAGAAGACAGCCTTCTATACAGGAAAGGGTGTCTATTGCTACAAGAAAATGCCCTTCGGTCTAAAGAATGCAAGGGCAACTTATCAACGTTTGGTAGACAAATCCTTCCACATGCAAATAGGAAGGAACTTGGAAGCCTACGTTGATGACATGGTAATAAAAAGTAGGACTGAGGAAGACCTACTCCCCGATATTCAAGAAACCTTCGATCAATTAAGGGCAATCAACATGAAGCTTAACCCAAAGAAATGCTTCTTCGGCGTAGAAGAAGGACAATTCTTGGGGCATCTGATTACAAAGCAAGGGATCAAAGCTAACCCTTCGAAAGTCAAATCCATCACTGATCTACAAGCTCCAAAGTCATTGAAAGAAGTACAGAGCCTGAATGGGAAGCTCGCAGCACCCGGCAGATTCCTGTCGAAAGGGGCAGATTGTTCTTTACCATTTTTCAAAACACTCAAGGGGTGTACGGATAAAAAGACTTTCCAATGGAGTTGTGATGCAGAGGCCGCTTTCCAAAAGCTAAAGGAATTTATGGAAATCCTTCCAACACTTACAGCCCCAATCAAAGGCAAAGTGTTGTTCATGTACATAGCGGCTGTTAGACCCGTTTCCCGGGTATTGGGACCCCACCCTAGATGAAGTTGACCCGAGCCTAAGTATGTTTGACTAATAATATGTGGTTGAGTCTTTTAAGTGCATGTCTGGTGAGGCTTAGATGCGGAGCATCTAAAATATAGATACGGAGCATCTGAAATGTAGATACGGAGCATCAGTAGATGCGGCGCATCTAAAAGATAGATGCGGCGTATCGACCTAAAATGGGCAGAAATGACAGAAATGCCCTCTCAGCTAGTTTATATGTGTTAGGTTCTAGAGATCTCCACACAATTCTTGTGTGTTCCTGTGATGTCGAGATAGAGAGAAGAGAGGGAAGAAGATGGAGCTTAGGATGATGATTTAGAGATGGTTAAGTGTTCCAATTCATGGAACAATTCTCTAAGCTTGATTCTTTATAAGGTATGATGTTTAATTAGTGTTAATTGATGAATTACGAATTAGGGTTTATAAACCCTAATTTGGGATAAGTGGGGTAAATGATGGTTTCAAGATAATTAAGAGGTTATAGTAACTAAGGAATGTTTTATAATGGGTGTAAGTTAAAGATTATGAGTAAAGTGGGTTTTCATCATATGATCAAGATATGATCATATGATGATATGGTTTGGAAAATGAGTGTAATTGATGGGTTTTGTTAACCCTTGTTATATTATTAATTGTGATGTTATTAGGGTTTGATATGTTGTAGAAGATTAATGATGATGATATGAAGATGTTGTTGGTGGGATTTATGTTAGTAGCTTAGCTTGGATTGAAGGTAAGTAACTCTCCTTAAAGCATGTGTTATGTATGTATTTATCATGTATGTATTGTGGTGGTATAAGTATATAAGAGTTGGACTAGTATGGTTGTAAGCTAAGGATGGATGGCTAGTGACCTTGGATAGGAGTATGTTAGTTATCGGCTTTGGATTAGTTAAGGTATGTTGTTGGTTATGGTTGTGATGAATGAATGTGGTTATGTTATGAAGTTATGTATGATATGAGTGATATGTGCTAGCTTAGAGGCTTTTATGCGATTATGACGCTTATGTGGGAATATGTGTATGATATATGTTTTATGACGAGTTACTTACTAAGCGTAAGCTTATTCTTTTAGTTGTTGATGTTTTTGTAGGCTTAAGTGCGGCGGAATGGAAGGCTTGGATTGAAGCTTGAGGATTGGAAATGGATTTGGAAGATAACAAGCATTAGGAGCTAGGTAGAATACCGAGCTCGAGTCAAAGTTGTACCCCGAGAGTCTATTTTATGAGTCGTATAAAGTGTGTCAAAGTCGGGTAACGGTTTGGGGGTCTAACGAGTCGTCAAGTGTGTTTTAAGTGTTTGTAGTGAATGTTTAAAGGAGCGTTTGGATTTAAGCGTGTTTGTACCCATTTTGGAGTCTAACGGGTCAATTGCCGTGTATTATAGTTTGATATGGTTTTGAATGTAAAGTGAGTGTTTTGATACAAGTTATAGTGTTGTATTTGAGGTGTCAAAGTGGCTTGGGTGGTGAGTTGAGTATATGCAGGTTTTCCTGCTGATGTTCTGTCTAAATTGGTCGATGCGGCGTATCTAATATATTAGATGCGACGTATCAGAAGTTTAAGGTGATGCGGCGTATCTAATATATCAGATGCGGCGTATCAGAGGTTTAAGGTGATACGGCGTATCACTTCAGGTTGATACGGCGCATGGTCTATCAGTTTTGATACGGCGTATCCCTTTTTGGGATACGGCGTATCGTCGGTTACAGAAGGGTTGTTAGTTGTGTTATAAAATATTGTGAAATGTTTTGAAGGGTTTTCGAGTATATGTTCTTGCAAGTATTTTAAAGGGTTAAATGTTATAGTTTCTGGTCATTTAAATGAAGAATTTGTATGAGTCCGTTTTAGTCAAACGTTTCCGCGTCAAAAGTTTTTAAATTTTAGTCTAAACGGGTACGGGGCGTTACAACTTGGTATCAGAGCTTCGGTTTAAGTGAATTAGGTTTTCTTTAGGATTGCCTAGACTTAAACCACTCCTAGAAGCGTTGGACATAAGTGTTGGTTGCACGAAATTTAATTGCTAAGTGTTAGATGGATTACGTTTAATGATAGTTGAGTCTATTGATGGTAGGCGATGTATGCTCACAATAGTGTTGTTGTGTTTGAGTTACAAGTCCATGGGGACTTGAAATACTTAGATGATTAGTTAGTCGTGCACCTTGGTTGGTGACGGGGATCGTATTGCGATATGTGAATGTATGATAGAACTATAGTGATGAATTGCTAGTAGCAATGCTAAGTGGTATTAGAGACGGGCTAGTAAATAAATTAAAGGGTTATGATGCCTTAGTTATAAGGTTGGCTATTGCTTGCGAATAGCTAGAATATTGATGTTTAGGCATAGATTGATTATGTGATATGATATATGATGCCATAGACTTCATGTTTTGATTATGTTATGAATGTTCTAACACTTGCCGGATAAGTGTTAAGAGTTATGATATGATTGCTTATATGATGTTAAGTGTTGTCGTTTATGCGATGTTAAGTCTATGGTAAGTTATTATAGGTCTAAGTTTTATGTGGTGTGCTTGAGAGCACGATGGCTTAGAAGTGTATGAGTTGAGATGCATTAGAATGCATGTTATGTGTTGACCTAGTAGTGGTCGATAAAAAAATTAAAAAGAACACGTTGATATGTGAAATAAGTTAAGAAGCAGGGTAAGTACTTGGAAAACATAGATGTTTTGAAAGTGTAATATAAAGTAAGAAATGAATAACGAAGTATGTTAGTAGTCTGATGATTGGAAATACATGAATGAATATATGCTTGGGGCATGAGTTTTATATGCTAAACCAAATGAGAAAGTAAGGGTGTATGAATAAGATGTGGTGAGGTCATGTATCATATAAAACATGATAACTAAAACATATTAATACCAAATGGGTGGAAATGATGAATGAGATATAGATTCCGCTAGAAGTCAAAAGTAACTTGAAGTGTGCTAGAAAGAATTGTAAAACATGAATATAATCATGTCAATATATCTGTATTGAAATGTGTATGATGAGACTTATGTGAGTGCGATAGAATAAATCTATGTAAGGTATATATGCGTAAAAGTTGAATAGACTAAAATGAAGTAATGGTATAAGTTGAGAATATGGTCAACACGGGGTTGACGGGCAATAGTAGAAGTGCGTTGTAAGAACACATAGAATGTGTAAACTATAATGGACAAATATTATATAGAACTTGTCTAAAATAAAGATGACACGTAGTGAGTTGTTGACGAACGTAGGAATGAGTTTATAGTTGGGTTGTAGATGTGTAAGTAAGTGGATCAACGTAAGGGTAAACAACACAAGATTGTGTATGATAAAAGAATAGCTATAGCAAGACAAGAAGAAAGATGCTAACTGGTATTAGGGATGGAATCAATAAGTAACTTAAAGTGTTAACGCATAAATAATGGATTACGAGAAGTGTACTCAATCATAATGTGTAATGATAAGATGAAATTGACACGCTAATTGTTAGGGGTTGTTGACATAAGAAAAATAAATAAGATTAAACAATGACGTTTTAATTGTAAATCGTGATGATATTAAGCGTACTAAGGTAAAGTGCGAAAAGACAAGAAGAAACTAGCAAATTAACGATTAAGTGTTTAAAGACTTGAAGATTAAAGAATGAGGATAGGGAATGATGGCATAAAATGTGACCAACATATGGTCTCATTATATATAGTGTCTAAAGACTAAAGTTAAATTGGTATAGAGACGGGGTAACGGTAAGGTAAAGTACTTAGGGTTTAAGCGTGAAAGTGAAGTTGCGATTAAGCAAGGATATATAAAGGACGAAAATTAAATGAACAAGCTTGAGTGTCAGAATAAAATGAGATAAGTTAATAATGTAAATGGTATACTTAACATGACGTAAAAATTTGTAGGATTGAAGTAAGGTGTGTTGGTAAGATAATGACAAGATAAAAAGAGTACGTCTTAACGCTAATGATCGAATAGGACGAGCCAAGTGTGCAAGCAATAATATAATAATACATTGTGCGGTAACGTAACGAACTTACGTAAATAGAATGCGTGAAAAGAAAGGTGACGCTATTGAAGGTGTTAACGTTATTAATCTATGAAGGGCATATATGTAAATGGCGAGAAAGAATAATATCGCTTAAATACATAAATAAATTAAGAAATGAGATAAGGTATGAGAATAAGAATGCGACGAGCTAAGAATGTAAGAAAGAATGAAATAGAGCGAAATTTCTTAAGTACTAATAGCCATAATGAAATGGGCGTGTATGAGGTTAAGGTATTGCCATGAAATAATTATATTACGGCTAAGGCGATTAGCTGTAATCATTAATAAATAATGAGCGTGTTATAATTGTCGACCCATGTAAGGTTTACATATAAAGGAAGCGAGTGAGACTAAAAGAAGAGAGATAAGATATGGAAATAAAAATGTGATGGATTAAAAACGTAAGAAAGAATGAGAGGAGTATGTGTGAGATAAAGACGTTGTCTTGAAATTATCATATTACGGCTAAGGCGATTAGCTGTAATCACCATAATGAATGCATGAGTTACGGTTGGTAAAATGTGAGAAGTCTAGATGTAAATGAGTCGAGTGGACTAAAACGTAATGTAAGAATGTGAAAATGATTAACGAAGGCTAAGAATGCAAGAGGTAAAGTAAAGATGTGAAAATAACTAAAGCGGATTAAGAATGTAAGGAGTGTGTATGAGATAAAGGCGTTGTTCTAAAATTTTCATATTACTGCTAAGGCGATTAGCGGTAATTACTATAATAATCGAATGTAATAATGTGTGTGTGGTGCTTATGACTTGGATCCGTTGTTAAGGTGATAAAGTGTGAATGTAATAATCCTTCGGGATGAATGTTAAATGTGGTATCCCTCAGGATGACCAAGTAAAGGAATGTTAAGAAATCCTTCGGGATGAAAAGTGTTGCCTTCACCGGCAAGGGGTTGCCTACGTCCATGGCATATAAAAGTATCCCCATGATGAATGTGATAATGTGAAGGATCCAAGTCTAAGAAGAGTAAAAATAATGTAATAAAAACAATGAGAAAATAATAAAAGTTAAATTTGGAAATAGGAGTAGTAGTGTTATGTCGGGAGTGCATAACCATGAGTTTATATTTCTTGATTTACATCGATTGGGACGCCTCTCCATGTAAATGAGGAATTATAAACGAGTGGGCTATGTGTTGCCGACACGGCACGAGTAGGGTTAGAGAAGTAGAAAGCGGAAGTTTAGAGTTAGTTAGGAATTGTAAGGATTAAGATAGGAGGGTTAGAATTAGACCATGGCTTTTAGATGAGACGTAGAAGGACCTTGATGGGATGGAGAAATTGTAATGGTGGCATAATGTGCCTTGCGGTGTGGCACAAAATATGATGAACGAAAGTAAAGGAATGTGAACGTATTAGTCGAGTATGATTATGTAAAGTCAAATAGTACGAGTTTCTTAAGTATCAAGTAGTCAAAGAATGAGGGTAGAGGATAAAGCAAGTGGGATTGTGAAGTAACGATAATAGAGTGGATTAGAATGATGGCTAGTTGTAATGAGTATGTTTTGTATTATGTAAATCTAAGCAGGCATTGTGTGGTGTAGAAGTAAGCGGGAGTAACGTGGATTAGGGCATGTGATATGATATGGTATGCATAGAGTTGCAAGGTCACTTAGATCGTTGCAATAAGTAAACTAGTAAGTAAGGTGTTGAGAAAAAGATGAGTTATGAGACTAAGTTTTGATTAGAAATGGACGACAGATTTCGGGGACGAAATCTAAATAAGGGGGGTAGAATTGTTAGACCCGTTTCCCGGGTATTGGGACCCCACCCTAGATGAAGTTGACCCGAGCCTAAGTATGTTTGACTAAGAATATGTGGTTGAGTCTTTTAAGTGCATGTCTGGTGAGGCTTAGATGCGGAGCATCTAAAATATAGATACGGAGCATCTGAAATGTAGATACGGAGCATCAGTAGATGCGGCGCATCTAAAAGATAGATGCGGCGTATCGACCTAAAATGGGCTGAAATGACAGAAATGCCCTCTCAGCTAGTTTATATGTGTTAGGTTCTAGAGATCTCCACACAATTCTTTTGTGTTCCTGTGATGTCGAGATAGAGAGAAGAGAGGGAATAAGATGGAGCTTAGGATGATGATTTAGAGATGGTTAAGTGTTCCAATTCATGGAACAATTCTCTAAGCTTGATTCTTCATAAGGTATGATGTTTAATTAGTGTTAATTGATGAATTACGAATTAGGGTTTATAAACCCTAATTTGGGATAAGTGGGGTAAATGATGGTTTCAAGATAATTAAGAGGTTATAGTAATTAAGGAATGTTTTATAATGGGTGTAAGTTAAAGATTATGAGTAAAGTGGGTTTTCATCATATGATCAAGATATGATCATATGATGATATGGTTTGGAAAATGAGTGTATTTGATGGGTTTTGTTAACCCTTGTTATATTATTAATTGTGATGTTATTAGGGTTTGATATGTTGTAGAAGATTGATGATGATGATATGAAGATGTTGTTGGTGGGATTTATGTTAGTAGCTTAGCTTGGATTGAAGGTAAGTAACTCTCCCTAAAGCATGTGTTATGTATGTATTTATCATGTATGTATTGTGGTGGTATAAGTGTATAAGAGTTTTACTAGTATGGTTGTAAGCTAAGGATGGATGGCTAGTGACCTTGGATAGGAGTATGTTAGTTATCGGCTTTGGATTAGTTAAGGTATGTTGTTGGTTATGGTTGTGATGAATGAATGTGGTTATGTTATGAAGTTATGTATGATATGAGTGATATGTGGTAGCTTAGAGGCTTTTATGCGATTATGACGCTTATGTGGGAATATGTGTATGATATATGTTTTATGACGAGTTACTTACTAAGCGTAAGCTTATTCTTTTAGTTGTTAATGTTTTTGTAGGCTTAAGTGCGGCGGAATGGAAGGCTTGAATTGTAGCATGAGGATTGGAAATGGATTTGGAAGATAACAAGCATTAGGAGCTAGGTAGAATACCGAGCTCGAGTCAAAGTTGTACCCCGAGAGTCTATTTTATGAGTCGTATGAAGTGTGTCAAAGTCGGGTAACGGTTTGGGGATCTAACGAGTCGTCAAGTGTGTTTTAAGTGTTTGTAGTGAATGTTTAAAGGAGCGTTTGGATTTAAGCGTGTTTGTACCCATTTTGGAGTCTAACGGGTCAATTGCCGTGTATTATAGTTTGATATGGTTTTGAATGTAAAGTGAGTGTTTTGATACAAGTTATAGTGTTGTATTTGAGGTGTCAAAGTGGCTTGGGTGGTGAGTTGAGTATATGCAGGTTTTCCTGCTGATGTTCTGTCTAAATTGGTCGATGCGGCGTATCTAATATATTAGATGCGACGTATCAGAAGTTTAAGGTGATGCGGCGTATCTAATATATCAGATGCGGCGTATCAGAGGTTTAAGGTGATACGGCGTATCACTTCAGGTTGATACGGCGCATGGTCTATCAGTTTCGATACGGCGTATCCCTTTTTGGGATACGGCGTATCGTCGGTTACAGAAGGGTTGTTAGTTGTGTTATAAAATATTGTGAAATGTTTTGAAGGGTTTTCGAGTATATGTTCTTGCAAGTATTTTAAAGGGTTAAATGTTATAGTTTCTGGTCATTTAAATGAAGAATTTGTATGAGTCCGTTTTAGTCAAACGTTTCCGCGTCAAAAGTTTTTAAATTTTAGTCTAAACGGGTACGGGGCGTTACAGCGGCATCCTTCGAAAGCATCAGTGCTGTTCTTTTGGCAGAAAGGGATAAGAAACAAGTCCCGATTTACTTTGTTAGCAGGGTCTTGCAAGGGGCCGAATTGAACTATCCGGAGTTGGAAAAGCTAATATTAGCTTTGTTTTATGCCGCAAGGCGTCTTCGAAGGTACTTTCAAGCTCATCCCATCACAGTATTGACCGACAAGCTAATTAAACAGATATTGGCGAATCCAAAAAAATCGGGTAGAGTGGCTAAATGGGCCATCGAACTGGGGGAGCATGAAATAGAATACAAGGGTCGAAACTCCGTCAAAGGCCAGATACTTGCGGATTTTCTTGCTGAAACACCCTCCGGACCTAGCCAAGACAAGGAAATCCCAAAAGAAAAGCCCCCAAAGACGAAGGAGGGGTAGAAACTATACACAGACGGAGCCTCAAGCTTCGATGGTTCGGGAGCAGGTCTAATGCTGGTTAGTCCGGAGGGGAAGGAGTATACTTATGCATTACGTTTTGAGTTTGAAGCCACCAACAATGAAGCTGAATACGAGGCTTTGTTAGCCGGTCTTCGACTTGCAAAGGAGATGGAGGTTCGAAATCTCTCCATTTTTGTGGACTCACAACTAGTGGCCAACCAAATCAAGGGCTCTTACGAGGCAAGGCAGCCCACCATCAAACAATATTTGGATAAAGCTAAAGAGCTTCTTCAGGGGTTCGATTCCTATGAGATAGCACATGTTTGCAGAAATCAAAACAAGAAAGCAGACGCCTTGAGAAAGCTAGCTTCGATGGCGTTTGCTTATCTGACGAAGGAAGTTTTGGTAGAAGTATTGGCTGACAGGTCAATAAAAAGAGGCGCAGTATCTGATATCATACCTGAAGAAGGCCCAAATTGGATGACCCTAATAAGGGAATACATGATCAGTGGTATCCTTCCTGAAGACCCAAAGTTAGCACGAAGGGTCAGGGTCAAAGCACCCCAATATAGACTTATTGGGGATAATCTCTACAGGAGATCCTTCTTATCTCCATGGCTTTGTTATGTAGGACTAAAGCAGGCTGCGAACATCATCTATGATGCTCATGAAGAATTTTGTGGAATGCACACAGATCCTCAGGTCATTGCCTCGAAAATAGAGAAGCAGGGGTATTACTGGCCATCAATGCTGGAGGACGCAACTAAAATACCACAAATGTGTGAAGCATGTCCGGCACACTCAAAAGTTCCAAATCCACCAGAGCATTACGAAAACCCTATCAAATCAGCAAGGCCTTTCGGCCAATGGGGATTCGACATAATCGGACCTCTGCCAGTATCTCTTGGAGGGGTACAATTCTTGGTAATAGCCATAGACAACTTCACAAAATGGGTCGAAGCCAAACCTTTGGCATCAATAATAGGAAAGCATGTGGAAAAGTTTGCGTGGGAGCACATAATTTGCCAATTTGGAGTCCCACAAATTATCACCTCCTACAAAGGGAAGCAATTCGTCGAAGGGGTATTCCCATCTTTCTGCGAAGGCCTAAACATAAAGCAAATGTTCACGTGTGTTAACAAGGACATTGTCATGGAAATCGAGGTAAGGTTAGTGCAACACCAGCATGAGTGGGTAGACGAACTACCCTAAGTCCTGTGGACATATAGGAATATGTCATTTGAATAAAACAACACAAGCAAAGCCAAGGCCAACATTCGAAGGGCCCAACGACAGGTCGGAAGGCTGCGGAAACAAAGGACAAGAAATGTCACGGACAAGAATGGAAATGATACTAACTTTCGTAAGTTTTACATATAAGACTTACTCTTTTTAAAGCACTTAGCTTGTTTTTCAATTTCATGTAACACATTCTTCTCACTTGGGAAAGAAGCATTAATGGTAGGTGTCTTAGTGTTCATTTCTTAAAATGATGTAATCCTCCCTACCCACTTAATGATATAACGCATTTCCCTCAAAATCTCTTGTTTCGTTCTATACAACAAAGATTTGATCAGCCAAGTACTTTACAAGTTTCAATGTCGAAGGATGAAGCAAGACACATGTCTTGTATGAAAATAACATCCATTACAATTCACATTAACTTTCCTATAAAGTCTTAGGGTATTCTAAGCCCTTCGCAACTTAAGGATAAAAGACGGAGTGGGTCGCGACCCTCTGTCGCAGTCAAACTATACGATTGCTGAAAATCTTGGTCCAAAATACACATAATAAGGTCATAACCTTAGGTTGTATATTTACGTTTGTATATAAGCGTAAGAGAAGATAAGCATGATATCAAAAGCGGGACATAGTCCCCTAAACTGGCATTAAAAAGGCTACATATAATCATAAGCCAACATCAAAGCATCAAAACAAATTGTCTAAAAACTGGGTCGAAGCCCAGAAGCACAAAGATAAATTGTTCAAACAACTAGGCACATGCCTAGCAAACCATCATAAGAAATTGTTCAACAGGGTACATGCCACCCTTAAAGACCAAATTATTGCCAACATGGCAACCTTCAAACATTCTTTGAGGAATTCGGATCCTCTTGCTGAGATGGGGACGGAAGCTTCACAGATGGGGTTCTTTTGGTAGGAGAGGGAGGCTGTATTTTCCTTGGCTTCTTGGATAGGAGATCTTCAATTGAGGCTGAGGGGTCTCTGGTTGCTTCGGCAAGGAACGGGTACTCCGCTGTTGTGTATGCATTACCAGCTTCATTATATTCATGCTCGGAATTCGGACGGTAATAAGGCACCTCTGACAACACCACTGGTTTCTTGGTTTCGGCGATTTCCTCTAGAGTTTTGCATTTACCGTAGAATCTGGCTGCATTCACAAGCTTTCCCACAACAGCTCCCTCCTCATCGCTATGGTACAACTTCATAGCAACGTAAGGGACAAACTTCGACACCACCTCAGCCCTATCATTCTTTAAACTCTTGCACTCGAGTTTTAATCCATCCATCTCCTGGCAAAGCTTGACCTCCTTTTCCACTAACCTAACTCTCTCAGCCTCAAGACCAGTACATTTAGACTCAAGTATTGTAACCTGTGTCTCATATCCCAAAATCTTGGCCTCCTCCATCTTAAGCTTACCCTGCGACTCCTTAAGCTGTCCTTCGAGACTGTCCATCTTGGCACGAAGGGCCTCATACCTGGGATGCTTCTCAAAGTCCGCCATAGCCTCATCACACCTGGACTCTAACTCAGCATACTTCTTCTCCCTGTCTTTCTCCCTGGCAACGATAACAGCTACCTCCTCCTTTGCATCCTTCACCATATTAATCAACTCCCTTGTGCGGGTGTTCAAGTGGTTGTCCAGCATGGCTTTCCTGGTGTAGCTCTTATCATGTAGATCACAAAGCTTTTCAATAGGCATGTCACTCAAAGACTTTCTCCAGGGAGCAGGAGTGACATTCTCAACCATTAGGTGGCAAGTGATAGCATTTGGTAGTTCCTTGGTGTTCGGCAGCCCTATACAAAAAATATCAATCAGATACGAAGTACATTGGGAAAAGGGGAATTGAAGAAACTTGTGCTTACCGTGGATGTCATCATCATCAGCCATCTCTTCTGGTGAATACATAATTGCTTTACCACGAGACTTCTCTGTCTTCTGCTTGGTGGTTCTGGATGTAGGAGTAGGGATGTTCAATTTCCTCTTGGGCGCAGCCTTTGCAGCCTTCGCACTTGTTCCTTTCCTGGTTCGAACCCTATCAGCAATGCCGGAAGACCCTACGATCTTCAGCTGGTCACTCTCGGAGGGAGGATCATCAGAGTCAGCAATATTCTCTACAAACTGGGGGGCTTCCTCAGTATTCAGAGGATTGACAGGAGGAAGCACAGCCAGAGGCTTAACGGGGGAAGCATCAACATCATTATTGTTCACTGACACAGATGGGGAACCGACTCCATAACTAACATCCTTGGGATCTTTTGGCATAAAGCTCACTTCTTTGGCACCTCCAGATACCACAAAGTTCCTGAAAGCCATTTCTGCACGAACAAAAGAAAAATAGATGAATATCAGCAGGTAAGTTATTTATTTTAATTAAATAGGAAATGCACATACTTTTTCCTTCACAAATAATTTCAGGCTTTGATGCAGACCCTTCCCAATGGTCCACAATGCCAGCCATAAACAAGATGGGCTCTGGAAACGTTTGTACGTCCACTGGATGCCGTGCAAGACGTTGGTACATAGGATCACTTCTTATCTCATAAGGTAGGGGGTCATTGTATCTTTTCTCATCAAACATGTACGCTTCATCTAACAAAGTTGGATACTCAGAAGGTATGATTGTGCTCTCAACATAAAAAAATTGACCTTTCCAATTTTGAATGTTCGAGAAGGGTTTAGTCAATAGGTGTGGCACATCATGCTCACCCCTCTTAGCAATGGTTATCCAATCCCCACCAGGATATAAGTTGACAAAGCCTCTAAGCACAGTCAATGTAGGCTCAAAACCGTATGCTTTGCACATTACGATATAGGTGGTTAACTTGGCTAGACCAAATGGATTAAACCTAGAGATATGAACTTTGTAATATTGCAGAAACTCCAAAATCAAAGGATGTATAGGAATCCTAAAGTTTGACTGAGTAAATGCATGCACATATAAACCTACATATCCAGAGGGAGCATCAAAAATATTTTGCTTCTTGCTTGGAAGCATGATTTTGAACTCTGTTGGTATGGGGTAATCACAAAGGAAATCGGATAATGCTTCTTTCGACAAAGTACATGTTTGTTGCTTAATTATTCTTTTTGCAGCCATGCTCATGTTGCTATTAAAAGAGTAAGAAATTAAATAAAGAGGATGGAAAGTTACCTCTACGCTCAACGGAAGCACCAAAAGCACAGAAGGGTGTTTGTGTATTTTGGACGAAAGGTAAAATAAGCTAGGGTTTTTTTACTCATATGGGTTTATATACTCATAGGGGTTTTAATCCTGGTCACAAACGTGTATACCCAACTTTGTGGATTTTACGGATTTCAAATGGATGGTAAAATTTCAAAAAGATGTTTTGCGATTACTGAAAACATAGCCATTATGGCTGTGAAACAAAGGGGCGAATAATTATGAAGTTGCATTTAATGCGGACTTCAGTTAAAGGTTTATCCTTTTTGTTGTTTGCTTTTGTAACAAGGAGGATAGAGCGTATGTTTATTTTTTGAGTCGAATACAATTTATACTCGTACGTATATATCACTTTCGACTGGGGGCTTGATGATGTACCCTCCGAACGGGTCGAAGGACTCCTCTTCGAACCTGTGCAAAGCCCTCTCTTCGGAGGCCCAGGTTAATCTCTTAACATGTTTCATTGGCGTAAAACCATTCATCTATGAAGTGGTTACCATGTGGGAATCCGCCAATCGAAGCCTTAAGCCCTTCGGGGTATCTCCTATGAAGGAACTACAATGGAGAGCTACCTTGACCTGGTCATACCCACGTCTCCTCTTCCTTTAGGCTTTCCCGCCAAAATAGAGACCGTGGGCTACAAAGCCCTAGCGGTTACCACAAATCATGGGACGCCCCCATGATCTCCGAACAAAGTGCAACCGCCCTCTAAAGCCCATTTCTCCCCTATAAATAGCATTAGACGGGCCATAACCATGGTATGTTAACTGAATCTCAACCGTATTCTCTCAACTTATCTCAAACTTACCATTACACATACTTACTCGCACGCCGGAGGTGGTTCACAGGGTCCATCCCTTGCGGAATCACTTAACGCAGTGTTTTAGTATTTCTTATTTCAGGTTAAAGACAAGCTTGGCGCAATCTCAACACCCCATAAATCCTTTGATCATCATCGAAGGCCTGGTCGTGCAATTTATTGTACAATCAAAAGCCAAGAAGGAGTCTAGTGATGAGGAATGTTCAAGTTCCCATAGTGAAGATGAAGAGTATGCACTAGCCGTTAGAAACTTTAGAAAGTTCTTTAGGAGGAAAGGTAGATTTCCTAGACAACCTCGAGATGAAAAGAGGTCATTCCAAAAGAACCAAGATGATAGGAAAGGGACAAGTGATAGGAAGTGCTTTAGATGCGGAGATCCTAATCACCTCATAGGAGAATGTCCCAAACTACCGAAAACCAACAACCAACAAGCTTTCATAGGAGGCTCTTGGAGTGATAGCGGTGAAGAAGAAGAGAAGAAGCCCAACGATGAAACATGCCTAATGGCTCAAGCTTCTAATGAGGTACATTCCGACTCTTCTTATTATAGTGATGATAACTCGTCAATAGATGACAATAGATTGCATGACGAGTATAATAAATTATGCGAGGTTAGTTCTAAAATTCTAGGTAGAAACAGAAAACTAAAATTAAAATTGCAAGAACTTGAAGTGCTAATTCTAGAACTAAAGGATCAAGTCAAAAGACTTGAGAAAAATAAAGAAGTAGACTTAGGATGTGGGTCATGCATAAGTCTTCAAGTAGAAAATGAGAAACTCAAAGAAAATGCTTTGAGAATCATTAAGTTCGAAGAAGGAACAAAAGTACTTAATGATATGCTTGAAAACATTAGGTATAATGAACATGACCGTGCGGGCTTAGGATTTGACCCAAATCAAGCTTCAACAAGTAGTACTAAACAAGTAAAATTTGTAAAGCCTGAAGTGTCTGAGTCTGAAGGAGACGACACCACTAAAGGTACGGACGGTACCATTAAATTTAATGGTACCGTGGTACCGTCTGGTGCTGAAGTCAGATCAGGGTCAATTTTGAAAAATAACTTAAGTCCTAAACCAAGTCACATAGTTGTAAATGGTACTAAAGTACCTATTGCTAGCATAGAGGAAGTCAAAAGCTATTACAAACCCTTGTCAACTCCCGGACTTGGATTTGTAAAGCTCGAAACTAGGTCAAAGACTCCTCCACCTAGAAAAACTAATTCTCCCAAACCTCGGTCAAGAACTCCTCTACCAAGAGGTAACTTTAGAAGACAAAGTTATCCAAGTAACTTCCCCGTAACTTGGAATGACAGTCAATCACAAAGTTACTTACCATGTGATGATGTACCCTCCTAACGGGTCGACGAACTCCCCTTCGAGCCTGTAGAAAGCCCTCTCTTCGGAGGCCCAGGTTAATCTCCTTAACACGTTTCATTGGCGTAAAACCATTCGCCTGCGAACTGGTTACCATGTGGGAATCCGCCAATCGAAGCCCTAAGCCCTTCGGGGTATTCCTATCGAAGGGACTAGCACGAAGGACCATTCTGACCTGGTCAAACCCACGTCTCCTCTTCCCTTTGGCTTTCCCGCCAAAACAAAGATCGTGGGCTACAAAGCCCTAGCGGTTACCACAAAATCATGGGACGCCCCCATGATCTCCGAACAATGTGCAACCGCCCACTATGCCCTATTTCTCCCCTATAAATAGCATAGTCGGGCATGAACAATGTAAGTTAACTTCACTCTTGTCATTTACAACCTACTCAAACGATTACACATACTTACTCGCACGCCGGAGGTGGTTCGCAGGGTCCAACCGCTGTGCAATCACTTAACGTAGTGTTTCGGTATTTCTTATTTTCAGGTTAAGAACAAGCTTGGCGCAATCTCAACACCCCATTATTCTTTTGATCACCATCGAAGGCTTGGTTGTGCAATTATTTGTTCAATCAGTGGCGCCATCCGTGGGACCGCTACAATTGGTCTCGTTAATTCCGAGCTTATAACCAACCAACCACTTTCACTATTATTCCGGCATGGATCAAGGAAGAGAAGATACTCCCCCACCGGGTTTCTCGACCTTGGCACCAATACCAATCAACGACACTAACAACCTTCCCCCAATAACCGCTTCCACTTTCACAACACGTTCTCACCCAAAAATCACAACTAACAATCATGCTTCGACATCAGCCAATCTAGAACCTGTCATTAGCCCAGCCTTTGTCGAAGCCAACCACGAAGTGTTGGAATCCCTCTTAAGGGCTCGTAGCAGGCAAGTCAGGAATGCTGAGGTGCGAAGGGAGTTGGAATACTCGAGTGATGAGTATGATGAAGAAATGGAAATGGAACCTAGGCCTCCGACCCAAGAACCAACCCTATCGGCCTTAAGAATTGGGTCTCCAGTCGGTCGAAGGCTAAGCAAAAGATCCGTTGGTTTCGAAGGAGTCCCCGAGAGGGCTCCGACAAGAAGGGAAGGGGCGGTTACCGAAGGCTCTAACGGTAGGAGCCAGCGAAGGAAAGAAATGGGGGTGACTTTGCCTCCATTGCTAGCAGCTCATCTTGGAAGGACTGAAGCTGGGGTTCCGTTGCAGCCTTCTCACGCATCAGGCGTAGAAGGAAATCCGCCTACAATTAATATGGGAGGAAATCTTCCTCCCAATGGTATGTACCCCTCGTTCCAAACTCAGTCTTATCCTCAAATTTATATCCTCCAGTAAATGGACAGCCTAATAACCCAAGCTTTCCCCAAACTTATGGGAGCCTGCCCTTCGGGCATCCTATGGCGTACCCTCAGTACGCCATGGGAAACGGTTACCCGTTTGCCATAAATGCACCTTATCCGTCCTACCCAAGCCAAACTCCTATGGGAATGTCCCCAAACAACAACCCATATAATACTGTTCCCCTGTATGCACCACCTTATAACTGTCTATACTCAGACCCTATGGGTTCAGCTACACCCTTCGTTAGGTGGATCGAAGATTACCCATTGCCTGATGGGTTGAAAATGCCTTCGCACGTTGGGACTTATGATGGGAAGGGGGATCCGGACAATTTCTTACATTTGTTCGAAGGGGCCATCAAAATGCAAAAATGGGTTATGCCAGTGGCCTGTCATATGTTTACGTACACCCTACGGGATTCTGCTCGTATCTGGTGGAATGGGCAAAAGCCCGGCAACATCGTCAATCTTGATGATCTTAAGGCTAAGTTCCGGTCACACTTCAGTCAGCAAAAGAAGTTCATGAGGACTCATTTAACGGTGCACAACATCAAACAAAAAGATAATGAAAGCACAAGGGCCTTCGTTACTAGGTACACCGATGAGACTTTGCAGATTTTAGGTCTTCATGAAGATCAGCGTATTTCGGGTTTCGTACATGGTCTTCGAAATCGGAGTTTGGTGGAATTCTTGTCCACTGACCTTCCGACAACTTACAAAGGGTTAACGGAAAAGACATATACTTGGATCGAAGCAAAAGAGGTGTCCACTAATGGGGCTCCGGTAGACAGAGATGGCAACAACAAGTTTTCGAAGCATTCTTCGTGGGAAGGGTCCAAAAACAAGAAAAAGAACAGAGATAGGTTTTCTCCGTACAACAAAGGCCCCAACCATGGTTTGCTAAGCAGTCTAACGAAGTCTCCAAAGGAAATACTTGCTACGGAGAGGGCTGCCAAGGCTTTCGAAGCACCCCCTCGTATGACAAGTAAGGGCAAAAACAGGGATACCAGCAAGTACTGTCACTTCCACGAAAATTAAGGTCACGATACAAACAGTTGTAGAGAACTGAAGAAACAGATAGAGGAAGCTGTGAAGTCCAGGAAATTGGCACATTTGGTAAAGGGTATAAAGAAGGGAAAGGAAGAGATGACCGACACTCAATTGGCTAAAGATACTTCTCCTCTCGAAGCCCCAATACTCATGGTCCGTTGGGGTGAAACCAGCTTGAAGAGAAAGGTAACGGAGGGTAACGAAGTAGGGGAGGTAACTTTTCCTCCTCTTGCAGGCCAAGTCCCTTCAAATGATCCGGTAGTCATCAAAGTCCTCATTTCCAACCGGGAAGTAAATAGAGCCTATATGGACTGTGGGAGCTCCTGCGAAGTCATATATGAGCATTGTTTCCTTAAGCTTAATCCTTCGATCAGGTCGCAGCGGATTGATTCGAAAATACCCTTGGTAGGGTTTTCTGGTGAACATTCGTGGCCTCTGGGAGAAGTTCCGTTGGAAATAACGATTGGAGAAGGCAAGCTCGCAAGGACAGAAACCCTCATGTTCGCTATCGTAAGGTCCAACTCTCCTTACAACTTGCTGATAGGAAGGACCGCCATGCAAAAGATGGGTATCGTAGTCTCCACTATACACGCAGCGGTAAAATTCCATACACCTTATGGGATAGGCACCGTATTCTCCACTTACAACCAAGGACAGACGGGAGATAACAACAAAAAGATTAGAGAAACTTCGGAGGAGCCTCTGAAGGCCATTTTAAGTTGTACAGATGCCGAAGAACGTATCATGGTGAATGAGCTCTATCCGGAGCAAACGGTGGTAATCGGAAAGCAACTCCCTGCTAACTTCAAAGCGGACTTGGAGAAGCTACTCAAAGCCAACAAAGACGTATTCGCATGGACCTACTCAGATATGACCGGGGTTCCCAGGACTCTTATGATTGACGGCAAGCCCTTCGGTACAGAGCATAAGCTTAACAAGTTCAAGCACATCGAACCAATTAAGCAAAAGCGACGAAGCCTGGCACCAGAAAGAAACGCAGCTGCTTGTAAAGAGGTGGATGAACTTGTGCAAGCAGGAATTCTCAGAGAAGTGAAATACCAAACTTGGGTCGCTAATCCAGTTATGGTAAAGAAAAGCGACGGAGGGTGGCGCATGTGTGTCGACTTTACCGACATCAACAAAGCCTGCCCAAAGGATTGCTATCCTCTACCAGAAATTGATTAGAAGGTCGAATCCCTCTCGGGGTTCCGTTTGAAATGCTTTTTGGATGCCTACAAAGGATATCACAAAATACAAATGGCAAAGGAGGACGAGGAGAAGACAACCTTCTACACAGGAAAGGGTGTCTATTGCTACAAGAAGATGCCCTTCGGCCTAAAGAACGCGGGGGCTACTTATCAGCGTTTAGTAGACAAGGCCTTCCATAAGAAAATTGGAAGGAACTTGGAAGCCTACGTTGATGACATGGTAATAAAAAGCAGAACCGAAGAGGACCTCCTCTCCGACATTCAAGAGACCTTCGATCAATTACGGGCTATCAACATGAAGCTTAATCCCAAGAAGTGTTCCTTTGGCATGGAGGAAGGGAAGTTCTTGGGGCATTTGATAATGAAACAAGGGATTAAAGCTAACCCTTCGAAGGTTAAAGCCATCATTGATCTTGAAGCTCCGAAGTCACTCAAAGAAGTTCAAAGCCTCAATGGGAAGCTTGCGGCACTTAGCAGGTTCCTATCAAAAGGGGCAGATCGGTCTTTACCATTTTTCAAAACACTCAAGGGGTGTACAGATAAAAAGACTTTCCAATGGAGCTGTGAGGCGGAAGCAGCCTTCGAAAAGCTAAAGGAATTTATGGAAATCTTACCGACACTTACGACCCCAATCAAAGGCGATGTGTTGTTCATGTATATTGCGGCATCATTCGAAAGCATCAGCGCGGTGCTCTTAGCCGAAAGAGAAAAGAAGCAAGTCCCTATATACTTCGTTAGTAGGGTCCTACAAGGAGCTGAACTAAACTATCCGGAGTTGGAAAAGCTAATCCTAGCTTTGGTTTATGCTGCAAGACGCCTTCGAAGATACTTTCAAGCTCATCCTATCACGGTATTGATTGAAAAGCCTATTAGGCAGATACTGTCGAAGCCTGAGAAATCAGGAAGGGTAGCTAAATGGGCTATCGAATTGGGAGAACATGAGATAGAGTACACGGGTTGAAACTCCGTCAAAGGTCAGATACTTGCAGACTTTCTCGCTGAAACACCCTCCAGACCTAGCCAACATAAAGAAATTCCTAAGGAGAAATCCCAAGAAACAAAGGAAGGGTGGAAACTGTACACAGACGGAGCATCAAGTTCTGATGGTTCAGGAGCAGGTTTAATGCTAGTTAGTCCGGAAGGAAGGGAATACACTTACGCATTGCGTTTTGAGTTCGAAGCTACCAACAATGAAACTGAGTATGAAGCTTTGTTAGCCGGTCTTCGACTTGCAAAAGACATGGAGGTTCGTAACCTCTCCGTTTTTGTAGACTCGCAGTTAGTCGCCAACCAAATTAAAGGCTCCTACGAAGCAAGGCAACCCACCATCAAGCAATATTTGGAAAAAGCTAAAGAACTCCTTCAGGGCTTCGAAACATATGATATAGCACATGTTCGCAGAAATCAAAACAAGAAAGCAGACGCCCTAAGCAAGTTGGCTTCGATGGCATTTGCTCATCTAACGAAAGAAGTTTTGGTAGAAGTATTGACTGATAGGTCAATTAAACGAGGCGAAGTTTCCGACGTCATACTCGATGAAGGCACCAATTGGATGACTCCGATCAGGGAGTATTTGATCAGTGGTATTTTTCCGGAGGATCCTAAACTTGCTCGAAAGGTGAGGATCAAAGCTCCCCAATATAGACTTATTGGGGATAACCTGTACAGGAGATCCTTCTTATCACCATGGCTTCGTTGTGTGGGACCAAAACAGGCTTCGAACATCATCTATGAGGTTCACGAAGGATCTTGCGGGTTGCACGCAGGCCCTCGCTCAGTTGTATCAAAAATAATGAAACTTGGGTATTATTGGCCATCCATGCATAGAGATGCAATAGAGATAATACAAAAGTGCGAAGCATGTCAGATCCACTCCAAAGTCCTGAGAATGCCTAAGCAAGACATGACCTCCGTTACGTCAGCATGGCCTTTCTGTCAATGGGGAATTGACATAGTCGGACCCCTACCAGTTGCTCCAGGAGGGGTAAAGTTCTTGGTCGTAGCTGTAGACTACTTTACCAAATGGGTTGAAGCAAAGCCCTTGGCATCAGTAACAGGAAGGCATATGGAGAAATTCGTGTGGGAACACATAATCTGTCATTTTGGTGTCCCTCACATTATCATCTCCGACAATGGAAAGCAGTTCGCCGAAGGGGTGTTCCCAACCTTCTGCGAAGGCCTGAAGATCAAACAGTCATTCACTTCCGTTTATCATCCCCAAGGTAATGGACAAGTAGAAGTCACAAACCGGGATATTATCGAGGGAATTGAGAAGAGGTTAGGACGAAGCCATCATGGGTGGGTAGACGAATTACCCCAAGTTCTGTGGGCACATAGGACGCACCCCAAGTCAAGCCACGGGGAGACTCCTTTTAGCCTTACTTATGGAACGGAGGCTGTTATACCCTCCGAAATAAGCATTGAAACGGAACGTATTGTGAACTTTGAAGAAAAGACAAATGAAGAAAGGCTTCGAGAAATAGCTTCAATCAGGGAGGCTACCCACAAACAGAAGATTGAAAAGTACTATAACAACCGAGTTCGACCCTCCACGTTCAAGCCAGGTGAATATGTCCTTCGTTTGAACAGTGCAAGCAAGGCCGAATACGAAGGAAAACTAGGGCCAACATGGGAAGGACCCTACGTTATATCGGAAGCCTACGGCAACGGTGCATACAAGCTCGCAACGCTTAAAGGAGAGGTCATGGATAGAACTTGGAACGGTACTAACCTTCGTAAGTTTTACATCTAAAACTTACTACAAAAAAAAAACACTCAGTTTGTTTTTACAATTTCATGTAACGCATTCTTCTCATCTGGGGAAAGAAGCATTAATGGCAGGTGTCTTAGTATTCATTTCTTAAAATGATGTAATCCTCCCTACCCAATTAATGATATAACGCATTTCCCTCAAATCTCTTGTTTCGTTCTTTACAAAAAAGATTTGTCCAGCCAAGTAGTATAAAAGTTTCAATGTCGAAGGATGTAGCAAGGCACATGCCTTGTATATAAATAACATCCGTTATAATTCACATTAACTTTCCTATGAAGTCTTAGGGTATTAAAATCCCTTTGCAACTTAAGGATAAAGATGGAGTGGGTCGCGACCCTCTGTCGCAGTCAAATTATACGATTGCTTAAAATCTTGGTCCAAAATACACACAATAAGGTTATAACCTTAGGTTGTATGTGTATGTTCTTGAAATGAGCGTAAGAGAAGATAAACATGACAATAAAAGTGGGACATATCCCACTAAATTAGCATTAATAAAGACTACGTACAGTCTTAGTCATCATAATCACAAAAAGGACAATTGCCTAAAAGTTATGGGTCGAAGCCCAGCAGCACGAAAGATAAATTGTTCAAACAGGAACAAAGATAAATTGTCTCAAACAAACAACATGTTGGAAAATCATTTCAAGGTTGAGCAGAGGTGGATTTCTTTGTTGAGGACGAAGGCTGGATCTTCATAGGCTTCTTCGCCAGAAGTTCCTCTATTGAAGCCAATGGATCTCTGGTTACCTCAGCTAGGAAAGGGAACTCTGTTGATGTAAACACATTGCCAGCCTCATCAAATTCTTTCTCAGATTCAGGGCGATAGTATGGTATCTCTGACAAAACCACAGGCTTCCTTGACTGAGCAACTTCTTCTAAAGTGGAACAGGTACCATAAAAGATGGCTGCGTTCACCAGTTTCCCAATAGCTTCCCCCACCTCATCACTACGATGCAACTCCATCGCCACATGAGGAACAACCTTCACAACTACCTCAGCTCGGTCTTTCTTCAAGCTTCGACACTTGAACTTCAGACTATCGACCTCCTTGCAAAGCTTGGCCTCCTGCTCAATCAGCCTAGACTTTTCGGCTTCAAGACTTGCACATTTGGACTCAAGCATCTCAATTTGGGCTCTATAGATGGACACCTTCGACTCCTCAACCTTCAACCTATCACACCTTGCTTGGGATTCCTTCAATTTCCCTTCGAGCCTATCAATCTTGGCTCGCATATCTTGAACAAAAGGATTCTTCTTAAAGTTCTCCATCACTTCTTTGCACTTAGCCTCCAATTCATCATATTCATGATCCCTAGTTTTTTGTTTGGCTAAGATAGCATCCATTTTAACTCTCACATTCAACACCGTTTGCACCAACTCCCTTGTCCTTGAATTCAAATGATTATCCAAAACAGCCTGTCTAGCATAACTTTTAGAATGAAAGTTGCAAAGCTCTTCCATAGACATGTTATCCAAGATGTCCTTCCATTTAGTAGGTGTCATTTTCTCAACCAAGTGGCAGCACGCAGTTGAATTGGGTAGTTCGTTAACATCGGGAAGACCTGCGAAAGACAGAGGCACAAGTTATATTAAGAAGGGTACTTTTTACGCATGCATGATAACTTACGAGGAGTATCATCCTCAGAAATTGTCAGAGGAGTAGGTATAAAGGTTTTCGAATGAGAGCCTTTGGGCTTCACCATTCTTGTTGGAGGAGTAGGAAGGGATAATTTCCTCTTCGGAGGAGTCTTCACAGACATAGCAAATTTTGCTTTCTTACTTTTCTTCCTATTTGAAAGACCGGAGGACCTTCCGAGCCTTGTTTGGAATTCCTTGATGAGGGGATCATCGGAGTCTGCTACAGTCTCCACAAAATGCGGAGTCTCATCATTATTTATTGATGTCGACGGAGAACCTACTTCATGGATCACATTATTTGGCTCTTTGGGGACAAAACTAAGCTCCCTAGTACCACGGGCTACAACGAAGTTTCTGAAGGTCATCCCTACAGAAAAAAGGAATGAGATAAATACCATCAGATAAGTCATTAATTTATTTGAATAAGTACATACATACTTTTCCCATTGCAGATTATCTCAGGCTCCAAGGGAGAACCTTCCCAATGATCTATAATGCCCGCCAGAAATAATATTGGCTCAGGAAACGTTTGCACATCAAATGGATGACGTTCAAGACGTTGATAGAGGGGATAGCTTCTTACGAAGTGCGGCAAAGGATCATCAAAGCATTTTTTGTCAAAACGATTGTCTTTATCCAGTAACGCTGGATAATTGGGAGGTATAATCGTATCTTGCACGTAGAAAAACAGACCTTTCCATTTTCTTATATTGGCAAAGGGTTTTGTTATTAAACAAGGGACATCAGGTTCACTTCTTTTCCCTAAGGTTAACCAATCACCACCAGGGCAAAGGTTGATAAAGCCTCTAAGCACGTTAAGCGTGGGCTCATAACCATAAGCTTTACATACTACAATGTAGGTGGTTAGCTTGGCTAAGCCAAAGGGGTTCAACCTGGAAATGAAGTGTGATTAGTAATTACACTAATCTAGTGATGAAATGTCAAGTAGTGTGTCATATGCCTAGCTTTCAACAAAGGTAGTCTAGTCTTCAAAGTTTTAAGGGGAACACCTCAGGCTCAAGTATGCTTTTTTAAAACAACCTTTGTTGGTAGAAATACTAAGCATGTAGTGTCATTAAAATCTAACATAGTAGGCACTATAACAAAGAAACGAAATTCATTTTTCATCATGACTCAAACATTTGTCAAAGACTATTATGACAAACTCAACTTGTCGAGAAATGTACAATGATTGCTCAAAGATCATGCGTGACAAGTTTGAAATGAGTAATGATGAGTGAATCAAGTTTCTTCCCTAGCTCGTATATAATACTACTCAAAGAAAGTATCCTCATAAACCTAAGTATACTATATATGTATAAGATACTTAGCTTAGAAAAATCTTAATTCATTTTAACGCCCATATCCGCAAAAACGAATCTCACAAGAGACGATGAAGGTGAGTGCGCGGATAGTACTAGGTTAGGGGCATGATAGGTAATTTAATTTACCTGACGGCAAGTAGGCCCGACATCATGTCTAGTGTCTGGCTCTGTGCCCGCTTGTAAGAAGGATCTCAAAACTTCTTAACTTAAAGCGTTTGATGTATCTTCCGATGCATTAATGGCACTACACACTTGAGATTATGATATCTTGAGGAGATTGGTGTAGAAACTGTTGTCTATACCAACTCTGATAATGCGGGAGATAATGTGGATTGATAAAGAGAGAGTGATGTTTGTACCCTCACAGGTTGTTGTCAAACTTCTTGGTTCTCCAAGAAAGAAACCACTCTTGCTATCTCCACTAACGAAGCCTAATACGTAAGCGCCGGAAAGGCATGACAACAAGCACTATCGATGAGACAACCTCTAATCAAATGAGACGTCCATCTCAACAACTCTCTTGTAAAGAGTGATAGCCGAGGTGCAAATAGACTTGACCGAGAACCCCGTGGATTGCTCATTGATGATGTACCCTCCGAACGGGTCGAAGGACTCCCCTTCGAACCTGTGCAAAGCCCTCTCTTCGGAGGCCCAAGTTAATCTCTTAACACATTTCATTGTCGTAAAACCATTCATCTATGAAGTGGTTACCATGTGGGAATCCGTTAATCGAAGCCTTAAGCCCTTCGGGGTATCTCCTACGAAGGAACTAAAATGGAGAGCTACCTTGACCTGGTGATACCCACGTCTCCTCTTCCTTTAGGCTTTCCCGCCAAAACAGAGATCATGGGTTACAAAGCCCTAGCGGTTACCAAAAATCATGGGACGCCCCATGATCTCCGAACAAAGTGCAACCGCCCTCTAAAGCCTATTTCTCCCCTATAAATAGAATTAGACGGGCCATAACCATGGTATGTTAACTGAATCTCAACCGTATTCTCTCAACTTACCTCAAACTTACCATTACACACACTTACTCGCACGCCGGAGGTGGTTCGCAGGGTCCTTCCCCTGCGCAATCACTTAACATAGTGTTTTAGTATTTCTTATTTCAGGTTAAAGACAAGATTGGCGCAATCTCAACACCCCATAAATCCTTTGATCAACATCGAAGGCCTGGTCGTGCAATTTATTGTACAATCAGTGGCGCCATCCGTGGGACCGCTACAATTGGTCTCGTTATTTCTAAGCTTATAACCAATCAACTACTTTCACTATTATTCCGGCATGGATCAAGGGAGAGAAGATACTCCCCTGCCGGGTTTCTCGACCTTGGCGCCAACACCAATCAATGACTCCAACAAGCTTCCCCCAATAACCGCCTCCACATTCACAACACGTTCTCACCCAGAAACAACACCCAACCATCATGCTTCGACATCAGCCAATCCGGAGCCCATTATTAGCCCAGCCTTTGTCGAAGCCAACCACGAAGTGTTGGAATCTCTCTTAAGGGCTCACAAAAGGCAAGTTAGGAATGCCGAGATGCGAAGGGAGTTGGAATACTCAAGTGACGAGTATGATGAAGAAATGGAGATAGAGCCTAGGCCTCCGGCTCATGGACCAACACTCTCAACCCTAAGGATTGGGTCACCAGCTGGTCGAAGGCTAGGCCGAAGGTCCATCGGGTTCGAAGGAGTCCCAGAGGGGGCTCCGACAAGAAGAGAAGGGGTGGTTACGGAAGGCTCCAATGGTATGAGCCAGCGAAGGGAAGAAGTAGGGGTGAATCTACCTCCGTTATTTGCAGCTCATCTTGGAAGGACTGAGGCTGGGGTTCCGTTGCAGCCTTCTCACGTATCAGGCGTAGAAGGCAATCCATCTACAATTAATATGGGAGGAAATCGTCCTCCCAATGGTATGTACCCCTCGTTTCAAACTCAGTCTTATCCTCAAAGTTTATATCCTCCAGTAAATAGGAAACCTAATAGCCCAAGTCTCCCTCAACCTTATGGGAATATGCCCTTTGGGCATCCTATGGCGTACCCTCCGTATGCCATGGGAAACGGTTATCTGTTCGCCATGAACACACCTTATCAATCCTACCCAAGCCAAACTCCTATGGAAATGCCCCCAAACAACAATCCTTACAATACTTTCCCTATGTATGCACCACCTTATAATTGTCTATACTAGGACCCCATGGGTTCGGCTCTACCCTTCGTTAGGTGGATAGAAGATTACCCTTTGCCTGATGGGTTGAAAATGCCTTTGCATATTGGGACTTATGATGGGAAGAGGGATCCGGACAATTTCTTACATTTGTTCGAAGGGGCTATTAAGATGCAAAAGTGGGTTATCCCTGTGACCTGTCACATGTTTTCTTATACCCTGCGAGACTCTGCCCGTATTTGATGGAATGGGCAAAAGCCTGGCAGCATTGTCAATCTTGATGATCTCAAGGCTAAGTTTCGATCACACTTCAGTCAGCAAAAGAAGTTTACTAGGACCCATCTGACGGTGCACAACATCAAGCAAATAGAAAACGAGAGCACAAGGGCTTTCGTTACTAGGTACACCAATGAAACTTTACAGATCTTGGGTCTTCATGAAGATCAGCGCATTTCGGGTTTCGTACATGGTCTTCGAAATCAGAGTTTGGCGGAATTCTTATCCACCGACCTCCCGACAACTTACAAGAGGTTAATGGAAAAGACGTATACTTGGATTAAAGCAAAAGAAGTATCTACTAATGGTGCTCCAGTTGACAGAGACAACAACAAGAAGTTCTCAAAGCATTCTGTGTGGGAAGGATCCAAGAACAAGAACAAAGGCATAGATAGGTTTTCTCCGTATAAAGGTCCTAATCATGGTTTGCTGGGAAGTTTAACTAAGTCTCTGAAAGAAATACTTGCTACAGAGAGGGCTGCTAAGGCCTTCGAAGCACCCCCTCGCATGACAAGCAAGGGTAAAAACAGGGATACAAGCAAGTATTGTCATTTTCGTGAAGATTATGGCCATGATACAAACAGTTGCAGGGAGCTAAAGAAACAGATAGAAGAGGCTGTAAAGTCCGGGCAATTGGCACATCTGGTGATGGGTATAAAGAAGGGAAAGGAAAAAATGTCCGACACTCAATTGGCTAAAGATACTACTCCTCTAGAAGCCCTGATACTCATGGTTCGTTGGGGCGAAGCCGGCTTTAAAAGAAAGGTAACGGAGCAGGGGGTAAGCAAAGTAGGGGAGGTAACATTTCCTCCTATTATAGGCCAAGTCCCTTCGAATGATCCAGTGGTTATCAAAGTTCTAGTCTTCAACCGAGAAGTTAACAGAGCCTATATGGACTGCGGAAGCTCCTGCGAAATCATATACGAGCATTGTTTTCTTAAGCTCAAGCCCTCGATCAGATCGCAACGGGTTGATTCGAAGATACCTTTGGTAGGGTTCTCCGGCGAGCATTCTTGGCCTCTGGGAGAAGTGCCATTGTACATTACAATAGGAGAAGGCAAGCTCGCAAGGACAGAAACCCTCACATTTGCTATCGTAAGGTCCGATTCTCCTTACAACCTATTGATAGGAAGGACCGCCATGCAAAAGATGGGTATCGTAGTCTCCACCATACATGCAGCGGTCAAATTCCATACACCTTATGGGATAGGAACCGTGTGTTCTCCAGTTACAATCAGGGGAAGACCGGAGATATTGGCAAAAAGATCAAGGAAAGTCCCGAAGAGCCTCCGAAGGCCATTCTAAGTTGTACAGATGCCGAAGAACGTATTGTGGTAAATGAACTCTATCCAGAGCAAACGGTGGTAATCGGAAAACAACTCCCTGCTAACTTTAAAGCAGACTTGGAGAAGCTACTCAAAGCCAACAAAGACGTCTTCGCATGGACATACTCAGATATGACGGGGGTTCCTCGGACTCTTATGATTGATGGCAAGCCCTTCGGCACAGAACACAAGCTTAATGAGTTCAAGCACATTGAACCAATTAAGCAGAAGCGACGAAGTCTGGCACCTGAAAGGAATGCAGCCGCTTGAAAAGAGGTGGATGAACTTGTACGAGAAGGAATTCTCAGGGAAGTGAAATACCAAACCTGGGTAGCCAATCTAGTTATGGTAAAGAAGAGTGACGGAGGATGGCGAATGTGTGTTGACTTCACCGACATCAACAAAGCTTGCCCGAAGGACTGCTACCCTCTGCCAGAAATTGATTGGAAGGTCGAATCCCTCTCGGGCTTCCGTTTGAAATGTTTTCTTGATGCCTACAAGGGGTATCACCAAATACAAATGGCGGAGGAAGATGAGGAGAAGACAGCCTTCTACAGAGGAAAGGGTGTCTATTGCTACAAGAAAATGCCTTTTGGTCTAAAGAAAGCAGGGGCAACTTATCAACGTTTGGCAGACAAAGCCTTCCACAAGCAAATAGGAAGGAAATTGGAAGCCTACGTTGATGACATGGTAATAAAAAGTAGGACTGAGGAAGACCTACTCTCCGACATTCAAGAAACTTTCGATCAATTAAGGGCAATCAACATGAAGCTTAAAATTTGTTTAAGTAGCATTGCTTCCGCATTGCTTTGATTTGTGCCTTGCTTTTGGTTAGATCCGGTTGATGCCACTTTTGGAAAGTGAAAGCTTATGCTTTGCACCACCTAAAATTTGAACCTAATTAAATCTTGAAGGCATTGAGAATTTCATAATAATTGCCTGGCACTATTTGATCCTTGTCTTCAGATTCCGACTCCGACCACTGATCCTTTTGTTAATCATTTTGATGCCTCTTCGGGCATTACGAGAATCTCCATGACGATGACATACTTGATACATTCTATTATTGTCTCTTGCTTTTGATAAGCATCTATGAATCTTTCGACGCTATTTGATTTCGTCTTACCCATCCCTGTCCCTATAAGGAGCCCTGTGGTGTTTAACCACGAGTATATAAATGTTTCCCTCTCACTGTTGAACGATAAGATTTGCATTGTTGAACCGTCCTTCTTTGGATAGTTAACCTTGATTTTATTCTAATAAGAGATTAGTTGATTGAACATTCAAAATATTGACAACTACCCTTCTATGTCTCATCTTTGGCGTTTGAAACAATTTTGAACTCCTTACTACGATTACCGATTGTTAAACCCTTTGCTATCACTATGGCTCTGGAGACTCGTGTGTTACGTTCGCGGTTATGAAGTTTTCCTAGAACCCATTTCGTACACCAATGAATGAACCTTATATTGAGCGTTATTTTGGCACCCTGAATTTCTTGAATATGATTCCTGGTTGAACCACCAAGTTTTCCACCGGTGTGTGAAGTAAGATTTGGCATGATATCGGAATATTGTCTAGTCACTAAGCGAAGGTGTCTTTCTGATGTGTCCGAGATCATACCAGTTGATTTGAGCAACCGGGAAGAGCAGCAACCGAGGATCAAGAAGTGAGTTTGCTTCAGTGTATCTTCTAGGCGTGTTTTAGTTTCGTTCGCAATAAAGAAGGATGGCGACTGGAGATAGCTGATCCGTAATACGGTTAGGAGCCAATACTCATCCACCCGGAAACGACTATGTATTTGTTTAATTTCGGAGCACGAAGTTTCCTTCTGATGAATTGAAGTTATTCTTGAAATCACTTCCGTATTAGTATCGACTGCTATGACAGTTAGTGACGCTAATGGTATTAGCTAAAACTGTTACTGTTTCGTGAATTTGATAAATAGTGTTTTCTCGTGAGTACTTGGGCAAATGGTCATTGTATGACTTAATAGTATGTTCGGAAACGAGGAAGAGCATAAAAATCATCTTTGCACTTTGCTAGGAAATTCGACGATCGTTTGTGCATTCTGAGAGATTGATATTTGTAAATAAAACGATGTCCTTATTTGAGGACACCTCTTTAAATCCCGCAAGTTTTGAAAACTATCACCAATTGGTCAAGACCGATAGCAGAGCGGAGAACTGAAACCTTTTGAACCTTGCAGAAGAATTATGGAAGATGTTTGCAACTGATGATACTATGGAGAAATTTCGTGAACAGAGAGAAACAGCTTAGTTGGATTGAGAATGGAGTTTTGGAAAAAGCTGAAATAGAGATTAGCTTCCATATCTTCGGGCGGAACGAATTTTGGGGCATTCCAGAAAGAGACTCGATTATACTCTCGTACATCACAGAAGGTTTTGCGTATGCATCAAGACAACTAGAAGCGCGTCAGAAGAAGTATTTCACTGCCTGACCTGGAGTTGACAACAATGGCAGCTACCCTGAATAGTGAAGACATTCCTTACAAGGCAGAAGTGTTGGCGATGCAGAAGAAGAAATTCCAGTCAAGATGGCGAACCTGGAGCTGATGAAGACATGCAGTCTCACTTCCCTATTCATCTTGGTTGTACTAAGATGAATTAAGAGCGGAAGCAGACTGGATGATGAAGAGATTTAAAGAGCATGCTAGAAATTCACATTACTCCATCACATTCCAAGAAGAACTGCAGGAGGCTCGACAAACCAAACACAAGTTCCCAATTTTGATTTCACTTCCCGATTGATGGACAGACGAAGAAAGATTAACCGGACTGAGGAGTTTGGACGTGTTGAATGAACGGATTTTTGAAACAGACCCTTTACGTTTGGAAGAATTGATTCTATGAAGGCCGAAGTTCTTGGCGCCTAACTTTCATTTCCGTTGACCCTCTTAAGTTTCGTTATATTGTAATAAGATCCTCTTATGATTTAAGTTTCCCCTAGAAGCATTTCAGTTTCGTGTTCATCTTTTCTTTGAATGTTCGGTGATGACTTTGTTTTGAGAGATTTTGACGCATCGTGGAGGATATGATGCTTGTGACGGCGTACCTCACTTCTGCTAAGCAATCTGGAGCTTTGACACTCTTACGAATAGTTTCGTTTTCCCTCTTGACTATGGCATTCGATTTTGGTTGACCTCTGAGACTGTAGAAGTACTAGGTGGATTAAGATAGGTGGTTTTGATTTCGACTTTGAGATAAAGTATGACCATCATGAGGGCATATTTATATGATGCCAGTATTATGACGTCTGGCCAACGTGATAATACTTACATCCTATAACGTGCACTTGTTGTGGGCATAGGAGATCTTGGGGAGTACCAAAGAAGTTTATAATTTGATCTCCATTGGACTATCCGTGAATAGTGAGACGTTAGGTTCATTCTACCTATGCGTATACTTTACTTTCATTCATTAGATATCTGGATGAGTTTGGACTCTCGTTTTGCATTTTGTTGACCTCAGTTATATATCTTGAAAACTCTTTGTAGAGCTCTCTACTGTTGACACAGTCAATTTGACTTGAAATCTTGTTCGTATTCCATATGAACTTCCTGAAGATTCACCTATCGTCCATTTTATGTTGCGTGGACCTTTTGATCAGAAATCAACTTATTTTGTCTCCTTCTGAGAAATTTGAACCCACCTCATTCTGATTTGAGTCATGAGAAACTTTTTGGCCTGAAAATCTTTTGGAAGAACCTCCTCGGGCGTGAGAAATGCTGAGATAATCTTTTGTGACTTTCTACGACTTCGTTTAACTTAGCGACTTCAAATTTCGAGGACGAAAATTTTATTTTAGAGGGGAAGAAGTTGTAATACCCAAAAATCTAAAACATGTTAAAAGACCAAATTGCCCTTATAATCTTAAAATTTGATTAATAAGTTTATAAAGCACCAAATTAATCCCGAACCTTTGGAAATGAACGAGATGTGAAGCCAAATAATTTTTCTTTCTACATTTTGACATTTTGCAAAGTACAAAAAATTATATAAGCACACAATATTTACTTGGGCCGATTATATACATTATTATGTATTATTATTATTATTATTATTAATTCTTTAAATCAAATTAAATCAAGAGATAAGCACAAATAAAGTGGAGATCCTTACAAATCAGTATTTTGATCTCTTATACTTTGATTGGGCCAAGATTTATGCCATCCCTCCCCCTCCACACGGTTTTTATTTAATTTTCCATTTTATCCCATCGAAAAACCCAAAAAATAACAAACAAAAATTCCTCTCTTCACCATCCGATTTTTCTGGAGGTCTTGGCTATTTTTCTGGTGATCATCAAGGGCTAAGGAAGGTGGGTAAAATAATCTTAGGGTCGTGGAGTTGCTAGTTTGACCGTGGGGTAATTTCTTGTGTCGAATTTTCATCCGATAGGTAAATAATCACCACGCATTATTATTTTGTTCTAAAATTCATATGGCATTTTTCTGGTGTTTCTTACATCATATATAACTCATATAAAATACTGGATTCGAATCATGCATGCTTATTTGGTCATACGAAAATTAATGAGTTTTAATCCCTAAAAACATAAATAACCTCTAAATAATTCATGCGATTTTTCTGGATCTAAAACATACTTTTCCTAGGTTCTAAACGTGCCATCTAACATCATAAAAATGGTCCTTACATTTGTTGAGGCTTAGATCATGTTTTGGTTAATTTTGTTATAACCGGATTTAAAGGAAAATAAAGAAAACATGGAAAATAAATCGAATTAAGCTAGGGTTAGGGGTTTATGAATAGATCTGGTCATTAATTATGTTTTAAGGTCCTAATAATGATGGGGCAATGATTGGGAAATTTATATTAGGGTTTATGATGGTTTTGTGATTTAACGATTTGAAATTTAAAATCATAGGGGTGTGTTTTGCCAACTTTGAAACTTTTGGGCTATTTTTGTAATGTTAATTAGGTCTGTGGGAATGTAGGAAAAATATAACATGAGGGTCCTATGTGTAAATATTGCATGAAAAGTATTTAATTGTAATTATAAGGGTCAAATTGTATTTAATTTAAATTGAGGGACTAAAAGTGTAAATTCTGGAAACTTGAGGTTGTTTCGTATAAGATATGAGATAAAAGGCTTAATGTGTATTTTTGGATATTTACAGGCTTAATGTGTAATTATGAATATTAAAAGGATTAAATGGCAATTTAATTAATTATAAGGTTGTTTTGTAATTTGTATAATTAAAGTGTTTAAATTGTATTTATGGTAAACTTGTGGAATAAAATGTATAACTTGTGATATTTTTAGTTTAAACCTTTAACTTTGGTATAATTATATTTAAAACCCTAATTATGGAAATTTGCTAATTAAGGAAACGTGCTAAGAATAGAAAGTTACTAATTATGGAAAGTTGCTATTTTTGGAAAGTTACCTGAAAAGGAAAGTTACTAAAAATGAAAAGCCGACTAAAATAAGTAATCTGAATTAAATAAGTTTTTAATAAGACAGTCGTGAATTCGTGTAGATTTGCCGAAGATGGAGTTTGCTTCCGACCTTGGTATTTTCTGTTATGTTTTCACTTGCGGTATAAGGTACAGATATTCTACCCTTTCTCAGTAAGGGTGTTTTCCCTCTCATGACTCATTGATCTTGATTCGTTTTAAGATTCCCTAAGCCATTGCTATGTTCCCCCTACACTTTGGTTCGTTTGTTTGATTCGTTTTGACTTTGATGTTCGATATGACCCTTTTGCTTTGAGTCTCTATAATGATCCATTTGATATTCGTTCGTTACCTTGTTATATATTAGTATTCGAATCACATTCGAGGGTTCATTTGATTTTGGTAAATAAATGTGAAAACTTTTTTTTAATTATGACCGGGAAATGTTTTGAGAGAAATCAATTATTTTAAAAGAATGATTATGAGTGGTGAAATGATACTATTTTTATATGACATTGTTAACTTTTGTGAAAACTAGTTTTAAAGAATATTTTTATGAAAAACCGTTTTGAAAGATTATTTTATGAAAACTACCCTGAAAGATCATTTATTTGAAAATCATGATTAAAGAAATGTTTTAAATGAACTTTTGACAGGATCCTCTAAAATGAACTTTTGCTACGAACATTAATTATGAACCTGTGAAATTCTTTTCTAAACCATTTGATATAGTCCTTATAATCTGAACTTAACTTTGAGATAAAACTTAATTTGATAAACTCTTATTTGAATCTTTGATAGTTATTTCTGGACTGTTTGACATGAACCTTTTGCCATGTACCCTTAAGATATGACTTTTGATTATTTTGATAGTACATCTGACCTTTGACCTACAGTCTGATATCCGAGCCAATCACTAGGCATGAGGGTTTCATGTCCATGTCATTGATGCACCTTTGACATGACTCTAGGGCAGGAGAGTGATGACCTGTTCCGTCCCTTATTTATTATCTGCTATGGCCATTATGATTATGATTATTGATTTGTCTGCGGGGGCGTATGGGTGCATCCTAGATTTGATCTGTTTATGCTTAATAGTTATTTGTTAATCGTTATATTTATCTGGTGACTGGTGGTGTGTGCGATACACGTCTTTCACATATCTGGGAGCTAGCTACTGTCCCGTTATCCTTACCTTATAACTTATTGGTTTCTTTTCTCTTATTCTTATCCATTTATCATCCCTCGACTCTTATTATATCTGCATGACTTTTATATCTTTTACTTTGCACTTTCTCTATTACTGCTTTGTTATCGTTATATCTGTTCACTGGGCTTTTTAAGCTCAGCCGCGTTTCTTTTCCCGCGGCAGGTTTTTAGTTGGAAGCTGGGTATGAGTGGAGAGAACCGTGGACTTAGAAGGCATTAGTAGCTATCAAAGATGACCAGAAGATCCTTTATTTAGACTTAGAAACTTTTGTATTGTAACCTTGTAGTTTTCAGTATTTCATTTGTAACCTTTGAATTCTTGTATTACTTTAAATGTAAGCTTTGTTTGATCTGATATGAAACCATTATTGTGACATCTTTACCCTTGTCGGGTTGGGGTGTTACAATTTATGGTATCAGAGAGACAGGCTGCGACTTGTAATACATTTACCCTTGACCTGTGAAGTTTGGACCATTAGGTTTCCACTGTAGGCGCTCATAAGATAACCTGTAAGAAATTGCTTTAGGATTTCCCTATAGGAACTTTAAGTTTTGACCGGTAAGGAATGGGTAGACTATAAGGCATTTGTTTAAGTAGCATTGCTTCCGCATTGCTTTGATTTGTGCCTTGCTTTTGGTTAGATCCGGTTGATGCCACTTTTGGAAAGTGAAAGCTTATGCTTTGCACCACCTAAAATTTGAACCTAATTAAATCTTGAAGGCATTGAGAATTTCATAATAATTGCCTGGCACTATTTGATCCTTGTCTTCAGATTCCGACTCCGACCACTGATCCTTTTGTTAATCATTTTGATGCCTCTTCGGGCATTACGAGAATCTCCATGACGATGACATACTTGATACATTCTATTATTGTCTCTTGCTTTTGATAAGCATCTATGAATCTTCCGACGCTATTTGATTTCGTCTTACCCATCCCTGTCCCTATAAGGAGCCCTGTGGTGTTTAACCACGAGTATATAAATGCTTCCCTCTCACTGTTGAACGATAAGATTTGCATTGTTGAACCGTCCTTCTTTGGATAGTTAACCTTGATTTTATTCTAATAAGAGATTAGTTGATTGAACATTCAAAATATTGACAACTACCCTTCTATGTCTCATCTTTGGCGTTTGAAACAATTTTGAACTCCTTACTACGATTACCGATTGTTAAACCCTTTGCTATCACTATGGCTCTGGAGACTCGTGTGTTACGTTCGCGGTTATGAAGTTTTCCTAGAACCCATTTCGTACACCAATGAATGAACCTTATATTGAGCGTTATTTTGGCACCCTGAATTTCTTGAATATGATTCCTGGTTGAACCACCAAGTTTTCCACCGGAGTGTGAAGTAAGATTTTGCATGATATCGGAATATTGTCTAGTCACTAAGCGAAGGTGTCTTTCTGATGTGTCCGAGATCATACCAGTTGATTTGAGCAACCGGGAAGAGCAGCAACCGAGGATCAAGAAGTGAGTTTGCTTCAGTGTATCTTCTGGGCGTGTTTTAGTTTCGTTCGCGATAAAGAAGGATGGCGACTGGAGATAGCTGATCCGTAATACGGTTAGGAGCCAATACTCATCCACCCGGAAACGACTATGTATTTGTTTAATTTCGGAGCACGAAGTTTCCTTCTGATGAATTGAAGTTATTCTTGAAATCACTTCCGTATTAGTATCGACTGCTATGACAGTTAGTGACGCTAATGGTATTAGCTAAAACTGTGACTATTTCGTGAATTTGATATATAGTGTTTTCTCGTGAGTACTTGGGCAAATGGTCATTGTATGACTTAATAGTATGTTCGGAAACGAGGAAGAGCATAAAAATCATCTTTGCACTTTGCTAGGAAATTCGACGATCGTTTGTGCATTCTGAGAGATTGATATTTGTAAAGACAACGATGTCCTTATTTGAGGACACCTCTTTAAATCCCGCAAGTTTTGAAAACTATCACCAATTGGTCAAGACCGATAGCAGAGCGGAGAACTGAAACCTTTTGAACCTTGCAGAAGAATTCTGGAAGATGTTTGCAACTGATGATACTATGGAGAAATTTCGTGAACAGAGAGAAACAGCTTAGTTGGATTGAGAATGGAGTTTTGGAAAAAGCTGAAATAGAGATTAGCTTCCATATCTTCGGGCGGAACGAATTTTGGGGCATTCCAGAAAGAGACTCGATTATACTCTCGTACATCACAGAAGGTTTTGCGTATGCATCAAGACAACTAGAAGCGCGTCAGAAGAAGTATTTCACTGCCTGACCTGGAGTTGACAACAATGGCGGCTACCCTGAATAGTGAAGACATTCCTTACAAGGCAGAAGTATTGGCGATGCAGAAGAAGAAATTCCAGTCAAGATGGCGAACCTGGAGCTGATGAAGACATGCAGTTTCACTTCCCTATTCATCTTGGTTGTACTAAGATGAATTAAGAGCGGAAGCAGACTGGATGATGAAGAGATTTAAAGAGCATGCTGGAAATTCACATTACTCCATCACATTCCAAAAAGAACTGCAGGAGGCTCGACGAACCAAACACAAGTTCCCAATTTTGATTTCACTTCCCGATTGATGGACAGACGAAGAAAGATTAACCGGACTGAGGAGTTTGGACGTGTTGAATGAACGGATTTTTGAAACAGACCCTTTACGTTTGGAAGAATTGATTCTATGAAGGCCGAAGTTCTTGGCGCCTAACTTTCATTTCCGTTGACCCTCTTAAGTTTCGTTATATCGTAATAAGATCCTCTTATGATTTAAGTTTCCCCTAGAAGCATTTCAGTTTCGTGTTCATCTTTTCTTTGAATGTTCGGTGATGACTTTGTTTTGAGAGATTTTGACGCATCGTGGAGGATATGATGCTTTTGACGGCGTACCTCACTTCTGCTAAGCAATCTGGAGCTTTGATACTCTTACGAATAGTTTCGTTTTCCCTCTTGACTATGGCATTCGATTTTGGTTGACCTCTGAGACTGTAGAAGTACTAGGTGGATTAAGATAGGTGGTTTTGATTTCGACTTTGAGATAAAGTATGACCATCATGAGGGCATATTTATATGATGCCAGTATTATGACGTCTGGCCAACGTGATAATACTTACATCCTATAACGTGCACTTGTTGTGGGCATAGGAGATCTTGGGGAGTACCAAAGAAGTTTAGAATTTGATCTCCATTGGACTATCCGTGATTAGTGAGACGTTAGGTTCATTCTACCTATGCGTATACTTTACTTTCATTCATTAGATATCTGGATGAGTTTGGACTCTCGTTTTGCATTTTGTTGACCTCAGTTATATATCTTGAAAACTCTTTGTAGAGCTCTCTACTGTTGACACAGTCAATTTGACTTGAAATCTTGTTCGTATTCCATATGAACTTCCTGAAGATTCACCTATCGTCCATTTTATGTTGCGTGGACCTTTTGATTAGAAATCAACTTATTTTGTCTCCTTCTGAGAAATTTGAACCCACCTCATTCTGATTTGAGTCATGAGAAACTATTTGGCCTGAAAATCTTTTGGAAGAACCTCCTCGGGCGTGAGAAATGCTGTGATAATCTTTTGCGACTTTCTACGACTTCGTTTAACTTAGCGACTTCAAATTTCGAGGATGAAAATTTTCTTTTAGAGGGGAAGAAGTTGTAATACCCAAAAATCTAAAACATGTTAAAAGACCAAATTGCCCTTATAATCTTAAAATTTGATTAATAAGTTTATAAAGCACCAAATTAATCCCGAACCTTTGGAAATGAACGAGATGAGAAGCCAAATAATTTTTCTTTCTACATTTTGAGATTTTGCAAAGTACAAAAAATTATATAAAAACACAATATTTACTTGGGCCGATTATATACATTATTATGTATTATTATTATTATTATTATTATTATTATTATTATTATTATTATTATTATTATTATTATTATTATTTGTTGGGAATTAAATATTCTGAAGTTAGAGTATTAGAATTTACTCTAAGTCGAAGGTACTGCTAGTTCATGATCAAGGTACTGCTAGTACATCAAGGTACTGCTAGAGCAAGAAGGTACTGCTAGTTCAAGTAGAAGGTACTGCTAGTTGTCTATGGTACTGCTGATCAGTGAGTCATAGGATAAGATCGAAAAGATATTTATTGTATTTTGGTCAAACATATACGGTAGATAATATCTTACTCCATGTGCTTAGTTAATAAGTTGTATACATAGATACATGTTGTATCTTATGTACTGACACAATAAAGCATAAGTTAACCAAGTAAGTCGGTCAAGACTTTAAGCAATTTGTAAAGATCTCTTGCAACTATAAAAGAGATCTTAGACTAGTGATTGTGAGTGTGTAAAAAATATAAGTGAATATCTGTTAAGATATAGAACAAACACAAATCACAAGTTGTAATATAAGATTCAAGGTCTTTGTAACCCTAGTGATAAACACAAGATCACTCGTATTATTTTGAATAATATTGAATCGTTTAGTGAAAAACTTTCTTTGTTCATTGTTAAGTAACAAATATAATTCTTCCATTTCCATAACATACATAACCTTCTAAGTGTTGTTAAGTAAATTCCGCGTGCTTAATCATATTAACTCAATATATCTTATACACAAAGACACAAGGTTTAACCACCTTAACCGTGTATCATCAGGTCCTCACAGTTGGTATCAGAGACAGGTTGATATAATTGAATTAGAAGAAACAGAAATGGATGCACATGATGCTCAAACAAATGTTGCTGCAAAGTTGCCCATGATCAAACCTAATGAGTTTGAGTTATGGAGGATGAGAATTGAGCAATATTTCATGGTCCAAGATTATACTCTTTGGGATATCATTATATATGGTGATTCTTTTTCACCAAGCTATTCAGAGGTTGTCCTAGAAGGTAAAACAATTAGGAAAAGAAATACTGGACCAGTGTCAAATGAAGAGAAGATACTGAAGAGAAATGATCAGAAAGCAAGAAATTTGCTGCTTATGACCATTCCTGGTGAGCAGATGCTATCATTTAACAAGTATCTTGATGCAAAAACTCTTTTTGAAGAGATTTGTGCATATTTTGGTGGTAATGAAACTACCAAAAAGACACAGAAGACACAGAAGACATTACTAAAGCAACAATTTGAAAACTTTACTGCTTTTAGTAATGAGTCTCTTGATAAGCTATTCTCAAGATTACACAAGCTTGTCAGTCAGTTAGCTGTGTTGGGTGTTGAGACAGAGAAGGAAGATCTCAACATGAAGTTTTTGAGAAGTCTACCTGATGAGTTCCATACTCATGTTATTGTCTGGATGAACAAACCAGACATTGAAACAATGAAGCTCAATGATTTGTACAACAACTTCAAAATTGTTGAACAAAGTCTTAGAAAGTCTGGAATTTATGGTACTAGTTCTGGGAACGTGGCACTTTTGTCATCTCCTAGTATTGGTAAGTCTGAAGAGGTAGAAGAAGTTGAAGGTGTTTCTAATGCTACACATGGTGGTCCTTCTACTAGTTCACAAAAGACTGTTGCAGGACTTGGTGATCCAGCATTCTATGTATTCATATCTAGTCAGTCTAGTGGTTCTCCTCTAAATCATGAAGACCTTGAACAGGTTGATGGTGATGATTTGGAAGAGATGGACATCAAATGGCAGGTTGCTTTGCTCAGCATGAGGGCCAAGAAGCATTGGCAGAGAACTGGGAAGCAAATTACCATAAATGGTAATGATACTGCTGGGTTTGATAAAAAGAAAGTGGAGTGTTTCAACTGTCATAGGTTAGGACATTTTGCTAAGGAGTGTAGAAGCCCAAGAAAGCAGGAGAATAGAAACACATGGTATAAGCAAGATAGGAGAAAGGAAGTTACTGTTGAAGAGCCAAAGGCTATGTTGGCTATTGATGGTATTGGTTATGATTGGAGCTCTATGGCTATTGAATAGGAAGCACCACCAAATGCTGCTCTTTTGGCCAATGAATTTGCTCTAATGGCCCATTCTGATTCAGAGGTAAACAATATTACATCTTGTACTGAATCATGTCCTAATCTTAAAGCTTATGAAGACCTTAATAAGAGATTTGAAGCTCATAGAAAAGAGCTACTTAACTCTCTTTTTAATTTGGCTAATCACAAAAGAGGTCTAGGTGTTTTAGAAAAACAAGTCTTACATTTTAAAAGTAATGAATCTCATTTTACTAATGACATCAATATACTAAAAAATGATGTTAAGATCAGAGATGAGTGTATTGTTGAGTTGAATGATTCATTAGCTAAACACAAAAATGAAAGAGAAAATGTAAAGGTTTCTGTGGATGTTTTAGCTCATTCCTCAGAAGGATTCAATAAGCTTTGGGAAGCCCAAGTTATTGATAAGGTTAATTCTGGTGCTGGATTTAAGTCTGTACCCCCACCATACAGAGGTGTTCATTCACCTCCAGGTATTGATTTAGCACACACAGGATTAGCTGAGTTTCAAGAACCAATCATGGAATATGGTTCTAAGGTCACTAAGAGTCCAAAGATAGAAAAGGTAAGTAAAAGTTTAGATAAAACTTTATCTTATCAGGACAAGGTGTCCTTTGTTAAGAAAGGAGATGCTATAGTTGTTGAAGATTATACAACTGATAGTGATAGTGATGAAGAAGAACAGGTTATGTCTAAACCTGTATTGGTTAAGAAAGTAGGAACAAGTATTCCTAAGATAGTCAATCACAACACTAACAGGCCTAAGTCAAATGTTAAGACTGTTAGGAAACCAGTTAGATATTGTGAACAATATAGAACTACAAACAAGCCCAGAGGTAACCAAAGGAATTGGAACGACCTCAAGTCTAACCAATTAGGTGATGACTTTGCATTTTACAACAAAGCTTGTTATACATGTGGTAGTTTTGACCATCTTGCAGCTTTCTGCAACCAAAGGGTAACTGGGTATGAAAACAATAGGGTGAACTACAAAAGGCAAACTCCTCAAACTCATTTTCACTCTAATACTCATAGAACTAAACCCAGAACAGTCTAAAACAAGTCTGGACCAAAAGGTCTTGATAGACAAAAAGGTCCTGCTAATACATACAAAAAGGTACTGCCAGTACAAATTAAAGGTACTGGTAGATCAAAAGGTACTGTTAGACCTTTAATGACTGTTAACCCAAAATCAACAGCTAAGGATGCAAAAACAACTTTCATACATGCATCTAAAACTGTTCTAAGGCCTATTCAAACAAAAGCAGTGGTCCACAAACAAATTTGGAGACCAAAGAGTTCAACTACAAAGCTAGCAGACTCTGCTAAGCATGTTATTCACTCTGCTGCTAAGGGTAATAGGGCAAATGCTGTTAAGGCCTCAGCATGTTGGATTCAAAAATCCAATGTTGCATCAACTGTCCTTAAAAGATTAAATTACATTGATGCAAGAGGCAGATCCAAGTCAGTAATGGCTTGGATCCCCAAAGAAAACTAACACTCTTATTTGTGTGCAGGAACATTCTATTGATCATCAAGATCAAGGATACTCAGATAGTGGATGTTCCAATCACATGACAGGAAACATGTCTTATCTTTCAGATTTTCAAGAATTCAATGGAGGATATGTTACCTTTGGAGGTGGTTTTCGTGGCAAAATTTCTGGTAAAGGTACTATTAAAACCGGAAATTTAGATTTTGAAAATGTGTACTATGTACAAGAGCTAAAGTATAATCTTTTTAGTGTTTCACAAATGTGTGACAAAAAGAACAATGTCCTTTTTACTGACAATGAATGTCTTGTTCTATCTAAGGATTTTAAGATGCCTGATGAAAATCAAGTACTTCTTAAAATTCCTAGAAAGGCCAATATGTATAGTGTTGATATGAAGAACATCATTCCTAAAGAAGATTTAACTTGTCTTGTATCAAAGGCCACATTGGATGAATCAATGTTATGGCATAGAAGGCTTGGTCATATTAACTTTAAAACCATAAATAAAATTGTTAAGAATGGTTTGGTAAGAGGTTTACCTCACAAAAGATTTGAAAATGATCAAACATGCATTGCTTGTCTAAAAGGCAAACAACACAAAGCTACTTGTAAGCCCAAAATTTTTAACTCTATCAATCAGTCATTGTTTATGCTTCATATGGACTTATTTGGACCAGTTTCAGTAAGAAGTATGCAACATAAGAAATATTGTCTTGTTATAACTGATGACTATAGCAGATTTACATGGGTTTTCTTTTTAGCCACTAAGGATGAGACATCAAGCATCCTTAAGGACTTCATTACACTGATAGAAAACCAAGTAAGCAAGAAAGTAAAAGTCATTAGGTGTGATAATGGGACAGAGTTTAGAAATAGAGTTATGGATGATTTCTGCAAAGAAAAAGGTATTAGGAGAGAATATAGTGTTGCTAGAACACCACAACAGAATGGAGTGGTTGAAAGAAAGAATAGAACACTAATTGAAGCTGCTAGAACAATGTTAGCTGACTCTAAGCTACCTATAATCTTTTGGGCAGAGGCAATCAACACTGCTTGCTATGTTCAAAATAGAGTTTTAGTTGTGCAGCCTCACAATAAGACATCATATGAACTCTTTAATGGTAGAACTCCTGCAATAGGATTTCTTAGACCTTTTGGATGTCATGTGACAATTCTCAATACCTTAGACCATTTAGGAAAATTCGATGGTAAAGCAGATGAAGGTTTCTTAGTTGGATATTGTCTTGTTAGCAAAGCTTTTAGAGTTTACAACTTAAGAACTGAGAAAGTACAAGAAGAACTACATGTGGAGTTTCTGGAAAACAAATCCAATGTAGTAGGTCAAGGACCAAAATGGATATTTGATCTTGATTATCTAACAAATTCTATGAATTATATACCTGTTGTTGCAGAAACTAATAATTTTTCAGGTTTACAAGCAACAAATGAGGTGGAGTTAGATAAAGATCAATCTGATGTCATTATGCCATTGTGGTCAAGTACTAGTGTGGAATTAGCTTCAAACAATGATGAATCTTCTTCTGGTAAAGCAAAAGAAGATGTTGAGGCTCAAAGAAAAGATGTTGGAACAGAGGAACAACACAATATGTTAAATATTGATGGTACTGCCAAGACAGAGCAAGGTACTGTTAGTACTTCTCAAGGTACTGGTAGTTCATTTGAAGGAACTGTTAGTTCAGTTGAAGGTCCTGCTGGTCCTTCACAATCAAAAGATGCAGAGTTCCAAGAAGATGAAGTGGATTTGACTAATCTTTCACCATTTTATCATGTTCCTACTACCCCACACACAAGGATTCACAAAGTTCACTCCCTGGATAATATGATTGGAGATATACAATCTGGTGTGAAGACAAGAAGACAACTAGTCTCTTCAGACCAAAAAGGGATTCTTGATGCCCTTTATGCTTCAAAACAACATGAGCTTTCAAACTCTTGTTTATTTGTATGTTTTCTCTCTCAAAAGGAACCAAAGAATATTCTTACAGCCCTAGATGATTCAAGCTGGTTAGAGGCTATGCAAGAAGAGCTTCTTCAGTTCAAGATTCAAAAGGTTTGGGTGCTAGTTGATTTACCTAGGAATGAAAAGGTAATTGGCACTAGATGGGTTTTTAAGAACAAAAGGGATGACAGAGGAATTGTGATCAAGAATAAGGCTAGACTAGTAGCACAAGGGTACACACAAGAAGAAGGAATAGATTATGATGAAGTTTGTGCTCCAGTAGCAAGGATTGAGGCAATTAGGCTGTTTCTAGCTTATGCTTCATTTTTAGGCTTCACAGTCTACCAAATGGATGTCAAAAGTGCATTTTTATATGGTGAAATTGGAAGAGAGGTGTATGTTTCACAACCTCCTGGTTTCATTGATCCATTACATCCAAACAAAGTGTACAGAGTAGTGAAAGCTCTCTATGGCCTTCATCAGGCACCAAGAGCTTGGTATGCAACACTAGCTTCCTACTTATTAGAAAATGGATTTCAAAGAGGAAAGATTAATCAGACACTTTTCATCAAACAGCACAAGAAGGATCTTCTGTTAGTGCAGGTGTATGTGGATGACATTATCTTTGGATCTACAAGGAAGGAAATGTGTTTAGAATTTGAGAAGCTTATGAAAGATAAGTTTCAGATGAGTTCTATGGGAGAACTTACATTCTTTTTGGGTTTGCAAGTTAAGCAATCATCTGAAGGAATATTTATTAGTCAAGACAAATATGTTGCAGAGATACTTAGAAAATTTCAATTTGCTGATTCAAAAATAGCAAGCACACCAATGGACTCTGAGAAGCACCTTCTGAAAGATCAAGATGGAGAAAATGTAGATGTACACAGTTACAGATCTATGATAGGCTCTTTGATGTACCTTACATCATCTAGACCTGATATCATGTTTCCTGTTTGTGTTTGTGCAAGATTTCAAGTTACTCCAAAGGTTTCTCATTTAACTGCAGTCAAGAGAATTTTTAGATATCTCAAAGGTCAACCAAGGTTGGGTATATGGTATTCTAGAGAATCTCCTTTTGACTTGGTAGCATATTCGGATAGTGATTATGCTGGTGCTAGCTTGGACAGAAAGTCAACAACTGGAGGATGTCAATTCCTTGGGTGTAGACTTGTCTCATGGCAGTGTAAGAAGCAAACAAGTGTGGCAAATTCAACAACTGAAGCTGAATATATAGCTGCTGCAAGTTGCTCTAGTCAAGTTCTATGGCTTCAAAACCAACTCCTTGATTATGGGTACAATTTCTTGAACACTGTTATTTATATTGATAATAGTAGTACAATTTGTATTATTAAAAATCCTGTACAACACTCTAAAACAAAACACATTGAAATTAGACATCACTTTATAAGAGACTGTAATGAGAAAAGATTAATTCAAGTTCTTAAAATTGCTTCAGAGCATAATTTTGCAGATCTGTTAACAAAAGCTTTTGATGTTTCAAGGTTTTAGTACTTGGTAGCAAGTATTGGAATGCTTAATCTTTAAATTTTCAATATGATGTGTTTTTGTACATAAATTTTTGTTGGTACTGCTGGATTTATAAGGTACTGCTAATATATCAAAATTTGAATTGTGTTATTCATACAGTTGGTTTTATGATTATACTAATGCAAGACAAGTACTTTGTACATTGTTCTTTTGGTTTTAGACTAGCTATTTCAGGTATGAATATGTGAACACAAAGGATATTTCAAGTGAAATGGGAACAGCAGAATGCTTATCAAATTGCTGACCATAATAGGTTTATGATGGACTGAGTTTAGGAATTTAACCTCCTTAAAACTTCTTTCTTGAAATCTAGTTATGATATTTCACATTGAATTGATGACTTAGTTGATCAGATAGTAACTGATACAACTCACTTTCTATCATTTTATACTTTCAAGTATAATGAGTTAGTCTGAGGACATCTGATAGAAAGAACAGCTAGTAAAAGTGAATCTAACACTTGTGTTGGAGGCAACAATTGCTATGAGCTGGAAACCCTGTCAAGAAAATCTTTTGAATAGATTTATCTTTTCACAGGCAGTTAGTGATAACTGAAATACATTGGTTCTCACACAACAGAGGTTGCTTTAAACCGAAATGCTAATTAAGTGTCTGTGTATACACTTGATTCTTTCAAAATGGTTGCAAGTAGTATGATTTTTCAATTCTAAAATCATGAACATACTACTAAGTTAAATGATTTCTTAAAAAGGATTTTCAAGGATTCACAAAAACCATCCATTGATGGATTATGAATCAAAATGTCCACTGATTCACCTCTCATAGGAGTTAACACACCTAGAAGTGATGAGGACAGCAACTTAAACTCTTAAGGAATTGATGGCTTCATGTACAATATTGTCTGACAACAAGTTCACATTGATAAATCAGTCAAAGGTACATAGTGAGATCTTCCAAACAAGGGGAGGAAACAAAAGTTATTTGCTTCAGGGGAGGTTACAATCTCAGAAAAGGAAATAATTTCCCAGAAAAGGAAGAATAAACCAATATATGAAAGGAGAAGACAAGAGCATACAAGATGATGATGTAGAGGTTGAAAATGATTAGAACAGATCAAATATCTAGAAGGGATGAAGCATTTCTAAAGGAGAAAGTTCTATCTAGATCAAACGAAGGAAAGTTTCAATTTCAGTTCATTATGTTTGTTTATCACTTGCAAAGGCATGCTGATAGATGATTTCACTTGTTGAAATCATTGCCTCTTACAATTCCTCCATCCAAGGAAATTGCACCATCTTTTGGTACAATGTTTTGATATTGCTGAAGTCAAAGAAGAACAAAGCAGATGAGTTCAGAATAAGAAGAATAGTTCAGATTTATGAAGTGTTTGAAAGATCTTCACAAGTCCTCATTTAATTCAGAAAACATGTTTGAAATGATTCACATGTTTAGGGGAGGATTGTTGGGAATTAAATATTCTGAAGTTAGAGTATTAGAATTTACTCTAAGTCGAAGGTACTACTAGTTCATGATCAAGGTACTGCTAGTACATCAAGGTACTGCTAGAGCAAGAAGGTACTGCTAGTTCAAGTAGAAGGTACTGCTAGTTGTATATGGTACTGCTGATCAGTGAGTCATAGGATAAGATCGAAAAGATATTTATTGTATTTTGGTCAAACATATATGGTAGATAATATCTTACTCCATGTGCTTAGTTAACAAGTTGTATACATAGATACATGTTGTATCTTATGTACTGACACAATAAAGCATAAGTTAACCAAGTAAGTCGGTCAAGACTTTAAGCAATTTGTAAAGATCTCTTGCAACTATAAAAGAGATCTTAGACTAGTGATTGTGAGTGTGTAAAAAATATAAGTGAATATCTGTTAAGACATAGAACAAACACAAATCACAAGTTGTAATATAAGATTCAAGGTCTTTGTAACCCTAGTGATAAACACAAGATCACTCGTATTATTTTGAATAATATTGAATCGTTTAGTGAAAAACTTTCTTTGTTCATTGTTAAGTAACAAATATAATTCTTCCATTTCCATAACATACATAACCTTCTAAGTGTGGTTAAGTAAATTCCGCGTGCTTAATCATATTAACTCAATATATCTTATACACAAAGACACAAGGTTTAACCACCTTAACCGTGTATCATCAGGTCCTCACATTATTATTATTAATTCTTTAAATCAAATTAAATCAAGAGATAAGCACAAATAAAGTGAAGATCCTAACAAATCAGTATTTTGATCTCTTATACTTTGATTGGGCCGAGATTTATGCCATCCCTCCCCCTCCACACGGTTTTTATTTAATTTTCCATTTTATCCCATCGAAAAACCCTAAAAATAACAAACAAAAATTTCTCTCTTCACCATCCGATTTTTCTGGAGGTCTTGGCTATTTTTCTGGTGATCAACAAGGGCTAAGGAAGGTGGGAAAAATAACCTTAGGGTCGTGGAGTTGCTAGTTTGATCGTGGGGTAATTTCTTGTGTCGAATTTTCATCCGATAGGTAAATAATCACCACGCATTATTATTTTGTTCTAAAATTCATATGACATTTTTCTGGTGTTTCTTACATCATATATAACTCATATAAAATACTGGATTCGAATCATGCATGCTTATTTGGTCATACGAAAATTAATGAGTTTTAAACCCTAAAAACATAAATAACCTCTAAATAATTCATGCGATTTTTCTGGATCTAAAACATATTTTTCCTAGGTTCTAAACATGCCATATAACATCAAAAAATGGTCCTTACATTTGTTGAGGCTTAGATCATGTTTTGGTTAATTTTGTTATAACCGGATTTAAAGGAAAATAAAGAAAATATGGAAAATAAATCGAATTAAGCTAGGGTTAGGGGTTTATGAATAGATCTGGTCATTAATTATGTTTTAAGGTCCTAATAATGATGGGGCAATGATTGGGAAATTTATATTAGGGTTTATGATGGTTTTGTGATTTAACGATTTGAAATTTAAAATCATAGGGGTGTGTTTTGCCAACTTTGAAACTTTTGGGCTATTTTTGTAATGTTAATTAGGTCTGTGGGAATGTAGGAAAAATATAACATGAGGGTCCTATGTGTAAATATTGCAAGAAAAGAATTTAATTGTAATTATAAGGGTCAAATTGTATTTAATTTAAATTGAGGGACTAAAAGTGTAAATTCTGGAAACTTGAGGTTGTTTCGTATAAGATATGAGATAAAAGGCTTAATGTGTATTTTTGGATATTTAAAGGCTTAATGCGTAATTATGAATATTAAAAGGATTAAATGGCAATTTAATTAATTATAAGGTTGTTTTGTAATTTGTATAATTAAAGTGTTTAAATTGTAATTATGGTAAACTTGTGGAATAAAATGTATAACTTGTGATATTTTCAGTTTAAACCTTTAACTTTGGTATAATTATATTTAAAACCCTAATTATTGAAATTTGCTAATTAAGGAAACGTGCTAAGAATAGAAAGTTACTAATTATGGAAAGTTGCTATTTTCGGAAAGTTACCTGAAAAGGAAAGTTACTAAAAATGGAAAGCCGACTAAAATAAGTAATCTGAATTAAATAAGTTTTTAATAAAACAGTCGTGAATTCGTGTAGATTCGCCGAAGATGGAGTTTGCTTCCGACCTTTGTATTTTCTGTTATGTTTTCACTTGCGGTATAAGGTACAGATATTCTACCCTTTTTCAGTAAGGGTGTTTTCCCTCTCATGACTCATTGATCTTGATTCGTTTTAAGATTCCCTAAGCCATTGCTATGTTCCCCCTACACTTTGGTTCGTTTGTTTGATTCGTTTTGACTTTGATGTTCGATATGACCCTTTTGCTTTGAGTCTCTATAATGATCCATTTGATATTCGTTCGTTACCTTGTTATATATTAGTATTCGAATCACATTCGAGGGTTCATTTGATTTTGGTAAATAAATGTGATTTTTTTTAATTATGACCGGGAAATGTTTTGAGAGAAATCAGTTATTTTAAAAGAATGATTATGAATGGTGAAATGATACTATTTTTATATGACATTTGTTAACTTTTGTGAAAACTAGTTTTAAAGAATATTTTTATGAAAAACCGTTTTGAAAGATTATTTTATGAAAACTACCCTGAAAGATCATTTATTTGAAAACCATGATTAAAGAAATGTTTTAAATGAACTTTTGACAGGAACCTCTAAAATGAACTTTTGCTACGAACATTAATTATGAACCTGTGAAATTCTTTTCTAAACCATTTGATATAGTCCTTATAATCTGAACTTAACTTTGAGATAAAACTTAATTTGATAAACTCTGATTTGAATCTTTGATAGTTATTTCTGGACTGTTTGACATGAACCTTTTGCCATGTACCCTTAAGATATGACTTTTGATTATTTTGATAGTACATCTGACCTTTGACTTACAGTTTGATATCCGAGCCAATCACTAGGCATGAGGGTTTCATGTCCATGTCATTGACGCACCTCTGACATGACTCTAGGGTAGGAGAGTGATGACCTGTTTCGTCCCTTATTTATTCTCTGCTATGGCCATTATAATTATGATTATGATTATTGATTTATCTGCGAGGCGTATGGGTGCATCCTAGATTTGATCTGTTTATGCTTAATAGTTATTTGTTAATCGTTATATTTATCTGGTGACTGGTGGTGTGTGCGATACACGTCTTTCACATATCTGGGAGCTAGCTACTCTATTTGGTTACATCTGAGATGGTATGATTTGTTTTGTTTCTGGGCTCGTGGTGGATTACTGTCCCGTTATCCTTACCTTATAACTTTTTTTTCTTTTCTCTTATTCTTATCCATTTATCATCCCTCGACTCTTTTTATATCTGCACGACTTTTATATCTTTTGCTTTGCACTTTCTCTATTACTGCTTTGTTATCGTTATATCTGTTCACTGGGCTTTTTAAGCTCAACCGCGTTTCTTTTCCCGCGGCAGGTTTTTAGTTGGAAGCTGGGTATGAGTGGAGAGAACCGTGGACTTAGAAGGCATTAGTAGCTATCAAAGATGACCAGAAGATCCTTTATTTAGACTTAGAAACTTTTGAATTGTAACTTTGTAGTTTTTAGTATTTCATTTGTAACCTTTGAATTCTTGTATTACTTTAAATGTAAGCTTTGTTTGATCTGATATGAAACCATTATTGTGACATCTTTACCCTTTTCGGGTTGGGGTGTTACAAGGGGTGTACGGATAAAAAGACTTTCCAATGGAGTTGTGATGCAGAGGCCGCTTTCCAAAAGCTGAAGGAATTTATGGAAATCCTTCCAAAACTTACAGCCCCAATCAAAGGCGAAGTGTTGTTCATGTACATTGCGGCATCCTTCGAAAGCATCAGTGCTGTTCTTTTGGCAGAAAGGGATAAGAAACAAGTCCCGATTTACTTTGTTAGCAGGGTCTTGCAAGGGGCCGAATTGAACTATCCGGAGTTGGAAAAGTTGATCTTAGCTTTGGTTTATGTCGCAAGGCGTCTTCGAAGGTACTTCCAAGCTCATCCCATCACAGTATTGACCGAAAAGCCAATTAAACAGATATTGGCGAAGCCGGAGAAATCGGGTAGAGTGGCTAAATGGGCCATCGAACTGGGGGAGCATGAAATAGAATACAAGGGTCGAAACTCCGTCAAAGGCCAGATACTTGCTGATTTTCTTGCTGAAACACCCTCCGGACCTAGCCAAGACAAGGAAATCCCAAAAGAAAAGCCCCCAAAGACGAAGGAGGGGTGGAAACTATACACAGACGAAGCCTCAAGCTCCGATGGTTCGGGAGCAGGTCTAATGCTGGTTAGTCCGGAGGGGACGGAGTATACTTATGCATTACGTTTCGAGTTTGAAGCCACCAATAATGAAGCTGAGTACGAGGCTTTGTTAGCCGGTCTTCGACTTGTAAAGGAGATGGAGGTTCAAAATCTCTTCATTTTTATGGACTCACAACTAGTTGCCAACCAAATCAAGGGCTCTTACGAGGCAAGGCAGCCCACCATCAAACAGTACTTGGATAAAGCTAAGGAACTTCTTCAGGGTTTCGAAGCCTATGAGATAGCACACGTTCGCAGAAACCAAAACAAGAAAGCAGATGCCTTGAGCAAGCTAGCTTCGATGGCATTTGCTCATCTGACGAAGGAAGTTTTGGTAGAAGTATTGGCTGATAGGTCAATAAAAAGAAGCGAAGTATCTGATGTTATACCCGAAGAAGGTCCAAATTAGATGACCCTAATAAGGGAATACTTGATCAGTGGTATCCTTCCTGAAGACCCAAAGTTAGCACGAAAGGTCAGGGTCAAGGCCCCCTAATATAGGCTTATTGGGGATAATCTCTACAGAAGATCCTTCTTATCTCCATGGCTTCGTTGTGTGGGACCAAAGTAAGCTTCGAACATCATCTGTGAGGTACATGAAGGGTCCTGCGGTCTACACGCAGGCCCCCGTTCCGTTGTCTCGAAAGTAATGAAGCTCGGATATTATTGGCCGTCCATGCACAGGGACGTAATAGAGATAATAAAAAAGTATGAAGCATGTCAGATCCACTCGAAAGTTCCAAGAATGCCTAAGCAAGACATGACCTCAGTCACTTCAGCATGGCCCTTCTGTCAATAGGGAATTGATATAGTTGGACCCCTACCAGTAGCTCCAGGAGGGGTAAAGTTCTTGGTTGTAGCCATTGATTACTTCACCAAATGGGTTGAAGCAAAGCCTTTGGCATCAGTAACAGGAAGGCATACGGAAAAATTCATGTGGGAACACATAATCTGTCGTTTTGGTGTTCCTCACATTATCATCTCTGACAATGGAAAGCAGTTCGCCGAAGGGGTGTTCCCGGTCTTTTGCGAAGGCCTAAAGATCAAGCAGTCATTCACTTCCGTCTACCATCCTCAGGGTAATGGGCAAGTCGAAGTTACCAATAGGGACATCATTAACGGCATTGAGAAGAGGTTGGGACAAAGCCATCATGGGTGGGTAGACGAACTACCCCAAGTTCTGTGGGCACATAGGACGCACCCCAAGTCAAGCCATGGGGATACTCCTTTTAGCCTCACTTATGGAACTGTGGCTGTTATACCGTCTGAAAAAAGTATCAAAACAGAACGCATTGTGAACTTTGAAGAGAAGACAAATGAAGAAAGGCTTCGGGAAAACCTCGATCTTCTTGAAGAAAGAAGAGAAATAGCCTCAATCAGAGAGGCTATCTATAAACAGAAATTTGAAAAGTACTACAACAACCGAGTTCGACCCTCAACATTTAAGCCAGGTGAATATGTCCTCCAGTTAAACAGCGCAAGCAAGGCTGAATACGAAGGAAAGCTAGGGCCCACATGAGAAGGACCCTATGTCATATCGAAAGCCTACGGCAATAGAGCCTACAAACTCGCAACACTTAAGGGAGAGGTCATGGATAGGACTTGGAATGGTACTAATCTTCGTAAGTTTTACATATAAGACTTACTATCATTAAAAGCACTCAGTTTGTTTTTTCAAATTCATGTAACGCATTCTTCTCACTTGGGGAAAGAAGCATTAATGGTGGGTGTCTTAGTGTTCATTTCTTAAAGTGATGTAATTCTCCCTACCCACTTAATGATATAACGCATTTTCCTCAAATCTCTTGTTTCATTATTTACAACAAAGATTTGTTCAGCCAAGTACTTTACATGTTTCACTGTCGAAGGATGAAGCAAGACACATGTCTTGTATGAAAATAGCATCCATTACAATTCACATTAACTTTCCTATAAAGTCTTAGGGTATTCTAAGCCCTTCGCAACTTAAGGATAAAGACGGAGTGGGTCGCGACCCTCTGTCGCAGTCAAATTATACGATTGCAGAAAATCTTGGTTCAAAATACACACAATAAGGTTATAACCTTAGGTTGTATGTGTACGTTTAATATAAGCGTAAGAGAAGAAAAGCATGACATTCAAAAAGGGACATTATCCCTTAAATGGTACTACTAAGACCATGCATGGTCAAAGCCATCAAAAAATGCTAAAACAATTGTTTGAGGCATGGGTCGAAGCCCAGCATAAAGCAAGGACAAATTGTTCAAACATGCAAACATAATGGGACATTGTTCACAAAGGGTACAAGCCACCCTTTAAGACTAAATTACTGCCAACATGGCAGCCATCATGCATTCTTCGAGAAATTGGGGTTCTTTGATGGAGACGAAGGCCTCACGGACGCAGTCTTCTTGGTTGGAGAGGGGGGCTGAACCTTCCTCGGTTTCCTTGCCAGGAGATCTTCTACTGAAGCTGAAGGGTCTTTGGTTGCTTCGGTGAGGAAAGGGTATTCTGCTGTAGTGAACGCATTGCCAGCATTATTATACTCTTGCTCAGAATTCGGACGATAGTAAGGTATCTCCGACAAAACCACAGGTTTCTTTGTTTGAGCAATTTCTTCTAATGTCGTACATGTACCATAGAAAAGGGCTGCGTTCACCAGCCTCCCAATGACTTCCCCCACCTCATCACTATGATATAATTCCATGGCAACATGAGGAACAACCTTCGAGACCACCTCAGCTCTATCCTTCTTAAATTTCTCACATTAGAGTTTAAGTTCATCAATCTCCTCGCAAAGCTGGACATCCTGCTCAACCAACCTATCCTTTTCGGCTTCGAGACCTGCACATTTGGAATTAAGTGTCGTAATCTGTGCTCTATATCGAGATACCTTAGCCTCCTCTGCCTGCAATCTCTCACAAGATTCCCTCAACTGTCCCTCAAGACTATTGATTTTCATTCGCATATCTTGGACAATTGGATTCTTCTCTAAATCCTCCAATGCTTCTTTGCACCTAGCTTCCAATTCATCATACTGACGATCCCTGTCTTTCTCTTTGGCTAAAATATCATCCATTTTACCTCTCACAGCCACCACCGTTTGCACCAATTCCCTTGTTCGAGAGTTAAGATGATTATCCAAAACAGCCTGTCTAGCATAGCTCTTGGAATGGAAGTTACAAAGTTCCTCCATTGACATATTGTCCAAAATCCCTTTCCTGGGAGGTGTCATCTTGTCAACCAATTGGTGACACGCAAGGGCACTCGGAAGCTCCTTCGTATCAGGCAAACCTGCAAAAGATATAACAGTCAGCTGTATGAAGTATGGTATCTATTACGCATGAAAAATTTCCACTTACTAGGAGTTTGATCTTCGGGAATCTTTAGGGTGGTAGGTACGAAGGTTTTAGCATGGGAGCTTTTGGGTTTAACCGTTCTTGTCGAAGGGGTTGGAAGAGATAACTTCCTTTTCGGAGGGGTTTTCACAGACATTGCTACTCTTCCTTTCCTACTCTTCTTGTCTGATATGCCGGAGGACCGTGCGAGCCTCGATTGAAATTCCTTGATAAGGGGATCATCAGAATCTGCCACATTTTCCACAAAGTGTGGGGTCTCTTCATCATTAACTGATATGGATGGAGAGCCTACTCCATAGCTCACATTTTTCGGATCCTGGGGGATGAAACTAACTTCTGTGTTACCACGGGCAACAACAAAATTTCTGAATGCCATTCCTACAGCAACAAAGGAGAAAAGATAAATATCAGCAGATAAGTTATTTACTCTATTCAAATAGATATATACATACTTTTCCCTTGACACATTATCTCAGGTTTCATTGGAGAGCCTTCCCAATGATCAATGATGCCCGCCATATAAAGAACCGGCTCAAGAAATGTTTGAACATCAAAAGGGTGGCGTGCCAGACGTTGGTAGAGGGGATTGCTCCTTATATGATATGGTAAAGGATCATTGATTGGCCTCAAACGGTCAACTAATATTGACCAAGTAAATGGTCAACAAGAGTCAAACAGCTTAAGGACACAATACAATTTACCAAAGGAGTTTAGTGAAGAAGAAGAGTTTGACCGAAGTCAAACCTTCGGGTTAACTAAAAAGGGTCGGTTGGGTTTATTTAGTTGGGCTTGGGTTAGTGTAGGATTGGGTTGGTAACTGGGTTTAGTAATTAGGATTTTGGGTTGGGTATTTGTTTGGTTTTATTTTGGGTTTATAAAAGATAGGTCCGGTTTGGTTTGTTAATTAAACACAAGGACCAATTTTGTAATTTATGAAGTTTTGAGGGGCTGGGTTGACAACTTTCCAAAGTTATCAAAGGGATATTTCTTGCCAAGTTTCAATAGTACAAGGACCATAAAAGATAATTTTCCATTTTTGAAAACCGGGGGACTTGTTTTGCCATTTTTGAAACTTCAGGGACTGAAACTGCCAATTATGCAAACTTTGTTCGTTTTCACCTGTTTTCAATCCTTTTGCACTTGCAACACATAAAAACACAATCAAATGATATTTCTTGTATTATGAAGCATATCTGCATGTTTTTAAATGTTTTTGCAGTCTAAATGTGACAGAAATGATGAGTATTTAGACACTCATCAATCCCCCACACTAAACTATTGCTAGTCCCTAGCAATCTTTTATGAAAATTTAATGGATTTTTCTCTTTACCAAAAGCCATTACTTCTGGAGTAGCCAATGTTTTAGTATGTGATACTTTGGTACAATGATAACCAAATGATTTTGAGCAAACCATCAGCTGTCAACGGATTTGATTTGTCTTTACCAAAAGCCGTTTGCTTCTGGACTAGCCAACTCTTCACTTATAAAGATATGGTGAGTCGAATACCATACAATTTTTGGCAAATTGTAAGCCATAAACGGATTTGAGATATCTTTACCAAGAGCCGTTTGCTCTCGGATTAGCCAATCCTTATGTGGGTTAGACATGGCGGACTGATAACCATTTATTGCGTTCTAAGTGAGAATTTTTTTTTTAAAATTTTGGCAAAAATGGGGGTACTAGATGGTACATATGATCAAATTCGCTAGAATTCCCCCCCACACTTAGAACTGAATATTGCCCTCAATATTCAAAGTACCGGCTATTAAACCAACACTTAGAACGTAAAAAGGAAATACTAATAGCCTTTATTATATTTTTTATATATACACACATTTTTTTTTTTTAAGACTTGTACATATATACAACATGTGGGGCATCTCCCCCACACTTAGGTGAGACATGGGTGAAAACCCATGTTTTACTACTGTTTTTATTAACCGAGTCGCTAGCTTGACTCGACCCCGAATTCATTGGTTCATGGGGAAGTAAGTGGAAGAGACCATCTCAATCGGACTTTCATTCAAGATGTCAAGATAAACATTGAAGTATATGAAAGGTCCACACCGATGAGATATATCCGGCATTTAAACCAATGTTAGATGGAAAATTCCGGGGTCAAAGGTAATATCCTCACTCCCGAATGAGTGAAGGATAGGGGAAATCACCGGGTAGGTGAAGGGAAGAAGAGAGATCTGAATAGCAATTAAAATAAGAACTTCCTCCTCAAGAATTGTATATTCAAGTGGAGGAGGCAAGTCCTTAAACTTGATCTCAGGAAATTTATCAGTTTTCTCAACTGACTTGATTTCCTCATTATGAAGTTCAACGGGAGGGAGAGGAGGAGAATTGTCCTGATTCAACAATTTCTCAAGAAGAAGAATATCTCCCTCCAGATCAATCTCAGCGTTATCAATTCCTTCTAGAAATGACTCACACTTGAGAAAAGCCTCGATCTCTTCCAAAATGGAATCGCTTCCCTCAAACGGAGTGAGAGAAGGGGAAGAGTCGGAAATGATAGGCAGAGAAGATGTGGTGGGATCCCTACTCACAGAATTATGAGAATAACCAAGAAACTCTTGAGAGTACTCCTCTGAAGCAATATCAATGACATCGATTCGGTTAACCGATTCAGAATCATAATTTGAGGAGTACCTCGAAGTTTGATCATGGTTAATGGTAACAGCTTCATTATCCACACGCAATGTGATCTCATGCTTAAATACATCAATAAGAGCATGGCCCTTTTTAGGAATCCTCTTCCAAGAATGAAAGGAACCTTTTGATCTGCGTCGAATTCAACAACCACAAAGTCAGCTGGAAAATGGAACTTTCCTACTTTCACAAACATATCCTCGGCAATGCCGAGAGGAAGTGATATAGTACGATCTGCAAGCTCAAGAGTCATGCAGGTAGGAGTAAGAGCCAGAAGAGAAAGTTTCTTCCACACTGAATGAGGCATTAGGTTGATGCTTGCACCAAGATCAGCCAAGGCATAGCATTCAACCATTCCCGGAAATACACAAGGTATAAGAAACTTTCCAGGATCTCCAAGCTTTACAGGAAGCTTTTTTAAGATAATTGCTGAGCAATTCTCATTTAATGGAGTTTTAGCCATTTCAATCAGTTTTTCCTTATTGCTTAACAAGTGTTTGATTGTTGATGCAAACTTAGGCATCAGAATGATAGCATCCGCAAAGCTTATGTCAAAATGTAATTCTTTAAAGATTTGAAAGAATTTATCCATTTGTTGACTAGCCTTTTCACGGAGCTTTTGCTCATTTAAGCGCGATGGGTAAGGAATATAAGGTTTGGATTTAGGGGCTGCAACTTCAGGAGTCTCAACAGATTCAAAGACAACTCCTGGTTTGGATTTCTTTTTCGGGACAACCGGAGGATGGACTTGTGCTGTACTTTGTGGGCTTGGAATTTGCACTTTGTCCGTTGTATCCTCCGTCTCTTTTTCCATTTCATACAACGGAGGAGGAATAGGACCAGAGGGTCCCTCATAAGCAGCACCACTTCGAGTGGTGATAGCTTTGATGAAATTGGTATTTTCATCATCATCACTGTCATCAATTGCACTGATAGGAGCAGCATTAAGGATATTGGAATAAGTTCTAGCTGTCCTTTGCTCACTAAGTTTGCTTGACAAACTTTTAACCGTGAATCGTGAAAGAGTAGAATCTATTCTTGACGGTTTAGGAGCAATTGTGGGTGTAGAATTTTGGACAACCATAGGTTGGACGTATTTAGCACTTCCATTGTTAGAGGGAAGTACTGGGTCCTTTGTCACCTTGAGTCCATCATGAGCTTTACCACTACGTGTAGTGACAGCTTTGAGTTCACCCCTTGGGTTGACAACAGTGTTACTTGGGAGACCTCCCGAGGTCGAAGGTGGATTGAGATGGTCCATGAGACTGGCAAGCATATTCTTAACTTCGCTTTGAGAATGATCAATTTTGTTTGAAATTTCATTCTTAAGCTCAGTTCCTTGCTTGTGTATTGAATATTGAAATTCATTCTTCAAATTAGAGATTTGATTTTGCATTGCCCTCATTTTGGTCTCATTAACCTTGATGTAGTTATCAAGTTCATTTGAGAGAGGTCCTTGGTGATTAGGAGCTGAATACCCTTGATTACCCCTTTGGGGTGGGTATTGATTGTTCGGGGCATGAAATTGATTTTGCGTGTTTTGCCCTCTTTGTTGATTAGGATTAATCCTATTTGGATTGTTGGGAGGAGGAAATCCGGGTGGTCCAATTTGGTTGCTAGCACGGTAGTTTGGTTCCACTTGAGGACGGTATTGATTACCTCCTTGATTGGAAGTTCCGGCTATAGCATTGACTTCAAATGCATTGCCATCGGTGGCAGTACAATTGTAGTAAGCGTGAGGACCACCACAAGTAACACAAACTTCTATCTTTTTGATTTCAGCAGTGTGAGAAGTTTGCGGAGCGGACTCTTTCTTTTGTGTGTTGAAAACCAAAGATTGAATAGCCTTCGTGAGTTCAGCAAGCTGAGTATCAGTACTAGACTGACTCACGGGAGATGAAGTAGAAGGACCAGCACTAGCCTGAGAATTATATGGTCTGGCTCGTGCAGTGCGGACCTTTGACTTATTTTCAATGAGTGCAATGGCTTCCTTAGTAGATTTGCTCAGAAAATTACCTCCAGCTGAGGCATTGAGAGAATCTTGGTCAGATGGGTTTAACCCATTGTAGAAAGTGTCCATTTGTATCAAATCGGTGAAACCGTGATGAGGACATTTGCGGAGCAATTCTTTGAAACGATCCCATGCCTCTCCAAATGGTTCATCAAACCGTTGAGAGAATTTCATGATTTCATTCTTGAGATACGTGGTTTTAGAAGGAGGAAAGAATTCATTTACGAACTTTTAAACCAAATCTTCCCATGTTTCAATCGATCGAGGGGGTTGTTTGTCAAGCCAAATCCGGGCTGCCCCATCGATGGAAAACGGGAAAAGAAGAAGTTTGATTGATTCCTCAGGGACATTTTTGCATTTGATGGTGCAAGTGATTTTGTTAAACCATCTAATATGATCTTGAGGATCGTCCCTATCAAAACCATAGAATTGCCGCTGGGTTACCAAGTTTATCAACCCAGTCTTAAGCTCAAAATTCTCAGCCACGATGGCTGGAACAACAATGGCATCTCCGTACCCATCAGAGGGTGCTTGGAGAAGCTCATTCATCGGACGATCTTCTGTCATGATGACAGGAGTTTTAGGATCAGTTCGTATCTCGGGTACGACTGATGGAGCAGATCGTCTACGACGTCTTCGAGGTATGTTTACAAGCTCACGAAAAGGGCTCGATGACCTAGAAGAACGAGTGCGCATGCACTAAGACGAGTCTAAGAATCCTTTAGAGTGATGGAAACTTAGAAAAGGGTAAGAAGAATCTTTTTGGATTTTATTTGTTTATGGAAATTTTGAAATACGATATTTTTGGTTATCGATCAGTCAAACGAATTAACTTAACGATAATTTTGGTTTTATATATATATATAAATAAGAGAATATGAACAAGGATGGTAAATATACAATGGATGTATACTCAACAACACTGATACTGCAAATGCGTTCTACGCAGCACACCTCCCCAACAGCGGCGCCAAAATTTGATTGGCCTCAAACGGTCAACTAATATTGACCAAGTAAATGGTCAACAAGAGTCAAACAACTTAAGGACACAATACAATTTACCAAAGGAGTTTAGTGAAGAAGAAGAGTTTGACCGAAGTCAAACCTTCTGGTTAACTAAAAAGGGTCGGTTGGGTTTATTTAGTTGGGCTTGGGTTAGTGTAGGATTGGGTTGGTAACTGGGTTTAGTAATTAGGATTTTGGGTTGGGTATTTGTTTGGTTTTATTTTGGGTTTATAAAAGATAGGTCCGGTTTGGTTTGCTAATTAAACACAAGGACCAATTTTGTAATTTATGAAGTTTTGAGGGGCTGGGTTGACAACTTTCCAAAGTTATCAAAGGGGTATTTCTTGCCAAGTTTCAATAGTACAAGGACCATAAAAGATAATTTTCCATTTTTGAAAACCGGGGGACTTGTTTTGCCATTTTTGAAACTTCAGGGACTGAAACTGCCAATTATGCAAACTTTGTTTGTTTTCACCTGTTTTCAATCCTTTTTCACTTGCAACACATAAAAACACAATCAAATGATATTTCCTATATTTTGAAGCATATCTACATGTTTTTAAATGTTTTTGCAGTCTAAATGTGACAGAAATGATGAGTATTTAGACACTCATCAATCATAAAAGCGTTTCTCGTCAAACCCGAATGCTTTATCTAGTAAGGCTGGATATTTTGAAGGTATGATCGTGTTTTGTACATAAAAGAACAAGCCCTTCCATTTTCTTATATTGGCAAAGGGTTTAGCAATTAAACAAGGCACATCATACTCACATCTCTTGGCCAAGGTTATCCAATCACCACCCGGGCAAAGGTTGATGAACCCTCTAAGAACAGTCAGAGTTAGTTCATAGCCATAAGCTTTGCACACAATAATGTATGTGGTCAACTTGGCTAGGCCAAATGGATTCAACCTTGAAATATGTACTTGATAATATTGTAAGAATTCTAGGATTAAGGGATGAATAGGAATCCTAAAGTTGGATTCCGTAAATGCATGAACATAAAGCCCCACATACCCAGGTGGAGCATCAAAAATATTTTGGTTTTCGTTTGGAAGAATCACTTTAAACTCCCTGGGTATGGGGTATTTTTCAAGAAATTCCGTCAAAGCCTGCTTTGATAGAGTACATTTTTACTCCCTAATAATTCTTTTCGCTGCCATGCTCATCTTGAACTAGAAACTATGAGAGCAAAAGGACAAAGGATCAGAGAGGAAAAATTACCTTTAAGCTCAACCGAAGCACAAAGCACAGTGTTGTGTATGTGTATTTTGGGCGCAAAAGAAAAGGTGATCTAGGGTTAGGATCATGAAGGGTTTATGTATATCATTTGTAGCTTTATCCTAGCCATCCACGTGCAGTTATAATCCGAGACATATGCGGACTCTAAATTGTTTTTAAAATTCTGAAAAGATGTTTGTGGTTACCGAAATCTTAGCTGCTGTAGCATAAGGTGGTAGTTGCATATTTATTAGCCGCATTTATTGCGCAAAGTCTGTTTAAGAACTTATCCTTCTTCGTATGAATTTGTGATGAAAGGGATAGAGTGTAGAATGTTTTTTGAGTCGAATGCAATTTATACTCGTACGTATATATCACTTTCGACTGGGGGGCTTGATGATGTACCCTCCGAACGGGTCGAAGGACTCCCCTTCGAACCTGTGCAAAACCCTCTCTTCGGAGGCCCAGGTTAATCTCTTAACACGTTTCATTGGCGTAAAACCATTCATCTATGAAGTGGTTACCATGTGGGAATCCGCCAATCGAAGCCTTAAGCCTTTCGGGGTATCTCCTACGAAGGAACTACAACGGAGAGCTACCTTGACCTGGTCATACCCACGTCTCCTCTTCCTTTAGGCTTTCCTGCCAAAACAGAGATCGTGGGTTACAAAGCCCTATCGGTTACCACAAATCATGGGACGCCCCCATGATCTCCGAACAAAGTGCAACCGCCCTCTAAAGCCTATTTCTCCCCAAGTGTTTCGAGATTTAAGTCAAGTGTTTGAAAGAATCCACCCCATCAACATAATCAGAAGTTTAAATTCAAGAAACTTATTGATTTGTATAGAAATCATAAGTTTAGGGGAGGATTGTTGGGAATTAAACTTAAGTAGTTAGTACGGTTGAAGAATACAAGATCAGTTAGGACTGCTGATGGAAGAACAGTTAGGACTGCTGATGGAAGAACAGTTATGACTGCTTAAGAGATCATGTGAAACCGTGTGAAGATAAATATAGAAAAGATATGGTATATATCTTATGTGTATAGAATGATACGGTTAGATGTTTTACTTATATAGGACTCTTTGCATTATAAAAAGAGATCCTTAGATTAGGGTTTACATATCATATACATCGAATACATCTAATACCGAATACCTAATATCCTTCATACGAATTATCAAGTGTTCTTCACATTCATATTGTAATCGTTTGATATATTGAAGTGATTGTTTGGTTGATATCGTTTGTTCTTATTGTCTTACTTAATCAATCACCAAACACAAACTCATATTCTTCTAAGTACTTGGTAGTAAATTCCGCGTGCTATCAAGTATATACTCAAAGTATCCCCAACACAACGTGTGTGTTTAGATCCGGTCACCTTGCTTGTCATGCGAGGGGGTGCTTCGAAAGCTTTAGCAGCCCTCTCCATTGCAAGTATTTCCTTCGGGGACTTAGTTAGGCTTCCTAGCAAACCGTGGTTAGGACCTTTGTTGTACGGAGAAAACCTGTCTCTGTTTTTGTTCTTGTTCTTTGATCCTCCCCACGTAGAATGCTTCAAAAACTTTTCTCTGTCGATCGGAGCACCATTAGTAGACACTTCCTTTGCTTCAATCCAAGTATATGTCTTTTCCATTAAGCCCCTGTAAGTTTTCGGAAGATCAGTGGACAAGAATTCCACCAAGCTTCGATTTTGCAGGCCATGTACGAAGCTAGAGATGCGCTGATCTTCATGTAGACCCAAAATTTGTAGAGTTTCATCGGTGTACCTAGTGACGAAAGCCCTTGTGCTTTCGTTCTCTTTTTGTTTAATGTTGTGCACCGTCAGATGGGTCCTTGTAAACTTCTTTCGTTGACTGAAGTGTGATTGGAACTTAGCCTTGAGATCATCAAGGTTGACAATGCTGCCAGGCTTTTGCCCATTCCACCAAATACGGGCAGAGTCCCGTAGGGTGCATGTAAACATGTGACAAGCTACAGGAATGACCTACTTTTGCATCTTAATAGCCCCTTCGAACAGATGTAGGAAATTGTCCGGATCCCCCTTCTCATCATAAGTTCCAATATGCGAAGGCATTTTCAACCCATCAGGTAATGGGTAGTCTTCTATCCACCTAACGAAGGGTGTAGCAGAACTTATAGGGTCCGAGTATAGAAAATTATAGGGTGGTGCATACATAGGAACAATATTGTATGGAGTATGGTTTGGGGGTTCTCCCATAGGAGTTTGGCTAGGGTACGACTGATAAGGTGTGTTCATGCCGAACGGATAACCGTTTCCCATGGCATACGGAGGGTATACCGTAGGATGCCCGAAGGGTATGCTCCCATAAGGTTGAGGGAGGCTAGGGTTGTTAGGCTGCCCATTTACTGGAGGATATAAACCTTGAGGGTAAGACTGAGTTTGGAACGAGGGTACATACCATTGGGAGGAAGATTTCCTCCCGTATTAATTATAGGCGGATTACCTTCTACTCCTGATGCGTGAGAAGGCTGCAACGGAACCCCTGCTTCGGTCCTTCCAAGATGAGCTGCTAACAATGGAGGTAGATTCACCCCCGTCTCTTCCCTTCGTTGGCTCCTCCTATTGGAGCCTTCGGTAACCGCTCCTTCTCTCCTGGTCGGAGCCCTCTCCGGGACTCCTTCGAACCCAACGGACCTTCTACTTGTCCTTTGACCAACTGGTAACCCTATCCTTAGGGCCAAGAGTGTTGCTCCTTGCGTTAGAGGCCTAAGCTCCATTTCTATCTCTTCCTCATAGTCATCACTTGAGTATTCCAACTCCCTTCGCATCTCAGCATTCCGAACTTGCCTTTTACGAGCCCTTAAGAGGGCTTCCAACGCTTCGTGGTTGGCTTCGATGAAGGCTGGGCTGATAACAGGCTCCGGATTGGCTGATGTTGAAGCATGATGGTTGGGCGTTACTTCTGGGTAAGAACGTGTTGTGAACATGGAAGCGGTTATTGGGGGAAGGTTGTTGGAGTCATTAATTGGTATTGGCGCCAAGGTCGAGAAACCTGGTGGGGGAGTATCTTCTCTCCCTTGATCCATGCCGGATATATAGTGAAAGTAGTTGGTTGGTTATAAGCCTGGAAATAACGAGACCAATTGTAGCGGTCCCACGGATGGCGCCACTGATTGTACAATAAATTGCATGACCAGGCCTTCGATGATGATCAAAGGATTTATGGGGTGTTGAGGTTGCGCCAAGCTTGTTCTTAACCTGAAATAAGAAATACTAAAACACTACGTTAAGTGATTGCGCAGGGGTTGGACCCTGCGAACCACCTCCGGCGTGCGAATAAGTATGTGATATGATAAGTTGGTATTGAAATGAGAGAGTCTAGTTTGCATACCATTGTTCTTGCCCATCTAAGCTATTTATAAGGGAGGAAATAGGCCTTAGAGAGCTCTTGCACATAATTCGAAGATCATGGGGGGCGTCCCATGATTTGTGGTAACCGCTGGCGCTTTGTGACCCACGATCTCATCCTTGGCGGGAAAGCCTAAGGGAAGAGGGAACGTGGGTGTGACTAGGTCAAGATGGTTCTCCGTTCTAGTTCCTTCGAAGGAGATACCCCGAAGGGCTTAGGGCTTCGATTGGCGGCTTCCCACATGGTAACCACTTCATAGATGAATGGTTTTACGCTAATGAAACGTTTTAGGAGATTGACCTGGGCCTTCGAAGAGAAGGCTTTGTACAAGCTCGAAGGGGTGTCCTTCGACCCGTTCAGAGGGTACATCATCAATCATCATCCATGTTATCATCTGAATCATCATCATCTGAGCTTGTAGACTCCACAATATTTTCCTTTCTCTTTTCTTTAAGTGACTTGACTTTAGACTGCAATTTCTTCACTTTTTCAATGAGCTTCTTGTAAGCAGTATCATACAACTTCTTTGTTTCCTTGAGTTCTTTCTCCAAGCCAGTCACCCTTTGAGTCAATTTGGTACAAATATCCATCAATTCCTTTAGTGACACTCTGCCCTCATCACTTCCAGGTGTGTTACCTCCTGGGAGAGGTGAATCATGGGACATTTCCCCCATATTTGGTGATGAAGTTGGTTGTGAGGCTGATTGAGAACCAGATGAACCTGTGGGTGTGTGATGGGACTCAACTGGGCTTGTTGATCCTTCACCCTGAATGTTTTGATTTTGAACCAACATTGTTTCAAAAAGTGGAACTACTATCCCATTAAACCCCTTAGAAGCCATGCTCATGTTACTGAAAAGTTTTTGACTAAGGCAAGGAGTTAGATAAACATTTTTATGAGATAGAAGCAAACTTTTCCTTAAATTCAAAACCGTTTGTATAAACCTTGGATACATTAAAAACTTGTATTTGTTATCCACATTTTTCACCATACCATCAAAAATTAATTTTGAAAAGTTAAAAGTCCTGTTTGTTGCTAAACAAATGAGAACAGTTGCAATATTGCTACTGAATTGCTCCCATGAGGTTTTCTTTGGACTTAAACAATGAAGGATGGTATGTATGAAGAATCTCCATTGTGGGGCAAAACATCCTTTTTGAAAAGTCAGAATTTGAGAAGATGTGTCATACCCCATTCTGGAAAGGTGATGAAAAATTTCAGTATTAGGCAAAGAACTAATACCATTTTCATCTGCTAAATGGAGATGCCTCCTAACAGATGCCTCAGTAATAGTTATTGTTTTGCCATCAACTGTTGCAATTAACTCTTTGTCTCCATTCTCAAATGTATTGGTAGTAACAGTCTGCCAAAACTGTTTGATTTGAGAGACATAGATAGTGTTTAGAAAATCTACTATCTGGTGGAAGTCTTGACTCCCTTCTGGTTTCTCCAAGAATGCAACCTGGTTATGTGTATCACAAAACTCTAAATTTGCCATGAAAATTGATTAAATGCTTGATTAGAGTGCTGGGTTATGATTGGACCGACTTCAATAAATTGTTTCTTTAGTTTGAAGAAATCGTATAAATTATATAAAGAAAGAGAATTATCCAATTTATGAAACCCTTAAGCGAAGTAATTGACAAAAATTACCCCAACGGCTATAAATAAACCACGGTTAATACCCAAACAGTACTAACGGCTACCCAACAATACAAAGTTTTACGCTAGCAGTACAAACGTTTGCCTAGCAGTACAAACTTTGTGCAAAAACTTTTTCTCAGCAGTATGAACTCAATTTTCTTTTAAAACCATACTGCACTCATACATTTGGAGGGGATTAAGTGTAAAGGAAGACACTTAATCAGTTTTGGTGATATTGTTGTTCTTGCATTACAACACAGTTTACTGTTTCAGTGTTAATAGTCTTCTAAGTATTAAAGAGTAGATTTTTAAAAAAGACTGCTATTATCCAAGAAACCAAACACCCCTTTAACATCAGGGGAAACACAGATAACGATTCCTCTTTTGCCCAAAAACCCTCAGCATTCTTTTCACCACTTACCCTTATGCAAATTTTGGTTTGTTGACTTCCTTAAATCAAACATTCACAAGCAACCATAAACAATTAATTAAACATCAAATATTTCATTGATATTTTTTAAAAGCTACAACCATACATCTAATTATCCAACCTAAATACTAAACATACTAAAAACATAAAAAAACCATCATCATAAACTGCTTCACTCCATTTCACACCAACTTGTTAGAACCAGAGCTCTCTTCCCTGCTTTCCATCCATTTCTTCCTTTCCTCGAGTCGTTTAAACATAATTTCAAGATCGTGAATCCTCTTTTCTAGATCATAAGAGTCTTCAAACCCATCTTGCTGCTCCCTCTGGTTTTGATGCACCACCACATTTTGCTGCTCCATCACATTTTGCTGCTGATCCTCTTCATTTTGGTGCACAACCTCCCTTTGAGCCACCTCCTCCTCTTCATCTTCATCTTCCTCTTCATCTTGTTCCTCCTCCTCCACCTCATTCACTCCCAAAACCTCATCCCAGTAAAAGACTTTTGAATGCAGCCAATTCAAAATTCTTCTCCTCATCCACGTATCTACCTGCCTATACGACCCATATTCTGCAATGGGTTCATCCCCGAAAGCATCAAACACTACGTGAAACAACAAATTATTGTTTAACACAAACTCGTACTCTTCTGCATCATTTTGAAAGTTACCATTATTTGCTGCCATTTTTGAAGTTTTCTTTGAATTGAAATGGATATATGTGTTTGTGTATGTTCTTTGGTATACAATCGATAGGTATAACTAGGCTGGAGAGGTAGATGAATGGTTCCCAAGACTTTAGGCAGGAAAAGGGACCAAAGGCGCGTGCCAAAAGTAAATTTTGAATTGAAGTTGTACGAAAAAGTCTCCAATTTCCTTTTACCAATTATTGACTTTCCATGTACAATGAGTTGATGCAACAACTAGTTGTATCTCATGCTTTGTGTATAATAAACTTCCAAACTCAATATTTCCAACTAGTTGTTTGTGATGTTTGGGATGATTTGGGATCGGGTTCATTATTATTGACCCGAGGGAATAAATGTTTGACCGTGACTCGAAAGGAAATAGTAACTCATTTGTTGCGACTTGATAAGTAAATGAATACGAATAAAGGAAAAAGAAAAAGGGATAGTAATCCACCACGAGCCCAGAAACAAATCAAATCAAATGTAACCATATCTTCATAACCATATAGAGGGGAGACCTCTCAGATAATCAGATAATATGAGGGGTGTCCTCATTCTTCAAATGGAGTAGCTAGCTCCCAGATATATGTGAAGGGCATGTATTGCACACAGTACCAATCACCAGACAATAATAAATCATATATAGATAATCCACTAAACAGAACAGATCTAGGATGCATCCATGCGCCCCCCAAACAAATACTGGCCATAATAACTGTAGTGCGCGCATAATAATCAAATGGGGACGTGGCGGAACATCACTCTACCGCCCTAGAGTCATGCCATTGGTGCATCAATGACACGGCCATGTTACCTTCATGGCTAGGAAACAGATTTTGGCTCGGGTATCAAACTAAGAGTCAGATATCATATCAAATCAGAGTGTCATAATCAAAGTTTCATAACAGATGGTTCATATCAAATATCTCAGAAGTAATATCAAAGGTCCAAAATCAGAGTTTATCATTACGGTTCATAACAAAGGATCAAAGCAAAGGTTCATAATCGAAGGTTCAAAGTCAAATGGTTCATTTAAAGAAATCTTAATTAAATGATTTTCATAAAAATGATCTTTAACAATGGTTTTCATAAAAATAGTCCTTAAAATATAATTTCTATAAAAGTTAGTACATTATATATCTATTTAATAGCCAGTTGTTGGATTAGGCAAAAAGAATCATTAACAAAGTCATTAGAGCACCAATGTGTGGCTCAGAAGTGTGGTTGCTACTGTGTGCTACTATTCTAAGCACTGTTTTTCACTGTACAAATACTGTAGCGGCACAATTAGCAATAAAACTGTCATTAACAAGGCAATTAAGCAGAAGCAACCACAGTTAAAGATATACATATACTAGATAAATTAAATGAAAACAAATACACACCGCCTTTCTTCTTGCTAGAAATTTCTATAACCTTTGATCAATCCATCTTATACCAGGTTACACAAACTCAAAAATCTCACCAAGTGCATCTTCCTTTCGCCTCATTCCAACCACCCATCTCTCTTTCTGTTAAAAAAAAACCATCAATTTAATCCAATCCATCAAAACACAAACAAATGACCCATTTCACCCATAACCGGAATAACCTTTTTCCGGTGGTGTTGCCTTTTTCCGGTGGTCATGTTGGTGAAGGTGGTGGTGGTTATATTAAAACGAACCCAATGTTGTCAAGAACATGGTTTTTAACAGAATAATTATTCCAAAGGTATGATGTTTCATTTGTTTTAATTCTATTGAGTTTTTTTCTTCTTTTCTTCTTTTTTCTTTTTTTTTAAATGTTGTCTTGGTTTTAATTCGTTCTTATACACTAGAATTTAAGAGCCTTTTGTGTCTTTTGTGAACTGTGATTTGGGAAGTGGTTTTAAATTTTCTTATTTTATATCAGTAATTAAGTTGTTAATTATGATTCTTAGTATTTATGCGTACCAAGTGTTTGTTTTTATGCCTTTGTGAATTAATACCTAAAACCTAATTTTGATTTTCATTGCTTTTGTTTTTAACTTGGTTTTCTGATTTTATTTATGGACAAACAACTACGGTTCGGATACCTATGAATCGGATGAGCTGGTCACGGAATTTGTCTCCCAGAAACGAGTTTGTCAAGTTATTGCGAAATCTGTGGTGGAGGTCTGTCATGTTTCACACTTCTTTGCGTTAATAACTATGGTGTCATATACTTCATTAGATCATTTCATTATTAGAAAGTAACTGTTGGTTATATTTTTTGTGGTTATGTTTCAGATACTATAAAACATTGGAGCTTTAAGTCATAAACAAATGTGTAGCATTTGGAAGAAAAAGTATTTTTTGGTTCGGCAAGGGAGACTTGGTAGAGAAGGACTGCAAGATCATCAGACTCACGTATCCTCAATGGTGAGTATTTCATATTCTATATTTTGTATGCCTCATGTCTACGTGTTTATGATTATTCGGTTAAGTTACACTTTTGTGTGTTTGATTATGTGATAAAAATATAAAATATGCCGTTTTTTTCATTAGCGGATGAGAACACTCCTCAACCAAACAGTTCCAGCTTATTATTTGCAGGTCGTTGAATATAAAATGTTTTGATGTGCACTCTGCATTTTGGAAGCAGACCATGCAGAAAAGTCAAGCAATGGATGGTGGGGCTTTTGTGTTGACATTAGAACTATAATGGCCTTATGTTTAACATTAACTTGATATGATATTTTTCAATTTTTGTTTCAGTGATAGATGATCCAAAGAAAACAGCAGGAAGGCATGTCCTTGCTCAGGAGGTCACTGTGAGAATCATGTTTACAAAGGGCAAGAGTGAACAGCGTGTGTGCAATAACATTAAGTCGAGCAAGAAGGCATGTCCTTGCTCAGGAGGTCATTGTGAGATTCATGTTTACGAAGGGCAAGAATGAACAACGTCTGTGCAAACTATTTGATGAAGCAAAAAATATTTCGTCTTAAAGGTGAGCATGATATTCCATCTTAAAAGTGAGCATAGAATAAGCCTTTATATATATATATATATATATATATATATATATAATATATATATATATATATATATATATATAATATATATATATATATATATATATATATATATATATATATATACAAGTCCAGTAAAGAAGCTAACACAAACACCCCCTGTATAGTGTGATATATGGTCACTATGATGCTGCAATTGCGCATGGTGCAGAAATAACTCCCACGGTTGCAACTCAATTTGAATCCTTTCCTATTTCAACTCAACAGAATGGAGGCTTCTTCAACGCAGCCAAACCGAAACGATTCCACAAGTTCATCTAATTTGTTTACAAAAATTCAGGTGACATTTATCTATTAACCTATGGTTATAATTTCATTCTCCCATTGCAATATTTTTAACACCAAAAATGTGATGTTAAAGACCTGATGTATCACGTGAAACTACAGGGTATGTGCAGCATGTGACGCAGCTCCAGGAAGATAGGCAAAGTTGCTTGGTGTTCATGCTCTCCTTGATCCAAGGCTGAGGCTACAAGACTTTTTACTTATATATAACATGCCGCGGGAGTTTGTGACTGCAACGGACAAGGAATCACATCAGGTTCTTGGTTGAAAGTTGAGGTGTTAAAAACTTGGGTCATCATATTGAAAGGTTAGTTATACAACTCGAGATTAAACTGCATGTTCTGGACCTTCTTACCCTATAGGAAATTAAAGGACATGCACTTGACCTTTTAATAAAGGCTTATTCTAATAAAAAAATGTTCTTTAGAAATAGTGCAACCACAATAGAGCTGAAATGTTACGTTTGCTAACATATTTATGAACTAATATCAGTACTATTGTACTTATAAACCTGAAATTGAAGGATACTTTAAAGTGATGAATGTGAATGAGGTGTGATTTCTCAATTTTTTTTGTTAAATTATATAGCTGGTAATGCTTTCAAGTATATGAAAGGATTTACTTTATGTTTGCATACAGTTACAAATGATCAAATTGTTGTTTAAGATTGATTATTTTGGCCTTTCAGACTTAGAGACTGAGTCCTTTTGTTTAATTTTCAGTCACATCAATAATGTCGCAGAGTAATGAGATTCAGTCGCATTCAAAGGATGTGTGCTCAGCCGTGCAGAACCGGTGCTCATACCTTCCATACTTCAATAGTTTCAACATAACAAGAGGTAACCACCGTCGTAGATATTAGTAAAGTAACCCTGTTTCATTTTTAATTTAATGGCATACTCTTCATGTCATATAATTTCACTATGTAATAATTGGATTATTGTACAGAGTTGTTGTTTTGGTCAAATCTGGAATGGTGTCAGGTATCTATTTTTTTTGGGAGTTGAGCTTCAGTTAAGAAAGCTTGAAGGAGCTGTGGAGGCCATTCACGATAACCTTCTCCACCTCAAAGACGGGTGATGTTCTGTCATTTAAGTGGATATAAAAGTTCTTTAGGGTGTCGATTTCCTAATAATGGTATCGTTTAGTGACACTACAAATTCGAGAGTGGCATGGTACAGTATATTGTCATTAGGTATATGCGTTGCGGTTTCTGCTGCACAATTATGGTACTTGACACATTTCTTCCAAAAGAAGAAACTGATCTAGGATCGGTCCCTGGTAATGTTAAGAGAACAATGTGAGTGCCATTCTATATTTGTTCTTAAAAAAACAAGATGAATGTGTGGCTCATATTGTTATGTGTAATTCACTAAAGTTCTTTAGGGTGTCGATTTTCTAATAATGGTATCGTTTGATTATGTGCTATACAGAGACCCGGAGATTAGAGAAGTTAGCGACACTACAAATTCGAGAGTGGCATGGTACAGTATATTGTCATTAGGTATATGCCTTGTGGTTTCTGCTGCACAATTATGGTACTTGACACATTTCTTCCAAAGCTCAGTGCCTTACACACCAGGTCATTTTTTTATTTATTTATCCAGTTTTCGCTTACTTTGGGTAGATCACTAGATGGTAGTGCAGGTGGTTGTGTTGATGGTAAATTAGGGAGCATTAAAATTGTACTATAGTTTTTTCAGCGTGATGATTCTTACGAGTTTAATGAAGTCAAGTTGAAAACTACAAGCTAAAAAAGATTTTGTTTCACGAGTAGAGTTACGAACTTGCTTTGTGTTCAGCCACAGGAAACTTATATCATGTTTACTATCAAATTGAAGGTATGGAAGCAGCTTCCCGCAGAAAGAGCGTTTACATAATTGCAATAAACAAAAACACGGCTGCCCCGTAGCAACGCCATTGTGGTCCCAAATCTTTGATGCAACCACCAGTCTCACATCTCATTTGCGATATACGGTATGCCTTTTATCTCTTGCGATATAGGGGTTCCATAATGAGTTTTGTATACATCTTTTCCCCATATTTTAATTGTTAATTATGCTATTTGCAGTATCATTAATGAAACTATATATGATCACTTTTGTAGTATGCTCTGCAACTATCTATGCTTAATCACCCATCTTTTCCCATTTGAAAAACATGACTGACTAAATTTTTCTTTTTTATAAACTGGGAAGGTTTTTATATATTTAATATTACAATATATTTTTGGTTATTTTTAATGCTGGACAAATGTAAGAAAGTATGTTTTCATTAAATCAACTAACCTCATTAGCCCAGAAATAACCTTAAGCAAACATACCTCACCTATTACTTTAGGCTATCACTTACAGACCAAGTTTTCATGAAGATGATGTTAATATGAATAGCTAATACAATATAAGATATTTATGTCAATCTCCATGCACTAGACCTACCAACTTGATTATCTAGCGTGCAAAAAATTCTTTCGCTTCGCTTTTTCGAAAGCGACTACTAGATAAGCAATATGAGTTGGATTAATTCTGCTTTACCAGAACGTATTTAGGATTAGTTTTTACGTGCTTATACACTTATATTTGTTTACTTTTAGAGCTAACAAGGAATATGCTATTTGATAGGCAAACGAACTCGACAAGGTACAAGAAGCAGTAGATTATCAAGTGCAACTGCAACAAATACATCCACGAAGCTTTGTTGTTACTGTAGCATCTGTTGCAAAATCATCATTCCAACTTTGTAGATTCACACATCGTTAATTCAATGTACATTTATTGATTAATACAAATTCCCGATTTACAACATCGTTGCAAAAAAATAATGTCAATTCACTCCGCCGCAACGCGCGGGCTACACAGCTTGTTTCATATAAAAGTGGTATTGCATCCTTATAAACATCATTTTAAAATGGTTTTTCTCAAAATATTTCCACGGTATAATTTAAAAAGGTTATCATATCTAGTTACCAAAATCAAATGAACCTTCTAAGTGTCACGAGACTCGAATACTAATATCACAAGGTAACGAACGAATATCAAATGAATCATCACACCAACAGAGCATGTCAAACGAATGAATCAAAGTACAGGGAATCATAGCAATGGCATCAATTCAGAAACTAACGGATCATAATATGAAAGAGATCATGAGAAACCTCATAAGAAAGGTCAGAATATGTAACACCCCAACCCGACAAGGGTAGAAGTATCACATTATGGTGACTAATCAAAGCATACATAAATACACAGCGGAAGTCTTAAATAAATGCATAAGAGAAAGTCAAGTCAACACGACTTGAAATACATAAGTTCAAGGAAAGGAAATAAACCAAAGGTACGATTACAAATGAAAACCATGATCAAAACAAAGTCATAAGATAAAGGTGGTCATCTAAGGTCAAAGCTTCATCTATCTCTCATCCCATCCAAAGCATAATCCAAAAGCTCCTAGCTTAGATACCTGCCGCACACGAAAAGGAAAACGTGCGGCTGAGCTTAAAAAGCCCAGTGAACAGATATATATAATAAACGGAAACGAAACAACGAAGCACAATGAAAGAGATATACATAAGGTACAAGAGTAAAGGTTAGGACAGTCATCCACCACGAGCCCACATATCACATCACATATCACATTCACAGTAATCTAGAGGGGATACCTCTTCAGTAACCGGATAATATGAGGGGTGTCCTCATGTATCACAATGGAGTGATCAGCTCCCACATTTTGTGAAAGACGTGGATTGCACCCATCATCAGTCACCACATATCACATATCACCATATCACAATCACAATACAAATCTAGGATGCATCCATACGCCCCCCCCCCCCCCCCCCACATATCACATTGGCCATAATAATAATAATAATCGCATGCATTTCACAAATCACAATGGGGACGGTGTGGTTAATCACTCTGACCACACAAGAGTCATGTCAGTGGTGCATCACAGACACGGCCATGTTACCTTCATGGCTAGGAAACACATTTGGCTCGTAGTATCAAACTGGGGTCAAAGATCACAGGTTCATATCAAAGCAAAGGTTCACATGGTCATAATCACAGTCCAAATGACAAGGTTCATATCATAGGGTTCATTTCACAGGGTTCATATCAAAGGTTCATATCATAGGTTCAAATCAGAAGTCAAGAGACCGAAGGCACCTTATAAAAAGGGCAGAATATCCGTACCTTATTTCAAAAGCAAACACAACCAGAAATGAGTAAGATGAAAAGATCAGGTCCTCTCCTTCTTCACACCTAGAGGGGTAGAAAAGAATTACAAACCTTTCCATTTTAAGTAACTTTCCATTTTTAGCAGATTTCCATATTTGGTAAGTTTCTATTTTTAGAAAGTTCCCATAATTAGAAAGTTTCCATAATTAGAAAGATTCCCATATTCTCATTTAGGTTAAGTCATTATCACAACATATTATGGTTTTAGGGTGGATTTTAACAAGTCACAAAAGTTTAGGGTTACTTATGACAACTTTACATAAATTAGGGTTTAAGTGTAATTATATCAAAGATAAGGTTCAAATATGAAAATATCCCAAATAATCTGTTTTGAATCCATATTTATCAAGTTAACAAATTCAGCCCCTCAAGTTTCTCAATTTTACACTTTACACCCTTAAGTTATATAATTTTCATTTTAAACCTTATAATGTCCATAATTACACATTAAGCCCTTTATTTATCAAAATTACACAATGGACACTTATTTCACCATGTTGTACGAATCTACCCTTAAGAATTCATAATTTACACATCAAGTCCCTCAAGTTATCAAAGTTACATATTTAGTCCCTTAAATTACCATTTCAACTTTTAATTATCAATAATTACATATTAAGCCATTAAATTACCAAAATTACCCATAACCCCCTGAATATATTAAAATACTCAAAACAGCACTAACTTTCCAGAAATTACAAGTTTAGTCCCTCCATTTAATTATTTTCTAAATCGAACTAATATTAAACCCTAAAAACATTTTAATCCTTTAAAATACAAAAATGACACTAGACCCCCTCCTCTTATATTTTATACAGTAAGTACATGTCCCAAAATAAGTTCTAAAAATAACCCTTGAGTTTTAAAAGTTACAAAACACCCCCTAACATTTTAATTCCACTCGCATAACATTTTTATTAACCAAAAGCTCTAGCCCTAAAAATACCAATCATTACTAAATCATCATATAATCATTGTAACATCATTTATCATTCAAAATCAAGCCCTAATTATAAACCCTAATTCGAATTACATTTTATTTTCCTTTTCTTTTTAATTTCCTTTAATTCGGTAAATTAAGTAAATCCACAAATAATTCGATTAGGCCCCAACAATTCGAAATAACATTTTTCTCAGATTATTATGATCATGTAGAGTCCAAATAAAATAAATAAGAAGTCTCAAAAATTCGGATTGAATTATTCATGTTTTATACACGTTTTTAAGATTTAATTCACAAATATTATAATGAGCATGCATGGATCGACTTATACATTTTATTTGATGTTCATATAACATATAGGATCTGAGAAAATTACCACAAGGAGATTCGAACGTGTGAAATGAGGTGTACGAATTCTTTTGTACGCGATTAGCCAAAACGGGTCAAAAATCACCACGACTTCAAAAACGATCTAAAAATCATGAAACCAATTTTCACATGTCACATATGATGCGAGGAACACAAGAAAAATAAGAAACGAATTTATAGGAGGTCGCAAGAATTAATTCGATCAATACCTTATTTTGTTCTAGCGACAAGGAATATTTCCCTTGGATCGAATCCGGCCACAAACCACTTCCAAAACAATTTTTCTAGCCTTCTAAAGGTGACCAAGAACACAGGAAAAATGATCTTTAGCTTTGGAAAAATCGGATGAGGAGGATACGAATTTCTTTGTGTTTTAGGGTTTCTTGGATGGATCGGTTTTGGTTTTAGAGAGAAAAATGAGATGAGGATGAAATAAATGGAGGGTTGCCGAGTCCTAGGGGAGGGCTTTGACCCTGATTTTCGGTGCTATTGAATAGGCCCATGATGGGATTGATTATTTCCAAAATTGTTTCATTTAAATCTTCTTTATTAAACATAATGTTAATTATAATTAATTAGGTCCATATAGGGGTATTTTAGTCATTTCATAATTTGTATAAATGTTAAATAAAGTTGTCAAAATTATTTGGTAACATATTTTATGCATTGCCAGAAGTTTGGGATTTATTGGATACTTTATAAGCTTTAAATAAATTTTTAAACTTGCAGGGGCATTTTGGTCTTTTTACACATTTTAGATTTTAGGGTTTTACAACTCTTCCCCTCTAAACGAAAAATTTCGTCCTCGAAATTTGCAAAGAAGTAGAAATGAAATAGAACGAAAACAAAACAGAGACATACCAGATCAGAATACAAAATGAGGATAACTAGCACGAATAGACTCCTCAGTCTCCCAGGTAGCTTCCCGCTCTGGGTGGTTCCGCCAAAGAATCTTAACGAATGGAATTACTTTACGTCTCATAACTCGCTCTTGGCGATCCAGAACCGCTTCCGGCTCCTCCGGAAGAGACATATCCGGCTGAATCTGATCGAGAGGATAAGATACCACATGAAGAGGATGATAGTTGTATCCCCGTAGGAGAGATACATGGAATACATCATGCACATGCGAAAGCTGGGGAGGTAGAGCTAGACGGTAGGAAACCTCTCCAATACGCTCCAGGATCTCGAATGGTCCGATGAATCGAGGACTCAGCTTGCCCTTGATTCCAAAACGTTTAACTCCTCGGAACGGTGAAACCTTAAGGAAAACCCGATCGCCAACCTGAAACTCCAAATCACGACGGTGTTTATCCGCATAACTTTTCTGACGTGCCCGAGCTTCTTTCAACTTCTCCTTAGCCACATCTACCTTCTCATTCGTGATCTGAACCAACTCCGGACCCTCAATAGCACGTTCTCCTACTTCGTTCCAACAAACGGGTGCTCTACATTTCCGCCCATACAACATCTCGAAAGGAGCCATCCGAATACTAGCATGCCAGCTGTTGTTGTAAGCGAACTCTACTAAACAAAGATACTCGTCCCAATTACCCGTCCACTCTAACGCACATGCCCTCAGCATGTCCTCCAATGTCTGGATGGTCCGCTCTGACTGACCATCTGTCTGAGGGTGGAAAGCCGTACTGAATTTGAGTCGTGCACCCCAAGCCTTGTGTAAACCCCTCCAGAATCTAGAAGTAAAACGTGGATCTCTATCAGAAATAATGGCCGTGGGCATACCGTGAAGCCTAACAATCTCCTGCCTAAAGATTTCCGCCAACTTATTAACACCGTACTTCACACGAATGGGTATGAAATGAGCAGATTTAGTCAGCCGATCAACTACTACCCAAATCGCGTCATGTTTCCTTCTGGTAATAGGTAATCCCGTAACAAAATCCATCGTAACTTCCTCCCATTTCCAAGTCGGAATATCTAACGGCTGTAATAACCCACCAGCTCTCTGGTGCTCGATCTTGACCTGCTGACAAACCAAACACCTAGCTACAAAAGATGCCACATCATGTTTCATGCCGTTCCACCAAAAATGCTGTTTCAGGTCTCGGTACATCTTTGTGGAACCCGGATGTATAGTAAAGGGAGAACTATGCGCCTCTGACAAAACCGCCTCTCGCAAATCAGGATCGTTAGGAACACAAAGCCGATCCTCGAACCATACCACACCAAACTCATCAACCCGGAACTCAGATTGCTTTCCATCTTCCACATTCTGCACAATAGCCCAGAGTTCACCGTCATCTTTCTGGGCTTCTTTAATCCGCAGGATGAGATTGGACTCAACCTTTAGACTAGGCCAGTAACCGCCACAACCCCGAACACAAAACTCAACATCAAGGATCTCTAATTCATTTAGAATCCGAGGCTCAAAATTTAGACTAGCGACCATACCCGACTTCCGGCTAAGAGTGTCGGCAACAACATTTGCCTTGCCGGGATGATACTGGATGTGGGTGTCGTAATCTTTTAAGAGTTCCAACCATCACCTCTGTCTCATATTCAGCTCCTTCTGCGTGAAAATATATTTAAGGCTTTTGTGGTCGGTGAAAATGTCACATGACTCGCCGTATAGATAATGCCGCCATATTTTAAGAGCGAAAACCACTGCAGCCAATTCCAAATCGTGCGTCGGATAATTTTCTTCATACGGCTTCAGTTGCCTCGAAGCATAGGCGATGACTTTTCCGTGCTGCATTAAAACGCAACCCAAACCCTTTTTAGATGCATCACTATAAATCTGGAAACCACCCGAACCGGACGGAAGAGTCAGAATAGGTGCCGACACTAATCTCTGCTTAAGCTCCTCAAAACTGTTCTCCTTCTCCTCAGTCCATACAAATTTCTCCCCTTTTCTCATCAACTGTGTCAATGGCAAGGCCAGCCGCGAGAAACCCTCAACGAAACGACGATAATAACCCGCGAGCCCCAGAAAACTTCTCACCTCAGTCACATTTGTAGGTCTAGGCCATTTGGTGATAGCCTCGACCTTCGCTGGGTCCATAGTGATACCCTCCGCAGAAACAATGTGACCTAGAAAAGCGACCTGACTCAACCAGAATTCACACTTAGAAAACTTCGCGTACAACTTCTTCTGTCTAAGAATCTCCAACACAGTCCGAAGATGTTGTTCGTGCTCCTCCTTAGATTTCGAATAGACAAGAATATCATCGATGAAGACAATGACAAATTTATCGAGAAACTCATGGAAAACCCGGTTCATAAGGTCCATAAAAACGGCCGGAGCATTGGTCAAGCCGAAAGGCATAACCAGGAATTCGTAATGACCATAGCGGGTTCGAAAAGCAGTCTTGGGAACATCTTGTTCCCTCACACGAAGCTGATGGTAACCCGATCTCAAATCAATCTTAGAGAAATGCTTTGCCCCTTGTAACTGATCAAACAAATCGTCGATGCGCGGAATGGGATAACGGTTACGGATAGTAATGCGGTTGAGCTCCCGGTAATCAATACAAAGGCGCATACTACCATCCTTCTTTTTCACAAATAGCACAGGAGCGCCCCATGGAGAAACACTCGGACGAATAAAACCGTTCTCCAATAATTCCTCTAACTGCACTTTCAATTCCTTGAGTTCAACTGGAGCCATTCGGTACGGAGCCTTAGAGATAGGCTCAGCACCGGGAACTAGATCAATACTGAATTCAACTTCTCTGGTGGGAGGAAGACCAGGAAGTTCTTCGGGAAAGACATCAGCGAACTCCCGAACAATGGGAACACTACTAACATCAGGTCCCTGAGAAGACGTATCTTTAACAGAGGCCAAAAACCCTTGGCAACCATGAGAGATTAGAGTCCGCGCTTTCATAGCAGAAATAAGTTTAACAGATTTCAAAGGCTGAGAACCGTGATACACAAAATCCGGATGATGAATATTGCCAAAACTTACACTTCTGGCATGACAGTCGATGGTGGCCTTATGGAAAGACAACCAGTCCATACCCAAAATTATATCAAAATCAATCATATCGAGGGGAAGCAAATTAGCCGGACGAACACAATCATCAAATCTTAGCGGACAATTCACATATTCACAATCGATGGTGACTTGGGTTTTCATAGGAGTGGAGATAGATATAAGATTATTCAATGGTGTTGGAGTTACATTTATTTTCTTGGCAAGCGTATTAGATATTATAGAATGTGTAGCACCGGTGTCAAATAAAGCAAAAACAATACGATCTCCAATATAAAGATAACCGGTAATGGTACCTGACGTGCCTGCCGCCTGATCACGTGTGAGAGAATAAACCCGACCAGAAGTAGGAGCTGGCCTACCCGAACCTGATGGAACAACCTGCTTCCTCTTGTCATTCGGACAATCCTTCACCCTGTGCGTAAGAGACCCACAAGCAAAGCATCCTCCCGAAGCCTTGTGGCATGGCCCCGGATGAGGCTTTCCACAAGTGGGACAAAGCGGTGGAGGAGGTAACACTTCATTAGTCCTCCCCTGTCCAGAAGAACCTGACTGATAACCCGACTGAGCACCCCGAGTAGTCTGATCACGATACTGACGTGGGTTGCTGTTGTAGCCACTCCTCCCAGAAACCTGCCTATCATAACCACGAGAATCCTGTCGCCTCTGACTATAGTCCCGGTCCTGGCGACCGCGCTGATCATACCTATGGTCCTGTCGACCTCTCTGATCCTGACCCTGTCCCTGCTGACTCTGTCCCCTGGAATACACCCGGTTACCATCCCTATCACGCTTATTAAAACCACTACTATCACTATGCAACATCTCAATGTTGCGAGCGTCGTTCGCAACCGCCGCCACATCATCATAAGGCGTATTCACGATACGGTCCAATATCCATTTCTTTAACGCCCACTTAAATGTCTTAGCCTGACGGTAAGCATCTCCCGTAACCTCTGGCCCAACGAAACTGGCCAGCCTCATAAATCGCTGCATAAACTCCACAGTCGTCTCTTGATCCCCCTGACGGATGTTCCCATACTCCCGCTCATATCGCTGTTGTTCAGCCACTGGAATGTACTGCTTATAAAAGATACCCATAAAATCCTCCCAAGTACAAGTCTCCTCAAAACCCTGCTCCTGAGCCTGAGCATAAGCTGTCCACCAGCTCTGTGCATCACCTTCAAACTTAAATGCAGCCAATCTCGTCTTAACCTCATCTGGACAACCCAAAACCTTAAACATCTTTTCCATGTGGATAATCCAGTCTTCCGCCTCAGTGGGGACGGCAGCTTTACGGAAAGAGAGGGGTTTGAGCTTGTTAAACCTCTCAATCCAGACATGGATACCAACTGGTGGAGCACCTCCACCACCATTACCTGGACCTGAACCTGCACCACCACCTCCGGAAGAACCTGCCCCATTCTGAATATTGTTGGTAACCTGAGTCACCAAGTTAGGAAGAGCGTTGGCCAAAGCTTCTGCTATCATGGCCTGAAAATCAGGGGTCGCTCCATTATATTCCTGATGTCGAGTATTCACCATCTGAATGATTTCGAAAACGATTAGCAACAATATAAGAGAATAAGCACGAAATGGAAGACGAAACGGAACCTAAGACTACCCAAAACCTCACCAGTCAAAACTTAAGCCTTAAGGGTCAAATCCTAGGGTCCATAAGACTCACAGGCCATGCTTATGTACTACAGGTCGCAGCCTGGGCTCTGATACCATAATTGTAACACCCCAACCCGACAAGGGTAGAAGTATCACATTATGGTGACTAATCAAAGCATACATAAATACACAGCGGAAGTCTTAAATAAATGCATAAGAGAAAGTCAAGTCAACACGACTTGAAATACATAAGTTCAAGGAAAGGAAATAAACCAAAGGTACGATTACAAATGAAAACCATGATCAAAACAAAGTCATAAGATAAAGGTGGTCATCTAAGGTCAAAGCTTCATCTATCTCTCATCCCATCCAAAGCATAATCCAAAAGCTCCTAGCTTAGATACCTGCCGCACACGAAAAGGAAAACGTGCGGCTGAGCTTAAAAAGCCCAGTGAACAGATATATATAATAAACGGAAACGAAACAACGAAGCACAATGAAAGAGATATACATAAGGTACAAGAGTAAAGGTTAGGACAGTCATCCACCACGAGCCCACATATCACATCACATATCACATTCACAGTAATCTAGAGGGGATACCTCTTCAGTAACCGGATAATATGAGGGGTGTCCTCATGTATCACAATGGAGTGATCAGCTCCCACATTTTGTGAAAGACGTGGATTGCACCCATCATCAGTCACCACATATCACATATCACCATATCACAATCACAATACAAATCTAGGATGCATCCATACGCCCCCCCCCCCCACATATCACATTGGCCATAATAATAATAATAATCGCATGCATTTCACAAATCACAATGGGGACGGTGTGGTTAATCACTCTGACCACACAAGAGTCATGTCAGTGGTGCATCACAGACACGGCCATGTTACCTTCATGGCTAGGAAACACATTTGGCTCGTAGTATCAAACTGGGGTCAAAGATCACAGGTTCATATCAAAGCAAAGGTTCACATGGTCATAATCACAGTCCAAATGACAAGGTTCATATCATAGGGTTCATTTCACAGGGTTCATATCAAAGGTTCATATCATAGGTTCAAATCAGAAGTCAAGAGACCGAAGGCACCTTATAAAAAGGGCAGAATATCCGTACCTTATTTCAAAAGCAAACACAACCAGAAATGAGTAAGATGAAAAGATCAGGTCCTCTCCTTCTTCACACCTAGAGGGGTAGAAAAGAATTACAAACCTTTCCATTTTAAGTAACTTTCCATTTTTAGCAGATTTCCATATTTGGTAAGTTTCTATTTTTAGAAAGTTCCCATAATTAGAAAGTTTCCATAATTAGAAAGATTCCCATATTCTCATTTAGGTTAAGTCATTATCACAACATATTATGGTTTTAGGGTGGATTTTAACAAGTCACAAAAGTTTAGGGTTACTTATGACAACTTTACATAAATTAGGGTTTAAGTGTAATTATATCAAAGATAAGGTTCAAATATGAAAATATCCCAAATAATCTGTTTTGAATCCATATTTATCAAGTTAACAAATTCAGCCCCTCAAGTTTCTCAATTTTACACTTTACACCCTTAAGTTATATAATTTTCATTTTAAACCTTATAATGTCCATAATTACACATTAAGCCCTTTATTTATCAAAATTACACAATGGACACTTATTTCACCATGTTGTACGAATCTACCCTTAAGAATTCATAATTTACACATCAAGTCCCTCAAGTTATCAAAGTTACATATTTAGTCCCTTAAATTACCATTTCAACTTTTAATTATCAATAATTACATATTAAGCCATTAAATTACCAAAATTACCCATAACCCCCTGAATATATTAAAATACTCAAAACAGCACTAACTTTCCAGAAATTACAAGTTTAGTCCCTCCATTTAATTATTTTCTAAATCGAACTAATATTAAACCCTAAAAACATTTTAATCCTTTAAAATACAAAAATGACACTAGACCCCCTCCTCTTATATTTTATACAATAAGTACATGTCCCAAAATAAGTTCTAAAAATAACCCTTGAGTTTTAAAAGTTACAAAACACCCCCTAACATTTTAATTCCACTCGCATAACATTTTTATTAACCAAAAGCTCTAGCCCTAAAAATACCAATCATTACTAAATCATCATATAATCATTGTAACATCATTTATCATTCAAAATCAAGCCCTAATTATAAACCCTAATTCGAATTACATTTTATTTTCCTTTTCTTTTTAATTTCCTTTAATTCGGTAAATTAAGTAAATCCACAAATAATTCGATTAGGCCCCAAAAATTAGAAATAACATTTTTCTCAGATTATTATGATCATGTAGAGTCCAAATAAAATAAATAAGAAGCCTCAAAAATTCGGATTGAATTATTCATGTTTTATACACGTTTTTAAGATTTAATTCACAAATATTATAATGAGCATGCATGGATCGACTTAAACATTTTATTTGATGTTCATATAACATATAGGATCTGAGAAAATTACCACAAGGAGATTCGAACGTGTGAAATGAGGTGTACGAATTCTTTTGTACGCGATTAGCCAAAACGGGTCAAAAATCACCACGACTTCAAAAACGATCTAAAAATCATGAAACCAATTTTCACAGGTCACATATGATGTGAGGAACACAAGAAAAATAAGAAACGAATTTATAGGAGGTCGCAAGAATTAATTCGATCAATACCTTATTTTGTTCTAGCGACAAGGAATATTTCCCTTGGATCGAATCCGGCCACAAACCACTTCCAAAACAATTTTTCTAGCCTTCTGAAGGTGACCAAGAACACAGGAAAAATGATCTTTAGCTTTGGAAAAATCGGATGAGGAGGATACGAATTTCTTTGTGTTTTAGGGTTTCTTGGATGGATCGGTTTTGGTTTTAGAGAGAAAAATGAGATGAGGATGAAATAAATGGAGGGTTGCCGAGTCCTAGGGGAGGGCTTTGACCCTGATTTTTGGTGCTATTGAATAGGCCCATGATGGGATTGATTATTTCCAAAATTGTTTCATTTAAATCTTCTTTATTAAACATAATGTTAATTATAATTAATTAGGTCCATATAGGGGTATTTTAGTCATTTCATAATTTGTATAAATGTTAAATAAAGTTGTCAAAATTATTTGGTAACATATTTTATGCATTGCCAGAAGTTTGGGATTTATTGGATACTTTATAAGCTTTAAATAAATTTTTAAACTTGCAGGGGCATTTTGGTCTTTTTACACATTTTAGATATTAGGGTTTTACAGAATATCTGTACCTTATACTGCAAATGAAAACACAACAGAAAATATAAAGGTTGGACGCAAACTCCATCTTCAGCGATTCTACACAAATTCATGACTGTCTTGTTAAAAGCCTATTTAACCCAGATTACTTATTTTAGTCGGCTTTCCGTTTTTAGTAACTTTCCTTTTTAGATAACTTTCCAAAAATAGCAACTTTCCATATTTAGTAACTTTCTATTTTTAGCAGGTTTCCATAATTAGCAGGTTTCCATAATTAGGTTAAGTCATTAATTAAATGATATTATGGAAATAAGGTTTATTTTAGCAAGTTATGAAAGTTTTGGGTTAACTATCACAAGTTTTCATATTTTAGGGTTTTAAGTGTAATTACACCAGAGTTAAAGGTTTTAAATGAAAATACCTCAAGTTACTCATTTAATACATAAGTTATTCAGAATTACACTTTTAACCCTTTAAGTTTAACAATTTATCACTTATACCCATTTAGTTATTTTAAATTACAATTTAAACCATATAATTACATAAATCACAATTTAACCCTTATCATATTTTATATTTACACATCAAGCACTCTATTTTACCAATTTACAGAATATACCCTTTAAATTAATATTGGTACGAAAGCCTCTTCAATTTTAATGAATTACAAAACTAGTCCCTTGAATTTACAAGACTTATAATTCGAAACATAACTTATTAATAATTACATATTAAGCCCTCAAATATTCAAAATTACACATTACACCCTTTATATCATCATTTATACAGATCACCTTCAAGTTTCCAGAATTTACACTTTTAGCCCCTCTATTTTATTTAATTTCAAATTCGACACATGAATTACAAATTAAATCTTTTCTTGCAAATTTTACACATAGGACCCTCATTTTATATTTTTCACACATTACCCCAGATCCAAAACATGTTACAAAAATACCCCACAAGTTTCAATAATTACAAAATACACCCTTTTAATTTTAAGTTCCAATCGGTAACCATTTTAATTTACTAATACCTAACCCTAATTATTCCAATCATTACCCAATCATTCAAACCTCATTATAACACATTTTTGACCAGATCTAACAAAGAAAAACCCTAACCCAAATCGTTTGATACAAGTTCTTATTTTTCTTATAAATCCGATTACAAAATAATTCCAACACAAGTGATTTAAGCTTCAACAATTCAAGTGGCTATTTTTCCAGAGTTAGATGATTATAAAAGAACCCAGAAAAATTATATAGAAGACCCAGAAAAATGGTATAGACATAATTGTATTTTATGTGTGTTTTTATTCTCTATAATTCGTATGATCATTCAAGCGTGCATGATTCGTTTTGGATATTTTATATGAGTCTTATATGATGTAAGTAACATAAGAAAAATGCTAGATAAATTTTAGGACGTACGAATTGGGCACAAGAATTTCATACCTCTCGGTGTGAACAAATCGAGCAAGAAAATCAAGAACAATCGAACCAAGCTTCTATAAATCGAACACCTATTTTTCTAACCTCCTTTGCACTCAGTAGAACCCACGAAAAATACTAGAACAGCTCCAGGAAGTTTGCACGATCGAATGGGATTTTTAGGGATTGTTAATCGGTTTTAGTTTAGGGTTTTTGGTGGAAATTAAATGGAATTGGCTAATAAAAAGGAAAAACCGTGAATATGGGGGAGGGGAGGGCTGGAAATTCGGTCAATGAGTTGACAAATCAGAATTTTAAATTTTTGATTGATTTCCTAATTTATTTTGGTATTAATCTTGTATAATATAAATTATAAATATAAATAAATAACTAAATTAATTTTTGGTGCATAATAATAATATTTTGTGTGTAATAATAATTTTTGGACATGTGAAAATGTTAAAATGTTTCCTCAAAATTATTTCACTTCATATGTAGCTCGTTACCAGAGATTGGAAATTAATTTCATGTTTTATATATGCTTTAATTAATTTTTAAAGTTTCAGGGGCATTTTGGTCATTTTGCATGATTTCAAATTTTGGGTTTTACAGCTTCTTCCCCTCTAAAAAAAATTTCGTCCTCGAAAATTGGGGTGAAACGAAACGGAAACACAACTGACTGTGGGCAGAAATATGAAAGACTTGTTTCTCATGACTCTATCTTGTTGATCAAATTTCGGTTTCCTCAGAAAAGGCAATTCATACTGAAACCAGATCAAAAGAATAACATAATAGGTGATAATCGGATTCTCTCAAAAGAGACGTAAGAAATACACAGAATTTTGACGGATATGTCGTCCACAGAATTTGATTAGACAAATCAGATTAGAACGTACAGAAAATAGATTATCGATAACATCAATTGGCAGAAAGTTCTACAACAGAACCTAAGATAGTTATCAGAAGTACAGAGGTCAGCAGAACGCGTGACGAGAATCCAGACATATCAATTCGCATAACGGTGAAAGCAAATTACGCGTATAGGCAGAATGAACCTAAAGTCTCAATCAGATATTAGAAATTCTAAGGTTTCTAAGGCACTCCTCAAAATATCCTATGATCACAATAAGTGCACGTTATATGATGTAAGTATTATCACGTTGGCCAGACGTCATAATACTAGCATCATATAAATATGCCCTCATGATGACCATACTTTATCTCAAGTCATGAAAATCAACTATCTAACCACCTAACAGTCCTTCTATACCTTAGGGTTGGTCCATATCGGTCATCATTACGAATTTAAAATCAGAGAAACAGAACGTACAAATAACGTAATGGAATTAGTAAGCATCAATGAAGTACGTCGTCTAAAGCGTCAGGTCTTCCACAATACATCAGAATTCTCATGACAAAACCGTCACCCAACATACGTAGAACGAACACTAGACGAAAATACTAGTGGAGAACCTGAATCATTCAAAGTATCTTATCATCAGGTAAAGGAAATTTAAGTAGGTTGAGAGGAAGTGAATTTCGTCATTCATAGCTTCACCCTTCACAGAATAAACTCTTCCAAGCACAAACGTTCTCTTCAAAATTTTCATCCATCCAAGTACATGATTTTAAACCTCTCCCAAATCCAAGTAGTTTGCCTACGTCGGTCCATATGGTCATTCGGTGGAAAGGAAAGATAAACTTGAGTCTGGTCCCTCAAGCCTTCGGCACTTCTTCTTGGAACACTGGTGTAGTAACGTGAATCTCTGACATGGTCACTGTGCATCTTCCATTCGCGAGTCTGCTTCTACTCTCAATTCATCTTAGTACAACTAAAATAAATAGAGAAGCCAGACTGCGTGTCCTTGACAGGTCTTCTAGCACAGTTTGAAATTCGCCAACTCAAACTGCTGTCGTCACCGGATGCCTGGTAGTGTTGTCTGCTACAATCTCTGAACGCCAATCAAATCTACTCTTCCCGAACAAAGGGTCGTTCTACTTAATATGAAGATGATCCTCGTGTTCCTCGGTTGTCTCTGAGCATACACATACTGCCATACTATGACAATTGTCCAATTACTCACGAAAACATGATTCTATTAGCCAATACAATTGGCATTATTTAAAACTCACAAAGGTCACAACGAGTATGAAAACAGCTTCATGAATCGATTCAGGGAAAACTTCATATCTACTTCACATCACCTATCTTCCTCTTCATGCATAAAACTGAAATGTTTCACGAGGTTACTCTCAGTTAGTCATCTCCTTTCTCAGAAGTTCTTGTGGTTGCTTCTTCAGTCCTTCAAACATTAAATGAGGCCGTCTGATACGGAATTTACAAAGATAGGACAAATCGATCACTGATACGCGGAAATGAGAAACGATTACGGGTAGTGATACGGTTAGGTTTACGATAGTTGATACGCTGACGCAGAATTTTCTCTTTCTTCTTCATAAACTAATAGGGTATTCAAAAGGAAATACTGAGGTGAACAGAATCATATTCCATTAGCTTCTTCAATCTCTCAACTCCTATGGCGTCATGGTTCGTCAACTGAGATCGGTTCAAAGTCAATTCTTCTTCTCAAACAGGAGGGAAACACCAGGAGTTCCATCGGAGAGCACCAGAAAATTTGTACAACAAAACTTCCAATACCAAAGTTTTCCAAGAGTGGATACTAATAGGTGTCAGGAGACAATCATCAATCAAATGAGATCGAGGTAAAAGTTTCCATAGCGGCGTTAAGCTTAACAGATTTGAACGGTTAAAGGTTATCATAACAAAAGTAGGATGAAAATAGATTTCCAAAAGTCACATATCAGGTATGGTAATCCATGGCAGTTTATGAGGGCCAGCCAATCCATAACTTAAAAACCTCAAAATCAAATATATCAAAAGTAAACGGATTCGTAGGATGAGTACGGTCGCCAAGTCAGACGGATAGTTCATATATCAAGGTCACGTTCATGGTTCACCACAGTGTCGAGGCAGATGAGCGAACAACTCAAGGTGTTGGAAGTCTTGTTTAGCTATTTAGCATAAGTGGCAGGTAGGTAATACGAACATCGTATACTGTCAAAAGTGAGGCGTATAGAATATCGGTTATCAGCATCATCATGCTCATTTAACAATTTCATATCGAAACAAAATTACCGTCATATCTAAGGAAACTAGTTGACGGTAGGATTCATTATTCAAAGGGAAGGAGTAAACTTCCTATATCCATGGTTAATATTCACCAGAGTTCTCATAAGAGTAATAATGGACAGAGTAGTATCAGATGATACATTTATATCCAGCACGGGTAGAGAATTCATAGAATGTGTCAAACACATTAGGGTTTAACGGCCTTTGGGATAGTCGGAGAAGTATCAAACAGATCGGAAATGATGATCAAAATCAGGTAGTGGTAGCAAAAGTTTAACAATCGGAAATCATGGTAGGGAGTTCAAAATGGTTTCAAACACCGAAGGTGAAACATAGGAGAATAGTCGTCAATGATCAATCAACCTATCCTTTATCAGAATAAAATCAAAATTAGCTATCCAATGAAAACAGATCGACAACGCAAGTCTTATCGTTCAAAAGTGAGAGGAAAAACACTCTTATACTTGTGGTTAAAACACCACCAGACTTCTCATGGGAACAGAGATGTATAAGACGAACTCAAATAGTGTCAGAAGATTCATAGATGCTTATCAAAAGTAATAGACAATTAACAGAATGTATCAAGTATATCATCGTCGGGGAGATTCTCAGAATGCCCGAAGAGGCATCAGAATGATTAACAAAAGAATCAGAGTTCAGAGTTGAAATCTCAAAATAAGGTACAAATAGTGTTAGGCAAATTTTATGCAATTTCCAATGATTCCAAGATTTAACTAGGTTTCAGACCTTAGGTGGTGCAAAGCGTGAGTTGTCAATCTCCGAAAGTGATCTCAACAAGCAGGGCACGAATCAGAGTGATGCGGAAGCAATGATACTTAAACAAAAGCCTTATAGTCTACCCATTCCTCACCGGTCAGAACTTAAGTTCCTATAGGGAAATCCTAAAGCAATTTCTTACAGATTATCTTATGAGCGCCTACAGTGGAAACTTAGTGGTCTAACTTACACAGGTCAAGGGTAAATGTATTACGAGTCGCAGCCTGTTCTCTGATACCATAAATTGTAACACCCCAACCCGACAAGGGTAAAGATATCACAATAATGGTTTCATATCAGATCAAAACAAAGCATACATCTATAGTAATACAAGAATTCTCAAAGGTTACAAATGAAATACAGAAACTACAAGGTTACAAATGAAACTTCCAATAAACACTAAGTCCAAAATAATAATAACTTCTAATCACTTCTAAATCCAAAAATAGCTATCAAGTCTTCTAAGTCCAAGGTACTCTCCACTCATTCCCAGCTTCCTACTAAAACTTGCCGCAGGAAAAGAAATGCGGCTGAGCTACGAGAGCTCAGTGAACAGATATAACGATAACAAAGCAGCAGTGGAGAAAAGTACGAAGTAACAGAAATAAAGGTCATGCAGATATAATATGGGTTAAGGGATACGTAAATGAATACGAACAAAGGAAAAAGAAAAAGGGATAGTAATCCACCACGAGCCCAGAAACAAATCAAATCAAATGTAACCATATATTCATAACCATATAGAGGGGAGACCTCTCAGATAATCAGATAATATGAGGGGTGTCCTCATTCTTCAAATGGAGTAGCTAGCTCCCAGATATATGTGAAGGGCATGTATTGCACACAGTACCAATCACCAGACAATAATAAATCATATATAGATAATCCACTAAACAGAACAGATCTAGGATGCATCCATGCGCCCCCCAAACAAATACTGGCCATAATAACTGTAGTGCGTGCATTATAATCAAATGGGGACGTGGCGGAACATCACTCTACCGCCCTAGAGTCATGCCATTGGTGCATCAATGACACGTCCATGTTACCTTCATGGCTAGGAAACAGATTTTGGCTCGGGTATCAAACTAAGAGTCAGATATCATATCAAATCAGAGTGTCATAATCAAAGTTTCATAACAGATGGTTCATAACAGATGGTCCATATCAAATATCTCAGAAGTAATATCAAAGGTCCAAAATCAGAGTTTATCATTACGGTTCATAACAAAGGATCAAAGCAAAGGTTCATAATCGAAGGTTCAAAGTCAAATGGTTCATTTAAAGAAATCTTAATTAAATGATTTTCATAAAAATGATCTTTAACAATGGTCTTCATAAAAATAGTCCTTAAAATATAATTTCCATAAAAGTTAGTACATTTCATATAAAAGTGGTATTGCATCCTTATAAACTTCATTTTAAAATGGTTTTTCTCAAAACATTTCCACGGTATAATTTAAAAAGGTTATCATATCTAGTTACCAAAATCAAATGAACCTTCTAAGTGTCACGAGACTCGAATACTAATATCACAAGGTAACGAACGAATATCAAATGAATCATCACACCAACAGAGCATATCAAACGAATGAATCAAAGTACAGGGAATCATAGCAATGGCATCAATTCAGAAACTAACGGATCATAATATGAAAGAGATCATGAGAAACCTTATAAGAAAGGTCAGAATATCTGTACCTTATACTGCAAATGAAAACACAACAGAAAATATAAAGGTTGGACGCAAACTCCATCTTCAGCGAATCTACACAAATTCATGACTGTCTTGTTAAAAGCCTATTTAACCCAGATTACTTATTTTAGTCGGCTTTCCGTTTTTAGTAACTTTCCTTTTTAGATAACTTTCCAAAAATAGCAACTTTCCATATTTAGTAACTTTCTATTTTTAGCAGGTTTCCATAATTAGCAGGTTTCCATAATTAGGTTAAGTCATTAATTAAATGATATTATGGAAATAAGGTTTATTTTAGCAAGTTATGAAAGTTTAGGGTTAACTATAACAAGTTTCCATATTTTAGGGTTTTAATTATAAATACACCAAAGTTAAAGGTTTAAAATGAAAATACCTCAAGTTACTCATTTAATACATAAGTTATTCAGAATTACACTTTTAACCCTTTAAGTTTAACAATTTATCACTTATACCCCTTTAGTTATTTTAAATTACAATTTAAACCATATAATTACATAAATCACAATTTAACCCTTATCATATTTATATTTACACATCAAGCACTCTATTTTACCAATTTACAGAATATACCCTTTAAATTAATATTGGTACGAAAGCCTCTTCAATTTTCATGAATTACAAAACTAGTCCCTTGAATTTACAAGACTTATAATTCGAAACATAACTTATTAATAATTACATATTAAGCCCTTAAATATTCAAAATTACACATTACACCCTTTATATAATCATTTATACAGATCACCTTCAAGTTTCCCGAATTTACACTTTTAGCCCCTCTATTTTATTTAATTTCAAATTCGACACATAAATTACAAATTAAATATTTTCTTGCAAATTTTACACATAGGACCCTCATTTTATATTTTTCACACATTACCCCAGATCCAAAACATGTTACAAAAATACCCCACAAGTTTCAATAATTACAAAATACACCCTTTTAATTTTAAATTCCAATCGGTAACCATTTTAATTTACTAATACCTAACCCTAATTATTCCAATCAATACCCAATCATTCAAACATCATTATAACACATTTATGACCAGATCTAACAAAGAAAAACCCTAACCCAAATCGTTTGATACAAGTTCTTATTTTTTTTTTCTTATTTTTCTTATAAATCCGATTGCAAAATAATTCCAACACAAGTGATTTAAGCTTCAACAATTCAAGTGGCTATTTTTCCAGAGTTAGATGATTATAAAAGAACCCAGAAAAATTATATAGAAGACCCAGAAAAAATCGTATAGACAGAATTGTATTTTATGTGTGTTTTTATTCTCTATAATTCGTATGATCATTCAAGCGTGCATGATTCGTTTTGGATATTTTATATGAGTCTTATATGATGTAAATAACATAAGAAAAATGCTAGATAAATTTTAGGACGTACGAATTGGGCACAAGAATTTCATACCTCTCGGTGTGAACAAATCGAGCAAGAAAATCAAGAACAATCGAACCAAGCTTCTATAAATCGAACACCTATTTTTCTAACCTCCTTTGCACTCAGTAGAACCCACAAAAAATACTAGAACAGCTCCAGGAAGTTTGCACGATCGAATGGGATTTTTAGGGATTGTTAATCGGTTTTAGTTTAGGGTTTTTGGTGGAAATTAAATGGAATTGGCTAATAAAAAGGAAAAAACCATGAATATGGGGGAGGGGAGGGCTGGAAATTCGGTCAATGAGTTGACAAATCAGAATTTTAAATTTTTGATTGATTTCCTAATTTATTTTGGTATTAATCTTGTATAATATAAATTATAAATATAAATAAATAACTAAATTAATTTTTGGTGCTTAATAATAATATTTTGTGTGTAATAATAATTCTTGGACATGTAAAAATGTTAAAATGTTGCCTCAAAATTATTTCACTTCATATGTAGCTCGTTACCAGAGATTTGAAATTAATTTGGTGTTTTATATATGCTTTAATTAATTTTTAAAGTTTCAGGGGCATTTTGGTCATTTTGCATGATTTCAAATTTTGGGTTTTACAAAAGAAATATAAACAATTGTTAAATTAAAAGTTGTAAATATATTTTTTATTAAATTTGGTTAATAATAATAAGGAAATTAGAAGTGTACGTGAGACCATGGTTGTCAGGATCCCGATCCTGATCTTAGGATCTTACGATTTTACGGTACTGCAAAGCAAAAACAATTCGGATCATACAAAAGGATCTTTAAAAGCTTAAGATGTTATAGGATCCTGATCTTTACGATAGGATCTTAAGTAGGATCTCGATTTTGAAAACCTTGCGTGTGACATTTGGGATAAAAACGGAACACACGAAGGCTATTGGACTATTCGAGATATGCTACCCGAACAATAACATATTTGTATTTATTTGACTATTCGTTTGGTTATTGTTTGAGTTACGAATTGGTTTAGCGTTTAGGGTTTAGGGTATAGGGTTTAGGGTTTTTATAAATACTCGTTATATTATAAATTACTCGGGAAATTGATTTTCAATAAAGTCTTTTGACTTGGAAACGTTCGATAAATGAAAGAGTCATGGCGAAATTTTGTTATTTCCAAAGATTAATTTTTTCGTAAGTCCAAACTTGTTTTAAATCATAAAACGAGTATACCTTGTACTAATAAATGGGATTATGGGAAAATACCGACGATTACCAATCGACTCTTACTTGATATGTTTGTTGTTAGTTATCTCTTTGACTTGTTTTCGTCATCTCGTCTCGACTCGAGTTATCGTCAATACTCTTCTCGACTATTCGGTTATTCGTTTTTTTGGAGTGAGTACTCGTGAGTCCGTGTTCTCTACATACCGTTACACGAATGATGATACCAAACCCTTTTAAAAGGCTAAAACGAGATTATTTTTGGAAATGAGAATGATTAACTTTTGAAAACTCTTGCGCATTTGATTTTTTTGGTGAATATCGTGCCTAGTACGTTGCATTGCGATACGTTGCATTAAATCGTTTGATACGATATTCATTTTCTTTAACTTTTAAAAAATTTGAATATATTAGAGTATTTTCTTTTGTTTTGTCGGTGGATTTTAGTGTGACTTAATCTTAATACCGCCAATTTTGTCCATATAATATTCAATTACGGATAACTGAGACCCGCGGGGAAACCCAAAAAACCGATGGATAATATTAATTGGGTATCCGGTGGGATATGGGGCGGGTACGGGTATATTATAAACGGGTTCGGGTACGGGTACACTAATACCCGCCCCGAACCCGAACCGTTGCCATCCCTAGTTAGCCGATTTTCACCGCCACGTCAGCACCATTAGCCTCCTTTTTTTTTTTTTTTTTTTTTTTTTTTTTTTACACCTCTTGCCACGTCATAGTTAAACCAAACCACAACTTCAATAGTCAACCGGCAATTAATCCCTTTACCCGATCACTTGTAAATACACATAATAATCAATAAACCCTAATCAAAACACACATTCTTCTGGCAAACACAAACACGCAAACAATGAATCCAAATAACAACAAAGGTATGTTTTTCAATATTTTCACATATCAGTTGATGATTCATTTTACAATAATTAGTAACAGGCGTTTGATCTATAAATGGTGATGTTTATTGTTGAATTTATTGTTGAATGTAAAGCTGTGTGAATTTATTGTTGAATGTAAAGCTGTGTGAATTTTTAATTTATTCAAGTTTATGCTTTAACAGGTTCAAAGGCAAAAATCCCTAGGTCCAAATTCAAAATAATTTCCAACAAGGTATACTAAAGTTGTTATGTGTTTGTGACTAAAGTTGTATACCTTTATACCATTAATTAATTTTTTTGAAACACATGGTATGTTGAACAATTAGGAGGTATGGGAAAACGCAGATTGGAAGAGAAAGAGCCCTTTCTATTTCTCTAGCGATGAAAAATATGGTAATGCTGACACAAAAGGGGTAATAATGGTCCATTTAATAAGTGTTGTTTCGCTACTTTTATGACATTCTCCAGACTTAATCCATTATACTCGTTCAACTTGTAGGTAAATGACAAAGCTGAATCCTCTCAAGCTACTCCCAAAACTCAATCCTCTCAAATACTAGTTGAAAAGGCACACAAAAAGAAATTTACTCAGGATATTGTCTTGGGACTGCCGTGTAAGAAGATGGTTTAGGAGTTTAGGATATTCATTAACAGCTTTTGTGTTTTGTAAATGGTATTTGGTACTTTAATATGGTAGTAGTAGTTCTGACATTTAATTTTGATAAATATAATTATTAATGGTACAATAACTGGTAATTAGTAGTTTAAATGTATCTATTTTATAACTGTAATGATAGTATTTTGGTTTGTTAAATGGTAGCAATTTGTGTTCTTGATGTGATGATTGCACAGTTAGATTTAATGGTAGCAGTTTTTGTTGTTGATTTGATGATTGTACATATTTATTTAATAGTAGCACTTTCTGTTCTTGATTTCATGTTGGTTTATGATTTAATGGTAGCAGTTTGTGTTAAATGGTATCAGTTTGTGTTCATGATCATGGTGTAATTGTGTAAAATTGAGTTCTTGATTTGATATGCAGTTGGTGTTCATGAGCTTGGTTCTAGATCTTGGTTCATGATTTGCGATTAAGATAATGATATATAACATTTGGAGCCAAAATTTTGATTTTTTCAAGTTTATGCTTTACTTAACAGGTTCAAAGGCAAAATTTTTAAATAATTCAATTGTTCAGAGAATAGTAACATTATAAGCATAGGCATTCCCATGGAGTATTATAAGCATTCCCTAACCCAATATCCTTAGCATAGGCATTCCACAAGGATAATGCATGCTCCATCAAGGTACCCGTTGCATACTTCACTTTGCAGTCCTCAGAGCAGTTACTTCTTAGAAACACCGACTCCATCTTCTCAAACCACTGAGTTAGACCGACGGTTCCTTCAGTTCCTTTGAAGGTAGTAGGTTTGCAATTCATGAACTCCTTGTATGTGCAGAAACGGTTCTCATTGACAGCTTGTACTCCTGCTTGTCCAACATTCTGATTGCCAGCACCTGCTTACCCGGCAAGCGCCGCAACTGTGCCGCCATCAATCAACTTCTGGATCGCGGCTGGGATCATCTTTCTAGGTGGCATAATTCTATCAATCATTACTAATGTACAACACTTTAAGTATTTGATTAACATAACAGAATCATAACACAAAGTAAACAACACGATGATACATCATAATATAGCGCACATTCAACATCATAAATAGTACATACCAAAATACATCATAGATTCGATACTCGTCATAAGTCTTACAAGATATGCAAAACGACTACAAGTTTCTTATCAAAATCTACTAGTTGAAACTAGTCAGTTTAGTACGTACAAGGTAAACTACTACTACAATACTAAACTACCATAATAAAGATGATCATTAATCTATACCGAAGCTCTCCTCCATATGCAGCCAAGACATCAACACTGTCATCAAAACAGAAATGTGCCATCCTGTCATAGTACGCCTGCCACTGCATGTCATGGATCTCATCCCTCAACTCCTGAATACTACGCTGGTAGTGACGACTATCGATATCAGTGAACGCAGCTCCAAGATCCAACCTCTCCACAATCCTCTCGACCTCTGTCATCCCCTGCTCTAACGACGCCAAGCACTCCCGAATCTCTGTATCTGCCGTCTCTGTAGAACTTAACCTCGCAGCCTGCTCATACAATTCCACATATAAATCACCTGTAGCTCTCATATCTCCCTTAATCTATTTCTTCAACTCTAAAACCTCATACTGTTGCGTACACAATCGCCTGGACATCGACATATAACGGCCCTGGCACCAAGAGATGTCCTGCCTCAAACGACTCAGCTCGGCTCTGAGCTCGGTAGGGGCAACTCGCTGTGCAGTCAAAGACTCGCCGATCTCAAATGTAGACGTCACCTCTGTAGCTAAAGCGTGACCCAATGCATCTGAAGTATCGGACTCGTAAGTAATGTCCGACACTGCCGGTGAAGGCGGCATGGGGAGAGCCTCCTGCTCGTCCTCCAATGGCTCCTCGTCATCATCGTCATCATCATCATCATCATCATCATCATCATCATCCATCTCCTCATCATCGTCCATCTCCTCATCATCCGGGTGAGGTACATCAATAGGGTATGGGTCCTCCTCTGGACACGGTGGTGCAAGGGGGTGATCAATGGGTGCATTTGATAACTGACCGGTAGGGACTGATGTAGTCATAATACTCTACATGGAGTATCGGGAAAAGTATAAAAATTCTAGCCAAATTTTTATAAAAATAGTTTTATATGAAGTGAAATAGCAGCGGAAAATCAAAACATATAATAGTGCAAAGCATGCACATATAAAAGTTTAAGTAAAGCAATTAAAGAGCGAAGTGGCACGGAGGGCTGATGGCTATCGGTTTCGAAAATGTTTTGACACACACGAAAATGTTTATAGTCGAGTATGACCTTGTTCTCTATAAACAGTGGCTCTGATACCATTCTGTAACACCCCCAACTCGGAATATGGCAGCGGAACTGAGCTTGGGGTGCTACGTGAGGGGTAAGACAATCACATCCATAGAAAACGATCTCATAACGAGATGTTTTTAGCAAAACATATCATTCGAATACAAAATTTAATATTTAGAGTCTAAAAGACTCTTATCACAAGTTACAGCGGAAATAAAACATAGTTTGCAGCGGAAATCAAAGATAGTTTGCAGCGGAATAAAAGACACAGTTTTAAAAGATTATTCGAATGATAAGATAGTAAGGGTAGATAGTAAAGCCCATGATAGCCATCATCAACCTTCAGCAACTCCTAGTGCCCACAACATGCATCAATTACCTGAGATAAAACATGCTAAAAAGTCAACACAAAGGTTGAGTGTAATCCATAGGTTTTATAAATAATAGTTGAGCACAAGATTTTAAGTCTGGAAGATATATGTAACAAATACAAATATCGGGTAAGCGTCAAATAGTTCTTTTTGCTAAGCTCATGACACACAAAGCGTTAACCGGCACCAATAACCTTGGCGTAAGTCAACAGTAACCGCGGAATTTCATAATATAATAGTTGCCCCCAAAGCTAGGTACTTTGCCAGATACCTAGTAATACTCGAATATAGTTCATCACATGTGGACCGACCTTAGTCCACATGGCGGGAAGGTCAATTCCTAAAGGCCTATAAACTACAATCACGCTCACTCGCAAGTGATTAATGGTTCATGATCGAGGGACTTGCTTTTGGGCAAGGAAGGTACTTAGCATTATCAGTCAGGAATAGCATACCAATAAAAAATTGTGCTCATAAAAATAAGTAAGTAGCATGTATCTCCCCCATGGGTTTATAAACAATTTAAAAGTAAAGTGGGGCTACGAATCACACCTTAGCATCAGATGAAACAAGATATCACAATATGATCAAATGGGATAGCACGGCAAGTGAACCTCAGCACAACCTAATATATGAATAATATGTCTCAGCAATAAACCTTAAAGTGATTTATAAAGTAATACTCGTATTTGAAATGAAAATGTTTTATTTCAATGGCGTTTGAGTGAAATAACGTTTAAGACTCGTGTGGATACGAGATGTTAAGATAATAAAAGTTGGCAACACAAACGGATACGAAGAGAGAGAAGAACTAAGATTAAGAAAAGAATAATTAAGAAAGACAAGAAAGAAAACATCAATAGGTTGTTTCGGTGTTTTACCCATTTCCCAAATAGTTGATATATCATCATGATTTTGGAAGAAAACGTATAAGTTTCAAAAAGGTTTTTAGGTTATTGAGTAATCATAAATGATTAAGTTATAAAAGGTTTTATCGAAATTTGGGCATGATGCGTCCGTTTATAAAGCATTTCCAAGTCGTTACGACTCTTGAATATAAGTTTTATTGCCACATTTTACAAGTTAAATATATATAATTGGACACTATCATTCGCGTATATATTAGTTGTCAAGTTTATCGATCATTTTGTGTATGTTCGGGTCCAAATATGTTAAGCTCTTATGAGTCTAACATACTCTTCCGTCTCAATTACCAAAATCGTCCATAAGGTCCATCGGCTAATATCGTAAATCCAATAACGTCCAATTCTCATCCAAGCATAGGTTATAACAAGTATCCAAGTCCAATGTCCAAATCATATCTCATATTATCCAAATAATTATCCGAAACACCATATTGATAAACAAATAATTAATAATTGACAAAGCAATAAAATAAAAGACAATATGGCCCAATACCTAACTCACACTCTAATGGACTCTCTTTGGGCTTTCGGGCCCAAAGTTAGTAATACTTAACCCATTAAGGACTTATCCAAGTCCAAAACCGACTCGACACTAACTCGAGGTTTTCTAACCTCGAGTCTTACACGGCCGAGACTCCCTTGAGTCTCGACTCGACTCATTCAACACCAAGACCTTGGAGGGTCTCGGCTAAACCCAAATCCAACTAGTCGTGGCCCTCTTGGGTCACGGCTCATGTTACTTGACACTAAAACTAACCAAAACTCTAGCCAATACACATGGGTACAAACTAAACTCGACCAATTAACATTAAACCCTTGGCCGTGACTCCTTGAGTCACGGCTCGACTTTACCCGAGCCTTTGAGCTCTCAGCTCAATCACAAAACCAAACCAAGTCAAATCCTCAACACAACACACCAACTAGAGCATGCCGTGACTCACTTGAGTCACGGCTCGAGCCTACTCGAGCCACTTGGCTCTCGGCAACCATAACACAACCTAATCCCATCCACAATCCAAACACAACATTATCCAAATCAACCTAAAAAATCTTTCACAATTGGAGTCCAATTGGTGTATTTCTGTCACACCCCAAAAATGGCGCAGCGGAATGACATTTACGGGGTATGACCTCATTGTCAAGAACACAAGGTGTCACAATAGAGAAACACTAAATGCATAATATAAGACAGTTGATAGTCGCAAACTCCCACAAACGGGATAAGTACAAAGATCCAAAATAACATAAGTCTCAAGGTTAAACATCGTCACTAAGGAATATCAAATGCAACTCCACGAGATATAACCCGGGAGGGTCTTGTCTTAAGTCTTGCTAAGCCAGTCAATACTCTACCTTCTAAGCAGCCTCAATAACACCTGAAAATGGTACTCGAAAACGTCAACATAATGTTGGTGAGCTCGTAGGTTTAAAAGTAAAACCACTGAGCTGTGATATCATAGTGTAGGACAAAAGTGAGCATGATAATCAATTATAAGCACATGTCGAAACCAAACAATGTTGAAACCAAATAATGTCGCGCCAACTGAACCTGCCACGGTTGCACACATAAACATACACTGTGGGGAGCTACCCCGATAGATCTATCATATTGTTTCGGCTCTCGAAAGAGTTAACAGTTGCGCATCAATGTTACACACAGTCAAACAAATTGTAGCACATAATTGTATCAACACACGTAATGTCCAAAAAATGAAAACAGTATAATCACAGCATGAAAACAGTTAACATATCATTTGAGTACCATTTTCCCCCAAGGAAAACATAATGAAAAAGGGGCTACGAGAACTCACCTTGTCAAGTAGCAGTCAGATAACACAACAATTCAGATAGTGTTCGGCACCAACACGCGACCTAGATTAGTAAGGTTTGTTTTAGTTCACAGTTCAAGTTCAAGAATTCCAATTGTTTTAAAGAGTTATGTTGGTGTTGCTGGTGTGGCAGCATTTAAGTGAAAAACCAAGTTTTTTAATATTTAAAGTTGTTGGCTCGTCGGGTTGTACGAACGTACAAAAGAATAGGAATAGCGACTTTTGATTTCGCGATGATCGGAAAGGTACGTACATAAGGATGATGATTATGAGATGACGATGCGTACGGTCATAGAACGTTTGATGGTTGATAGTGCGTGTGTATATATTTATATATATATACTTGCGGAACAATAAATAAAGTTGAAAATAAGGCTTTAGTGATATAATTTGTGAGAAAATGGTATTTTGAAAAATACTATTTTTCGTGTTAATAAATCAAAAGAAGTTCACATTAAATGTGTTAATAGTGTTGATAAAATGTATTCAAGTTAACGAACGAGTTCAAATATTCAATTGTCCGCTTTTAAAAATATACAACGGTTTATTATTTTGACTATACATATAAGTGTCTACATTTCAAGTTTAGATCATTTCGAGAAAAGATTTTTATGTCAATGTATATATATTTTCAAGTGTTTGTGTCGTATGTCACGTTTGTAGCGTTTCGCAAAACATATATTAATAGTCAAGTTTTTATGTTTCGCTATTTCGTTGGTCGTCGTGTGTAACGAACGGTCGCTTGTAAAGAAAATATGACGGATTATAAATGACGAAAACTAGGTAACGAGGAGGGGGGTGGGCTGCGGCCCGAGCGAAGTTAACGGAAAACAGGCCACGGCCTGTTGGGCCTTCACATGTCCAGCGAAAACAATCAAAGGTGGCCCTGTTTGGTTTGTGTTGGCGTGGGCTGGTCCACAAAATTATAAGGGGCTGGGCCCAAGTGTTTTAATTGGGAGCAGCAATGTAAAAGTAGCAGCAGAAACCAATTCGCAGCAGCAGAATGCAAAAATTCATTTGGCATTTTAGTAAACGCAAGATAGGAAAAGCGAAGAAAAATATTTTGAACACGTTAAGTTTTGCAAACTGCGAAAACTTTTAGACTCGAACCTAGACACGGTTCGGGGAGGTCTTTAAACCATGCAACGAGGCCGAGTTTGGGTCATTTTTTGGGACTTATAAACCGATCGAAATGGCACCCATCGGGGTGGGTTTTTGCCACGAATTAAACGACTACTAGTTCGAGTATTTGGGAGGCACTTGAGTCGAGTACCACTCGACCTAACCTACGAACACAATACTTATCTTGAGCTTATGCTAGAACAACGAATAGAACCACCTTCGAGGACTTACGAATATCACATGAAACGTTTTAAAATTTGTTTTTTTTCTCGACCCATTTGCTAGTCACAACCACGACTCTAGCACCCATTTTATTACAGCATAGACCCGTTTAGAAGTTAAAACCTTAGAGACATAACATCGAACACCTTGCGAGCACGTTTTGACACTAATTCATTCGACTAGTTGACTCCAAAATAACATGACCACAGTTTTTAACTCACTAATCCGACAAGTGAAATGTTAGAAACCGCAATGAGCTTAAGTCTACAATACTCCTAACTATCCTAACGCGTTCGCGGTTCACAAGATTCAACAAAAGAACAAGTATCGAAGTCGAGCCATACACAACATTTCTAGTTTCAAAAATAAAGTATTTCTACCACACCAACATCGATTCGACAATAATAATGATTCGAACAATATATCACAAAGTTATTCAAGAACAATTACAACAAAATCGTAATATCATTCGAATGGTGACAAGAATCAAAAGAAGAAAAAAAGGAACTTAGAACCCTTACTACAAACGAGTCGATTGAGAGGCGACCAAAAGAAATAATGCAACTGATGTCGATCCGAAACCCAACAGGAACTCACTCCAAATCCTTCGAACCAAAAGCCTTGTGATGTGTTTTGTGATATTTTGCAAGTGTGTGAAGAGTGGGGAGTCCCTGTGGCTCGCATCAATATTAAAAGAAAGGGAAAAGATGGGTTTGACTCACCTATTCTTGAGTACCAGTCGACCTAGTAGCCAAAATGAGTAACTATCACCCTCATCTTGCATCACTTAATTGGTGGTATATGTTGACTTAGAGGGGAAGACAAAAGAGGTCAGGCTGGCTTCTCATACCAAGGGGGACCGATTTGTTGTTGTATGGATGTCATCGTGAGAATCAGAGGAGATGGGAGAAGAAGAGGCAGCGGTTTTGGTGCTTTTGTGATTCAGGGAAGCAGATGAGTGGAATGGGGAGAGAGAGGGTGACGTTTTTTTTTTGTTTATACTCTCCTTTTTTTTTTTTTTTTTTTTTTTTTTTTTTTTTTTTTTTTTTATAAAAAGGTGATAAAAGTGTGAAAAATAAGTGTATCTTTTAAAAGTAAAAGGTGAGTGTTAAGATAGTACTTTTAAGTGTATCTCGGGTCTCGCTGAGACTTGATTTGATAAGTGCTTTCCGGGTTATCGTGAACACGGAAGATATAGTTCAGGTGTCGTTTTTCTTCAGACTGACATCAAGTAAAATTTACTGACTCCGAAAATGAATTAAAATTTTGAACCATTACTAATGTGGTGTCGGTACGCGTGTGGTATCGTTCTCTCAATTCGTGCAGTTTAGATACAAGTTATACGCAAGGGGAATATGTAACTTCTAAAATAAATTATTTTGAGCTTTAAATGTTAAGTAAGGACCTGGAAATTTCGTGGTTGCTACAGTCTACCCCCGTTAATAGAATTTTGTCCTCAAAATTCAGTTGACTAAGGGTCTGGGCTTGCTCGGACAGTATTCACCCTTCAATTTGGTTGCACACAGGAAGGTAAGGGTGTGGGTGTCAATCCAAATAGTACCGGGTGCTACTTCCCAAATGGTACTATCAATACTTCCTAACCTCTAGAAATCACACAAATGAAATCACATAATAATCACATAGCAAGGCAAGCTTTCCCGTCCTTGAGTAAAGCCGTCAAAACTCTTAGGCATCTTTTTGGTAGTTTAAGTTGAGCCGTAACTGAAATCTAACTTAACCCCACAACTCATCAAACAAGAACTGTCATGAGATTAAGTTAAACCACAAGTCCAAGCCCGATAACAACTTGTTTTCAGCTTAATCTCACAACTCATCAAACAAGAACTGTCATGAGATTAAGCTGAGCAACAAGTTGGACCTAACCTTAAACTACATAACAACTTGAATCTAACTTAACTCCACAACTCATCAAACAAGAACTGTCATGGAATTAGGTTAGGTATCAAGTTGTAAGAAAAAAAACTCAACATTTTTGAAGGATTTGCTCAATTTTTGGATCGCTTTCAAATAAACAACTAGTAGATAACCAAGGAGAAAGTTCACTAAGGGGGATGTGCATTCCTGTTTCTTCCAAAATCAATAGTGCATGACCTAAGCATATCTCCTAATGTCGGATAGTATGCTCACTCTGCCCATCGGTCTAGGAATGGTAGGTCGTACTCCAATCTAATTGTGTTCCTAATGCGTCCCATAGTGTCTACCAAAATCGGCATGTGTATCGTCTGTCACGATTCAATATAATAGGTAAGGCGCTCCTCAAGTATGTCTCTCTAATTGAATTTCTTATCTTTGAATACTACGGAGGCTTTGATCAAACCAAAGGACTTATCCTAAAAACTCGAATTGTCTGTATATCGTTCTTAACGCAGTTTTAGGGTTGTCCGTCTTGTGCGTTCTCAACTAATGATATTCGGGTTCGGAATCTTTCTTCGAGAAGTATCGCGTATCATGAAATTTGTGTCGCTCTGGAAGTTAATTTGATGCGTATCTAAATTCTTCAAGGTCTTTACGAAGTACTCCAGGGGAGTCTTAAGCACGAGAGGTATCTTTGGGTTTCTGCTTGTTCTACTAGGCGCAATGAAATAGGCGGTTTTGTAGTAACTATCGAGTGACTGGGCTTCATGAAATGCCTCGTTCATTCTTGAGCAAAATCATTTAAAAAAAATTTAAGCTAAGTAGCAACTTTAAACTTAATCTCACATCTCATCAAACAAGAACTGACATGAAATTAAGTTAAAAGTCGTTAAAAGCTTACTTTTTTTTTTTTTTTTTTTTTTTGAAGAAAAAGAAAAATTTTAGTTAAAGTTTGGGGTTGCTCAAAAATGAACGGGTGGCATTTCAGCACTCCAAGAATCTTACTACCAGGTGGTGAAGATTTGAACCATCTTATCGGTTTCTACCTTTTTGGTCATACGCTATATCAATCTCATAGCTAAGAGCTAGGACACTAGGCTTCACCTTTAACATAGGCATGAACTAAGTGGAAACAAATCTATAATCGACGTCGGAATCAAACAGAATGATAGTCTAATATCCGTTTAAGGAGAACATACCCGTCACGAGGTTCGGGTCCTGGCGTCCTTCTTCAGCGTTCATCACAAATACTCGCCCACGAGTTGGGTTGCCATTGTTTCCAGTGTTTTCATTAGTCACTAAGGCCTGATTCTGGTTATTCTGCACTTGCCCCTGTGCCCTATTCAGCTTAGGACACATGTTTCGGAAATGATCCGGGCTCCCGCACTCAAAACATGTCCTTGGGTAGATGACATTAATTGGAGTCGCCTGTATGGCTACTGCTCGACAATCTCTTGCAATGTGACCAGCCTAATTGCAGCTGAAACACACTAGGCAGGGTTTAGTCTCCAGGTGGTGGTAGTTACATTTAGTACACTTAGGGTGAGGACCTTCATATCCCTTACGGCCCGAGCTCGTTGCCACAAATCCTTTTCCCCATTTCGCCTTCTTATTTTCATCGTTTGCACCTCCTTGTTTACTTGTCTCACTCACGATCTTCCTCTTATCACCGCTCTTGGACAATGTCCCATTCCTAACCATTTCATCCGTTAAGGTTGCAGATTTCAGTATCGCGCTCTGAAGGGTAGGGGGCTCAGTCGCTTTCACCATCCCGCGAATCTCAGGGACCAACCCATAGATGTACCTTTCAATTCTCTTAGATTCAGGTGTGACCATATGAGGTACTAGTCTAGCGAGCTCATGGAATCGATCCGTATAAGCCGCATGCCCGGTTCCCACCATGGTGTGATGGTAGAACTCATGTTCCAGTTTCTGCATCTCATTATCTGGACAATACTCTTCTTTTAACAATGCCTTAAATTCATCCCAACTCATCCCTATGGCAGCTTCTCTGCCCTTAGCCTGAATTTGCGTATTCCACCAAGTCAATGCCTTTCCAATCAAAGAACAAGTAGCATATTTCACCTTCTGATGACTCGCACACTCACTTATGTCAATCACTAACTCCATCTTCTCGACCCATCGAGTATAAGCTATCGCACCTCCAGTACCATCAAAGTCCATCGGTTTGCACGCAGTAAACTCCTTGTAAGTACATCCTTTGTTACCATTGTTATGGTTTTCGTCATTGACGTGATCACTTCCACCGTTGTTGTCCGCTTGATCATTCCCACTCGCGTTGTTCCCTTGGTTGCTGATATGGTCACCAACTTGGGTGACAATAGTGGGTAGCAGCTCCCTTAGTTGTTGGGCGACAATGGTAGCAACATCAGGAGTCTCATTACTGGCATCGTCGCTTCTCGTGCCGCGACCTCCTGCCCTACCTCCTCGTCCACCAGTCCTTCCACCCCTCGGTGGTGGAACACCTCGGTTAATTCGAGCCGACCTTCTTGGAGGCATGATTCTACAAAGTAGGACATTGGTAGACGTTAGATAGGAGATAGGTAGGATAGGTCGGCATACGTGTCGTACTACTACACTCAACATCCTATCTGACAATCCATGAATTTGATAAGTCCATGCCGCATCATGTTATCGTAAAAACGTTGGCCAGGCGTTTTTAGGATAGCATCATGCAACATTTACTTATCATCATCACTTCGTGTCATACTATCGCACACGTAGTTCCTATAATGCAAACTATATGAGGATTCTTAGGTTATAGTCTAGGTTAAACCACCTAATTCTCTATAACCTTGGCTCTGATGCCAATCTGTCACACCCCAAAAATGGCGCAGCGGAATGACATTTACGGGGTATGACCTCATTGTCAAGAACACAAGGTGTCACAATAGAGAAACACTAAATGCATAACATAAGACAGTTGATAGTCGCAAACTCCCACAAACGGGATAAGTACAAAGATCCAAAATAACATAAGTCTCAAGGTTAAACATCGTCACTAAGGAATATCAAATGCAACTCCACGAGATATAACCCGGGAGGGTCTTGTCTTAAGTCTTGCTAAGCCAGTCAATACTCTACCTTCTAAGCAGCCTCAATAACACCTGAAAATGGTACTCGAAAACGTCAACATAATGTTGGTGAGCTCGTAGGTTTAAAAGTAAAACCACTGAGCTGTGATATCATAGTGTAGGACAAAAGTGAGCATGATAATCAATTATAAGCACATGTCGAAACCAAACAATGTTGAAACCAAATAATGTCGCGCCAACTGAACCTGCCACGGTTGCACACATAAACATACACTGTGGGGAGCTACCCCGATAGATCTATCATATTGTTTCGGCTCTCGAAAGAGTTAACAGTTGCGCATCAATGTTACACACAGTCAAACAAATTGTAGCACATAATTGTATCAACACACGTAATGTCCAAAAAATGAAAACAGTATAATCACAGCATGAAAACAGTTAACATATCATTTGAGTACCATTTTCCCCCAAGGAAAACATAATGAAAAAGGGGCTACGAGAACTCACCTTGTCAAGTAGCAGTCAGATAACACAACAATTCAGATAGTGTTCGGCACCAACACGTGACCTAGATCAGTAAGGTTTGTTTTAGTTCACAGTTCAAGTTCAAGAATTCCAATTGTTTTAAAGAGTTATGTTGGTGTTGCTGGTGTGGCAGCATTTAAGTGAAAAACCAAGTTTTTTAATATTTAAAGTTGTTGGCTCGTCGGGTTGTACGAACGTACAAAAGAATAGGAATAGCGACTTTTGATTTCGCGATGATCGGAAAGGTACGTACAGAAGGATGATGATTATGGGATGACGATGAGTACGGTCATAGAACGTTTGATGGTTGATGGTGCGTGTGTATATATTTATATATATATACTTGCGGAACAATAAATAAAGTTGAAAATAAGGCTTTAGTGATATAATTTGTGAGAAAATGGTATTTTGAAAAATACTATGTTTTCGTGTTAATAAATCAAAAGAAGTTCACATTAAATGTGTTAATAGTGTTGATAAAATGTATTCAAGTTAACGAACGAGTTCAAATATTCAATTGTCCGCTTTTAAAAATATGCAACGGTTTATTATTTTGACTATACATTCAAGTGTCTACATTTCAAGTTTAGATCATTTCGAGAAAAGATTTTTATGTCAATGTATATATATTTTCAAGTGTTTGTGTCGTATGTCACGTTTGTAGCGTTTCGCAAAACATATATTAATAGTCAAGTTTTTATGTTTCGCTATTTCGTTGGTCGTCGTGTGTAACGAACGGTCGCTTGTAAAGAAAATATGACGGATTATAAATGACGAAAACTAGGTAACGAGGAGGGGGGTGGGCTGCGGCCCGAGCGAAGTTAACGGAAAACAGGCCACGGCCTGTTGGGCCTTCACATGTCCAGCGAAAACAATCAAAGGTGGCCCTGTTTGGTTTGTGTTGGCGTGGGCTGGTCCACAAAATTATAAGGGGCTGGGCCCAAGTGTTTTAATTGGGAGCAGCAATGTAAAAGTAGCAGCAGAAACCAATTCGCAGCAGCAGAATGCAAAAATTCATTTGGCATTTTAGTAAACGCAAGATAGGAAAAGCGAAGAAAAATATTTTGAACACGTTAAGTTTTGCAAACTGCGAAAGCTTTTAGACTCGAACCTAGACACGGTTCGGGGAGGTCTTTAAACCATGCAACGAGGCCGAGTTTGGGTCATTTTTTGGGACTTATAAACCGATCGAAATGGCACCCATCGGGGTGGGTTTTTGCCACGAATTAAACGACTACTAGTTCGAGTATTTGGGAGGCACTTGAGTCGAGTACCACTCGACCTAACCTACGAACACAATACTTATCTTGAGCTTATGCTAGAACAACGAATAGAACCACCTTCGAGGACTTACGAATATCACATGAAACGTTTTAAAATTTGTTTTTTTTTCTCGACCCATTTGCTAGTCACAACCACGACTCTAGCACCCATTTTATTACAGCATAGACCCGTTTAGAAGTTAAAACCTTAGAGACATAACATCGAACACCTTGCGAGCACGTTTTGACACTAATTCATTCGACTAGTTGACTCCAAAATAACATGACCACAGTTTTTAACTCACTAATCCGACAAGTGAAATGTTAGAAACCGCAATGAGCTTAAGTCTACAATACTCCTAACTATCCTAACGCGTTCGCGGTTCACAAGATTCAACAAAAGAACAAGTATCGAAGTCGAGCCATACACAACATTTCTAGTTTCAAAAATAAAGTATTTCTACCACACCAACATCGATTCGACAATAATAATGATTCGAACAATATATCACAAAGTTATTCAAGAACAATTACAACAAAATCGTAATATCATTCGAATGGTGACAAGAATCAAAAGAAGAAAAAAAGGAACTTAGAACCCTTACTACAAACGAGTCGATTGAGAGGCGACCAAAAGAAATAATGCAACTGATGTCGATCCGAAACCCAACAGGAACTCACTCCAAATCCTTCGAACCAAAAGCCTTGTGATGTGTTTTGTGATATTTTGCAAGTGTGTGAAGAGTGGGGAGTCCCTGTGGCTCGCATCAATATTAAAAGAAAGGGAAAAGATGGGTTTGACTCACATATTCTTGAGTACCAGTCGACCTAGTAGCCAAAATGAGTAACTATCACCCTCATCTTGCATCACTTAATTGGTGGTATATGTTGACTTAGAGGGGAAGACAAAAGAGGTCAGGCTGGCTTCTCATACCAAGGGGGACCGATTTGTTGTTGTATGGATGTCATCGTGAGAATCAGAGGAGATGGGAGAAGAAGAGGCAGCGGTTTTGGTGCTTTTGTGATTCAGGGAAGCAGATGAGGGGAATGGGGAGAGAGAGGGTGACGTTTTTTTTTTTGTTTATACTCTCCTTTTTTTTTTTTTTTTTTTTTTTTTTTTTTTTTTTTTTTTTTTTTTTAATAAAAAGGTGATAAAAGTGTGAAAAATAAGTGTATCTTTTAAAAGTAAAAGGTGAGTGTTAAGATAGTACTTTTAAGTGTATCTCGGGTCTCGCTGAGACTTGATTTGATAAGTGCTTTCCGGTTATCGTGAACACGGAAGATATAGTTCAGGTGTCGTTTTTCTTCAGCCTGACATCAAGTAAAATTTACTGACTCCGAAAATGAATTAAAATTTTGAACCATTACTAATGTGGTGTCGGTACGCGTGTGGTATCGTTCTCTCAATTCGTGCAGTTTAGATACAAGTTATACGCAAGGGGAATATGTAACTTCTAAAATAAATTATTTTGAGCTTTAAATGTTAAGTAAGGACCTGGAAATTTCGTGGTTGCTACACACAACAACTAAGCTAAACCTAACCCTAAACCACACCGTGACTCACTTGAGTCACGGTTTGACCTCATACGAGCCATAAGGCTCTCGGCCTAGACAACTCTTAGACCAACTCGAGCCAAATTCCAAACCAATACTACAAATAACAAGAACAAGCTTATTAAATACTAAAACATCAAAATAATCAAGAAAACACGCCGAGTCAACTCAACTCATGAGTTGACTCGGTCGAGTCATGCGACTCAGTGGTGAGTCGTGGCGAGTTGTGTCGTATAAACATAGATCCACATGATTTTTAACTAAATCAAAAAGGTTTAACAAGTTTTATAAATAAAAACGTTCGTATATAGAAATTAGGGTTTTAGGGTTTCAGATCTAAAAGAAATGGAAGGTATAGGGCGCGTGGGTCACCAAAAAGAAGGGATAAGGAAGTAGGGACGCGGCGGTGGGTGGTGGCGTGACGGTGGTGGTGGCGGTGGTGCTTCGAACAAGGGTCAAATGGACTCCGTGGGTCTTCAAACTTTCCAGATATGATCAGGGGGCCTGATCTATGTTTTGGGGTGAGTTGGTGGTTGGCCGAAAAATATTTCGGTAACGGTGGTGGCCGGAGGTGGTGGTGGTTGGTCGGAGTTGGGGTCGGACGAGAGTGGGGGGAAGAAGAGAGAATATGTGTAAGATGTGTGTGTGTGTGTGTTTATGATTAAAATATTAGAAAAATTGGCTTATATACTATCACAGGGACTAAAGATGGACAAAATTAAATAGAGGGTGTGCGGTGTAAACTTGTGGGCGGGGTTATTAGTGTCAACTTGGCAAAACTTTACAATAATCACTGTAGGACCCATTTGACGTACCAAACGGACTCGAAAAATTATGAAACTTGCACCATTGTTCTCGAAATAATTTTTCTGATAAAAACGAGTATAAATATGCATAACATTCTCGGAATTAATTTATTTGGCAAATTCGATTCGTTTCGTGCTTTCTAGGTTGTGCTGACATAATAAAAGAATAAAGTTCACGTTTCTCAAGATATCCCGCGTTTCTCAAGTTCAAATAAGTTCAGGAAAGGTTCAAATACTAAGGTGATGCAAAAATAAATATTTGGCTAGTAGTTTGGAAAATTACCGGATGTTACATGTTTTGCCATGACAATTAAGAAAAGTCATGGGCAAATATTATCCAAGGTCGGTCTTTACCTGGAACATCCGGTCTTTTCTCACGGACAACTATATGTAGTTGTATCAAGAGTCAAAAGAAAGAATGGTCTAAAAGTGTTATGCTGTGATAAAAATGGCAACTATTGCAATTACACAACAAACGTTGTGTATAAAGAAGTCATTCACAGACTTTAATTTTATTTAACTTTTTGATTGTAGATGTTTTACTCTTTATAAATAAGACACTTAAAGTTATTTACCTTCATTCAGGGATTTTTTTTTTTTGTCGTCACATCTCTATTGTATGACAAATTTTATGCCTGTCAAGATTATGAATTTGCGCATTATTTATTTATTTTTTTATAGAATACATGTAACACATTTATATGTTAATAATAAAACTTAATGCTAGCGCCCCATCGGGGCGGGCCTAAAGCTAGTATATCAATGAAACACCTTTTGCGGGTGCCTAAAATATAATAATCCAACTCATTTTATTTTGTTTATTATTTATATTTTTCTAAATATATTTTATTTTGTTTGATAACTATCAATTTGCTATTATAATTACTATAATCTTAATCCACATTTTAACTTCAAAATCAGGCCAATTAACCAAGATATTTACTTTAACGTGGTGATTACTTTTTCGGAAGGTCGTGTTGTTTGGATTGACATAAATTATGCATTTTCGCATATAAAGAAGTATAATAAAACAAGGCGAGCATGTAAGCTTAGTTATTAAAAAAATAAAAATAAATAAATAATATTTCTTGAAAGAAAGTGCTAAAAACATATTAAAGTTTTGGGCTAAAAAACACATAACTTGAAACCGAAACTGTCAAGCAAATAAATTTTGAGCATTTATTGTCATGCATAACTATATGCCAAAACTTATGTATTAGCATCCTGTTGATGATAGCAAGAGTACCCACTTGTTCACAATTCAATAACTTAGTGTCACATGTATTTAGACTGATAAATGGTCACATTTTTTAGACTTGCAAATCATTTTGAGAAGAGTTATTTTGCAAACCAAACAAATCTCACATATTAAGGGACACATCCTCACCCTCCATTTTAATTTGATCAATGGCTAAGATAAAAGCATTTACTAATAAAAAAAACACGGAGGGGCAGTTTGGTAAAATTACAACACAAACAAAATAGATCAGATCATCTTAATTTCTCTCATTATTTTCTCTCACCAAACACGCACTAAAAACACACACTACTCACAAATTTACACCGATCAAAATAACCTCTCATTTACTCGCATTATCACCGTACCAAACATAAAACTTTTAACCAAAAAATACCATCAAAATAGAAGATAAAGACGCGGATGATGCTGTTATAGACCAGAACTTAACGAAGAAGCCTACCGGTGATGGTTCGAGTAAAAAACCGGTGAAAAACACAATTTAAATCATCGATTCAGGTATAAAACACATTATCTGCATATTTTACTGTTATGCTTAAATAAGGAATATATTGTGATTTTATTATGCAAATATATGAATAATAGTTACATTTAAACTGTTTAATGAGTTTTTTTTTTAGAAGTTATTGTGTTTTTAATGAAGAAAAATGTGATTATAAGTTAGGTTATCACTACTTATAGATATTTTGATGATGTTATTGTGATAAGTAAGATTTTCAGTTATAGATAGAGTATGTTGATGTTATTAAGATTTTAATGAAGAAATGTGTGATTAGAAGTTAGGTTTTCACTGTTTAGAAAGGATTTGTTGAGGATATTGTGATTTTAGAAACGAAATAAGTGACTAGAAGTTAGCTTGAGTAATGGAATCATAGTGTAAGAGCACGGCTAAGCCATTGCCAAAGTTGTAGGCGAAGCCAAAGGCTTAGTTACGGTGAAGAGTTAGAATACGATGTGTTAGTCGAAAATCACATGTGATTAGTTGCCTGAAAAAAGTGTAAAAACTTATATTCTATATCATACATGATAGAAGTTAGGTTTTAAGCGTTTATGGAGATTTTGTTGTTTTTACCAAAAGAAAAGGTATGTTGTATATCTGTGATTACTAAAAGCTGAATTTAAGCCACTGTTAATACTAATGCTTTAGAAGGCTATACATAAAATAGGAGTCAAGAGTTACTAGGAGATTTTTTGGCATTCAAGATGTAAATCCTATTCATCCTTTACAAAGTAACATGTCCCCCAAGTTGTTGTCAACTGCCTTTGTTTAAGCTTCATATATAGAATTTATTTATGTAGATGAGTTGTTATTATCTATATTGATTAGTTTTTAGAATGGTTTCATTAAACAATTTGGTTTTCAATGAAACAGAGATTAGGCTGGGATTGACTTGTTTTGGCTTCTTCTTCTCATTGCTGGGAATCATTTTCTTCTTCGACATGGGGTTACTTGCCATTGGAAATTTTAGTATCATTTTATGCCTTTTCTATTACCATTAGTTTTCTGTTTCCATGTTTCCTTATTGCTAAGTTTGAGTTGATCTTGACTAATGCAAGGATCGTTTTGTTGTGGTAATGAACCAGATCTTAATCATCTCGGGAGTGATAATGACCATTGGTGTCAAGTCCTCTTTGCAGTTCTTCATGAAATGAAACAACCTTAAGGTTTCCAGTGCTTTCTTACAGTTTGTCCTCTATTTTGGTTTACGTGTCTTCATTTTTATAAGCTTTGCTTGATTGATTGCACAGGGTACAATTTATTTTGGTATTGGCTTCTTTTTAGTTATCATTGGATGGCCCGTAATTGGAATGGTTGCAGAGACTTATTGCTTCATTATAATATTCAGCTACTTTTTTGCAGCGGTGTTTGGCCCACACTATCAGTTTTTATGCGGAAGATACCAATTATTGGTTGGGTGTTTCAACAGCCTTTTATTAGATCAGTATGTCTCCTACCCTAGTAATTATATCAGCATACTTGTAGTGTTAATTTTATGTGTGATGCAAGTGTCTCCTATAGCTATAGGTGGCAAGATTGGTGGGTCGGGTTTGCGATGTTGTCTGTATTGACATCTATACTTACGGTGACTTTTAACACGTTCCTTTTTTAGCTAATAAATTTGATTTGACAAGTTTGAGATAAACACAGTTTCAGTTGACCCGTTGATAAGTACATAGGGCCGAATTGATACCACTAGTGTCTTCCTTTCTTTTTGGCAAATGTATGGCCTGCTTCAAGTACAATTATTGCATAAATGTATTACAGTTATGGAGTGTATATGTGTGATATCACAGGTGATATCACTGGTGATATCCCATGTGATATCACCGGTGATATCCCATGTGAAGAAGCTCAAACACCTGTGATATCACATGTGATACCACAGGTGATATCTTATGAGAAACGATAATTGCTTAGATAACATGCAATGATGCCAAATTGCTCTTTAAATGTTCAATAATATGTACAGAAACATGATTAGTGTGTATATAGTACTCCGTAATATGTATATTATTTTAAACACCCCGACCCTCAATGTTTTTATACTAAAGATACATTAAATAATTTTAAGCGAATTTTAACATGTTGATGACACGCCAATTGATATACTTAACTGTATAGACATAAACCAAAAGAGTTATTATCGACAATGTCACAAGATAGGTTAAATGGATCGGATTAGTTACTTTGTCAATTGGAAAAAGAATTATTATACGAAATTGATTCTAAAATCACAAGTAAAGATTTTGCATCAAAGAAAATTCAAATAGTAAATGTTATATAAAACTGAAGTATTAAAAATTGCCAACTTTTTTGGTGAAAAAGCCACATATAGGCCTCCGTGAGATCACTTGAGACGCACCTAGTAGTAAATAACAACACTTGTTTTGCAAAGCAGGAAGATAAACAAGAAATAGAGGGATGCATCCTACAAGAAAAACATGAAAATCTTACATCAGAAGTGGCTGCTTCTATGATACTTAATATGTTATTTTAAAAACGCAAATTAAAATTTCATCGTCATCTGATTAATTTATGTGTAAATTTCTCATATCGTTATGTAAATTTCTCATATCGTTTTGTTAAGGGATCAAATTCTCACAAAGTGTACTTCAGGGTGTTCGAGAGAGGCCCTTTAGCGTTCTTTGATGGTTCTGGGAAGTTGATACATGACTATGTGTTTGAGGGTACCGACATGCAAAATCTTTCTTCTGTAGCAGCTGCGCATATATCCGAGAGGATAAGTGTCTTGACTAGCTTAAGATACTCACTCGCTACGTTTTTAGCACAGGTCTGCTTTCTTCGTTTCTTGTCTTCTATCCAATGTATTTCTGTAGCTTTTTGAAGAATATCATTCAAGGTAGATAGATAGATATATGTTGAGCACCTGCGCATCTAGTTGACTTGGGTGATTTGAATATAAAGTTTGACGTTTATGCACATTTAAAAGTACCAAGAGTAATCAGATCACAAGGCACGTTCGATGATATCTTCTTTCCTACCAAATATCTGATATTTTATCATTGGTTGTAATGTTTGTTGTTTATACCAAAGTTTTTAAACAACAAAGAATATAGCTACATTTGAACGGAAGTAATCATGTTTTTTGTTACTTTTAAAACATAATTACTGATATATATCAAATGTAATATGCTTGCTGTATATTAAAAGAAAATAATTGATAATATTAAATGTGATTCTCTACTCTTTAGTCTTTTGCTACTTTAAAGTCAAATTGAAGTTGAATTACTGTTTTTTTTGTTACTCATTAGGTGTATATGGAAGTTGACAAATTTGGTGAGCAGATCGTTAAGGAGCCCGAGAAGTCATTGGCCTCATTACTAGGCACTATAAATGATTTATTTCTAACCATGGAAGCATCAATTGGTCATCTCAGTGCAAAATGTCAGGTAAGTACCCTACATATCATACCCAACAAGCTACTTGAACATAAATGAAGAGAAGTTAGGAGTGTCTCGATTTGTACATTGAAACTAATGTTGTGTATTGATATTGCGACAACAAATGCCACAATGATCAGATTGATGTTTGAATAAACGTTTATTGCTTTATGATATGAATATTAGGAGGTTGTATAACTAGTCTCATATTAGCTGCAACAAAATTGATTATAGGAGGGTAAAATAAATCTACCCAGTTATCCCTTAATGTGAGACTTTTACTCCTATCATTCAAGACATATCTTGTTTAATTAACAAGAATGTCCTCTCTAATTATCAGATGATTAATTTCTTCAATAATCACAATTTGTACTCTCAAACAAATGACTATACAATTATTACAACTTTGAGCTACAAAAGCACATTCAAAAGTATCTCCTATGACTTGTATTATTGCCGCTGATTATCATATTCTGGTTATTCAAATCACATAATCACTTTTAAACGCGCATCCATGCACACCCTGATTTCAAATCAGTTGGATTTTCAAGCTGTAGAATTTGCATCCATTTTCATAAACCTGAGGATGATTGATTACATGATAAGCAATTATTTAACTTGCACTTAATCTGCAGGTTGGTTCTTCTGTTAATGGGAGCTATTCATCTCCGTTATTGTTTGAGAAACTTCCGTTAATAGTGTCACTGTTAGTTTACCTGTTTACTATGCATGATATATATTGCTTACTGTTGGGTGGTCTCTAGTGGGTTCATTATGTTTGACGAAGCCTCCAAAGGGAATTTTGCTCTATGAACCCCCTGGTTCAAGAAAGACACTGATTGTTAAGGCTGTTGCTAATGAAAACAGAGCATTCTTTTTCTGCATTTGAGGAGGCGGAAAAGAACGCTCCATCAATTATCTTTATTGATGAGATTGATTCATATGTACAACTATTTGAAGTATGTCACCTACTTGGTACTAGTTTATGTAAGATTTTGAAATGCTATGTATGTATTCCTTTTGGTAAACAAGAATATGGAATCAAATGGCAAAACAGTTATGACGTGTATTCCAGATTTTTATGTGTTCCTATTTTGTTACTGTTTAATACAATGCATGATCACATGTTAAATCACATGTGATATTGCTTAAAAATCACATGTGATTTTTTACTACTTTTTGCAATTAGAAGATCAACGCTAATATGTGATTTTCTTAAAAGTAAATCACATATGATATACTACAAATGAAAATTTTATTTAATGATAAATCACATGTGATATACTACAAATGGAAAAAAAAATTAACAGTAAATCACGTGTGATATACTACAAATGAAAAATAAAAAGTAATGTGTGATTTCTTTAAAGTCAATCACATGTGATATACTACAAATGGAAAATTTATTTAATGATAAATCACATGTGATATACTACAAATGGAAAATAAAAAGTAATATGTGATTTCTTTAATACTACAAATGTTATTTTGTATCACAGGTGATACCTCATAATTTTGTATATCACTTGTGATATTATTCTCTTAATTGGTTTATGTATAGACTTTTAAGCTTATTTTTTTGGCTAAATACTTGTTGTTACACTAGCCCAATAAAGAAAAATAATTTGGGCTTAATGACCAGCCCAAAGAGTTTGCGTAAACTGTAGTTACCTACTTACATTATGAGGTATCACCTGTGATACAAAATAACATATTAGGTATCACCTGTGATACAAAATAACTTATTAGGTATCACCTGTGATACATACAAAATCACACATTCGTTAGTACTGCTAGTTGGTTTTAATGCTGTTCAATGGAGCTTAGTACTGCTGGTTATCTTGGTTACTGCTCCTACTTACATGATTAGTAGTGCTGCTTGTTCAAAAGAGTTAGTACTGCTATTGATCAGTTTGTGATATCAGTAATATGTGATTTCTTTAACAGTAAATCACATGTGATATACTACAAATGGAAAATAAAAAGTAATATGTGATTTCTTTAATACTACAAATGTTTTTTGTATCACAGGTGATACCTCATAATTTTTTATATCACTTGTGATATTATTCTTTTAATTGGTTTATGTATAGACTTTTAAGCTTATTTTTTTGGCTAAATACTTGTTGTTACACTAGCCCAATAAAGAAAAATAATTTGGGCTTAATGACCAGCCCAAAGAGTTTGCGTAAACTGTAGTTACCTACTTACATTATGAGGTATCACCTGTGATACAAAATAACATATTAGGTATCACCTGTGATACAAAATAACTTATTAGGTATCACCTGTGATACATACAAAATCACACATTCGTTAGTACTGCTAGTTGGTTTTAATGCTGTTCAATGGAGCTTAGTACTGCTGGTTATCTTGGTTACTGCTCCTACTTACATGATTAGTAGTGCTGCTTGTTGAAAAGAGTTAGTACTGCTATTGATCAGTTTGTGATATCAGTAATATGTGATTTCTTTAACAGTAAATCACATGTGATATACTACAAATGGAAAATAAAAAGTAATATGTGATTTCTTTAATACTACAAATGTTATTTTGTATCACAGGTGATACCTCATAATTTTTTATATCACTTGTGATATTATTCTTTTAATTGGTTTATGTATAGACTTTTAAGCTTATTTTTTTGGCTAAATACTTGTTGTTACACTAGCCCAATAAAGAAAAATAATTTGGGCTTAATGACCAGCCCAAAGTGTTTGCGTAAACTGTAGTTACCTACTTACATTATGAGGTTTCACCTGTGATACAAAATAAATTATTAAGTATCACCTGTGATACAAAATAACTTAATAGGTATCACCTGTGATACATACAAAATCACACATTGGTTAGTCCTGTTAGTTGGTTTTTTATGAGTCCATGAGTCCTTTTTTGTTGGACGCTGAGTCCTTTTTGTGTCATTAGGCACAAGATAGAAAAAACCCTATTTATAGATATGCATATGCTTATTGTTCAACATTCTTTTGTAGCGCTTCATAGACCTCGGTTATGTGCTGGAGTTCAACGTAAACTTGAACAACATGAAGCAATTGGTGATAGGATATTCATTCAGCAACAATCTTGCAAGAACTAAAGCTTTTTGTTCAGCAACGAAGCGTCAAGATGGTACAATACAACAATGTATGTAGCGTGCAAAGTAATCTATAATTTACTTGGATTATTCATGCCAAACATCTGTATGAACTCGTTTACATCTATATCTATAGGACTTGTAACATTTTCCCAATTCATTCTAATCTTGATAAAGGCAACTAGGACCATGCACTACAAAATCTCAAATATTTGTTAAGATACTTGAAATTTGGTACCTAAAGGTGTTATCATACTAATTGGGGTAGTTGTTCCATCACTTTCATGTATGTTTCTAGGAAGTCCTCTATAGTCTGATCAAATTTACAGTAAACTAAGTTTTATGTTCCTCAGTTGAAACAAAGTACTGGTATCACTTTATGGCAAACTTGAAATGTGGGTTGTGTGAACTGATTGGAACTGGTTTTCATCTTAAAAACGTTAACAGTTGTGCTAGCGTCCAATCATGCATGTATTTGATGGTTGAAGAAAGGATATGGATATTGATAGCTAGCTGTTTTATGATGCAAAAGGTTCAACAATGTATCATCAGTATACTATAAAAGGACTTTGATTACTACTGTTTAACATAGTCCATGTCTATTGCATTTTCTTTGTCTTGATCTTCACTTGTGGTCATAGTATCATACAATGTATGGGTTACATATATACTCCGTATTATAATGTATTATAAGGAATGCTCTGATTCATAAAATAAGATATTAGGTATCACCTGTGATACATACCAAATATTAGGTATCACCTGTGATACAAAATAAGATATTAGGTATCACCTGTGATACAAAATAAGATATTAGGTATCACCTGTGATACAAAATAAGATATTAGGCAAATAGACCTACCATGTGTTTTGAGCTACATTTGTGACACCAGCTATGGCGTCTTGTTCAAATGCCTATTAGCCCCTGCATTCAAGATAACCAAATATGAGTGAATAAAAATTACAAATCCGAAACTTAGAATTGCCCATATTATATAAGCAAATTCACTTCATTGATTCAAAAGTTAGTACACCGGGCAACTTTAACAACATAGACACAGACCTATACTAAACAAACAAGCTGATCGTGTTTCAGCTTACATTTAAAAAAACAACATAACACTTGACAGAAGTAACAAGACTCTTCTATACAACTTGTTTATTCCACTTTTCTTTTATTCATCCATTTCATCATCATCTTCAACCTCCTCGATCTTCATCCTCTTCACAGCTTTTGCAGCATCATTGCGAACACCATTTGCACTAGGAGGAACTTCAATCAGAATATCAGACTTCTCACCCATCGCAGCGTTCACGAGTCCACCATTCCTTTCCACCCTGTAAGTCAATTCTTCCCCGTTCATGTCTGCATCTATATACGTTATCGCGTTTTCATCAATCTATTCCCTAATCAGCATTTTCAACAACTCAGTCACAATATTTGGTATGTATCAAAGGTGATACCTAATATTTGGTATGTATCACAGGTGATACCTAATATCTATTTTGCAAATTATTAGGTATCACCTGTGATACAAAATAACTTAATAGGTATCACCTGTGATACATACAAAATCACCGTTTTGAATCAGTTTTAAATCAGTTTTTATTTTTAATTCATTAAAAATTATATGGATTGTCAGATACCTCTCAGATTAACCAAATTACCGTTTTGAAGATAATATGTTTAGACATGATCACATACGAACTAACAAAAAACAGAGAAATGAACAAAACCTGTTATAATGCAATTGTATTCCTGCATATCTGCTGAACCCCAAAAAGGTTAATGTACTTCATCTCTGCCAAAACCTGAAAAATAGTATGAAAATTATTGTATATAATAACCGGGGACAAGAAGTATAACAGTTATGTTATGTTATCATAGAAAATGGCAAGATTTGCTAACTATGAGAGGCCCTACTGCACAACAAGAATAAGAAACTAATAATGTGGCACAATTCTAGCTATTCAGAATGTTGAAGTACCAACCTTTATGGATGCATGAGATGCAACAGCACAGATCCCACCAAATACATAGTTCCGTTTGGTTGGAGTATCTTGTGGGCTAACTTGGTGATTTAGTGTCCGCGTGACCAATTTAGCTGGTCAAATTGCAGGCATGATTTCATTTAATAAAATATGCTGCAGTATCATTTTTTTTTTGGCTGACATGGCCGCAAAGATGTTAACAAATTAGTACACCAAATGCAAGTATAGATAAGATAAGTATGTTGCTATATAAAGAAAGTAATTTTTGCTGACTTGCCATTTTTTGCCATGTCATTTTTTATCGGTTCTCTAGGTAGTGTCTGCCCTAAGTAACTTTTGCTGACTTGTCATCTTTTGTCGGTTTTCTAGGTAACTTAGTGAATGGGCAATAAACACACCAAATAGAAGTATAGATCCCAACATGGGACAAAAAAAAATATAGCCACCAATTCTTAAGTAGGTTACTATTTAATGACATTTGCCATAAATTTAAAGAAAAAAGGCGTGTACCGAGAAAGAGCATAGAACAAGTTTGAACCAGAAACGCTTACCTCTTATCTTTTGAAGGAGTCTTGCTTGCGAGTCTAGCTGTTTGAACAGTAGCATCAGCAGATGCAACTTCAGGAGTTGCTCTCAAAATCTCACATATAAGTTGTTGGCATTCACTCTGTGAAAGTTAAAAGTGCAGCTTAACATCAGGAACTTAACATCGACATCATAGAATGTTAACAAGGAGAATTACAACTGTCAAACTAACTACCTGTAGAACCGTTATGGAAAAACCAATAGTATAATCTCCTGTAGCGTGAGATGCTTCAGAATCAGGGTTTCCAGATATCTCACCCACCATAGACTTTGGTGTCTTCATGTTTGCTTGTTGGGAAGATTTTGATTCAAAAAGCTCACCAAAAACCACATGATTATCTGAAAAATACAACACTCACAAATCATGACTTTACAAAGATGTTTGTTTAAGTACACCTACGAACACACGTACACGCACATACTAACCAAATATTCGAACCATCGCATCTAGAATAGAATCAAGAAGTTCCTTTGCTGCTGACTGTGCTGCTCCCATTGGAGCCATAACAGGCGACACGGGGTTGACTGCCAATAGTTTTCCTGCTAATGATGTCCCATTTGTTGGCCCGTTTTACGAATCTATGATCTTAACGTGGTCAAAATATACCAAAACACAAAGAAATGATTTTACTTGAAATAAGTAATTTTATAAATCTGTCATCATCGTCAATCGAATACATGTTCAAACTATATATACATATCGAATGGGTACAATTAAATGGTTGTGTTGGTTCGTATGATCCAACATTCATGACCCTTGAAATATAACTACCAAATAACTGTTTTGTAACTACTTTTCCTAACTAACTCTAACTGCCTTTACAGCAGATTGGGATTAACCCAACATTCACACCCTTAATCACAATCGCTTTGTCCTAGATCTTTAACTCCAATAAGTTGCCTCATTGTTAGAAACTTGATCTTCGGTAGTGCTTTTGTGAGTATGTCAGCCTTTTGATAATCTCCACTTATGAATTGAAAATCAGTAATTTCTTAATCCATGTCTTCAATATCTTCATGCCTTGATATCTTCTTTTTTCTTTCTTCCAACGTTGGTAATTTTCTTAATTGTTGTAGAAGATCTTTGTCACAAATTTCGTCTTCTTCTTTTGTATTGGCTTTCACAGTCTTCTTTAACTTTGACTTCTCGTCTAATCTTTTCTTGAATCAAATCTTCTCGACTTGTAGCACAAACTTTGTCTTGAATAAAGATCTAATGACTTCATGTCGTCTTCATTCTCTAATTAAGCTTGTTTCCCACACACGCTTAATTCTTTCACAGACTTATTTGATCCCTTCATAGGTTGTCTTCACATCCTTCACAGGTTATCGTCATATCTTTCACAGGTTGTCGTCATATCTTTCACATGATGTCTCCATTTTGATCGTTTCATGCGATCATGGGTCTATCTTTTTCTTCCTTAGTATGCATTATAAGTAGCGTAGGTTCTTCCTTCTCGGTTTCTACTAGAAACGATTTTTCATTCTTGCGTTTGCTTGGACATGCATAAGCAAAGTGTCCAAATTTTTGACATCGATAACACTGTATTTGAGAATTGCCTTGTGTATCGGTTTCTTCTTCTTGATAATCCCTATCATTGTCTTGGTCTCGTGAGTACTTAAATTTTCCTCGTCTATGTCTTCTAAAATTTCGTCCTTTACTTTCATGTCGTGTGAACATCAGTTTCTCTTGATTGTCCACTTGCTTTCCCTTCTTGTATTTTATCCTTTCCTCATATGTCTTGAGTCTACCAATTGCTTCCTCCATTTTCATTTTACTTAAGTCTGAGTATTGTTCTATCGATGCAACTATTTGCAAGTATCTATCAGGTACGGCGTTTAATAGTTTTTGTACTATTGTTTGATCTTCGAAGTCATGCCCTAGATTGGCAGCTCTATTGACTAGTGTCGTTAATTTACTAGCAAAAGTGTCGATAGTTTCTTCTTCATTCATGTGCAACATCTCGAAGTCAGATTTGAGTGTTTGTAATCTTGCTTGTTGAACTCTCTCTTCGCCAATATGTCTAGTCTTTAAAGCATCCCATATGGCTTTCACGGTTTTGTGCTTTGTTATTTGAAGCAATTGATCTTCGGGTAAGGCTTGGTAAAGGTATGCAATAGCAGTTTTCTCCTTTTTCTTATCGGGTTGAGTCGTTTCTAACGGCTCTATTGTTTCCCATAACCCATTTGCTTCTAGAATGATTTGCATTCGAATTGCCCATAATGAGTAATTCGCGGGTTTTAACATCGGGCATTGGAATTGAGGTGTAGTACTAGTTGTACTAACTTCCTTCCTTCCATTATCTCCACCAATTTTTGTCATATCTCTAGGATATTGACTAAAATCTCTAAAATTTCTAACACAAGGTGTGTTAAAAAAATCTAGCGCGCTTCTAATGTTTTGTGTCTTATAGCCTATCAAAACCTTATAGGATTAGTTTTAATTCAGAAACTATCCTCGGAGATTATATATTCTAAAACGAATAACCTAAGGTTAATTACTCCTTAAAAATTATTCCTAATATAATAAGCAGTGTAATCACTAGGTTATTATATTCTCTAAACCTTGACAAGATACTAACTTAAAAATAAAGAAGTAACTTATCTAAAATAAAACTTATACAATATATATCAATAAAACTAATATATACTATATGAAAAGTTAAAGGGTGGAATTGTTAAATTTGGAACCTGGGGGGTAATTATAAACCCGGTGCCCCTTATGTCTTGGTTCGGTTGCCCTAGCACTTTATGTGCGCCTCTTTTTTTCTCTTGTTTATCTCTGAAGAGATAAAATCTTCGTCTCTTTTGTTGAGACCAAAAACTGCTTCTCTCTATGGTTGACCGCCGAGTTTTTTTTGGCTTTGGTTAACCAATTTCTTCTGCACAGATGGTGTGTTCTTTTCTCGAACGCTCGTGATCCCTTCGATGCGAAAAGTGTTTTTCGTTCACTTGTTGGGATTCTTCTGCCGTGTATCGATTTGAATCAAGTGGTGATTCAAAATATGGGTGCTTCGTTTGATTCTTCAGAAAACAGGTGTGTTTGTTCCTTGTTTTTTTGAATCAATAATTTGCCCCTTTGATGACTTTGTGTTATAGTCGAATTTGGTATATGGTTTTCCTTTGTTTTTGAATCGATTTTTGCCGGTATGTTTTTTGACTGAATTTTTGCAAAAATAAAAAGAACCTTTTTGATGCCGGTATAAAATCACTTAGTGATTGATACCTTGGTGACGAAAACTGGATTCTCTTGATGGAAAAGAACACAATAAAATGATTCTTGATTATTGTGGTTTCGAATGGTTTTTGCAAAAAAAGTTTACCGAGACACAACTATGATCTGATTCAAAAAACAGGATGTAACAAAACCTTGGTATATGATGATTTGGTTATACCAAACCTGCTCTGATGCCAATTGTTGGCCCGTTTTACGGATCTATGATCTTAACGTGGTCAAAATATACCAAAACACAAAGAAATGATTTTACTTGAAATAAGTAATTTTATAAATCTGTCATCATCGTCAATCGAATACATGTTCAAACTATATATATACATATCGAATGGGTACAATTGAATGGTTGTATTGGTTCGTATGATCCAACAGTCATGACCCTTGAAATATAACTACCAAATAACTGTTTTGTAACTACTTTTCCTAACTAACTCTAACTGCCTTTACAGCAGATTGGGATTAACCCAACACCATTTTTATGTTTTTCTTTTGATAATTGATAGCTCTGCAATTGGCCTTTTACATACTGAAGACTTGTTGTACCAGTTCGAGAGTGGCCTACACCAGGCCTCGAAGAATTTATATATTCTGCCTGAGCTTTAATCTTGGATGTAATGATCTCATGAATCGTTGGTCTTAATCTTTATTCAATCAAATGCTAAATATCACATGCAATATATTTAACAAATAAGCTCATTAAAAACATATTAATCAAATGCTAAATATCATATGTGATATATTTACCAAACATATATTTCTAATAGTGAAGTCAACTTTTCCAGTAACACCAAGCACATGAAATTGATAGAACACAACAAAAACCGTTCAACAAAGTACCAACATGAGTAATTGCAGGCTTCATTTCAATATATATATCAGCGATATGTGTGCACCAATTCCACGATATGTTCGAGTGATGACATATGAATAATTTACACAGGGCAAAACAAGGCAATGCCTAGACGCTTATATGCCTACGCAACAAGACACACTTTCAACGGAATTTGAAGGTATGTGATAAGCCCTGCATAACCTAATGCTTCTGAATTCTTTATTGTACAAGTCGTACCTAGTTGTGTGAGGAACCACAAAGATTTAAGACAAACCGACTAAAACTACATAACTGGTCATTCCTCTTAAGTTGCAATTGATCATAATGGAAAATGTTTCTGGTATGAATACTAACCGTATAAAATACCAAGAGCTAAGCACAAACAAATTGCCATAGTTCCCACCCACATCAATGCACTTTTAATCCTCTAGCCAACAGTCCTACAAATAAAAACAACGGTAAGCATAAAAAACACATGTTCAAAGTTTTATAAATATTGTACAACTCTTTCAATTCTGAAAAGAAGATCCATTTTAGCTAGGCATGTTTAGTATGTTGATAGTTGTAAAATAGTCGGCTAAAAAATGTCACTAATTATGTATATGAAACTGAAGTGTGGAATCAATTGAGAATGATTTGGCTGAGTTCAAAGATGATATTCAAGAAGAGAAACAAGAAGATGGTGATATTGGTGGCAATGGTGAAGCTCAACCAAGTGGTTTAGACGCTCATATGACCAATGAGCACCCAGGTTGGTATTTATCTATCTTGCCAAACTAGTCTATATTTTTGGCAATATTGGTATTTGTCTATCTTGCCAAACTAGTCTATATTGTTAACTTGTTAAAAAAAGGCAAATAATGATAAGCAAACTTGATATACATATATGCACATTAAATATTGTCTACTTGAGTTTTGGGCACAAAAATGCGTCAGCCACTAATATCACATAGTAATAGCTTAAACTATATAACAGAATTAATTCTGACATGCGTACACAACAATTTGGTTTGTTTATGATTTCTCATTATGAGGTACTATTCGTATAGGAAACCTACCTGTATCGAATTATCAAAGGCAGTCTAGATGCTAGGCGGTGGTCGACCGCCCGACTAGCGCCTAGCGTTTTTTGCAACCTTGAGTACATGTTAGTTGTTAATAGACTTGATGCTTACAATTCGTTGTTTAAGTTTGTTCTCTTTTGTTTGTATTACACAACAGTTTGTTCCGAGTTAGCAACCGGTTGGTCCGTCTCTACTCATACCATATTTTGTTGATTTAAACTAGTAAAGTATTCTTTTATTTTTGTAAATTAATATCCTTACAAATGTAAAAATCACATTTTGAATATACATCAAGATACAATGATATGTCTAACCACATTTAAAATTCAATTGTGCATTTCATCAAACACATGGTGTGCGTTTAACTAATATTTTGCCTAAAGTATATTCTACATGGACAAACCAATATGGTGTTCAAAGAAACTAGAATCGATTGAACAAATTAATAACAAAAATAGTAAAAAATCATCAAATTATACAAAAATAGATGTAAAGCACCATACACTTACTCGTAATTAGCTTCAATTTAGGATTATCATGTGTTTTTTTTTATGATTCAATCAAGAAACTGAATCTAATGGAATCGAAGATGTTTAACGAGAATGAAAAATGATGATGATGATGAAGAACAATGACGAATATGATGATTAATTTGGTGAACTGAATTTCGAAGTTAGGGTTTGATGACATGATTAGAAGTTGAAGTTGAATTAGGGATGAAATGGGTGATTGAGAAACACCGTAAGTGTGTGTGTTTTATGAGACTTGAAAATGGGTTTTTTTTTTTATTTTTTATTTTGGGTTTATATGATTGACCAAAATGCCCTTGTAGTGTTAATGTTGGGTTTAATCTTAGCCAATAGATGAAAATGAATAGAGGGTGGGGATTGGTCCCTTCGTATGTATACAAAGTTTTATCCTCAAATGATCTTAAATCAATCATTTTTCATAAATTTTTAGTGTCAACAAAGCTTGAGTTACTACAATTAAATAACAAAATTTTATGAATGAGGTTATTTTACAAAAAAAAAAAAAAAAAAAAAAAAACCACATACAAAGAGACAACTCCCAACCATTGATTTAAATTTGATCAATAGCTGAGATCAAACCACTTACTACTAAAAAATACACGGATGGGTATTTTGGTAAACTAACAACACAAACAAAAACACACTAACGCGATAATTTCCTCTCATAACTCCTCTCACCAAACACACAATAAAAACACACACTACTCACAGAAAAAAACCGATCTAAAAACGAGCCCTAAAAACACGCCAGATCTACAATCTCACTGGAAAAAATGGAAGAAAGTGACGAAGATGATGCTATACTAAAACAATACACTCAAGCAAACCTTCAAACGAATCTCCGGCCAAAAAGAAGGCTAAAAAATGGTTAAAAAAAACTATTTCAAACTGAATCTGCCAAAAAGAAGGCTAAAAAATGGTTAAATAAAAATATTTTCATAAAACTATAACTATTTAAAATATTACTATTGTATTAATATGTTTAAATAATGACATACTATTTATAGATATTATGTTGAAGATGGTATGATTTTACACTGATTAATGGATGTTTATGGAAGTTATTGTGATTTTGTGAAGAAAAACGTGACTAGAAATTAGGTTTTCAAAGTTTATAGAGTATTTGTTGTGATGAAAAGTAAGATTTTGAGATATAGATAGATTCCGTTGAAGATATTGAGATAAAAAGAGAGATTAGAAGCCTTTATTGAAGGTGTCTTATGCGGCTAAGTCGAAGAAGACGCCTTCGGCTTAGCTGAAGAAGACGCGTTCGGCTTAGGCGTAGGCTGCGGCTTATACGTAGTAAACGCCTTCGGCATATACAAAGGCGTAGATGCGGCTTACACCTTTGGAATAGACGAAGGCGTAGGATGCTGCTCAGCCGAATCCTACGCCTTCGGCTTGGACGGAGACGTAGGATGCCTTAGACATAGAGAACACCTTCGGCTTGGATGAAGGTGTAGGCTACGGCTAAGCCTTTGGCTTAGCTTCAGAAAACGACTTCGGCTTGGCCACAAGCTTCTAATTAATGGCGTAGACATAACGTTTCTAATTCTATTTGGCCTCTAATCTATTTCACATATGATATAGCAAAATATTCGCTTATAGATAGATTCAGTTGATATTGTTTTTATTCTTCACATATGAGATAGTAAAGGTTTATCGAAAGAAAAAGCCTGCAGCAAAAGATTTGGCTTAGCCACAGGCATAGCCTTCAGCAAAACTTTGGTAGAATAAGCTTTTGTAATCAATTTTAATTGTATATCACATATGAAAATAATAATCAATTTTAACTGTAATCAAACCCTTGACTTAGCCGCAGGGATAGCCTTCGGCTTTTGCTGAAGGCTATCCCTGCGGCTAAGCCTTCGACAAAAGTAACTGATGATGTATGATAGTTGGTCTGCTTGTACATGATTACTAAAAATATGTGTTTTAAAAATGTAGCTGATGAAGATAAAGCAAAAGAAACTAATGATGTGGAAAAAGTTATATCTTCATTGTCGTTCTTAAAGACGTCCACTAGATCAAAAACAAGAGAAGCTGATAAAGGTACACTTTTTGTTATTATATATCAGAACTAATAGAATGTATAAGAAAATGTTGTGTACTGATAATACATAAAGCATTAAATCACATGTGATGTAATTTAAAAAAATTATGCAGGAAATACAAAAACAGTTACCGAGTGTTAACATTACTTTTAGTAGAAAGTAATAGAAGTGATGGTCATTCTATGTTTAGAAACTGTGTAACGTTTATATGTAATATGTAAGAGTCTAATAACGGGCTATAGGAAGTAATCTAATAGGCTACTAGTTTAGTCCAAATAGGTTAAGTCTTATATAGTCAATCCCAAGAGAACTAAGCCCATCCCAAGCCCACATAGGCGTTGGAGGGTATATGTAACCAAACAAGGTTCACTTGTTTGTGTTCTTGTGTGTGTTTCTAGTGTGTGATAATACAAAAGACTCTCTCCATCTCTCTCTCTCATCACCGCCATATCCATCACCACCACCACCATGAACACCATCAAGTCACCATGTTTATGTGTAGTTAGTTAATTGAAATGGGAGCCTACAATTGGCATCAGAGCCTCATGATAGTTATTGGTTAGATTTATATGTTTATTAGTTTCGTATTTGGCAGTTTTCGAAAAGGTAGTACAAAGCAAGTTTTCGAAAAACTATTTAAGGCTTGAATCTTAGAACTAGTGGTTAGATTAGTTAAAGGTTTGAAATTTCGAGTAGTTTTAGTCATTACCTAGCCATCCATCTAAGAAAAACCCAAAAAGATTCACAAAAGAAGCTGTTTTTAAGAATTATTTGAAAATTACTGTAGTAGTAAAGTTTTCGAAAAATTGCAATTTTCAAAAGTTTTTGAAAAATTCGAGTTTTCTTGAAATCTAGGTGGCAGTACTTTTTAGTTGGAGTTCCACTACCTGGCTGACGTGGCATTTCGAATAATTTTGCTTTCGAGTAAGTTTGGTTTCGAATACTTTGGCTTTCGAGTAATTTTGATTTTGAGTAATCCTACGTGGCAGTTTCGAGTACTTTAGTTAGTTGAGATTCCACTACTTTGGTGACGTGGCATTTCGAGTAAAGTTCAGAGTTTCGAGAAATTAAGGTTTCGAGTAATATTGAGAAGGTTTCGAGAAAAAACCCGTATTTTTAGGCAAGAACCTTTTCAACCTGAAAATTAGAGTTTCGAGAACTTTTCACCATCATTAGATACCTTTCTCGTAACTTAGAACGTTTCGAGAAATTCACTCTTCGAGAACTTTATACTTTGAGAACTATTCACTTCGAGAACTATTGGGATTTCGAGTAATTATTGGACTTTTTTGGAAAAGGAACCTAACAACCTAAAAACAAAAATTTCGAATAAACTTAAACACATTCAAATAAACTTTAACCAACTTAAAAGTGAGTAAAAGTTTTTGAGAAACGTTATCCTTCGAGAAATTTTTGTAAAACCGATAACACATCATCAATCCAAAATCAACCTACACAATGTCAACTCAACAAGATATTTACGCAGAAGGTAATGAAAACCGTTCTCCTATGCTTGAGAAAGGTGGGTATCTTCAATGGTAAATTCGAATGCTTCGTTATCTAAAAAACCAAGCCTAATGGAAAACTCATGATAAAATCCATTATGGAAGGACCTTTTAAGCCTCGACAAATCCAAGATCAAGGAGATCCTAACCTTACACCACCAGTTTTACCTCACTTTCGTGATCAAACAGAAGCAAAATACAGTGAGGATGACAAACTTCAAATTGAAGCTGAAGATCTTGCTATGCACTTAATCCAACTAGGATTGTCACGAGAGATATTTGCTGCGGTAGATAGCTGTGAAAGTGCTAATGCAATGTGGGAAAGAGTTCGAAGATTATGTCATGGAACCGAAATTGGTAAGCAGGACATGGAGAATAAGCTGTTAACAGAGTTTGAGAAATTCACATCTACACCTGGAGAGACCATTGAATCTTACTATAATCGCTACTGTACTCTTATGAACGAGCTTACAAGAAACAAATTGACTCCTTCAGTGATAGTTAGCAACATCAAGTTCCTTAACAACCTTCAAGAAGAATGGGGAAGATATGTCACTATAGTTAATCAAACCAAGGACTTGCATGCTGTGAACTTTGATCAACTCTATGATTTCTTAAAGCAAAACCAAGTTGAAGCAGATGAAGTAAAGAAAGAGAAGATGTTGAAGAATCACGATCCACTAGCATTGATTGCTAATACACCAACACCCATACCTACTTATAACCCACATCAACCGTCATCTTCCAATCACAACTTCATGCAACAAACAATTCCTCAAAACCACATTCCACAACTTATTCTACAAAAACCGATACAACATTATCAATTTGCTGACAACACAACACTTAATTGTGATGAAGGCACAAAGGCCTTGACAAAAGCTTTTGCCATGCTATCCAAAGCATTCAATGTTCGATACAACAAACCAACTAACAACAACCAAAGGATATCATCAAATACTCGTAATAGGCAGATTGCACAATCGGGTATGAATATGGGTCAAGAAGGACACTTGGTTGTAGTTAATGGTAATCAACAAGGATATGCTCAGGGTATGCAGATGGGAAATCAAAGGCAAAACGCGAGTCAGTTTGTTGGGAATCAAAAGAATCAGAATATGGGAAATCAGAATGGGAATGTTGCAGCTCAAGTAGTTGGGAATATGGGAAATGCTAATCAGGGAAATCAGATTCGGTATTATAACTGTAAGGGTACCGAACATTATGCTAGGAATTGCACTGTTGGAAAAATCAAAAAGGATGCTAGATACTTACAGGAAGCATTGCTATTGGCTCAGAAAGAAGAAGCGGGGATACAACTTATTGCTGAAGAACATGATTATTTGGCGCTAGCTGACTGTGAAGAGGATTCAGAAGAAGTCAATGCAAACTGCATCTTCATGGCAAACCTTCAAGTTTCATCATATGACAACGAGGCAGTCACACCTCCCGTCTATGACTCAGATGGACTTTCAGAGGTACGTAACTATACCACATGTTATGATAATGATATATATGATATGTATACTCATGAGACACCGCATTCTGCGACTACAGAATCCGTTATGAACACATATGTGGAGGAGGAGATTGATTGCAATATTAATTCTAGCACTCCAGATATGGATTTGAATGGAATCTCCGAAACCCATAATGTAATTCAGAAACTGAGAAAGTTAAATTGAGAAACTGAGAAAGTTAAATTGAACAATCGCGAGGTTAAAGACGCGAATGTCAAGTTAACTGCTGAGCTTGAGAGATACAAGGAGAATGAAAAAGTCTTTGATTTTAGCAAACAAAGAGTGATAGAATTGGAAACCGGTTATCAAAACTCCTTTTTAAGAGAAAAGCAACTTCAAATTAAATTTGACACATTACACGTCAATTTAAACAAAAAGATTAAATCTTTAAACGAAGAAATTTCTGTTTTGAAAAACCAAGTTTCTAAACATGAAACAACTTGTTCTAACCTTGAAAAAGAAAAGAGAAAGTTGAAAAATGATTTTTCCAAATGCGAAAATGATCTTCTTGATGAGATACTTGAGAAGAATAATAAAATCCTACAACTAGAAAATTTGCTTATTACAACTGGACACTCTCAGCAAACAATCAATATGATTATGAAAAACAAAGATCCACTTTTGCACACCGCTCAAAAAATGGCTCTTGGTTGTGAAAACCCTTGGAACCTCAAGAAAGCTCAAAATGTTTTGTATAATGGAAATGCTTTGTATGAGAAACAAGAACCCATTTGTGTTACGGACTCAGATGAAACATTACAACTTGCTGAGGAGAGTAGATCTAAAATATAACAAAAGACCCTAGAATTAAAACCCATAGATTATAAGAAGCTCAATGAGATTTCGGGAATTACTTTTGTTCCACAAAAACAAAATTTAACAAGTGTTTTCAAGAAACCAAGTGTTCGAAAACAAGTTTCAAAACCAATAGTTGTCTCAAAACATCTTTCAAAACTTGAAAAATGTCCTCTAACAATACTTTTCACACAAGTGTTGCAAAAGGATTTCTTGATGATGTCAAAACAAGAATTGAGCAACTTCAAAGGACTGTTGAATAAAAAACAAGCCTTACAATAAACACTTGGAACTCGAGTTTTCACAATGAAATGAAAAAGATTTTCGATACAGATATTGCTACTCCATTGAATAACATCTATGCGAGAGTAATTCATTTTGAAAAAGAACTTTTCAAAGAAACAATGGACTTCATTCAGGAACACAAATCCTTAGTGAAGAGTACTAATGAGACTCTTGAAAACATCACTGAATTGGAAAATCTAAATGACTCTCTTCTAGAAGCAGTTATGACCACAAATATAATTTCCATCAGTTCTGACATTGTTTCTAAATATGAAAATGCTCTTATAAAACTTGAAAGCGAAAACTTGTCCTATTCTAGACAACTTGATCATAAAAAGGAGGAATGCAAGTATGACAAAATGTCGTATGAGCGTACTCAAAAGGACTTGAATGAGCAAATCAGTTTTTTGAAAGAACAATTGGAAAATCAAAACCGGAAGGGTGTGGACACTCAAGGTGACAAAACTTTGACTAAGGAGAAACAACAAGCTTTAAAACCGGTTGCAAAACCAACAATGTCTATTTCGATGTTTCCTCCAAAAGTCACTGAACCAAATATTTCCACAAACCAAGTCACTCCACGACCCCTTACCTATTCATAAAAATAAACATTCAAATGAAAATAAAGCGATTGATAAGACACCAAAAGTTTTAGCACCTGGCCTTTACAGGATTAGTACAAACATTATGTCTAATTCCACATCTAAACAATATGGAACAAATGACATGAGCTTACTTAAGAATCCCAAAGTGCCTAGGAAAACTGATGATAAGTCTTACTCAACCAATGTGAATTCTAATGAGTCTACCTTAACTTCTATAGGACTAGAAAGCACATCTAGGAGCAGCAGACTATAGCCTAGACACAATACAAGGTATAATAGAGTCTTGCCTGTCCCTAAGAATAGTCGCATAAATAAAGTAGAAGAAGTAGAAGCACACCATAGGAATTTACCGCTTAATAATAAAAGACATAATTCATCGGAATATTTTGTTAATCGTATTGTGTTAACTGCATGTAATGACTCTCTTTGTTAATCATGCAAAAAATGCTTTCATACTCATGTTAATGATGAATGTGTGTACAGGAACGAGTGCTAAACCCATAGGAAATCTAGTTGCACGACCTAGATCACCCTCTAGTGACTCATCAACTAGTAGTTGCCTAAGCTGGAGACCAACTGGTAAAAAGTTCACTATACTGAAACGAAGAGGAAAGAAAATTAACATTAGGATTGAACCCCCTAAACAATTCTTTGACTGTTATGAATCTTTCAACACTAATCAAAAGAGACCTAAATCCAAAAGGTTTCCACAAACAAAATCTTCTGTTTTCCACAGGTTATCGAGATATGTCTTTGGATCGTCGACTCGGGTTGCTCCAAGCACATGACCGGAAATTTGAAGCTGCTGATCAATTTCGTGTGGAAATTCATGGGCACTGTACGATTTAGAAATGATCGCGTAGCAGCTATTCTTGGTTATGGAGATCTTCAATTCGGAAACTACTTGATAACACGTGTGTATTATGTCGAAGGTTTGGGACACAACATATTCTCTGTTGGACAATTTTGTGATGCAGATTTAGAAGTCGCATTTAGGAGAAATACATGCTTTATTCGGAATTTGGAAGGCGATGACCTACTAACAGGCGATCGCGGCACCAACTTTTATGCAATCAATATTTCCCAAATGGCCTCTACTTCACCAATTTGTCTCATGACAAGAGCATCCGAAACTTAATCATGGTTATGGCACAGACGTTTGTCTCACCTCAACTTTGATACACTCAACAAACTTGCAAAAGACAATGTTGTCAACGGTCTTCCAAAGTTCAAATACACAAGAGATCATTTATGCCCCTCATGTGAGTTAGGAAAGAGCAAAAAGGCATCATACAAACCCAAAACTGTACCTAGTTCGGAACAACGGTTACATATGTTGCATATGGATCTATGTGGTCCAATGAGGATTGAAATTTTAAACGGGAAGAAGTACATTCTAGTAATCGTCGATGATTATTCTAGATATACTTGGGTAAAATTTCTGAGATCAAAGGACGAAACACCAGGCATCATCATCACCTTCTTGAAACGTATACAAGTCCTTCTACAAGCTCCTTTAAGGATAGTTAGAATGGACAATGTCACATAATTTACTAATCAGGATCTACGGCAATACTTTGAAGAAGTTTGCATCACTCACCAAACTTCTGTCGTACGTACACCACAACAAAATTGAGTCGTTGAATGAAAAAATCATATTCTTGTCGAAGCCGCTCGTACGATGTTGATCTATTCTAGTGCACCATTATTTTTATGGGCTGATGCTGTTGCAACTGCATGCTTTTCTCAAAACAGATCTCTAATCCATACCCGTTTCAACAAAACACCCTATGAACTAATCTTCATTGGCTATACAGAAAGCTCACGGGCATTCAGAATCTACAATCGAAGAACAAGAAGAATCATGGAGACAATGAACGTGAAATTTGATGAAATTTCACAAATGGCTTCTGAGAGACTTGCTCTAGAACCCGTGCTTAACCCGATGGCTTCTAATTACAACAGAATAGGACCCGAGCTTAACACTAAGACTTCTGGATACATCAGCTCAGGACTCTTACCTAAAGAAGCTCAAACAACAAATTGTGATTAGCCTAAAGATCAAGAACTGGAAAACTTCTTTGAGTTAATGTTTGATGAATATCAAGGTGAAATTTCGACAAATGCATCAAGACATCGTTCTGCTGCACCTACTCAACAAAATCGACAACCACAACCACAAGATGCATGAACAGCCGTCGAAGACGAAGCACCAACTACAACAAACTCATCTACATCAACTACACAAGCATCAGTCATTGAAATCATTCAACCACAAAAAGTACATCAGGAGGAGCTCAATTTTTGAGAGAAAAACTAGTAAGCTGGTCTTCAAAGAAACAAGACTGTACCGAACTTTCCACTGCAGAAGCTGAGTATGTATCTCTATCGGCATGTTATGCTCAAGTACTTTGGATGAGCACACAGATCAGAGATTATGGCTTTAACTTCAACAAAAAACCTATGTATTGTGATTCGAAGAGCGCCATCGATATCTCATGTAATTCTGTATTACACTCACGTACAAAACACATTGCAGTTCGTTACCATTTCATCAAGGAGCATGTGAAACAAGGTAATGTCGAATTATATTACGTGAGGACTGAATACCAACTTGCGGATCTATTTACTAAAGCCATTCGAAAAGAAAGGTTCAAGCATTTAGTTCATCGAATTTGAATGCGAAGCCTAACACCAAAAAAGTTAGAGAGTCTTCTCGAATCATCTTAAGATTTTTTCAAAATAAAAAAGACTTCGCTTATCTGTAAATATTTTTGATAAAACAAAATACAAAATTTGAAAAACCCAAAAAAACAAAATAAAAAATATAAAACTATGAAAAACCCAAAAACAATAGAAAAACCCAAAAACACAAAAAGATCAACAACAAAAATAAAAATAAACAAAAAATCAAAAATAGTTTTTTATAGTTTAAACATGTTTTCTTCATTATGGCTTATACACACCCAACAGTGTATTTTGGGTAAAAGGGTTTCTTCACCCCGGTAAAAGACTATTACACCAAAAAATATTGAAGTACAAAGGATGAAGGTGACTTCCCTCATCTCAATCCCGCAGGACACTTACATGCTACTACTAGCAACACACAAAACCACTATATAAGAATGACAAACCATTCTTATAACTAACAAACAAAATATACAATCTACAATGACTAAATAACGATAAAAAAATTGCCCTACTCAGGTAAATACACATGAGTCTTCATAGTCATCATAGCACGCCACATCATCATCTTCCATGCCATCCAGAAATCCTCCAGCCGTTTAGAATCATTATACCCATCTATATCCGACATAGAAGACTAGAACTTACAATAATAAACCTCACGTACAACTATGAGATCATAACAATCTGTAAAGCTTCAATCAATCCCAACCAATTCTCAATCCAATTCAGCAGCCATTATTAATTTTCAAGGGAGTGAAAACTAATAACCTATATAGGAATGTAACTCAATGCCTTTCAGAACTGAGAGAAAAACGAAATCTAGATTTTACAAACAACTCTAACGTCCATACTCGTCGTTTCCTTTAGACCCACGAGATAAGAATGTCGCCTAATAATCACATGTCTAAGAAAAACAACGAAAGGTACACATATAAGTAGTAATACCACGTACCATGTGCCATAGAATCACATACATAACCAGGTACCAAAATACCACGTCCCATGCCCACAACAAACCATCAAGTTTAATTACCTCAAAAGAAAGTCCGGGTGCATCACCTCAAAAAGATTTCAAATAAAGACTTCAAAATGACTTGTAGTTAAATGACTCACCTCAAAAAGATTTCAAATAAAGACTTCAAAATGACTTGTAGTTAAATGACAGACTGTAACTCGTACATAAATACAGTGAATTTTGTACTCATTTAGTGCATTCTTTGCTAGAAAGAATACGAAGATAAATCTTCTTTATTTTTGAAAAATTTACTCAAATTTTTTAGATTGTCAAAATCTTTTAAATTTTTCAAAATTCAAATGACTTCTAAGTATTTCAACTTAGAACTCGTACTTCAATAAAAAAATCTATTTACCAATATGTTCGAGTATAAACAAACAAAAAGATTTTAGAACCAAAACTCGTTTTTATCCAACGACTTGTGTATACATCGGTACATAACTCAAGTTTTTAAGAAAATAAATTCTTTTCTATTGAAAAACATTCTTTTACAAAAGAAAAAATTTCAAAACAAAAATACCATCTTTAGCACCTACTCTTAAACAAATGTTTATCACAAAGAACTTTTTAGTCTCTACATGCAAAACAAAAATCCTAATGTGCTTAAAGATAACTCTCTCAAAACCTTACAAACGATAAACTTTCGATAAAATCATTTCGTTAGTTATATCAAAATGCTTTTATGAAAAGGGAGTATAAACAATATGAACAAAATTTTAATACTTAAAATCCGTTAAACTCTCCAAACGCTTTTCAAAAAGATGGTTGATATTTAAAAATATCATGATATGCTATTTTTTAGGGAGAGAAAAACGTGATTGAAAAGTGATCTTATGAATTTGTGATATGTTATGACTCTGAAAAATTCATTTAGCTCGACTCAAATGTGATTATCTCTAATAGACTTAAAACGTGATGGGTAATAACTTCAAGTTAGTTATTAGAGCCAGTCATCACCTGATGAGTGTGTAAATACTCATCATTTTTATACCCATTTAGACTAGAAAACGACCAAAAACAACCAAATAGACCAAATAATGTTGCAAATATTCGTGGTTTGTGTTTTTATGTGTTTCAGGTACAAAAGGATTGAAAACAGGCCAAAAACGGAAAAAACCGAGCACAAGATTGGAATTTCGTGAAAAGCCGAGGCCGGGAAGGAATTTACGAGTTCGGATCACAAGAAATTGCTCAAGTGTCAAGATTTAACCCCCAAGAATATCCAAATGACAAAATAGTCCTTGGATATATTTTTCAGAATCGGCATAAATGGTCCCTTAAAGTTTAAACAAATCCCAAATCCAATCCTATCCTAAACAACTCTACAACCGGATCCCTTAAACCAAAATAAACCCAACCTTAACCCATTACCCAACCAAACCCTTCAACCCATAAGCCCAAAAATAAATACCCGAGCCCAATCCACAATTTAATAAAACCCCAATACTCGGTATTTGTTTTAACACCACCAGTTGACTCGGTCAACTATCCCTTCTTCCCCAAAATCCCGCAAAAACCCCAAGTCCCAATACCATGTACTATCCTCGACATTATTGTCTCCCCTCCATATCCCAACACCTACCCAGCCACCCTAAAGTCAAAACCCAGAGTCTATTCCACTTTCCCCCTCCTCCACGCTGGCAATCCACACCAAATGGGCGCCAAAATGATATTTAATGGCTGAGATCACTTTAATCCAATCCAATGGGTGGGATTAAATCAGAAAAAGAGAAGAAGCATTTGGGATTGTTATTTAAGAAGAAGAAGACACAGAGAAAAAGCTTGTCACTGCTTTTAGACCATTTCCTTAGTGTAGATTTTAAATGTAGTTAAGCTTTATTGTTAGTTTAATTTTCAATCGTATGTAACTTAATTTTCAAGTTCTCAGTTAATTTCAGTAAGCCTTGTTCATTTCAAAAGCTTTGTTCTATTTTCAGATTAATTCAAGTTGATGTTAATTCAGATAATTTAAATCAGTTGTTGTTTAAGTTTCCAAATGCCTCTGCTCTGTTCCCTTTAGCTTATGTTAAGTAATGTTGAGCTTATCGTTAATTCACTTGGTTTAATTCAGTTTAGATTGCAAAAAGTCAATAATAGTCAACTAAAAGTCAACTTAGCTTATTGCTCAGTCTCATGCTTCTTTTCAGCTTAGGTTCAATTGTTTGTTCTTATTCATGTTTGTTTAATTTCCTAGTTGCTTAATCTTATGAATATTCTGGTCTGCTTAGTTTACAAGTAGCAAACAGTCTCACTAAGGGTTGTTTGGTTTATGGGTGAAAACAGGTCAAGCTGACCATTTATTGCTCATGGGTGGTTTTGTTAGTCTCATTTTCTCTTAAGTGAACTTATTCAATCAGTTTATAGGAAGTTCTTGGTTAAAATAAATCATTTTTAGGATTTTAGTGGTTATTGCTGATTGAGGATTAGTTGCTGAGCTTGTAAGCTTTTCATAAGCTCAGGCTTGTTTCAGGATTGTTTGTAGTGTTTATAGGACCCATTTTATCTAATTTAAGTCATTAACAAGTGCCTTATTTCTTTGGTTTAGAAATAGTTAAATCTGTCCACATTAGGCTTAAGCAGACTGCCCTGCACTTTTTTGCTTTTTCACCCTTTTTCAATCTCAGATTTAATATAGTTAAAGTAGGATTTAGCTTTTAAATTTTGTTTTACAAGTAGATTACTAGTTAAGGTTTATCTTTTTTAGCTTATTTTTGCATTTAGAGCTTATCCTATAGCTTTTAATTAGTCTGCAAGTAGCCATGCAGACCCGTTCTTGAACCTGCACTGCTTTTTCCAGTTTTTGCTTTCTTATCCCACCTGATCTAGGACTCAATTAGGATAGCAATTGTAGTTGGATTTTGGGCATTCTTAGTTTTTATGTAGCCTATAGTACTAGGTAGATTTTGCCCCCTTTAGTTTTCCTTTTCCAGCTTATTTAGTGCTTATTTTAAGGTCTGCAAATCTAGGATTTTTCTGCTTTTCTGTCTTGATATTACAGCTGAACTTATTGCTTAATTGGCTTATTCTGTTAGTTTAGTTGTTTGATTTTAGTTGTTTTATTCTTATATAAGTTGTTAGAACTGATTTTTTGCTTTTGGTAGTTTCTGGTTCTATTTCGCTTATTTTTAGCTTATTTTCAAACTGCTTATTAGCCCAAAACAGCTTATTAGGTTTAGATAAGCTTTGCTTTTATTTTTCTTAGCTTTTAAATATAATTTTAGATTTACCAGAATTTTTCCAGATTTTTCTGTTTTCATTTTCTATTTTTAAATCATTTAAATAGTTTAATTTAGTTTTAAATTCATATTAATTAATTAAAAAGTCAAAAAAATATATTTCTTTTTTGTAAAATTTTCTTTTATCATTTAGGATGTAGGAAAAATAATTTTGTACCCGTAGAGTTTTTATTTCATTATTTTGACGTTTTTAGGTTCATTCTCGTTTCTCGTTTTCGTTAATTCGCGTTTTTTTTAGTCCAATTACGTTTTTAATCACATTTGTTTTTCTTGCCTTTTAAATCATTTTTAATTTATGTTCACATATCGTAGCGTAGAAAACCAAAATCCCACTTTTATTCATCATTCACTGCACGTAATCACGATTCGAGAACACGAATTCCATTCACGCCTTCGTTGGGGATAACGACCCGGGAATACAAATTCCATTGTATTCCTTGGAAAGAAATACGACTTGATTCCAGCGAATCAAATTTTTGGCGCCGCTGCCGGGGAGGGCTGACGCGAATTTTGAATTCTCGTTTATCGTTGCGTGTTTTGAATCTTCGTAAATATTTTCTCATTAAAAAAGAAAAAAAACCCAAAAAGATTTTCATTTCAAAATTTATTTTCCCTTTATATTTTTCAAAATGTTTCTAAAAAACCAAAAATATTCTTCGTATCCCTCTTATCCGTTTAATTCTTTTTCTCACCCTCTATCCGTTTAATTCTTTTTATGTCTTCATCTTACAACTATGGTTGTGAATGGTGTGGGGGACCTCTAAATGGTGGAAATTGTCCCGGTTGTAGCATTGTAAATTCGGGAAACGGGTTTGTCTATGACCAAAATTCCTACAATGAAACAACCAATTTCCTTGACCAACCCCCACACCATGAGATGGAAACATATTCTTGTGAATATTGTGGAGGTCCACACCAAAGTTTTGATTGTCAAACAGGGAACACGTTTGTCTATGAGCAGGTTCCATGTAATCAAAACTTCGGTTATGACCACTATCCATATAATTCACCAAATCAGTCACAACAATCATATTGTTGTGAGTACTGTGGAGGTCCTCACTATAGCTCTGATTGTCAAACGAGGAACCCGCTTGTCTATGAGCATGTCCCTTGTGACAATTATGACTATTCTTATCATGACCAACCTCCACAGTATCAAACGATTCAAACTCAGCCTCAGCCATTTCCTCAAGAATCATTCCAAGAAATTCATAATATTAGGAATGATCTTCTGGATTCTGCTTTCAAAGATGTATTCCAAAAACTTCATGATGTGAGGAATGCATTTAATGCTTGGGCTGCTAAACAGACCAAAGAAGATCGTCATGGTGAATCTATGGAAGATTTACTCGCCATTGAACGTGCAGCACATAACCGTTTCTTATTTAATCAGGCGTGCATGCTCGATGACGACGACGAGGAGAGTACTATTCCTTTGAGTGATATTATTTCTCAACTCCCTCAGTCTATTGCAATCACGTCCATCCTTCCCTCTCAGTCTAAACCCGAGGACTCTCTTATTATGGGGGATGAGCCTCTTAGCACTGTTCCTGAAAAGGAATCGGACGAATTCATAAAGTCTAGTGCTGAGAACCTTGTCCCAATCCCAAGTGAGTCTGAGGATATATCGGACAGTGAATGTGATTCGTCTATTTGTAGTGATCATCCTCTTGACACTACTGATGATTTTTTCGGGACGTTTTCTAACCCTCTCTTCAATTCAAATGATGATTTTTCCTCTAGTGATGACGAATCACTTTCTGATGAGGACGTTTCAAATGAAAGTCTCGAAGTCCATTCGAATTCTCTTTTTGAATTTGATGACGAGTACTTTTCTAGCATAAATCCTCTCTTTGATGAAGAGTTAGAGAACGATGAGGTCAAGGACTCTATCACTCATAAACTTGATGATATGACCTCAGTTCTTAATCCCGATATTCTTCCTTCTCCGACATATGTGACGTTGCCCTTTGAGGATCGCCATTATATTGATTTCACATATGTCGTCCGAGTTTTTCTACCTTTCTTCTCCTATAAGGTAGCTTGTCCTCTCATTCTCTCGTTCGGGAATGAGGACAAAGTTTTTGACCCCGGCATCTCCATTCTTTTGAGCCGGATGTATCTCATCGGAGTGGAACTTTCATGTACTTCAATGTTTATCCAAACATTTCGAATGAAAGTCCGATGGAGATTTTCTTTTCCACATGCTTCCCCAAGAACAAATGAATTCGGGGTCGAGTCAAGCTAGTGACTCGGTTAACAAAAACATTAGCATCACATGGGTGACAACCCATGTTTCTGACTTCTTTCTATTTTCTGACACTAAGTGTGGGGGGATGCCTCTACTGTGCTTTGTTTTGTGTGTTGTTTGTCCTTGTTTGCAGGTTTCCCTTAGATTGTGTTGATTGTCGCGCCTGTTTTCAATCCAGCCGCCCAATATCCTATCTTGTTGCTAATGTTTATCTAGGGATATCTTTTCAACCTTTTTTGTGAAAAATGGAGATTTCTGTTCCACACTTAGCTAGTGGTATTACCTTTTTACGTTCTAAGTGGCGGCATAATAGCCGGTACTTTGAATATTGAGGGCAATATTCAATTCTAAGTGTGGGGGGGGGGGGGGGGGGAATTCTCTCGAATTTTGTCACATTTGTACCTTCTAGTCCCTAGTACCCCTGTTTTTAACCAAAATTTTAAAATTTTTGTCGTTTTTAAATAAGAATTTGTGTTATGTTTAGTCTTGATTAGGTTAGAACAAAGGGAATCCCGACTCTGCCAGAGTGTTGATCTGGCTGCTTCCTTAACGATTAGACTAAGGTTTTTCGATTTGTGCAAATGAAAATGCTAAGCGTAGAGTAGTTGGTTTTCTTTAGAGCTTATACAAGTAATCTATGGTTTTTCCTCCCAGAAGATAACTAATCTGATTAAATACGTGCTGTTTTCAAACGTTTGAACGTTAAAATCATGTTGTTATGAAAAACAAATTTTTATACAATTTTGATATAGAGCCCGAGTTCAACTTTTTATTTTAATTTTTGAGAAAGCATATATGTAAATATATATATATATAAGTAAAAAAAAAAAAAAAAAAAAAAAAATGAAAAAGAAAAATAAGAAAATGGAATGATATTGCAAAATGCAAAAATGGAATGATATTGCAAAATGCAATAAATTTTGATGTTTCAAAAATAAAGATATATATATCAATAAATGTAGAAATTGCTTTCTTTTAAATTTAAATTGGAAGTTGAACTTGGATTCGTCAATTTTGTATAAAAGTTAAACGGTAATTTAGTAGATTGTTGATTTCAAAGGCCTCGAAAGCTCCGGTATTATTCTCTGTGAGGTGTCAAAAGCCTGGTCACCTAAAACCAACTGGTTTGGGATGTGCCGAGAAGAAAGCCGTTACATGGAGTGATCTCGTCTTTGAGTCTCTAATCTCTAAATGATCGTTTGTTGTTATTTATTTAAGTATGTAATACTAGTGTAGTGGGAATATCCAAAATCTTTGAAATCGAAATTCCGCTGATTCCGGTACTATTCTCTGTGGGGTGTCAAAAGCCTGGTCACCTAAAACCAACTGGTTTTGGATGTGCCGAGAAGAAAGCCGCTACATGGAAAAGGCCCTTTTGATCCTTAGATTTTCGAGGTTCCCGGTAAATTAGTATTTGACTTAAACAAATAACAACCATAATAAATGTCGATTTTTGCGGTCAAAATTTTGAAAATAGCACAGTCACCTAAATTGAATAAATTGTGGGAGTGAAAAGTTAAGTTTCGGCTTACATAGATTATTAGTATAAGTAGCGTTAGCATTTTACAAAAATATTTGCACATTGAATTTAAGCTTAGTTGGAAGTATAAAAAGAGGATGACGATTTCAATTCCCTGGAGACACCCATTTTGTGTGAAACCCGTTCCATGATACCATTTTTGAAAATCAAGCATGTTATCTATTTTGTTCTAAGTTTAAATTTCTCGCATTAAATAAAAAGTCGAAACGGGGTATACTTGGTTCCTTTCATTACTTCACATGATCGGATTGCTAGGGACTAGCAATAGTTTAGTGGAGGGATTGATGAGTGTGTAAATACTCATCATTTTTATACCCATTTAGACTAGAAAACGACCAAAAACAACCAAATAGACCAAATAATGTTGCAAATATTCGTGGTTTGTGTTTTTATGTGTTTCAGGTACAAAAGGATCGAAAACAGGGCAAAAACGGACAAAACCGAGCACAAGATTGGAATTTCGTGAAAAGCCGAGGCCGGGAAGGAATTTACGAGTTTGGATCACAAGAAATTGCTCAAGTGTCAAGATTCAACCCTCAAGAATATCCAAATGACAAAATAGTCCTTGGATATATTTTTCAGAATCGGCATAAATGGTCCCTTAAAGTTTAAACAAATCCCAAATCCAATCCTATCCTAAAACAAATCTACAACCGGATCCCTTAAACCAAAATAAACCCAACCTTAACCCATTACCCAACCAAACCCTTCAACCCATAAGCCCAATAATAAATACCCGAGCCCAATCCACAATTTAATAAAACCCCAATACCCGGTATTTGTTTTAACACCACCAGTTGACTCGGTCAACTATCCCTTCTTCCCCAAAATCCCGCCAAAACCCCAAGTCCCAATACCATGTACTATCCTCGACATTCCTGTCTCCCCTCCATATCCCAACACCTACCCAGCCACCCTAAAGTCAAAACCCAGAGTCTATTCCACTTCCCCCCCCTCCTCCACGCTGGCAATCCACACCAAATGGGCGCCAAAATGATATTTAATGGCTGAGATCACTTTAATCCAATCCAATGGTTGGGAAATGATCAGAAGAAAGAGAAGAAGCATTTGGGATTGTTATTTAAGAAGAAGAAGACACAGAGAAAAAGCTTGTCACTGCTTTTAGACCATTTCCTTAGTGTAGATTTTAAATGTAGTTAAGCTTTATTGTTAATTTAATTTTCAGTCGTATGTAACTTAATTTTCAAGTTCTCAGTTAATTTCAGTAAGCCTTGTTCATTTCAAAAGCTTTGTTCTATTTTCAGATTAATTCAAGTTGATGTTAATTCAGATAATTTAAATCAGTTGTTGTTTAAGTTTCCAAATGCCTCTGCTCTGTTCCCTTTAGCTTATGTTAAGTAATGTTGAGCTTATCGTTAATTCAATTGGTTTAATTCAGTTTAGATTGCAAAAAATCAATAATAGTCAACTAAAAGTCAACTTAGCTTATTGCTCAGTCTCATGCTTCTTTTCAGCTTAGGTTCAATTGTTTGTTCTTATTCATGTTTGTTTAATTTCCTAGTTGCTTAATCTTATGAATATTCTGGTCTGCTTAGTTTACAAGTAGCAAACAGTCTCACTAAGGGTTGTTTGGTTTATGGGTGAAAACAGGTCAAGCTGACCTTTTATTGCTCATGGGTGGTTTTGTTAGTCTCATTTTCTCTTAAGTGAACTTATTCAATCAGTTTATAGGAAGTTCTTGGTTAAAATAAATCATTTTTAGGATTTTAGTGGTTATTGCTGATTGAGGATTAGTTGCTGAGCTTGTAAGCTTTTCATAAGCTCAGGCTTGTTTCAGGATTGTTTGTAGTGTTTATAGGACCCATTTTATCTAATTTAAGTCATTAACAAGTGCCTTATTTCTTTGGTTTAGAAATAGTTAAATCTGTCCACATTAGGCTTAAGCAGACTGCCCTGCACTTTTTTGCTTTTTCACACTTTTTCAATCTCAGATTTAATATAGTTAAAGTAGGATTTAGCTTTTAAATTTTGTTTTACAAGTAGATTACTAGTTAAGGTTTATCTGTTTTAGCTTATTTTTGCATTTAGAGCTTATCCTATAGCTTTTAATTAGTCTGCAAGTAGCCATGCAGACCCGTTCTTGAACCTGCACTGCTTTTTCCAGTTTTTGCTTTCTTATCCCACCTGATCTAGGACTCAATTAGGATAGCAATTGTAGTTGGATTTTGGGCATTCTTAGTTTTTATGTAGCCTATAGTACTAGGTAGATTTTGCCCCCTTTAGTTTTCCTTTTCCAGCTTATTTAGTGCTTATTTTAAGGTCTGCAAATCTAGGATTTTTCTGCTTTTCTGTCTTGATATTACAGCTGAACTTATTGCTTAATTGGCTTATTCTGTTAGTTTAGTAGTTTGATTTTAGTTGTTTTATTCTTATATAAGTTGTTAGAACTGATTTTGAGCTTTTGGTTGTTTTTGGTTCTATTTCGCTTATTTTTAGCTTATTTTCAAACTGCTTATTAGCCCAAAATAGCTTATTAGGTTTAGATAAGCTTTGCTTTTATTTTTCTTAGCTTTTAAATATAATTTTAGATTTACCAGAATTTTTCCAGATTTTTCTGTTTTCATTTTCTATTTTTAAATCATTTAAATAGTTTAATTTAGTTTTAAATTCATATTAATTAATTAAAAAGTCAAAAAAATATATTTCTTTTTTGTAAAATTTTCTTTTATCATTTAGGATGTAGGAAAAATAATTGTGTACCCGTAGAGTTTTTATTTCATTATTTTGACGCTTTTAGGTTCGTTCTCGTTTCCCGTTTTCGTTAATTCGCGTTTTTTTTAGTCCAATTATGTTTTTAATCACGTTTGTTTTTCTTAAATTGTTTTTCTTGCCTTTTAAATCGTTTTTAATTTATGTTCACATATCGTAGCGTAGAAAACCAAAATCCCACTTTTATTCACCATTCACTGCACGCAATCACGATTCGAGAACACGAATTCCATTCACGCCTTCGTTGGGGATAACGACCCGAGAATACAACTTCCATTGTATTCCTTGGAAATAAATACGACTTGATTCCAGCAAATCATCACCTAAAAGCTGATGATGTATCTCTTTAACTAGCTCACGTAAACGTGTCTAGCAAAGTCTAGTCTTATTTGAATAATTCACAAATATAAAAGGTGTTTTTACTCTAACCACCGTTTGCATAAACTTAAACAAGTGGTACAAGAGCCTTACGTGTATCAATAAGCATTTGTTCACAACATCTTTCAAAAGCACATGTGTAGGGGGAGTAGTTCTTCAAAAAGAAAACTTTCAATGTGTGATCAAAACAAGGTTTTCATAAACAAATTGATTGACTTTCAAATTTATTTATGGTTGTGAAGTTTTCAACAAACCAAAACCAACTCTTATGATTATGAAGATATAAGGAGGTTAAGTTTAGGTTTTATCCCATGATCCAGCCAGAGCCGGAAGGACCTACCTAGGGACAATCCACTAGTTAGTGTAGAAGTCCTTAGGTATGAGAAAAAAAGGATTACTTGAGAAAAAGGGAAAGAAGGGGTTGAAGAATTAAAAAGAAAAAGTTAATGAAAAGATGAAAAGAAATAGCCCTACATAAACTTAGGACATAAACTGGGTCAATACATAATCTATTTCTAATCACAAAGATGATTAAGATATTGAAGACAAGACATCATGGACCCAATGATGCAATGCACAACCCTTCCCAACCACTCAAGTTTCTCTTAACAGATACTTGTTTCATTTCTCAAGGAGATAAACACGTAATCTATTGACCTCTCACTCCGAGATGTGTTAATATTGAAAAGGTGGCATTCTGCTCCAGCCTCCACTCACTAAATCAAAACACACAAATTGAGTCAAGAGCCAATTGAGATTCAATATATAAAATCTCTTAGGACACATTCCAAAACCTACATTTGTTGTTCAACATTGAGAATGAAAAATATACATCTTTAGAGTCCTTCGCAGATCTTAGTAATCTTGTCAGAACATTCATGAGTGGTATTACTTATGTGAATCCACAATGATCGAATGGAAACCCTGCCAGTGTCAACATCAGGCAGCGCTGACAGCAGGTCACTTCGTTAATTCTTCATGAATTAAGATTAGTGGTTAACAATTGAAGTGAATTCTCTAAGAAGAAGCTCACTATAATCAATTAGAGTTACACGATTATGAACTAACCTTTGTATGTAGGTACAAAAGATGACACCACATGACGTGAACAACCACTTACATCGACATCTTCCACCATCATAAACTTATACATGCGCAACAAACAACATCATCATCAAAGCTCAAATCAGGAAAGTTTGAGACAAAGAAAATCAAGATAAAGACAATGAATCATCAAAGTCAAAGATCTAATCAAAGAAAGTCAAGAACATATCCAAGCAAATGAGGAAAGTTCAAGGATGAAGATCAAAGCTATACAAGACGTATGAGTATGATGAAAAGACAAATCCAAAGTCGAATACGAAGATGATCAATCAAGGCAAGAAAAGACAACAACTCTACATCACAAGATCACAAAGCATGCAAAAGAACGAAGAATAAAGACTCATCTTACACAACGTTAAAAGTTCAAAGATCAAGAGTAAAGAAGACCAATTCACAACAACTCATCCAAGACAACTAAGGAATAACTTCAGAATGACATCCCTTAGGGGGAGATTGTTAGCATTACTTTAGTAGAAAGTAATAGGAGTGATGGTCAGTCTATGTTTAGGAATTGTGTAACGTTTATATGTAATATGTAAGTGTCTAGTAACGGGCTATAGGAAGTAATCTAATAGGCTACTAGTTTAGTCCAAATAGGTTAGGTCTTATATAGTCAATCCCAAGAGAACTAAGCCCATCACAAGCCCACATAGGTGTTGGAGGGTATATGTAACCAAACAAGGTTCACTTGTTTGTGTGCTTGTGTGTGTGTTTCTTGTGTGTGATAATACAAAAGACTCTTCATCTCTCTCTCATCACTGCCACATCCATCACCACCACCACCATGAACACCATCAAGTCACCATGTTTATGTGTAGTTAGATGACTGAAATGGGAGCCTACACCGAGAGAATAATAGAAATGAAGAAGGCAGATAAGAAGAAAAGATGGATGACACAAAAAAGAAAAAAGATGAGCAACAAGCAAAGAAAATGGCAGAAGAGCAAGAAAAAAAGAGTAAGGCAGAGGAGCTTCAAAAGAAAGTTGAAAAAGAAGGTAAAGATAAATTAGCTAAAAAAGAAGAACCAGAGCCTGTTGTGAAAGAGAAGAAGAAATACGTCAAGCAAAAATACACTTCTAGAGTGAAAGCAAATGCGCAAAAAAAAAACTGAAAAGAAGCTTAAATACCTGGCACACCTACTAAGAGATTCACAAGAAGTGACCAAAAAAAACAAATGAAGATGACGATAGTGATCAGGAAAGTGAAGAGGAGGATGAGGATGAGGTAATATATGAAGGAAGTGAAACAGAAGAGATAATGGATGAAAAAAGAGAAAAAGTGAAAAAACAAACCAAAAAGAGAAGGATGGAAGCTGTTGAAGAAGAAGATTTAGATTCAGAGGAAAAAAAGTAGAAAAACCAATCAAAAAGGTAGTGCATCCAAATTGCAAAACCAGATCATCACCAAAAGCTATATATTATGCAATGGTTGGTTTAGCAGAGGAAAGAAAGAAGTGTTTGAAAGACATTGGTTTTGAGAGATTCATAAAATTTCCCATAGTTGAACTCCTTGGTGCTTTGGTATACCATGTGATTGATAAAGGCAACAAGACAAAAAAGATCATGATATGCATGGTCTACCAATGGGTAAAAGGAAGTTGCAAGATCTAAAAGAAAGACCATCTGACGATCCTTTCATACAACAATGGGACAACCAATATTCTCATCTGGGAAAAATAACACCACCTGCAATATCTATGGAGATATCTAGCATATCTGAAGCTGATTTCATGTTTACAATAAACTTCTTGACTCTTGTTGCAAGTACCATGGGAACACTAGATAATGGTGGAAAGGTACTACCAACAGTCGTCAAACATGTGAAAGAGGAGGATGATATTTCGGATATTGACTGGTGCGGTTACTTACTGGAATGCTTACAAACAAGTAAGCTTAATTAGGAGAAAGTGAAGTCGGGCACTGGCTACTATTATGGGCCACTGACATTCTTATGTGTAAGTTATTTTACATATTTCTATAAAATTTTCAAATGTGATTCAATAACATACAAATATAATCTAACATAAATTTATTTTTTGTATAAAAAAGCTGCTACACTTGGACTCAACAAACCCATGGTTTCCGGTTATGCGTCATCGTCCAGCAATGAGAAGTTGGAACACTCATGCAATGAGAAAGAGGATAAGAATGGAAGTGAAAGACAGATGCTTGGGGATGCTAGAACATCAGGGAGAATATAATCCAGATGTAGAACAAACTGGTCTAAATTTATACAAGGGAGCTGATATTAACTATGAACCATTGCCTCTTAGAAACCAGAAACAAGAGAGGTTACTTATTACATTCTTCTCATTGTGTTATAAATTCCTACGATGAAAAACTATATTTAAAAGGTTATTGCAACAAAACATTCGGCAGGCTAACATTCAGCTATGCCAGTAAAAATCACATATGATTTTAAATAAGATTTAAATTTGTTTGAATAATCATATATGATACTTCAAATGTTTTTGTAAAATAGAAAATATCACATATGATTTTGAATATAGATTAAAAAACTAATCCAACTTACTTGTTTTGTAGGAGTTTTATGAAAAAATTCATGAGAAGTTTGAAATAATTTCAAAGGAAAAAAAGAGAGTTAGTTGAGACGATGAGAGAGGGTATGCTGAAGTTAAGTGGAGACAAAACGATGTTCAGGTTATGTAAGAGATACAAGAAAATGTTCAATGTCGTAGATTTCGATCTAGGCGAAGGAGAAAAAAACAGTGATGAAGAAAACGACAGTGATGGTCACAGTGATGATATCAACGATGATGGCAGAGGAGGATAATTAAATGAAGATGACTCTATAGGAAATGACAAAGATGACGATGGCAGCGATGATAAAGAGGATAGGGTAAGTACAGATGAAGAAGAAAGTGGGAGTGAAGAAGAAAGTGGGAGTGAAAGTACAGATGATAAAGAATAAGGTGGAAATAAAGGTACAGTTGAAAAAAATGAAGGTGGGAATAAGAAGAATGAAGTTGGAGATAAAGATGATAATTTAGAAGAAAATGTGACTGAGATGGAAACAGAAGATGAGATGGAAACAGAAGTCGTGAAGGAAAAAGAAAAGGTGACTGAGATAGAAAAACAAGATGAGAAGGAAAAAGAAATTCCAATTGAGAAGGAAAAAGAAGTTCAAGTTCAGAAGGAAAAAGAAAAGGAAGTTCAGAAAGAAAAAGATATTACAGTTAAAAAGGGAAAGAAATTGCAGTTGAGAAAGAAAAGGAAAATCCAATTGAGAAGGAATCAGAAAAAGAAAATCCTTTTCGGATGCAACTAGGTCAAGATGACTCTTTCGATGTAGAGAGTTTTGAAAAGGTTATCAATGAAGCAAGAGAAAAGTATAACCAGCTTACTCAATCACAATAGAAAATGCCAAGAAACGTAGTAAGAAAATCCATTACACCACCACAGAAAATGACAAGAAGCATACTGAAATCCATTTCACCACCATCATTCAGTATTGGTATGGGTTTAAGCCCATTGGTCAAGAAACATGCAGTTGAAACTGAAAAAGCGACAAAAGAAGAACCACCAAAGATTGGAAAAAGGGTGAGAAAACATGTTACTGAAGAAGCAAAAGAAGGGAAAGTTGGAAAAAGAGCAAAAAAGCCTTCAAGATTTTTGGTTTCACCATATATGAACAGGAAAGCTGTCATAAATATACCAACAGAGCCAGATGAAGCAATGGTAACAGATGCTTTATTCTCAATGCAAGGAGATCCATAGTAAGTCTGCTTTATCTTATTAAACAATCATATGAAAAAAATGTGAATTTGTGCTAACAATATACTTAAATCTGCTTTATCTTTTTGTGTAGCGAATTTGTCTTTTAAACAGAATGGGGAAGGGGGCAGCAAAAATTAGAGACAACATGCAACCACTAGCGCCACAATTAAAAGTGGAAGCTAGTGTCATTGACAGCTTTGCTGCGGTTTTAAACTATGAAGAAACGATCAACAACAGTAAATCAAAGATGAAACAATTTTTTCACACAGGAATACTTGTAAGTACCTAAAAAATTAGAAGTTAATTACTAAAATCTTAATTTGTTTCTTAAAGATATGTTCATTTATAAAAAAGACAAAACAAATAGTAAAAGCAAAAAAGGAAGAAGAAGAGAAGCAGTATAAAGCTTTTTGTGGAAACTTGACAAGTGTGTTTAAAGGCAATCCAGATGACAAATCAATGCAACATGTAGAATTGGTAACAACTTATTTCACTTATTATGAAAAACAGATATGTTTTATTTGTATTAAAATGAATCTATTTTTTTTCAATTTATACAGGCATTCTTTCCAATAATCGCGCATGAACACTTTTATCTGGTTGTTTTCAATCAATCGAAAGGCACTTGATGAACTCAAATAAGTACATTTTATTACTATCATTTATCCTATTAATTTGACTTGTTTTATTATATTATGTATGAGGATTGATACTTAATCGTTTACTTTTGTAATTCTCAGGTAAAAGCAAGCATTTGGTGAAACTTGGCGATTTTAGACTAATTATGGAGCAAAACATGCAAGAAGTTAAGAGTCTACTGAAATGTACAAGATCAAGACAAATCTGCTCCAGATGCGCCGCATCTCACTTATTACATACGGCGCATCACTATCAAGATTTCACCAGATACGATCCAAGATACAAGAGGACATGCGCCGCATCTATTTATGGAGTTACGCCGCATCTTCTGGCGGTGTACGAATATTCCTGAATATATTAATCTTGGACCCCACGCGAAGTTAAGTCAATGCGCCGCATCTACTTACTAGATGCGCCGCATCTTACCCTCAGACAGAAACTATAAATACCCCAAGACCAGACGAAGACCAGAGAAACCTAAGGCCGAATTCAGACGAATAGGCAGCACAAGACACACCCGAACGAAGATACAAGAGCTGTAAGAAGGTGCTGCATGTGTTTAATTCATTAAGTAGTTTTGTTTTATTGTGTTAGTAAACTTTAATTCATCAGGATTGATGGCTTGTGTAATGTGACAACGGAAAGATTGCACTCCCTTAAAACTGCTTTCCCATCAATTAAAGTTTATATGTTGATGTCTTTGGTTACTACTTATTAGTGCATTGATAACCTCTGTGTTTATTAGTGGCCTGCGCATTTGACTACGGAAGAGAATGTGGCTCCCACGGTTGTTACTAAATTGATCACTTAGGAATAACTTTTAGACATAAGTAATCATTAAGGGATTTCTCGCCGATAAGATTAGGACCAACGAGAAAGGGTTAACTACATACACTTCATATAAAACTATCAATAAAACAAGTGACAATCTACTTAATCATCAGAACAGATCTTCTTATTGTCTCAAGTATTTATCTGTGTACGTGTGTGCTATTCGCTGATTCGTGCCTATTGGTTTAGTTTATTATTTAATTGCAACCAAATCGTGCCAGTCTCTCAGGCTGAACCCCCTTGCGTTAGATTAGGTTGTATAGCTAATTTAGAATATTAAAATACTGATTAGAATAACTAGATAATACGTTCCACTCTTAGTGATCGACACTCTACTTACCATTATATTCATACTGACCGGGTACACTGCTCGTTAAGTGTGTGTGTTATTGATAAGTCGGCTAAATATAAATTTAAAACTTGAGTAGGCATTAATACTGCTAAACCGCAATGACACATCGCACGCATCAAGTTTTTGGCGCCGTTGCCGGGGAGTGAATTGTTATTATCTGGTAATTTGATTAGTATTTTAATTAGGTTTTTAATTATTTTTAATCTAACTGCTAGCTGTGTTGTATATTAGATTAATTTGCATTCATTGTATTATTTTGCATATTTTCTGTTTTTGTGTGTGTTTGTTTGTTTTCTTTGTGTTTATTTTCGTTTGTGTTTTTATTTGTTTTTATTTTTTTCATATTTTTTGTGTTCTGCTATCGTTGTACTGAGCTTAATCAAACGATACGGCGCATCTGATTTCTCAGATACGGCGTATTGCGTTTAATTTTTTATAAAATACAACGCGTTTAATTAATTCGATATGACGCATCTTTCCCCAAGATACGGCGTATCTGTTTTTGATAAAAAAAAAATTTCTAAACGTTAACGCCATACGACGCATCTGCCTTAGCAGATACGGCGTATCTATTATTTTAATTAAAAACAGTTTTCGAATTATTAAACAGATATGACGCATCGATCTCTGTCGATACGGCGTATCTTCTGAATCAAAAATCTTATATTTTGAAACGTAACGAAGATACGACGCATTAACCTTTGTTAATACGATGAACATAATTCGATAAAAATAGTTGATTTTTGATATTTACTTTGATCGGTCCGCTACTCTCGTGTGCAAGTTGTTTATTTTCAGGATAAATGATGACTCCAGCATCACCATGAATGATTACATTCTGAACCAAACCGAGAGAAGCTAGCTGGAGTGATCGAACATAAGACTGCATGAGTGGAGGAAAACTCGGTACCGGTAACATTGAACGTCTTAAATTCTTGAAATAGAATTCCAGGTAACCTCTACGATAATTCAACCTGCCCAAAGGAAAGTTCTCTACAATATAATCTCAATTTTATTATCCGTATTATACACCTGATTCAAATTGTAATCTTAATTTTGTATGCTTAAAAACGATATTTGTTCCTAACCTCGGAATAAATCCTTATCCACTAAACAATAAGATTACAATTATTAATAAAACGTTTATGCCTATTGCTCTTATTTTGAATTCATTTATATCATATGGTATGACCGTTTAAACCCCAATCTAATTTATAAAGAATTGTGTTGCAGAAGCCAAGGTACGTTCATTACTTAAATTTCGTTCACTAACATAGCGATACGGCGGATCTAAATATCCAAAGCACCGTATCTCTGACCAACTAGGACTCATTGACTAGTCAACGAGATTAAATAGATACGGCGCATCCCAATATTTAATACGGCGCATCTGCTGCCTATTCCTCAATCAGTTTAAGGAGACTACTCAAAGAAAAGACAAAGATTGAAGAAGAGATCAAGGCTACAATGAAAGAAAGGAGCTCTGCAACCGATTTAAATGCCTTGCCTCATAAAGAAAAAGACCCAGGAAGTTTTACTCTACCTTGTTCAATTAATGATATATCTTTCAATAATGTGTTAGCTGACTTAGGAGCTAGTGTTAGTGTTATGCCTCTTAAGACATTCACTACCCTAGGACTAGGAAAATTAGCACCAACTAAGTTACTTATTGAATTGGCTGATAAAACGGTTAAAACGACCTGAAGGGATTGCTATTAATGTGCTAGTTAAGATTGAGGAGTTTATTTTCCCTGTAGACTTTGTTATATTAGATATGCCCGAGGATGTTAAGATTCCTTTAATCCTTGGAAGACCTTTCTTGTCTACTGCCCATGCTAAAATTGATGTGTTTAAAAGAAAAATCTCATTAAGGGTAGGGAATAATAAACTAGTCTATAAGTGCCAAGATCCTGTTAAAAGCATAATTAGAGGTGTCTATGTGCTAGGATTAAGAGAGCATATGGACCTCGATCTTGAAGCTAGGCTTATGGGAGAAACATTGATTCAAAACAACTCAACTAATCCTAATCATGAGAACTTTGAGGAATTTATTGACCTTAATGTACCTACCGAACTTAGACGCAATATTGTTAATGATTCTGATGATGAGTGGTATGATTGCGTAGTAATTAATAAACGTAGGAGAATAGTTGAGAAAACGAATTTGAATAATGATGTGTTTATTGAACTACCACCCCACCTTGCTTATTTATGCATATATGATAATAAGAATTTCTCGTCTATCATTTTGTCATCTCTGCCCGAAAGGGACAGAACTTTATTCATACAGATATTAAAGAAGAACGGCGTGGAAATTAAGGACGAGCAAGGAGTGTTCAATATTACTGAATTGGCAATGAGGGAGCGCGATATTTCCGACTCCTTCAATGATCGATATTAAAGAGCTGAACGTGAGTCTAACTTGAAGACTCTGGAATAAAGACAAGTGCTGGCCGGGAGACAACCTGGAGAAATTTTTATTATTCTGTTTTTATGTCGAGTCAGTCAGGCCGCAGAGGATATGGCGCATCTCAATCCTGAGATGCGACGCATCTCCTGCAAAGGTCATATCTTACTTTATTTTTTCTGCATTTTTTTATATTTTAACTTTAAAACTTTTTATCAATTTATTTTAATGCGGCGCATCCCTGGTTAAGGATGCGACGCATCTTCTATTCTAATCCGTATTTATTCCAGGCTCGATACGGCGTATCTTCTTCCATAAGATACGGCGCATCGACTGACCTGATGATTTTCATTTTTAATTTTTAAGTTTTATTTTTCCTAACTACTAATGTATTATGCAAGTTTGAACCTTTCTTAACTTAGGTGTGTTTTAAAGCCTTGGTGGTATTATAGATTCCTGCATTTCCTGTGGATACATCTATTATGAAGCTTAAACGTTCTCATCCACAAGAAAGATGATTTTTGCTCTTATATAAATGGAGGATCATACCGAGCAAATCTCAGGGGAGTTTTTCTGTTCTAATTCTTTTATTTTCCAGTTTTTAACCTTTTATACAAACAACGAGGACGTTGTTTAACTTAAGTGGGGGGATTGGAGAATTATAACACTTAACACTTACTTGTCCTAAACTTTTCAAAATATGCTTAAAATGTGCTTAATATATCAAAATTTAAAATTTTTAGCATGTTTTTGTTTAAAGTCTAAGTTGCATAGCTGCACACATGACGTTATTTTCAAAAATTGTGATTTTTCAAAATTCACAAATCTATGAGTGTGCCGGTGACTTGTAAACTTTAGAACTTGGCTTGTATACTATTCGAGACCACCATAATAAGTATTATTTATATAATTGGAATGACTTGTCTAAATTGGTAAATTTCTAGGATTACACCCAAATAGCCTTTATATGTTATGTGTTATTAGCTAACTACACTGGTTAGTTAACCCCCGTATAAACCCTTTTGTTACTCTCACTTTTAGAGTAAGATACCCCTAGAAAAACACTCAGAGCCATTCCTTTCGTTTCTTACACCAATGTTTAAAATGTTTTGTTACACCTTTACACCTTAGCCTACCCTGTAGATTAAAATCCGTGGTTGGTTAATTGCTTTAGGCAAAGTGTGTTTCCTTACATTACCTGTGTTCGCGTGCGTAATTCATTATCTTTGGTTAGGTCGGGAAATTGCACAATGCAATTGGAGTGAAAGTAAATATTGTATATCTTTGAGTTTATTTTTCGTGTGTTTACTACTTTCACTATTTCCGTTATTTCTGAAGTCATGAAAAGTATGGAAAAATTATCCAGAATTATCATTATAGTGATGTGGTGAAATTTTACACATCTATGTTTATGTTTGTAGTTAAAAAAAAAAAAAAAAAAAAAAAAAAAAAAAAAAAAAAAAAAAAAAAAGTTGGATGTTTGTTTTAACCAACAATGTAAAGTTATGTAAGTGGTCGATATCACCACTAGTTGTTGTATATTATATCTATGGAGTGAATGGGAGTTGGCAGTTATGGGAACACCAACTAAGGTTATTCTTTGATTGAGATCTTGTTGAGTATAATTCGTGTCTACCTAAAGCGTGTGTTTCAAGTGTTAAAGCGTGAGTTATTCAATGATATGAGTCTTATTCATGGGATGGTTGGGATAGTGATTAACCACACTTAGGATTTTAATTTATTTGTTTTGTTTATTTTTCATTTTACACCAATTTATATCCCAAAATTTATCCATACCCTTTATTATTCTTTATCTAACCAAACCTTTGATTTATTGAGATTAGGGATTTGAGCAATCTTAAGTATCGTAGTCGTGGATTCGGCTATGTATTTATGATTTTGTCGCCCTTTTTGATATAATATTATTGGTAAAGTTTGGACCTATCTTTAGCCTATTCGAGTTAAGGATTTGAGCAATTGCAAGTATCGTGTTCGTGGATTCGATCATGTATTTGTGATTTTGTCGCCTTTTCTGGAATTTGAGATCGATAGAGATTAAGGAGAATAATTAACCCTTAAACCTCAAAACCCTTTTTACCGCTTTAGACTTGTTATTCCTTGGCTTTAGTGGGGGAGATGTGTATACTTGCCAAGCTTATGATAGAATATTCGTCGCGACTGGACAGTTAAACGATTAGATTTGCTTTTATCAAATTATTTTATTTAACTTCTAATTCGTTAAGTGTTTGGTTGTGTGATTATGACAAAAATGAATACATGCTTAAATATAAAAATCCTAATATCTTTTAGGATACATTTTCATAAGATTAATTCTAAGGTTTACTTGGGGACAAGTAAAGTTCAAGTGGGGGGATATTTGATGAACTCAAATAAGTACATTTTATTACTATCATTTATCCTATTAATTTGACTTGTTTTATTATATTATGTATGAGGATTGATACTTAATCGTTTACTTTTGTAATTCTCAGGTAAAAACAAGCATTTGGTGAAACTTAGCGATTTTAGACTAATTATGGAGCAAAACATGCAAGAAGTTAAGAGTCTACTGAAATGTACAAGATCAAGACAAATCTGCTCCAGATGCGCCGCATCTCACTTATTACATACGGCGCATCACTATCAAGATTTCACCAGATACGATCCAAGATACAAGAGGACATGCGCCGCATCTATTTATGGAGTTACGCCGCATCTTCTGGCGGTGTACGAATATTCCTGAATATATTAATCTTGGACCCCACGCGAAGTTAAGTCAATGCGCCGCATCTACTTACTAGATGCGCCGCATCTTACCCTCAGACAGAAACTATAAATACCCCAAGACCAGACGAATTTCAGGGGGATATTATATACGAAGTACGAAGACCAGAGAAACCTAAGGCCGAATTCAGACGAATAGGCAGCACAAGACACACCCGAACGAAGATACAAGAGCTGTAAGAAGGTGCTGCATGTGTTTAATTCATTAAGTAGTTTTGTTTTATTGTGTTAGTAAACTTTAATTCATCAAGATTGGTGGCTTGTGTAATGTGAGGAGAAAGATTGCACTCCCTTAAAACTGTTTTCCCATCAATTAAAGTTTATATGTTGATGTCTTTGGTTACTACTTATTAGTGCATTGATAACCTCTGTGTTTATTAGTGGCCTGCGCATTTGACTACGGAAGAGAATGTGGCTCCCACGGTTGTTACTAAATTGATCACTTAGGAATAACTTTTAGACATAAGTAATCATTAAGGGATTTCTCGCCGATAAGATTAGGACCAACGAGAAAGGGTTAACTACATACACTTCATATAAAACTATCAATAAAACAAGTGACAATCTACTTAATCATCAGAACAGATCTTCTTATTGTCTCAAGTATTTATCTGTGTACGTGTGTGCTATTCGCTAATTCGTGCCTATTGGTTTAGTTTATTATTTAATTGCAACCAAATCGTGCCAGTCTCTCAGGCTGAACCCCCTTGCGTTAGATTAGGTTGTATAGCTAATTTAGAATATTAAAATACTGATTAGAATAACTAGATAATACGTTCCACTCTTAGTGATCGACACTCTACTTACCATTATATTCATACTGACCGGGTACACTGCTCGTTAAGTGTGTGTGTTATTGATAAGTCGGCTAAATATAAATTTAAAACTTGAGTAGGCATTAATACTGCTAAACCGCAACGACACATCGCACGCATTAGCACTTCTGTCATCATTGACAACTCCAACTCAGGGCAGACGTATGATACAAAATACAAGCAGGAATGTGATGTTCTCGTAAGTATTTTGAGATTATGCTTAAATAATGATGCATATTGGTTAAATAATTAGAGATTGGAAGGCTATTTTGAAGGTTCTTATGCGGCTAAGCCTTCGACTTAGCTGTAGCCGAAGGCGTAGGATGCGGCTAAGCCGAACGCCTTCGGCTTGGACAACTCCAAGCCGAAGAACATAATTGTCTTTAATAAACTGAATTTTCTATTTTGTGCAGAAAAAACTATTTTCAAGATATCTGGAATCCCACAAGCATACAAAGGCATTTGAGATAATGACAAAAAAGACAACAATCATAAAGCTAAAGTGGGCAACAAAACAGAATGTAATTGATTGTGGCATTTTTGTAATAATGCATATGGAGCAATATGACGGAGAAGCTGCAAAAAACTGGAAATTGTAATTTCCAAATGAAGGAAGAGATTAGGAGATTGATATAATGAAAATGAGAATTAAGTATGCAACAAAGATGTTAATGCATGAAATAAACATGCACCGAGGAAAGATAAGCGAGGAAACATTTGAGTTTGCAAAGACACACACAGACAAGGCATTGAAGCAGAAGCTTATAAAGGAACAGATAGAGAAGAAGAAGGAAGAACAGGATGCGGAAAATGTTGCGAGTGCAATAGGATGGTAATAGCTGGAGGTAGAAAGGGCAGTTAAGTTTAGGGATACTGATGTAGTGATGCAACTAATGCTGTTGATTTTGGGGGCACTGATGCAGATTAGAAACTAATTTCATTAGAATCTAGTATGTAATGTCGTATGCCATCTCGTATGGTTTAAACATTTTAGAACAATGTCGTAATTCGTATGTCGTATGCTACATTATCACCAGTCAGATTAAATTTCTAAGTAGGGTAATGGTTTAACTTTTTAGGTACTATGTTGCCATCTTTTAAAAAAAAATGAAAATGGCGAAACATCTGCGGATGTGATTTTGGATAATATGTCTTCTTGTTTAAGTTTTATTGCACCCATTGATAATCACCTGTTAGAGCAATTGTTAATCACTAATCGCCTCTGCGTTTTATAACAAATTGCATAAAAACCGAAAAAGGGTTAAATGGCATGAAAGTGATACATAATCACATGTGATTTATGGAAAAGTAATAAAGATAGGGTAAAATCACATGTGATTTTCTTGAAAATCACATGTGATATACACTTAGAAAACTGAGCTTCTGAAATATCACATGTGATTTTCTAAAAAAGTAATTTAATTGTTACAAACCACATGTGATTTTAATGAATATCACATGTGATATATAATAGAAAATTCATAAATATAAAAATCACATGTGATATTTGTCATATCAGTAACCAAAACTAATCATGTATCATTAAACACAAAAATACCTCAAAATCCATTTCATAAATGAACTCAGTAACAGATGGTATAAGTATTTCATTCAAAATTCTTAAAAAACAAAACTAGGAAATATAAAAAAAGATACTAAAAAAGCTAATGAAAACAGTCAACAATTTATGTTGTAATTTCTGGTTGAACCAAGTCATCCTCTTCTCTATACTTACTTGGGCACGTCCTCTTGTTGTGACCATCTGTGGCTCCACATAGTGAATATGCATTCTTGTTCTTCGAATTCCTATAAAGAGCTTGCTCTTTTCCTCCTTTTATGCGCATCTTTTTACGGACTTTAGGGTTACAAAGAGATGGATTGTTAACGATTTTTACAGCCGGCTTCGGGACTCCAACAAGTTCCTCCAAATTATCAAGCTTGTTCTTTGATGGAGGATTTAGGCAATCAGCCTCGACATCAATCTTTAGCAACCTCAACTTCTCAACAAAAGCAAACAACCTTAGCTCGTCTTTACTCAACAAATGGACACAGTGATCAACAATAGAACTTGCCTCATTTGCATAATTCTCAACAATCTCATTCTTCTCACCATATATGTTCCTTTTGTTCCTCAAAGCAGCAGGTATAAGGTTCTTTGTTCAACGCCTCAATATGTATTGATTTGGGATCACTTCAATGTTGGCATTCTTAAAGACACAGAAAATGTTTCTGCATAATATTCCAACTCGAACAAAAGCTGACATGAACATACAACTGATCCATCTTCTTGGTTACGCAACACCTTCATGGACAAAAAGTAATAAGATAGGTAAAAAACACATGTGATTATACAAAGAAAAAAACTAAACAATGTTTTTAAGAAACTAACATACCTTAAATAGTCCATCTACTCTATAAAACAAGTTAATTAGCTCTTCTTCTTCATCTTTATCCTAATCTAAACCTTTATCCTTAACTTTCTTCTTAGCTTTCTCTTTCAACTTAGCTTTCTTTTTCTCCATAAATTCATCAACAAATTTCTTCTCTTTAATAATAGACAGCTCAGATCCTTCAACCAAACTTTTGGTATCTATTTGGCAAAACCATGTGCCTGCAAATATCTTTGCTTGAACCAACTCGAACAGAGGCTAAGTATAAACCTTCGTTGCATGACGTTCAATCTTAAGATAAGTTCTAAACTTCGAAACAGAATCAATAGTCTTATGATCTAACCTCTCTTGTATATGGATTTGCTTTTCCATTGTCGTCTCAAAACAATTCATAAAATTCATAAGAGTAGAACCTGAATTTGTAAAATGAGAGAAAAAGGAGTTATCACTCTCAAACCTAGATGTCGTCCTCATCAAACCACACAAAGGGAATCAATAAAATAAGCAGGAATCCAACATGAACGTATACAAAAAATCTTTGTTAACCACTTATGATTCTGCAAACTAAACACCTCCAATAACTTTGCCCATCTATCCACAAACTCCTCCGGACCGATATACATATTCCATACAATTTGATTGAACTTCTTTTTAAAGTCAGTGTGATCATAGATTTTTGAACATATCTGAAAATAATATATCACATGTGATTTAACAAATGATTTGAAAAAAGATATGCATTATCATATGTGATAAATCAATAAGAACTACAAAGAGAATAAAGTATCACATGTGATGCCACATGCATAGTCTGTGTTTCGAACCGGCAAATTCAGCTTCAATAGCCTTTCTCATAGCCCCATCCTGATCAATAACAACAATATTTGGAGCCTTACCAAATGCCGTTATGAATGCTTTTAGCAACCATATATACGAAGCTGTAGTTTCATTTTTCATCAAGCCTGCAGCGACTGTAACACACCTCTGATGATTATCTATGGCTGTAAAGGGAACAAACACCATTTTGTACCTGAAAAAAAAACAAAAGTAGTTAAAATAACAAATTAAACAATAAAACGCAAATCATATCATCAAATCTCATATTTAACATAGAAATACTTACTTGTTGGAGTATGCTCGTGTCATAATAACTAATTATATGGCTAGACATATGTGAGCCTATGGGGTCACACACATATACACTGAGGTGTCATTTTATATATCATGATTATTGTATTTACAATATATAAATAACCGTAAGTAACCAGGAACTACTATTGGGCTTCTAATGAACAAGTAATGGACTTATTGCATTGGACTAGAAAAACAAATGGGAAGCCCATTTGGCCCATAGGGGTGGCCGGCCTAGGAGTAACTTCCAAGGGAAGTTTGTTTTGAATTTGGTCAATAGTTATTATGAGTAATTATCTCCTAATTAACTCATAACTATAACGACAATTCTCTCTCTCCCTCTCCTCTCTAGTTTGTACGGCACAAACAAACACCCATATTAGGGTTTTTGTTTTTTCATCAATCACTCTTGTATCTTGTTCATTCAAGGGTGCCTTGATCGGTTACGGGTTAAAGACTAGCATCATTGTGGCATACAAGGACGTGTAGTGTGTTTCACACTTAGAGGAGATCAACCTTATTGATCTCTTGGTGTTTCTTGATCAAGTCGTGGGTTACACTTGTGTTGGTGACATCCGGATCACGCTACAAAGGTATAACTTATGTGTTTATTTATTTGATTGATCATATGGCACTATGGATCCTGTTATGGTGATGTTTATCCGCTGCGTGTATTTATTTAATATGTTTTATATTGCTACATCACCTATAGTGGTATCACGAGCCATCATATGTTGTCATATGATCATCTTGTATGCATAAAAATGGCTAAAAACATGGTTTTTTAATGGATTTAAAAGTGGGATTTTAAAACAGCCCCTAGGGCTTATATATTATGAATATGTCAACTTTTATAAGGTCTTAAGATCTGGACTTTTTGATCCTATGGCCATTTGTTATGCATACGTTGTTTGTTTACTTGATCGGTACCCGTAAAATGGCCTAAAAACGCGTTTTTTGGAAGATTTTTAACCCGATTTCAAATCAGCCCATGAGGCTTATTTTTCTATGGTAAAATGGTGTTAAGAAGGTCCTAACATCAGTGGGGTTTGAGTCTTTGGCCATTTGTCACGCGTACCATTCGGGGTTTTAATTCTTGTTAATTATTTCTTCGATTCGTTGGCTAACAATTTATTTCTTGTTATTTATTTTGTTATCCATGGCAAATACATGCATGTTTGTCCATGGAGTTAGCCAACACCATGTAATAATCATAATTGAATGTATTATTATGTGTATATGCAAAGCCGATGAAAACCTAGACCACTTGTGCGTTGTGATTGTGATTGTTGGTTGTTTTTTCTTGTTTTGGGGTTTGCCATTGTTTCGGCACTTTTGTAATGTAATTCATTTTTGGTGTAGCCAATGTTTGGGCATTTTACAGTAGATACAAAGTAGATTAGTTGTATTTTACTTTATATGTATTGTAAACAAGAGCTTGGAAGCAAATGGCGAAAGATTGAAGAGTTGTAGACTGAAAGTTGCTGCTGGACACCTGTTGGGAAAACGTGATTACCTGCTGATTGGTAAGGTATTTTTTTCTAAATTTTTTGGTGCAGGTCCACAAGACATAGGGCTACAACTTTGTCAACTGGGCCGAATCATGAGGAGGTGATCTTCCTGGGCATTTGGGCCTTGCAAAACAGAAAAACTGGGCTGACAGAAACTGAAGTTCATGTGCATAATGGGCTTTTTACTTGCTCATGATTGTCTTGGAGCAAGTGGGAGCCCTCCATGTGGTTATGATTTATTTCCCTAGTTGACTCTTGGTTCTTGTGATGGCTCACAAGACCAAGCATAGGATTTTCATCGGTTGAGGCTTTGCATATTGTGGTTGTATGTTTGTTTGGTTGTTTCATGTATGTTGTGACTACATGTAAAACGAAAATTGTTTTCTTAAAACTTAAAACGAAACATAAACCATTTTGAACTAAGTTTTATGATTTAGTTTAACTAAGTTTAAATATGATTTGAAACTTAAAATCATTGTTTTTCAAAATAACACTTAAACTAGTTAAGTTGTTTATTTATTTATTTATTGTATTGTCCAAACTTAATAATCCACTTAGGATTTATATTAGTCTTGAAAATGGACAACTTGACACACATAAATTAAAACAATGATTAGACTTAAGTTAAGAAAAGTTTTTTAACTTGTGCTACGAAGAATGAATGCATGCTTCTTTCGTACACGTTTTTGATCCACATCAAAACTATTTACCCGTCAAAATTTAAGTCACGCCGTCCAATTATGAGAACACTTGCAATTACCTTTTAGCATCTGGTCAGACCTAGGCTGAATTGTAACCCAAGGTGACTATTCTCCATGGTCAGACCTAGGAGTATTCTCACAGTTATCAAATTGGATGACTTAATCGAGTAGTGTGGTCAGACCCTTACACGAGGCAAAGATGGGACTAAACATGCCTACATGACACTAGTTGTTTGACACTAGATGCCATGAGTCCCATAAGGATCTAAGAGTTGTACATGTAATACAATTGGTGATCGTCGCCTACCTATCGAATCCACCATTTCTAGTAGATCAACTGCATTAATGGTCGAACCTCAATGAGGATCTTAGCCTTTTCGTAAATTAATTGTTTTATATTATAAACATGGGGTAGTTAATTTATAAAAGGATAATTATCGAAAATACTAAAATTGAACTTTGTAAATTCAATTAATGAATTAATGCAACACAACCGTAAACAAAAGTTTGTTCTTTTCTTGTTAAAAGTACGAACTGAGTCGCTCTTTCCTTGTAAGAAAGAAACTTGTTCCTATCCTTTTTCTTTATGAGGAAAAGCCATAATAGGAATATTTGAATTTTCCTAATTCTAATCAAACTCAAGGAAAACCTACTCTAGAAATCGTGATGTCTTGTAAAAGTCAAAACGGTTAAGTATGGTTACACATCTTATTCCTTCAACGTTGTTTTATAACCCTTGTTTCGGTTTTGAAACATTGAAGAAATATAAGATATTTGGACAACCAAGAACACGTGCACTTGACTTGACCTCTTTGGTCAGACCTTAGGGCCATTTCAACCCATGGCGAATTTTGCTCATTGGTCAGACCTTTGGCGATATTTGCATGTTCTTGCTTGGTCAACCTATTTCGTACTAGCTACCAAACTAAAATGAGTTTAAATAATTAGAAGACGGAAGTATCAATAAACCGCAATATGGTAAAGGCAATTACTAGCATGATTACCTAGCAGTTTGCCTTAACCCAATATGCCTACTAAGGTCCTACATACCCTTGTGGTAAAGTAGACCAATTATGGAGGAAATGCATACCTATTTTCAAGTTAAAATAGCAATGATGGCTAACCCATCATCTATATGTTAGAACTTGATGCACTTTCTTGAATACCTAAGTACATGTTTACTAGTCAAAGTGACTCACATTAGCAATAATGTGTAGATATTCAAAGAAAGATGAAAAGTATCAAATCGCTACTCACTCTCCACTGGTGACGTAACACATTGTAATGTTGTCTAATCCAGTGGGAGCTACGTGATTATATTACTGGTGACGTAACACATGTAATGTTGTCTAATCCAGTGGGAGCTGTAAGCTTTATTACTTGCAAGTTGCCCATCTTATTTCCAGATTGTCTTGAAATAATACATTATTTTCCACGTGTTAAGCATCATAGTTTATATAAGAACCATTACATAAGTTTTATATGATAACTTGTCGCGTTCCTGATGTTGCTTCCTGAAATGTTATCTATAAAATTGTTATGCATGATTCATTATTCAAACGATAAAGTTCTACATATCTATATTTTGATTTTTGACTAAAAATCATATGTTATCTTATACATTGTCATATTGCTCATACAAACAAACGATCGTAGTGTTGTTTGCATGCTCTCACGATGTTGTGCCATGCACAAGTGGGAGAAATCTTAATTGTGTGCAAGGTACAACATATAACAATATGACTAATAGTTTTTCTTGACTGCAAGGTAAGAAACTAAAATTCTACTAGGACTTCTACACATAAAATGTATGTTGCCCTAATTAGAACAAATATCAAGATATCATGAAAAGCTACTTCAACATATTCACTGAATTGTTTAGTAAATATGATTATGTTTTCTTGTAAACTCATAATCATGAAGTACAAAATTAACTTGAATATACTATTGAGGCCAAGAGTCGGCGCTCTTAATTACTTTAGTTGAATATGTTTAGGTCTCTTGTAAAGACACAAACATCAATTCCGTTAATTCTTGAAAGACTTATAACGTAAAGTAAGACGTTGATTTGTTATGTCTTCTTGTTAGGACATGTACACTTACGACGTATAATATTAAATGTTTATGTTTTCTAGTCAAAACATACACATGAAGTAAAGTATGCAATAGGCTAAAATTACTATTGATACCATCTGGTTTGACTTGGTTGGTAGATATGTAAGCCCAAAAGTATAAGTTCATCTAATGAGTTGTGTGATAGTCTCACAACATCAGTCCTCATGGAATACCACAACTTTATGGTATGTCCATCATGGAAAATCAAACACTATTGATATTGTTTGATCTTTGATAACTTAAACTGTTTTTACCTACAAAGCTATCAAGGTTAGAAATTGGATGTGCCATGTGTACACTCAATATGATTCCAACCCAGAAGGAATTTAAGACACCATTGTATTATGGCATGGGATGAATCTCATTATGTCTTAATTGAAGTTCTGAATTTGTTAACTACTTAAGAGTAAGTAATTAACAAACTAGAGTCAAGAACTAACGGTGTATTTTGGATGTCCCACTTGAAAACAATTTATTGTTACTCAAGATGCTTAGTATCTAGAGATTAGTCTCTACATACAAAAGCAAGTGGGAGTACCTTTAGACCTTGAATTTGTTCAAGAACTAAATACACAACCTTCTGAGTACACTTGCTAATGTCATACTAAGGTTGAACATGGATATGTTAAACCATAGATTGATATCTCTCATTCATAAATCCACAAGGATACCTCTTGCACCTGAATGATATAATTTTTATATCAATGCTGAGGGACATAAGTTAGAGGATCATGGTGAACCTGCTAACTACTGAGATGCATTATCAGATATTGTATCTAATGAGTAGCTCAAAACTATGAATGTTAAGATGCAGTCCTTGAAAGACAATCACTCGTGGAGTTTGATTGATCTCTTACTAATCAGTTAGACTGTGAGTTTAAGAATGAGTTTCTTGATGAGAAGACTCAAAAGGACAAACTTGTACACACATTTAATGCACGTGTAGTAAATGGAGTTTACTCGTACTCAATAAATTGACTATGATTAAATCTTCCTAGCTACAAACATTAAATGTATAAAGACGATTAATTGTCATACCTGATTTCATGTATATGAAATATGACAATAGGATATCAAAACACTTTTCTTGTTGATTACCTTTGCGAGGACGATGAGTAATCAAAAGGGTTTATGAATCCATGTAATCTTTATTAAGTATACAAGATAAAAGAATCCATGTGTGGATTAGATCATGCATCTAGGAGCAGAGATCTTGTGTTAATCATAAAATCATTGACTTGATTTTGATTAATAAGATTACTCCTAAGTACACTGAGAGCAAGTTGGAGCATTTTATTAATTTTCTTAAATCTCATATGTCATTGACATATTAGAAACAATATTCCACCTAAGCTAGACTTTAATCCTTAGCTTGGAATGAAGTTTCTCTTGAGGGATTTATAAAATAAAACATATAACCTTGTTATATATATGTTTATTAGAATAAACATAAGCGGTTATTAAGTCTATACACAATATGACACGTTATTGAGGGGAGTCTCAATGATCAATCTTACTTGATGAGATTGAACACATGATTGGAAATCTTAAGTTTGACTGAAGGATTCATCATGTAAGTCATATTAAGTATTGGACTATATATTTACCATTTGCATGAATGCAAGATGAGTTGATAACAACCAATATCTAAGTGAAAGTCGTTAGATAATTGTTAAACGAACATTATATTGGACCTACATAGGACCAAAGATATGTTCAAACGTTTACGGATAATTGAGGAGCTCTGTTTTGTTTGCATACGCTGATGCTTATTTAACTGAGATAATACTCAACCCTAGTCATGGTAGGATATCATCATGAATGATGACATTGCTGACTAGATGTGCTCGACTGAGAGCATTAATGCGTTATACATTAAAAGAATAAGAATACTTTATAGTTTGAGAAACTATTCAGATGACTATCTAAAGTAGGTGTTTTGCTGGCTTCAAACACCTTATGGAATGTATTGTTGCGATACTCGTCTTGTACTTGAATGTGCACATACAAAGGACAATCATTATTCAAACCTTTCATGAGTTTTGAAACAAGTATTCTCAAAGTTTACTCAGATGACTACTTGTTGTCTTGTACAACATGATTCGATCATGGTGGGAACATCGGATCCCGGCCTATGAGTAGTCTTATGCATATCTGTTTTTAGTATTTGGATAATGGAACTGTAAGCAGTCGTATTATACAATGAATTGACATACCTGGTATGATCGTCTTCATTTATACTACTGTGTTCTATATTTGCATGTTTAATCCATGAATAATTTATTTATTCTAAAATTGTCCATTGCCAGTTGACGATACGGGAGTATCATCAAATTAAGGCAAATGTGAGCGTGTTGGTGATTCATTTGCCACACTCACATGTTGTTCATTGTGATGAACATTGGATTGACCCAACCTACGAGTATTCACTACATGGATCGTCATCAATAGTGAATCTCGCAAGAGGTTATGTCTCTTATCCTCAGACTTGAGATGCAAGCAGGTTTTGCATGTGTGGAATTTCATTCCTTGATATGGTTAAACGCTATCCTGAATAAGGTAGTTATAAAGGCCATTTTCAGGAGTGATATGAAGCATGTGAATGACACGTGTAGTCAAAATGGGATTTGTTCCTCCATTTGCTTTGGAGTTAGATACTATTGGGCCCCTCGATGATTTGAACAGATGTTTGTATGGCCGTACCCAACTGGGATTAAGATGAATCTTAAATCCACTTGGTAATCTTGTTCAATATCCGTATCGAGAAACATAATAGTTGAACTTTTAGAATGACTTTTGATCCATGTCTAATGTTCAACACGGTATCTGAAACAAAAGGATAGATGACATATAAACCATCTGAAATGAGACGTTTAAGAAACTAACCTCACATATTTCTAGGGGCATTGGCGTGTTGCTAGACGCTAACCATTGCTTGTATAATTACTTGATTATTATGACGTCGCAAGTGGGAGTTTGTTGGAGTATGCTCGTGTCATAATAACTAATTATATGGCTAGACATATGTGAGCCTATGGGGTCACACACATATACACTGAGGTGTCATTTTATATATCGTGATTATCGTATTTACAATATATAAATAACCGTAAGTAACCAGGAACTACTATTGGGCTTCTAATGAACAAGTAATGGACTTATTGCATTGGACTAGAAAAACAAATGGGAAGCCCATTTGGCCCATAGGGGTGGCCGGCCTAGGAGTAACTTCCAAGGGAAGTTTGTTTTGAATTTGGTCAATAGTTATTATGAGTAATTATCTCCTAATTAACTCATAACTATAACGACAATTCTCTCTCTCCCTCTCCTCTCTAGTTTGTACGGCACAAACAAACACCCATATTAGGGTTTTTGTTTTTTCATCAATCACTCTTGTATCTTGTTCATTCAAGGGTGCCTTGATCGGTTACGGGTTAAAGACTAGCATCATTGTGGCATACAAGGACGTGTAGTGTGTTTCACACTTAGAGGAGATCAACCTTATTGATCTCTTGGGTTTTCTTGATCAAGTCGTGGGTTACACTTGTGTTGGTGACATCCGGATCACGCTACAAAGGTATAACTTATGTGTTTATTTATTTGATTGATCATATGGCACTATGGATCCTGTTATGGTGATGTTTATCCGCTGCGTGTATTTATTTAATATGTTTTATATTGCTACATCACCTATAATACTTACTTGTTTGTTCTGAAAGTAGCATCAAACGAAACATCACAAAACTCTATGAAATTGTACTTAGAAACTTCATCAGCCCAAAAAATTGCAGAAAGCTCAGCATTTTCAACCAAATAATCAAATGAAAAATCTGGCACATGCTTCTTCCTATTCTCCGTCTTAGATATAAGCATCTATGCATCACTATCGCCTATATAGCAGTTCACACCCCTAAAAAAGTTCTTGAAATCAACAGTTGTACCATGAACAAGCAAATAAGAACCCTTCAAACCGGTTAAGATGTGATGAGCTCTCGTTGTACCAATATTTACGCTAGCAGATTTAACAATAAACAATTACATAGCATAGGCTAACTGCCTCTCAGTCTTTGACAAATGCTTATACTCTTCACGTTCAAGCTCGTGATTATGAATACTATCAAAAACATTCAACTTGTACTTAGTAGTACCAGGAATCAAATAAAAAATAACACGTGCTTTGCAGCTTGTGATATGCAGGTTTGAACTTCTAATATGGTTGTCACTATTCTCTAAGTCTAACGTGTTCACGTGTATTCCCTTGGGACAGCCTTCCCTATTACACACTAAATACTTTTGTTTCACAACACCATTCCTCAATCTTTTCTTGCATGATTTCCTAACCACAAACCCTGCTTTTGCAGCATATTTCATATAAGTAGTAATACACTCATCAATCGACTTATAAACTTTGCACTTAACTAGTAAAAAGTCCACAGGAACTTTAGGAATATAATAAACAGTTCCACCAGGAGTATCAAAATTAGAGTGAGTAGCAAACGATTCAGGAGTTTTCAAAGCATTCAAATCTAAAAAAATAAAAGCAGAAATAAAAACAGAGATTAACTAAAAATCCAATTGCACACACATGTTCTTAATATCATATGTGATATAGCACATGTGATGTATATAACAAACATATATCACATGTGCTATACCACATATAATATATCACATAATGACATATCACATGTGACATATCTAAAGTGCTTAATATTATCAGCTACTATCAGAGTTTAAATCTGCTGAATAACATAGATTATTCAAAGCTTAAAACTACTTATTCAGAGCTTAAAACTGCTTAATTCAATCAAAACCTAACTAGTAGCTTATTTAGAGCTTATAACAGCTTAATAACAAAAGCTTATTCACACTGAAACACGATTTATAGAAAAAATTAAAATAATCAAAAAGCTTACTCTTAATAGCTTTGGATTCATCACCGTGTTCATAAGCAACAATCTCCTCAACATACTTAGCTGAAACATTATCACTAACAACAACCTCTTCAGAAGTAGTAGAAAGATCAGTAACAACAATCTCTTGAGAAGTAGAAGAAACAGAACTTTGAAGTGAATCCATAAAACCTGAATATCAGAGGAAAAAATTGAATCAGTTAGCTTATAATTCAGCACAATAACTTAATTTGATGATAAAAAAATATAGCTTATTAAGATCAATAACATAATTTAAACAATAAAAAATTGGGGTTAGGTGATGTACGGGCTGAAGAAGGTGATCGCTTGATGAATTGAGGAGCAAAAATTAGGGTTAGTTGATGTACGGGATGAAGGAGGTGGATAGATGAGAGAGAAGAATCAAACACACACTTTGTGTGCGTGAAAAAATGACGAATTAATTGAGACGAGAGAAAAAATGATTTTTATAACGAACAAAAATACCCTTGTAGTGTAAATATTAAGTTTAATCTCAGCCTTTGGATCGAAATGAATGGAAGGTGGGGATTGATCCCTTAGTATGTAGATAAAGTTTTGTCTCTTAAATCATATTTTATTAGATTAGGCTAATTATTGTAAAATTAATGAACAAGAGTAAAGAAAAGAGAGGAATTATTATTGAAAATGGATAATCACTGGAGGTTACAAATGGATGTATTTATAAGGGTAATAGTCTAAACCCTAACTTGTTCCTAAAGAATAGGATGAATAGACATAACCCATAAGCCCATACATAATTTATAATACTCCTCCTTGGATATTCATCGTTCATTACACGCCATAAATTGCCTCCTTAAAAACCTTACCAAGAAAACCCCAATGGGATAAAAACTTGATGAAGGAAAAGAGTGCAGTACGCATAATGCTCCTCCTCAAATTAATGCATATCTTTTAAGCGTCGAAGGCCGATCTTCTGAACCAGTAGCTCAAAAACTCTTGTTGGCAAAGACTTTGTGAATAAATCTGCCAAATTGTCACTTGATCGAACTTGACGAACATCAATAACTCCATCCTTTTGTAGATCATATGTAAAGAAAAATTTCGGAGAAATGTGTTTTGTTTTGTCTCCTTTGATATACCCTTCCTTGATTTGAGCTATACATGCCGCGTTGTCTTCACATAACATGGTTGGATTTGCTTTAATAGACTCGAGCCCACATTCTTCTTGGATGTTTTGAATCATCGATCTTAACCAAACGCACTCTCGACCAGCTTCATAAAGTGCAATAAGTTCAGTATGATTTGATGATGTTGCAGATAAAAGTTTCCTTTGTCGACCTCCAAGAAATTGCAGTGTCTCCATATGTGAAAACATACCCTGTTTGGGATCGTGCCTTATGTGGATCAGACAAGTAACCAGCATCAGCATATCCAACCAACTTTGATTTCGAATTCTTTTGGTAAAATAATCCCATATCACGGGTACCACAAAGATAACAAAAAATGTGTTTGATTCCATTCTGTAGAAACTAATGACGTGCCAAAGATAGTTTCTTGGATCGTTTTGAGCCTTAGGGTTTAACAATAACAATGAACAATTATGCACAGCGGATTAAAACAAAACAATTGTTATTGACACAAAGTTTTACCACACAATCACCTCTAAATTCTATTCAATCACAATAGAACGGTTACTCAACAATAACAGGATGAAAGACACCTCTGATCTTGGAGGCACGAAAACTAGTTCTAGGCGTTTACAATGAACTACGCCCTAGAACACACACACACACATTTATCAACTACATTATAGAAGACACATATGAAACCTATGTACCCTTGATCTCTTTATATAATAGAGATTTAGGGTTTACAAAATACTACGAAGGACTAAAATATAAAATCTTCTTTATCAAGTAAGTCCCTTGTGTTTCATTCTTCATTAATTGAAGAATTCTTCTTTTGTAACTTTAGGTCCTTCATGTTTCATTCTTTCTTGTTTTGTATCATCAAATCTAATAGACCCAACAATCTTCCCCTATTTGATGATGACAAAACAAACACATTCTTGTACGAACTTCCCTAGACGAAGTAGAGAAATTGAGATAATTAAATCTCACCATGAATGAAACAATCTTGTCTTCCCCTTAAACCATGCCATGCCATCACAATATATCTTCCCCTTTTTGTTATCAACAAATAGAGTATGTAAACTATAGAAACTTCCCCTCGAGTGATGCATGTACATTAACTCTCTTGTGTGTGTGAACTTCCCTTGTGTGTGTAATTCAACACTATATGCTTCCCCTTACTGCTCGTAAATCATGCTACTATATCGAACCAAACACAATAAGCACAGCAGCAGAAACCAATATGCTTAGCAGCAGAATGATATATGTCGAGCAGCAGAATGATCAAAGCTAGCAGCAGAATATTATAACTAACAGCAGAGTGTATCACGTAGCAACAGAATAATATATGCAGCAGCAGAATAATAATAAGCGTAGCAGTACTGTGTAATATGAATCCCAATTAAATACCAGCCCCACATGCTATTGACAATTAAACACAACGCAGCCTCCATGTGATTTCGGTCCCCACATACTGACCAACATTCGGTCATTGACCTCATGATCCGAATATAATACAATTGATCTCCACTAGCGAATAAAAGATAAGTAAATATAATATACAGAGTACCAATTGATGCAGTATGAGTAGATCACGTGCAAAAGTAAACAGTCCCAATTCTCTTTTAGCATATCAGTAAGCGACAAAACCTTTTTAATATCCATCATCACAGCGACAAGACAAAAATAATCACTGACCCATTTAAAAACCTCGACCAATGAATTCAATTCAAAAATTCTATTTTGCCGACCCACTTGATCTTCGAACAGTAACAATTGACCAGCAGAATTAATTGCTAAATCAATTATGCAATTGACAACAACTTACTTGGACCATTCGATCAGACAGCAGCATAAATAATGAAACCCTTTTCTTCAAATCTACTTCACTTCGACAACTAAAAACCTTGTGAATCCCTAGGTAACGAGCTCCCCAATCTCTGATACCAATTGTGGAGTTTATTAGACTCTTTGGATCGTTTTGAGCATCTAGGGTTAAACAATAACAATGATAATAACATGATACGCAGCGGAATTAAACAAACATCAAAGTTATTGACACAAAGTTTTCACCAAAACATCACTTCAATTATATTAATAACGTGTTATCTAATCAATAACAAGGATCAATGAATTGATCTTGAAGTGAAACAAACTAGTTCTAGGCGTTTACATCTTACGCCCTAGAACACACACACACCCCTTTTATAATCTACATTGTGGAAGACCTGTATATTTCCTATGTACCGAATATCTCTTTATATAGAGAGATATTTAGGTTTACAAAAAGATAACTAAAATAATAAAAGATTCTGCTGATAATCTTCCATCTTTTTGCACTTTCATCTTTTGTCACATTAAGCCCTCTTGTTTCATTCTTGGTCGTTTTGTCTCATCAAATTAATAAACCCAACAATCTTCCCCTATTTGATGATGACAAAACAAACAAAGTCGTGTACGAACTTCTCTAGACGAAGTAGAAAAGTTGAGATGTAATCATCTCCCTGAATGAAACAAATATGTCTTCCTTGTCTCGAATCTCACCGTACAAGAGTTGACTGTGCCTCACATGCGTATCCAGTTAAACCTTTAAACCATCGATCAGACCATTTGAAAAACTGCTTCTCATCATCGCCCCATATCTCTTTATATAGAAAGATATTAGGGTTACAAAGAATATTTTCTATAAATATAAAAGATCTTTTGCTTGTAGAAGAATTCTTCCTTTGTTATCTTTAGTCCTTCATGTTTCATTCTTCTATTTATTTTGTCTCATCAAATCTAGAATCCCAACACATTCCAATGTCGGCGTGTTGGCTCGGAACTATATCTTGCTAGTAAGTTGACTGAAAACGCAATATCTGGGCGTGTATTACTAGTAAGGTACATCAAAGCCCCTACAATGATTGTGAAACCCCCCTTTGATCTTTTGATAAAAACACACAGAATTATTTGATTACTTTTGTATCCTTCTTTTGAAAGATATTTACTCAGGCGATTATACCACATTCGTCCTGATTGTTTTAGACCGTATAAAGATCTTTTCAATTTAATTGAAAACATTTCACGGGGCTTAGATTTACAAGCTTCTGGTATTTTCAATCCTTCAGGGATTTTCATGTAAATGTCACTATCAAGTGATCCGTACAAGTAAGCTGTGACAACATCCATAAGGCGCATTTGGAGCCTTTCAACATTTGCAAGACCAATTAAAAATCTGAGAGTCGTTGCATCCAAAACAGGTGAATATGTTTCTTCATAATCTACCCCGGGTATTTGTGAGAAACCTTGTGCTACAAATCTTGATTTGTATCTCACAATTTCATTTTTCCCATTTCTTTTTATAGCAAATACCCATTTATAGCCTATCGGCTTCACATAATTTGGGGTTAATGTCGCAGGGCCAAATACTTGGCGCTTTTCAAGTGAATCTAGTTCAGCTTGTATGGCATCTTGCCATTTTTTCCAATCTTTTCTTTGTCGACATTCTCCAATAGATTTTGGCACAGAAACTTCATCATTTATTATTTCACTTGCTATAGCATATGCAAAGATTTCATCAACACATGTTTCATTTTGATTTCATGTTGTACCATTTTGTACAAAATTTATTGAGATCTCATATTCATTAGGTATATGGCCATTCACAAGAGATTTTTCCACATTTTCTGTGTTATTATTAATCTCTTCTGGGATTTTATTGATAACAACTTCTTGGACTTTGCCAGTTGTATTTTGCTCTTTCCTTTTTCGTGGATTTGTATCCTTAGAACCCATTGGTCTTCCATGCTTTCTGCGTACATTTGACTCATTCAGAGTTTCAGGAATATCAATTCGAGAAGGCGCATTTAAAGCTGGAATATATGATTTTGTAACTCTTTTTGTATCTGTAAATGCATCAGGCAATTCATTTGCTATTCTTTGCAAGTGAATGAGCTTTTGAACCTCCAATTCACATTGACCACTCCGAGGGTTAAGAAAAGATATTTGTGATGCATTCCAAGTTACATCTTGTTTGTCCAACTTTTTATTTTCTCCTCCTAAGATTGGGAACATTGTTTCATCAAACTGGAAATCAGCAAAACGTGCTGTAAAAACATGTCTAGTTAATGGTTCCAAGTATTTTATGATTGATGAAGAATTAAAACCAACATAAATTCCCAATCTACTTTGAGGTCCCATCTTTGTTCGTTGTGGTGGTGCTATTGGGACATAGACACCACAACCAAAGACTTTTAGATGAGACAAACTTGGTTCTCTTCCAGAAACCAGTTGGAGTGGAGAATACTTATGAGATGCGCTTGGTCTTAATCTAATAAAAGTAGCAGCATGTAAGATAGCATGTCCCCATGCAGAGGATGGTAATTTTGATTTCATAAGTAGTGGTCTAGCAATAAGTTGTAATATGTTTATTAAAGATTCAGCTAGAACATTTTGTGTATGCACATGTACTACAGGATGCTCAACCATAATCCCAATTGACATACAAAAATCATTAAATGATTGAGATGTAAATTCTCCTGCATTATCAAGTCTGATCTTTTTGATTTGATAATCTAGGAAATGTGCTCTTAATTGAATTATTTGGGCTAATAGCCTCGCAAAAGCAACATTTCTTGATGCTAACAGACAGACATGGGACCATCGGGATGATGCATCAATTAATACCATAAAGTATCGAAATGGTCCACACGGAGGAGTAATTGGCCCACAAATGTCTCCTTGAATTCTTTCTAGAAACAAAGGAGATTCTTTTTCAAGTTTATTAAATGAGGGCCTAGTTATCATTTTTCCAAGAGAGCATGCTCCACATGGTAATTCTTTTGATAATAGGATCTTGAGATCCTTTAGTGGATGCCCATTTGAGCTCTCAATTATTCTCCTCATCATAATATCACTCGGATGACTCAATCTATCATGCCAAAGGGTAAATATTTTGGGATCTATACCCTTTCGGGTAGAAACCATATTTATTTCTGTCTGATTGATGTATGTAAAATACAATCTAGAAGATAGACCTTTCATTCTTCCCATTATGGTCTTTTTTCCATTTTCAATGGATGTAATTTGGAGATACTCAATTTCATTTTGAGTCATGGTTTCAAGATGATAACCATTGCGTCTTATATCTTTAAAACTTAGTAGTTTCTCCTGGATCTACTAGAGTATAACGCATCATTTATTATTGATTGTGTACCTATAGGTAAACACAATGCAGGCTTTGCCAGAGCCTTCAATCAAGTTGCTAGTACCACAAATTGTGTTGACATTTGCATTTGCTATATGAAATTCATAAAAGTATTTTCTGTTTTTCAAAATGGTATTTGTTGTTCCACTATCTACTAGACACTCGTCTTCACCGTTTTCCAAAATGCTTTTCATATCCTTGAACATAAAAAAAATAAATAAATAAGCATTTCAAAGTAAAAAGAAAACTTTAAGGAAAAAATAAATACTACATTAATTAAAATTCAAAACATAAGTAACAATGCTAGAACAAACCTAGCTTATTCAACACAAAATTTAAACTTAAACACTTTTGCGGAAAAATAAAAATGCAACTAGATAGCTAGTTATTATTTCCATCGTTGGAAAATGAAGCAACAACATCGTCGACATCATCAAAGAAATCTGAGGAGTCGAAGCGCACATTGGGAATTGGCTCATCATCATTGAAATTATCAATGAAATTTGTTTCAATGTCTTTTCCTTTCTTTTTTAGTGATGCTTGATAAAGATCAACAAAGTGTCTGGAGGTGCGACACTGTTTTGCCCAATGAGTGTTCATGCCACATCTGTGGCAAGCATTTCCAGATTTTTTAGGAGCTTGATGTTGCATCCTTTTGCCTTTATCATCTTTTTTCTTGAAATCGTATGGCTTAGGATTATAACCATCACGATGCCAAACAATATTTCGACCACGACCTCGTTCATTTCCACGGTTATTACCATGTTCACGACCCCGACCCCTCACATTTGATGTTGCATGCACTTCAGGCAATGCAGTAGAACCAGTGGGGCGTGCTTGATGATTTTTCATCAAAAGCTCATTATTTTGTTCAGCAACAAGGAGAATAGATATTAGTTCGTGGTATTTTTTGAAGCCACGTTCTCGATATTGTTGTTGTAAGAGCATATTTGAAGCATGAAAAGTAGAGAAAGTTTTCTCTAGCATGTCTTCTTCAGTAATCTTTTCTCCGCACAATGTTAGTTTAGATGTGATGCTAAACATTGCGGAATTGTACTCGCTGACACTTTTAAAATCTTGCAACCTGAGGTGCATCCAGTCATAGCGAGCTTTAGGAAGGATTACTTGTTTTTGATGATCAAACCTTTCCTTTAAACTTTGCCATAATATTAACGGGTCTTTCACCGTTAGATATTCCTTTTTTAGGTCCTCATGAAGATGATGATGCAGAAATATCATGGCTTTGGCACGTGCTTGTGCAGAGGCCGTATTTCCAGTTTGGATCGTTTCTCCCAATTCTTTTGCAGTTAAATGGATCTCAGCATCAAGAGTCCAAGGGAGATAGTCTTTTCCAGAAATGTTAAGAACAGCAAAATCGATATTCGAAAACTTTGAATTTGACATTTTTTTTAACTACATAAAAAGACAAGTGTATCATTTAGCAATGATTGTATATAACATCAGGTCTACTGTCACAATTGAATAGCAACATTCAATATTTATCATCTACTGTCATGGCAAGCAAATTATATGCGTATAAGAGTTACATCGTATAACATTAAAAATGTTTAATAATAGAGGTGATATTACTCATGAGACAATGACAATACTATTGAATATTAAGAATAAACTTAAAAATAGTTTCATAAACCAAATGAAAAATCACGTAAACTTCAGCAATCATATATCGTCATATTACATATACAATTTTTTAAAATATATATATATATATATATATATATATATATATATATATATATATATATATATATATATATATATATATATATATATATATCATGCATATATTCGATCATGCATATTATGCATAATATTATCTACACCAAGTAAATATTATTCTTTCTAAAAAAAAAATTGTTACAAAATCAAAAATTGCATCACACATCCTTCTCTTTCTTTCGTTAAAAGTATAATACAAATAACAATTAATATTATTCAAGTGATCTAAAATATCATTTTGACGTTACTATGATAAAAAATGCAAATAAATAAGTATAGCATAAACAAGCAATTAATTATGTAAATAAGAATAATAGAACTTGAGGTTCGATACATAACACGAGATTGTGTTATTTGATTCTTTTGAGGGAATCATTATAGAACTTGAGGTTTTTATTTATTTATTTATTTATTTATTTATTTTTATTTTTTTTCAAACATAACATGAGGTTATGTCATTTTGATTCTTTTTGAAAGAATGACCATAGAACGTGAAGTTCTAATTATTATTTTTCTTTAACATAACATGAGGTTATGTTATTGCGATTGTATTGATTGAATCATATTAGAACTTGGGGTTCTAATTATCATTTTTTTTCTTTTAACATAACTTGAGGTTATGTTATTTTGATTATCTTCATGTAATCACAATAGAACATGTATTGTTCTTGTAAACTACAAGAGATCTTAAGAAATTAACAAGAAAATAAATCATAATACTCTTTATGTGATTACAATAGAACATTTATTGTTCTTGTAAATGACAATAGAGTTCGATTTAGATGAGAAAAAAAAAATAATAATAATACATCTTGATGATAAAAATATAAACAATCATCACCATTATTGATGATATCAATGGTTACGGTACCTCGAGTACAAATCAATACGAGATCGAAGTTACTAAATTAATTATACACATAGAATATTTTTATGAATTAGCCGTCACTTAATCTGACCTATTAAAATATATTATACAAAAGTTTTGATTTGTGAGAAACAAAATACAAACGTGTACTCGTATTAACAATTAACAAAGATCTGCATAAATTTGTAATCAAAGATATGCATGCATGTCAAATGCGTTTAATAATTATCAGTAGCAAACATGAACTATCAATGATATACGAAGAAGGGTTTAATAGTTAGCTCGATCAAAAAAATTACCTTTAGAGCGTGTTGATAACATATTGTAAAAGTAATGAACAAGAGTAAAGAGAAGAGAGGAATTATTATTGAAAATGGATAATCACTGAAGGTTACAAATGGATGTATTTATAAGGGTAATAGTCTAAAGGGAAAATGTTGCCTAATAGTAACAAAGTTTGATGACTGTTCCAATTAAGTCACTCAAACTTTAAATTAACCACAAAAACCATCAAAGTTTCAATACTGTTCCATTATTATGTAATTGTTTAAAAAAACTACTTTTAAGATATTCATATGTGCATTATTTGGTTGTACTGTAACAATAAATGCCCACCCCCTGAATTTCACTAACCCCAACCAACTTAATGTACAACCAACTTATGCACAAGTGAAAAAATATATATGCCATAAAATAATAATCAAGTTTAAAAAGTGTTTCGTTTTAGTCACTCAAACATAAAAATTACATAATAATAGAACACTATTCAAACTTTGAGTGACTAAAATGGAACACTTTTCAAACTTGATTATTATTTTAGGGAAAATGTTGCCTAATAGTAACAAAGTTTGATGACTGTTCCAATTAAGTCACTCAAACTTTAAATTAACCACAAAAACCATCAAAGTTTCAATACTGTTCCATTATTGTGTAATTGTTTAAAAAAACTACTTTAAGATATTCATATGTGCATTATTTATTGTTACAGTACAACCAAATAATGCACATATGAATATCTTAAAAGTAGTTTTTTTAAACAATTACACAATAATGGAACAGTATTGAAACTTTGATGGTTTTTGTGGTTAATTTAAAGTTTGAGTGACTTAATTGGAACAGTCATCAAACTTTGTTACTATTAGGCAACATTTTCCCTTTAGAATACAACAGCTGAAGCGAAAGACAGTTGGCAACTATATGATAGGTACATGGCTTCACATGCATGTTTGTATTGAACAACTTTAACAACACAACAATGTGTTGAGCAACCTTGTCGCACATAATGCAGGAAGTATTCAATATTTCGTACAATTCAATGATATTAAAAGTACACATGTTCATTATACCAAACCAACAAACTTCACTTTCACATGTAACCTCTAAATAGACTTGCTATAGTTACTCGTAAATCATAAACGGGGCAAGTTATTTGGACCCTCCCATATAGGGAGGGTTTCCAATCATTGCACGCATCGTCGGTTTGTGCGGTGTGTATCACGGATTATACGGTTTGACCAAACCCCCCTATCTGACAATATAGGGAGGGTTTGTATAACACAACCCATCATACATTAAAGCTGTACTACATATGCAAGAAGAATCCATCCATTTAAAGTACACAACCCCACAAAATCAAAGCGACCCATATTGACTAACATCAATTGTTTCAGCCCTTTTCTGTTGATGCAATAAAAGATTAAACCATACACATCTTCATGGCAGATACACATCTATCCAAGTTAATAAGTTATACCATTATTTCTATTCTAAAAATTTAAAATGTGAACCAAAATTCCAGTAAACAAACTATTACTATCAAAACAGGGCATAATTGCAATAATTTAAATTTAAAAAAGTTGGCATATTTTGATTGTTGACGAACGAGATTAGTCCTTCTTCTCATCCTGCCATGTAGCTTGCCACTGTTTGTCGTAATAGGTAGTCTCATCAAGCAGTTTTCTCAGATTATCCAAATCCTCGTTCTTCCGAATAAACAATACACCAGCTACTGCCTACTGCTACGAATGGGGTGTTTTGCAGAAGAAGTTTCCCATTTGATCAACTAGTCCGACCCCAGTTAAGCTATCAACAAAGTAAGCCATGAAGAACCCGATCATTGCAGCCCGGCCTATAAAAAATACTCCAGTTAAATACTAGTCAATAATAAGATGTTGATTAAATTTGGTTTGTTGTTTTGGGTTTCTGTTTAAGAGAGATGATGGGCTAACCGTTGAGTCGTTCAGCTTCAGGAAGATGAAACCACTTCATGCATTCCCACCAGGGAAGAATGGAGGTATCGAAAACTACAGGGAAGTCGTTATTGGAAGATTCTGGGTTGTCTTCGAGCCATTTCCTTCTTTTAACCTCTGTAAGATGTTGATAAGATTTATGACTTGATTAGATTCATATATTGTTAAAATGTGGAAATTTGAGTATTCATATTAGTATCATTTTCATCTCCATTGAGTAGTAGTAAAAGGCTAATAAGATACTTATAGGTGACAATATAATGCTATTTCATCAACTTAATCAAGTTAATTCTTTTTCAGTGATATGCTTCATAACATATTAGTACCTTACTATAGGGGTGTTTGGGATTGCTTATTGAAAATAAATTATGCGTTTTGAAAACCGATAATCAGATAATCAACTATTACAAAACAACTTAAATGATTTTTCCTTTTTGAAAAAAAGCAGTTCTGAATAAGTAATTATATTTACCCAAACAATTGAAAATGAGAATCAAGAAAATCTAACCAGCATCAATAACAGCATCCCAGTCAGTAGCACCATTTTTCTGAAAGTGGTTTAAATCCCAAGTACCAGAAACCCATTTCACATCTTCAAATTTTACCTCAATTTCCACTGGAGCTCCATTTTTCGGTGGTTTTTCAACAATGGCGACTCCAGACCCATTTTCAGAAGCTTTTATTGAGCCCAAAAAGATGGGATTTTTGGGTTTAAGAGAAACAAATGGGTGAGTTGTGAGGTGGGTTTTCGAGGATGAAGGGAGATGTGTTGTTGTTGTTGTTATTGTTGAAGAAGAGTATAACGCCATTGATGATGAACAGATAATAATCTGGCCCTCTAAAATAATCGAGGGTGAAAAAGGGTCTAAAAAGAGGGGTGGGGTTCTAGCTAAATACCAACTAAATCATTATTTACATTTTGTGGTTAGGTGGTAGAGGTTTAAGAGGGTTAAATAAATTGAAATTATTGATACTACTTGTAGCCAATATCTTATTACGAATAATTCCGACAACTTCAGGAGAAAAAGAGGCATTTACCTATTACAGAGATGGTGCGATTTGATTTTTTTATTACTCGCAGTTTTACGAGAAATACACAGGATTCGTGATCGGGAAAAAAAAAAGAAAAAATTTACGCTTGTTGAAGGTAAAGTTTGGAAATATAACAATTCCTTCTGTCGTGTATCCTCGATTAATGCAGCCTCAGATGCTATGTTTCAATTCTCGATTCTAGTATTGAGCGAAAGGTTATACCTATAGGTTCCGTATTACAGGTCAATCCTAGTCCACTAGTACCAATAGGCAGCAGAAGGGAAGAAGCACTACACCTAGGAATCAACAACACGAAAACTTTGTTAAAAATTATCCCTTTCTTTAGCAGGCTTGGGACTAAAAGAATGGTTGGGACAACAAACATCCATCTCGTTTGTATTTTGGATACCCGTATAACCATCGAAGGCTGTTGAAGTGACTAATTCCTAGAAATAGGGAAGCGTTGAGAACAAAGAAATTGTTGGAGTTATCATTTCTCTCTAGTACCAATATGTTTGATGTTAAGAAAAGATCTCTTGCAGGAAGGTTGGCTAGAGATTTCTTGTAAAAACACTAGCCCTACTCAGTTCATAGAGGAATGACTCTCTCTCCTCAAAATTTTCAGACCAAAATTTTCAGACCAAAACAATTAATACACAATTTAAAACACCCCATCACCAACATGTACAACTACCTAAGCACAATGTACAAGAAAAGAAACTATCGATCTCAGCTCATCTCGGTTTATCATCAAAGATTCATTCAAAGTAATTAAACCTCAAGAGATATACATCATAGATCTTTTTTAGAAGACTAACTTCTTTTTATACCACATCATAAGCCAGTAAACAGTAAAGAAAAGAAAAATTCATACCAGACTGTTATGTACACTAAGAAGTACCACTGCCATAACAAGTCCTAAACTAACCAAATCCTATACTTGACTCAACCATAACGCTCACCGTCACTCCCCAACACTCACAACAATTCATCAAGACTCGCATAAGAAATGGAGAAAGGATCTCAGTTCGTTTCTTTTTCGTGTTGTAGAAAAGCTCAAAGAACTTTACAAGATGAAACACACGAAACGATATCATCATAGATCCGAAACCAAGAAGATAAAATAAACTCAGAATTTAATTTTCGTGTGTCACAAGAGATTTCAAGACCTTCAAATGATCTAAAACACGAAATTTAAATCATCATAGATCTGTGAAGGAGATTTAATTCATCTCTTTTTTATCCGAATATAAAGAAAGATTAATAACAATTATGTTATCATCTATCTTTGATTCGTTGAATGATAAACACATAAACACAAAAACCTATCGTAGAACTGGGTCTTTCAAGATCTTGAAGCCTTCTACATGGGAGATTATTGGTGTTTGTGTGATGATCGACTAACATTAAGCAAAAGGAGTGTTATTCATTTTTTTTTTTTCTTTTTTTTTCTTCGTCTGATGTTGAGAAGAGAATATGGGGGCGGATTTTTGTGTGTGTGGATTAGGGTTGTAACAAATGAGGGATTAGGGTTGAGACTAGATATATATCCCTAATTATTACTGTTGTTATGTTTGGATTGGGTAGTTGTACACGGGCCTGATTCATTTTTGGACTAAATTGGGCCGAAAAAAACTGCTATCAAGCTTTTTGGGCTCGTGTTGGTTGGATTGATTTTGGACTGGATCGGGTTTTTTTATCCTTTGAATTGAACGGGCTGAAATATTGTATCACTATATTGGACTGAGTTGGATTTGTTATTGGATCCAAAATGATTATATCACATAACATGGGCTGAAATTTGGTTATTCAAATGTATTTTCATACATTGAGTTAATTATTTGGTATAATTTTTTTGGCAAAGAAGAGTGGTATTTTGATTGTTACAAATTTTCACGGGGATACATTTTTGACAAGATCGGGAAAAAATCATTATCAAAGTTGTCATGGGCAGTGATAACAATGGAGGTAAGAGAGAGGCGCTATCAGATGGAAGTGTAGTTTAGGGTTAATGAAATGAATTAGTTAGGGTTTTTCTTTCATTCGTTTTTGGACTGAATTACTGAAACATTTAGTGGGCTTGTGGTTTTCTACTTCGATTGGGCTATATGGCTTATGGATTGGATTTTTGTTGGATGATTTGGATGGGCAATGGACTACCAATGTGTTATCAAAAATTTGTTGATACTAAGTTTTGATAATTATTGGTATAATTGTTAAAAAAAAAATATATGGTCGCATAACATCACATTGCCAGAAAATATAGTCACATGGTACCCGTCGCCGCATCGCGCGGGTACCCTGCTAGTCATATTCTGATGATAGTTCATATAATAATTTTTAAAATTTATGATTTTTATCAAAATTACCCACGTTTTATATGAAAATTAAGTTATTTAAAAAAATATTTGTCTTCATTTAACACTTCGAAGCTTGCGACACCATGGCACAAGTTAAAAAAAAAAAAAAAAAAAAAACACTTATTTGTTATAGTAATTGGTATTTTTAACTTTGATTATTATTATTTTTTTTTAACATCATTTTAACTTTTAATTTAACATGTAATTTACCTTACTATTGCTGCTGGTGAGTTCTATGTTTATGTGGCCACCTGGCAGCCCTCTTAACCATTAGATCTTGCAACTTTCAATCATGACCGTCTTAATTCAACTTTTGATATGAACCGTAGATTTCATCACACATGCCATCAACTGTTGGATTGGTAGAAAAGTGAAGAAAAAAAACCGTCCAACTTCTCAACTGATGCTGATAGACTCTCTGTAACTGCTCTCACGTCTCTATCATCCTTCTCTCTCTCACACTTCATTCTCATTTTTTTTATGTACACAAAAATAACACACATCTCTGCATCTTCTCCCATAATCAGATGACAAAATATTCATATCAAAAACACAATCTTCTAAGATATTGATATCTTCCTAATTCTGGATTGAATCACTATAACATTTTCTTAATCCCAAAAAACACACTAAAAAAACACAGATCCAACCTTCTTTCACGTTGACCACCATCAACCGCCGCAACCGCGAACACCAGTAGCCGCAACCACCACTATCATTTGAAACTGTTGTCGCCACCACCAACTTACATAAGATACGTGGATTTGACTGGTCTTAAAAGTTGGCGGTTTTGGTGGTATTTTGTTTGGATCTTGGATCGAAACGGTTTCATGTTTTAGTGGTTTTGGAGGCGTTATTGTATCTTGGTTGATTGTTGGTGGTTTCGATGGTGTTTTAGTGCTAAAAACAATATTTGGACGTCGGTTTCGATTATGGTTGATTGGGTTTGTGTTTATGGGTGGTACAAAGTTGAGTACAAGGAATGCAAAAGGTATATATTCCAACTTATGATAGCGATGAAGATGTTTGATTTGACAAAGCTTGTTGCTTATCTGTGTCTATGAAAATGTAAGTTTACAGTTCAATCTCATTATACTATCATACTGTCATCATAAACTCTAGCGTTCTGGTTTGCCAAGTTTTTTTTCTTCACTTTAACAACCATCAACTGCCACCACCACAATCCCTTGCCGCCACCACAACCATCTTCTGAAACCATCACCGCCACCACCAGTTTAGTTTAGGTCTGATTGGTTGGTGGTTTTGGTGGCGTTTTGTTTGGATATTTGGATCTGAGTGGTTTTGTGTTTTAGTGGTTTTGGAGGCGGCATGATAGTTTTTGTTGATTTTTGGTCATTTCGGAGACGGTTAGTCGTTGGTCTCCGATGACTTTAGTTAAACAAAGTTTAAATCTTTGATTTAATATATTTTTACTTTGTTTGATTTTTATTGGATTGATTGTTCTATAGGGCAATTGTTGTTGCATTTGGAGATGAGAAAAATGAACGGTGGTTTGTGGCGGTTCAGGTAGGAGTTATCATTGAATTAGTGGCGCATGTATGTCCTTTCAATATAGACTAACGAAGTATGCAAAGGTTTCAATGTGTGTATGGTTTAATCGTATCTTTATTTAGCTTTTTTATTCGGTTATTTTTAACGAAGTTTGCAAAGGTTTCAATATGTGTAGTTGGTCTTGCATCTGACTTTCTATCATTTTTTCGAAGCACTCTCAGGGTGAATTTGGTCGTCCTGATGAGAAACTTAAATTTTACACCGCGAGTTGTTTGGACGAAAGATGGGTTTACGAGAGTCGTAACTACCTTTGAAACCCCTCTTCTTGGCCTATCAGGTGCATTTGATCGCCCTGATACGAGACCTAGATCTTTAGCCCTATGTCCGGGATAAGTTTATGTGAAAAACTAGAAGGGGGGTTGAATAGTTTTTACCGTTTTAAAGTTTTATTTGCTTTGTTACTATATGTTAATTTCAAAGGAAACAATCACAAATAAATAATCACACAATGTAAACAAAAGATAGAGAGAGGAAAGATCAAATCACACGACACTGTTGTTTATAGTGGTTCGGCTACAAGGACTCTCTTCCTTGCCCTACTCCACTCCCCGAGTTTCCTACTCGAGAGTTTATCTTTCACTAAGAAACAAACTCCTTTTCTAGGCGGAGAAAACCTTTACACGTCGCTTACTTCCTTTTCCGGTACTAAGCTAAACACCGGGTTCTTTCACAAGGTAGAACCAACCTGACGTCGCCTATTTACTTTACCGACACTAAGCTAGATGTCGAGTTCTTTACACGGGTACAACTACTCCCAACACTCTTTGTGCTTTAAGGACTAAAGCACTAACCACACTCACTGATTACAAATGAAAGATATGATGTGTGAAACTAACTACAATATCACACAGTAATGCAACTAAAGGATTACGGTTCTGTAGATCCTTGAATGCTTGATCTCTTTTCTACAAAATGAAAGATCAAAGTGAAATGCAACTATGAATGATGTTAGTAAGATATGTACTGAATGAATATGTGTGTTAAAGCTATATGAGTGATGAGAGAGCCAAATGATCAGCTTCCTATTTATAGGCAAGCTGATCTTCAGCTCACGGATCCCATGGATCCCTCACAAGGGATCCGCCCTTTATATGATTTGGATCCGTGGGATGTGACAGCTAAGGTTTAGTTGTCTCTTACCATATCTTAGTTGTATCTTACCAAATCATCCAAGATCTTCAAATGTCAACTATGTATCTTGCAAATCTAACCAAGATATATCAAAGATATTGTATGTGATGCATGCAATGATGTCATGGAATGGTTTTAGAATTAAAGTTTCCTTTTAAGGAAACAAGTTACTAAACTTTGTAATTCTTGGTTAATATGTGAAGTGTAAAATGTGTACTTAAGAGACTTAAGCTAGTATTTATTATTTGCTAAAAGATATTCCTTTTATTTGTCATTAACAAAACTAATGAAAGATCAAAGAATATAAATAACGTTTTTGAGACGCTATTTGTATTAACAATCTCCCCCTTTTTGTTGATGACAAAACATAAGGTATATTTTTGAGCAAGAGAATAAATATAGCATGAGTTCTTAAAAATATATATTAAGTTTGTTTATTAAAGAAAAGTTTTGTAAAAATGTATGTACTGTGATGAATCACAGTTGATGCAAACTTAGTTCCTTTCTCCCCCTTTTTGTCGAAACAAAAAGAGTAGCGTAGCGGAATGCGATTTTGAGAACTTTAAAGCTCCCCCTTGTTTTATACCCCCCCTAGATGGAGTAATCAAGGAAATAATGCATGAATCTACAAAACAAACGGTTAGTATATGAAATGCTTATGAGATGCTCCCCCTTGATGTATACTCCTAACTTCTTGAGTACCAACGTATACTATGAAGGGTATGATATGCTGCAAATGAAATGTTAGTAATGAATGACTTCAATGAAGAAGTAGAATGTATTTGAAGTATTCTCCCAAACAAGCCTTTCAATAAGGTTTGACTTTTAAAAGTCAAAGTAAGTGTCTGATCATTATTTTTACCTAAAGCAATCATAATTATAGGTTAGATAGTGATGTTAGTTCACAATGATAATATGCAATATGTTGATCACTCATAAGCATAAAAACATCACATTCATTAATTGAAAATTATGTGACAAAAGTCACAAATATGATATGATGTTACATTACAAAATAAATCCTAAATAAAGACAACTACAACATCATCCTAGAAGGTTCCTAAAAACACTTTTATTGAGGCGGATGAGAGATTGCATTGAGACGCTCGAGAACATGGTTCAAGATGAACCTCATCTCATTTTGAAGCTCATGGACCAAAATGTTGGTCCTTTGGGCCAAGTGAGATGTTCTCTCACAATGTGCGCAATCATGACTTGAAAAACCAGGAGTAAGACTAGGCTCCAAGTTTTGTGGTGGTGGTGGTGGTGGTTGGTTGTTGTTGTTGTTGGATGGTTGTTGTTGTTGTTCATTGGTTGGTGGTGGTGTTTGGAGGGAGTTCATGAGGATGTTTTGGATGTCCATGGCTTCATTTAGACGGTGATCAACTATACCCGAGAGAGTGTAGAGACGGTTGAGCTCTTCACTAATCTCTTCTTGGGTTTGAGGCATATTCATCCACATTGCCTCGTCAATGGCAACTAGAGTGGATGTGGGTGATAGAGGTTGTTGTTGAGGTTGGGATGATGGTGCATCATGGTATAAAGGGCCATGGATATCCGGGTAAATCGGGTGAAAAAGCATGGGTTGTTGACCTTCAAAGGTCATGGGTGGAAGATTGGGTAATTTTGGTGAAAGTTCTTCTAAGTCATCAAGATGTGGTGATGTAGGAGGAGTCCTAAATAATTCCAAGGGTTGGAGTTTGGGTGATTTTGGTGGTGATGGTGATCTAACAGGATGTGATGGAGCCGGTGGTGGAGTAGAGGCTATTGGAGTAATGGTTGGTGGTGGTGTTTGTATAACAACATTTGATGGTGTTGGGGTGGAGAGTGTAAGGAAATTTTCACTAGCAATGGGTGATGATATATTGAGAGGAGAATTTTCCTCAGATGAGGAGTTTGCTAAGTTGATAAAACAACAGGGTTTAACACTAATGCGGGCTGTTCTTCTTGGAGGTCTAGATGTGGAAGAGTTGTTTGACTTGGTCATGGTAAAGTATGATAGCTAAGATGTACAGGAGAGGAAATGGTTGTTGTGTGAAGTGATAATCCTAAAGTGCTAATTTATAGACAGAAGGTTTGTGAGTTTGTGTGTTTGGATTTGATGTGAATCCAATAGAGAATGTTGGTTACTAATGATTTGGAACAAAAATTTGTGCAGGTCATATCAAGGAAGTCAATCCATTGAGCTTTGGTTGAGTAATATGTTGTGGATTTGCAGTTAATACAAGAAGATAGTGGAAAGTCTGATGATTTGATATTTCCACAGATTTGACGGATCCCTAAAAAGGGTTCCTTCTTTGTATTTGTTTGGTAACTCACACCTAAAATTTAAAAATTTAAATTTTGGTGGGAATTTTTGTTCCTAAGTTTCTAAGAATTCCTAAATGATTCTAAGGGGATTGTGATCAGTGAATGAATCCTAAGTGATACTAAACATTAAAGATTTAAGAATCGGGATAAGTCGAAAAAGTTTTATAATTTTACTGGGAAACATGCGGATCCAAGTGGTTGCAAATGCGGAACCATGTTTAGCGATCCGCCAAATCCGCAGGATGGCGGATGGCGGATCCAACGATAAGCCTTGGCGGAACCCTGTTTTAGGATCCGCCGGATCCGTATGCCTAAAACTTAAAAACTAAACAGAACATATGTCATATTTTTCGTTTTTCGACGAAAACCCGAAAATTCACCTAGACCTTATTTAGCATCTAATATGTATAGCAAAACAACTAAATATGATAACATTAACACATGATTGCACATAGTTTAATCCGTACTTAGAAACTTACCGTTTTAGGTGTTATGCCAAACACTGGCTATAACCCGGAAAATTGATAACCATGATGGTTATCCACCTGCAAGTGTTAGTTATTACACATACACAACAAGTATTATCAGATAAATTCTAGACACATAGAAGTTTAACAACACAATATCCAACATTGTTTAAAACCAAACACTCCATCAACTCAGCTTCTTCTTCAACTTCTTCATCCCCTTGTGTAATTTCATCATCCAACGACCCAGATTCTTCACCATTCCTTTGATGTTTCGATACTCAGCGGATTCATTTTGAATTGGAGGAAGATGGCTCAAGTATTCGGGTGGAGGAATCCTAGAATTTGGCAATCCATCATCTTTACTCATTGAAGATGATGAGGATGATGTTGGTACACGAGGACGTTTGCCCTTATCAACACTAACCCTAAAGTCGCTCAAAGGAACGAAGGTATGTTCAATTTCATTGTAATCCGGAACAAAGCCTAAATGGTTTGGACGAGCGGGTGCAAAGGCTCTATAAAGTCGGGTTAAAAGCATACCATACGGCATTGCAATCTTGCTTTGAACCGGAATGTCACACATTCTTTTGGCAACATAATAAGCAAGATTGAAGGGTTGATGAGTAGAGATGTTGTACATCATGTGACATAAACAAGCATTGATATGATCACGGTTTCCTATGGTGCACATCACATTTGCCCTTAATACATCCTCCATCTTCTTGAATTCGGGTTTTAGTTCATTAAGCTCCATTGCAAATGGATCTCTAGCAACTTCACGACCACGATACATTCTTGTGGGGTTGTTCTTAGGAATGAAGAGATGTTCCCTAATCACTTCTTTTGATTCGAGAGGAGTGGCATATGGTACCGTCCTATCGAGATTGGAGTCTAAGATTGTTAAGGACCATTTGTCCGAGTAAATACATGTCCCTTGGCTTGGAATTCCTAAGACCTCACCAAATTGATCAAGAGGGATGTTGACAAGATTTCCATTTAGAGTAAAATGAAGACTTAAGTAACCTTCATCACTCGAACTAAGACCTACACTAGCATAGAACTCAAGTATGAACCTAGGAATGATTGGTTCATCTATGTCTAAAAGAGAATCAAATCGAATCGCGGCTAATTGTTCCCTAAGTTGAGTTCCTTCATAGAATGATGAATCTACGGCTCTACCCTCATGGACATACTTTTTCTCTAAGGCTTTGAAAATTTCGATTTGGGCATTGGTTAGACCTTTGGTTTTGTGGACTTTGGGTAAGTAGTTAACGGTTTTCTTGTGATCGTAGTTGGTTGCGGGAGGCATGATTTTCCTAAGTACAAAAAGTTACATAGTTTTAGTTAAAATAATCAAAGGAAGTGTAAAATTCCTAGTGTGTGCCTACATGGGGACAATGTGGAGGTGCGGTTATCTCGACTTCTTTTGATGCAAGAGAAATTAGTTTATGCAAGTTTTGTTTACAAACGAGAGATAACCCAAACGCTCCTATTTCAATGTAGCTACGGTTGAATGTACCCGAAAATACATATTAATTATGTATTCCCTTTAGCATTCAAGAGACATTATGCAAGTGAAGTCTAAAAGATAACGTTTTTGCATTTGTATGAACAATGTAAGAAAAAATCATTTTACCTAGTCGTTAGAAGATTTTAGTGAAAAATTTTCATGGGGTTTTTGTTAAATTAAGACAATGTACTAAGAGATGCAATTCCTAACTAAGAAAAACATGTTTTTAAGTATAATGCAATAAATATGCTTCATGATTTTTCAAGAATTATGCATATACCCCAAGTTTTGGTTTTGTGCATAAAATGGAAATCCTAGACGCAGATCAGGAGTATAAATATGATAAGAATACTTACAGTGATGTTAGAAGCACAAATTTGTGGAAGAAAATGGTCTAAATTGTGATGGAGATTAAGTGTGTGTCGAGTATAGTAAGGTGATATGTTTTGGAGTGAAGAGTGAATAGTAGTTGTTCTTGTTTATTAAATAATAAACTGAACTCAGCATGCGACGGATCCGGCGGATCCCAAACAAAGGATCCGTCCTTGTTATCGATTGGATCCGCGGATTCAGAACACATGTTTTGGTTTAGTGTCGTGTGTATCTAAACTAATGTTTATACTAATTTTTCTCCTAATCACTAGGTTCCATTAATCCTAATCCAAGTCTAAGATAATTGAAAGGTTCTCGTTTAAGTGGTTTAGTGAGAATATCGGCAATGTTGTCCTCTGAGGAAACTTTCTCAATTGAGATGATTCCCTTCTGTACATTGTCGCGAAGGAAGTGATGGCGTATTTCAATATGTTTGGTTCTAGCGTGTTGGACTGGATTTTTGCTTAGATCGATAGCACATTTGTTGTCGCAAAGAATGGGAATGTTGTTAAGTTCAATTCCATAGTCGACGAGAGCTTGTTTCATCCACAGTGCTTGTTGACACGCCTTTCCTGCAGACACATACTCTGCCTCTGTTGTTGAGATTGCGAGGGCAGTTTGTTTCTTAGCGAACCATGATGTTAGACAATATCCTACAAAAGTACAAATACCGCTAGTACTTTTCCTATCAACATAATCACCTGCGTGATCTGAGTCAGTATACACTATGGTTTCTACACCCGTTCCTTTGGGATACCATAATCCTAAGTGTGTAGTACCTTTGATGTACCTAAATATTCTTTTAACGGCTTCAAGATGGGACGTTTTTGGATCTTCTTGAAAACGTGCACATAGACAAACACTAAACATAATGTCAGGCCTACTAGCCGTAAGATAGAGTAAACTACCAATCATTCCTCTATATTTAGTGCTATCTACGGATTCATTTTCTTCATCCTTAGTAAGTTTGGTTTCGGAGGACATGGGTGTTCTCATGGGTTTTGAGTCTTCAAGACCAAACTTCTTAAGCATATCTTTGATATACTTTGATTGTTGAAGAATATCCCATCTTCTAATTGTTTAATTTGGAGACCTAAGAAAAAGTTTAGTTCCCCCATCATACTCATTTCAAACTCGTCATGCATGATTTTTGAGAAATCGTCGCATAACTCTTGACAAGTTGAACCGAATATAATGTCATCCACATATATTTGGACTATGATAATATGTGATCCCTTTTTCTTGGTGAAGAGAGTATTGTCTACTAAGCCCATGGTATACTTATGGTCAACTAGGAAAGTCTTAAGTCGATCATACCAAGCCTTTGGTGCTTGCTTAAGTCCGTATAAAGCTTTCTTAAGTTTGAAAACATAATTTGGTTTTTCAAAGTCGGCAAAGCCGGGAGGTTGTGCAACATATACTTCTTCATTTATAAGACCATTTAAGAAAGCACTTTTGACATCCATTTGAAATAACTTAAAATCATGTGCACATGCATATGCAAGTAATATTCTAATAGACTCAAGTCTAGCTACGGGTGCAAAGGTTTCATCGTAATCTATACCTTCTTGTTGATTGTAACCTTGAGCTACTAGCCTAGCTTTATTTCTAGATATAATACCCTTTTCATCCATTTTATTTCTAAAGACCCATTTGGTGCCTATTATGGTTTGGTTTTTAGGTGGAGGGACCAATGTCCAAACATCATTTCTAATAAATTGGTTAAGTTCTTCTTGCATAGCAATTACCCAAGATTCATCTTTTATTGCCTCGTCTATATTTTTAGGTTCAATGGTTGAAATAAAACAAAAATAATTACTTTCATTTTGAGCTTTGGATCTTAATGTTCTTTCATTAAGTTTTCATATGACGTTTTCTAATGGATGACTTATAGTTTCTTTAATATTGACTATTTCTCCTTTTACGGGTTCATTGTCATTTTCAATGTTTTCTATATCATCAACCATTTGACTTTCAACTAAGTCATCATCTACCAAAGGTGATGTCTTAGAGGGAGGTGGACTTTCGTTGAATGTTACGTTCAACGATTCCTCGACTCTTGATGTTTCCTTGTTTAATACAATGTATGCTTTACTGTTTTGTGAATACCCAAGAAATACACCTTCATACGACTTTGGGTCGAACTTGGTGAGATAATCTTTTGTGTTTAAAATGAAGCATTTGCTTCCAAAAACTCTAAAATATCCTAATGTAGGCTTTTTGCCTCGATAAATTTCATAAGGAGTTTTATTTAAAAATTGTCTAATTAAAACTCTATTTAGGATATATGTAGAGGTATCTACAGCGTGACACCAAAACTTTTGTGGTATGTTTTGTTTATTTAACATAGTTCTACTCATTTCTTGAATTGTTCTATTTTTACGTTCTACTACACCATTAGATTGAGGTGTACGAGGAGCCGAGAAATTATGAGTTATTCCATTATTATCACAAAAATTTCCAAATTGAATTTCATTGTCAAATTCTCGACCATGATCAGTTCTAATGGATACTATATTATTTCCTATTTGATTTTGAATTTTCTTGCTTAGAATTTCAAATTTGTCGAATGCCTCATTTTTAGTTTTCAAAAACTTTGTCCATGTATATCTAGAGTAATCATCTACTATAACTAAAGTGTAAAAATTTCCTCCATAACTTTGTATAGCCGACGGGCCAAACAAATCCATATGTAATAATTCTAGGCATCTAGATGTAGATACCATGTTTTTAGCCTTATGGCTATTATGTACTTGTTTCCCAATTTTGCAAGCATCACAAAAGTGTTGGTCATATTTCAACTTGGGTAGGTTTCTAACGAGTTCTTTGGATGACAAAGATTGAATAAGCCTCATATTAGCATGACCTAAGCGTCGATGCCATAGAGTTGAGTTTTTGTCCAAGGAGGTAAGACATAACTTATCTTTAGGTGTTTTATCTAATTTCATAACATAGACATTATTCTTTAAAACACCTTTTCCTACGGTTATGCCATCTTTAAGTATTTTACTTCCATTTTCACTGAAAAGGACGTTATACTTTTTGCGGCACAATTGACTTATACTAAGTAAATTAAATCCTAAATTATCTACATGAGCAACATCATCAATAGATAGAGAGTCATGAGAGATTGTACCTTTTCCGATGATTTTACTTTTAAGCTTGCTACCGAATGTGACATTACCTCCGTCATACACTTGATAGGTTGAGAAAAGATTTTTGTTCCCGGTCATGTGTCTTGAGCACCCACTATCTTTGATCCACTCATCAGGTTCAAGATCAACTTTCAAGCATACCTAAGTTCATAAAAGACTCAAGCATTTGGTCCCCAATATCTCATGGGTCCGTTTGGGTTAAACATGACATTATCATGGTTTATGTATGTAAATGGTGGACAATTGTTCCATGACATATAACTAGGACCATGAAAGTTTCTAGGTATGTTTTGGTTCCAATTATTTTGATAAGTATGTTGTGGATTAACTATACTCTTTGGAAAGGGGTGTTTGGGAAAACTCATTTGAGGTCTCTGTTAATCTGTTTTAACTCTATATTCATTTCTAGCTTGTCCTCTTCCTAAGGATACTACTGGTTTATGTTTATTATAAGTTATACTACTGTTAGGTTTCTTAGTAACTTTAACAAACTCGGAACGGTCGACTTTGTGAACCTTCTGTTCAACTTCTGTACTCGCGGATCCTTTGGATACACTTGGCGGATCCAAATTTTTGGATCCGTCGGATCCGTGAGTGTCCAACATGGTTGAATCAGTTTTATTCACAGTCTGTTCCTTATAATCACTTAAGGTTCCTAGTTTCATAAAGCCTAGTCCTGTTTTATCATGAGGTAGCTTTTGCATTTTCATTATTTCATCTGCACAACTTATGTTTTTATCAAACCTTTTAAACTTTGAATTTTGTTTGATTAAATCTTCCTGTGTGGTTCTTAAGGTTTCTAATTCAAGTTTTAGTTCTTGACAAGACACACACGTTTCTTTACTATCTTTACCTTTTTCAATTCGTATTGCTTTTTCTTTAAGCCAAAATACTTCATTTTCTAAAAGTGATGTCTTTGTTTTCAAAAACTTGTTTTTGTTTATGATTTTTAGAGTAACTTCACACAGTTTGTTATATTCAACTTCTAAGGTTTCATCATCTATAGAGGAGTATGAATCAGAATGTACCTCTTCTGTGTCATTAGCCATAAGTGTCATTTCGTTGTTCTTAGGCTCATAATCATCATCTCCTTCACTATCGCTCCAAGCTCCACTAACGAAGGCTCTTTGAGACTTGGTCTTTGGAGGCTTTGGACATTCTCCTATTAAGTGACTGGAGTCACCACACCTATAGCATTTCCTATCAACCTTACCTTTCTTATCGTCACGATCTTTCCGAGAGGATTTCTTTTCATCACGAGGTGGTTTTACAAACTTTCCTCGTCTCCTGAAGAATTTCTTGAAATCCCTCACGGCCATGGCATACTCTTCATCATCACTGTTTGAACAAGACTCATCATCATCACTTGACTCGACTTTGGCTTTCAAGGCAATAGACTTAATCTTCTCCTTTTTGCCTTTGACAATTTCCGAATCTTTTTCCATAATCATTTCGTGAACTTTAAGGTTTCCTATGAGCTCATCCAGTGTCATGCTTGAGAGATCTTTAGATTCTTCAATAGCTGTCACCTTTGCTCTCCATTTCGGATGGAGTGCTCTTAGAAATTTCCTGACAAAATTCTTACTAGAAAAAGATTCATCAAGTGCTTTAAGTGATGTAATAATAGTATTGAACTTAGCAAACGCACTATCAATGGTCTCATCTTCAGAGATAACAAATTGTTCTTATTGTTGGACAAGAAGATCAATTTTGTTATCTTTTACTTGTGAGTTCCCTTGATGTGTGATAATAAGAGATTGCCAAATATCCTTAGCCGTTTTACACATAAAAACTCTTTCATATTCTTTCTTAGGTAAGGCATTATAAAGCATCATTTTGGCTTCATTATTTTTGGCAATTAGTTTCTTTTGCTCATCACTGTGACGAGTAAGAGAAGCTCCTTCATCCCGACCACCCGAAATATTATTACTAATAGGTTTGTAATCACCATCAACTATAATATACCATAGATCTATGTCCTTTGACTTTACATAAGTCTCAAAGCGATTTTTCCAATAAATAAAACAATTTGGTTCAAATAGAGGTGGTCTCTGCATAGATTGCCCTTCTTTAAAGTTTTCAAAATCCATAGATCGTTTTAAGTTTTAAAATACAATATATTTTAAAGATCTTAAGTAACGTAGCTCTGATACCAATTGTGGAAAACTAGAAGGGGGGTTGAATAGTTTTTACCGTTTTAAAGTTTTATTTGCTTTGTTACTATATGTTAATTTCAAAGGAAACAATCACAAATAAATAATCACACAATGTAAACAAAAGATAGAGAGAGGAAAGATCAAACCACACGACACTGTTGTTTATAGTGGTTCGGCTACAAGGACTCTCTTCCTTGCCCTACTCCACTCCCCGAGTTTCCTACTCGAGAGTTTATCTTTCACTAAGAAACAAACTCCTTTTCTAGGCGGAGAAAACCTTTACACGTCGCTTACTTCCTTTTCCGGTACTAAGCTAAACACCGGGTTCTTTCACAAGGTAGAACCAACCTGACGTCGCCTATTTACTTTACCGACACTAAGCTAGATGTCGAGTTCTTTACACGGGTACAACTACTCCCAACACTCTTTGTGCTTTAAGGACTAAAGCACTAACCACACTCACTGATTACAAATGAAAGATATGATGTGTGAAACTAACTACAATATCACACAGTAATGCAACTAAAGGATTACGGTTCTGTAGATCCTTGAATGCTTGATCTCTTTTCTACAAAATGAAAGATCAAAGTGAAATGCAACTATGAATGATGTTAGTAAGATATGTACTGAATGAATATGTGTGTTAAAGCTATATGAGTGATGAGAGAGCTAAATGATCAGCTTCCTATTTATAGGCAAGCTGATCTTCAGCTCACGGATCCCACGGATCCCTCACAAGGGATTCGCCCTTTATATGATTTGGATCTGTGGGATGTGACAGCTAAGGTTTAGTTGTCTCTTACCATATCTTAGTTGTATCTTACCAAATCATCCAAGATCTTCAAATGTCAACTATGTATCTTGCAAATCTAACCAAGATATATCAAAGATATTGTATGTGATGCATGCAATGATGTCATGGAATGGTTTTAGAATTAAAGTTTCCTTTTAAGGAAACAAGTTACTAAACTTTGTAATTCTTGGTTAATATGTGAAGTGTAAAATGTGTACTTAAGAGACTTAAGCTAGTATTTATTATTTGCTAAAAGATATTCCTTTTATTTGTCATTAACAAAACTAATGAAATATCAAAGAATATAAATAACGTTTTTGAGACGCTATTTGTATTAACCCTATGTCCGGGATAAGTTTATACAATTTTCCTGGGCCAACCTTTGAAACCCCCTTTGTTGCACTTTTTCGAGCTCAAGTACCCCTTATTGTCATGAGGAATTTGCTCTGGGCTATAGCTTCCTGGTGTTTTGTTGGGTCTGAAAAACCACCCAATTGTCTCTAACAAGTATTTAAACATAAAATAGCCTAATTCACCTTCTGAAGGTTAGTGAGCATCAAGTCTCTGATAACGATCAGAGAGAATGTCACTTCATAACTATCAAAGTGAACCTGATAGTTATCAGAAGTGAGATACTCAGAGAACATGTCTCTCTGATTATTATTCAGAAGATGACTCACTGATAAAGAAATCAGCGAGTGTAGTATAAAGCTCAAACGTCTGTATGGCTTCAGGGTCGTCGAAGACCAACTTAAGAAAACATCTCACAAACTGATGCGGTGTCAGGGAGTGATTTACAAGGAGCTAAAAGCAACACCAGTGTCACTAAGAGCTGAAAAATGTCTCTATGGATTTGAGGACTTGATTTTGGATTACAACCACAACCTCTGAATGCATGGGCGGGAAACTTCTCTAGGAAGATAAGTTCAAGTACTTATCGATATACGAGAAACAGGCATTGGAACTATAAGTTGTCAAATTGGGAAAGCCGAAAGTACGCTTCACACTAGCCTACTAGGCACGTGTCTATCTATAGCAAGTGGACAACATACTATGGAACCCACATGCAACCACTGTTTCCCCTTCTATATAAACACTCGGTTGTAACCAAGTTAAGTAGAGATTCATACAAAGAAAATAATACTAAGTATTATGGTTAGAATCCTCCTCTCCTAGGAACAACAATGCAAAGCTAGTTGCCACTTGTAGTTTGAGTTAGGAGAGAATCTGTCATCAACCCGGGGTAGTTTTCCGTATGCTATCCCTTGTAAATATTTGATTCATTTCTTATAAGACTTATAAAGTTGAAAAGTACAAATGGTGTTATAGCATGTCTGTGTCGTTCTCAAGCAAACCCAACCTCATCAATGTTGATGTTCATTAATTTTTATCACTTGCTAAAACTGTTGTTCATATCTTTCATGGTTTGCATGAACGCATGTGCGCAATCGGACCCAACAAGTGGTATCAGAGCGGGTGGGTTTTTTCTTAATCCAGATTCGTTCTTGGCTGACTGCTAATAACATCAAACGGGTTTGAATATTGGCATATACCATTCAAACCCGATCATCAGCAAAGACCCCACTAAACTTGTTCTCCCCAGATCTTCATCTTGCTTCTTGTCTATACAATTGAGTACCTCTAAACTCATTCGTATAGCAAAAATGCTTCTTTTCCAGCTCATTCAACCACACCACAAAGTATAACTTCCTTGCAAATTCAGTGTTTAGAAACCAACTTCAGTCGGAAAATTTGTCCTAAGCAAATGTTTTCATCTTGAAAACTTATGAACTATTGAAAATTGTGAGAATATGTGTTCTAATACACACAACCTATAAGTGTGGTTATGGTTACTCTTAGGAGCAACCAAGGGAGAGAAAGAAGCATGAAGCATAAATGCAGAACTGGAGCATCAAAAGTGAATTAAAAAAGGGAGCATCCGGGGCAGATGAGATATCTTCAGGGAATGTACATCAAGCTCATCAGGAATTGTCAGTTAACCAAGACAGTCCCTGACATATAAGAAACTTCTCCTGAAAACACAAACAACAAAGAATCGAGCCACATTGTCTTTATTTTTATTCTTTGTTGTAAAATAGTTGTATGATGAAGCAAACATGCTCACTTACAACTATTCATTTTAGACTATTCCCATACTTAAACGGCAGGAGACTGATAGGGAAATGTTGAACCACAATTGACCTACGATCTTCGACAAAGAAAGATCAAAATATAAGGGTCTATGAGATATTCAGCAACAATGAGGACTCAGAAAATAACTAAATTGTTATTTTTCCTTGTTGTAACATCAGAAATATCAACTCTATATTGTAATATCATTTATAGTTTCTGATGTAAAATCAGTAAGTAAGAAGAAGTCGTTATGCTCACTTACTACTAATAATTAGTCTATTTGTATATTTAAATAGAGGGAGATTGTTGGGTCTGAAAAACCGTCCCAATTGTCTCTGACAAGTATTTAAACATAAAATAGCCTAATTCACCTTCTGAAGGTTAGTGAGCATCAAGTCTCTGATAACAATCAGAGAGAATGTCACTTCATAACTATCAAAGTGAACCTGATAGTTATCAGAAGTTAGATACTCCCTGATATGTTACCAGAGAACATGTCTCTCTGATTATTATTCAGAAGATGACTCACTGATAAAGAAATCAGCGAGTGTTGTATAAAGCTCAAACGTCTGTATGGCTTCAGGGACTTCGAAGACCAACTGAAGAAAACATCTCACAAACTGATGCGGTATCAGGGAGTGATTTACAAGGAGCTAAAAGCAAAACCAATGTCACTGAGATCTGACAAATGTCTCTATGGCTCTGAGAACTTGATTTTAGATTACAACCACAACCTCTAATGTAGTTAAAAGCAAAATTTGACTAACAACTTAAGTAATAAGCAAAATTACACTATCATAAACAGCTTACCAAAAAGTTAAAAACAATATATCAGCAAATTAAACACAATTTTCATCAATCAATAGCTAATCAAACACTAACTTAAAAAACAAGCCACAGAAGGAGGTGTTTGTTGGTCAATGCTCAATATTTTCCAGTGAACCAACAAACCTCCTTCATTCATGGCAACCACCACAACCACCATTATTTCCGCCGTACCGGAAAAACAACGACAACTAGATCTCAACGATTTCGAATTTAACGAAAGTGACATCATCTTTTCCTCTTCATCAGATTTAACCGATAATGACATCATCTTCTCGTGACCGTTACCGAAAAACATTCACGTCACTGCCGGTTAACCGGAGCTACCAACCTTAATGATGATAGCGACGTAGTAATGAGATGATGAAGATGATCATAATGAAGATTCGAATGAGAATTGAAGAATAATTGAAGAACGATTATGAATTGAGATGATTGTTGTGATGAAGAAGAAGCCCTGTAACTGATTTTGGGGGAAGGGAGGAGAGAGAAACACCCTTAACGTGTGAAATAAATGAGGATAAAAGGAGGAATTAAAAAAAAAAAAAAAAAAAAAAAAAAAAAAAAAACTTTATATACTTGGACTAAAAAGGTTTTATAAGAGTAAATCTTAAATTTATTCCCCACCATTAGATCAAACAAAATGGATGATGGGGATTAGTCCATCAATATACATCAAAATAAGTGTCTATAATTGAACTTTTCTCTATAGTCTTATGCTATAATTTAAGTTCAATGTAGAAAACTCAAATTTTCTAAAGGCGAATCAATCCTAGTCATTCATTTTTTATCAAAACAAAAGAACACATTTTCATCCTTTTTTAAAAAATTAAATATCTCACAAAACGTAAATCGTTAGGCGAAAAGAATCATACCATCAGGAGCCACGACGAGAAATTAATCATCTTTCTATAGAGGGGCACTTCTATATACTTTCGACGAACTTTTTTTATTTGTTTTGAGTGTTGAAATTTACATCTGAAAAATCACATGTGATTTGTTATTTTAAAATCACACGTGATTTGTGAAATCACATGTGATTTGTGAAATCACAAGTGATTCCTAATATACAAATCACATGTGATTTTTTCAGACGCGAATTTAAAAAATATAACAAAACTCGAAAAGAAAACTTCGTCGAAATAATATCGAAGTGCTCGTCTACTGAAAGATAAAAAAAATTCCTGTCGCGATGGTGTATTTTGTCGCTTAACGATTTACAATTTGCATGATATTTTATTTTCAAGAAAAAGGTGGAAATTGACTTTTCTAATTTTGATGAAAAAATGAGTAGCCATGATTTGTTCATTGGGTTAAGAATATGGGGTATATATTTCTTTTTGAAAGGCATCGGGTATATATTGAACTTAACTCAAATATTTGACATCCTTATTATGTGTAAAACATATATAGTCGGGGCATACTCCACAAAAGTTTCGCGAGTTGTGTGCCTGTCACATTCGCAAGAAAACATGGCTTAGATGCGATTTGTAAAGCAATGAGGTACTAGAATCGTGATAGCCCGCGCTTCGCGGCGGGATATTTGGCTAAAAAGTATTATGATTAACTGCAAGTACTATCAAGATTTATTGCGTGTAGGTGCATACGACACAAATAAAATACAATCATGTTTTATATAAAAAAGTAACGACCTCAACAATGTCTAACATACCACACGAATGAGGTTAGCTTCTCAATGAAAGAGTATCCATTAGCAGACATCAACTGTTTATTAGCCATGATAATCCCAACAGAGCTTATCACATTCATCGACATGGTATTACATGATAATCCCAAGTGAAGGAACTGCAGAAGCAAGAAATACCAATTAACGTCCTCAAAGAAAAAAATAAAAGGTATCTAAGATATCTAATAAGCGAGGGCACAGGTGTTACATAGCTTTTGATATCGGCACGTTAGCCCTGTTGAAACCGCTGGTTTCTGCTACAATGCCCAACAGCAATCACAAAGCAACCTACTGATACTGATCCTTTTAATCTGAATGTCGAATAATTAATTTCATTAATACAAATTTATAACTAAAGCACAACATAAGCATAATTTGACACAAATAACTTTACCTGTGTCGGTTTGGGGTGACACGATATTGGCAGCCTACTGGAAAATTAATATGAGTTGAAGCTCCCCAGTACTTAAGTTCTGATAAATCATAAGCTCTAGCAGCCTTGTCTTCCATATCATAACCACCTTTAAGTCAACATTAAGTACTCATTAGTCAATCTTGATTTGAACTAAAGTCAAAGATATTGTACCTAAATGTCTAAAACAAAATTTGGAAGCTTACCCAGATACACTGAAGCATAGTTTAAAGTGCATGAAACAACAGTGGGCTGGGGAAAAATGGGGAAGACATACCTTCTCCGACTGATCGTTCAATGTGTACTTGGGGTTTCATGGCCGGGAACAGTATAAATGATCAGTTGTTCAAGTAAAATGATATTTCAACTCTAATAGTACAACGTGAGGACATGTACATCCCAACTACGCATACACGTACCATTTTACGTACATACATATCAACCTACATGACATACAAAGAACCTTCTGACATAAAATATTCACAATAAATCAATTCGCAAAATCACATGCTTGCAAATTACAACACCACAGTAAATAAAAAAACCAAATAAATGAGAAGAAAAATATATAAACCTTGATGTTCTGTGAGTCGGTGAGCAACATTGCAAGCCTATCAATACCCAAACCCCAGCCAGCGGTTGGTGGCAAACCGTATTCAAGAGCCGTACAAAATGCCTCATCCAAAGCCATCGCTTCATCATCCCCAGATTGGCGATCCTGGAATGTTTTACAGTCAATACGTGTATGATTTAAGATCAAAATGAGTTGTAGTTGTCCAAATAAAGTGAAGAATAATTAGTGTGTAAGATTTGATATCAAAATATGTATTTATAGAATATTTTTTTTAGCAAGACATTTTAAATACTGGCCGAAAACCTTCTTTATGGAGTTATTTAAAATACCAATTTATATGAATGTGATGTATACCTTGAGTTGATTGGCAAATTGCTGTCGTTGTACCACATGATCATTAAGTTCGGTGTATGCATTAGCGAGCTGAGAAGATGAGATAGAAAACGAATAAGAATAACAACACTATTAAAACGAAAGCTGCATTGATCACTCGACGTTCGAAAGGTCCCGTCTTTTACTTTCTAGAGCTAGGCCAACTTTCCCAATAGCAACAAATCATCAATCAAACTAATCAAAGAAGAAAAAAAGTAACCTATTTTGTCCAGATATCGTGTTGTTGTGAGAGGTGGGGGGCAGTTGATATCAAACAATAAAATCAGATTTAAGCAAAAAACCTGAATGGAGGAGTAAAGTCGATCTCAATTGGTTCACTGTCATACCCATTGGCATAGCTATAACATAACATCAAACCGAAACGGGCTTAAAAATATGTTAGCTAAAAAGAAACGGGTCAGAAGACCAAAAAGTTGATGTATTGATAATGTTAACAACCTACTGCATTGTGTTACTCAAAAAAATTAGATTATATTTGTAATAGTAATATTTTTCAAAGATATTACTCAAATGACCCATTTTGACCGAATCCCTTTTTGACATTTTACCCAACCAGCACAACCCACTAATTTAACCACCTCCCCAAGTAAAGTATTTGTGCAAGTGAAAGTAACAGGTCTTTGCACTTACCTTTCTGCCAAAGCTTTCTTGTCACATAATCTGGTACATATTCATCGGTCATAGAATACAGTACCTGCATAATGCAAATTATAGCGGATTATAGTGGATTCAGATAAATTATGAATTGATTTGAGAATCATGAAATACTTTACATGGACATATGCATACCTGGCAAGGTTTATTACCCATGTGACCAAGTCTCTGTTTAAGCTGGTCATCACAAATCATACCCTTTTTCCGTATACATTATTCTAAAAAAGACCGCAAATTATTCCTATTAAAGCAACTATACCTGCAACAGCAAAGATTAGCGTGAATTAGTTCATCAGCTACTTGATCCTGGACAGAAATAAAAGAAAAAAAAGAAGTTAGAGAAACTTACCACAGTTACGTTTCTTTTAATACTTTTATCAAACACCTGATGTACACAATGTCGTTATACACTTTTTTCAATATAATCCAAACACCCCTAATTATCACAAATAAACCTTTACCTTGTCAAATGTACTCTTTTTTTTTCTTTTTTTTTTCTTTTTTTTTTTCTGTTTCTCTCTTCTCCGATTCCCCTTGTATCCGTGTGTCACAATCTCCACTTCCAGAGTGGGATGTGAGTTTTCTTCTCGCTTCACCACACCATCTTCCAGAAGCTTCTTTACACCTGATTGAATCTGCAAAAGCATACACCCAGAATTGAGTTATGATTGAAGCTGATATCAACATAAAAGAATCTGGAATAGTGCAAGACAAAAATGCAGAAACTTACATGTTCATGATACCAGAATTAAGTTATAATCCAAAGATGACATAAAAAGTATCGAACCACTAAAATGTTGCGACAAATAACAGGCTCAGATCTGTATGTAGAGTTCAAGTCACAAAATCATCCTTATTCCGTAATGGCTGCAAACAAACACGGTTGCATAGTAAGTGTTTAAACTATGCCATCCGGTTGTTGGCTCGCCAGCTTACAGTCAGATCATCCAAGACACAGTTTATTTGTGTCAAATTACAGAGATCATCATAGCCTTATGGAAAAGATTATAAAGGAGACAGGGGTGTAACCGGACAAAAGGGTATGCGAATCTGCCATGGCTGCAAACACGAACCTCGTCGTGATGCCCCGCCAAGATACATGCCACTTTTACCCATCATGTTACAACTGGACATAATGCATGCAATCCTATAATTGTGATCGCCTACAAAAAAAATCACCATACTCATTACCATGGTTGCCAACTTATCAAAAAAAAATCTAGTAAAACTAAACATAGTACCCAACACATCACACAAAAAACTACTGATAATCAATATCAAACAATACGCATTCAATCTACCCTAACAATGGCCTAATACTTTTTCAACATAATGCAACAAATTGAATAAAAAAACCAAAATTGATCCTAACAATTCACATTAACCAAATTCAATTAACTTTAAATCTTATTTAACACATTGCTATAAATCAAATCCAAAGAATCAAAATTTCAGATAACATAACCGATTAAGAAAGTTAAAAAAAAACGCCATATGAACATAAGGCCAAATTTCAGAATAACCAACCATCAAAAATTCAATACAAAATAACAGTTATGTCCTATAAAAACATGTGGCACATCACGGGATAAAGACAACTATTATGTTACCCGATATTTTTTATTCACTATTCTAAACAATCTGAAAGAAGGCAAGCAACTAAAATCATCCAAAATCCTAAAATAGCAGCGACTAAAACTGCAAATCCTAAAATTAAACTTATTAAAGATGCAATTCTAATATTAGAAAGCTTAAGTTAAAAAAGGAAAACATTATTTCAAACCTAGCAAGAAAGTTTATTAACTGAAAGAAAGCAGTTCCAGGTGATGCAAAGAAATGATGTAACAAAATTGATTGTGTGGCTAGGGAAATAAGAGTTTCTCAGTTGAAATAAAGCAAATAAGTAATATAATTGAAGCCAAAAACTATAAGGAACAGTTACAGACATGAAACCTAAAATTACAGTGACTAAAAATGCAAATCTAACATCAACAAAGGTAACAAAGAAAGCATAAAGATTCCAGACCTAGCAAGAAGAGTTATATCGTGGCACACAGCAGATGAAAATGAGCACAATAATCTACCTAACCCAATAATCTAGAAGGTAACTTAAAGCATAACCAATTAAGAATTTGTGGCTTAAAAAAAGGGGATTCCTGTAGAACATAACAAATGGCAATAACAGATCCACAAATCGCAATAAAATAATACCTTCCTGTAGATTTCTCTGTTCACCCTCTCACAAATCACTATAGATGCAATATAATAACAATTTCCTGTAGATTCTACTGTGGATCCTCTCACAAAACACTATAGACACGTCGGTTTTGGATCGGGTCATTTTCAGTCGGCCGGATTTTTTGTTTTGTCGGATTACAGTCGGAGCAGGAAGTGGTTGAGAGAGAGAAGTGAGATATAACGTTTTGAATCTGGACGGGCCCCAAAATATGTTTTTCGGGTATGGGCTTATCATATGAAAGTCGGGCAACAAAGTTTGGGAACCAAAGCCCACGCCTTTTGTTCTATTGTTAAAGTAATGAGGTACTAGAATCTTTAGATATGAGCAATAATGTATTTATGGGCTTAATGATACCATTCCATATAGGGAGGGCATCCGTGGGCAATGGGCACATGTATCTCTTATCTGTCACCCGCACTCGAGATTTTTCTCTTGCCCGTCACCCACCTGTGGGTACAATTTTTTGCCCATGCCCATGCCCGCGGGTTTGTGAAATGTAACATTCACAAATATGTTTCCGAATAGTTTAAAAATCAAACTTGATTAAAAGGTGCATAAGTTATGACAAATATTGATAAATATGCACATAATTAGTCAACTACCCACTAATTATATACTAATAGCAATAATACATACAAAAAGAAAGTATAACTTCTACTTTTGTTACTCATGAATTATTGCCTATGACTAGTGGTTACTTGGCATTAAAATCGCAAGGCCAAATATAGACGAACTTGGTTTGAGAATTGAGATACTAAGTATATATATTTGATACTTTGATGATTTATATTCTTCTTATAGTTTTGGATCTCAAAAAGAAAGTTTAATATGATCTGTTTTATAATAGGCAGGGGCGGAGCCACCTTTAGACTAGTGGGGGGACTTGCCCCCAACGAAGCTCTTGAAGAGACACAAAATATATAGAAAATAAAAGTCAAAATGGTAGAAGAAAGGCTCATTGCCCTCACCAAAATATTAAGAGTGCCCTCACCATTCGTTGATGACCAACAAGTAAAGCATTATGTGGTGGCCGGAAAATCCTATTTAATGGTTTGATGTCGGAAAAAAATGGTGGTATGATAGCGTTGGGAGGAAAGTGGGTTTAAATGAGATTATGGGAAAGTGGGACTATGTGAAAAGGGAAGTCAGAAGTGGGTAACCACAATTTTCATTTAATCTATTAAAAATATATAATAATACCTGCAATATTTTTTGAACCTATTGTGTTGTACATGTAATTTGTGAAAGCCAATTATATAAGAAAAATAAGCATATATACATTGTGTTTTAAAACAATGCAAAGTTGCAAACTACGTTCGATTTATTTTTTTATTTCGCTTAATATTTGATCAATATATAATATAATATACATCCTAAGTCAGTTCATTTACCGTTAATGGTCGAATTATCAATCATTTTTCATTTTATATATAGGCACCAATGCTTCTAAAATAGTCTTAATCATGTCAGCTGATTTTTTTTACCTTTAAAGCAAACCCGACCCTACCCGGTTCAAGTTTTGTTGTCCAATGCCCCCTGTGATTACATATCCTGGCTTCGCCACTGTATGTGAGTTTGTGCATAACATGTTTAAGTGACTATTAAATATATCTACTAATAACTTGATAAATGCAAGTTTAAATAAAAACGGGTTCATATGTATTTGAAAGGTATATCCATAGGTATTTTAAAATGGGCACGACGGGTTTACCCACGATGTGTATATGTTACCCGCCACTAACCCACCACCCGCTGGTAGGTTCATTCTGTCCCCCATGACCCACCTGTAGGTAAAAAGTGACGGGACTACCCACCCATCACGGTATGGGTACCCGCGAGTTATGGGTTTTTTCATAGCCGTTGCTATCCCTAATTCCGGCTATGTCTGGCGCGGAGCGGTGTGGAGCTTTTTGGGGCTGTGAGTGGTGAACAATGAATATTTTGAATTTTAGTAGTCGTTTGGCAAAAGTGCGGGGAGCTTTGGCTAATTTTCAGTAAAGCTAATTTTCCAATGCTTCTTTAAGAAGCAGTGAGTGGTGAGTTAGGGTATCTTGTACTAAAAATGGGTATATTGCAAGGGTGTGGGATAATTACTTGACCAAGGAAGTCAATGCAATTATAACAAAAATAGGCTAAAAACAAGGGTTATCCTAATGCCTCTTATCATTTATTAAATACTAATCACACAAATGTGATGTCACTAGCGATCTCAGAATGCATCACTAAAGCAAGTTCTAGAATCTATATACTACCGGTAAACTCATAAGCATTATAAGTGAATGCTTTTTCCTATATATCTAAAGGCAAACATCACATTTTTGGGTGGAATTTTTGAGTGGTATGGTTTTTGTGCTAGCAATATAACTCCTATCCATGAGATGCTTTATTAAGACCAAAGTTTCACTTGTAAAGGTCATAAAAAATTTTAAATTATTGCTAAAATTACCTTTACAAGAATTTCTTTCGGTTTATTACACAATTACTTAAAAACAAGACAAATAACAAATGCATGACTAGTTTCTAAAGTGTCCTTTTTTACCCTCCTTACACTTAAATAGAATATCGTCCCCAATGTTCTAAAAGTACCAAAATTGATAAAGGGAAAAATAAAAGAGATGAAAGAAACTAGTACTCCCCTGATTAGCTCGGTATGAATGGAAAACGGAAATACGGTCAAATCCTCCTCCAAGAAGATAAGATAGTCTTATGATATGCTTCTTGACCAATATAACCTGTACATCTTAAGAAAACAAAAACGAAACCTCACATAAAATCGACGGTAAATACTATATATAAAATTAAACTAAACTAGAAAGACAATAAGATATAATGCTTGAAAATAAATCTTTACATGAATCTAGAAATTTAAAAATTCTGGAAATTTAAAAAAATTAAATTTTAACATAAAACAAAAATCTGAAAAAATTAGTGATACAATACCTGACGTCGTCACTTAGAGATGATGACGCCGTCAGGGCAACCTAACAGATTTTTTTCGTTTTGTTTTCTGAAAAATTTCTGGAAAAGTCTAACTTTTAAAACCTGTAAATTCCCTGTAGAATATTTATCTTGACTCGATACAAGCATTTGACTCGAACAAACACGCAAACAAGATAGAATATATGCTAATTATAAATTTTAAATTTTCTCATGTTCGAATTCCATTCTTTTAACTAAATAAGAATTTCCCTACACTTATCTTTTTGTAAAATACCTTTATATGTAATTAAGACGAGGTTAAAAACAATATAAAGCATTTTCACAAAATATTCGAAACATGAAAATTAAACAATTATAATTAAGCATATGTGATACAAACAAAAGTTATAATAATAATAATAATAATAATAAAATAAATGAATAAAATCAAACAGTTAAACATGGGTTGCCTCCCACGAAGCGCTTTTCATTATTTACGAGTTTTGTAGCAAGATTAAAGTCATGCCCTATTACGTAACTCCATCCTCCGCCACATAATCACTATCATCTATGCTGATTTTTTATTCGGGTCCTAATTCTAAACATTCCTTGTAGAAACCAAACATCTTTTTCATTACATAATCCAAACCTTTCCTCTTATCATCATCACTTCTAAAATAGACAGATTACTGGCGATCCTTTTCTAGATTTGGCACTAATCGATATTGTTCAACTTTATGGGGCATTTGGTAAACAACTTCGTCAATCCCATATGTGAACTTTACTACCCATACCGATGGGTCATAGGTCATATTGGAAACCTCCACACACGGCGTACCTAATACAACATGCAACAAACAAGGGTCTATCACCGAAATAATATTTTCCACTACCAAGAAATCCGTAATGTAAGTGAAATTTCCTACAAATATATGGATTCCTTTAACTCTACCTGTAAAATTACTTATCTTACTCAAGTCCTTAGGATCCCTTCTAGGCACTAATTGCTTTTTCATAATCCAATTGTAGTGCACGCTAGTCATAATATTTAAGGGGGAATTTAGATCAATGTAGGCTTTCCACACATGAACATGTCCTATATTTCATGGTATACTTATGTTTGAAGGGTCGCTTCTTCCTATGATTGGGAGTCTTCTATAATGGATTGGGCGAGGATCATGTAATAAGTACCTACGGTATGCTAGTTCATCGTTTGTGGGAAATTTATCAAAATAATCAATACCTAATTCTTCCCCATTTTCACTTTCGACTTCCATTGTTTCCTCCTTAAGTTCACTTATATCTCCAAAATGGTTTCATGTTCCTCTTCCATGTCGTTCCTACGTGGTGGTAACAAAGTGATGGTATTAACAAAATGAACTGTTTTGAGGATGAAAGATCTTGGCCTTCGGCTCCAATATTTGTGTTCTTAGTGAGTTTATTAGTAGAAGTGTTTAATACACGATTATTGAGAACTTTTAAGTGAGTATCAATTTTGTTTGTCATCTCGATTTGTTGTTGTTTGAAATCGGCTTCAAACTTGGATAAACGAGCTTATTGAGATGACATAAAATTGGATACCAATCCTTCAAGATTATTGAAACTATTGGAGGATGCAGGATTATTATTAATGGCACAGTTCGAGGATGAACCGTTTGGTTGAAAACGATTAGGTGGGTTTGAAAAATTGTTTTGAAACGAATTTTGATTTTGTCTCCACCTAAAGTTTGGGTGATTTTTCCAAAAAGCGTTGTATGAATCACCAAGGGTGTTTTTCTTGGGTTTAAAAGTGAACCACTTATCTCATGCTCCATCGATATGCGAGGATGCATAATCAGCAAAGGCTTGTTCGGGATTTTTCATACAATCATGAATGTCATGAGGACCACTACATAATTTACATGAAGAAGCGATCTTGTTCACTCGTTGTGAAGGTTTAGGAGCTTTGTAGGAACTCATCAAGAATTTCGCTTGATCTTCAAGTTCACTGATCCTACGATCGGGAATGCTTGAGACATTAGGATATTGCTTTGATCGTTTTGCTTGTAAGCTTACAAGGGTCATTCCAACTTTCGTTGTCATAGAGGGCGCGGTCCTCTATAATTGCCCATGAGTCTTTCGCATTCTTGTCATGAAGCTTACCACCGGCCGCATGGTCAATGGCTTGCTTTGTGGAGTAGTTGACATGATCATAGAAAATTTGGATTTAGAGCCAAAGATCAATGCCATGATGAGGAACTTTTTGGAGTAAGTTCTTGAAATGAGTCCACACTTCTAAAGAGTGTTAGTGCAAACGTTACGACGTTTAATCTATACAGTGTCTTCATGTTTTAATGATGACAAACATGTAACTTGTAATACATAACGTAAAGTGCACAAGTTACTCGTTTACACAAATCATCAATGCATACACGCATCAACATCTCTCGACGGCTCAAGTCTGAATCACTTAAGGTATGTACAAACAATACTTCAAACTTGTTAAGTGATCAAATAATTATTTTGGTCCTTAAACCTCACATTTTTATAAATGTGACAAAACCTTTTTACAAAAATAAATTATACAAATTATTTTTGTATTTATAAAGAAATGTTTTAATAAGAAAAATAAATTTGAAATTTGAATTTGAAATCCCCAACAACTATTTTCCGCCCAAATCAGTTCAATTTTCACCAGGTCCCTTAAATAGGTGACGGTCCCTTATATATAAGGGACCGTCACCCACTCTCCACAGAAAAACTTAACCCTCTTTAGCACAAAATTTTCTGTCCTTTCTCAATCCCTTCTTTGATCACATTAACTTGCTTGAATCTTGTTTATATGTGATTCTTTCTTCCTCTCCTCAAGTGCAAAGAGAAGAACTTTCGTTATCACCTAGATACGAAGTTATGTAGTCTAGTTAGTCCACGTGTAACATTTGTTACATATAGATCGAGTCCATATATTTTGTAATAGGTAGATTCGGACGATGTGTAAGTTCGTGAAGTGTCATGTATATCCGGACGATGTGTAAGTCTGTGAGGTGTTGTATGTTGATCGGGTAGATCGTGTAGATCGGGTAGATCGTGTGGATCGGGTAGATTGTGTTGATCGGGTAGATCGAGTTGATCGGGTAGATTGTGTTGATCGGGTAGATCGGGTTTGATCGAGTTGATCGTGGTGATCAGGTTGATCATGTGTGGATTGTGTAACACCCCGAGAAAAATATAGGTTTTTGTAGCGGAATAAAATATAATTTGCAGCAGAAAATAAAGGTTTGGGGGTTACGTCACAATAAGACAGCCACAATCATAGAAACGAACTCATAAGAGATGTTTTAAAATAAATACCATTCAATTCATAGCAAAACACCAAAGTCAAAAGTTCCCAACAGTGCAAATCACTAAAAGGACATAAGTAGTTTAAAGGTTTTTCGAATGGTAGTTATTAAAGAAAAAGAAAGTAGATAGCCATCAATAGTTTTCACGCCACTCCAATGCCAGAAAAGAAATACTTCAAATACCTGAGATAAACTTGCTAAAAAGTCAACACAAAGGTTGAGTGAAATTCATAGGTTTAAAGTAAATAGTTGAACACAAGATTTATAAAGTCTGGATGACATTTGTAACAAATACAAATATCGGGTAAGCGTCGTATAATTTGCTAAGCTCATGACACGCAAACGTTAACCGACATCAATAACATTGATGTAATAATGATAATATCTCAAACTTTGCCCTCAAGTAGGTAGTTTGCCATCTACCTAGGTAATTCGAATATAGCACACACATGTTGCCTATCTGGTCAACAGAGTGGGGTGCGTCAGTCCTATAGGCCTATACACTATATTCGCGTTCACTCGCAAGTGATTAATGGTTCATGATAAAGGGACTTGCTGGTGGCAATAGCGGTACTTAGCATAATCATCATAATCTGGAAAGCATACGTTTAAACAATTGTGTTCATAAAAAGTAAGTAGCATGTATCTCCCCCACGGGTTTATAAAGCAATTTAAAAGTAAAGGGTGGGGCTATGAATCGCACCTTAGCAGTAGAAGAACAAGATATCTCAATATGATCAGACAGTAGAGCACAACAGATAAGCCTCAGCACAACCTAGTTATTTAGATAATATGTCTCAGGAATGATACTCGAAAAGTAATATATAATAATAACGTTTCGTGGAATACTCATGTTGTTGGATAAAAGATTTTGTTTCTCGTGTGGTTTTTAGAAAATATAGTTCGAGAGCGAAATACGCAAGACGATGGAAGTCGACGGAAAACAATCAAACACATAGAAAGAATCAAGAAACGAAAAGAAAAGACAAACGAATAGGAATAAGAGAAGAAAGAAAAGATAAAAAGTGAAATAGGAAATAAAACATCAACATGTTGTTTCGGTGTTTTACCCGGTAACCCAAATAGTTTGAGAAAACGTTATGGTTTAGTAAAGAACCGTTTAGTTAATAAAAGGTTCATGATGTTAGCGATCATAATCGTTTTAAATTATAAAAAAAAATCCTTTTATACCATATTTACCAAGTCGTTACGACTTATTGAATAACAATTTATAATATAATAAACTATTACAAAATTATGCAAGTTAAATACAAATTACAAGTTTTACAAATTAAATACAATTATCACAAATTTTACAAGTTTCATATAATTATCTGTCGTTATCATTCGCGTGAATATTAGTGTCGGGTTTATCGGCCATTTTGTACTGGTGGTACAAAATCGTCCATAAGTCCTTCGGCTAATACCGTAAATCTAATAACGAACATCCATTTCATCCAAAGCTTAGGTAATAGTGATAAGTATTCCAAATCTCATATTGGTATCCAAGTACTCCCAAATAGCATCCGAAACATCATCGACAAAACAACAAAATAATGAATTAAGTTAGTATATGTTAAATGAAATAAATAAATAACGAAAAATGTAAAACATAACCAACACACGCTATTGGGCTTTAGGCCCAATGTCACCATAAGACTCAAATTACATTAACGGGCTCCTTAGCCCATTAACCAACCCAAAGATAACCCAACGCTAGTTTTAGTTTTTAAAAACAATACTTTTCGGTACTAACGTGTACGACCAAGTCAAGGTTACCAAAACCTCGATAACGACCCAAAAGTCATTTTGTTTGAGACTAAAATCATATCCAAGTCCCCACAACACTTTAGGTGTCGTGGTACACATAACGTCACTCGCCGTGAGTGCCGTTAACCAATATCTCCACAACAATAACTACGGTAAAAAATTAATAACCAACTAATAATTATATTTACCAAAAATACTTTATGAAACCACGGCCTCGGCTATAAGCCTCGGTTAACCAAACTAGTGGCCGCGACTCCCCGTGAGTCACGGCTCACACTAACGAGCCAATAACATACCACGGCAAAAAAATAATAATAATAATAACTCCAACATCAACAATAATCACAACCAAACCACGGCTCATCAATATCGACCACCAAATAATTACTAAACCCTCAGATAAATCCACATCGACCACAAAAACATTTAAACCAAACTAATGCTGGGAGTCACGGCTAAGCCCCATTCGAGCTATGTGCTCCTCGGATAAAATAAAACCCAAACCAAATCTATCACACAACTTAAACAAACAAACTAACACTTGGCCGTGACTCCCTTGAGTCACGGCTAAGCCCTACTCGAGCCATATGGCTCTCGGCTAACCCAAACACAACCCAAAACTATTCCAAACTCAAAACAAATCCATACCACAATAAATACAAGCCGAAATAACAATAATAACAACAAATATACACGACTCGGGTCCAAGTCAACTCAACTCGTGAGTTGACTCGGATGAATCACACGACTCGTTAGCGAGTCAAAGCGGGTTGAGTGTCAAATAAATAGATCCACACGATTTCTTTAATAAAACATTAAGTTTTGTTAAGATTTTTGAAATACAAATGTTTTTATTAATTTTTAAGGGTTAGGGTTTTTAATAAAATGAAGAAATAAGGAAGGTGGTTGGTGTGTGCCTTACCGAATGAGAGAAAGGGAGGGAGGAAGTGGCCGCGTACGGTGATGGCTTGGTGGCGACGGCGGTGTGGCTTCAAAACTACCAAACGGACCTCTTTTAGTCTTCAAAAGTGTTAGAAATGAGGTGGGGAGGAAGAGGTGGGCGGCGGTGAGTGTTTTGGTGATGGCCGAAATTTGGCCGGAAGTTGGGGCCGGAATATTATTTTCCGGGGAGGGGTGTTATCATAGGGGAAACCCTAATGAGGGGGTTTATATAAATGCCAAAGATATTGTGTTTTTGTGTTTGTTTATATACAGGTACGGATATTTAGAAATATGGACAAAATCAAGCAAAAACCGAGAAAACGAGCACGAGATTTGGAAAAGTGTCTAAAGCCGAAGCCGGGAAGCAAATGGTCAAAGTTTATGCTCAAATGTCAAACAAGTCCTTGAAGAATCAAAGATTGGCAAGAAAGGCCCTTGGATCACATTTTTAAAGTTTGGCAGAATTAATCCCTAGAATTTCAGATTTTACACTATTGGTCCTTACTAAATTTATTTCTTAAAATCCTATACCAAAAACCAAATCCGGATTCTAAATCCAATCCACTTAAACCCACAGTCCATAACAATATCCCACAGCCCAAAACCCAAGCCCACTATCCCTTTTATTATTACCCAACCCGAACCTTAAAATACAACCCGGTCAAACTCACCCACTATTACTAAACCCAGTCAAATAAAGCTATAACCCGCCCCCCTTTCCCAAATTAATTACTGTTCCAGCATGAACCCTAATTTACCCCGTCCAAAATTCACCACAATTAAGGGTAGTATGGTACTTTGCACGCAATTCTAGAAAGATTCTGACATGTCAGGAATGACATGTCAGCAATCCCAGAGAATTCGAGCACTCTGATTGGTGGAAGGTGCGTGGCATTTTGATCCAAGGGCTGAGGTTGCAAGATTATTGTCCAAGGAATGATCTAAGGCTGATATTTACATCAAAGAAGCAAAAAAAGTGGTGTGGATCAATGACATGGCAGGCCTAGAAGCTTCAATGCTCGGCTATAAATAGAGCCCTCATCATTCTTCATTTTCATGTAATTTCTAGTAGTTCTTAAGTAGTTTTTAGAGTAGAGTTATGATGTTTAAATGTTTTCTAAATTGTAATCTCAAGTTTCTGTTTGCAACTTTCAAGTTTGTTTAATGAAATATTAGTTTAAGCTTTCTTTCAATTCGTGTCTCTTTAGTATTACAAATCTCATATTAGCTTATTTGCTTTATCACTAGCTTATAGAAAACCTTTAAGTTTGTTTAAACTTTTTACAATTCACTTTTGTTCAACTTTTATCAAAAATACACAAAAACAGAAAAATAATAAAAAAATAAAAAAATATTGAAACTCAGCTTGCAATAAGCTATTTACTGTTAGAACAAGCTCATATAAGCTTTCTAGCTTATTTTGAGTATTAGTTGAGGATCAAATCTGATTTAGTCTCAAAAGTTCCAAAAAGTCAACTGAGGTCAAAGTTCACTGTTCCAATAAGCTGTTCTAATGATAAGCTGTTCTGATAAGCTGGATTTGGGTATATTTGGCTTGTGTTTAACAAGCCTGGGATATGTGAGTAATGGTTCCTAACTGTTTCAGCTTAAAGGCCTTGTAAGTTCATTTTAGCTTAATTTAGCATTTATCATTTTCAGTTGGATCTAGTGCTTATTGCTTATTGATAGTTGTTTTTTAGTTGATAAATAAGCTAGATATTCAGTAGTTATCAAGTTTCATAGGTCTAAATTGCTAGTTGTAGTTCAAATTTCTAAATCAGTTTGATAAAGGAGTATTTGGAATAGTGGTTGTTTTGATCTTATCAGCTCAGTACTATTCATTTGCAATTTGATTAACTTTGATTGAGCTTATTGGAGGTTAGATAAGCTATTATTACTAGGTCTTTGGTAGATTTGATACATTTTGAGGTTTTTAGTTGATAAGTGCAATATTAGAATATAAACTGCTCTTATAAGCTCAGAATAAGCTGAGGCTTATTTGATCTTTCTTATTGGTATTTCTAAGTTCCTATTAGTGGTTAAAGTGAGTTTACAAAAGTTGGTTTTGATCCATTGAGTATTGAAAGAGTTGAGGTCTATTTACCCATTCTGCTGCATCAGTATCTTATTAGCAGCCCTGCACCAAAATTTGTTCATCTCAGCTTATAGCTTGCCTCGTATCTGCTTATTTACTTGGACTCATGGCATGATTTTTGGTTTTCTAAGAAGCTTGTAGTATAGACTTGAGGTTTCTGAGCTTGATTTGCACTTTGCAGCTTATTCATTAGCTTAATATTGGTCTGTAAAAGCCTCATAAGGACTGCTCGGACCTGCATCAGCTTTTACTTTAATGATCATCTGATCTTGGCCTCATTTGAATAAGCAATTGATTGTGAAATTTGGGCACTTTTGGTTTAGAAGTAGTCTCTAGTATAAGCTTTGAGAATCTGCTTTTGGTTTCCCCTAATCAGCTTTTGTCTAGCTTCTAGAGTGGCTTAAAATAGGGTGTTTAGCCATTTGCTTCTGTCCTTAATTAGCAACTGCACTAGTGCTTTTTGGCTTATTCTGTGAGCTTATTTGGTCTTATTAAGTTGTTTTAAGCCTAAAGTAGTGTGTTAATCTATTTTTGAGCTTTTTGAGAAATTTGGTACTGTAGAGCTTATTTCTAGTGCTCATTTCAAACTGCTTTTTACCCAAATTGCTTATTAGGGTTTAGAAAAATTCCAATTTCATTTTTCATAGCTTCTTTATATAATTTTAGATTATTTTGCAAAGTTTCATAATTTTTCAAAAGCATTTACTATTTTTAAATCATTTAATAAGTTTCTTTTAGTTTTAAATGCATTAAAAAATAAATAAAAAATAAAAAAAATATATTTCTTTTTTCTAAAATTTTCTTTTTATATTTAGTATTTAGGAAAAATCATTTTACATTTTTAGGACTTATACATTAGAATTTCACTCTTTAAATACGTTTTTACAAATCGTAACGTTCGTTTTTAAGTATAAATTACGTTTTAGGATTCGTGTGCTTAATTTGATTGTTTTCTTAGCTTGATAACTTGGTTTTACTTGTTATTTCATAATCTTTAGTGTAAAACCCCAAAATATCACTCTTATTCACCATTCACTTCACAATTCGACTCCGTAAACGACAACTCGACTTCAACCTTCGTTGGGACTACGACCCGGGAAAATGCATTCGTTGTATTTTCTTTGGAAAATAAATATACTTAAATCGAAAAATCAAAAAATGGCGCCGCTTCTGGGGAAGGCTTGAGAAGAGTTTGAATTTCGTTCGTTGAATCGTGTTTTGAAGACCCTTCCTCGGAAGTTATTTGTTTTTATAAAAAGAAAAAAATACAAATAGAAAATAAATAAAACACTTTGTCTAAAGTGTTTTCAAAAATACAAAAATAATATAACCTCACTTTATTGAAAGTGTTGTAAACCATTCCAAATAAACAACAAAACAATCGTGAAATCATTTGATTTTCGGACTATCTTTTGATTACAACCTAAAAAAGGGGTTTAAGGAGGTCTTGACATTAAATTGCAGACCAAAAAGAGATCCATTCTTCTCTTCTACCACTCTGCGAGTAGTCTTGAGAAAAACGAATATCGATTGAAGGATCGGTACCAAAAATATTGTGTTTATATTTTTCAAAAATATAAAAACCCAAAAAGATTTTCTTTTCAAATTATTTTTTCCTTTTTCTTTTGAGATTTTCAATGTTTCTAAATTTAAAAATCCAAAAATATTCTTCTTAAGTCTCTCATCCATTTAATTCTATCTCTTTATCCCTCTTATGTTTAATTCTTATGTCGTCACTGGGATATCACTGTTTTGATTGTAAAAACCCATTGATTGACAGTCTTCGTTGTTCAAAGTGTAAATGTGAGCGGTGTGGAAATCATGCACCAAAAGGATCTTGTTATTGGTGTGAAGTAGCTCTTAAATCAAAGCCTAATTCCATCGATAATTCTCAAAATTTTTCCAACCACCCTCCACAACCCCAGCCATCTTCACTCACTCAGCATAATTGCTCTATATGTGGAGATCCGTTGGGGGATGATTCACTTTGTGACCGATGTTTTTGCAACGAATGTGGATTTAGTCGTGGACTTTGTATGTGTTATTCTTCGAAAGCTGAAACTTTCAATGAACCGCCAAATTTCTCCGACTATCCTCCACAGCCCCAGATGTCTTCGTTCAATCAACGTTATTGCGATGGGTGTGGAAATCCGTTAGATCCGACATCGACTTATTGTCAACGGTGTACTTGCGAGAGGTGTAGTAGAAATATTATCAATGGATTTTGTTCGTTTTGTGCTTCGGAAGCTAAAAATTCATACACTTATGATTTTAATCCGAACATTTACAGTTATCCTCAAAACAATTTCAATCACCCTCCTCAAAACTACTATGAGCAAGAACCGTATTTCAATAATACATCATTCCAAAATACATCAAATTTTGAAAATTGTGGGGGATCGTTTGAAAATTTTCATTATGAGCCGAATTTGTGTTACAATTCTCATGGTTTTGACCAACCCCCACAAAATCCCGTCAATTATCAAAATCAAGAAAGAATGCTCGAAATTGTAAAACTTTTGGGAATCGTTGTCGAAGGGGTTCGTAATAAAACACAAGCGGTTAATCAATTTTTGGCTAATCATAATACTTATACTCCCGATCCTCATGAGAAGTCTATGGAAGAATTACTTGCCGAGGAAAAAGCGGCTAAATTTTGAAAGGCCTTAATTTACTGTGACGATGATTCCGATGATGACGAGGAGAGACTTGTTCCGTTAAACGTTTTCCCTCAAATAGCACCCGTCTTTCCTACCGTAGAAACCAAGGACTCTCTCAAAATGGGGGACGAGCATCTAAACACTATTCCGGCAACAGAATCGGACAGTGTTGAGAACCTCGTCCCAATCCCAAGTGAGTCCGGGGAAATTTCTAACGGTGATTGTGAATTTGTTGAAAATAATCGTCTTGATATATCCGCGGGTTTAAATTCAAACGTTGATGATGATACACTTCCGGATGAGGATGTTCCGAACGAAAATATCACTACTTATTCGAACTCTCTTTTAGAAACGGTTGATACGAATGATATGCCGTTTGATGATAATCGCGAAGATGAAATTTATTCCGATTCTCACAATGAGTATACTACGAGTATTGAAGACTCTTGTGGAGATATCGATGATGTTGAGGAATCGCGTTCCGATTATGAGTTCATTAGCTTAGAGGAGATAAAGGATTTTGACCTTGATAATGATGAGATCAAAGATGATTTACTTCGTGACAAATTATCCAATATCAATCATCTTATTTCAAAGAACGAAGCTTTAAATAATCCGACTCCGTCTACTAATGCCGTGATCACCTCTTCATTTCCTATCCCCGATATGGATAGTGATTTCTTACCCGAGCTTGAAATTTTTCGATTTGAAGAGAAGAGTAGTGGCAGTCCCACTATTCATGCTGATATTTCTCTTCCGGATTATGAGCATTTTGACTTTGAGATCGACTCTGAACTTATTTTGAGCAATATTTCCAATAATCCGTCACGTGACTCTCTTTTAGAGGAGGTCGATCTATTTCTTGCTACGGATGACTCGATACCACCGGGTATTGAGAATGACGAGAATGACCTTCGAAGAAATGTTCTTATTGAAGAAATTCATGACGATGATTTACTTTCCGAAGCTGACTCATTTCTCTTTGATTTACCATCTTCTCGTCCACCCGCGAAACCACCGGATGTAGATTTTGAATCCAATGCGGATGAGGATATTTTTGGAGTAGTGGACGAGATTTCTGAACATGATGTTCCGGTGCTTGATATTTTTCCCACCCAACTCACCCGTGATTCAGAATTTGACTTTGTTTTCGTCATCCGTGTGTTTCACCCATTCTTCACTTATCCCATCATTTCTCCATTTTTCCACTCCACCAGGAGTGAGGATACCGTCTTTGACCCCGACATCTCTGTTTTTCATGCCGGGTGTCCGTTGCAGTGATTGATTCTCCATATGCTCCCCCAAGAACAATTAAATTCGGGGCGAGTAAAGCTACGACTCGATAAAAAACAAGCGCTTCGTGGGAGGCACCCCATGCTTATCCATCTATCTTCTTTCTATTTTCTTAATAAAAGTGAGGAGGGCTGCCTCTTCCATTTCTTGTGTTTCGGTGTTTTTTTTGTGATGTGTCCAGGATTTGCCCGAATTATGAAGACTCTCGTGCTCGTGGTTTTGTTTCTCTCCACTCGAGTTTCATCATTCGTTGCTCATCCGATATCCTAAATCTTATCGTTTTACATCTATCTTTTGGCATAATTAATAAACGGCCTTAGATTTTTGTAGGAGAACCCTTACCTTTATGACATTGAGGACAATGTCTCATTTTAGTCTGGGGGGGGGGGGGGGGGGTAATCTTTCGATTTGATTTTTTCCGTTTACTCATGCAACCCCGTTTTTCCTCCAAAAATTGAAAAAAAGTCCAAAAAAATGAGAAAAATTTAAAAATTTTTGTGCAAAAATATAATAAATTTTGACATTTTGTTGACTTTCCGCTGGTGAGAGTAGGAATAAAATTCTGACTTGATCGGGCGTGTTGAGCCCTAGCTTGTCCCCTTAACCTTTCTTGGCTAAGCATTCGCGGATCTTATTATTTAAGATTTTAAATTTGCAAAGAACGAGAAATGATAGAGTTTATTTAGAAGTTAGATGCTAAGCGTGGAGTAGTTGGTTCTCTTTAGAGCTCATCGAAGTTACTTATGGCCTTTTGCTCCCACAAAATTGTTTCACCATATATAACTATAAGAATAATTAAAGATGTTAGGTTTTGCCGATGATTAGTTCTTGGTCTTCTTAAAAGAATCCTTGCTTTAAAAATTGGGTACACATCAAGGTTACTTAATAAATACGTTTAATAATAATAAGTTAAGTGCTCTAAGCTACGGATTCGAGATCGGGCCTTGGATCCTTATTTCCAGAAGGCGTTTAGGTCTTGGCTACCCTCTTGCACCGGACCTTGGACCTCTAGTTCAGGAATATTTGAGGTCTTGGTTTAACCACCTTGGATCCTCATTTCAGGAATGACTAGAGTCTTGGAACACTCCGTTGTAACGGCCCTTGGATCCTTTATTCAGGAAGGTGTAAGGTTTTGGAACTAAACCGTGAAGCTCCGTCGTTTAGGGTACGCAAGTGAAAAGTTAGTGATAAAAAAAAATGATGAAAAATGAAAAAAAAATGGTGATGAATAAAAAAGAGAAAAAAATGCAAAAATCAAAAATATAAATAAAAACCTTGATGTGGACCTCATTTTCAAAGCAACCGTTCTTGAGAGAAGATTGAAAACTACTTAGCGTCTTAATTTAATATCTTTATCGGACTAAAAACCTATCGAAACGAGAAAATATGAAGCAATTCATTTCTCACCAAAAATAAAATAAATAGAGGCGAATTAGGAAAATGGGAGCAAGAGGTAATTACACAAGTAACTTCCATGGGTAGTGTTGGCATCTAACTTGTAAATAACAATGATTTCGTTTTTGAGCTTAGTTTGGGGACTCGTGAAAAATCAAGGATGACGAATTTTATCCGTATGGTCACTTCTTTATGAGTCGTGTGTCCTACTCATTGACCCTAAAAGTTATTGATAAATAATGATTGTCAACAAAGCCGTTACAAGAAAAATACAAAAATAGAATAAAAAGAAAAATCGGGGAGTTTTTAAAACTTTGGATTTCTTAATCTCTTTTGAAAATTTTGCTAATTTTCAAAGTTAGTAAAAAGAGATTGGAAATTTTTTGTTTCAACAACGTGTTTTTATAACATTGCGTGATATTGTCTTTTTGTCAAAGATATTGTGTTTTTGTGTTTGTTTATATGCAGGTACGGATATTTAGAAATATGGAAAAAATCAAGCAAAAACCGGGAAAACGAGCACGAGATTTGGAAAAGTGTCTAAAGCCGAAGCCGGGAAGAAAATGGTCAAAGTTTATGCTCAAATGTCAAACAAGTCCTTGAAGAATCAAAGATTGGCAAGAAAGGCCCTTGGATCACATTTTTAAAGTTTGGCAGAATTAATCCCTAGAATTTCAGATTTTACACTATTGGTCCTTACTAAATTTATTTCTTAAAATCCTATACCAAAAACCAAATCCGGATTCTAAATCCAATCCACTTAAACCCACAGTCCATAACAATATCCCACAGCCCAAAACCCAAGCCCACTATCCCTTTTATTATTACCCAACCCGAACCTTAAAACACAACCCGGTCAAACTCACCCACTATTACTAAACCCAGTCAAATAAAACTATTACCCGCTCCCCTTTCCCAAATTAATTACTGTTCCAGCATGAACCCTAATTTACCTCGTCCAAAATTCACCACAATTAAGGGTAGTATGGTACTTTGCACGCAATTCTAGAAAGATTCTGACATGTCAGGAATGACATGTCAGCAATCCCAGAGAATTCGAGCACTCTGATTGGTGGAAGGTGCGTGGCATTTTGATCCAAGGGCTGAGGTTGCATGATTATTGTCCAAGGAATGATCAAAGGCTGATATTTACATCAAAGAAGCACAAAAAGTGGTGTGGATCAATGACATGGCAGGCCTAGAAGCTTCAATGCTCGGTTATAAATAGAGCCCTCATCATTCTTCATTTTCATGTAATTTCTAGTAGTTCTTAATTAGTTTTTAGAGTAGAGTTATGCTGTTTAAATGTTTTCTAAATTGTAATCTCAAGTTTCTGTTTGCAACTTTCAAGTTTGTTTAATGAAATATTAGTTTAAGCTTTCTTTCAATTCGTGTCTCTTTAGTATTACAAATCTCATATTAGCTTATTTGCTTTATCACTAGCTTATATAAAACCTTTCAGTTTGTTTAAACTTTTTACAATTCACTTTTGTTCAACTTTTATCAAAAATACACAAAAACAGAAAAATAATAAAAAAATAAAAAAATATTGAAACTCAGCTTGCAATAAGCTATTTACTGTTAGAACAAGCTCATATAAGCTTTCTAGCTTATTTTGAGTATTAGTTGAGGATCAAATCTGAGTTAGTCTCAAAAGTTCCAAAAAGTCAACTGAGGTCAAAGTTCACTGTTCCAATAAGCTGTTCTAATGATAAGCTGTTCTGATAAGCTGGATTTGGGTATATTTGGCTTGTGTTTAACAAGCCTGGGATATGTGAGTAATGGTTCCTAACTGTTTCAGCTTAAAGGTCTTGTAAGTTCATTTTAGCTTAATTTAGCATTTATCATTTTCAGTTGGATCTAGTGCTTATTGCTTATTGATAGTTGTTTTTTAGTTGATAAATAAGCTAGATATTCAGTAGTTATCAAGTTTCATAGGTCTAAATTGCTAGTTGTAGTTCAAATTTCTAAATCAGTTTGATAAAGGAGTGTTTGGAATAGTGGCTGTTTTGATCTTATCAGCTCAGTACTATTCATTTGCAATTTGATTAACTTTGATTGAGCTTATTGGAGGTTAGATAAGCTGTTATTACTAGGTCTTTGGTAGATTTGATACATTTTGAGGTTTTTAGTTGATAAGTGCAATATTAGAATATAAACTGCTCTTATAAGCTCAGAATAAGCTGAGGCTTATTTGATATTTCTTATTGGTATTTCTAAGTTCCTATTAGTGGTTAAAGTGAGTTTACAAAAGTTGGTTTTGATCCATTGAGTATTGAAAGAGTTGAGGTCTATTTACCCATTCTGCTGCATCAGTATCTTATTAGCAGCCCTGCACCAAAATTTGTTCATCTCAGCTTATAGCTTGCCTCGTATCTGCTTATTTACTAGGACTTATGGCATGATTTTTGGTTTTCTAAGAAGCTTGTAGTATAGACTTGAGGTTTCTGAGCTTGATTTGCACTTTGCAGCTTATTCATTAGCTTAATATTGGTCTGCAAAAGCCCCATTAGGACTGCTCGGACCTGCATCAGCTTTTGCTTTAATGATCATCTGATCTTGGCCTCATTTGAATAAGCAATTGATTGTGAAATTTGGGCACTTTTTTTAGAAGTAGTCTCTAGTATAAGCTTTGAGAATCTGCTTTTGGTTTCCCCTAATCAGCTTTTGTCTAGCTTCTAGAGTGGCTTAAAATAGGGTGTTTAGCCATTTGCTTCTGTCCTTAATTAGCAACTGCACTAGTGCTTTTTGGCTTATTCTGTGAGCTTATTTGGTCTTATTAAGTTGTTTTAAGCCTAAAGTAGTGTGTTAATCTATTTTTGAGCTTTTTGAGAAATTTGGTACTGTAGAGCTTATTTCTAGTGCTTATTTCAAATTGCTTTTTACCCAAATTGCTTATTAGGGTTCAGAAAAGTTCCAATTTCATTTTTCATAGCTTCTTTATATAATTTTAGATTTTTTTGCAAAGTTTCATAATTTTTCAAAAGCATTTACTATTTTTAAATCATTTAATAAGTTTCTTTTAGTTTTAAATTCATATAAAAAATAAATAAAAAATAAAAAAAATATATTTCTTTTTTCTAAAATTTTCTTTTAATATTTAGTATTTAGGAAAAATCATTTTACGTTTTTAGGACTTATAAATTAGAATTTCACTCTTTAAATACGTTTTTACAAATCGTAACGTTCGTTTTTAAGTATAAATTACGTTTTAGGATTCGTGTGCTTAATTTGATTGTTTTCTTAGCTTGATAACTTGTTTTTACTTGTTATTTCATAATCTTTAGTGTAAAACCCCAAAATATCACTCTTATTCACCATTCACTTCACAATTCGACTCCGTAAACGACAACTCGACTTCAACCTTCGTTGGGACTACGACCCGGGGAAATACATTCGTTGTATTTTTTTTGGAAAATAAATATACTTAAATCGACAAATCACTCGGTCAAAAACAAAGATGGGGGCGGGCGGTGTAACTATTAGGCGGGGGTAGAAACTATAACTTTAGCTATTCTTTTAATAAAACTGTTGTGGGCCCCATTTTGTGTATCAAACTTCCGTTTTAATTTACGGGACTTGCGCCATTGAGTCCGGAATAATTTTTTTGAAAAAATTGAGTATTCACACATATATCTTTCTCGGTTTCGATTTATTTAACAAATCAATTTGTTTAGTGCATTTTAGGTTGTGCTGGCTAAAATAACAAATAACGCTCATGTTTAAACAGATAACATCTACTTTCAAGCTCAAATGAGTTCAGAGAAGTATAAAAGCTAAGGGATATCGAAAATAAATATTTCGGATAACAAATAAGTTTGGGAAAATTACCAGATGTTACAGCACATACATTATATTTTGAAATCCGTCCCGGATTTCAGTTCGCGTTACTAGTTGGGTTCAGGAAAATGTGAGGGTACCTGCACTTAAACTCGTCCTCGCGCTCCCAAGTAAACTCGGGACCTCTTTTGGAGTTCCAACGGACCTTAATTATAGGGATACGGCTCTGCTTAAGTTGCTTAACTTCGCGGTCCATGATTTCGACAGGTTCCTCAATGAAGTTCAATTGCTCGTCGATTTGAATTTCGTCCAACGGTATCACGAGTGGTTCGTCTGCTAGGCTCTTCTTTAGATTAGAGAAGTGGAATGTGGGGTGTACCTTACTGAGCTCAGGTGGAAGTTCAAGTCTATACGCTACTGGACCAACTCTGTTCAAAATCTTGAACGGTCCAATGTACCTCGGGTTCAGTTTCCCTCGTTTACCGAACCGTATCATGCCTTTCCAAGGCGAGACTTTCAACATCACTTTATCTCCGACTTGAAACTCTAGAGGTTTGCGCCTAATGTTGGCGTAGCTCTTCTGTCGATCTCTTGCGGCTTGAAGTCTGTTCCTAATTTGCACGATCTTCTCAGTTGTCTCGCGGACAATCTCTGGTCCAGTGAGTTTGGCTTCTCCTACCTCGGCCCAACAAATAGGTGATCGGCACTTCCATCCATACAATGCCTCAAACGGAGCGGTCTTAATACTCACATGGTAACTATTGTTGTAAGAAAACTCGATCAACGGCAAATGGGTGTCCACCCATTTCCAAAGTCTATGACGCAAGCTCGAAGCATATCTTCTAACGTCTGAATGGTCATCTCGCTCTGACCATCGGTCTGAGGGTGATACGCGGTGCTCATATCTAGCTTGGTTCCAAAGGCATCCTTGAGTGATTGCCAAAAGTTGGAAGTGAACCTGCTGTCTCGGTCAGATATGATAGAGATTGGCACGCCATGCCTTGAAACTACTTACTTAATGTAGAGCCTAGTTAACTTGTCCATATTGTATATCTCCTTGATGGGTAGGAAGTGTGCAGATTTGGTGAGTCGGTCGACTATTATCCAAATAGAGTCGTGACCACTTGAAGTTCTTGGAAGCTTAGTAATGAAATCCATGGTAATCCGTTCCCACTTCCACACGGGAATCTCGGGTTGTTGTAGAAGTCCAGATGGTTTTTGGTGCTCGGCCTTAACCTTCGAACACGTAAGGCACTTGCGGACATAGTCGGCAATATCAGGCTTCATGTTTGGTCACCAATACATCTTCTTGAGATCTTGGTACATCTTCTCGGCTCCCGGGTGCACAGAGTACTTCGACTTGTGAGACTCGTGCATGATCAAGTCTCGTAGACCACCATAAAGTGGTATCCAACTTCGTCCTTTGAAGCACAAAGTCCCGTCCGGACGTTTCTCGAACTTATTCTTTATCATGCCGTATAGGTTCTCACTCTTGAGGTCTTCTTGATTCACTGCTTCTAACTGAGCGCTGAGAATCTGAGCAGGAAGATTTAAATCGATGGTCATAACCAAAGCTCGAACTCGTAATGGCTTCATCCGTTCCTTTCGGCTCAAGGCGTCAACCACGACATTCGCTTTTCCCGGATTACCGAATCTCACAATCATAGTCGCTTAACAGCTCCAACCATCGTCGTTGTCTTATATTCAACTCCTTTTGATCCAAAATATGTTGAAGACTCTTGTGATCGGTAAAGACAGTACACTTTGTACCATACAGGTAGTGTCTCCACATCTTAAGTGAAAATACCACGGCTCCTAACTCCAAATCATGCGTGGAATAATTTTCCTCGTGAACCTTAAGTTGTCGTGAGGCGTACGCCATCACTTTTCCTCGTTGCATCAGAACTGCTCCGAATCCTTGATGTGAGGCATCACAGTATACCACAAAATCTTTTGTCCCTTTCGGCAATGCTAAAATTGGTACACTACAAAGTCTCCGTTTCAGGGTTTGGAATGCTTCTTCTTCATCCTCACCTTATTCGTACTTTTTTTCCTTCTGGGTTAACTTGGTTAACGGCTTAGCTACTTTGGAGAATCACTTGATGAATCTCATGTAGTACCCAGCCAAACCCAAAAATTGACGAATTTCTGTAGCATTAGAGGGTGTCGGCTAATTCTCAATAGCTTCAACCTTTGCGGGGTTGACGTGCAAACCTTTACTGTCAATCACATGCGCAAGGAATGTACCATGCGGATCCGAAATTCACACTTAGAGAATTTCACGTACAATTTCTCTTCCTTGAGTAGACTTAGGATTATCGTCAGATGTTTCTTGTGCGCTTCTTTACTCTTGGAGTAGATCAAAATATCATCGATGAAGACTATATCAAACTTATTCAGATATGGCTTACACACTCGGTTCATGAGGTCCATGAATACAGCTGGTGCATTTGTCAAGCCAAATAGCATTACTTGGAACTCATAGTGTCCATATCGAGTTCTGAATGCCGTTTTGGGAATATCCTCTTCCCGAACTCTAAGTTGATGGTAACCTGAACGTAAGTCTACCTTGGAATAGTAACTAGATCCTTTCAACTGGTCGAATAAATCGTCGATCCTAGGCAACGGGTGTCGGTTCTTCACTGTTAACTTGTTCAGTTCACGGTATTCGATACACATCCTAAATGATCCATCCTTCTTCTTCACGAACAGAACCGGTGCTCCCCAAGGTGAGGAACTCGGTTGAATAAACCCCTCGTCCAACAACTCTTGTAGTTGATTAGACAGTTCTTGCATCTCGGTCGGCGCTAAACGATAAGGTGCAATGGCTACGGGTGCAGCTCCCGGCACTAAGTCGATTCGAAATTCCACTTGTCGAGTCGGTGTAAGTCCAGGCAAATCTTCCAGAAAATCACACATAATTGGAACATCCTCTAGTCGTCTCTCTCCAGACTTCTTCATTGCCACATGTGCTAGGAAAGCATAACATCCCTTCTCGATGTATTTTAGAGTCTTAATGCAAGATATGATGTTTAAGCGGGTTCCGCTCCGGACATCACGGATAACCAAGGTTTCGCCATTAAGAGGGATGTGAATGACTCGTTCACCACATATGATACTCGCCCGATGCGTGGACAACCAATCCATACCAATGACCACGTCGAAACTACCAAGCTCAATGGGCATAAGGTCGATACTAAACGGTTGATCTAGCAAGGTTAGGGTACAGCCTCGGATCACGGTGCATGTGTTTACTAGGTTGCCGTTAGCTAGCTCGATGCTATAACTAGTGTTTAGGGTGGTCGGGGTAATATTAAGTAGAGGTGCAATTGTAGTAGATACAAAGCTCATATCAGCGCCAGAATCAAACAAGACTTTAACACGAAGATTGTTGAGTAGAAACGTACCGGTAACAACGTTCAGGTCTTGTTGTGGCTCTCCATTGCCCATCACATATGCTTAACCACGAGCACCTTCCACTTGTTGTCCATTGATCTTAGGGCAATGACTCTTATAATGTCCATGTTCTCCACATCCAAAACAAGTCATCACATGCTGCAAGTTACTCCCAGTAGCTATAGTCCTGCTCTTACAGTGCTTAGCAATATGACCCACCTTATGACAATTTGATATCTGTTAAATTACACATATATTTTATATCGAAAATCCCTCACTTAATAGCATAATAAATAGCAAAAATATGTATTTTAAGCGCATATATTGTTAAAATGTGTTATTTATTTTTGTAGGCACGAGACATTGACATTGAGCAAAAGTACGAGATTTTGAGCATTTGTTGAAGATTATTGAAGCTAGAGAAAAGCCGAAGAAACAAGTCCACTGAACCCATCAATAGGCGCAACCAAGTTTAGTGTTATTGCACTAATTCACTATGTCTATTTTGTTTCCAACGGACCAACAAAGAAAATGAGATACGAGCCCAACAAGAAATATATTGGGTCCATACTTGGAGAATGAGGGCTGACGTAGGACCTGGGGGAAATTATATATATTTCTATCTCTTGTGAGCCAAAGGGAGAGGCAGGAGGTGGTCGGTTTTGCCGTCACACCAAACGCATCTCAACTTGCAACAAATGTTCTATCTCAATTTTGTTACTATTTAAACCTTTGCTTTCATTTCAATCTTTAATATATCAATTTTATTCAAGTTGTAGTTGATTTTTTTAATTCGCATGAAATTACTTTTAGTCAACGTTTTAGTCACTTTGTTTTCAAATTTTGTAGTTAACAAATTTACGAGTTTAGTAACGCATCTCTGTTTCGTTGAATCTAAAAGTAGTCATGCTTTATTTTGATAGTCTTTAATTAATGCTTTTGTTATCATTTACAAATTACCTATTAATCACTTACTGTTTCATTCTATTTACTTAATTTTGTTTTTTATACGAAGCAACTTTTCATTTTATGCAAGTATTGAATCTTTGTTGGTAGGTCTAATATTTATATTAAGCTCTTTATTTTCATAAACAAAATTAGGTACTTGTTATAAAATCTTTTATTAATTACGTTTTAGACATTTAAATTTCTAAGATGTCATTACTGTTTTGTATTTAAACTTTTGTTTCAAAAATAGTAACTAGTTTAGATCTACATGTTACTAGATGTAGTTAAAGGGTAATATACGAGTATGATTTTTGAAGCTTATGGAGCGGGTTTCATCTTGTCATCTTCACAATTTTACTCTCATTTGGTTATCTCTTACCCTTTTATCTCTTTATTTTAGTATGTTAATAATTATTGCTATGTTTGTTAGTTTTAGGATTAGTTTAGTTTTATTTTAGCATATGGAGTAGATTATTGTTACTTGCTTAGATTTTGGTAGTTTTAAATGTTGTGAGGGATTGGTCGTTATTTTTAGTTAGTAATTTAACTTGGGTTTGGTCTACACGGAATTAGTTTCGGTATATTTTTCTAAATTAAAATGCTTTTTAACTAGAGCCAAAAGAGGACACTCAACCGGTTTTAGATTTTTATTTCATCTACGATAACTTCTAGCAGGTAAAAATAATCAAAGGTGAATATTCATAACTAGTGACGTTTTGATTAAACTTTGATACCATAAAAAGAGGACGCTCACCTTATTGTATTTGTTTAGATCGTTTTGTTTTCTTGTCAGGCGAGTTTGAGTTACGCAACCGTATACCGGCTCATTTTGATTTAGAAGTCAAAATTATCTATAATTCAAACTACTAAATTTCAATAACGACTAAATTTACAACGTTAAAAGCTACCGGGTCTAAGCAAGCATTTTCATTATTTTTATTTATCGTTTACTTTATCATTTTTAGTTTTAAAAACCAAAAACCAATTTTGATAACTAAGCATCAAACAAAACTTGACCCATAATGTTGATATAACCTTCCTCCTTTGAATAGTAACCCATAAAGAAGCGGCTGTTCATGTAACTGGTAAGCGTAATAGGTATTCATAGACATTATTTTTTCTTTCACCATTCACATTACGTCTGTGTAACTTCAATTTCGTGTTGTATCCTGGTTCACCATATACAAAAAGGAGTGGAAACTGTAACGACATATATGTCGAATGCAGCTTGTTAATTCTTTGAGGACCTACACCTTTTTGGTGTATGATTACATCGTAATCTGTATTGGTATTAGGTCCATCTTCAAAAATTATAGCACCTAGGATGTCTAAAGTTGGCAGTTGGTATTCGCGAGCCCCATCAACATTGTAAAGGTGAATTTTGAAATCAGGTACACTTTCTTGATCACATATGTCACGTGCTGTTCTGAACAATGCTACCAATTGATTGTGTTCGTCTAGAATTTGTATAAGTTGTTGAACAATTTGAGGTTTCAAAGTGCCTGAGCTTGTTGCACCAAAAGCCGTTAGTCTGTTGTCGACTTCATTTTTGGTATCGTATATGTGTAACTGCAAAAACTTAGGAGTTTCATTGGTTGCGGGACATAGTGTTCCTATCCAATGGTATATTTGCCCTGAAATTTTAAATACATAAGGGCCTCTCCCATCGTTCACACGATCATCTATCTGATCACCAAATGATGTCATGCTAAACATTTGGTTATACGCACGTATGCTTTCCATAAAATGCTTATCCTTCAGTAATTCTTTTATAGAATCTGGTGGATCAATTTGTTCTTGCACACGTACATTTCCTTCCCCACAGCAACGACTATACCGAACCCGTTGCTGTGTAGAACTTTTAAGCCTTTCACCATTCCAAAATCTAGCACCACAATGTTCGCACGACCAGTCGCAGTCTCCAGAATCAATGTAGAAGTTTGTAACACCTATAAACAAAAGTTGTTACGAAATTCAGGTCAACTAAGTTTTCTTTTTTCATCCTGCAATAAGAGTATGTATATATGAATATAAAAGTTACCTCCAGGTCTACTTGATGATGCATTAATTCTATTATAAGTGTTTGGCCGCTGTCTTTTTCGCCTTTGCTGTTTGATTATATTAGAATTACACTCATAGTATTGCACCGGCTGATCCCCAAAGTCACCCTGATTATTTTGACAGGGTTGTATATCGGGTTCCATAGCAGTGTTGTCAATATTATTTGTGCCCGTACATCCTCTTTTTATGTTGCGATTTCTATTGATGCATGGTTGGTCACTCGTTTGAGGCCCAAATCTTCTTTTTGATTTATAAGATGATCCAACTGTAGGGCAATTTAAAATAATGTATAAGTGTAAATGTACATTTATAGACTATTATTCATTATATACAAATGGTTGTTTGACTACTGATGTATTATTTTCAGGTTGCGTACCTGCATGGTTACTTTGTGTATGAACAGGAGGCATGCTGATATTACAACTATGGATAGAGTCAAAGGTGTTTGGATTGTGCATTGCCGTTTGTGAATTCTGAACACCACATGGAGTCTGCACATTGCAAGAGAGAGCATGCGACATGGATGCCTCATTGTTTAATCGTAAGACTAAAACCAAATTTTAGATATTAATATGAGAATTTAACATGTTATGAATACTATATAATGAAATTAAGCAACTAATCCATATTTTAAAGGTCACCTTGATCATTTCGACAGCCTTGTATATCTGCTTCCATGGGCATCTGTGAACTCTGAATATCATATGGACTGTACGCATCGCATGCAAGACCATGTAACACAGGCGCCTGATTATTTGCTCCTAAGGCTGAAAGCAAGTTTTAGGTATTAAAATGGAAAGTTAAGATGTTATAAATACCAATGTTGCACAAATCGTGAATCGGTAGCCGGGCGGTCGACCACCCTGCAGCGATTAATCGGCCAAGGCAGGATTAATCGGTGATTAATCGGATTGGCATTTTTTGCATGTTTTGGGTATTTCTGGAGACCAAACTAAAGATCGTAACTGATTCCAAGCCTACTATGTTTCTAAACCTCAATAAAATGCTCCAATTCTGATTATGAGGCTCATTGTGCGTTATAAGTGAAATAAACGATCCCCAAATTAAGTAGAATGCCTAAATTTTTATTTTTTTAAAGCTGACCGATTTGGCCGATTTTGACCGATTAGGCCGATTTTTGACCGATTTTGCCGATTTTTGACTGATTAGTGGCCGTTTTTTTGCCTAGACCAATTTTTTGACCGATTTTCAAAATTCTACAAGGTATACGGCCGATTAACGATTAATCGGCGATTAATCGATCGATTCGGCCGATTTTTGCAACATTGATAAATACTATAGAATGAAAATAAGAAATCAATCAATATCTTAAATGTCACCTTGATTATTTTGAGAGGATTGTATATCTGCTTCCATACCAGTCTTGGCAATAGTATCTGTGATAAGTTGTCCTTTTTTCAAATTGAGGTTTGTATTTGTGAAAGTTTCGTCAGTCAGTTGAGGCTGACATTTTCTTTTTAATTTATCAGACAACTCATCTGGAACAGAATGTACAACAAAGCATCAGTGTAACACTACATTAAGAAATCGCTGTTGACGATAGACAAATGGTTGCTAAACTCGTCATGTATTATTTTCAGGCTGCATGCCTGCATTTGTAGGTCGCGGACAAACAATGGCCCTTTGGAGATCGCAGCTGTGAATAGACCCTAAGGTAATTGCATTCTGCATAAGCATGTCTGACTTCTGTCCAACACGTTGAATTTGCACATTGCAAGATACATCATAGGACGCGTATGCCTCATTGTTTGCTTTTAAGACTATAACCAAACTTTAGATGTTAAAAACTAAGGGCGCAAATATGAAAGACAAAAAAAAAAAAAAAAAAAAAAAAAAAAAAAAAAAAAAAAAGAAAGTGAAAACCCTAAAAAATACAATTTACCTTTCGTTTTCTTTGAAGCTGCATCAGTCTCTTTTCCACCAAGGATTTGCTTTCTCTTGTTGGTATTAATATTGGAACTCAAAGACTGGTGTACGAAAGGTGGATAGTAAACTGTTTCTGACTGTCTACCTGTATTTGCAATACGGGGTTAATATCTGTTAAGTCCAGTTGTTTATATCAATTAATATCTGTGCATGATGATAGTAACCATTACCGTTCATTTTGTTTTCCTGGTTAGCTGTTCTTGATTCAGTTGTGATACATTTACGCTGGCAGTTGTTAATATTGCCCAAATTTCCCACAACATGCTTTAATTCGCGCTTTGCAAATTGACTGCATGAATTTCTTGTTCACACACCGACATCCCTTTTATAAATTCTGCAAAACAAAAGGCATATGTAGTAGGTTGTACATTTGTACTTAATTTATTTACTTATAAAAACGACAATTGTAAAACTTACCTGTAGCATTTGGTGGCATATTATAACGGAATTCTGCATTTGGATATTTGAATGAACGGGTGTATATCGATGTGTTCTTTTCTTTGTTGCAATAGATGAGGAAACATGATAGATGGTATTTCTTTGTTTGAACTCTATTGAATCTATGTCCCTGTTTGGTTTATACCATATTGCAACGGTGCAATTGCCTTATTAGTTTTCTGAACACACTCGATTCCATAGTTGCTTGCTGAACCACTTGCATCTTTATTTTCATGGTATCCTTTTTTTTCCACATTCGTATAATATACAACTGGTACTTGAACATTCTCATTTGTGCAGGCCATTGGTGGAATTTCATTGGGACGACAATTTATTTTTTCAATTTCACTTAAGAAGTCAGTAACTCCTGCAAAATTGGTGTTTCCATACCTCTTTTTCGCATACCCTGGTATACTAGAACTAATGCTACAATTTGTGTTTATTTTCTTAGGAGTTCCACTATCCATGGGAAACTAAAGGATGCAGAAACAACAGGAAGCAAAGAGGTACTGTGTAGATGTAAGATGCAAAACAATAATATGCTTATATATTATCTAAATTTATTATTTATTTATTATTATTTTTTTTGTAGGTCAATAATGGAACACTAAATGTATGGACAGGGAGAAAAGGTTAAAAAGGAAAAAGGGGGAAAAAAAGAAAAAAAAAAATTAACAAAAAAAGCAACCGGGAAGAAGCAGTAAAAAAAGCATGCATTTGTAGCATATTCAAAGGTGATCTAAAAACTACAATGTACCTTTGTGACCAATATGAATTCGTTGAAGCAGGAAGGCTTCCTCCTTGCTGCAGATTTGAGTTGATACACCAAGCAGTTATGACAGCTTCTTTTTTGTATTCAAAGGTGATCTAAAAACTACAATGTACATTTGTGACCAATATGAATTCGTTGAAGCAGGAAGGCTTCCTCCTTGCTGCGGATTTGAGTTAATATACCAAGCAATTATGACAGCTTCTTCTTTGTATTTTTTTTCTGGTTTTTTTTTTTTTTTTTTTTTTTTTTTTTTGATCTTGCCTTATTTCTTTTCCAATGTGTATAATGATGAGTTTCTTTAATTGTTTTTGTTATGTACTGTATTCAAGAAGCTTCATTGTCAGACAAAGACTATGGTTAATGTACACATGTATGGTTTAAAGTTTGTATCGGTATAAGTAAACATGGTAAGTGTGTATTAGCAAGGTGATTAAGATGGTAGTGCATGAACAGTAAATCGAGCGCTTGTATTAGCAAGGTGATTAAGGTGCCAGTGCGTGAACAGTAAATCAAAGGGTTGGAACAGCCCAATCAAATAAAGCCACAATGGCTTCCCAAATATTAAAATAATTTTTGGATTCTTAAACACAACACATGGCCCAATGGTATAAGAGATTAGCACCTAAACAAACACATAATGCCACCCATTTTTGCATAATCTCAAATGGGTTTTAGTATATATTATAATAATTTTAAAAATCATTTTCTTTATAAAATTAGTAATTTTTATCTTATAACAATGAACAAAAGCCACAAAAATATATTAGATTAGTTGATGGTGATTATGGAGCAATCAAGAGGAGATTATGGGTATTGAGCTTGTAGTTTGGGTATTATCGGTTTATCTAGAGTTTATATTGTCCGCATCCTTGATCTTGGTGACTTCTAATCCTTTTTCATTTATCTAGTTAATTATTTTGCATGATTAGTTTTATTATTAGTTTCATCATTATGTTTGATTTAATGCGTAATTTAGGGTAGTTTTATTGATGCTTGTTTAGATGGTTATTACCTTTAGTTTAGATAATTATGAATATGATTGTTGGATTTATTGTTAATTTTCGCTTAATTAGTATGTGTAGTGAGTAGACTTATTATATGCTTGTTAAGTGGTGGTGATTTGTGAAATTAAGTGTGGAAAAACTTAGAAATTGTTGATTAATAATCTTTTGGTTACTTGGATTGAATTTGGTTTTTTTAACGGGCAAAAGCCATTGGGATAATTTATTAAGTCTAGTAATTTTACCTAGATAAAGAATTGTTTTCAAAATAAACCAACGTTGTGAGAAAATGATTTTTTAAACGGGTATTGAAGATTGTTAATTAATAATTTCTAGATTTATTTTAGATTTATTTACTTGGTTGTTTTAACGGGCAAAAGCCTATACGATAATCAATCATTTAAATATAGTGATTATTACCAAGATTAAAGATTGTTTTCAAAATAAACCAACGTTGTGAGAAAATAGTTTTTAAAAGGGGTATTAATTCACCACTTTAAATGATAATTCACTCTTTTCGCCTCACTTGACAAGCATACCCTTTATTATCGTATTTTAGTTCTTATATTAGTGTTTTGCTTGTAGTTTTCTTTTATTTATCTATTTAGCTTTTAAAAGCAATTATAAAAACCAAAAACATCGACAATCAAGCATTAAACCAAAGACATAAACGTGATTTTCAATTCAAATCTCGCCGTGGAATACGACTCCGGAAGATTAATTGTCATTTGTCCTCAAGTGATTCTTTTATCTTATCGGGAATACAAATCTAAAACTGCTCTATCTATAGCGAACCAGTTTTTGGCGCCGCTGCCGGGGAGTTTGTGTAAGGATTTGCGTTAGTTGAGTTGAGTTAGTGCCTTAGTTTTTTTATTAAAAATAAAATAAAATAAATAAATAAATAAATAAATAAATATATATATATATATATATATATATATATATATATATATATATATATATATATATATATATATATATATATATATATATATATATATATATATTGATTCTTTCTTTCTTTTACCCTCTTATATTGTTTAATTCTTCACTATGTCTTCATCTTACCTATATGGTTGTGAATGGTGTGGGGGTCCTCAAAATGGTGGAAATTGCCCCGATTGTAGCATTGTAGATTCGGGAAACGGGTTTGTCTATGACCAAAATCCCTATTCCAACAATGAAACAACCAACTTCTTCAACCAACCCCCACAACACGAGATGGAAACATACTCGTGTGAATTCTGTGTAGGTCCTCACCAAGGTTTTGATTGTCAAACAGGGAACATGCTTGTCTATGAGCAGGTTCCGTGTAACAATCAAAATTTTGGTTTTGACCAATATCCATATGATTCACCGAGTTAGTCACAACAGTTCTACTATTGTGAGTTCTGTGGAGGTCCTCACTATAGTTCTGACTGTCAAACTAGGAACCCGCTTGTCTATGAGCATGTCCCTTGTAGCAATTATGACTCACATTATCTTTACCAACCTCCACAGTACCATATGGTTCAGACACCCCCTCAGCCGATTCCTCAAGAATTCATCCTAGAATTGCAAGCTTTAATGAACCGTCTTCAGGATTTGGTTCTTAGACTTACACCTCAAGATCCTCCTGTTGACTCATTTTATCATGAGGAGAGTGATGAGGATGATACGTAGACTACAATGGACGAGGTGCATAGTTCTTGCCCACAAAGTACCGCACATGTCCCATCTCCGCCACTAGCATACACACCATCCTTGCCTAGACTTGATATTTCGGGAGACCAAAAGTTAGATATCGACTTGCCTTTTCGAGAGCATATAGACTCCCTCTCAGTGGGGGATAAGGAAATTGACTTCAATCCTAGTGATATAGAAAGTTTACTTACCAATGACCCTGTTCCTATCCCAAGGATGTCTGATGAACCTTTAGGTGATTCTGATTCGATTTCTAGATCTTTTAATGTGACTATATCAAATACTTTATTTGACTTTGATGATAACTTTACATTAAGAATTGATAACAAAATTTTTTATTACGAGTTTGAGGATTTTTGTAGCTTGGACTCCCCTAAGTCAACGTCGATAATTGATGAGTCCACCCTACTAGTTACACCACTTCCCGATTCTAAGAAAAGTTGCTTAAGGGAAGTGGAAAGATTTGATCCTTTTTTCTCCCTGTCACAGTCGGGTGATGTGACGCGGGTGATGGAGAGACCTTTCATTAGATTTCCCCATATACCATTACCTCATCAGGTGGCATACTCACCTAGGGAGGTGTTGTATCGCTTCTTCCATCCAAACTTAACACTAAGTGATGGATGCGACCTTGAGCTTAGAAGTAAGTAACCCTAGATTCAAGCTAGAGACTCGAACAAAAATAAGCGCTTCTCGGGAGGCAACCCGTGTTATCCTAAAATATTGAATAAGTAGTTTATCTACACTTAGGTTTATTTTAAGTAAGTTAGGATTTTAGTAGTAGTAATGAATAAGTATTTTTGGCTTGAAATGGGTTTGAATCTTTATGTATGTCATATTATTGCATCTTCCTGTGACATTTCCTTTGGATTTCAGGAAAGATTTGAGCTATCACGTTTATCTGACATCATATTTGGGCTTATTCACTATATTTATTTGCTCCATGTCGAGGATCCCTTTTGATCAAGAAGACTTCATGATTGTTGCTGTTGCTTTCCATCATCACTCATTCAGTCTCTGATCGATCTACACGCTTTTATCAGGGGAGTCCTCAGTTCTGATCATTTATATCTGATGTTTCTTAAAGCATGCATTTTTCATGATTAATACATGGCTTAGGAATTGCATTAGATACCCGCTACACTTGGAATTTTAGCATTGGTTTTTTATGTTCTAAGTGTAGGGGTGGCACCCGAACACTTTTGAACATTGAGGCCAATGTTCGGTTCTAAGTGTAGGGGGTTTATATCAAAATGATCATACATATGCATACTTGTATGCTCCCACGCAACCTCATTCTGACCTAAATTATGTTAATTTATGCACACAAAAAAAAAATAAATAAATAAAAAATAATAATAATAAAAAAATAAATAAAAAAATAAAAAAATAAAGACGGTGCGTGATTGACTAGTCCCTTAAGCTAAAACAAGGGAGATTCTGACTCGACCTGAGTATTGTACTCTAGCTTTCCCCTTAGCTTTCGAGACTGAGCATTTGCAAAACTTAAAAAACTTTGCATAGAGTTGAATATAAGTTAGATGCTAAGCATGGAGTAGTTGGATCTTTTTAGAGCTCATAGCGGTTAATTGTGGCTTTTTGCTCCCATCAGCTAAATAAATGCAATAAATTAATGTTTTCAATAAATAAAGATGCACGGTTTTTATAATTCTTAGTTTTTACTCATTTTCTAGAGAATTCCTGCTTATAGAAGTTGGGTACGCATCAGGGTACTGTCAGTGTTGCGGGGAAATAATACAACTGATTCCTGATAGTTAGCTCCTATTGTTTCGGATGTTGAAAGACCGTAGGACTCGGGATTTGGCGCACAATAAATATATAATAAACCGAAGCCATAATAGACTACTGTTTCCTGACGGTTCGCTCCCGTTGACTCAGTTGTTTAAAGGGTGGTGGTAATAATAATAATAATCCAAAGCCGATAAAAGTTTTCTGTTTCCTGACTGTTCGCCCCGTTGACTTAGACTTCAAAAAGGTGGTGGAATTTTCCCAGGTCAAAATAAGACTACTGTTTCCTGACGGTTCGCTCCCGTTGTCTCAGTTGTTTAAAGGGCTGAAGGCTAATGTGCTTAATAATGATTAATAATGCCAAATTTCGACTCCGGGATATCTAAATAAAGCTTCGATCTCTGGATTCGTAGATGAGTTGTTTCGGATGAAACAAAAAGGATATCCCTAAATCGTGTTAAATTAGGACCTTGATGTGGACCTCATTTCTATATGCATCAGTTCTCTAGGGAAGGATTTTAAACTAAGTATTGTCTAAACCGGGTGCCTATATAGGACTATAATCTATCGAAATAAGAAAACTCATTTTTCCAAAGTAAAATCTTTAGAGGAACTAAGAATAAGGGAGCAAGGAGTAGCTGCGCGTACACAATTAGTATCTATGAGTAGTGTTAGCATTTAATTTTATATTTAGCTGTGATTTCATTTTAAGCTTGGTTTGGGGATTGTGAAAATCGAGGATGATGATCTTTGTCTCCTGGAGGCACCCAGTTTGCGTGCTTCCCATTCTTAAGCTTTGTATATATAGTGAAAATAAAGTCAAGCATGGCGGGTCACAATAAAAAGATATGTTTAGCTATATATATGAATATGGGTCAAAATGGGGCGTTGTCGAATTTAATGATTTTTATTTATATCCCCTAAATGATTATTTATCTGTTCTTGTTTGATGTGATACGTTATTTGTTTAGGAGATGAAAATCGTTTTATACATAACGTGTGTAATAATCGTTGCGTGAGGGCACACAACAGCCTAAGTTTGGGGGTGTTGATATCTGTTACACATATATTTTATATCGAAAATCCCTCACTTAATAGCATAATAAATAGCAAAATATGTATTTTAAGCGCATATATTGTTAAAATGTGTTATTTATTTTTGTAGGCACGAGACATTGACATTGAGCAAAAGTACGAGATTTTGAGCATTTGTTGAAGATTATTGAAGCCAGAGGAAAGCTGAAGAAACAAGTCCAATGAACCCATCAATAGGCGCATCCAAGTTTAGTGTTATTGCGCTAATTCACTATGTCCATTTTGTTTCCAACGGACCAACAAAGAAAATGAGGTACGAGCCCAACAAGAAATATATTGGGTCCATACTTGGAGAATGAGGGCTGACGTAGGACTTGGGGGAAATTATATATATTTCTATCTCTTGTGAGCCAAATGGAGAGGCAGGAGGTGGTTGGTTTTGCCGTCACACCAAACGCATCTCAACTTGCAACAAATGTTCTATCTCAATTTTGTTATTATTTAAACCTTTGCTTTCAGTTCAATCTTTAATATATCAATTTTATTCAAGTTGTAGTTGATTTTTCTTAATTCGTATGAAATTACTAATAGTCAACGTTTTAGTCACTTTGTTTTCAAATTTTGTAGTTAACAAATTTACGAGTTTAGTAACGAATCTCTGTTTCGTTGAATCTAAAAGTAGTCATGCTTTATTTTGATAGTCTTTAATTAATGCTTTTGTTATCATTTACAAATTACCTATTAATCACTTACTGTTTCATTCTATTTACTTAATTTTGTTTTTTATCCGAAGCAACTTTTCATTTTATGCAAGTATTGAATCTTTGTTGGTAGGTCTAATATTTATATTAAGCTCTTTATTTTCATAAACAAAATTAGGTACTTGTTATCAAATCTTTTATTAATTACGTTTTAGACATTTAAATTTCTAAGATGTCATTACTGTTTTGTATTTAAACTTTTGTTTCAAAAATAGTAACTAGTTGAGATCTACATGTTACTAGATGTGGTTAGAGGGTAATATATGAGTATGATTTTTGAAGCTTATGGAGCGGGTTTCATCTTGTCATCTTCATAATTTTACTCTCATTTTGTTATCTCTTACCCTTTTATCTCTTTATTTTAGTATGTTAATCATTATTGCTATGTTTGTTAGTTTTAGGATTAGTTTAGTTTTATTTTAGCATATGGAGTAGATTATTGTTACTTGCTTAGATTTTGGTAGTTTTAAATGTTGTGAGGGATTGGTCGTTATTTTTAGTTAGTAATTTAACTTGGGTTCAGTCTACACGGAATTAGTTTCGAAATATTTTTCTAAATTAAAATGCTTTTTAACTAGAGCCAAAAGAGGGCACTCAACCGGTTTTAGATTTTTATTTTAGCTACTAAAACTTCTAGCAGGTAAAAATAATTAAATGTGTTTTAATTTCTAAAAATATTCATAACTAGTGACGTTTTGATTAGAATATAATACCATAAAAAGAGGACACTCACCTTATAGTATTTGTTTAGATCATTTTGTTTTCTTTTCGGGTGAGTTTGAGTTACGCAACCGGATACCGGCTCGTTTTGATTTAGAAGTCAAAATTATCTACAAGTCAAACTACTAAATTTAAATAACGACTAAATTTACAACGTTAAAAGCTACCGGGTCTAAGCAAGCATTTTCATTATTTTTATTTATCGTTTACTTTATCATTTTTAGTTTTAAAAACCAAAAACCAATTTTTATAACTAAGCATCAAACAAAACTTGACCAATGTATTTAAATTCACCACTCCTTCGAAACGATATTCGGAAGATCAACACTTGCCAATTTACTTTAATATTAAGGTTCGTATAATCTTTCCATTTCTATAAATTATTTTTGACGGGTAACACGACCTCTTTCACAATTATTGAACTTAGCTGTGCACGGTCCAGAGTGATGCTGTTTACACTTATCACAGAATGGATGATTCCCAGCATAACCTTTACTTTGTGCTGGTGCAGCCACATAAGCTTTGATGACCTCTTGTCCTCTGTTCTGTTGGTGGTGATGGTTATTGTTACGGTACTGATGGTTGTTGTTGTGGTTACGATTGCTGTGGTTGTTGTTCCTTCTGTTGTCTTCCCACTTTCGTTTGTTGTCATTGTTGCTATTCATCCGAACAATACCATTCTTGATTCCATGATCCAATAGTCTCTTAGCTATCCCGATGGCCTCATCCAGGGTTGGGGGATTATACGACGTCACGTTCCCTTAAATGTTGGATGGTAGTCCTCCAATAAACTTTTCCAACAAAGTTTCATTATCTGCAACCATGTGAGGGCACAAAATCCTCAACTCTTGAAATCGACGAACATAGGTCGCGAGATCATTTCCCTTCACAGCTAAATAGGAAAACTCGGTCTTCAACCTCTTCACATTGCTTCGGGTGCAATACTTCTTAACCATTTCCTTTTTGAACTCTTCCCACGGAGTACTGTAAGCATTCTCTAGTCCAATCTGCTGAGCATGGGAATTCCACCAAGACAAGGCAGTTCCCACCAGCGTACCCGTCACATACTTCACCTTGCAATCCTCAGTACAATTACTCCGCAAGAACACTGATTCCATCTTCTCAAACCACTGAGTCAAACCAACAGCTCCTTCAGTCCCCTTAAACGTAATCGGACTGCAGTTCATAAAATCCTTATAGGTGCAGAAACGGTTCTCATTCACGTTTCGTCCTCTAGTAGCTTCACTAGTCTGACTGCCATTTCCTTCGCGTCCCGCAAGCGCCGCGGCCACAAGCTTCTGAATGTCAGCTGGTGTCATTTTCCGAGGCGGCATAATTCTATCAATCGTTACAAGTGTACAACACCGTAAGTAGCTGATTAATATCATAGAATCACAACACACAAGAATAAATAACAAAATGATCACATCATAACATAGCATTCATTCAACACCATAAGTAGTACATCACCATAATACATCATAAATTTCATACTTGTTACAAGTCTTACAAGATATGCAAAACAATACAAGTTTCTTATAAATCCACTAACTGAGTCTAATCAGTTTAGTAAGTACATGGTGAACAACTATTATGATACTAAACTACTAAACTACTATGATAAATGATGGTCTCTAGCTCTCTCACTGACGTGCATCTCCATAAGTGGCTAAAACATCAATACTGTTGCTGAAACGGAACTTCGCCATCCTATCCCAATACACCTGCCACTGTAGCCTATGCAACTCAGCTCGCACCTCCTGAAGATCATCATAATGCTGACGTCCATCTATATCAGTGAAGACGGCTCGCATGTCCAACTGCATCACTGTCTTCTCAACCTCTGCCATCTTCTTCCCTAATGTCGCAAGGCAAGTCTGCATCTCTGTCGTAGTAGCCTCAGTAGCACTCTCTCTGTCAGCAAAATCGTCCATCTCTAAGTCAAACATCTCCATGCTCCTCTAGTCTCTCCTAATCTGCTTTCGCAGATCCATCACCTCAATCTGACGCACACATAAACGTCGAGACATAGACATATAACGACCAGTACACCAACCAATATCATGACGCAAGCGGCTCAGCTCAGCCCTAAGCTCTGAGGGTGTAACTCGTGGTGCTGACGAAGACTCACCAACCTCAAAAGTAGACGGTGGACCAGACGTCCCATCCGTAGCGAGTGCATATCCCAGTGCGTCTGACGTATCAGACTCATAGGTAATGTCTGACACTGCTGGTGAAAGGGGCGGTGGGGGAACCTCCTGATCCTCCTCCTCTGGATCCACATCATCATCATCATCATCATCATCATCATCATCATCATCATCATCATCATCATCATCATCATCATCATCATCATCATCATCATCCTCATCATCATCCTCATCCATATCCTCGGGACCTACCTCATCATCCTCCATCTCCGGGTCCTCCTCATCATCGGGGTAAGGTGCATCAATAGGGTCAATATCCTCTCCAGGGATGTGTGGTGCGGGTACAACCTAACTGGTCGGGCAAGACGGGGCACACATGATACTCTACAAGAGTACCTTGAGTCAAGATCCCAACCAAAGTGTAAAAGAAAAATAGTTTTATATATATAAAGTGAAACAATGGAAGTGAAATCCCAAGTATAATAATAGTATTAGTATATGTATAACATATAAAATCGATAAAGGGGCGAAGTGGCACGGAGGACTGATGGCTATCGAAGTGAAAACGTTTTGACACGAAAAACTGTTTATAGTCGAGAAAAACATGACCTCGTTCACTATAAACCTGGCTCTGATACCATTCTGTAACACCCCGGGATTTTGCAGCGGAATAAAATATAATTTGCAGCGGAAAATAAAGGTTTGGGGGTTACTTCACAATAAGACAGCCACAATCATAGAAACGAACTCATAAGAGATGTTTTAAAATAAATACCATTCAATTCATAGCAAAACACCAAAGTCAAAAAGTTCCCAACAGTGCAAAGCACTCAAAGGACATAAGTAGTTAAAAGTTTTTCGAATGGTAGTTATTAAAGAAAAAGAAAGTAGATAGCCATCAATAGTCTTCACGCCACTCCAATGCCAGAAAAGCAATACTTCAAATACCTGAGATAAACATGCTAAAAAGTCAACACAAAGGTTGAGTGAAATTCATAGGTTTAAAGTAAATAGTTGAACACAAGATTTATAAAGTCTGGATGACATTTGTAACAAATACAAATATCGGGTAAGCGTCGTATAATTTGCTAAGCTCATGACACGCAAACGTTAACCGGCATCAATAACATTGATGTAATAATGATAATATCTCAAACTTTGCCCTCAATTAGGTAGTTTGCCATCTACCTAGGTATTTCGAATATTGCACAAACATGTTGCCTATCTGGTCAACAGAGTGGGGTACGTCAGTCCTATAGGCCTATACAGTATATTCGCGTTCACTCGTAAGTGATTAATGGTTCATGATAAAGGGACTTGCTAGTGGCAATAGCGGTACATAGCATAATCATCATAATCAGGAAAGCATACGTTTAAACAATTGTGTTCATAAAAACTAAGTAGCATGTATCTCCTCAACGGGTTTATAAAGCAATTTAAAAGTAAAGGGTGGGGCTATGAATCACACTGTAAAACCCAAAAATTACCCAAATCTGAAATGACCAAAATACCCCTCTAATTTTAAAATTTTAAGAATATATAAAATCCTACAAATGAATATTATTTGAATATAACCTAAGGTAATTAAAAACCTAAGTTACCTAATAAATCAAACAAATTAAACCTTACATTATAATTAAAAGTTACAAAACAAATGGTTCCCTAAATCAAGCCTATAATAGGCGACATTATATTGTGACCACTACCACATTTTCGACTAAGGATCAAGGAAAAAGATAAGCATGCATTAATCTTGTTTGATATAACATTAAACCAAAATTATTACCCTTTCCATATATGCCACACGATTTCCCCTATTCCTCCCATAATGCCGATCTTTTTCATTCACCAAAATATTTTCACACACCAAATAAACCCTAACTCCCTACAAAAATTCTGCCGCCCCCTTTTTGTTCCTCCTATTCGATCCAAACCAAGCAATCAAGAGGAATCCGTTGGTGTTCGTACGTGGGTGTGATCGTGTGTTGTTCAAGTGGTGATCGTGGTTCAATTGAGGTCCGAAAGGTGGTCGATCCGAGGTGTTAGAGTGCTCGGATTTTTGGTTTTTGATTTGGTGTTCTTATTGTCTTCGATTGATCTTCAAGGGTAACGCGTATCATCCTATTTGTTTTCCTCCATTTTTAATCTTGTGTTTATTGTGTAAAATTGTCACCATGAAAAGCTTAATGAATCGTCACAAACTTGTTTATGAATCGGCATAATTAACTTGTATACATAAAATCATGAAATCTCACATAAAATCATAGATCATCACATGAAATAATGAATTTGTAATTAGAGTTTTAATGGGAATTCTTGGGTAATTTGATGTGGGATTTTTAGAACATGTTAATATGATGTTAATATACAGATCTTATGAATTGTGAGGGTCATGGATGTGTTTGGGTGCGTTAACAATCGTTATAGTGGTCTAAAATGAAACTCTAAAACTGGACAGCCCGTATACCGATTTTGTGAACGAGTTGTGGTCATGTTATAAAAGGGTTTGATTCGGTTTCTTTACATGAAAACTTAGTTTTATGTCTTAGTAAAGTTCTCCAATTGATTTGGAGTGATTTCGAGTTGATTTGGTCATGTTTTTGATTTTTGTATGATAAAGTGTTGAATCTGAATTCGAGGGTCTGGAAATCAGTCCGTTTTGCCGATTTTTCATTTTCAAACCATGAGGAGTTGGGTCATAAAACTTTCCAGTATTTAACTTCTATATTCCTAGTAATGTCATGAATTTTTGGGGATTTTTCCTGGATGTATTGGTGGGTCAACCAAGTGGATACTTTCTGGGTACCACAGCAGATACGTTTTCTGGGTAGTCTGAGTTGGAGCATTTTCGTGTGGGGTTAAACTAACTAATAAATTCTGGGAAAATTCGTGTGGGTTCTAAAGACATGAAAGTACCTGTGAGAGTTTTTGTGGAATTTATCTTTGAGTCCTGATATGGTAGAAAAATTCGACAAGTTGTGATCTGTTTATGGGTAAAAGCTGATAAAAGTTAAAAAGGCTAAATAAATGTTTTAAACCTAATTGTCACTAACATGTTTTAACCTAATTACACTTTATCATTATTATAACCTCTAAAGGCGTAATTAAGATACCTTAATACATTTCATAACTTAAATTGGCCTATGACATGATTAGTACATGTATTAAATGTTAAACATAAGATTAAAACCCTAATTAAGATAAACGTAACCCTAAGATACCATATATGGAAACCTACTAATTATGGAAACTTACTAATTCGGGAAACCTGCTAAAAATAAAAAGTTACTTAAAACGGTTAACTTACTTAAAGTGGAAACTTACTAAAAATAGAAAGTTACTATAATTGGAAAGTTACTAAAAATAGAAAGTTACTAAAAAGGGAAAGTATACTAAAAGAGTAACCTAATTCAATTGGACTTAAAGTAATACTTGGTATTTAATTTGTATAGGTTCCGTGAAGCGGGAGTGACCATCTTGTGACTTTTCTTTTCTTGTTTGCTTGCCTTGAATAAGGTACAGATATTCTGACCTTGTCTCTTAAGGTTTCTCATGATTCATTTACGTCCTTTTGATATTAGTTTGATTATGATGCCTATGATCTGAGCCTCCTTATTGTGGCTTTCTTATATGATCTATGCCTTTGCTATGTTTCCCTTAGATTTATGAACCTTTGATGTTTGGCCACTATGATTTGTTTGCAGGGGCGTATGGATGCATCCTAGGTTTGTTTTGTTTAGTGGATTTAACATGATATAATATGATTTGATTTGGTGATTGATGCTGTGTGCAATACACGTCCTTCACATATTTGGGAGGTCGCTCCTCTATGGTTACTATGATATTTGATTTGTTTTGTTTGGGCTCGTGGTAGATTACTGACTTTTCCTTACCTTTGATATTCCATTTGTTTATACCTTATGCTTTTCCCAATGCACCATACTTTATATGTTCGTTCTTTATCTTTCGGTTTCGTTTATATATATATATATCTGTTCACTGGGCTTTTAAAGCTCAGCCGCATTTCTTTTTCCTGCGGCAGGTATCTAAGCTAGGAACTGGGGATTGCTTTGGGTTGAGAGTTGAGCTTGTGTGGAGACTTTACCCTAGTCATCTTAGTTACCATTTATTTATATTATGACATTGTTTAGACTTGGATTTTGGTTGTTCCTTTCCTTGGAGTATTTCCTTTTCTTGAACTTATGTATTGGTTTAAGTCATGTTGACTTAACTCTTTTGATTATTTATGTTTAAGACTTCCGCTGTTATTATGTATGCTTTGATATGTCACCATAACGTGATACTTCTACCCTTGTCGGGTTGGGGTGTTACAATTATGGTATCAGAGCCCAGGCTGCGACCTGTAGTACATTATTCATGGCCTGTGAACATATGGACCCTAGGATTTGACCCTTAGAGCTTAGGTTTTGACTGGTGAGGATTTGGGTAGACACTAGGTTTCTGTTTCGTCATTTCCTTTCGTGCTTATTCTTTCTGTTTTCTGACTTTACTAATCGTTTTAATGATCGTTCAGATGGTGAATACGCGTAGAAACGTTGATGGTGGGGATGTCCCTAACTTCGAGGCTATGATAGCCACTGCTTTGGCTAATGCTCTCCCGAATCTCTCGGCTGAATTGATGACCAGAATCACCAATGACATCAGGAATGGTGCTGGTTCGTCAGGTGGCGGTGCCCCACCTACTGGGATACATGTTTGGATTGAGAGATTCACTAAGCTTAAGCCTCTTTCTTTCCGATCTACTGCCACCCCCACGGAGGCAGAAGATTGGATCACTCATATGGAGAAATTGTTCAAGGTCTTGGATTGTGGTGATGAATTCAAGACACGTTTGGCTACCTTCAAGTTGGAAGGTGATGCGTTGAGTTGGTGGAAGGCGTATGTTCTGGCTAAGGGAGAGAATTTTGCTGACACTTGTACATGGGAGACTTTCCGTGACATCTTCTATAAGCAGTATTTTCCTTTCTCTGAGCAGCAAAGGTATGAGCGCGAGTATGGAGCTATATATCAGTTTGATCGGGAGTCATCTGGAGAATACGTGCAGAGATTTTTGAGGTTAGCTAGTTTCGTTGGACCGGCGGTTGCGGGTGATGCTCAGAGGCAAGCTAGGCACTTTAAGTGGGGACTGAAAAAGTGGGTTTTCGACCGGATTGTGAATGCTGATTACACAGATGTTGCATTAGTTGCGGACGCGGCCCGTAACATAGAGTTACTTCATACTGATGGGGGTTCGAACAAGAGGGACAGAGATGGTAACCGTATTAACTACAGGGGTCAGGGTCGTCAGGAACAGGGTTATGAGCATAAGGATCATCAGGACCAGGGTGTTGAGCACAGGGGTTGTCAGGACCAGGGTGTTGAGCACAGGGATCGTCAGGACCGGAGTTTTGATCAGAGGCGACAGGAGTACAGGGGTTAGGATCAGAGGGTTACTGGTTGGAATGGAAATGACCGGCAGGGTCATGGTAACAACAACCAGCGTCAGTACAGGGATCAGTCGACTCGGGGTTCTCAGCAGGGTCGTCCTTCAGGTTCTTCGGGTCAGAAGAGGCCTACTGAGACTTTACCTCCTCCACCTCTTTGTGCTACTTGTGGGAAGCCTCACCCGGGCGTTTGTTACAAGGCTACGGGAGGATGTTTCAATTGTGGTTCCACTTCCCACAAGGTGATGGATTGTCCACGGGGGAGACAGATTACACCGGTGAACTCTGCTAGGCCAGCTCCTACTATGGGTCGTGTTTATGCTACTACTCGTGATCAGGCAGCGAACTCATCAGGTACTATTACCGGCATTCTTTATATTGGCGATCGCACTGTTTTTGCATTATTTGATACCGGGGCCACACATTCCATTATATCTATTTCATTTGCCAAGAAGCTTAATATGATCCCAACACCACTAACTAATCATATATCCATCTCAACACCAATGAAATCCCATGTACTCATTGAACATGAATATGTGAATTGTCCCTTACGGTTTGATGACCGCATTCGTCCGGCGAATTTGCTCCCTATTGATATGATTGACTTTGATGTGATTTTGGGCATGGATTGGTTGGCTTCTCATAGAGCTACCATTGATTGTCATGCCAGAAATGTGATCTTTGGCGATGTTCGTCACCCCGATTTTGTCTATCATGGTTCTCAACCTCTCAAGTCTGCTAAGATTATCTCGGCTATGAAAGCCCGAACCTTGATTTCCCATGGCTGCCAAGGTTTTCTGGCATCCATTAAAGATACATCTTTGGAAAGTCCGAGCATTGACAGTCTTCCCGTTGTGCGTGATTTTTCTGATGTGTTTCCCGACGAACTTCCTGGTCTTCCTCCTGCTAGGGAAGTTGAGTTTGGCATCGACTTGATCCCAGGTGCCGAACCTATTTCCAAAGCTCCGTACCGTATGGCGCCTATTGAATTGAAGGAGTTGAAGGAGCAGTTACAGGAACTCTTGGAGAATGGTTTCATCCGACCCAGTGTCTCTCCTTGGGGTGCACCTGTCTTATTTGTTAAGAAGAAGGATGGGAGTATGCGGCTCTGTATCGACTATCGTGAACTTAACCGTATCACTATCCGTAATCGTTATCCTCTTCCACGTATCGATGATTTGTTTGATCAGTTACAAGGGGCTAAATTCTTTTTGAAGATTGATTTGAGGTCCGGCTATCACCAACTTCGCGAGAAGGAACAAGACGTTCCCTAAACCGCTTTTCGAACCCGATATGGTCACTACGAGTTTTTGGTCATGCCCTTCGGTTTGAAAAACGCTCCCGCTGTGTTTATGGATCTTATGAATCGCGTTTTCCATGAGTATCTCGATAAGTTCGTTATTGTTTTCATCGACGACATTCTTGTTTATTCCAAGACCGAAGGAGAACATGAGCAACATCTTCGGATTTTCCTGGAAACTCTTCGGTTGCAGAAGTTGTATGCCAAATTTTCTAAATGCGAGTTCTGGCTGAGACAAGTTGCTTTCCTTGGTCATATTGTATCCGCTGATGGTATCACTATGGATCCAGCTAAGGTTGAGGCTATCACCAAATGGCCAAGACCCACTACTGTGACTGAGGTTAGGAGTTTTCTAGGGGCCCTTTCCCGGCTACTACAGACGGTTTGTTGAGGGTTTTTTCAAAGGTTTGGGGTTACCAATTTACGCAACTGATGAGGAAGGGGAGAAGTTTGTTTGGACGGGGGAGCGTGAGAAGAAACTTTGGGAAAATTTTAAACAGAGATTTTGGGGCCGCTCCTATTTTAACTCTTCCATCTGGTTTTAGAGGTTTTCAAATCCCATAGTTACGCTTTGAAAAAAAGGGTTTTTGGGGTGTGTTCTTATGCGCATGGGGAAAGGGGAATTTCTTATGCTTTGGGTTTAAATTAAAAAACCCTTTTTAGGAGAATTACCCGACCAAGACTTAGAGTTGGCTGCTGGTTTTTGTTTTGCATTAAAGATTTGGCGACATTAATTTTTATTGGGGAGTCATGGACAACTTTTACTGACCACAAGAGTCTCAAGTATATTTTTCAAACCCCGAAGGAACTTAACATGAGACAGAG